>JADMLD010001228.1:0-1488766 GCA_017589585.1 Phylloscopus whistleri
ATCCAGGTGACCAGCCATTTAGGTTGCTGAGACGTAAATGGTTGGTGTTATTCAGGAGGAACTTGGATATCCTAGACATCTTTTGGGACTAGGAGACACAATGATCTTTGAAATACTCAGTCTTTTTGGCATCTGGCGATCAGGTGGGATAGTCTAGAACTTACTAAATGGCACTATATATATAGTATATATATACAAAAAATAACTATACTTATGTTAAAAATCTGTTCAAGCCATAGGTGTTTACTTTGAAATAAGTTGAATTACTCTCTGTACTCCACAATCTGTTCACTGGATCTCTTGGACACAGTTGAGGTTAGCATCTTCTTTTAGGTGCCATATTTTGGGTCTAAATCTGACCTCTGAGGTCTTTCTTGCGTGTGATTTTTAATAATGCTCTGAACCTTGACTTAAGACTGGTTGCATAATCTAATTAAAATTTTATTAATCTTAAATCCCTGGATTTAAGATTGAAAAAAAAGTTTTTCAGTTTCAGAGCATTAAATTATTTCAAAACTCAGAATGTTTTTAAATGCAGCAATTACTTATGGCAATAAAAATCAGCAGTTTTACAGTGACTACTTTGCTTATATTTTGGCTCGTGGACATGAAAATAATGTGTGTAGCTCTTCTGTGCCTTAAAGAAAAGAGGCATATTTGCATATATCTATTGCAAATTTAAAGGAAAACTTGTAAGTATTTACATGGTTGCATAAATAAGGTGGAGATTATGTGCTAAGAATCACATCTGGTAATTTCTGTTTTAAAGTGTCTCTTCAACAAGTTTCTAAGAATGGATGGTTTGTCAAGTATTTCTCTACTGCTCTTAGTTTGGTAAAGTTTTTTCTAACTTCAGAATTGGTTTTATCTGCATAATTTGACATTAAACTTGTAATTTAAACCTTCAGCTAGTTTTGGTTCTGTTAGCCCCCTCCTTCCATAGTCTGTGCAAAAAGCTCAAGTGCATAATATTGTTTTGCAGATGGGCTTTGAGTTGATGTGTGTTTAAAAGCTTTCAAAGCTTTCCTGGCTGAATCTGCGAATTCCAGGAGATTATTAGTATACCCACTGTGTTTGCCACCAAGCTATTTACCTGATGACAATTTTAGTCTGTTCTATAAAAATAGTGAAATAACTTTTAAGTGTGCTCTGTGTAATACATTCCAGGCACATCTTCAGAAATAAAGGATTTCCCCAGTTGCCACTCCTTGCAATGATTTGACCTCAAGGACACGGACAGTGTGTGTGGTCAGTGTACCTGAGGGATTTCCCTGGGAGCAGGCAGGATTCCCAGGGCATCCCCCAAGGCCATCTGAGCTATTAGTTTTCCCCCTCATCCAGCCCACATTTGTACTCCTGCAAGACAGAAGGGCAGGAGAAACCTTTCTGTGTTTTGTCAGTGCTTGGGCGAAGCACTGAAGGGTGTGTTTGACAAAAAAGAACTTACTGGAGCAGAAAATGGATAAAACCTAGATCAGTCAAAAATGTTCTCAACAGAACTTCTTGAAGTTCTGGGTTGCCTCACTTTTGTTGTTGAGTTCAACTCTGCTGTATTTGTCATTTTTTTCCTATATCTGTATTTAGTCCAGGGAAGGGGAATGTGCTGTCAGCCTTTGACATTTTGAAGTAACTTCATGTAGTCCTTCTTTTAGCATAGCTATTTTGCTGCATTTCCTCGCTAGTAATGAATAGTAAGATTGTAAAGAATAAATGTTTGTGTATAGGTATTCTAGACCTTTTATTCCCTTGTAGGCTGGGATGGTGGGAGTGATTATGAAAATGGTTCAGATTAAATAAAAGCATACATATGAGGTGTAATGCTGTAGTTTGCATGTTCTTTTGAGTTATATTTTGCTGGTTTAAGCATGATAAAGGGTATTTTGTTAATTACTTGCTGCAGTAAATAGAGTTTTTCTTTAAGCCTGTTAAGCTAGAAATAATGTCAATGAAAAAATATTTTTGTATCAGATATGGTTATATGAAAACACATCCTTCTGAGAAAATGCATCTAGCAGTGGTGGCCTGTGGTGAAAGACTGGAGGAGACTGTTACTATGTTGAGATCAGCCATTATTTTCAGCATCAAACCTCTCCATTTTCATATTTTTGCTGAGGACCAATTGCATGAGAGTTTCAAAGACATAGTAAGTATTCAAAAATGTGTCCCATCAATTTGTACTACTATTTGAGTAATATACTGCAATTCTCCTACTTGTTTGATAGAGTAGCAGAAATTCAGGAGTCTAAAAATAAGGAAATAAGGCATTTGTAGTGTTGGATGGGGATCTTTGAATTTTTTTTCCTGTGGAAGAATGCCAGCTGGTGATACCAGGGTTTCTCCTAGGGACAGACCAACACTTAATGATTTGTCATCTTGCATCTGTTAAATACAAGCCTGGTGTTCTAAACGCAAACCAGTTACCTTGTGTGAGCTTATTTTGAGTTGGCTTTACAAGAAAAAATAAGATATCTGTCCTTTTTTTGTCCCTGTGCTTACAGCATGAGTCAGTCTTACATTGTTTAGAGAAAGCGAAACATAAGTTTTTGAATATGGTAGATACGGTTATGTCTCATTTTAGTAAATTTCAGCTAATGAAAATTACATTATGACTGGAGTAGCAGTTTTAGAAGCTGACAAGGCTGTAACTGGAGGGGGGTACTATTTTTGTGCTTAAAATGTCATATTAACTATGACATTAGTATGTTACACTGTGGCAAAAAGGGAGTAAGATTAAATTTGGAAAGATTTTGTTGGTATTTGTTCTGTGGTAACTAGTTAAGAGGGGAAGAATTTTAATTAATATACTTACTTTTTGTAAATACTGATGTATTTTGCTTCCTCTTCCTTTTGCATGTGATCTGATATGTTTTCTTTATAGTGGCCTGCAGGTGCCACTTTTTGTTCAAGTCTTTTCATTAGCTGACATTCTTGAATTTCTATTATGGAAAACAGGCATTGCACTTGTGTTCAAGTATCAATTTGAATGGAGAATTGATTTTTTTTTTTGTAATAGAATTGAAGTAATTTTTGTGATTTCTTATTTTCACATAGCTTGATGAATTCCCCTATGAAGGAAAAGTTAATTACACATTATATCCAATAACATTTCCATCTGAGAGTGCAGCAGAATGGAAGAAATTGTTTAAACCATGTGCTTCACAAAGACTATTTTTGCCAGTAAGTTACTTTGTAATAAGATAATCCAGAAGTCTGTTTATGAAGCATCCAACTGTCCTTGTTAATTTGATTTCTGTTTGGTTTTAAATGAAGAACTACTACTCCTTAAAGTTACTTTTATGACATCCGAAAAAACCCTCTGAATTCAATGTTCTTCTGTGGCACTTGTACCCTATGGGATAAAGTCCTTTTCTCACTTGATGCATTATGGCACATTATCCTCAGAAAGAGGTATAGGTGATGTCATCATCTCAGAGGTAAAGATGGATTTATCACACCTCATCTCCTCATTCAATTGGAAAGTCTCCTGCATCCATGGGCCTGAGAAGTATTAGAGAAAAGGAAACAAGAAATGGGCTACTGTTGCCAATGTTTTGTGCATATGCTCATCTAAAACACTTCAGAAGACATACTTCAGGCTTGGTGAATTAGACCAGTGGGAGCTGTGTCCCAAAGATGGGCTCTAAACACTTGTTTGATTAGCTGCATGGGAAAGCGAGGGAGCGGGAGCAAGAGAGGAGCTCCTGTTGGAGTAATGTTACCTCCACCTGCTCCTAAGGAGCCCTGACATTTAAAATGTAGAATGAGTGCCTTTGCATTGCTCTTCCATATAAAATTTTTTTCCTCTACAAAAGTTCTTTAAAATGTTAGAAAAAAAATGATGACGAATTTATTGACTGTCAGTGTAAAGTGAATTTATTTGCATATGACAAAAATCTGTTAAACTTTTTTTTGTGTTTTATGAAGAGAAGTTCAATAAAACTTAAAATTCTGATTTTAAATTTCTTTCCCTCACAGTTAATCCTCAAAAATGTGGATTCACTACTGTATGTTGATACTGACATCTTGTTTTTGAGGCCTGTTGATGATATTTGGGCTTTTCTGGGAAAGTTCAACTCCACGCAAATTGCTGCAATGGCACCAGAACATGAAGAGCCTCGTATTGGGTGGTATAATCGTTTTGCCAGACATCCCTATTATGGAGTAACTGGAATTAATTCTGGAGTCATGCTAATGAATATGACACGTATCAGAAGAAAATATTTCAAGGTATGTGTGTTGCCTCAATTGTATGTTTGGTGAATTTCCATATTTTAATTCTCTTTCTGTTTCATATTCATATGTATTTTTAAAATGTTTTTTCTCTAATTACAATAATGCTCTTAAAGTACATTGTGTTTCAATAGTATCTAATTTTTAAATGTCATTCATTGTAAAACTTGGACTTCTTGAATTTCAAGTGTGCTTGATTGATTTAATTTTTCTTAGTTCTGAGAGATTATTTGACTTGATACAATTTGCTGTAAATTACATTTGCCAATAGATATGCCCACATTATTTCTTCACTACAGGCATCCCAGAAAAACAATTACTGTAAACTTGTAAAACGTGTGTAGTTGTATGACCAGGAGATGGTGCTAAAACATTTAGTAAGTTGTTGAAAATGAAGCTTTCCAAATTTTGATCTTTTACCTTGTAGCCAGGTGATTATCACCCTGAGTATCTTTTTCTTTGCTTTGAAGTCCTAGTTTTTGTGGACAAAGAAGTTCCTCGTGAAAGTAGCTACCACTACTTGAATGAAAGCAATGCACAAAGCAGTAGAAATGGTCATTGCTTCTCAGACTTGAAGTTTTTTCTTATGTACTTGAAACACAAGTACAAAAGCAGTGCTATGTGATCGTGCTTGGGCGAAGGCACATCTCTGTTTAAGAGAAGTTTGAGTAGGGAAAAGTAATCAAAAAATTCTGGAAGATGCATCCATAAGAGGAGCAATATGAGCTTGCAGTAGACATTAATTCTCCCCACTTCCAATGTAATAAGCAGCTTTCATCCTAGCATTCTTGCTATGTATTTTTCTTGAAGGAAATTCAGAGATGTAAGAGAAATGGAGAATGGATTATCTTAGTTGTAGTTAAAAATAGTAAGTTATAGTAACTGTAGTATATGGCTACAGTTTCTCCAAGAAAACTTCTCTATCATCATTATATATATATATATATATATATAAAATCAGTGAAATCTTGCATTGCCTACTTTTTTTGCTGTTTATATTATGAAGAAAATACTGAAAAGTATAAAGAGAAAAATATGGGATTGAAAACTACATGTATCAAGCTCTGACAGTGCATTTCTGTATAGTGATTTATTTTCAGTGTGGTAAACACTAAGATAAAGTTGGTCTTTTATTCGTACTGTGCCAGAATTCTGGTTTGGCTTCTCAGTACAACTTAGGTTATCAATTCATTGGACACTTTATGCATTCTTGGTAAAATTGGAGTTCAAATTTTTAAAAGTATACAGATTATGTAGGATACTAAAATTGTCAATAAAATGAGCTGTAGTTTTCTAGAGGACAACATGAAGTCCTTTCTCCTTAACACCTAAAACTGGTGTTTTCTTCATTTTAATATATATATATATACTTGAAATATAATATTTAATTAAGTGAAATAATTGAGTGTCTTGAATTTCAAAATTAAACACTGCACTTTCCCTTGGTTCTAGAGGGCTGGAATATTTTTTTTGTGAGATCTGGGCTAAGAGAGCACTGAGCAGGGGAATTTTGTTTATTCTCCTTCAGTACCTGGACTGTGGTCCCACAAGCTTGCAGAGCATCACAGTGCCTGAAAATGCACAAGCTTTATTACAGAAACTACTGTTCATGGAAACTTGCAGAGACTATGTTTTCATCTTCAGGTTCCTTGAATGTCTTACTATAAACAGAATTGGTCAATAGGAAAAATTGCAGACATCAAAGCAGAACTTGGAAAAGGATTTAGTGTAGCTGAGTCTGGGCCTGAGAGTGTATGACTTCTGCTTGTGATTGATAACAAAGGAGCTACTATTCTGAAACCTTTGGAAAAAGGTAGACCAAATTCAGGGGTAGGGACTGTCCAATACCCCTTGCCAGTGACACTGCAGATGTTTTTGGACCTTACAGGTAACAGTTCCATGTTGTGTCCCATTAACTATTCCAGTGAAATACAGTAGAGCTAGAAAATGCTTCATTATCTTATGGGAAGGTGTGAATTTGTTTATATTCTTTCAGGAGGCTCAACAAATTCTTCAAGGAGTATATAAGTTCTGGGAATTTTTGTATCTTTTTAAAGATGCCTGTAGACCTTTTTGCATGATACTGTAGTGCTAGAGCATTTTTCTGAGTTGAAAGTTTTGGATCAGGACATTCCTCCAGTGCTATGGATTTAAAACTCTGGGTTCTGTGTCTGTTGTAGCCCAAATTACAAGCTGAGCCTCCTGAGGCATTTAAGCATCTTTCTTCTGTTGTTGCATTGATTTTTAAGAGTCAGGAGGATCCAGAAGATGGATAAATGAAAAATAGAACCAGAGACTTTAGCCAATGGTTATAATGTTCATCTGGGTAGTAATAACCTCTAGTTCCATGTACTGCTCCAGGATTAAGTAATCTTTTATACACTTACCTGTTTGAGTCTCAATCTTCTCAGGACTGTCAGGTCAGGCCATTCAGCTCCTTGGCTGTCAGTGGTGCCAAATGGATGTTGTTCCTTCTGGTCCTGTCGTATTTGTCTTGTGTGTTATGAGTCTGTGTGTCTATGTACAGCACAAATACATGCACTAAGTGCACACATGTGTATGCTTGTGTACAGATACATGTGCATGCACAGATGTGTTACTGGGTATAGTGTGGTCATTGTACTGCATAGCTGCACGAGTCTAGAATTCATAATGAGGCTTCTGATGGTTAGTGCCTGCATGTTGTCATCTGCTAAGCAGCAGTTTGAAAATGGGAATTGTCTTGGTTTGGAAAGACAGGTATCTGCCAGGGAAACTGGGGTTTCCCTTAGAATAGAGAATGTAAACCCCTCACCCCCCGCCAAATTATAATTTTGCAATTAATGGCTCTCAGGCAAAGATTTGGGAATAGGAATAACAGTTCTTTACTAGGAATATCAATAATACAAATGTGATAGAAAAAGAAAACCACCCCACCAAACCAGCAAACAGACAAACAACAATTTTGGAAAGCCCTGACAGAGTCAGCTACAACCTGATGCCCTGTTGGTCAGGACGTTGGTAGCAGTCCAAAAGTCCTCCTGGGGTGGCAGATGTGGTTCTGTTGGAGTGGAGATGATCCTATAGCCAAAAGGGTCCAGAGGTGGTGAGAGGGAGTCCGGTGATGGTGAGGAAGGTCCAGTCTTCCTCTGGTAATCGGGTGAAGCAAGAGAGTATCCTGTTCCGTAGTCCCAGTTTTATCCAGGTAGGAATGGTTGGCTCCCCCCACTGGGTGGAGCATCTCACAATGGAATGATGGAATGTGAATGTACTATCTTGGGGAGGGTAAGTTTTTGTGATGTGTGCTTTTAGGGGTGTTTAAATGGTCCATTAGCAGAAAAAAGATAAGAAACAATGCCCTACCTGGTTTTAACAGTTGGGCCATTATCAAAAGGCACCCGCCCCACTCCTTCCAGAGTAAACAAGAGATAAAACAAAACAGCTCCCCAACTGCTTTCAGCAGATGAAAATAGAATACACATCCTAGGTTCCACAACCCAAGACAGGAATGTAAAGCATTCAAGACTTTAGGATATGGAAAGGGTAATAGTAGGTGACTTTTTTTGTATTTGTATACATATAGATGTAGATTTTTTTAAACTGGAAGAGATATAGCAAATGCTACAGATACAGTGCTTTTTAACAAAAAGACCAATGACACAATGTGAATAGAGAGGAATGACTTCTATCATATTTATTACGAAGGTTAGTTGTGATGCCTGAGATGCAGGCAGTCAATGAAGGGAACAAGCTCTTAGAAAACCAAACAAGCTCCAAATAGATTAACTTCAGATAGAGTATGCAAAGTAGAGGTTCATGGGTATGCTTTAGTTTGTTTTTTTTTTTTTTTTTCTAAGTTCAGATAGCTTCTGTGACCTGAACCATTACAACTTGTTTTTACTATTAATTGTTGCTTAGGGCTGTAGTTTCAAGAAATATGATTAGCCTGCACAAAACCAATTTGCTTCTAAAAGGAAGGTTCCTGTCTCTTACCAGCTGCTTTTCCTTACTTTTCTTTTTCACTTGGTCGTAGCCTTTGGTGTTCAGTCCTTTCTGTGATTCAATTCAATTTGCTAACAGTAGCAAAAAGAAATCCTTTTGCTGGGTTATTGAATACATCAACTTACATAAACATGTAGAAAGTGTTAGCACTACACTGTTAGTGCAGGAACAGGGTAGAATCATGCAACCAGAAGGAAGAGGACTGGCTCTCTTTTGGTATTAAGGAAATTTAAACTGGTCAGCTGTTGGTGGAACACAGCTGTACTTTGTTTAGATATTGCCCTGTGATTGGAGAATTTTTCCTCAGTTTTATATTTTCTTACTAGAATTTAAAAAATGTAAAGACTAAATGTGACAGCTTTTTTAAATCTGATTTCAGCCTTGGCCAGGCAGAAATTTTCTGGTACATAAATGAGTAATGACCAAGCTAAACAAACAAACAACAAAACAACCCAAAATCTCACAAAATACTTTGATGTTACTTCGTATTTTTTGTTCTTACACATTTTCTTCTGCTCAGGTAAACTAGAGTTTTGAGAGTTCTTAAGAAGCTGTATCAGTTTGATGTCATCACAGAAATGCCTACTATCATTTGGGTTTTTTTCTCAAATCACTAACATTCTTTGTATGTTGTGGAATACTGAGAGAAGGCTTATATTCTGGGACTTTTAAAATTATTGTAGCATTTTTTCTTTGAGTTTTTTTAAAAAGCAGTTCTATCAGCATCCTACTTCTCAGGCTGTTTCACATCACTGCAAGTTACAATGGAATATTTTAAAGAAGGAAAACAAGTAATTATTCAAGTAGTTTCTCTTGCTCCTACACTGATGTCATTATATATCACTGCTATTTTATTAATATATATAGCTCTTTTCTATTTATGCAAAGGTTATGGAGATATCACTATTTCCAGTTCTTAAATCAGACAGTACTATTTGTCATTTGTAGTATTGCTTCTAGACATCTGGCTATGTGATGCATGTTCTTACCTGCTTTGCATCTTCTTGAGGTATCCTCTGGATTTCTCTGCTATTAAAACTCTGCAAGTGAAAAGAAAATTCTATTAAATAATGACTAACAATTTAAACTTCTGTTTCTGTGCGTTGCCCTAAAACTGTATTTGTTGCTTTATATTCCTTTACCGTGATTTGCCTGCCTCATACCAGGCAAATCATGGTAAGGGAATATAAAACAACATATGATGAGTATAATTTAATTCTGTTTTTAATTCTTAGCATTTTGTCTAAACTTAAACCTTAGGTCAGTATTCTGTGAATTGCAAATTTCAGCTGAGGGAATAATCTTTACTGACTGTGGTTCAGTCTTATTTATTTACTTTTTTGGAAGGCTTTAGCTTAGTGTTAAAGCCTGTGTTTTATTTCTTTTAATCACTTTGCATTGAATCTAATGATAATTCTTACTAGTGAAGAATTTTTTGTGCATTTATTATGCCTGCACTCATCGAATACTTGCAGGCAATCATAATCATAAATTTTTTAGGAGAGAAGGGACTGTAATATTCTGTTTGGCTTCTTGCATAATATAAGGTATAGATATTTTTTTTAACTCTTGACTGAAATATTGTAGTATTTCTTGTTTAGTCTTCAGTTCTGAAAGCCGTTCAGATTTGATGGCTGAAATGATTTGAGGAAAGAGTAAAAACTGAACTGCAATTTTGTACACTTTCTACTTTGTCAGTGTAAAGCTCAAAGAAGTCTTTGATACTGTAAATCTCAAACTGAGTATTTTGCTCCTGGTAATCTGTCTCTTAACATGATACTACTGTATGCAAATCCCAAACTATACTGGAGTTCTAATATAATTTTTTTTTTTTTTTTGCAACTTGCTTAAAAAGAAGCATGGTTACAATGCTTGTTCAGGAATTTTTCTCTCTATGGGACTTGCTGTTATTCCACCCACTCTCTCAAAACTGTGAAGTGCCAGGTACAAAGTGAAACAGCCTTGTTCCTTTTCTGTTCTAGTTGAGCTTAAATAAGGTGTAAAGAGATTAGTTTTAGAATATGTAACCATTTAAACTGCAGATTTGAATCTCTTTGTTAACATGGAATTCAGGGTAGGCCAATTTACTCCAAGTAGCTGCTCCTCAAAGAGAAGCTTAGAAGAACTCCTTTTCTTTTGAAGTGATTCTGTTAAATCAAGCATTTGGGAATTTGGTAACAGCTGTTGTTTTGGTTCTTACTGACTTTTGCTAGTGAAAAGTTTTCCTGTTGATGTGGAAATTTGAGTTAGTAATTAAAAAAAAAAATTCAACTTGATGAAAATGCTTCTGAAAACCTTTGAAGGATTTCTGTATTTTTGTACACTGCTTTGTAGCCAGTATTTTTTATCTGAATGTGTTTGGAACTACTTAAGACTTAATTTTATATTAAACTGGTCCAAATTTTTGCAGTTAATGTTAGAACCTGTGTATATTATAACTCTGTGATAGAGAAATTGCATGGCTTTGAGATATTTAAACACTCATTATATAAAATGATAAATACATATTCATCTACTTGCTGCATGAATTAAACACAGTTTTGGTGTTAGATCCTACTGGTCTATAAAAAATCCATTGCTATTCTTAGAATTCTTGGTTTAAGATGTTAGAGGGAAATTTTTCAGTAAGTTGATCATTAAAAAATCAAGACTTTTGGAAATGCCCGTAACTAGTTTCCTTAGATAGGCTTGTTGGTTTAAAAGGAAGAAGTTATCTATACATATGAGACTTGTGCCTTTGAAGTGAAAACTACTGAGATTGTGAAAGGCATTTCCTTCCCTATAAGTATAACTCCTGAATGTGTGTTGTTTTGCTTTGTTTTGTTTAATAGAATGATATGACATCAGTCCGGTTACAGTGGGGAGAAATTCTGATGCCACTATTGAAGAAATACAAGTTGAACATAACATGGGGTGATCAGGATCTATTGAACATTATGTTTTTTCACAATCCAGGTAAATCCACATTGCTTTTCAGTCTAACACTGTGAAGTTATCTTTTCCATGGAAGAAAAAATCTAGGGAAAAAATTCAATTAGCAGGCTTTTGGGTGAAAGCATTCAAGGGACTATTCACTTGATTCTCTGAAAGTGTTTGAGAGACAGTGCTGGAGCTTGCTAGGATGTGATTAAGTGTTAGATTTCAAAACAACTGTATGGAAATGTATAAAGCTGTCCTAAATAAATAATGAGAAGATTGGTTTATTTCCTGAAACAATTTTGATTCTTAACCCAGAGCTCTCATTTTTGCACACAGAAAGTCTTTATGTCTTTCCTTGCCAATGGAATTACCGGCCTGACCACTGCATCTATGGAAGCAATTGTAAGGCAGCTGAAGAAGAAGGTATATTTATTCTTCATGGAAATAGAGGTGTTTACCACGATGATAAACAACCGACTTTTAGGGCTGTCTATGAAGCGATAAAAAATGTAAGTGATTTTTGCATTGTACCTGTTTATTTCATGTATATCTATAGGGTACATGTATTTTGTAGGTATGTTGATATTCATCTTGATTGCAACAAAGTAATTTTTTTCTCTTTTAAGTAATGTCAACTGTTTTACTACTTTTTTCCCCTTTATTTTTTGGATGGATTTCCAGTATATTCCTGCTTTGATGAGCATCTTTTGAAACACAGTGTAGACTATGTCTAGGTTAGGATTCTCAGACAGTGCCTGTAGTTGTCAGTGTTTATTTAAATGGCTTTAATCTTGTTTATTTAATAAGTCGCCCAGTAAATTGTTTCCATGAGCATTTGGACATCTTAGAATATCTGAATAGGAGGGGGCCGATAAAGATCATTGAAATCCAAATACCTGGCCCTGCACAGGACATCCCCATGAGTCACACCATGGTGCCTGAGAATGTTGTCCAAACACTTCTTGCACTCTGTCAGGCTGGTGCTGTGACCACTTCCCTGGGGAGCCTGTTCCAGTGTCCAACCACCCTATGTGTGAAGAAGCTGTTCCTGATATCCAACCTAAACCTTCCCTGACACAGCTTCAGGCCATTTCCTCAGTCACTGGTCACCACAGAACAGAGATCAGTGCCTGCCTCTCCTCTTCCCCTCACCAGGAAGTTGTAACTGCAATGAGGCTTCCCTTCACCATCTCTGTAGTCCTCCTTTGGACAGTAATAGCTTTATATCCTTCTTTTACTGTAGTGACCAAAGCTGCACACACTGCTTACTCAAGGTGAGGCCACACCAGTGCAGAGAGGGACAATCTTTTCCTCCAGGCTGAACCAGCCATCACCAGAAGCTTAATTTTTCTGGAGATTTTAAAGTGCAGAAAATATCCCTTCTTCCCAAAGTTTGTATGTATTTACTGCAACACTTTAATACCTAATTGCATCTAGATTTGGATTGTAAAATTTTTTTTTTAAATACTACATTTTGACATTTTCCAGAAATTCAGTGTATTAATATTTTGCTGTTCCTTTAAATACTAAGCACAGTGACTTCTTTCCATGTTAGTAACTCATCTATTAAACTATTTATCACTACATCAGTATACTCGTGGATGAGCTATAAAACTTAGCACTGATGCACATTTTAATGTAGCAGGCTACTGTGTGTGTATAACCTACAAAAATCAAGAGGATATTTTAATGTTGCTTTATTACATGTTTGTCATATAGATATAAAAATGAAGAAAAGTACTTTTGGGGGTCTGAGAATACATTGCAGGGGAAGTGATTGTATTTCCATAAAAATATTACTTCTTTGTTTCCTTTGAGCATTGTCAGAAATAGAAGAAAAAATTATTTCCTTTTATTTATGATCCCATTTTGTACACGAACATGTCAGAGAAAATGTGTAAACCACTACTGATTCAATGGCAATAAGATGAACAAAATTATATTACTCCAAAACGCTGTTTTAACTTATCATTTGTTAAAAAAAAATTGCAATGTTTATCTAATGGCAACTTTATTTCATGCCCATGTTAAACATAGTATGTGTTTGACCATCATTCAGTTTAATGAAACTTCAGTACCATTTTTTATACTGCTGTTCCATTATAATTTGATAAGAATTGTATTACTTAAAGATTATATATCATTTGAGAAAGTTACCATACAACAAAAAAATACCCAGAAATCATTTTAGAGTTGTAAATTTCTTCCTTGCCTGTCTGTTCATTTGCTTAACATTAAAAAAAAAAACCTTTCTTGTTAGGTTTATTGAAAGCATGAGAGTGTATTTCTGTAGTTTAGAGGTTTTTAAATTACTGCATTCAGAAGCACTCATGAGTTCTGGAAAACATTTAATAAACCTATAGACAGCAAATATGATGCTGAAAATAATTTTTATAAAACTCTAATACCTCTGAGTAATGAAAATCTTCCATATAAACCTTAAATTTTCTTAACCTCTTTTACAGTATTCATTTGGAGATGACCTGGTTCATTCCCTGCTGCAGCCCCTAGAACAGGAATTACAGAAAACCATGCATACATACTGTGGAAGAGTATACAAAGTATTCATAAAGCAGCTAACAAAAAGTGTAAGAGACTTGTATGCCAGAAGATCAAAGGGAAGGTGATTTTTGACTCCTAGCTGTTATATCAAGAGACTGAATTAACATAGCTGGTCAAAAGGTGCAAGAATTCTATTACAGCTTGAATGGGCTCTTAATGTGCCCAGAAAAAAAGTTTACTAGCATTCATAAAAATGAAGAAAATATTCATGTCATGAAGAACAAGAACTTTTTTCTGCAAAGGTGACTTTTTGGTTTTTTGAAGTTTAATCAGTGCTAATGTTTGTCTCATCTCTGATGATTTGGTGTTACTGGCTTCTATGGTCAGTACTTTTAGTCTGCATAATTCAGTTATCGGATGTTAAATGAACAAGGAAGAAATGAAGATGACTCTGTTTGGGAGTGTACCTCATATTGTCTAAAATTCTCTTAAACTGTGAATGTAGCAATAACTGAGTCAGCAGCACTAACCTCACTTTAAAGGTGTGAGCCTTTATGTAAACAAAGTTGTTTACAAGTGCAGAAAATACTCTCTTGTCAAAGAAATGTGTTGTAATCATTGACAATCTGTACGTGCCTTTGTATGTTCATCTCTTACATGTTGAAGTACTGTTTTGACAATCTTGTTTCATTTATCTCAGATGTAAACTGCACACTATAAATACGATTTTCTGAGAAATTAATGACTAGTATGTGATACTAGTTTTCTCTGTTAGTAAATACAGAGACTGTATATTAAAAATAATCTGTTTCAGCATTGTAGAGCCATTAGCACCAGAAGATAGAGCAGAACTGAGGGGGTTTTAAGAAAAATCCGGTTTGAAGTTGCTTGTCTTACAATACTTTTTAAAAATTTCATGGTTTTGCAGCTTTATAGGGCATTTTGGAGGTAGAAAAAAAGCCCAGTGGTGGAAAGCTGTTGCTGTTGTATTCCATACTAGGAATTTTTACCTGATTAGTGTTAGAGAGTATGTAGTACCTAAAAGTGAAGAGCTGTAGTAGGAGTTCTGATGCTTCATCAGACTGTGTAGTAGTCTGACTAGTCTCTAAAAATCCCAGTAGATGGGTTTTTTTAGAGGATATATGCTGTTAAAAGATTTTTTCAAATAAATGGCTTTAAAATAGTTTTGGGGCAGACCCTCAACTACATGAGTGCATTACTGTCGATAGGATGACAGTGATTTGCAACAGGTAAGGATTAGGTTTCCTCCTATCTTAGTAAAAAAATTAATTATCTTAGGAAAAAAAGAAAAACTTTGGTTTAAGTAATAACTTCTTCTCCAGAGAAAACCATGAAGAAAAAGGACTGAATTCTAGTGTTACAGTGAAATATTTAAACGTGCATGGTATGAAATGTATTTGTAAAGTATATATGAACTTAGATAACCTGTCTAAGTGAGATGAAGTCTTCATAAAGTGAGCTTTTGGATTCCAGGAAAGTTCCTGTGTGTAGAACATGGAGGATCCACTCACTGACTTGCACCTTCATCCCAACCCCATTTTAGAAGCTTAATTTTTGTAGCTGTTTCCTTGTCAAAGATAGACTGGCTCTAACTTCCAGATTCATAAGAGCTGGACAAATGCTTTAGCAGTACAAAAACACACTCCACTGTCAGCAGAGTTTGTATCCTGCTTCTAATTTCCCTGCGGGCTCAGGGTATAAATTTTTGGGATGGAATCTAGGAAGCAGCTTGCCTCTCATGTAGGATTCTTTTTCTTCCTCTGTAACCTTTTGAAGCCTGAAAATGTAGAAATCTCTGTGAAGTTGAATACTGTAACTGACTGATTTTACAATATGCAGTGCATTATTTTTTTACATAAATACTGATTTTTATATCAATTTGTCTTCATCTTTTCTTTTTAATTGTACTATGTGTTTGTATTTAAAAATTCTTTTTACTTGTCTTTTGTTTGTCTTTGCAGAAACTTTCAATTTTGAATTTATTTTTAGTATGTTGTAGACGTATCAAGATACTCTTAAAACCTAATGGGCCATTTAAGAAAAAAATGGGAAATGTGAACTTTAGCAGCAATCTTTCCACTTAAATTTCAAATGTTGTGGGGGAGTAGAAGAAAAAGAATTAATACTGATGCTTATTGTAGGACAAAAATTCTTACTGTGTGCTTCTGTCGAGAAATGTTTACTTAGCATATTACAAATAGCAGAATATGGCCTTATGCCATAGGTTTTGATTAATTTTTTTAATATAAGTGAAAACTGCTCATCTCAGGTCACTTCCAAGTAACACTCATGAACACTTTAGAAAACTTTTTACAAAAGTGAGTGGCTTCCATTAAGTAATTCTCCAGAGTATTTGTCTGTTTCAAATACATTTTTAGTTCTCTAATCCCTGTGTTTTAAATTTAGAAAAACAACCTACCTTTATGAACAAAAACCCAAATCTGGCTTATGAGGGAAACTTGGAGATGCTAAAAAGACTGGGAATCCAGATAATGTGATAGAAACCAGTTATGCTCCCAAACATTTCAATACCTGATTTGTAAGGCTAGATGCTCAGAATTGTAGAGCTTACATCCAGCTTGGGCATCCTTATTGCTGTCTAGTTTTGGAAGCATTGTTTTTTTCTGCAAACACAGTGAGTACTAACAAATTTCAGACCTTTAGGAATCCCATTTTTAATGATCTATTTATTATAAAGTTATTATAAAGTGTGAAGTTTGATAGAAAAATGTGAACATCAGGCAGTATACATTCTGGTTAACTGAAGATAAATCTCTCCTCCTCATGCTTGATTAGTCTCTATATCATGGTACCATTATGCTGTTTCTTTTAAAGGGATCTCATGGTAAAGAGATGTGTGTGAAGATGTTATTATCTTATTTGGGTGAACTTGTGTCACTCGTTGTAGACACTATGAAAAGCAAGCTGTCCCTTAATGGGACTGAAACATCCTTGTGTGTGGTGCTTCTGCCACTGCCAGTTAATCAGGCTGTATAAGCCTTATGAAAATGTCTGCCCATTATTTGTAGTTATTCCGAAATTTAGACTGAGGTGACCTTTAATGCCAGTTGAATTGGTTTTGGTAAGCTTTTGGTTTAAGTTTAGAATGATTAAGAAAACAGATTTAGAGGGGGAAAAATATTTTTCGTTATTCTTATTTTAAACATATTTTAAAAGAGTATGGAGTTGCCTTGTGGTTTTGACCTAAATTTGGTCAAGTTGTAAACTTCTGGCAAAATGCTGATTGGAAGACTGAACTTTCAGCCTATTTCTTAATTTGTACCAGATTTCTGTCCATACCAGACATACTCTGTTCTGGCTTTCCACACTTCCATCTGTACACTTTACATCACAGGATGACTAAGAAGCCATCTAACCTTTCCTTGTCCCAAATTATACTTCCTATCTACACAGCATGGAAAAGGAAGTAACTACTATCTGGAGTTAGGAGGATATGGTCTGGGTCTGCTTGGAACATTTAGAAACAGAACAGGTAAGAGGTATAGCTGAAGGTGTAATGTGTTAGTTGCATGTGCACTATTAGGCTCTTTTTTTTCTGAGTGAAAATGACAATTAATTACTGCTGCTTATTAACTCACCTTTATGGCTGTGATGGTATTTGTGGCAGATTAAATGGGGTGAAACTGAGCAGTAACTTCAACTTATCTTGTAGGAAAACACTAGACTTCTGGTTTCTTTTGCCTGGTTTATAAAGATGTCTCCAAATGTATAGACATACACAGAATTTCTGCACCTTAGAAGGCTTAGTTATTTTTCATTGTCCATTTTCTGGTTCAAAGTGAAAGATTTTCAACTATCAAACAGGTTAAACAATATCCATTTACTGGCAGTATGATTTATTTTTTTTCTGGAATATCCATGTATAATTAAAATGAATGTATAGGCTTTTTGTCCAAATTTTTTTAGTAAATTATCAATTTTGGATAGCTACTATTTTAACATTTTCTCTCATGATATCTATTGTGATTATGATAGTTATTGTGGCTTTCCTGCCTACTTCACTACTTTGTGAATGGATGGCATTTGAAACAGCTCCAGTGATTTTGTGTGTTAAAATAAGTTGCAGAAAACTGTCATATGAATGTATGACTTCTGTTAGCAGAAAGTGGATTCTTTAGCAGAGACAGTAGAAGTAGGAAGTAGTGGGAAGGTACTTCTCATCAACATGGATCTTGCAAAAGATCTTGTATCTGTCTTACAGGGTTGTTGCTGTCAGTCTGAGCAATTGTCTATGCACAGGAACTTAGGAGTGATTTTCTAATCTCTTTGAATGTCTTCTGTTTCTGTTTTGGAAGTTCAGTTTTGTCCAACTGCATTTTTCTGTATATTTGAGAGGAATAACTGAAATTCTACAGAGTTTTGCACAAAACAAAAGCCAAGTTATTTGCTGAAGTTGTCCAGATGGGCAAAGCGTGAACCCAGCAAGTGAAAAATAACTAAACACAAGTGTATGCACTCTAGGTTCCCTTAGGAAAACAAAACATGTTTGATCTTTTTAACACTACAGAGAAACGTTTGACAACTTGCTTTCTGTATTCAACTGCCAAATCTTAAGTAATGCAGGGTAATTTCCTATAGAAATGTGGGTTGCCTCACAGTTGCATTGTAGTCCTAGTAGAGTATTCAGAACTATTACTTGGGTTTCAAAACAGAAGATGTTTACAGAGGTAATAGTGAATTTTCCACTTCAGGAAGTGAGGAGGAAATCTCATTTTAAAGTAGCTCTCAAAATCTCTCTCTTGTAACCATTTAGTGGATCTATATAAGAACAGCTTGTCCTGCAAAGTTGTCATGAAATTTAAGATATGTTGGTCTCCTATGCCTTTTCAAGCCTTCGTGGGCCTATTTACATTTTAAGTTTCCTGAAGGAATATTGAGTAATTGGAAGTTCTTGTGTTAAAGTTCAGTTGTGTCTCTTCAGTTTTGTGGTTGCTTTATGCACAGCTGCAGTCAATTCTTGAGAGAGTCCTCATTTAAACTTATGAATGTGCTTCTTCCTGTGTATTTGCTTGCAAATTTCTGCGGGGTTTCTTTATGCTCCCTTCTGCCTTTTCCCTGCACTGCTTTTCAAGAATAATCACTAAGCTTTCCTTTCATTTGAATGCTTATAAAAATTGCAGGAGGTATTATTACAGGTCTCTTTGCAGAAGCCTGTAATTAAAGGAGGACCTGTATTCCTGCTGTGGTTGGGTTTTATTTTTTCTTTTTCTTCAGACTGCTATTTGATGATGTTCAGGTAGGAGGAGGTTTGCAGCCATTAGTAAAGTAATTCCTTGAGTTTTCATCCAGTAGTTTCTTCCCAGAATATCTGCTCATAATAGATGCATGGCTGGTTCCTGCCTACTTCACCCATATGATTGCAAATTTCTTTAATCAAAGCAATGATCATCAGTTCTGTTAACTCTGGATTTTAAATGCCTCTCCTATATCTAGGTGCCACCTTCGTTGCACAAACCAGGGACCCAGTCTATTTCCACTTACAAATCATAGAATCATAGGTTGGTTTGTGTTGGAAGGGACCTTAAAGATCATCTAATTCCAACCCCTTCTCATGGGCAGGGGCACCTCCCACTAGACCAGGCTGTTCAAAGCCCCATCCAAACTGGCCTTGAACATTTCCAGGGATGGGGCATCTACAACTGCCCTGGACGACCTGTTCCAGTATCTCACCATCTTCACATTAAAGAATTCTTTCCCTGATACCTAATCTAAACCTTCCCTCTTCCAGTTTAAAGCCATTCCCTTATCCTGTCATTAATGCTTTTGTAAAAAGGCCCTCTCCAGCTCTCTTGTAGGCCCCCTTCACTGGAATGATGCTCTAAGGTGTCCATCTTTTATTTAATTTCCTTGTTTTAGTTTCCAGCTAATCCACAGGAATAAAATAGATAACAAAGTGTACATTTTTTCACAACAGGAGCTGGATAACTACAGATTTCTGAGATACAGTTAACAATTTTGAAATAGTTCTCTATCCTTGAATCTAATTTCTGATTGGTAAGTGTAAGGATTAGTGTCCTTTGTTCATCAAATGATTTGACTTTTCCCTGTGTCAGCCCTCTTATGTGGACATGTGGGCAGATAATTCTTAAAAGACTGATTCCTTGTTTTCTGTGAATTTCAAGGAAAAGAACTGTAACTTGTCACTGTAGATCCTTAGCATCACCCTATCTAAACTCCTTGAAACTAAGAATAACTGCCCCCTTGCTGCTGTATTGTTGTACTGGTTTTACTTGTTTCTTAATGGTCATGCTAAAAGGGGAGGGGAAATGCTGTTATTTGCATTTTCCTTGTTAGTTCCTGGCCTGCTGTCTTTGAATTCCACATGACCCTTAAAAACTAACAACTGAACTCAATTTTAGAGTCTGGGTCAAAGCCAGAGAGATTAGTACATTAACACCCTCATTTAGGAACAGGGGTCATGGGCCATACTCATAGATAAGACATCAGAACAGTTTCCTTGTGCTGTTTTACAGGTCTACAAAAGCAGGGCTTCTCAAGTCTGATACAGTTTGTTGCTGTTCTAAGAGTCCCAGACTCATAAAATACAGGTATGTTATATTCTGAAAGTGTGTTAGAAGCCTTTAAGCATATAATCTTACCCTATAGTCTGTAAGTGTTATGACTACTTTTCAAGGTAGTTGAACTAATTTTCTCACTCAAACGCCCCTTCCCTCTTTTCCACAGATAATTTATTGATTTGCCTCCTTAGAGCAAAGCAAAAATTTGGGAATTTGCTTTAATAAATGTTCACTTGAGACCAACAGAATTTTCCAAGGGGAGTAAAGAGAGTGTGAAGCTTGTTTGCTAGGGATTGTTTCTGCACTTCAGACCTCTCTAAGGCCATGGAGTACAAAGTTTGGGTTTACCTGTGGCTTTCTCACCACTTGGAGAAGTGCTGCTAGATTGTGCTGTCTTAAATTTTCTCATTACTAGCACTGAACACTGATAGCTAAAAATGCTTTTTGTGCCTTCCTAAGTAGGCTTTCTATTTTATGGAGCTTGTATTAAATTATTAAACTGAGATGAGCAATTTATTAGCATTTTCTATTACCTTCGTATTCTGGGAGGTCACTTTCCCTCCTGTTCTTCCTTTGGGTCATTTAATATCATGCCCTCATTTTCAGAATTATAATCTGGGTACAACAGGTCCATTTTTTCTTCTATGTCTTATGAATGTTAATGTTCTGCCAGTCATTTCTGTACACATTTTACTAGAGTAATTCACATTAAATCAGTCTGTAATATTTATAAGAATAGCTTTGGAATACAAAAGTAGGTGTAGAAGTTATCCTAGACTGCAGATCTTTTTGGTTGAATTAATGAGTATTTAGGGCATGTTTTTTTAGGCTTCCAAGAAAATTAAAGCAATATAATCAGTTTTAACTCATGATTTAAGACTACGAAATCAAATTTAATTAAAGCTGATGTTTTAGCCTTATAATGCTGACCTACTGTGTGTCACTGAGCAGCTGGTGTCTAGGAAACTCTACTTGTCTATTGGATTACAAGAAACTTCTGTCAAGTATTCAGTGCAGTTCTGACTAGTCACTGGTGTTGCTATTTCTTTAATTTCAAAATATTTTGCTATGTTTTACTTTATTCTTTTGTTTTACATTTTTATGTCATGGATAGTATTATTCAAGGTGAATTTGGATTGCAGATCTAAGCCCAAGAAATAAAAACCCCCAGTTTTGCTACCCAAAGTGTGTTATATATGTTTGTCTTTTGATTTGATATTATTCACCAGTCTTGTGGGTAAAATTGATGGATTGGGGATTTACTGTCTCTCATCCTTTCTGCTTGTTGTTCCTGGTTTGTCTCTTCACTCCCCCTCCAATCTACTTGCTGCCTGTCTTCTGCAGAGGCTGGTGTCACTCTACCTTTCTGATCTTCCTGGATCTCACTGGTGGTTGTATGTCTTCTGCCACCAGGTCTGTGCTTTCAGAAGTGTTTGCTGAAATAAAGTAACTGTACTAGTTCAAGCCAGAAGGGTTCCCTGGAGTGGGCATGCTGCTTTCTCCACAGAGCTACTGCCTGGGCACCATGTCTGGGCAGCTAAGCATGTTCTTGTCCCAGTGTAGTTCATAAGCAGTGCTGTGGGTTTCTTGGTTGTAACTTGGGGAATAAATTTAGCTTCCCTTTCAGCTTTGTGTAGGCTATTACAAAATTTTAATCATCTTTATTTTTCTGTAGAGATAAAGGCTTTTTACTGGAGGCATGCTTTCAGGAAGAAAGCTTGGCTATTGAAGCCATTACAATTGAAAGGAGGTGATCTGAGGCATTCTGCTTGCCTGAGGCAGACCAGCTCAGCAGGGCTTCTGAGAACAGCATGAGCACCTGGCTGCCAGGGCACCTGGTGTCAGAGAAGGGCTTGGTCTCTGCCCTGTTCCTGTAGGTTGCTGGACCACCTCTAAGGAAGAAGCAATCTTCAATCAACTCTTCTTTCTGTGAAGGTACAAGGAAAGAAAATCGATTTATGACTTCAAAAGGCCCAAAGTTTTAGAGGGATTGCTGAATGCAATAGAGTGCACAGTATATAAAATTTTTCTGGCTGAAAAGTTAACAGCTGCGAATAGCCCATTGAAACACATTGAAATTCTTCAGGATTTTGAGAAGTACCTTCTTCAGTGGTCCATAAAAACAATGAATAAACTGAGCAAAAATTAGTGATGGTAGGATACTGCTTAAAAACTAGATCAATATCTTATTTTTGCAGTAATCCTGTTTTGCCTACTTTGATTATTCTTTGCCCAGAAGGATAGGGTATAATTAATGAAAATTGATTTAACTTGAAGAATAAAGCATTAAGAGTTTGCTATTGTAAGAAAAATGAAGCAGCTAGCAAATCTGTAGTATTTTTAATGTGCTAGACCCCAAGCAGTCTCTAAATTAATTAGAAGTCACTTTATTAGTGTACATTTGTCAAATAATACATTGGGAATCTTTATATATTTGTACAAAATAAACTTCAGTATTTTTATAAATTTTAGAGTCCAAGTTGCCTTTTTGCAAAATACACGTATTTTGAGAACACCACATCCTGTGCCATAATTTTATAACTGTTAGATGTGAAAATGCTTGTTCTCACATAGAATAGTGTTGTGTCTCTGAAAAGGGGTAATTTTTAAGGAGTACATTATATGGTGCCTTGTGCATACCAGCACTCTTCATTTTCATCTAAACTATGACTCTCTGAGGATGTAATTTTTGTGTGTGTGTGTCAGTAAAGCAAGTGTCCATTACCCTAAAGAGCACTGGAAAATTAGGAGAGTTTTGTCATGTTACCCACTGGCACCTTGGCAGTCATTGAAGGAGACAAACTGAATGAGGAGATTAAACAGAACCATTTAGCAGTACTGTGCCTGACTGAAATCACTGCTTCAAAATACTCCATAAGCACAAAGGAAATACAGTAATACACAGTCTTTAACAAGAAGGATAAATACAGACCTTCTGACCTCTTCAAACATCCTCACCTAATTAATTTTACTCCTGAAAGTAGGTGTTTCAGAAGCTCCTTGAAGTCCATTAAGGATTTTTCTATTGATTTAATATCAAAATGCTCAGATACCCCAGCAATGGATGGCAGCATAAAGCACAGATAAATCAATTAATAAAGTTTGGCTTTGGGGAGGAGGATGTTAGTTCATCTACTCTCATCAGTCATATATCACAAACCATCAAATTTCTCCCTGTTACAGCTGTAATGAACCCAGTAATTTATTTGACCAAAGCATGACTTGTGTCCAGCTAGCCCATGCCTTTCAGAGAAATATCCAGTCCTGGTTTGAATGCATGAAAAAAGAAAATGCTTCCCTTTGCCTGTTTCTTGCAATGATCTGTTGCTCTCACAGTGATTCATGTCTCATTTGAATTTTTTCTGGTATTAGGTTTCAGCCATGGATTCTTTTTATGCTTCTCCCCACTGGGGTAAAGAGGTCCTTAATATCCTGCAGTTTCTCCTTGTGGTGCTACTTAAATGTAGTAATCAAATCACTTCTCAGTTTCATTTTGGATAAATCAAACAAATTGAGTTCATGAGCTTTTACTCAAACATATCTCTTAGGTATTGTGGCTCTTTTTAATATGTTCATCAGTTTTCCAGAAGCCTCCTTAAAATGTGGGCACAGCATAAAATATGGTGTACATGATTTCAGTACAGTATACAGTATAGTTAAGGATTTGGTAATTTTAATATGTAGGTAAAATTTTTTCTAGTAATTTCTAAATTTGTACATTGAGTCCTCATGTTAGTGTACTTTCCATTCCTGGGCTTAGATCTTCAGTCCTTGCTGTGGAGGTATTTGTCTTTGTTAGAATGAGCTCAGCCTAATGCTGTTTCATCACAGTAATGCAGATTCAGCTGTGGAATTGCTGCTGTTCTCATTGTTTATTATCTTACCAGGTATTGTCATCTGCAAAATTCACCAGCCATGATTTTATATTTACTTCCAAATTACCAGTGAAAGCTTTTAATAATGTTGTCCTTCATAACATTACTGGAAACAGCTCTTTGATAATGATTTTCTATCAAAGATTATTTGTTGAGAGTGGCCAGTTAATCTTACAGGGTTTTTTGTGTTTCTGGTTTTTGTCTGCATAGCGTAATTTCAGCTTCATGGAACAAAAAAATATATTCAGGAATAAATATCACATTTGTTTGACCAGCTTTATTTTCCTGGAAAGTACACTGGCTACTTCTGATTGTAGTATTTTAATATCTTTCCAGATAATTGTGTTGCAACTTCTGTAATATTTTTTTGTGTGTGAGTAACAATAGTCTTATGGTAGTCTTAGCTAGAGGTTACTCAGCATTTTAAATAATAGTAAAATTATTTAGATTGTTTTGTGGAGTTTTCTGGGAATTCTAAGATTTGTTGAACCTATTAACAGCAGTGTTCTTCCAGAAATTCTTTCATAGTTTCCTACTGTAAATTGTCTAGATCTGCCGAATTTGAAATGTTTATACTTGGTCAATGTTTGCTTAACTTTTGACCTTTCTTTACTAATGGACACAAAAGTATTTCAACACTCTCGTGTGATGCAAACGTATTTCTCAATTCAGAAGACTTACTTGAATGTCTTCACATTATCAACAGCATTAATTAATAATGAACACAGTTTTAATTTCTTTTGTTCTTAATTTATTCCCAGAAGTACAGCATTGTATCCTGCTTAATTGGGAAGGGAGGTGGTGGGAAGAACTGTTGCTTTTCAAATCAATTCATTGGTAAGCATGAATACCATAATGTCATTTTAGAGCTGGTGTCTTGGAGATATGTTGGAGTGATGTCCTGCCAAAAAAAAAAAAGGGGATACCTTAGTCATTTATTTGCTTTGGGGTCATGATACAAGGTTCAGAGGAGTTGTGACACAGTATTGAGTCAAACAAAACATCAATACCCTTACCTCTATCTTTCCTTCTTTCTCTTTCTCTGTTTTGTGCACAAAGTTGCCTGTACATGTATAGTACAGAGACATAGGGAAGAACATTCCTTCTCCCATCTTCTAGTTTTTGTAATATCCAGACTGAACATAAAAATGAAAAAGTAACTTTTCAGACTTGAATGATGGATGTTGCATGCACTTTTCATGGATGTGAAATAGCTGGTAAACTGAATAAGAGTACCTTTTAGAGCATAAGCAGCAGAATCCAAATACAGGGTAGTTTCTAGAACTTTAAAAAACATCTTAGAATTACAGAAGGATTGAGGCTGGAAGGGACCTTCAACCCCGCTGCCTAGGCAGGGCTACATAGAGCTGTTTTCCCAGGGCAGTGTCCAGGTGGCTTCTGAATATCTCCAAGGACCCCACAACCTGCATGGGCAACCTTTGGCAGAGCTTGGTCACCCTCACAGTAAACAAAATGTTTCCTGATGTTTGTAGGGAACCTTCTGCAGGTCAGGTTGTGCGTGTTGATAAAATTACTGAAATTTGAACTCTTTGGGGAATGTACATAATGCCCATTCTCTTCAGACAGCAACAAGGAGAAACCTTGCTGGCCAGACCAGTACCTGCTTCAGAACAGAGTTTGAAGCATTGTATTTTCTCCTTAAAGTTAACTGTCTAGTTATATCATCTCAGCAAATTACTAGGAAGTAAACAGATGATGAACTTTAAAGGAATGGAGATTTTTTTTTTTCTGCTACTAATAGTACATTCAGTATATTTCTGTCAGAGTGCTCTAGCTTTTGTCTCTGGTGTCCCTGAATGGGCCTGTAAGTTATTTTTTATAAGGCAATACTTTGAGTTGCAAATTTGTATTGATACAAAACAATGTAATTATTGCTAATGATCTTACATATAGTTATATTAGATCACAGTTCTGAAGTAGCTCAGAGTTATTTCTGTTGCATTCATGTGAAATTCAGGTGCAACTCAGTTCTTTTTAATCACCTCATAATAATATTGAACCTCATAACTTTGTAATGGAAGAGAAGGATTTTTGACTGTTTATACAATATACCAGGTACAACTTTTCAAGTATTCTTTGGTGCCACCTGCTAGGACCCACCCTTGAGGCAGATTAGAGAACAGCATCCTGCTGCTTTTGCAAGTGGCCAATTGTTTGAGTCATTAACCTTTAACATTTCAATCTCTCACCCTGCCTTAATGAGGGACTTATGGAAATTTATAGCTCCTGTACTGAAAACATATGTTGGATTAATAACACCAAATTCTCTGAATTAATGGTTCTAGACCACCATTTAAAGGCAGTTCTGTAGATTGATTCATCTCATCCTAAGGTAGACATATAATGTAAATTAAAGAAAATTTACTCTAAAAGCAGTTGTTTTTTCCTTGCTGATAGAGGCTAGGAAGTGAGCTTAGAATCAAGTGCCACAATGCAAATTCCTGCTGTGAACTAAGGTGAATCCCAGCCAAAGCTGGATCCATTTAAGGTTTAGTTCTTGCTCTTCCAAGTATTTGTGAATGCGTCCAGGAAAGAATTTTTCTTCCTGAAACACTTCTTGAAATTATTTAAATACTAAGTCTTGGTCTATGTTTAAAGAGAAATCAGTAGACAGTAAGTGATACATGTTCTATTTCCTGGCAGGTTAACACCCAGGTTTCTGGATGTTTTTTAGGGTTTCTGATGCAAATACAAATGTAATTTTTCTCCCTAGCTAATATATCTGAAAAATCCACTCTATGTTAATCTTGTTAGTTACTCTTGTTAGTAACCTCTAAGGTGATCCAACAATCATCAGTGAAGATCAAATAGGGCATTAGAAAAAGGTTCTTCATTGAGAGCGTGGTCAGTCATTAGAACAAGCTCCTCAGAGAAGTGGTCACAGCCCCAAGCCTGCCAGAGTTCAAGGAACATCTGGACAATGCTCTTAGCCATTTGGTTTAGTTAGTCCTGTGAGGAGGAAAGAGTTGAGCACAATGATCCTTATGGGTCTTTTACAGCTTGAGATATTCAGTGATTTTAAAGAAAATTAGCTTCAGGTCAACTGACTGTTGCAGCATCTACACATTACATCTGTAGACTATTGCTGATCTGAGAGTTTTGACTGATATGTGAATTATGGTAATCTCTACGTCTGCTCCTCAGTCAGCATTTCTAATTCCGGCTGCCGGTTTGTTTCCCAATATCCTTTTGATCACAAAAGAAGGCCTTTGTGTAGGTAATGCATAATTAAAGTAAGAAATGAACTTCAGAGTCTGATAGAAGACCCTTGTGCCTTTCATTTCTGGGAAGTAATCCATCTATGCCAACAAAGCCAATTAGGAAGTTACCACAAGTTACTGTCTTTTCTTTGTGTACGCTTGTAAGTACTGGCTAGACGGCAGCTTGATGAAGTCTCTGCCAAATACTTCACATTGGAGATCTGCGTTCGTTTTCAGCATTGTGGAAACCATATTCACTACCTCCCACCTACTGTGATACAGGCTTGAATAGACATAAAAGGCCAAGTAACTAAATTTCTGCTCAAAGGTAACTGCTGAGATATCTCCAGGGAACTACAAGCCTTCAGCCTGACCTCAATGCCAGGGAAGGGCATGGAGCACAGTGTCTTGAGTGATGTCATGCAACATGTACAGGACAACCAGGGAATCAGGCCCAGCCAACAGGGGTTAAGGAAAGGAAGGTCCTGCTTGAGCAACCTGAACACCTTTTGTGACAAGGCGATCCACTTAGAAGGTGGGGGAAAGACTGTGGATGTCATTTACCTAGACTTCAGTAAAGCCTTTGAAACTGTCTCCCACGGTGTTCTGAAGAAACTGGCTTCCCATGGCTTGGACAGCTGTGGTCTTCATTGGATTAAAAACTGTCTTGTTGGCCAGGTCCAGAGAATGGTGGTAAATGGAGTTACATCCAGTTGGCAGCTGGGCACCAGTGGGGTTCTCCAGGGCTTGTTATTGGGGCCAGTTCTGTTTAATATATTCAGTGATTTGGACAAGGGGATTGATTGTACCCTCGGTAAGTTTTCAGATGACAAAAAATTGGGAGGGAATGTTAATCTGCAGAGAGATCTGGACAAGCTGGATCAGCAGGCTGAGTCTGACAGTATTGAAGTTCAGTAAGGCCCAGGGCTCCACATGGGTCAGACATGATGACCCCACACAATTCTACAGACTTGAGGGAAGAGTGGCTGGAAAGTGGCCTGGTGGAGAAAGACGTGGGGGTACTGGTTGACAGCAGCTGAACATGAGCCACTGTGTGCCCAGGTAGCCAAGAATGGCACCCGACCTGTATCAGGAATAGTGTGGCCAGCAGGGCCAGGGCAGTGATTGTCCCTCTGTACTCTGCACTGGTGAGGCTGCACCTTGCTGTGTCCACTGTCCAGTTCCCCCTGAGAGGGAAGGAGCAGCAGAGACATGAGGAACTGACTGCAGCCCCCATTCCTCATCCCCCTGTTCAGGATAGAGGAAAGGGAAAATTCAGGAGTGACCTTGAGCCCGGTAAGAATGGAGCAGTTGGGGGAAGGTATTTTTAAGATTTGGTTTTATTTCTTATTGCCCTATTCTGATTTCATTGTTAATGAATTAATTTTTCCCCAGGTTGAGTCTGTTTTGCCTGTGACAGTAACTGAGTCAGTGATCTCTCCCTGTCTTTATCCTGACCTACAAGCCTTTTGTGCTATTTTCTCTCCTGTGTCCAGCTGAGGAGGGGAGAGATATGGCTTTTGATGGGTACATGCTGTTTAGCCAGGGTCATCCTACCACACAAGGTCTAGTGACAGTAGCCCTTCCTCGCTATTTCCAGTCCTCAGATTTTTATAAGCAGATTTTGGGAGTGGTTTATGACTGGATTAAATACTCATAAATGTTTTTCCTTGATATGGTCAGGCATTTTGTTTTCCAAGGGGCCGGCTCCACTGAATTCAGTTTCCCCTGCCCCATGGCCATGGCTCTCTGTGGCAGCTCTGCACACCCAACACAGCTTGTGCCCCACCCCTCTTCCCATGACATGTGGGGTGAACCTGCAGCATCCCCCAGCTCACCTGGCTGTGACAACAGTGCCCAGTGTGGGCTACAGCCATGCTGCAGTGAGGCAGGGTGTCAGCACCAGCTCTGGATTTAGGGGTTTGTGTGAAACCCTCACAAATCATGGCTGTGGGTAGAGGCTCTCTGGCTCCTAGCAACCTTGGGAAGAGGCGGGAATGCCCACCAGATTTCCTCCTCATGGTCCTGTTTATCTGGTCCATCACATGTTTGAGGGCATCATGTGGGATGTCACATGGCAACAGTTTTATTCTCAGCTGTTCCTTTTTCATCTGGAGATTGCAATAAAACACTGGGGTGTTCTTTTTTGCCTCTGGGAGACATAGCATTTATGTTTTGTCACTGAAACAGTCATTATCAATGCCTGTTTGGGTCTCTTACTGCTGGTCTGTTGGGTATCAAACCAGCTTGCTTTTTAACAGCTTCTGTATTGGTATCTTGCTGCTTTGAATAGCAGGATTTATTTGCTTTGCATTTCAATAATGAAGTAACTGAAAGTCACCTTTAGTATAGTCCTTAAAAGTAACTAATCTTTTGTTAGCCTAGGGCTTTGAATCAAGGGTTTTAAATCAATATTTTCTCTATAAAATTACTGTTTTTCTTCACCTTGCACTCTACAGACTGAAAATTGGTGGGGTACATTTGGGAGTTGTAGAGAACATGGGATAGGCAAAGAATTAGGTGCTGTGTTCTTTTGGGAAATGCATGAAATTAAGAAAATTAAGTAGCACTCTTCTCAATAAAACCTCTAGTATTATCATTGTTTTCATGCAGTTTTGTTCTTAAATATCTCTTGGGCACTAATTGAAAAGGAAACGGAATTTTATTTTTCAGAACGCATTGAAATCTCAGTCAGCAATTAAAACACAGAACGGTTAGGCAGTCTGTAATGTAATTGGTTTCGTGAACAGGAAGAGCTCACAAACTGCTTTGCATTTCCTTCACATTTGGTCCTAATTTTAAGAGACCATTACTGCTTGCAGTCATCTAGGAGCCCTAGATTCAGCAGAATCTCAGGGGAAAGGGAGCACAACAGTGCAACTTTAATAGCATCAGATGTATGTTTATCTCAAGCTTTTTAGTCTGCTTTCTAAATCTGTTATATTAGGAGTACTACTACAAGTGGTGTTCTTTGAACTTCCTCATATGTATATTTTTGAGAGAAGTTCCTTGGTGCAAAACTGAGTTTTCTAAGAAAACACAATAATTTAATATAACATTAGTTTCTGTTTTCTTGTGTGCAAATTCAAAACATTCCTATGGTGTGGAGTAAAACAGAAAGGACACGGCCATGTTTTTGGTGCTCAAAGCCTTCATTTTGTTAAAGAAGGTTTTCATGATGGGTTGTTTTTTAAAAAGAGTTGCTGTAGACTTTCAACTGGTCACTCACTACAGTGAAGTGATATAAACTCAGAAAAATTTAAAAACACACGCAATTCAATAGCTATGAGAAATAAGATGTTTCTAAATCTCTTTAGCCTCTCTAGCTGAAGAATAAATTGAATGATACAATTTTGATTTTGTTACTTCAGCAGAAGGAAAAAAAGTTTTCATCCAGGTGTTTTCATCCTAGATCAGTGTGATAGATCACAGTACTGCATTTCTGCGAGGAAGGAGAATGGCTTTTCCTGTGTTCTCTCTTAGACTTATTGAACCCTGTGAAAGTTCTCAGTGAAGGGGGAGAGATAGAAGAGTGCTGAAATGTCCTGCTTTCTTTATATGTTGGGTCTCACTTTTAGGATGAAATCTGCTTGCTTTTGATGGTGTTCTTTAAGTCTAGTTGTTTTCACTAGTCACTGACAGCTTAACTGTTGAAGTAAAACCCAGTTGTTAATTTCCCCTTGACTGTTACTCTTTTTAATCCCCTCTCTGGATTTAACTGTGTATTCCCTTGTTCCCCTGACTGACGGGTGCTGCTGACTGGGCCACTTGCAGAGCATCCGCAGGTCTCTGCACCTGCCTCACACCTTCACCCTACACCTGCGCAACCCCCAGTGTGGTCTGCCCATGGCCTCCAGACACACCAGCTCATCCTTAGGGTCACCCTGATGGCAATATTTCCGCTCTTACTCGGCCTGTTTGCTCAGTGTGGGAAGCTGTGATGGAGGCTGCAAATCTACCTGTCTGCTCCCCTCTGCTTCTCATTTGTTTCAACCTCTCTTCATGCGTTGCCATCAGCCTAATTCACCAGTTCATGGCAAAAGACAGCTCTTTACTGCTTTATACGATTTCAGCTGCTGGGCATCAATTCTGAGATAAACCAGCCATCATATAAATGGTATCTTGACACAGCAGCAGCCCACAAAGTCTAAATGAAATGGCAATGACAAAAGCAGCTCTGTCCAAATTAGGATGATGATGGCAGCTCCATGCAGTTAAGGATTCCCTACAGACCAGACCGTGACTACCCTTTCATTCTAGGGTCTTATCCAGGTGCCTTTGTAAACTGGACCAAACCGTGGATTGTAGATCTCTGCAGGCTATTAATAGAGCTGTCTCACTTGGTAATGATTGATAAGAAGTAAGTTATGTGAGGAACTCTAATTTCTTATTTACAGTGGACTATAGAAGGGCAGTGACAGTGGCAAAGTACAGCTCTTTCCTCTAAGAGAAGGAGTCAGAAATGGCTTGTGTTTCTTCTGGCTGTTGATGCAATAAAATATCCCTATGCATCGTGGACATGATTTAGAGCTCAGGGGAAACAATCAAAATATTTCTACTGTTCTTAAAAATAGGCAAGGGTTGAATCAACCTTTTTTCTTAATAGGTTTCACTGAAACCATGGTAAGTAGATGACAGGGCTGAAGTGAGCAGAACATTTCCAGCCTTTTCCACCAGGTCACAGAGACGTTTGGTCACTCTGCTTCCAGGTTTGTAATCATTGGTATCTGTCCACCTGAAAAGGTACTTAGACTCTTTTCTTCATTCTTGCTCCTCTTGTGAGACTCTAATAAATATGTAACTCCTCTCTATTTATATCACACATTAGGTTGGTGTTGGTTTGGGGATTTTTTGTGCAGGTTTTGTGCAACTATCACTTTGTTGCCCTTCTTTGGACATGTGCCAGTAGCTCAATATCCTTCTTGTAAGGAGCAGCCCGATATTAAATACAGAATTCAAAGTGTGGCCTCACCAGTGCCGAGTACAGGGGGACAATTCCTGCTCTGGTCCTGCTGACCACACTGATACAGGCCAGGTGCCATTTGCCTTCTTGGCCACCTGGGCACACACTGGCTCATGTTCAGCTGCTATTGAGCAACACCCCCAGGTCCTTTTCTGATGAGCAGCTTTTCAGCCACTCATCCCCCAGCCTGTAGCACTGCCTAAAGTAGTTGTGACCCAGGGGCAGGACCTGGCACTTGGCCTTGTTGAATCTCATGCAGCTGGACTCTGCCCATCAATCCAGGCTGTCCAGGTCCCTCTGCAGGGCCTTTCTTCCTTCCAGCAGATCAACACTCCCACCCAACTTGGTGTTGTCTGCAAACTCGCTGAGGGTGCACTTGATCCCTTTGTCCAGATCATTGATAAAGATACTGAACTGAAGGACTGGCCGCAGTTCCCTGGATCCTCCTTTCAGCCCCCCTTGTAGATGGGCATCCTGTTTGCCAACTTCCAGTCACCTGGGACTGCACATTGGCCATGACTGCTGATACATGATGGAAAGTGACTTGTTGGGTACTTCCACCAGCTCCCTCAGTATCCTTGAGTGGGTCCTATTTGGTGCCATGAACTTGTGTGTGTCCAAGGGATGTAGCAGATTTCTAACCATTCCCTTCTGGATTATATGGAGGTTTCATTCTGATAATTACCCCATCTTCTAGTTCAGGTAAGATTCCTCACATCTAATAGTCTTCTCCCACAGTAAAGAACCAAAGCCTCCTTGAAAATACCATAATTAGCAAATTCATGTGCTAATCCCTAGAATACTCCTGTTTCTGTTAGGGCCTTTTCGTACAAAGAAAAGCAAAGCATCACCAGCCAGGCAAGGGAGGGGATTGTCCTGCTCTGCTTTGCACTGGGGCAGCCTCACCTCAAGTACTGGGATGCCACACTATAAGAATGATATAAAGCTATGAGAGAGTGTCCAAAGGAGGGCAACCAAGATGGTGAAGGGCCTTGAGGAGAAGCTGTATGAGGAGGGGCTGAGGTCACTTGCTCTGTTCAGCCTGGAGAAGAGGAGAGTGCGGGGAGACCTCATTGCAGTTACAACTTCCTCATGAGAGGGAGAGGAAGAGCAGACACTGATCTCTTCTCTGTGATGACCGGTGACAGGACACAAGGGAATGGCCTGAAGTTGTGTCAGGGAAGGTTTAGGCTGGATATTAGAAAAAGGCTTGGTGGGCAACAGATTCCCCAGGGAAGTGGTCACAGCACCAATCCCCTCCTAGTTGAAGGTTTTTTCTACAATATTCTCTAGCACGTGGTGCCACTCTTGGGCGTGTCCTGTGCAGGGCTGAGAGCTGGACTCAATGATCCTCGTGGGTGCCTTCAAACCTAGCCTCTTCTGTGATTCTGTGAAATCAGAGCTCAGTGGAGGTTCCTGCTGCACCTCGGCAGCAGGCAGACACCTCAGAAAATGCCCTTCTTGCATCTGTCATTTTATTTAGTGTTTTTAATTTCCACTCATTTACAAAAGATGACTGTGGAGCTGCAGCCAGAAGCATTTTGATATGGGAACATATTCAGCCCAAAACACTCAGTCTTCCTAATATAGAGCACAAGTTATAGTAGCAAGGGGAGGCTGTTAATAAGTTATAACAAAATGGTTTATCACTGTAGCACGTAACAAAAACTGTTGCCAATCTCACCCAAAGCCTCCTACAGTGTGATGGTTAGACCTCCTAGTCGCTCTCAGGTAACACAAGGTTGTGCTGCTCCACATGTTGTATCCCAGGCATGTAGTTTTTAAATAAGATTTATTTCTTTATTTTTTTTTTTTTTAATCACTGCTGTCCAATCCCCAGGTTTTGACTGGAAAGATTTTCCATTATGAATTAGAGTGAATCAATTCTAAGCATCACTATGAAATTTTCATCAATTCCTTGAAACTGCATTTGTGGCATTGCAAAATGACACAATGAAATTTAAATTTTGCACTTTTTTTTTTTAAATTTCTATGAAATCGTTAGGATTTTATGAACAAATCTGTGTGAAGAATTTGTCTGAAGTTCATGTATTTCAGACTCAGATTTGTGGAGTAATTTGCTTTATCCATTCACCTTCAGTTCTTCAGCACCTTCACCGTTTCCTAGCTTATGTAGGAGCTATTTCTTTGTTTCCTCCAAGCAGATGTGGGCTCACTGTGCCATCCTTTGTGCAAACCAAAAACTTGGTGCTTTCCCATCTCGGTAGTTCAGAGTAGCTCATGCCAGGGAGGGCTCACTGACCAAACTTGGCAGCGTGCTCGGCCACCCCTGCCCACCGGGAGAGCAGCCTGGTGCCGACCCAGATCACGAGCAGACCGAGCCTCCACAGGCCTGCAGTGCACAATGGATTAGACTCCACCTGCACCTCTGCCCAGCTGCGGGAGACTTCGTGCCAGCAGGGACAGTCAGAGTGTGATTAATCAACAGTTTTGTCTGTGATGCCAGGCACGAGGGAAAGTACTGTGAACACAGCAAGGCAAGCTTTTGAAGGGGAATTGCAATTTGAAATGTTGCAGTTAGAGAGGTGCTCCCGGAAAACTTTGGCAACTGTGTAGGACTGTATCTTTAGAAGATAAACCGTTCCATGGGTCTTCTAGGGTCAGGAGTTTGAATTCTCTGCTTTTGTAGTCACTTCTGTCTGGACTCACCATAGCAGAGATCTACCTGCCTGACTACCAACTCCAGTTTATTTTGCAGCTGTCCACTTTCAACCAGGATTTGCTTACCACTAAGTGTAACGGTAATTTGTACTACGGTATGGTTCTATTTGTATAGAAGTAAATTATCTGCCACATAGTTGCATTCATATGTCTTATGCTGAAGTAAAAAAACAAACCCAAATGCAGTCTTCATAATGTCCAATTGAATGGGAGTGCTTGTGGAATAGAAACATTTTAAAGGACATAGGTATTAAAGAAGGAGTAACGTGCCAAAAGGGGAGATTTCCTGGACCCTTAGTTTGGGGAGGTTTCCTTGAACCTTAGTATTCAATTGGTCTGTCAGGAAAGGCAAGACCCTTGTGCCCAACCAGATTGCCAGCATTCTGTCAGGGGGACCCTTCACTGACCAGTCAGGGTGGCAGAATCCTGTGGGAATTCGGCTCTCTGGGCATCCTCTCTGCTTTTAGCTATTCCCAGCGTCCTTGTCCCATAGAGCCTGGCTCTGCCAAGTACCCCTGGCTTCTCTGGGTGCCAAAGGGTGGCCAGCGGTGGAGGCACGGTGGTGCGAGGGACAGTGATCTTCCTTTTGGGATTGCTGGGGGCAGCTCGGAGCAGAACAATATCCGTGAGAGGTGGCACTGGATGGGATTCATCCCGATATGTCCCAGCAAGAAGGCCCTAAATCACCTTTCCAAGGTCCTGAAAGCCCCAGGAGGTCCGTGCTGGCTCAGTGCTCTCCAGGTGTATCTGACTTGACACGAAGGGCTTGGAACTTTCCAGCCCTGTTAATCTAATCTTGATAGCAGGAAAAATGTTGGAGAAGGTCACACTTGGCACTGCTGGGAAGTGATGGAAGGAGACGCCAGTGTCAGCCATGGGCAGCGTGAGATAACAGAGGGCAATCCCTGTCTACCTGATGGATTATCCCGCTGCCATAACGTCACCTGGCTGAGGGGTGATGGGAAGGCAGTGCAGGTTCTATTTCAGGATTTGAAGAGGAGTTTTGCTCCTGTCCCTCAGAGAATCCTTCTGGAGCAGGAGTCCAGGTGTGAGATGAACGGGGATAGGGTGTGCTGGGTGAAGAACGGGCTGATGTACTGGTTTTCAACGGAATAGGATCCATTTTGTTCCCAGGAAGTGGCACAGAGCCGAGTTTGGGTTCAGGATGGGAATGTAGTGGATAGCACACAGGTGGTTTGGATGTTGCTGAGCAGGGCTGGGCCTGGTCAAGGACTTGACAGTGTCCCATTGGACAATCCATGTCCCACGTGCTGCCAGCAGGGAGGTGACCCCATCACCATTGCCCTCCTCATCCCAGTGTCCTACTGAGACACGAATCTTCCACGCCCTCTGCTCCAGAGGACTCTCCAGTGCCCACAGGGAGCCCCTTTGAGCCTCCCGCGGCACTGCGGGGTCCCTGAGGCGGGTGGGGCTGTGACGGCACAAAGGGGCTGAGCGCTGGTGCGAGGCAGGGCTTGATGTCACACAGCTGTCCTGGCCACAGCACTGTGACATCACCGCGCCAGGCCTATATAAGCCGGGCCAGCCCCCGCAGCTGCCAGTGCAGTCGCGCTGGGACGTGCCGGAGCCATGGGTGACGGAGTTGTCCTGCTGACTGTGCTTGTGCTGCTGCTGCTGCTGGCCGCTGTGGCTGTCTGCTGGGCCCTTGGCCAGCGGCAACCACGGAGGCGGCAGGCAGCGGCGCCGAAGAGGCGCGAGCGCCCCGGGGTGCGGCCCAGAGGCTCACGGAGGAAGCGAGGAGCCCCTGCGGCTCCCAGCTGCTCCAGGCCTTGGGCCACCCCTGGCAAGCGGCCGGGTGCTCCCGCCAGCCCCCCGGAGGGCTCCTGCAGCTGCAGCCCCTGCATGGCAGTGGCCCGAGAGCTGCAGGACCTGATGATGTTGCTCTGGGCTGGCAATGAGACATCTGAGCCGCTCTACTCTGGGATGTGGCAGGCGTTATGGAAAGAACTGGAGGAGCTGGGCAACCGAGGCCACCTGCCCTGCTGTGGCTCGTCCAGAACCTCCAAATGCCTCCATCCCTTCAAGAGGCTGCTCCCATTCTCCATCCCTGGGAGAGCCTCGACCTTTGCAAGGATGGCACAACAGCAGAGACCCGCCATCCATGCAAGGAGCTCAGGCTGTCAGAGAACGTCCATCCTGCCAGGAGCCTCCACCATCTCTGACAGCCTCCATCCCTCAGAGAGGCTCCGTGAGACCTGTCAGCAGGAAGAAGGTGCAGGGCCCGTGGACAGGTCTCCCAGCTCCCTTGGACTCCTGGACACCAACAACACGGGCACAACCCTGACGGCTGACGTGGCCAGGGAAAGCCCGCGAGTCCAGGCGGGAGCCCAGACCGAGCCAGGGGAGCCATCCCAGGAGCAGGTGGTGGAGCAGCAAGTGTCCTGGAGCCAACAGTCAGCGGCCCACAGCTCCCAGGACACTGTGCAGGCTGTGCCAGCTGGCAACAGCCCGTGCCTGGAGGTGGAGACGATCCTTGAGAGACCAAGGAGCTCCCTCCATCTCCAGGAAGCTGCTCCGACAGAGCCACCAACTAGCAGGGAGGAATTGCTGGAAGCAGGTGAGATCTTCTGAGGAGCTGTCTGAGGCTCCCCGGGGCTCTTGAGGGGCGCCTTCCCAGGGCAGGCCAGGGCCTCTGAGAGCAGCCAAGGCCCTGGCTGTTCTCAGTGTCTCTGCTGCCAGGCCTTCAGAAAACCCCTCTCTGGTTTGCAGCCGCTCCTGGGACCCCTCTGCGCGAAGCCTCGGGCTGTAGCCCCGGCGTTCCAGAAGAGCAGAGTCCAGCCGAGGACGCCAGGGACAGCGACGGTGCCGCCCTGCCCCACCGCACTGCAGCTCCTGCAGCCGCCTCTGCCCCGGCTCGGCTGCAGGACACCCCCAGGGCTGCAAGGCGGTGGCCGCTGCCCGACGCCTTGCAGCAGGAAGCAGGTCGGAGCAAGGTGGCCCGCGGTGGCTGGGCCCGCTTCCCTGGCGGGCACTTGGGGGGTTGGTGGGCGCAAGGCTGACGGCTGGCTCTTGGCCGCAGGGCAAACAGAGGAGCTGCAGGAGGCATACCAGCTGGGCCCGCAGCTGGGCAGCGGTGGCTTCGGCACCGTTTTCTCGGGCACCCGCCTGTCAGACGGGAGCCCGGTAAGTGGCTGGGACGGCCGGGCACAGGAGAAGGCTCAGGGGTGGGGCGGGGCAGGGCTTGAGCTCAGCCCCGCTCTCTCAATGGCTTGCAGGTGGCTATCAAGGTCGTGGCCCGGGAGAACGTCGTGGAGTGGGTCGAGCTGGTGAGTGAGCGGGGCCAGCGGGACAGAGCGGGCCGCGGCGGGCAGGGATAAGCCCTGGGGTCCGAGGGCGGTTGGCGGAGGGAGCGGGGCCTGGGCTCGGCGTGCGAGGCCGAGCACGGTGGGCCCGGGAATGCCAAACACCGGTGGTGGGTCCAGGCCGGGGGGCACCTGCCAAGCATCCAGCGGGCGGGAGGAATCTCAAGCGCCAGCAAGGCTGCCCAAACGGGGCACCGAGGCATCCCAGGCAGGGGACAGCGGAGCCATCGGGCCTGCTGGAGGCATTGTCTGCTCCTCCTCACAGCCCGACGGCACCCATGTTCCCATGGAGATCGTGCTGATGGAGAAGGTGGGCTCTGGCTGCCAGAACATCATCCAGCTGCTCGACTGGTTCGAGCTGACCGAGGGCTTCGTGCTGGTGATGGAGCGTCCGGAGCGGTCCCAGGATCTCTTGCACATCCTGCGGCAGCAAGAGTTCCTGTCCGAGGAGGCGGCGCGCTGGCTTTTCCGCCAGGTGCTGGATGCCGTGCGGCACTGCACCGCCTGCGGCGTCCTGCACCGGGACATTAAGCCAGGCAACCTCCTCGTGAACCCGGACACTGGCGAGCTGAAGCTCATCGACTTCGGATGCGGCACCTTCCTCCAAGAGCAGGCCTTCACGGAATTTGCGGGTGAGCCGCAGCCCGGGCCCTGCTCCCAGTTCCAGGCACTGCGCGGTCCCATTCCCTCCTCGTCCGTGGGCCGCTGCATTCAGCCGGCTGCCAGCTGCCCTACGGTACGGGGCAGATGCTGTGGCCCAGGAGCCGGCTGGGGGGAGTGCTGCAAGAGCCAGGCCCGGCCTTTGGCCAATTGTCTGGGGGACGCAGGGTGGCCTTCGGGGGAAGTTGTGGCTGCCGGTGCAGGCCCTGCCTCTGCCAGGGGGCTGGCGCCAGGCTCTGGAAGCCAGCGGCCCGCACCTGGACAGCGCTGCCCGTGTCCCCCAGGAACACGCCTGTACAGCCCACCCGAGTGGATCAGCCTCGGCTGCTACCACGGCCATGAGGCGACCGTCTGGTCCCTGGGTGTGCTGCTCTACGTCATGGTCTGCGGGGACAAGCCCTTCAAGGAGGACCGTGACATCGTGTCGGGGCAGCTCTTCTTCAGGGAGCAGGTCTCTCCAGGTGGGTATGCGGCCTCAGGAAGGCAGGGGCTTTGGCAGACGGCCCGGCGCAGCCCAGCAGGGCCCTGACGCAGCTCCGTGTGAGGTCAATCTGCCCCCAAGGGCCAGCTGCGGGAGGGGGCCCGTGACGGGCTGGGTGTGGCACGCCGGGCTGAAGGAGGCGGCGCCTGTCCTGCGGAGCCGCTGTCTCGCCAAGGGCAGCTCTGAGCACACGCGGCCTGGCCCGGGTTCTGCGGGCGCCGGGAGCAGCCGGGCAGGAGCCTTGTGCAAGTGACTGGCGCTCTGTGCCTTCTCTCCCCAGAGTGCCGACACCTGATCCGCTGGTGCTTGTCCAAGCGCCCCGCGGACCGGCCGCAGCTGGAGCAGATCTTGCGCCACCGCTGGGTGCAGGGCAGGCGCCTTGATGCCTTGGTGGAGCGTCCGCAGCACCCAGCGACCCAGTGACCGAGACCCACACAGGACCGAGGGCCAGAAAAATCAACCAACCACCGACCCATTCCGGGCTGTCGAGGGTGCCTTGACTGGTTGAGTCAGGGGAACACACCGACAGCATAAAGGGGGCGTTATGGGTTAACATAGTTTAAATTTTGTTAAAAAAAGATAGTTTAATTAAGAGTTAGTTTTTTAATTGGCAGGTAGTTAGAGTAGTGTAAAGTAGAATAGGATTTTAGAGTAATACACATATAAGCTGAGAAGGGGTGAGATTTTTACTTTTTTTTGTGGCTGAGCTACTAGGTAACATTTTGCGGCAGGGAGCCGGGCCGGGCTGGGTTAGGCTTTGCTGCTTTTGGTTGGGCCCGGGCCGGGCCTCTGGGAGCTGCTGCCCCGTGGGGGGAGCAGGCCAGCTCTGCCTGGGCTCGGCAACAGCAGCAGCGGGCAAGGGAAAGAGAAGCCCCGGCAGCTGCCCGTGTCACCGGTCAGGACCAGTAAAAAAAAAAATCTTATATTAAAATAGTAAAACTAACTAAAATTGCAGGTTATATCTTTTTATGTTAAGTGTAAAAAAGGGAAAACTTAAAGGAAAAAAATGTTTTAAAAGTTTCATTTGTTGTTCTTTTTTTCTTTCCCCCTCCCCCTTTTTTTATCCTTTCAGTGTGTATAAATAAACTATCTTTGTCATTTAAAAATAAGCCTGTTTTGCTCTTTATGTTCTCCCAGTCACATAAAATATAGTAAATAATCAAACCATCACATTAATTAATGCATTAACCAAAAAATCAAACTAAAACCTTCACAGGGAGACTCCTCAGCAGGTCTTTCCACTTTAGTACCCCTCAGTGGGTCTTCCTCTTTATTTGAGTATAAGCCACTGCTAGCAGCAGTCAGTGCTCATGAAGGCCTCACACTAACAGAGTAACGCTCTTGATTAATGTAAAACTGCAGCAGGTTAATGTTCGAGGATTGTCGGTGATGGCAGCTGACTACAAAAATGCATTCCAAGCAATAGACGGACAAGCTCCGATCAAATTCTCCAGCTCAGAGAGGAAGGCCAATAGGCATCCCTGTGAGGAAGAAGACAGCTTCAGCCCACTGGTTGATCTCAGCAGTTGCAATGGAGTCTTCCCTAACTTTTCCCCCTATTCTCAACTTACTCTTATCTTATTTCTTTCTGTTTAGAAGTGACTTTATTAACAAATACTTTGTTTGCTGATGGGTGTAAAATTCTCTTGTTTCACTTTTAAAGATACAGTCAAAAGGAATATAGAATGCATGCCCAGTGGCAGATGATCATACCTTGGAGGTGGGGAACTTTGGGATAAAGCTGTGTGTTAAGATTACAATTAGGGTATCATCTGAGGAGAGTGGTTTTGCCACAGCTGTTGGCTCAATAGCAAGGCATCTCCTCTCTCCCCTGCTTGACAGGTGTTCTGCAGCTTCTCAGCCACAAAGTACCATCTGCAAAGTACCTCCCTGCAAGGATTCCAACAGAGCCTGGCCAATGGCTCTCTCCGTTCTGCTCCACCCTCCATTCCATCCCCCTGAGCAGGTGCTGTTGGTGCAGACTATGGTGTGGGGAATCATCATGGAATGGGTTTTGAGCACGCCAACGTCATTCCATCCAGGGACCGGCAACTGTATTTTATAATTTCTAAACCATTATCAATTACATTAGGATGTGAATAAAACTTCTTGGTTTCCTCTAATTGTATCCCCAGCCATCTTTCACCAACTGGACATCTGAAAAGGAAGTTGTTGGAATTACAGCTGCGATACCAGACAAGAGGAAAAGAATGTCAAGAAAGAGACAAGATAGGCATTGAAACGTAGCTGCAAGTTTTTGTTACTGATTTAATCTAGATTACCATTAAATTTTCTTTCAAAATACTGTCTCTTCTCGTGCACTGAGGCCTAGTAATGTTAACCTAAGTATAATAAAGGTCTCAAGTGCTTAATACAAGAACCAAGTGAAGGTCTTAAAATTTTACTGCTAGATTTACCCATTAGGGTCATAACTTGTTGTTCTCAGAGGTAGCATATCCCTATGCTCCAAGCAAGGACTGTTAGAAGAAAACCCAAGAGCAACCTAATGAGACTCAGGCCATTACAGGATGAGGACGGTCACCTCACAAACAGGGACATGGACAAGGCAGAGGTGTTGAACGTATTCTTTACCTCAGTCTTCAACGTGGATGATGGACCAAGCGGGTCTCAGTGCCCTGAGCTGGAGGGCCATGGCTAGGAGAGAGAATGATCCACTCTCAGGTGACCCTGAGATTGTGCAGGATCTGGTGTTCCAGCTGGAACTCGACGAATCTATGGGGCCTGATGGTATTCACCCAAGAACCCTCAAAGAGCTGATGTCATTGTAAAACCTTTTGAAAAGATTTTTAAGCAGTCTAGGGAATTCCAAGAAATCCCAGCTGACTGGAAACTGGTAAACATTGTCCCAATTTTCAAGAAGAACCCTGGACTCCAGGCCTGTCAGTCTCACTTCAGTGCCTGGCAAAGTTATGGAGAAGGTTCTTTTGGGAGCTATTGAAGAACACCTGAAAGATAACGCAGTCGTCGGTCACAGCCGGCACAGCTTCGTGAGAGGAATGTCCTGCTTTTCCTTTTACGACAAGGAAACCCACCCAGCTGACCAAGGGAAGCCAGTTGATGTCATCCCTTTGGATTTCACTCAAGATTTTGATCCTGTCTGTCACAGGATCCTTCTGGACATAGTGTCCAGCACTCAGCTGGACAAAGACTTTCTGTGATGGCTGAGCAACTGGCTCATGAGTCGGGCACAAAGGGTTACAGCCAATGGGGTGACATCAGACCGGTGACCTGTCACTGGTGGGGGCTCCATCCTTGGCCCTGTGCTCTTCATCGTCCTCATGAATGACTTGGATGGAGTACAGGAAGGGATACTGGGCGAGTTTGCAGACAATACAAAACTGGGGGGAGCTGTTGACTGTTTTGAGGACAGGGAGGCCCTGCAGAGAGACCCTGACAACACAGAGAACAGGGCAATCACCAACCCTATGAAGTCCAACACGGGAAAGTGCGGATTCTGCACCAGGAATGGGGCAGCTCTGGATGCACAGACAGACTGGGGAATGAGATACTGGAAAGCAGCACCGCGGAAAGGGAGCTGGGGCTCCTGGTCGACGGCAAGTTGAACATGAGCCAGCAGTGCCCTGGCAGCCAGGAGGGCCACCTGTGTCCTGGGGTGCATCAGGGGTGCATTGCCAGCTGGGCAAGGGAGGGGATTGTCCTGCTCAGCTCTGCACTGGGGCAGCCTCACCTCGAGTGCTGGGGTGAGGTGTTTTGGGTGCTACAATATAAGAAAGACATAAAGCTATTAGAGAGTGTCCAAAGGAGGGCAACCAAGATGGTGAAGGGCCTTGAGGAGAAGCTGCATGAGGAGGGGCTGAGGTCACTTGGTCTGTTCAGCCTGGAGAAGAGGAGAGTGCGAGGAGACCTCATTGCAGTTACGACTTCCTCATGAGAGGGAGAGGAGGAATAGGTTTTGCGGTGACCAGTGAAAGGACACAAGGGAATGGCCTGAAGTTGTGTCAGGAGAGGTTTAGGTTGAATATTAAGAAAAGCTTCTCCACTCAGGGTGTGGTTGAGCACTGGAACAGGCTCCCCAGAGGGTGATCACAGCACCAGCCTGACAAAGTGCAAGAAGCGTTTGGACAATGCTCTCAGAAACATCGTGCTACTTTTGGGATGATCCTGTACCGCGCCAGGAGTTGGACTTGGCTGGATCCCTTCCAACTCAACATATTCTGTGATTGTGTGGTTATCGATCATTTGTATTGACCTTTATTTATTGGACAATTTAGAAGAGCCTCCATGACTTTACTGAGCAAAGGGAGATGGTAGTTATGTCAAGCTTATGAAGAGTCCCTCATTCTCTTCAGGACTGGGAAGGACACCTTTCAGTTGGTGACTTTGAAATCTATAGTCTTTAAATGAGGTAGCTTTTCCTCATCTTCTACAGGAGATGGTCTTGATGTTCATTTGAGCATTTAGAAGTCTGAAATGTGAAGTTTCTTTTTTATTTATAGGACAGAACTCAATTACTGCTGATCAATGGTTGGATATGTCAAAGACAGGTTACCCTCAGGCTTGCTGCGTGCTTCAGGAGTCACTGGCATCACTTTTCCTAACTCTCAGATCCTCTTCAGCCTGTGACGTGCATGCCTAAGCCTGATCTGTTTTTTGAGATTTGTCCAAAGAACTTTGGCAAATAAAGGCCCCTCAAAATGCTCATCTTCAAATGGCTACTGACTATGAGGACGATTTGCAAAGAGACGTGGCACATGAGTATATTAATTTTCCTTTTCCTGAGGTGTAGGAACTCCACACAACTTCTGAGTGGTTTACCATAACAGTGTTTTAGCCTGAGCTAGTGGCTCTGCAAAATGACACATCAATATAGTAGCATATACATCTATAGGCCACCAAATTTTGTATTTTAAAAAATCACAGCCATGCTAATCCCTCCAAAGAAACTAAACTCCATGCTTTGTTTTCTCCCTGTAGCTTTTGACAACTTTGTGTGAACACTGAATCTTCATGTGTCTCTCTAATTTTAGACTGTCTCCATCCAAAGCTCATGGTCATGCATGGTTGGATGACATTGACCTTCCATATATCCTAAGTATTTGGAAAACCTAAGGAAAAGATGGTTTTCTTGCAGCTTTTGTTCTGAAACATTTGCAGGGCTGAACAGCAGGTGGTGCTCTGTTTCCCTCTCTTCTAGAGGCCGTTGTCATTAGCTAAACTTTTCAAACTGGAGATTATTAATAATGTTTTCTGTACTGGCTGAGAAATTGGAGCCACATATTTTCAGGGATGGTTTACTTAGCCCTGCACTGGTTTTGTTTTAAGGAGCAAGAGAGCATAAAGTCTGTTTGTGGGTTAATTTACAACACTAATCTATCTTCCCAGTGCAGTTAGAGCAGAGAAGTGACTTACATTTATTACGGTATTCTTTTCATGTTTGCAAAACCAGTACTTGTTTTAAATGGGTAATTCTTCACTAAAATGAATGAATCACAAAGGAAAGTACAGGCTGAATTTAAACACTGAATCACTAAAACTATCAGAATCTCTAAATCCAGCAAAGAATTTCACAGCTTAATTAACCAAAATGTTTATACAGGTACCTGAAGTTAGATGACATAAAAATGTGTTCTCTGTTTTTATGCTGAATGATTGAATTCCTGTTCTAAGTCTTTCAGCAGAGTGAATTCTGTTTTCTGACACTTGGCACAGTTGGCCCAGGCTTTCAGGGGCTTGTTTCACAAGTGATAGCTCTTAGATGACTAGAAGTGGTGTGGAAAGTCAAATCCTTTTTGAGGATTTGGTGAGATACAGCATCATAAGCTTTGAAATATTGCAGACTGCAGTAATACCATAGTAATCTTCAACAGCATTAACAGCTTAAACAGACAAGCCTATATAAATTGGTTTAAAATCAATCAGGTACAGAACTTCACTAATTCAAATTAATAACTCTATGGGCTGTACTGTGAATTATCAGATTTTGCAAATTAGAAAGTAAAAGCATGATGCAAGGCTCATGGAAATGGAAGTAAATACTTCCATTAGCATTACTGTGCTGACATTATCCCCTTACCTGGATTTCTGTAACAAAGACACCGAGAATACTGAAGCAAAATAGGTAACTTGCTCATATGGTATCATATTTTGCTCTATTTGGTATCATTTTATGATATTACCTATTTCACTCTGTGACAATGTACTTGATAAAAAATGTATTGCTCTTTATGTGGTATTAGAGCTGAGAACACCAGTTATTCACCTGAGCCAATGGTAGATGCTGTGTAAACATGAACTGAAAGGACAGTGCCTGACCTTACTGCCCAGCATTTTGCTACTGAGAGGCTGTCTTGTCAACAGCCCATTGATAAGAATTTTTTCTCTGAAGTTCTGTGATTCTATGTATAGTATTTCAGATAGGGATCTCTACATTTGTAATTCAATCAAAAAGAACAGCCTTATAAATTTATTACTGGTTTTCTTCATTCAGAACCTTGGAGTCAGTCTACCTATGAAAAGATGAAGCAAAATTCCATTTCTGTTAGTTGATATCTACTCGTTAGCAGAGTGTGTATCTCTTAAATAGATCCAAAATGTCTGTTTCTCATAGATTTTATTTTCTAAAAATAAATTAATGTTTTTTTTTTTCTTTTATGATGTGAGGAAGGGTGGTATGAAGATCATCAATGAGAAAGGGATCAAAATCTGTATTTGTCTTTTCAAGACTATAAAAAATTGCTAAATTTGTTTTTCTGGCTTGCAGAACATTTTCCCCAAGCTGTTGCCTAAGAAATGTGTCTTCAGATTGATGGAAAGTGAATTATTAAATATAAATGTGGTTTTCCCCTGAATTAGAAATATGAGGAACAAGACATACAGAACAAAAATAAAAAGAGGAGATCAATTTCTTCTCCATTTTAACAAGGTTTCATATAGACTTATAATTATCAGGTGATGTGTTAGACCAGTGTATAATTTCCACACTCTGGGGAGCCAGGACAGCTGATTTAGACAACTCAGATTAAGGTAAAATCAATCTGGACTGGCAACTGGTGGAACATGGGGAAAGAAACATGGCATTTCAGAGTGCAGGAGGTGGCAGAAATTGATCAGGCATTGAGTTCATTGCATGGGGTTTAAGACTGGGACCAAAGGGACCTGGATTCTCCCTAATGCTTGGCTTTCATTGAAACCAGCTGAAATACAGTAGAAGTTACATATCTCATATACAAGCTGTACCATGGCCCTCAAAAATATTAAATGGATAGATTGCCTCTGTCATCCACAAAGGAAATTTTGTGGACAATGAGAAGAGAAATCTGATTCCCTTTGAGGCCCCTTGAATTCAATGCCAATATGTTTTAATCCAGCAGAAATGCTGATAACTCTATTCCTTCTTCCTCAGTTGATTTGATGAAAATTAACTTTCAACATCCACATCTGATCAAATCACAAGCTAAAATTATGTGCAAGCATGAAAAAGATGACGGCTTATTCCATAAATACACACTTGGTTGTAACTTTCAAATTATGTTAACAGAGTTCACACAGTATTAGTCAAATCCCTGTCATTAAGAAATGGTATTTCATAAGAAAGCTGATAATAGGATACCAAAATCCTAAAATTATTAGATGATGACTTGCTAATGGGAATTCCTTTTTGTCATAACCAGTGATTTTCAGTTTACTCTAACAAAGATGATCTTTCTCTGATGGGAGATAGTAGTATAATAAAAATCTGGAAATCGTATAAAGAAAATAAACTAAAGATTGAATAATAGATTCAATGATTTTGTAGAACCGGGGTGATTCAATTTTAAAGACATTTTTAGGGAAAATAAGGTAATTCTAAGGCAGAGCTATGCTACTGAACATTGCCTATCTGTCAAAGCCCCTCTACTACTATTTTCTCCTGTGGGTGTGCAGTATCTCCCTTTCAAAGCATCACTAAAATCTAAACAAGGCTTTGTACAGGAAGCTTTCAGCCCCCTCTGGAGCAAGAGCTGTGGCTGGCAGTCTGACCACACTTCAGGCAATGGCAAAGGTCTCAGAGAAAGTTCTCTTACAATTGATGAGAAGACTATTGAAGTAGTATGATTTTTTCCAGGGATTGAGACCATTTTTTCACCAAGTCCAATTATTTGAGTTGACCAATATATCAGCATACTTTTTTTTTTAATTTTAGCTTTGTAAGTATAGGTCAGAATTCCTGGGTCTTGCTTTTCTTTGTTCTGGGTATGCTACATTAACTACATATCAAGAGGTCAGGTTTCATTGACAATTTTCATGTGTATTTGTGCACTGGTAGCATAATATAGTGTTTATGAGGGCAAAAGAAATGTACCTTCAGATTGCCATAGGAATGCTCCCCACTCTCTGATATCCCATCACAGCACCCACTGGGGCTCAAGCCATGGGTTAAGGAAGGGCTTTTTCTTTAGAGCCTGCACACACAAATACCATTGGTACATCTGTCTTCCTCAATGGAAATTACCTGCACCCCTTTCATTAATTGGCTTTAAGGTAGGAGAAGGAATGTCATCTAAATGATTTCAGCTCCTGGGTGAAAACCCATATGATTTTTGAAAGAAAAACACTGTAGCCACTGAATGTCAAAGCTATGATTAAAAAGCAAAAAGCTGACATGCTGACATGGATACCACTGTAATAGGGTATGTCTCAGTGGGAACCCACTGCCACCATCAGCTTTTTACGGTTCTTGTATTGCTAATATGAAACGAAATGCACCACTAGGAATACTGTTGCATATCAGACTATCTTATTTCATAAATTATTACTATATTACCCTTTAAATGTCCCAGTGAGTATAGCAGCATCAAAATATGATGTAAAAACAATAAAACCAAGCAAACAGCTATTATTGAACTGTTAGATATGTACAACAGTGTTTTAATTCTTTTTTTTTTTTTTATCCTGAATAAATTAATAGTTTGCAACAGATAGGGTCATTCAACCTACCATTCTGTGATACCCTTGTTTCTGAACTGGAACAGGGTAGGTAATTACTACTGGGAATGTGTTGTGACAGGCTTTAAGAGTCGGTAAACTGGAGAATGACTTTTGATATTCAAATTTCCTCTCGTTTCCATATTCTGCTGCTGGCATATACAAAGGAAGATGTATGATGTGTCTTATCATGCACTTGGAAGGGCTGAGAACTCACACATCTTCTCCCTTCTCAGCTCTCCATCTATGAGCCAGTTGCAGCAAACTTTATGCAAGAAAGATAAAAAAAAGTATATATCAAAAGTCATATTTTCTCATTTTCAGGAAATCGTGGAGGATGGTTATTCAGAAGCCATAACCTCTGTGAGAAGAAGGTTCATGGCCCCATAAAACCTGCATATTCTATTTCATGGGAAGCTCTGCAATTTGAAACAGATTCCTAATCAGAGAAAATATGTCAAAATTAATTTAATTAAAATAAAAATTCTGGATAATTAATTTTTGACTTGTTTCTTTCATAATTTTACTTCAGGCTGGATTATTAAGTCACTTTAACTTTTAAGAAGTTCATTTAAAAAAACACGTTCTCCTCCAAAAAATTGAATATATTCTGTTGTTCCTTATCAGAAAGTATTTCCAAGGGAAATTAGAGTCAGGTGTTGTTGAAATAATCAATTAGACCATTCACCAGTCAGCATTTTCCAGTGGAGAAATACTGTATCATAAGATCTATGAGTGAATCATTCATTCTGAATAATTTCAATAAAAACAGGAAGGTTAAGATTTATACGATTTGTCTGAAGGTGAAATGTTCTATTTAAAACTGTGTCAAAGTTCATTTGGGAGAGACTGTCTGATCTTTACAGATAGACCAGAATATAAATAATGTCCTGGCCAACAGTATTAATAATGTTTTTGACAGAGATATCATTAATAATCATAGTTTATATGGCTACAACTCCAAAATAAAAGGTTATCATGGTGCAATAAACCAAAGAAGTACACTCAACTAGTTTATGACTTCATTAAAGTGGTGAGCTATAATCACTGTCTTGCAATCAGCAAATGCAAATGCTCTATTTGTAGTGCAGTCAGTTTTATTTAATGCGTAACTTTCTCTTCAGAGAATGGAAGCTTATCATATTTTTCTTGGATTTCAGTGCACTGAAAGTTTGTTCTTTGGAAATATACTAATAACACAGAAATAGGATTGGGATTCTGAAGCATCTGATGCCCTTTTTGTACATTTATGATGGGCCTCAAGCAAGAGCACTGCTTGTAAAATACAAAAGGGCTAAAAAGAATGTAGTTGTCATGGCGGAATATGTGTCCAGATTGCAAGCCAGAAAACTGTCACTGATAGTTGGGATATAATTGACTACAGTATATGATAAGAACATTATTGATTGATTAATGTGACCTAGTCGTATTTGAAATGTCAAAGAGGAAAATTGAGTTGTCATTTTATATCATGTTCTTTTTTGAGTAGCAGATAAATACTATAATGAATGACTTTTCACTAAGGTTATCTAAAAAATTTAGGGAATATTAAACATCACATTATTCACAGTCACCATAGGTGAATATATTATTGATGAATATTGATAAAACTTTGCTTAGGTGAAACACACATCAAAAGAAGTTAATATCCTTTAATACTGCTTTTTAATAAGACATCTCTTCTGATTACATTTTTTTAATCATTTAACCAGGTGAATTGACCCAATTCACCAAATTACTTTTACAATTTAGTAAGGTTTTATTTGTCTGTGGCAAACTGGAATATTGAGCTTGAAGATTTAAGTTTGCTTCTGTTGAAATAATTTGTGAAACTCCTGTTGTCTAGAAAAGGGTTGAGGTTGATAAATGCCTTGATACTATTTTTCTATATTTACACAAAAGAGCCTTGAATTTTCTCAGGTAGTTGAAAAAATGTGCTTTAGCAAAGGAATTTCAAAAAATATTTCCCAGCCTTGCAGTAGGTCTCAAAAAAATCCTACAAGCTATTATGGATAAAACAAAGACAAAAAGCCTCTGTAGCAAAACACTGAAGTGTTATCACTCGCCATTTGCCTAAAATAAACCGGCAAAGGGAACTTCCTGTCACTAAGGGACTTCTTTGCCAGAAAATGCAAAGTCTCCAGCATTTTGAAGGAAAAGGAAAAAATTCAAGAGTAAAATGTTTAACTGAATTGTTTCAACCTTTGTATTTAATTTTGGCAAATCTGGATTTGTATCATGTCTTTCAGGTCAGATGTTTGGACTTCATAGTAACATAATAAATTAAGTTGATGGTGATATCTTATGATGTCCTATGAAGTCCCTGACTGTCCAAAGTTCTTTCAATGTTTTGATTTCTTGTCATATGTTCAGCTGTGTAAATGCAGGATTCTTGTGTGACTTCAAGTGCCCCGGTCATGGACCTGGGGTTACAGTTATGACAGTTGAACCCTGAGAGATATGTATCCTCCAGAATCAACATCCAAAAGGCAGCTAGGATCCCCCAGGGCTCCTCAGGTAGCTCTGAGCACTTGCATTCATGTGCAGAGCTGAGCCCTAAAGTGTCTATAGTACAGTGGGCTTAATCCTCCTTTTCTCATGTGAGTGAATTGACTAAAACTGCAGAGATAAAATGGAAGCTTGGCCACCTAGTTCACATGTAAATATGTATTTGTAGGCATGCAGATATTCATATTTTAATCTGGGGCTGAATTCCAACCTTTGTTATGAGGGCAAATATTTTTCAGACTTATATGAATCACGGGAAGAGTGTTCTGGTTTTTCTGGGATAATTTTAAAAATATGGGGCTTGTCTCCTTTGGCAGTGTCCTTGGGAAATAAGTGGGCTTTGTCAGAGGAGAGAGTGCATTAGAGAATAAGCCCAATTTACCACAATACATTTCAAATTTTCTTAGATTATCCATTTTCCAAAGCAAAAAATACCACGTAGAGGCTTGCTAACTTCGTCTCTAAAAACCAAAGCCCAATCAGTCTGCCTTCTCAAATCTTTTCAGTTTTGACATGGTAGGTCACACTCCATCCTCAAGTCCAGTATTACACAATTAATACAGGCTTGAGTTGTGCACCTGGGAGAAGCTTCATTTTTCACCTGAGACTAAATGAGGAAGGACTGAGCGAAACCTCAGTCTCTCTCAACTAGAGCAGCAAGCATGGCATGCAGGGGCCAGGCAGTAAGCAGGAATCAGTTGACAGTGAAACACTTGCTGTTCTGATCCTTTATCCCCCACCAGGCTAGGACATACACGGAAGGTATCATTATGGTCCAGGAGTTACCTTGTCTGGTAGGATAAGGCCATTCCTTATCAAAGTGATGCCTAAAATGCAGTCTAGCCTAGAGTTTATGGTGAAGACTGTGAGGATCACAGATACTGCTGCACTGGAGTAGAGGTGTCACTGACAGAAAGCAGGGAAAAGCACAAGGGTCAGGTCTGCTTCTCTTAACCTTGAATCACCTCATCATTACCCCTCAATCATCTGCAGCTAAGTCAAAGGACTTGCCCCAGGATATTCTCCAAAGTAGCTGACTGCATTTTTACTTCTCTGTTTTTCCAATAGTGGGATGTTTGCATGCAAACGTGTGCAGGAGGGGTCAGCAAATGGAGCATGGGACCCCTTGGGTGGGAAGGAACTTCAGAGGGACACCTCATGCAGCCTCCTCCCAAGGGAGCTGGTGAAAAGACTGATGAGAGCAAACAAGTGCTTACTCTGCCTCTGAACTTGATCATCAGGAGACAACCTGCCATAAAGCTCCTTAATCTTCCAAAGAGTTGGAAAACAAAATCATATCTTTCTAAAGGACAACCAGTTGTTTGACACAGTTCTATACTCTGGGTGATGTTTTGAGCAAATGTTTAATTACAAAAGGATGGTGCCTAAATTGCCATAATTAATCTGAACCTGTGCTAGAGTTCACAGCAGCCAAGACTTTTTACACTGCTGAATCACTCTCATTGAAATACTCTGTCCTTAAATAGCAGGAAAAGCTGCTGTTAGAAATCTCTGTAATAGCTTTTATGAAAGCTATGGCTAATTTAGAGCCCAATTAAACCCAGAAATCCAATTATTTCTGAATAACATAATTGCAAAAAAGTAACTAGCATTGTAAGTATGCACTAGCTATTATGGAAGATGCTTTAATAAAAGAAAATCAGCTCTGAGCCACTGAAAAGATATGTTCTTATCATAAGGATGGTCTGCAAATCTCAAAATTCTTGTTTTCACTGCTTTGCATTGAGGGTATGTAAACCTTGGTGCTCTGTAACTGCCATTACATGCATTTTATGGGTCCGGTTGGAGAGCAGATAAAAGATGCTAGAACAGAGTCATTTATACAGGTGCTTGAACAAGCTCTGTTGAATGAGAGAGTAATTATTAGTTAGCTGTGGGTGGTGTGATTGTGAGTTTGGCCACCTACACACATAGAAAGGTTAGAGAAAATAAGGCAGACCGAGCTCCTACCACAGATTGACAGTTTTGCTCCTGATGGGAAAGAGAATTGCTCTTAGGCTGCCCATGGCTTTGCTGCTGTTGTGGTGGGCAGTGCTGGAAACCCAGCACTGAAGTGCTGCCCCTGTAGCCCTTGGCTGGTGGACTCATGGGGCAACTGACCTTGTAGCATGTCTGCCTCAGCTCTGCACTGCCTTAGCAAGGGTAGTAATGTAACACCCTGCTGCTCCCCAAAAGCTGTCCTAGGGTGACTTTATGACGCTTTTATCTCCAATCATCTGTTCTGTTTGTGCTGTATATTCAGTTCTGTACCTTTAAAATGGTTCTGGGAGTGAAGGGGGAGAAAGAAGCAGCAGCAGTTTGTTTTGAGAAAACTGCCTGACTCCTACACGGCCTGGCTCCGGCGTTCGTCTGAGGCACGGACAGCGGTGGGACAGAGATCTCCTGTGCTTTTAGTTAGTTTTAGCTGGCTGAGGCAGAGAAGTTCCCTGGACTGGTTTTTTCCTTTTTGTTGGGGCTGTTTAAATCTGCTCTGGACTGAAAAACCCAGAGGAGCAGCGAGGGCTGGCACCTGCGGCCGCCGGGGCCTGGCCCTGCGGAGGGAGTGGGGCTGGTGAGAGACTGAGTGAGCTGAGCTGCACCCACAGCAAGGACTGGCTCAGTTTGTCATCTCTCTTTGCAGCAGCGAGAGGTTTTATTGTTTCATATTATTCATTCTTTGTGCTTGTGGGCATCTTGTTTGTTAAATAAATAGTTTTTTCCACTTTTCTCCGAGGAAATTCTTTTCCCGGACTGGCTGGGGGGAGGGGCCGTTTGGGTTTTGCTTTCCAGAGGAACCCCTTTGGAGGTTTCCTCCCAAATTTGCCCTAAACCAGGACAAAAGCCCTCGCAGGCAGGCAGAATAGAGAACTTCTGCTTTCTCAGCATTGTAGGAGACACTACCAACAGTTTTGTGTGTTCAGGACTTCGCGTGGATTATAGGCATGGATGAGTGAGGAGGAATTATGGTGGCATTGGAAAATGCTTCATAAACTCAGGGACAGACTTGTGCTTTGATATTTCCATGGAGGTAAGTGAAGCAGAGATTCACTTTACCTAACCTAGCTATTTGCAGTAACTGTATGCTTTTTTTTACCCCCAAAGCAACAGTTCAATTTTCAATTACTATTTAGGAGAAATTTTCCTCTTGAATCAACTGGAGTTTTGCTGGAGTGAATATTTTCCTTGTTCTGTGTTGTGAAAGACAACATGAATGAAGCCCTGACCCTAGAGGAAGGCAGAAGGAGGAGAAAGAATGGCCTGCTGAAGGAGTAAAGGATTTTCAAGTTGCTATATATGTTAATCATCTCATCTGCTCAATTGTATGCAAGGAGAAAATATTTCATTAAATTATTGAGTTCTGTTACAGAAATACTTGCTAAAAAAATCAAATAACGTCAAATGAGTAGAGGCTGGTGCAACAAGGTTATCAGCTTAACACTGTAGATAAAGCTTTGCACACAGTATCTCCCAATTTGATGGAGTTCAAGGTCATTCAAGATAAAATATTTAGGTTTTTTAAAGACATCCAAGTCATGGTAACTTAAAAAGCTATCTGAACAGAGTTGACAGAAAGAATTTATTTCAATTCTGGAAACAAAATAAAAGAAATGAAATATACTCTAACTCCAGAGTATAAGTTAAGAAAAGAAAGTGTTCATTTTCCATATAAGCTTTCCATCAATGCTTAGACACAGTAACTTTGTTTAATATGTGTTGGAAAATAATTGCCTTAAAGGGAATCAGATATATAAAATATAAGGCACTAGTTTTACATTTTGATTTTAGAAGGTTAGTAGATGTTTTGTATTGGCAAAAATAACTTACTGTGTACTATTTAAGAAGAGAGCTCATGAACCCAATTTGACACTATTTTGGTGCTAGAAAAATTTGTTTTTGTTAATGATGCTTTTAGCATGAGGGAATCTTTGAAAACTGCATTTGCAAATATCAAAGTTAGATGAAGGATTTCTTCAAAAATTGTCAAATCAGTGATCAGAAAAAGATTGCACAAATAGAGTGCATTAGCATTGTCGCCTTGTAAAATCAACTAAAGAAATACTCAAGAGAAATTGAATGATTCTGCTGCTGCAAAACATAATGATTTGGGTGGTTGGAGGAACTCAGCCAGAATCCAGTTTGAGTGAATTATAGGTCTTTATAACCAAGTACTTAGCTTATTTTTTTTTTTAATTTGGTTTTGTCATCATGTCAAATTTACATGTTTGAGGTATAATTAGCCAGTCTGATTACAAAAAAAAAAAAAAAGACTATAATTTAAAAATATAAATTAACATAAAATGACAAGCATTAAAAGTTAATAACAACTCAATGTTCATTCTTTTGCATTCAAATGAGTCTTATTAAGTTATTATGTCCATCTAAATATCAGTATAATTTTCAAGTAATACACAATGTGTTTCATAATCTGCCCTAGCCCTCCATTAGCTCTATTGTTTCTCTACAGTTTGCTACTCCAAGAAACCATTTTACAATTACATTGTTTCATTTTTTCACATAAAGTACATAACTTGAGCTTAGAAATACAATTTTGATGCACCCTAGTCCTTTAGTGACCATGTGTTGACTCTAAATATACTGGTACAGGCAATGGCCTTTTTCTGAAATGCACATAAAGAAGCAATAACTGAATTTCAACAAGCAAATCAACCCAATTGGTTTAGAATTATGATGCTTGGCTTTCTAATGCATATTCAGAGTGGTAGAAAAGAAAGTATGAAATTTAATTGTACCATAAAACTGTCATGAGAAAATATATGCTGAATATCAAGCAGGATTGCATTTCTTCAGTAGTGATCATCTGTGGAAAACTTTATTTAAAGAACTGCTGCATTTTTAACACTGTATTTCTGGACAGAGAACAGTTCTAAGAGCTACATCATTGGAAAAAGTGACAAAATATGATTCATTTGGTTCATCCTCTAGGGTTGAATGTTTCTGCACAAACTCTGGTACTAGTATCTGTCTGGTACAAAAGGCAGAATAGTGAAAAAGGTAAAGCAGCTCCTATAGTGTTTTCTGGTTTTACAACAGTAGCACAAGACCAATAGCAGTCTGAAAGCTACAAAACCAGAGAAGTATTGCCTGATATCTGCAAGGGCCCTTTGAACAATTTGTATTATTTATTTGCCAGGCAGCATAATCATAAAATTTATACTCTCCCTCATTACATGTGGAAACACACCTTATCACAATTTCTATTACGCTGCAAGCAATTCATTTTATGCACATACATGAATTCAGCCACTGAAACTATTTTTTATCTTCACACCTCTTTAAGAAAGTAAAATGAAAGGCTGATCTATACAAAATAGAATAATTGTATACAACATGGCATGTGTACACATATCTATCCACCAAGACATCTCTGAAAAATGAGGTTTCATATTTTAGTAAAATGTTTTTACATCTGTCAATGGACATGCTGCATGAAACTGACTCAAATGTCCTGGGAGTCCAAGGAAGCAATCCTGAGCTAACTTGGATGGCCTTTAAACTGAGTCCTGCCTAATTTCACCAAGCTGAAGATAGAGATGAGCCCATTAGGGAATCAGTAAATTAAATTTACTGATCACGCTTCCAGTTACATACATTTAAGTGCATAACTAGTTAGTGCAATCTACTATGATGACAACTAATGATCCAATACCACTAAAGAAAAATAATATTAATGATATTGTGCCTTGTCACTGTACCAGGAATAAGTTTAAAGAAAATATACTGCTCTCCTCATTATTTCTCTAGGCATTTTTTTTTATCAAGCAAGAAACTCTTGTGGAGTCAGTATTTGTAAGCTATTTCTTCTTTTATGTTTTTCTCTTCTTAAGAGATAGGTATCATTCCTGTACCATTTTTGTATATGACAGTATTGAGAAAACGTTCTTTACTACCAGTGCCTTAATCTCAAAAGCACAGGACTCAGTCTGAAAATCTGCCCAAATAACCTTTCATTAAGTGATATATTCCTCCTCTTCCCAATACAGAGACATGGCAGTGGAGAAGTCATGTTTGTTGTGTCCAATTCTGCTTCCAGAGCCAATTGAAAATGGGAGGTGCAGGGGTGCCTAAAAATATTCTCCATGCTGTTCACTAAGAAGTAAAATCTGAATTGAAGTCTTTGGTCCAGCTGGTGCTGGCACAGTAAAGTTTTCATCAGGCAGAAACAAAAATCCATCATGAAAAAATTGTTACATGAGTTTGCAGGAAGACACTTATGAGGAATTCTGTCATCTGTCTCCAGCTGAGAAATCTTATCATCACCTGCCAGTGACCTTGTCAATGACCCCTGTGAGCTGTGGGAGATGTAGTGAATATCCTGATAAGCAAAACTGGCTGACCAATAAAAAAGAACAATTTAGTCAGAGATCAGTGTGTCCATAATAAGTGACCTAACTAGTTTGCATAACTTTCTCCTAGCAGTGATTTGCATTACTTCAGCTTGAAGGCTGGACATGCCTAATGGAGCGCCTTGGGTCTTTAGACCCCTGTGGGATGTGTTCAGTGGTGAAACTTCTCGTATGGTCTTTGCTTTTCAGTATGCCAGACCAGAGCACAGTCTCCCTGTCAAATCAATGAAAAATAATACCTAATTCTAGGACACATGGGTGCTTCTACCCTCAGGCCACTGCTTAAAATCCAGCTCAGTGTTCAGCCCTATTCTGCTCCGAAGACTGTTACCAAGTGACAGGTATCTGGTGGTCTGGTTTCACTGAGCAAGTTGTATTGGCCCTTTTCTAGGGAAAATGTGCTTACCTGGCTGCTGACATTCCCTCCTCACAGCAGAAAATGGAGTACCTGAGGGACTCCAGAAAGTAAATTGCCATTCCAGCCCCAAAGCAAGTCCTTCCACAGCATGTTTGCTTTGAGGCGCAGGCCTGTGTACCCCAATCTTGGCTGTCTTATGCCTTTCTTGAAGGATAATAGGACTCTCATCAGAGCATTTTGTGAGAACACTGAATAAATTTTGAAAGAATATACTTCTATTTTTCCAACACATATGTATTGGTTTAGGATAAATTAGGGGGAGAATCTCTAAAAGGGAGTCCCCTCAAACAAACCTCCACCAACCCTCCCCCCCGGCCCGGGATTGGGAAGGAAATTCTTTGGAGGAGGAAAAAGTGGAAAAAACCAGTTTTATTGAAAAAGAAAATTCTCCCCACCCCGAGTGGAATGAAAGGTGCAGGTTTACTCAGGGGGAGGGCTCCAAGCTTCTTTGGCGGGCTCCGGGTCTTCTCAGACGTCTCGGGTCAGATCAGTTCCAGAGCCGGTCCTGTCTTGGGGGGGGGAAGGGAAAAAAGAGGGGGAAAGAAAAAAACGGAGAGCAGGCAGCAGGAGCAGCAGCAGCCAAAGCAGCAGCAGCAGCAGCAGTAGCGGCCGAGGCAGCAGAAGCCAAGCAGCAGAAAAAGCTGAAGCAGCCGAAGCAGCAGAAGCCCGGAAGCAGCTCTGCTCGGGCAGCAAAAGCCCCGCGCGCAAAACAGCGCTGCTAGACATAACAAAAACAGTCCACTGATATGGGATAGAGGCACTGTCAACCCAGAACAACATACTAAGGAAACGGTATCTCATCTGCGATTCCTATGCAATTCACCATTTATATTTCTAGTATCTTTTTGTTGATATGCAGTCTTAGAGGTTTTGAAAATACCTGTGGTCTCCTCCAAGAATCTGAGAGAAGCAAGAGGCACTGTGAGAGAGATGAGGAGAGCTGGGAGCTGAGGCAAGACCAAAGTGAAATAATCCACTTACGGTAAGTTGTGTTTTGATCGTGTCCTGTTTCCTACTGTGCACATGGTTTGGGGTTTTTTTCTTAAACATATAGACCATTAGCAAAAACTTCTCTCATCTGACTGGTGGAGGCTGAACCAAGATTGGGGAAGGGGATGTATATAAAAAAGTTTGCAATTACATTGTGTGATGTAGTAACATACAGAGTAACTAACAGAGATGTGGAAGAACTTCCTTAGTGGTGAGTTCACACTCACATAATCTCCGAGGGTCCAGCCCTGTTCAGGAGTGCTGGCTGAATAATAATTAGTGGGGCCGCATGATCGGTGTGCCTTGTAACTCAAAAAGGTTTAATAAAATAATGCAAAATAATACAAAACAGCAAATAAAGATCAAAGGCGAGCATAGTGTAAGGACAGATCCTACACCTGCTACAACACCCCAAAAATGCCACGAGACCCTTTGTTCTGTCATCTTTTCTACCTAATGGTCAAGGATGGATCTATTGGCCAACTGCCAGTAGGAGGGGGTATGGGTTTAGATGAGCAGTGACACAGGCCAACATGTGCTCCTCTCCTGGCACTGAGCCAATTGCAAAGAGAAAAACACAGAACTTTCTGGCTAAACTTCCTAAAATGTCCAGAGGTAAACTGAAATTCTTTCTTTATACAGAACTACCCACTCGAGAGTGGGGGATGCATTACTACACCTTAGTACCTCCCCAAAGAAGTCAATTCTTGTGCACTACTTTGAGACATTGCTCCACTCCTCACATCTGTGAGAGAGGACACACAAAAATACTCATTTTTCTTCCTGTTGTTGGAGTTGGATGCCTTTCTTTTGAGCAAGTCTTCCCCACGAGTTTCAGCAGACTCAAGACAATATGGTGTGCTAGTGAGCCACACACTTGGGTGGGAAAGGACACCCCTTAAGCTTCCTTAAGAGCAATCTACAGACCACTACCAGCACAACAGAGTTACAGAAACTGCCTTGTTAAAAGTGTAGTAGTGTGCTTGATTACATTTACATTCATAGTTAATTGCTGGCACTGCCGAACATATGAAAAGATAATTATGACAATGGTGCTGGTTATTTTTAAATGGCTATATGAATATACATTTTTTAAATGACGTTAAGCACAGGTCTTTATCAAATGAAAAATGTATGTCTGCTATTCATTCATTAGTAAAAAATTTGCATCCACAGTAAAATATTTAGCTTTGACTGAAAGAAGGTTTATTACTCTTCTGAAGCAAAAGCAGAGAATGAAGTGGAAATACTCTCTGAGTTTTTGTTGGCAGTGTGTTAGAACAGTGAGCAACACAGCTGGGAGTGCTGAGGACCCTGAAGATTCCTAGTGCCTACGACCCAGATGTTGTTCATGTCTCTGCTAGTCCCATCAGCAGAAGGTGAATGTGTTTGTGTAAGGAAAGGACAAACAGACCACTCTGTGTGTATTGAATTTTTAAAAATATATGATTGAAAATACACACTGAGACCAGCTTCAAAGCATACTAGCAGGGCACTAAAAGTTATGTTCTGAGACTCTCTTAAGCTCCTTTACTTTTTAATCTGGTGTCAAAAAGATTGCTGACTGTCCTTTCAGTGCAATGCAGGAGTTAGAAGGTTGAGTGATAAGACTCCTGATCTCTCTGTCACAGATACAGACATTGACCCAAAGGTAAAAGGTGTGTGAATACCTAGTTTAGGAAAAGAACTTCATTGTCCAGCAAGAAGAAATGAAGAAATCTGTGCATATGCATGTTTCTAAGAGTGTAATTGAGTATTTGTGACTCTCAGGCAGGCAAATTAGCAAAAGAGAGGAGATGAACAATGAGTGTGTAGGGTGGGGGAATATCATGCTGGAAGAGGTAATGGAAAGGATCTCCAGCAGTGTGATCTCTATTTGCAATGCTAATTTCCTACTCTGGAGACTCTGAGCAGCAGTAACTTAAGAAATGTTCTTCAAAAATCTCTTTCTTGTACACTGAGCTGACATGGGGCAGGGAAAGTGAAAAACAGTTGCCCTTACACAGTTACTGCCAGCATGCAATGCGCTGGCACTGTTGTCCAAGAACACATGCCCTTCAAACCTTCAGTTATTTCTATAAATAAGTAATTCTATAAAAATTGTATGCTGGGAGAACTTCTGGAAAATTCCAATTAAATATTTTTCTTTGTGACTTCTTTCTCCAGACAGTCCTATTATGTACTTGGTGAGGCAGCAAGACCCCAACACTGAAAATATGGGTTTAATTAGTAACAGTGAACTTCTCCTACATGCTGTCACTAAGCTCTCTCTGTGGTGTTTTATTGGTGGTAGGATTTCTTTTATCACCACAAGGATATGTGCAAAGCCCATTGAAGTCAGGGCATATTAACAGGCACAGTGAAGGCAAAAATGACATCCCTTGAAATGGGAGCTAGTAAGACACTTCTGAAGCTGTCATTCTGTGTTATTTGCTGAAAGCTGGAACTTCTTCAGACTAAGTGACAGTCCAGAGGGAACACATCTTTTTCAAAAAGTTCTTCAAAATTCATTTCTATATCATGTAATGATAACAACAATAACCTTCCAGTGTATTCTGGCTAACAAGTCACTTGAAGTTTGCCAGTGACATTCAGTGGCAATTGTATCAGCCTCACAGTGAAGGAAAGCTTACAACAGCAGCTAAGGGAAATAAGAAGAATGAACTCTTCTGGTCCCTAAAAACTTTAAATCCTCCAAGCATTTGCTTTATTCTTGTTCTCTTTTGGAGGTGAGTGGGATTCATCCTTGTTCCTGGACTTGCGGTAGAGCTCTGCTGCCTGGGTGATTGCACAAGGGATTTTGAGATCAATCAGAATCCAAACCAAGCCTCAGCATCTCAGTTCCTTTCTGCAGTAAGTGCTTCTTTTATATGAGAAGACAGAAAGCTATACTGTTGAAATCAATGACAAAACTCCTTCTGCCTTCATAGAGGCTCATTTTTATTCCAAAAAGAGATGGTATATTTAGTGCTACTAAATGAAAAGTTTCAGTAGGAATCTCCTAGTAAACTACATGTTGATTGATCCTGGACACAATCTTGAATAAAAACTTATTTCATGATTCAGATCACAAAGAAAATCAGGTGAGCTTAAAGATCCTGGGAATGTAAATCCTTTAAATATAAATAAATACATGCCTTAGAGGCAGTCATCTTTGGCACTGGAGCTATTCAGACTCACATAGTTACCTGCTGGGAATGCCCCCCTCACTCAAGAGCACTATAAACTTGCTTATCCCACAGAAATAAGGAATTTACTTTCCAAGCAACATTATGAAGAACTAACACTTCTAAACTAGTGATAAAATTGTGATGGCTGGCAGGTCAAACATCCAGAGGTAAATTATTTAGCATCCGTTTTCAGTTCCTGAGCACAGGAAGGGGAATAGGAGCATTGCTTCTCTGCTCCCAGTGCTGATGCTTGGCTCTGGGGAGGAGGAGGAGGACTATGGAGTAGAATGGTGGGAACCAGGTCCCTCATGAGGAGTAGGTCCTGGGACAAAATACCTGGACAAGCAGGACATGCACATGAGATCCTGAAGGACAAGGAGGACAGTGAATAAGTGTAAGCTAGGGCAAGTGGATATTAGCAGGACAATGACATCCTGGTGAGGGTTTGGGGAAGCAGGACCTGGAAACAGATGGGTCCCAAGGCCCTGCTCCCAATATTACAGGACAATGAATGCACAGATGCTAAACTCACCAGTTAAACGTGTGCTTCAGTAAACGCAAGGCCTGCTGGGGGATGAAGGAGGCAATTTAGCTGTGAAAGCAAGTACAAGCCTGAGCTGATGATTGCACATTCAAGTTCACCTGAAATGTGAGAGGTAGGACTCTTGACACAAGCTGTGTTCCACTCAACACACTGGCCTGTGCACACACATATGTGCTTTGGGCTGACCATGGCCAGCAGCAAAACTCCCACACAACTGCTCACCCACCCTCCTTTCCCAACAGAGCAGGGAGAGAATAGGAAGAGAAAAAGCAAGAAAACCCATAGATCAAGATAAAGACATTTAATAAGTGAAAAAAAAAACTAGGCAAAACCACGTGATGCAAAAACAATAATCATTCATCGCCTCCAATGCCCAGCAGAAGCCCAGCAGACCAATGCCCAGCCAGCCTCTGAGCAACATCAGCCTTGGAAGCCAAAGCCCCTCTACCTCATTTTTACTCTAACCCATTGCTGAACATGACCTTATATGACAGGGAGTATCCCTTGTCATACTCCATGACAGGGAGTCAGGAGTTGGGTCAGCTGTCACAGCCATGTGCCTTCCCACATTCTTGTCCACCCCCAGCCTACCAACTACAGGGTAATGAGAGGGCAGAGCAGAAAAGAGAGAAGGCCTTCATGCTGTGCAAGCACTCCTCAATAATAGTCTAAACATTGGTGAGTTCTGGACATTTTTTAACTACAAATCCAAAGTTTAACACCATACAGGCTAAGAAGAAAGTTAACTTCTCTTAGGGCAGACCTGTTGCAGTATGACATGATGTTTAATTGTATTATGCTGGGAGTGAGAAAAGCCTTACTGAAGCCTTATTAATTCAGGAAAAAAACCCACCAAAACAAAACACAAAAACCCAAAACCCAAACAAACAAACCCAAACAAATAAACAAAACCACCAAAAAAAACCCCAGAAAAATTGATCTGTTCCTTTGTGGAATAAATAGAGAAGACAATACTGTTGTACCCCAGAGCTCAATGCTACCTTCAAATCTGGCAGACATTGAGCCAGAGGATCTCAAATGTGGCTGCTGTGTGTCTGAGGGATTTCCTGGACTAAATCTGTGCATCATTACTCTGACACTTTCAGTTCACATCATACTTACAGTGTGTACGTGAACCATCTGTGTCCCACACATGTCATTAATTTGGTAGACCCTGGGGCTGCCAGATTTCTGGCTAGTCAGATGAACCTACTGTGTAGGTATTCCCATAAGTTGCCACATATCTGGAAGTCCAGCAAAAGCTATAATTTCTTTCGTTCCTCAAATTCTTCCCAGCTAAATTTTCCAGAAAATAACCAAATACAGTCAATGATCTGATATGTGGTACCACACTTTCAAGAGCATTTTCTGTTTTACAGTTTAACATTTCAGGGGAAGGGATTTATGAGAGACAGGTGAAAAAAATGTGTGCTTTATACCTAGAAACAGTGTTTACTACAGTGGGTTTTAGTTGATGTGTCCAGTATTCTTAACAGAAATTTTTGAAGAAGACTTTGGTGAAAGTTGAGTGTGCATAATGAAGGCTTGAGAGAACAATATAGTAGAAAATAAAAGCAAGACAGATTGCTGACTGCAAAGATAAAACTAAGAAAAGGAGATTGAACATATGCTATGTGTTCAAACCAGAAAAATTGGCAATAATGTTGTGTAAAGCCTTCTCATTTTCTCTTGTGTGCTGCTATGCAGGTGCTATATGGTTGTCTTTGTAAGCTTGAGTAATTAGTGAAACCTCTCCAAGCATCTACTGCCTGGATACACCAGGTCATAGCAGCTCTGTTGCACATTTATCGAACTTGGTGGTCAATATGAAAGATCTGTTTCATTCAGCTTTATCATAAAGAAGAGTGGGAGCATACTTGTACAGAAAATTCCCATCACACATTTCACCAGCCTGAGTGCATGAGCGTTGGGAATTTCTCCTTTTCTCTTACGTACTGCTTTTCCTGCCTGGGTTCCCTTGTGCCTAAGTAACTTTGGGAACAGCTGGAAAGTCTGCAGAGAACTGATGTGGCGATGTCATGTACTTCCAGCTCTGTGGGCTGCAGTCAGAGTTGTCCCTGCTCAGTGCCAGAGACAAGGCTGCATCAGGAATAGGAATGATAGGAATGGACCCCACTATTCCTAACTTAAGAAATGCCCCCACAAAGAAAAAAAAAGACAACTTAGAGTCAGCCGGTAAAACACTACATGGTGCTGGTATAAAATTAGCAGTGATATTTAGGGAACACATTGCAGAATGGAAAGAGGGCTGGAATATATATTTGATCATGCATAGGACAAAAGTCTTTTTTTTTCCCTGTTAGAGAGACTTAGACAGACAAATATCTGTTTCCCTCTTTAATTTCTTCTCCTCCTAAGAGAAACAATCCACCAAACCCTTGAGAATTTGCTAACAGCTTAGGCTAACAATGACACAGTCAGAGGCAGGGTTTCTTCCAGAAAGCTCAGAGTCCATGCAGTGCAGAGGATAATAGTGAATCAAGGCAAGAAAGAATATACATTTTGCCTGAAAAGGTTGTAGTTCATTTGTTAGTCTGGTCATGCTAGACATCCTGTAATGTAGGAATGATCCTTACCATCAGCTTCAATACCTTGTCTGCACTCACTGGTTGATTGATCTGTAAAACTCCTCCTCTTGGATTCCAGGAGTTGGAAAAATCATAGAGCAAGGTCTTCCCATTGAAGCTTGCAGCATGAGACACAGGCAGGAAGAATGATAAACTGGGGTTGCATGGAAGTATCATAAATCTCGTTGTCTAATTTCTACAATTTTTTTGTTAACATTTTTGTAATGCTTTAGCACCACTAAGGAAATGGCAGAGAAGGGGAGAAATAATAGACTAAGAGTATCCAAAAGTTTGAAAAGGTCATTTAGCAAAACTTTTCCAAACAGAATTTAACATCATTGGGAGCAGGTTGAAGGCTAACAGTTGACAGCATTTATTTTATTTTTTTTGTGGGTGAAAGTCAATAAACACTGCTCATACAGCAAACCAGTGCTGTACTAGATGTCTGTACCTTTGTTTGCATATATTTTTTATACTGTTCATGAAAGTTCCATTTCAAACCACTTTTCAAAAGGATTAAATTTCATGGCCATGGATTACTACTGTTTCATACCCAGTGAGACAGTGTTATTGATTCATAAAATTAGAGCTTTTGATTTCATTGCATGTGAATGTGTGTTGATTAATATTTACACACTCCTCTGAGGTGCATGGTGATGTGCAGACTGTTGAGATTACAAGATCCCTGCCCTAGGATGCTTACAAAACAGACAACACAATGAAATACATTGGCTAAGAAGGGTCACAGTGGGGGTGAAAGAGGAAAGGAAACAACAGAAAGCAAAAGAAAGGGAAGTTGTTTCATGAAATACTCATTATTTACAAAGCATGACCATCAGGTAATTTGATTCCATTTGGCTTTTATCTTGGATTTGTTTTTCACTTTGTTTTATTAGGTTTAATGATCAGGCATGGGTGAGATAGTGCATAACACTAGAGCTGAGATTAATGATGAAAGGCCAAGAGAAAGCTGTGGCTCCTGAGGAGGGATTTCAGAAAGAAAAGCATTTGGTTTTGCACTCATTAGGAGCAGGCAGGCTCAGGCACAGAAGAGTTTCACACTTGCGTGAAACTTTAAATTAACCACATGTGTAAGTCTTTGTGGGAATAGGGGACTAATTGGGTAGATTAGAATACAATTAACTGTGAAGTCTGGCTAGCACTAACTGACAATGTTTAAAGAGTGGAAAAGCTGATAAAATCCTGCCTAGTTAAAAAAATAGCTATGAAGACATCTGAGGAAGGAAGGGGACCCTTTCCCATTACAAGATGAGTGGCAGCAACAGAAGTACAGATGAACTTGGTGCTCTCTATTGTTGCTATAGCCTTACTCAGCTACACTGATTTTTCTTCCAACATCCCTTTCAATCATCTCATATCAACTAAGCCCACTGCTGACCAATAGAAACCTTCACCATTCTCAAACTTCACAAACAGGAAGATACTGTGCTGCCCCAGAGCTGGCAGGGTAGGGATGGCTCATAAGCACCTTCTCCAAAATCTAGCATCACTTTATCAAAATGTCTGCTGAAAGGTACTAAATTCTTTTAACCTCTACTTTAGGACATGAACACAGTTATCCAAGTGTTAAAACTTTGTGGGTGTGGGTGTATTTCCTGTATATATGTATTTCAGCATATATGACTGTACAGATGGTAGCATACACAAGTGTGTGTTCAGATATGATCAGAGACAACCATCATATATCCTGAGTCAAGGTCGGTACTATCATGCATCTAAAGAGAGGACTATATGCTCCTGCACAGAATTTAGATCATGTTGTAAACAATAGTTACAACATATTTTAATAAAGCACAAAAATTGTATCGTCTGAGATAGAGGGTCAAAATTACTTCTGTTGTCTCCTTTATCCTCATGAGAAAACTGATCAATCCATGAAACATTTGAAAATTTGTCACTCCAGTTTCACTGTGGGTGTTGGAAGAATAATTTGAAAAAATATTTTCAACAGAGTTTCTATTGTTTATGAAGATTTTTCATAGAAAGTTAAAAATTTGGCTTTGTCAAACTCCCCACTGGACAACAAAATCTTTTGTAAAAGTGGAGCCCTGAGTGTTATGTATTAATGGTGCTTCATGCTGACCTTATTGCATGCTGTCAGATGAAGAACCAATTTCAAGAACTTCTTTGCCCTGTCAAGTACTTACCCATCTAAGAAATGTAAGTGAAACTAGGGTGCTTCCAGCTTCAATACTGAGCAATAAAGATGAGAGCTGTGTTATCTAGTCCTGAAGACTAGTTACAAAAACAGAGAGGAAACAAAGCTTTCTTCCGTGTTATCTGAATTTTATGATAGTGTGCTGGTTTTGCACACTTTCTGTGATGGTTAAAATTCACTTAAGAAGAGTCACCTCTGATTTTTATGTACAAGAGATAAAGAAATGTACGTTTGTATAACATAATATAAACACGTTCATGAAGATAATGTCCATAAATGTAAGCTGCTGTTGAAGTAAATGCTCTTATTTTAGTATATTTCTGTTGCTGTGTATTTTCTATTTCCTTACTCCCATTTGAGCCTGCCAATCTCCATCCTCTATGCTTTCCAAATTAAACTTCTTTTTGCCAGAATCTTTATTAATTACTTATCATTAGTCTGCTTGGTATTATATTGCTTTAAAAAAAAATCATGCAAAAGATTAATCTGATATGACTTTGAATTATACTAATGGCCACAAAAAGCCTGAATATATTGTGTATGCTCTAGAATATAATTCACTATGTGTAAATATTTCACCACTGGATTCAGCTAGAGTAACGTATATACGGCTTGGGTGTGTTATCATTTTAAGCACAGCTTTTCCATTGCTGTCAACAAAGGGCAATGTTTACAGTTGAAGTGAGTAAAATTCTTGTCCCTCAATTTTTTACTCATTTAAAATATACTGAAATATTTTTTTTCAAATGCACCTTTTCATAATAGACATTAAAGAAATCCCCAAATTCTGACAGTCTTAAATAGGACTTTTTCCTTTTTGCTGACAAAAACATCGGTTCTTAATGTGGATCCAAGCATTTGACTAATTTAAAATTTATTTTTAAACTGCTGTGAGGTTTATATTTGAAAACAGCTGCTGAGCATGGCCCTGTAGCTACCTTTAGCAATGTTTTATTATCTTGACTAAGCTTGTAATGGTGATTCTCTGCTCTACCACTGACATCTTAATGGCTGCCTCACCAATACTGATGTTGTAGGAAGTATGTGGGACTGACTTTTACATCTATAATGATATGGTAATGTGAATCATTACACTGTCAGTGGTGGTTTATTGACATTATGGTTTAAGATTATGAAGGTATTACAATGCCAGTGCAAACAAATACTGCTGCTTTTAAAGTAAGCAGATGAAAGACAGAAAAGTGCTAAAACAGTTGTAATATTAAATTCACAATAGCAAGATAGTGTTTGCTTAAGGCAGCCCCTACCCTAAAATCATGTGTTATCTGCATAATTCAGCAATGCATACTGTGCAGTCATCTCCTGGTGATTCCACAGCATCAGACAGAAATAACAAATGACCCAGAGTAAATATGTTTACCCATTTTGAGTATTATGGAATTCACCCTAATTTTAGACCCTATCAACTGGAAGATCAGAGCCTGCAGTCAGAAACTGTCTGATACGGGGAAGAATATCTCTGAATTTCCAAAGTCAACAGTGTAGAAAATAGATTTGTTGTTGCTGTTGTCATTTTGTTCTTGACTTTTCAGTTCCAAAAAGAGACTGGTTAGAAGCAGAAATAGGAAAGAGCAAAAATCAGACAAAACTGACTGATAAGAACATTTGTAGATCTAAATATTAGATCTGTGAGCATGAACTCTGGTAAGACTGCAAACTGATCTGAAATTCACATATTGAGGTTTCCAGAGGAGGGTTTTGAAATGCATTTGAGAACAGTCTGTTCCCATGGAATCCCTATTTTCATGCTCCATCAGGCTTTCTTATCTAAACTCTTTCCACAAAATAAAATGAAAAATAATTTTCAATAGACTTGATAATAAGTACTTTGGTAACATTTTGCAAGACATTTGTAGTAAGCATAGTAAAGAACTGCTAAAAAAGGACTAAAAAATCAGTTTTACATGGATTTTGTATTATGAGGGACATGGTAATTTCTATCTGATAAGAATAACCAGGTTTATCTACATAAGCAATACTGGGGTGCAACAGGAATAAATCTATAAAGCAAATCAGTGGGAGCTGTGGATCCAGCAGCCCAACCCCATTCTTCACATTTTGGAGATTTGCTGCAGATAAGTTTGTACCAGGCTCTTCTGCTCTCAAGGACTCAACAGTGGTTATAATGGGAGAGGATCCATGCACTTCCAGGTTGCATTCTCTGGTTTAGTTTTATTTGAAATGAATCCAGTTCATGCTTGTATAGCTCTGCACACAGTCAAACACTTCTGAACTGGCACAGTCAGGAGGTTCGCTTCACAGATGTGTTACTGATCTGTGCTAAACACTAATAGAGATCACAGAATCACAGAATATTCTGAGCTGGAAGGGATCCACAAGAATCATCAAGTTCAACTCTAAAGTGAATGGCCCATACAGGGATCCAACCCACAACCTTGGTGTTATTGACATGCTCTGACAAACTGAGCTAATATCAGAAGATATGCATCGAGTGAGTCCCATGCTCCTGATCCAGTCCTACCAATGTTAATTTCTTGTGTTACCCTGATGATTCCTTTTCTCAGTGTCCTCCTGTCTCTGGTGGAACACAGGTGTTGTGGAAAATGAGAGCTAATGAAACTCAGCCTTGAATTTGAGGACGGGATCACTTCTTCCGAGTGTTCCATGTGCAACAGGACTGAAGGTAGCAGGAGGCAGCAACTGTAGGTATATATGGTGATGTATAGACCAAGGGGTAGAGGATGCTGACAAACTTTTGGTATTGAGCCTAATCCCCTCTTAACACTGACCTTACAGAGCTCTGAATAATCCTGCTGTAGAACTGATCATTGCATCTTAAAAATAGCTGAGGTGTTTATTCTTTCCCCTTCACTTCACTCACAGGTGATACTAGAAATCCACTCCTCTCACAGTAAGAAGCCTTTTAATTTCTGCATGAAGTTTGTTCAGGTAAGTATATACCCATTTAATCCTGGGTCAGCCTTGAGTCTGTGGAAAAACGACCTGGCACTGGTAAGTCCACCAGGATGAATTTTCCTAACTGGAGCTTGACCCTGCTGGAAATACTGGTATATCCTCAGATTCCTCTGGGGTCTTTTTATTGCCATAATATACTGGCACTTCATAGTCACCATGCACTCACCTAGTATATCCAAATTTATCTCTTTTCTCTTATTTCTAATAGGGGTGATCCCAGCTTTTAGCAGAAACTTTTCCTGTAATAGAATACCTTTACAGGCAGGAACTTTCATGTAGTTTAATAAATTCTCTCTATTACTTAAGTCTTTAAGGTTACACAGCCTCTACATGACACTCCACTCTGGATCTTTTGTACAAAGAATGCCTCAGCAAATTTTAAAAAGTTTACCTTTTTTTCCCCCTGTACCTTATTCATACATAAAATTCTCTCAAGCCCAGGATTTAATTTTTCCATTACAAACAGGATTATCTCTACTTCAGCTAGTTAACTATGCAATATAGAAATCTCATATTAGTGTCCGTCTTTTACTCTTCAATAAGTAATTTCTCATTTGACATTGAAGCTTATAATTTCTGAATACTCTCTGAATACCTCTGTTTAATCTGTCTCGAAGAAAACCACACAGCATCTAAGAGTTTAACATGTAAACTTCTAAGCAGATGATATTAACAAGTTGAGCTACCTTCAGTCGAGCAAAGTGCCCTGCAAAAACATGAGGTTTGTGCATAATTTACCAGTTCTAGCCATGAATCTGTAGGAAATACATAGTGTTCCTCTTAATCAAGACAACAGTGGACATTTTACCACTCAAATGTTTTGGGTACCCAGAAAGTTTGAAGAATCTGGAGGCCCCCAAACCCAGAAGCACTTTGTGGGCAATCTGGTCTGAGGATGAAGGAGATGATGAAGAAGTTTTTGAATCATTCACCTGTATTTTCAGGATCATTTCAGGTTCTGCTTATCTTCTAAACTAGATATCCGATATCCATTTTTTTGTTTATAATATCAAAGATATTTCCACATGACTTACTACAGTGAAAGTAACAACAACAATAAAACCCCCAAAGATTTAATAACTTTACTGTCATACTAAGCTCACTGTTCTTATATTAAAGGTGGAACTGTTCTTTCAAGATCCATACCAATCATATGGCAAATAACTGCAGAATTTCAAGAGCTCTCTTCAGCCTGAAGAACAGAACAGTTTAGCAGCTACTTGTTGATAACTGTTAATGCACTCAGCAGTTGGTTATTTGCAGGTAGATGTCTTCAGAAATAGTTTGCAACCATCAGAAAGGTTTTATTAGTAAAGAATCAACAGTAATGTTCAGTGCAGTCTTTGCCCAAAGGTGAGTTAACTGTGTATTGACTGAGTTGGTGGCTTGAGTGATATCTGAGGATGGCAGCTTCAGGATTGCTCTCCAGATTCTCTGCTTTGGTCTTTGCAGTCATACTTAAAAAGGAGTTTAGTCCTAGGTGGAAATCTGTGACATGGCACTGAATAGTTAAATTTCATTGTTAAAGCCTGTATAGACTATGATTGGAAATAAATCCATGACACTGAAGATATGGAAAAGGTCTATGATCAGGCATTTTTTGCACATCATGGTTTTCCTTTTGTCTCCTGTGATGCTTTTAAAGACCACAACGACACAGACTCCGACTCAGAAGGCTGACAATGACTGTTTATTTCCGGGAATTTCTTCCCTTTATACTATCCTACAAAGAACAACCCACTTGGTGAAAAAAAAGACAAACTTCTTCAATCACATTGGTCAAGTCAGAGGGACATCAAGAAGTCCCTCCTAGGGAAAGGAATGTAAATAAATGTTACAGTTAGGAAAACATGTCTCTTGTTGATAGAAAACTCTCTGGGGGAAAGAGTTTCAGAAAACCAAAACATCACAGGCACAAACCAGGGCTACACTCCTGTGGTGGTTCTCAACTCTTTAGAGGTGCAGACTGACTAGATGTGTGAACCTCTGTAGACATTTCTCATATACAGCTCCTTCTAGAGTATGTAATATTCAGCTTTTCTTCATCCCCTTTTGCAAACTCTTCAGAAGCTGGGCACAAACTCCTAGGGGTCTCCCAATCACTGGCTGAGGTAACTGTGTTTGGTAATGAAGGTATTTTGTGTTAAGGGATCCTGTTTTCAGCTTGGAAGGTAAATAATCCCATCATAGGCTGAAGACATATGTAGTATAGATAATAATGAGGATTGCGGTAGGAAAGGGAGACTGTTTGTGTTACTGCTCTGAAAACAGGAAAAAATGGAACCTGTGAGGCCGGGTACCAGAGAGCAGGCCTGGCACCTGCTCTTTGAGAATGGCAGAAATGCTGTTCCAGTTACCATGCATCCAAGGAAGGAAAGTTCATGACAAGAGCAAATTATGAAAAGTAAATTGTAGTTATTGGGAGGAATTAGACTAAAGGAGAAATGTGGAGAGGGGCAAAAGGAGATATTGCATCATTTTTCAGAAATATGGGAATCCAAGAGTCTTCTTGTCAAGAGGTAGAGAGCATATCTCTAACAAGGCTTTGTTATAGATATGCTAACATTCGATTAGCAATTATATCATTTTTAACAATTCATTTGTGAAAAGGTGTATACAGCAAACCTCCAGGCAGGATCTATGGAAACAAAAGAGGCAGGTGTCAGCAAAATGGAAAAGAGAGGTTCAGAGGCTAGAGTAGGAAACCTACAGAGTGGCATAATATGCCTGGCATGTAGATACATATGTATAGCTCATCAGGTCTCTCTCTTTGCCTCTATCTCAGTGAGGGGTAGCTAGTTATCTCACCCACTGACCTGTGTCTGTCAGCAGGCTGCTTGGCACAGGCAGCCAGGAAACTAAATCTTCACTGCAATGGGAGAGGTGGGAATGCTGTGAGGGATTGCATGACACAGTCAAATAAAATGCACAAGCAGAGTAAGAGCCTGTCTGCAATGCCTAGAAAAATCTTCACCGTTTTCTTCAGTCATTGTATCCAGCTGAGAGCAAACAGCCCGAGCTCTGTCAGCTCAGCCAGGGGCAGCGCTCAGCAGAAATTGCCACATAAAGTGCAAGGGACATGGAGGAGGGCACCAGCAGGCTCCAACGTGCCATGTGCATCTGGGGTGCTGGAACACTGACCTCCTACTCGTTTCTCAGAGAAATAAACTGAGCTTGGAAGCTTACAGTGTCCTTTCAAAACCCAAGTTGCCCCTGGCACACAAACACAGGTTTGCAGCATTATTTGCATCTGGAAGCATTGCTCTGCAAACCCATTGACATGATATTGCAGCTAGCTTTATGAGAAAATTAATTTTCCTTGAAAGACCCAGCTAGCATTTCTATTTTTACAGAGTGAGTCAAAGAAGGAGACATTAGTAATTTTCAGACCTCTACTGACTCTGAGTAGGTCAGACTGACAAAGGCCAAGCTAATTTCAGGGATCCACAACCCTCACCAATAGGATCTAGGCTGGGGAACCATCAGGTCATTTCACATACCAGGAGGCCACAGTAAAACCATTGAACACCAACAATTTTCAATAAATAACAAATTTGATTATATTCCAACTACTGAACTTAAGTTTGAATGCTTTTGCACTCCTCAAGATGACCCTTGCTCTTATTGCTCTGGTGGACATTAAATGCATAACCATACTCTCATATGGATAAGCATGCAGAAATCAATCAAGAGCTAATAGCACAGGGTCAGCATCCTACCTCGTCCAGTAGATGAAGCATCCATCCTCTGAGACAGTGTTACCCTCATCTGCCAGACCCTAACTCAACCCAAGGAGAGATGCAGAGGTCAGGCTGTGATGGTACATGATTTGCTTGGGCATACATTAAAGAGGAGCTGAGGATTTTCAACGTAAACCTTTCAAAGCCTTCCAGAGGGTAGGGTGCCTAATTCTATATAATTCTAATAAGGAGTGACTTTCCAAATCCCTCAAGATTACAGTGTTCCTAAACTTCAAAGGAAAATCCGTTTACAGTTTACTCTTGAAAGCTGTTGAGATGGAATTTTGACGTGGCATTGTCATTAGGTTAAGAGCATTCAGAAAAAAAATTAACAACTTTGTTGTAATATCAAGCAATATGTCTTGCTTATGTTTTGCACAGTCTTCTACTCATTGTTTCCAATCTACTCCATAGTATTATTAGGGGCTTTCATTTGGGACTTTGGATATTTTTATCAGTGATCTTCCCTTGTATTTACCTTTGGTGCATTCATATACCTCTGGTCTTTTAGTTTGATTACAGAGTTTTAGTTTGATACAGAGTGCTGAGAAATAATTTGTTGTCTCTGGTGAGCAGAGCTTTGTGAGACAGATGTTCCAGGAACAGCAGACCTAGAAGGACTAGAAGCTTTCTATAGTCCTATATTTTTGTTCTATGGACTAAAGAGTTATTCCATATTGTTCTCGACTCGATGGTCTGTCTGATCTTTTGCAGATCTATGCTCCAGTACTCCTGTAAATGAATGAAGCTTTTAAACATCTGCTTCATGCCCGAAAGAGCAAACACTTCCCGTCCCTCTCATTTTACCCTGTGAATTACGAGTTTATCAAATACACCAGTCTTATAAGTCAAATGGCTAAAAGTTCAAGTTTCACCTTTCAGTAACAATATTAACCATGAAGCTGGTTAGTCTGGATAATGGCTGACTAGTGAGAGCATTAACAAGCTGTGGCAAATCTTGTTAGCTCTAAATATCTTGAGAAAAGACACTAGGCTGCTGAGAATTACTACTTTGTCAAGAATTATTGATAAAATATTTTTAAGGAATAAAAAAAGGAATGTGAATGAAGATGGTTTTTTCTTCCATAGAACTATCAGTAGTGTTGAAGATGATAGTGAAAACTTAGGAAGTGGGAATCTGGCACTGACAATCAGTTTTAGGGTTACTGAGTAGGGCAGTTGGTGTGTAAGTGGTACAGAAGGTGGCCTGTGTTGTGTCACAACTCATAGCTACACGGTGCTCATCCTCTTCCTTCTTTTCTCTAATACAAAATAAAGAATAGTAAATTTTTGAAATGAGAAGTTCAGGATTCAGATACTAAATGTGTTGAATTGCTTGAAAAGTTATGTTACTCTTCACTGTAGATATATATATATCAAGAAGTTACATTTGCAGAATCACAGATTAAGCTGAGATGGAAAAGACCCACAAGGATCATTGAGCCCAACTCCTGGTCCAGCACAGGACTATCCCCATGAGTCACACCATGGTGCCTGAGAATGTTGTCCAAATACTTCTTGCACTCTGTCAGGCTGGTGCTGTGACCACTTGCCTGGGGAGCCTGTTCCAGTGCCCAGCCACTCCCTGGGTGAGAAACTTTTCGTGATATCCAACCTAAACCTACCCTGACACAACTTCTGGCCATTCCCTTGGGTCCTGTCACTGGCCACCACAGAGCAGAGGTCAGTGTCTGCCCCTCCTCTTCCCACAGAACACCTATGCTGGCCCCCAGAGAAGTCTGGTTGCTGATACACAGCAGTGTTTTAGTCCCTTGGGGTTTTCAGGAACAATGGTTAAATCAGAATATAAAATTGGTGCCTAGAATTCAGCTGACGGGAGCAGATTAGGCAGCAAACCCAGATTTTTATTTTATTGATAATTTCCAACTCTTTCTACATAGTTTACTCTTCTAGACAACTGTGATAATGTGTTTTTTATACAGAAAGAAATAAGATGCTGTAATGAACAAAAAAATACGGAAAACTACAGATCCTTGCAAGTATCCAGACAAATCCTTCAAGCTGGAGGTGGTGGTAGGTTTTGACAGAAATATTGGAGAGGGAAGAGAAGAAGAGCAAAGCTCCTCTGTTTGAAAGTTGCTTTCCATGATCCAAGGACTACAGACAGACATTTGCAGGAAGCTGTTGGCCACCCATTGCTGCCACTTCAGTGGCCCAACACACCAAAAAGCACTGCTAGGATTTGAAAAAATACTTTTTCCAAGAAATCAAAGTGGTGATTCCTCCTCTGTTTGATCTCTGCACTTTTCACAGAGAGAGTGGGTTAGATTTCATTACAGGAAAATCAGATTACATTACAAAAATCACATAGTTGTATTTGAGTTAAATCACTATAGATTGTTTAAATCTAGCAAAAGTCCAAGCAGAGCTTTGCAGCTGTTATTCACCACAGCAAGTTCTTGCTGTCTGAGAACTGAAGTTTGCATCCCTAATCTTTTTTTTCTTTTGATAAGACACTCTCACTGACTCGGCAGCAGTACCTGTGGGGATCCTTCTGTCAAGACATTTGTTCAGAATCTGTCAGCTGTAACAAGCAAGTCCAATGATTGAATGGAACAGGGGAGCTGTGCTAAATGGTTAAATCTCTCTCACATCTGAATGACACTTGGCAAACATTGACACATTCTCTTATTGATGTGCTTACTAACTTCCTTGAATGCTATTGGAAGAGACATATGCTCACTGAGGAATGAAAAAAGACATTTAAAGCAGAACCCCCATTCTTGTTGCATGTATTCTAACACATCTCGTGTTGCCGCCAAGAGCCACAGGCCTGCCCATGTCTTCTGTACTGACAAACTGTGACTGGGTTTCTCAGGTAACATGTTGCCTGAAGTTGTATCTCACTAGGTTTCTTTGCTTTTTCTTTTCCTGCACCATAGGTTAAACATTAGTAATTCGGCTTTCATAAAATGGCTTCAGTGCCCTTTCTTTCCATGAGGGTGTCTCAAAGATCACTGTGTAATATTCTCTAGCAGTAGGTATGGACAGGGATTGACTGGACTGACTGTGTATCACAGAGGAATTGGAGGTGGCTTTCTTTGCTTTCAAGAAGTTTAATTGCAGCCATGCTTTTTTACCTGACCTTTAATTTTGGGGCTAATGGTTTGCCGTGCTGAGACACTAGGCTTCATTATAAAATGAAGAGGGAGACCCACCTGTGCCCACCATCATGTCTCCTGTTTGAGGCAGGCTGTAATCTCTCTCCCAGTCTCAGACCTGATGAGCCAAGCAGTCATGCCCATCAGTACCATGATTTATGGAGCATCTTTGAATTGTGAGTCCAGTAGGCCTAGATAAGCTTCAGGATATGAAATGAATCTCCTCTCTGGTGGCTGCAGGGCCTGTGGTCCTTGGGATCTGCCTTCTTCCCTCCCACAGCTGGCAGGCAGGAGGAAAGGATTTGCAGCTTCAGCTCCACTCCTCCATCCAGCTGCCTGGGGTGGTCAAGGAATGCAAGAAATACCAGATATTGGTGTCATGTGGCTGACATTGCCACAGAGACAAAGAGAGGTGTGGTGAGGTTGGGTGAGGTGGAGCCTTGTCAGGACCGCGTTTTCCCCCCAGGCAGGGCAGCTCTGGAAACCACAGCTTCCTCCAAGCCATGGGTAGGTTTCAGTCTCTCCCCACAGGTTGTGTGCGACATGGGAGAGGCATGTTCCCAGGTTCCAAGTCTCAGAATGCAAATTTCCAGTCTAAAAATGGACTCAGGTGAGGTAAAAATAAATGAGATAAAAACAAATAGAACGAATGCACAGGTGAGTCATGGTGTCAGACTATCTTTGGGAACCTGTGTTCTTGTAGAGTTAGTTCCTCTTGGTAATATTCAGGGCCCTGAATCTTATCTGTATATTGACTTATTCATTAACAGTTTGTGTGTATGAATAATTCACCAACTACATACTATAGCTCCACTTTAAATGCATTGCAAAGCATATATTAGACAGAGATTGACCTCTACTGTGGTTAACATCAAGATTTATTGTTCAAGGAAGCTCCAGATATATTGACTTGAATCAAAGCCTGAAGGTTCAATTAAAGTTGATACTGTATTAACAAAAGGCCACAAGTCACATTTCTTCTGTACACTGCTTTGTGAGGGATGTCAGTTCTCTTTCTTTAATTTTTTTTCTACTGAGGCTGGAGTGTAGCTGTGATCATAAGCTGCTTGCCTAGCTCAGTCTGGCCTTCCTGTTTTATTTAGCTGCCTCTGGGATCCTTGCTAGAACATTATTAATGGGATGTCTTGCTCTAGCCTGAAAATAGTATTTGTGTTTTCATCTATACTACTAAATGTTTTTCTTTCTAAAGCCATTATTTCAGTGTAATGCGGCAGATTCTTCGCCTTTTTCACTTTAACCCAGGAGCAAGCCTACATAAAAAAAAACACAAAGAGGATCCTATTCCAGTGTGCTAAAATGGAATGGGATTGCTAACAGTGAGGCAGGAGTGGGAACAAAACACTTTGAATTTGCCTCTGCTTTTGTCCCTCAGAGTTGGAGGTAAATGAGGAAAGAATATTTCACAGACAGACTAGGGAGTATGACCTCCTCTCTAGCTGCTGCATCTGATAATGTTCCCATTTCTCTCATGATTATTAGTGTGACCTTTTTATACCTTCCCTTTTTCCTTTTCAAAAAAATGCTCTGGTATCTTTGCACCATCACCGTGTGCTGCACATTTCATTGCTAAGCAACAATCAGCAGTGCACAGCCTGGGCACCACACGAGCTTTTACTTTCATATCCAAAGCAGAGAAACTTTCCCTCTGTATTGCTGAAGCTCATCCCTGGAGGATGTGCTCCTGAGGTGGGGGTGTGTGGGGAGCCAACACTAAAGAGTCGGGTGTGTGTGCACTCCAGCTCCACAGGGGTGCTCTCACAGGGAGGTCATCCTTAATTAGACAGGAACACACACACTCCCACCATACTTCATTTTGGAAGGGATATTAAGGACTAGAGTCACATCCAAAGAACCAAGATAACCCAGATTTGAGGATGGGAACTATCATGGAAAGAATTAGTATTATTAAAACCAAGGAAGAGAGGAAAGTAAAGGCATTTACAATTCCCTTCAATTCAAAGCCCTCCTAAAGGTGCCAACTTGGAGTTTGCATGAGACCTTCCTGTACTTCCACCAGCACAGAGCTAAAGCAAGAAGGGGAAACTAAGGAGTGTTTAATAAGAAATGGACTGAGCAGGATCTTGAAATTATGGAAGGTAATTATGAGATTTGCAGTTGTTAAGGAGAATGGATGCTTTTTAATGCATGGATATAAATCTCAGAGACAACTTAGTCCTAGACACAAAACACACAAAAGGGGGTAAGGAGTAGCATTTTCATGGAAAATACTTGTTCTCCTTGAAGAATCTACTGAAATAGCCCCTGAACTACAGATCACTCAATGTCTTTCCCAGCTTTAGTCCTGGCACAGTAGTATTTCCTCTGATCTAGATTCTGAATCTTTAAATTGATTGCACCTCAGGGAAGAAAATCAAACTGACTCTCCAAAGAGATTGTCACAGCCTCAGGCTCTGACACCTGATTTTGGTCCAGAAACTCTAACATAAAATGAAGGTAAGTGCTGCATCAAAGGAAATGAGGGCAGATCAAAGTAAAGCAATCATAATGTAAATATCTCTTACCACACTGGTGCCTTCTTAAAATGTTATGTGAATGATATGCAGTGACAAGGTATTAAAAATATTGTCCAAGTAAAAGGTAGCCAGAAGTTGATACCATCTAATAGGAATGGGAGAGTTGCTATAAGCAGTAGTTAGTTATCTACATGAGGTCACTCACCATTACACTTAGCTAGAGTGCCTTAACATATCCATAAATCTTACTCAAAGTTCAGATCCTGGTCTCGCAGTGGCTGCTTATGAGTCTCAGTGGGAACTGGTGTAAGATCCTTTGTATGGCACCATAGGGAAAAATTCACCTTCTTGCCCAATATAAAGCAAGCGGGAGAAATTCCAGTACCTGCAGGACAGATTCCTGATAATGAAGGGTGTCTGATATATTGCTTGTTGTAATGGATGGCTCCAAGCAAAGTGTACTTAGGCTGCCTTTAAGTACCTGCTTTAATTGCTTCATCTTGCACTCAGCTTGTGGCATATGTGGCATCCCCCTGATCGTACAGAACTAGGAGTAGATAACTGCAAACCACAGGCCATTATCTATAGCTTTTCTTCATGTTGAGGGCAGATGGAGAACTTTTGAATCCATTCCTTGTCTTCTGGCCATGACATGACATGTCCTCGGAGAGCAGGTGTTGTCTCAGCTAGAATTTAAGGGCATGCTAATGGTTCTTGCTCAGTATGCCTATGTGACATGTTCTAAAAACCTGCCCTTCTGGAGGCAATGCCCCTTAACACAGGTGGAGCTGGTGGGTACTCTTGCTAACAGAACAGGCTACACAGCAACTGTTCGACTCCTGTCCTTTCCTTGAAAAAGTGAATGCTTTAGTATTTTGCTCATTCTTTAAACTATTAGTTCCCATCTACAGTGGGTGGGCCAGTACTTTGGATCTGTTCATAAATATCCCAGAAAGCATGGCTTTTTGAGTGGCATGATGCTGGATCTACAAGAGCCTATTAGCAGAGTGATGGTACTGTTTCTATTCCTGGTAACAATTTGCTTTGTGAGAAAGAAGGAATATAAATGATAAAATCCTCTTTTGTTACTTCAAACAGGCAGCTGTCACAGCAGTTTCAAAGTCACCACCACAGTCATGTCTGGCCAAAGAACACTCTTAAGTTCTTCCCTGTTCAGTTTTTAGATGGAAAGAACATATTGCTCTCACTAAAATCAAGGCACAGGCATAATCTCAGTTACCTGTTCCGTTTGGTGTGAGTGGCACACACCAATAATCATTCTTCTATCATGCACAACTAGTTGTGCTTTGCAAACCCCACTCCTACCAGGCTTTGGCACAGCACACACTGGAGGCCACCTAACACCCAGAGCTCCAGCTGGGGGGGGGACCTGAGGCCATGGTGGCTCACTCAGCATATACTGATTTTACTAGAAGTATAACCATAAATATTATGATACATAAATATGCCCATGGCTGTGTGAGCATTGCAGAATCTCAGTTTAACATGTTGTTGATAGGGAGTTAGCTTGCTGACCTGTGAAACCAAAGTGAAGTTTGTCTATCAGGATGTGTCTGATGGTGCATTAACCTTTCCCAGTCCTTTCCAGAATGCATGAGCCATAACCTCCTGCTCTAAATGTGCAGCTGTGCTTTGTGATTCCTGTATGAGGTGAGAACCAAGGGCAGAGAGTATAAGGATGCCACAGCTCTTCATGTGTCAAACACGCAGATGAAAAAATGTGTACTACCTCCAGAACTGCCAACAAACTAAAAGCTTTAAAAACAATATTACAGGCTATTTTTTCCCAGGCTCTGAAAAAATTGAGGTTGGAAGATCTCTGAACTGAAATTGTCTGATAGGATTCTTTGTCAAGCTTTTCTCTACACGTCTTTTTTTGCATATTTTACTTAGACTTCTAAAACAAGAAGGCTATTAGAGCCTTGACTTCTTTGTTTATATAAAAATACTCACTGACCCTTGACTGCAGAGGTGCTCTAGCACTGCTGTAGTAAATGTCAGGCACATTTAACATATGTGTGATCCAGGAATGCTCTGGCTCCTTGCTAACAATCTACTTCATAATACTGCTATAGCTAAAACAGCTGGGGAATTAGATATAGTGTGAGCAGTTTTTCTCTTTAGTGGGCATGTGTGTATCTGAAATGCTGCTAGTCTCTACATTTTAATTGTTCCAAATAAGTGAGAGTAATATGTTTACTTAGCTCTTTTTTAAAAAAAAATAAATATTTGTCTTTCTAAAGCTTTTTAGTACTGTTCTGTTCTCCCCTAGAAATTAGCAGGAAATCTTTCTCAAGATGTGACAAAGAACGTCTGGGAACTCCTGTCTCCAGTGAAGCTGGTGGGAATTCTGCCATTGTCTTTCATGGAGACAGATTTCTCCATGGGACTTTTCTGCTCTGTTTGATAAGCTTTTCAAATCACTGTAGCTTACTACTTCTTTCTGGCTGTGTGAAATGGTGTAACACTTAGGGTGAGCTGATCTAAATGGTTGGTGACTCTCTGTCCCAATTTTCTGGTTGCAGGGTATGGTCTCCTATGGATTCCCAAATAAATAGACCAGAAAAGAGACTATACCTGCTGCCCTCCAGGTTTCTGTCAGTTTAGTGAGCTGAATGGTCTTATAGAGGCATCCAAAAATTCTACATCTCTACATCTAGAGATCTGTAGTTTCTTTACCCTATCTGTATCTTTGATCTACACAAGTATAGATTAAATACTGTTTAATCAGCATATATAAAAATACCTTCCCCCCTAGAATTTGTAACTGCCATAATGACCTCAGCCTTGGACCTCTCTTGAAGTTTAATGGCCAGTTGGGTTTAATGGCCCAAAGTTCCACCTCAGGCTATTAACACTGTCAGCAGTCGTTAATTCTCACAAAATGCCCAGGGTCTTTATTGCTGTTGCTTAAGTGATGCTCAAATGACTGTGAATATTTACACCCCTGCTGTGGGTGTAAGAAATAGGCCCAGTGCACAGTATTTCAGATTTCTCACTGCTGAAAAAGGTCTGAGTACCTGCTAGTAATCTCTTGCACATCTGAAGTTAATAAAGTAACTGTCAACTGGCCATCAACAGTAGTAATCTAAAATTGTGGTTGCTTGTATAGATGTGTACCCTGCTTTAAAAAAAGATAAATGTACAGGCAGACTCCTTGCCCTGAAGAGTTTTCATGCTGAAGTCTGTGTAAACATATGCTTATCTTTGTTCAGAATGCTTTCAAGGGGTAGCAGGCATGTGCTGGTTGTTATATAGATACTTCTAAATATAAGCCAATGATGCTTTCATTTTTTTTTCATCATAACACCTTATGTTTAAAGCTTTTTCTCAGATGAGATGCAGGACTGAGCTGATCAAACTCCTCACCACAGCACACCCTCTTCTAAGAGGAAATCATAGCTCTGGTTGACAGGTTGTTTAAGCAGTTTTTGAACAGAAAATGTTGATTTATAAATAGGTATGATTATTTAGGAAGAAACATAGGACTGGAACCAACCTTGTGGGACATAAGTTGAATTTCCATTCTCTTGAACAGTAATGTTAGGTCACTGTTAATAAGTAGATTGATCTCAGCTTGAAGAGACTCAGATTTTCATTCAAACAGCCTTCTCAGTGGCTGTTTCAGAATCTCACTGCTCTGGGGATTGGACATTTTCTTAATATGCCAGTAAAAATGTATTCATAGCCAGTTTGTGTCTATTTGTACTTGTGCCAGCGTTGGCTTTTAGACTAAAGAGCTCTTCCTTTCCCTGGTGCTTGTATATTGGATGTGTTTACAGAGAGGCATGATATCCTCTGTCAGCTTGTATTTTCCCAGGATTAACAGACACACTTTTGGCTTTCTGTTCCCTTGATTATGATCTGCTGACACTTGACACCTTTCTGCTGGCTGACACCTCCAAAACGGTACACAACAGGCTGAGGAGCTCTTCCCCATGCTCTGGGTAGGGAAGCTACAAAATCAGGTAAAGGGAGACAGCAGTAACAGATGCAACAAAGCTACCTGAACACAAAGATGGAAGAAGTAGGCTTATTGATGCATGACATGAAACAGGACATTAGAGGGATAACAGAAACATGATAGAATACTAATTGCAACTGGAGTGCAAGTACTACAGGGTGCACACTGTGAAAGGAATGCAGAAGGAATTGTGAAGATAATGTGGAAGCATTATATATTAAGAATATGGTTGTCAGTAAAGAAATGTTAATTAATATCATGGATAAGACAGGATCAGCTTATGTCAAATTGTGTTGGGAAGGGGTTCTGTAGTGGGAAAGGGAATGGGTTCTACAATGAATGTTGACCCTGGGGTTACTTTGGCATCATGAGAGAGATAAAGTCACCTGGGCGATTGTATCATTATGTGAGAGTTTAAATTCCACATTTATAAGCTGGAGAACAGATGTTACATCCACAGAAGAATCTAGTAATTTTTCAGAGTGGAGATTAAAAATCTCCTATTTGAAGTTTCTAATGGAACTGCTAAGAATTTATAGTATTCTAAGTTTGTGATGGGCAAGTTGCAAAGATACTATACAGAAAGAGAAATTAATGCACTATCAGGTGATGACAATACTGATCCAATTCCAATTTAAATGAAATAGCAGTATTTACAAAGACAAGTTGGTAGTTCTGGTGTTAGGCTATAAAAGGGGAGGACTATATCATAGCAATTCACTCTGAACAGCAAAGACAGTGAATTGGGGTAGAGTGCTGGTCTGAAATTTGTATTCTTAGGTAATAGAAATCCAGACCTCTCTAGAAAAATAATCCTACTAAAGAAGCTGTTGAAATTTGTCAAAAGATGCTTGAGATCAGAGTCAGATGAGATTGCTCAGAAAAAGAAACCAAAACTTGGAAGACTGAAAGTGAAAGAGCAGAATGTGAACTTGTAGCCACAGCTTGTGCCTGCCATGTTTTGGCTGCGGGAAACTCTTTCCCACAGACAAAACATGGCAGGCACAAGCTGTGGCTACATGAACTGTTGACTGCAGGGATAATTTAGACCTTGAGAAATCAGAAGAAGGAGTTAAAGATTCTACAGCAGTAATAAATAAATAGCTAGGAAAAAAAAAGTAAGGACACTATCTAAGGCTAGTGTAAGGATGGTCCCCAAACAAATAATACCATTACCTCTAAAGACAAGCAGGTGGAACAGAAATGTGACAGCAAGATTGTTTATGGGAAACAGGATAATAGAGAGTGGAAGTGGCTCCACAAGTGCTGGCTCAGAACTTGCCAAGTTGATTTACCCATTTGAATGGAGGCCAGCAAGAGTCAGTTACAAAAACGTGCTGAAGGGCAAACTTAGCAGCCACAAAGTAACTATTCTGATATGCAATATTTTAGGGAAAATTAAAGCCATGGGGAGCAATAGACAATTTCCTAAAATACAATGTTAGCTTACTAAAGGGGACCGAGTTGTAGGCTTCTTTAATGACTGTTTTTTGTTTGGTTGGGTTTTTTTTCCCCAAAGAAGAAATAGCAACAGAGTAGCTGTAGCCTGCCTGTTCCTCAGTAAAATATTTCATATAATGGTTAGGTATTCCTTGACGTGAGAATTAGTACAAAGAACTCCTCAAAGGGCAGACAGTGATGGATTATGCTGAAAGGGAAACTAGCACTCTAAAACAAGATTCCAAAAGATGTTCCTTAATTGCTTTTATTAGTGATCAAGTAGTCAATGTGCAATAATCAAATCTGTTGAAAGTACAAAGCATATCAACAGGGCAAATTCAGTAGAAATCTGGTTAGCTTGATGCCAGCAATTATAGAGTGCAATTAGATAAACAAGAACAAAAACTAAGGTGATTCTTTAAAGAAGGAATAACAAGAATGGTTGCTGTCACTGAGAATGGTAGGAAAAAAGAAAAAATAGGTGAGTTTGTATTTTTCAGCCATGGGATATCTCTGAGCCACTGGTGTGACAAAACCTCAAAACTTAAAAAAAAAATAAAAAACATACACTAGGCAGTATCAGGAGAAGTAGTTTGCAGTAGAGAGGGAAAACACCCATGCACTGTGATATGTTACTTGGAATCACTATGCACATTTATGTTCACCAACAGTCAAGAAAGAAAAATTCAAAGAAAGAAGTACAGAAAAGTGCTGCATCACAACACAACAGGAAAAGAGAACTCACAATATGGGAGTAAGGGGCTTTTATTTGGTTTGGCTAGTCAAACAAAAGCAGAGTTAGAGGAGGTAAGACCAGTGCCTATAAAGGCGTTGATGTGGTAAAAAAAAGGACGAGAGCTATTTGGCTGAAACTGAAATGTTTACAGCACCCAGCCCCCCCCCAAAAATCCATAAATAAATTTATGCTACACATTAAAAGAGGGCTACTATTTACCAGGGGAATTTATAGTGCACAAAATCCTGTCTTTTTTTGAAGATGGAGCTTGATAAATGTAAGGAGATGACTACATAAGTAGCCAGAAATATCAGAGGACTGGATATATGACCCAGGAATTCCCTCCTAGCTTACCCCTGGATTTTCTAAATTTCTGTAGTGAATGAATTCTGTACTTGGATTCTGCACCAGGTCATTTGACCCGGGGAAAAAGTTATTAAGTGCTCAGTTTAGCTGAGCTTGGTTTTAGCCACAATATATGCACACAGGACTAAAACTTGCTTCTGTTGTTCTGGGGAAATCATGCAATGATATTTCTCTGTGCAAGGCTGAAGTCAGAAGAATTACTCCATTAGAAACCACAGTTTCTAGCTGCACATCCCCTCGTGTGCAGATGGAGTGCAGAGCACTGTTTCCTAGCAACTACTAAGGACCACTGGCTTTATAAATCAATCTCTGCCAGGATATCACAGAAACCACGATAAATGGGAAACATTTAGTAGTCAGAAAGCCTTCTATCTCCTTCACTTTCTGGTCTGCACAGAAGAGTCTTTTCAAGAAGTAGATAATATCAGCATTTCTTCGTAAGTGGACTGAATTCAAATCCTTGTTCAGGTGACTTGTTTTTCAGCTCCCCTGGGGTACATGTCCTCATGTCCGTGAATGGTTCTTCCTTAAAAAGCCAGTTGCTGGGCTTTCTCAAAGACAAAATTATATGAAACTTCATTTGGGAAAAAAAAAAAAAAAAAAAATTAAATGCAGATAAGGAAGGAGTGAATAGCAGTAAAAGAAACTCTAAAGAGTCCTGGGAAGATGGGGTGTGATAACAGTCAGTCAAAGGCTGCAGATGCAACTCTTCCCTTCTGTACAGTAAATTAGCTTTGGGTGTCACATCCATAAAATTCAAGTAATATCTGATTGACTGCAACATCCAGTTAATTTGATTTTTTCTCAGCAGTAAGAATTTCTACTGATTTTTCTGTTTATCCTCCCCATTTTTCAAGTTTCCAGCATCCTCTGATGCAGCTTGCAGTGTGAACTGGAATGTTCTAGGTTGTTACTAAATGGGAAAATCCCATTTTCCTTTTGTCTAAAGCACAGGAGAGATGGCTCTCTGTTCAGCAACTTTCATTAGAGTTTTGTATTAGAACTACACCAGTGGTTTCACTGTGATAAGACCAGGGCTACAAAGTCCTTAGAAACTCCCAATAATATGTAAGGGGAGAAAAAACCTCTCCTAGTACATTTAAAAAATAAATATTACTGAAGGGGTCATTAGATGAGGAATTAATATTTTAGTATATAGTTTGATTGTTATATGTTTTAACAGCCTGTTGTGCCAATCTCACTTGTAATTGAGGAACAGTATTGATTATTTAATTTCTAGCATAGAGTGGTGTCCATTGTGAAATCGTAGCATCAATCTGAGAATGCTCTGTGTGTCATCTTTTTCCATGAACACTAACAGAACTGGAGCAGTCGGTGAGTTAAAGATCAGTTTCAGAAAAGGAGTACTCAGGATACTAAACTTCGTGAGTGATGGTATCATTTGAGAAATCTGATGCTTAGACTGTGAGCTCTTTAAAGTCCGAAATTGCTTATATATCACAGAAAAGCCATGCACTTTTGTGATGTCATATAAATAGTGTGCAGTCTTTCTGCTTCTGAGTTGGAAGTAAATTTAAGAAGGGCTAACATTCTGCAGTTCAACTTTTTTTCTTCTGTTTTTAGAAACATTTTAGAAGTTTCATTTCACTGAAGTATTTCTGGTTTGTTATTATTAGTAATGTATTGTTGTAATTAGTAGTTATTTCCTCTTTTACTTGTATTGTTTATAACTTTGGTTGAATCCCTCTATTCAGAGATGGGTTTGTGTTATACTACCATCTCAGATTATTCTTTGCCTTTTTTGTTGAGTTCTTTTGAAGATGTGCTTATATCCCCATTGTTAGATCAACAAATTGTGCAATTACATATCTCTGGTCTTCTGGTGTGTTTAGCAAATCTTTTCAGTGTATGATTTACCACCTGTGGCTTTTCTTCATCTCTTGAAAATGCTGTTATCTTAAATGGCCTATTTCTAATTGCAGTGGGTTTAATTGCTTGTATACACAAGGGTCTGTGTTGGCTACTGCTGTTTTCTGGACATGTGGAGAAAAAAATGGGTGTCTGTGTACAGATGTTTCCAGAAGGGGAAAAAAACTTTAATGCGTGTTTCCCCTTAATAGGAATGGATGTCAGCAGGTTTACAACAACATTCCTGGAATTATTGCTGTCCTGAGAAGCATTTCCACTCCAGACCATCTCTGTTGGAGATCTCTATAAAGATGCAGCCCTGGCCATATTTCTTGTGCTTGGTACTGTTTGAAATGTATGGTGTCACTGGAAAACTCTGTCTTGAGCCAAGAGAGCTACCGCTGTTTTCAGGAAAATGTTTGACAGTGGCATATGTGGTAGTATTTATTTTAAGAAGTGAGATGAAAAAATCATTCAAAAGGGAGAAGGCTTGTTAATAGGAAGCACCTGGAAGCATGCAAAATTGAGCACTGCATCTATATATTCTAATTTTTTTCCAGAAATGTATAGTGTCATCTTTATTTGTAGAGTCATGTTGCTAATTTGCAAACATTTGGAGAACTGTCAAATGTTTTTGTGAATATTTATGAGTCCTCAGTGCTTCTCTGCTTTTAGCACAGGTGGTCATTTGCCCAAAAACTCCTCTAGGAAATGTACTGTTTACTGTTCACCATTCATCTTTCTGTTGCTTAGAAGGTTTGTCATCCAGTTAGGGAACAAAATAAGTGGGCTGTGAGGCAGGACGCAGGGTAACCCTTGCAGTGGACAGCTGAAATAAATAGATTCAAACAAGCCATGTGCAGAATATTATTTCTCTAAACAACTAAGCAAATATTTATCAACTGTAAGTTCTCCAGGGCACACATTATCTTTTTATTTTCCTATTTATTCACCATCTACTACAATAGAATTGCAAACCTTGTAAAGGTCTTTAGGCATTAATATAATAAAAATATGCAATAACAGAGATAACGTATGCTATTTAAGAAATCTATATTGGATAGTAGACAACTCAGAAATAATGCTAGATTAGAAACAAATTTTCTGCAAGTAGTCTTACTTCAAAATAAAAATACTTCCAAATCCTTCTTGCTTTAGTCACATGAGTCCTCAAGCTGAAGAAAAACTTCTAAGGGACATTATAACATTTCACTCCATAGACTGAGAATTTGTATTTTAACAAACCAGAATGAAGTTTTCAGAACTGTGAGCTGTGTGAAATTAGCTCCAGGAAGTATTTTTAATGGTCAAGAAAAAGAGAAAATATTTCAGAACACAGACTAAAATCTTTTAAATTTATATTAGTGTAATGTTTTAATTCTAAGTTTTGATTTTCATCCAGCCATTAACATTCAACGACTACAAAGAGAAGCAGAAAACTATTTAAAAATATTTTTTCTGGATAAATCTAACACAAGGGAGTCTAGTGCATAAATTGGGCTTGCATTGTAACTACTCACCCACTCTGTGATGACAACCAGAGATTAGGTATGCCTATATGTTACATCCTGTTGTTTCAAATGTTAATACTTAACAATATTTACTGAATTAGTTGCCTCCTGTAGTTTATGAATTGCCATAGTTCCTTTAGATTTATCCACGTGTTTGCAGGAAGTTAAAAAATTAATTTTGTTTTTCATTTTTCTATTAAAAATCCAAGTCCTTGTTACCCCAAGTTGATTTAAAACTTTGGAGAAATTTTGTAATCACAGATGGCAAGAGTGATCAAGGAGGCTTTTATTAATCTTCCGGAGAGCCAGATCCCCCAGACAAAGACACTTACATAAAAACACTTAAAAGATAACTAACTTCAACCTTTGCCTCGGCAATCCCCCACTCTTCCAAAGGAGCCTATGGTATGCCAGTCTTGTCCTAACTCCATTCAGAGGAGCTAATGTTCAGAAGTCTTTGCTTCCTTTCTTTCAGAAAGTTTGACTTTCAGTTTGACTGGAAGACAGATAGTACCTTTGGTAAGGTCAAGATCTTGAGGCCTCCTGCATCTGGCAGATGTCTGGTTTTCAGGCTTTCCACACGCCATCCAATTGTGAGGTGATATCCCAAGGGATTTCATGAAGTCAGTTTTTGTATGTGAGCTGGGTTTGTTATCTGACCACTGCTGCCCCTACAGAGACAACCTTAGTTGCACAAGTCCTTTTCTGGTATATACATGAGACTAGCACTGAATAAAAGCCCTTATGAAATGCTGCTTCTGTGTTTGGGGTTTTTATTCCTGGGTGTCCTCTAAAACATGAGTCAACTCAATTGTGTGATCATAGACATCTACTTGAGATGCCCTGGGGTGCCACAGGCATTTGCTCAGGATGACAACTATGACACAGTGTGTGCTGGGGACAGACACTTCTGGGGAACAGGGATAACCCAGGCCATCTCAGGCACCACCAGACATTATGGACAGATAATTCAGACAGTCCTCGTTAGCACAACTAAGGGAACTAGAGAGGCTCTCTTGGGTTGGGATTCTGTCAAGTAGTCCCTGAAACTATTGGGTGTCTTGAGCAAACTGAACTGGTCTCCAGACTCCCAGGGTCTCCTGACTAGATCTCCAGGGACTTCAAAGGGAATTTACACGCCCAGGGCACAAACAAATGCTCCTCATGCCTTTCCCTAGAACATGCTCTTTGTTCATTTGACCACTTATAGTGTACTTCTTTGCGATCATAGAATCATTAAGGCTGGAGAAGACCTCCAAGTTAATGAAGTCCAACCTTTGACCGCCGTGCCCACTAAACTGTAGTGCCACATCTACTCAGGTTTTGAACGCTTTCAGGAATGGTGACTCCACAACTTCATTAGGCAGGCTGTTCTACTTAATCCTTAACCACTATTTCACTGAAGAAATTTTTTCCTAATATCCAAACTGAGTTTTCCTTGGTGCAACTTGAAGTAATTTCCTCTTGTCCTGTTGCTTGTTATCTGGGAGAAGAGACTGACCCCCACCTTACCACAACATCCTTTCAGGTAACATGGTACTACAACTGTCTGCATCCTCACAGATATACATACATGAGATCTGTGAGTCTGTTAGGCTTGCAAAGGTATTACTGTTGTGCTTATAGTAAATTCTATAGAAACTTTAGTTAAATTTAAATTAGGCTGTTGAGTAAATGTTAAGTGCTGTTAAAACCTGTCAAGTCCAAGGATAAGTTTGGCAAGAAGGTTCACTCTGAATCTTGCGACTCAACAGGACAACTCAACAAAACAACTCCCTTATTCCCTTTTATCCTTACTCTTTTCACTTCCTTATCCTTTTCCATCCCCAGCCTCCATGTATATAATTTTTGATTGATTTTAATTTTAGATTGATTGATTTTAGATTTTAGTCCAATTTTTCTTTGTAGCTTTGACCATCTAGTAATTAGAAGATTGTCACACTTCTACTTTTACATTAAGCCTGCTTTTGCCGGTACTTTGCTGGTGATTCTTTGAGCAACCTAAAAACTCATTCATGACAAATGGTTGTAGAGAGCAATAAGGTCTCCCCTGAGCTTCCTTTTCTCCAGACTAAACAGCCTGTGCTCCCTCAGTCACTCCTCATAGTCCTGGATGCCATTGGCCCTTGGTCACTTGGGCACTCTGCTGGCTCATGTTCAGCTGGCCGTGGGTCAGCATCCCTAGATCCTTTTCTGCTGAGCAGTTTTCCTTCCCCAAGTCTGTAGCACTGCAAAGAATTGTTGTGACCCACACACCTGCTGGGCCTGATGCTTTGCCTGTTGAATCTTATACAATTGGCCTTGGCCCATCAATCCTGCCTGTCCAGATCCCTCTGCAGAGTCTTCCTGCCCTCCAGCAGATCAACAGTCCCACCCCTCTTGGTGTTATCTGTGACCTTGCTGAGGGTGCCCATGATCTTGTTATTGAGGTCATTAACAAAGATATAGAACAGAACTGGCCCCAGCACAGATCCCTGGGGAACACCACTGGTGACTGGCTGCCAGCTGGATGTAACTCCATTCACCACCACTCTCTGGGCCTGGCCATCCAGCCAGTTTTTTACCTAGTAAAGAATACACTGTCCTAAGCCACAGGCTGTCAGCTTCTCCAAGGGAATGATATGGAAGACAGAGTCAAACGCTTTACTGAAGTTCAGGTAGACATTATCCACAGCTTTTCCCTCATTCACTACATGAATCACCTGGTCATAGAAGGAGATCAAATTAAGTCAAGCAGGAGATACTTAGAAAGGGCACAGTTTTACCCCCAAAGCATAGTATTTCTGCACTGAGTTTAGATGTACAAATTGTCCATCAATACCTATTAGGTGTAAATATATTATAAGGCAATTTGTCCTTCATGCCTTCAATTCTTCCACATCCAGCACTGTGAGAGTCTTATGAGAACCAACATCAGCAATAACCTTACTGTTACTTAACATACCTGGTTCTACTCTCCTCCCTGTTCCAGGTGCCAGAAGGTGATGTCTGTCTTAGGCTGAGGCCACTTAGGAAGGCTGCAGGAGCACGCTGGGTACTAGAAATATGCATGTGGGATGTGCAGGTTCTTCATTCAACAGTACTGTTGTTTACTAAGGAAAAGGACACCGTCTAGGGGTGGGATGGCATCCTTAGCAGTGCTGATCTAGCTGCTCCGTATGCTGTCAGGAGATGCACATCAGCTGTGCGAGATACTGCAACGCTTCCGGAATAGCTGCTGCTTCTCTGCAGCCTGGGAAAAACATCACCTTTCTCACTAACTTTCTCATGCTTCTACATACAGAGCCAGCATGAGTTATTTTTGTTGGAGCTTCTAAATCCTACTTCAGTTTCATGTAGCCAGACTGAGAGTAGCCATTTTATCCACACTTCTTGACAGCTTCAGAGACTACTGCATACCAAATTGTGGTTTTGCATAGAGGTGGTAAAATTCAAATTTTTTGCTTTTTTAAGGGCAGGGGTAAAAAAGCAATGCAAGGATAAATTTGGAACACATTTCAAATTCACTTGAATGTTGCATAAAGGTGGGGATGGAAGGAGAAAAGATGAAGGGCGTTTCTCACATCTCAAGTGTGATCTCAGTCCCACTGAAACTGATGGAAAACTGACTGGCTTCAAGGCTCATCGAACCTGGGCATACTGAAGAGCAATTAAAGCTCAGTATTTTTTACAGAAGCCAGCAAACAAACCGAACAGAGGCTAGTAAATCCTCTCCTGGATAACAATGCCTCTCTGCTTATCAGCCCTTCAGAATTCCTGTTTATCAGCACCAGGTTGCTGCTGGACTTTTTTGATTCTGCTTGTTAGTGTCTGATCAGAGGCTGCCTTTGTCCAGCTTTAATTATGCATGAAGCCCAAACAAGCATACCATAATGGGTAGAATTTCTTCCATTGTTTTAAAAAGGTTTGTATAATTTTGCAGAACAAGAGAAAACCACAATTAGTTTCTTACGTCAAACATAAGAAATACAACCAGGTTTGCCTGTAAAAACGTCTGTTTGCCTGTAAAAAGACGTCTTTCCATCTTTTTAAACTTTTTTTCATGTTGCTGCCGCTTCTGTTTTTAACAATCTCCTGGTGAGGCAGATAAGCTCCTAATTCTATTAATGTTGTTATCAAAATTTGTAAGGTAAGTGAAGCTTACAATTTAGTGGTTTTTAATGCTAAGAAATGTAGGTAGAATATGTCTTTTGTGTTCTATAATCAGCACTAGAAGATGTTATACTCCTAAGGAGAAAACTCTCTGCTTACCACATCTACTTGCATGAAACTCTTGATCAAACAAGCAAAATATTTCTCTTTGACTGAGATCACTTTTAAATAATAAAGAATTCAATTAAAAATACGTAAACATATAAAATATATGAACATGGACTCCACTGATGTCCTCTTGTGTTGATGCAAGGGCCTGTACTTTTCCAAGAAGTCAGAAATGCATCAGATCTAGAAAATACTGCTAATGCTTAAAATTTGGTCACATCACATTTTCAAGCTCCCCAGACTGAAGCAGGATTAGAAGAACCAAATTCAAATCTCCTTTTTACATGCTTTTCAATCCTCTCACATGAGGCCTTTGCTAATATAACTCCACTGGTTTTACAGACATATATAAGTGATATTATAGGAAACAAGGCAGTGTTCTTAATGGATAGCTCTATTGGGCACTCCTGAGGGACTAAATAAACTCCAGGAGCTTTAAAAATCTTTTATTTAAAGATTCAGTTATACGGAGAGAGAATGTTAAGGTCCAAAGATTCTCACAGACCTTGTGATATAGGCATCATAGTCTGCAAGAAAGGACTTTGGTTTGAATATTTGAGTTATGCATGCAGAACTACTTTGACACAGCCAGAGAATCATCATAGAATTATTAAGGTTGGAAAAGACCTCCAAGATCATCAAGTCCAGCCTGTGGCCAAACACCACCATGTCAATTAAACCATAGCACTAAGTGCCATGTCCAGTCAATTCTTAAATACTTGCAGGGATGGTGACTCCACCATTTCCTTGGGCAGCTGGCTCCAATGCTTGGCAGCTCTTTCAGTGAAGATTTTCTTCCTAATGTCCAGCTTGAACCTTCCCTGTCACAGTTTGAGACCTTTTCCTCTTGTCCTGTTGCTACTTATTTGGGAGAAGAGGCTGAACCCCACCTTGTTGCAAGCTCCTTTCAGGGAGTTGTAGAGGGTGATGTGGTCTCCCCTGAACTTCCTCTTCTCCATGCTAAATAACCTCAGCACCTCCAGTCACTGCTAATATGACTTGTTCTCTAGACGCTTCATAAGCCTCATTGCTGTTCTCTGGACACGCTCCAGCACCTCAATGCCCTTCCTGTGGTGAGGGCCCCAGAACTGCACACAGCACTCGAGGTGTGGCCTCACCAGTGCTGAGTACAGAGGGACAATCACTGCCCTGGTCCTGCTGGCCGCACTATTCCTGATACAGGCTGGGTGCCATTGGCCTTCTTGGCCACCTGGGCACTCTGCTGGCTCATGTTCAGCTGCTGTCGACCAGGACCCCTCGTTCCTTTTCTGCTGATTACCTGGAGATTAGTCAGATAAAACTGTTATTTGTAAAGGATATGCAGTGCCTGCCAGGTTACAGGAAACAAGCCCTGATGGCAAATTCTAAACTCATAAATGGATGTTATCAATAACTTGGTATTTTCTCTAGATTGTTGTAAAGTTCAGGAATGTTTATTGAGATCCTAGTGAAGTCGCAAATATAATCACAGACGTTGCCTCTAGATATTGATTAGCTGCAGAACCATCTTTTTTGGGGGGCTTTTGTTGTGTCATGAAGCTATACAAAATCCAGCCAAATTTGTACTGGTACTTCCCACACATGTTGTTATATGTGTTTGTTGACCAAGTTATTCAAAATGCACATGAGCACACTAAATCTTTGTTTCTCAGCAAGGAGTAAATTAAAAAGTCAGATTTTATAGGGTTAATTCTCTGTATAGAAGGATGATATTGGCTGATTTTATTTATGTCTATAATTCATACAAGGGATGCCTCAGACGTTGGATATTTTTTATATGCAGGAATCCAGCCTATGTCAATTGGAGTAGATGTAAAATATGATCCCCACTATTTGTGGTCACTAAAGGACCATTTTTTATAAATCTGCTGATGTAAGTTTCTCCTTGGCTTTACAAGTGGCCTGCCTTAACTGTACCTTTCATGATCACAATTTTCTAAATTATTTCCTAACATTCTCCTTAAAAAAATTCTATGGCAATATTTTTGTTACAGCTGTTGCAAATATTTTAATAATAATCAGAAGATTTCTGTACATGTAGCAGTGTGTGACCTGTCAGATGGGAGGTACTTCAATAACAAAAGGCAGTATTTTTATAACTGTTAATGATTTTTTAGGGGAGTGGTATTACCATTTCATAAAGTTCTGACTTTTCACATGCAATATGATCACCTTCTGTTGATATGTTATATTAAATAAAACCACTTTCAAGTCTATAATGCATTCTCTTTTTAATGGGATCCACATCAAAATAGAAAATGAACACTTTAAGAACTGAGAGGAAGTAGTAGTACTTACAAAATTGTTCTCATAATTCTTATGGCATTTTTTTCTGTGTCTCAGTGAGGTGAATGCAAAGATGAAATTATCTTTTACAATCAACATTACTTAGAATCTTGAGGTCTATGCTATATTTATTCCACTGTACCACCAATACACAATGATTTAAACATTTGTTTTGGCTTTTAATCTTTGCTCATATATATACACCTCCAAAATAAAAACCAGTGAAGTATGCATACCCATAAATCTGTCCAACCTTCCACTCTTCTGAGATATTTCAGTAAAGGCTTGACGCTTGTAATCAGAACTAGGTTTGGGTGCTGCCTTCAATTCATTTAACAAACACCCTTCCCCCTCTTCTCCATGTTCCAGCCTCCCTCTTTGTTTCATTTTTAAACCTGAAGGTTTCAAGGAGCAGAGAACTCCTTTGAAGGTGCCCGAGGAGGAAGCTTGGCAGCAATAAGAGGTGCATTCTTAGACTAAACATCAGTTATTTTCTTTTGCACCATAAGCATGCTGCTTTAATATATTTAATGTACTTGTGCTGTAGTGAACATTGCACAGTTTTCACTCCTCAGAGCTTCCCATGTCTAAATACTGTGTGCTGCCTAGTCCACCTTTTCAGCTACTGTTACCACATAGTGCCTTTTTAGCTCTGCCCTGGGAGGCTCTGCTGGGTTGATCAAGTCTGGTGAGGTGCTGGGACAACCCAGCATCTGCCCTGAAAATACTTAAAGCCAGTTTCAAAGATGGTGATGATTTCCTCATGAAATGGTTAATGATACAATACAGGGCAGAGGCCACAAGTCACAGCTCACCAGGTTCAGTCTGGACATTGGGGAAAACATCAGGAGAACATCACAGCACTGAATACATCACCCAGAGAAACTGAAATTTCTACACCTTGCCTCTTAGTACTGTAAGAGAGCAGAAGTATGAACCAGTACCTTAGCACAGCACTCAGTTCTGCAGGCAGGAGGAGACCACCAGTGCCTCCCAGGCCAACTGGAGACACACAGCCATGCCAGGACAGTGTGGTTAGTGGTAGAAAGGGTGGCCATGGGCTTGTGGGGATCATTCAGATCAGGTGAAATTTGGAAAGCTACTGGATGATTCAGAGATGTATTTGTCTGGGAAGGATGGGAAAGCTTGCACAGGGTTTATTTTTTCACAGGACTCTTCCTTGCAGTCTCACTTCCATGTATTTAAATAGTATTGAAACCAAAATAGGAACAAAATTGTATTCCCCACAAAGAAGGACAGCGTTTAAAACAGTATAGCAATTGGGCTGGCTAGGCAAATGCTCAATTAAGCCAATGCTGTGTGGTATGTTCAGTAAAGAGAGTTCATGGATTGAAACATGAAACTGACCTCTGTGTAATCCATTTGTGCAGCTCCATTGGTCAATAATTTCTATTTAACCCAGGGAAAATGTCCCAGTTGAAAGGAATGATTTTAGTTTAGTTACTCTGGATTTGAACAGTGTATCTGAGATCAGAACCTGGCCCAGAGGCTATAGGAATAAATGGGATTGGTAAGATATATTGTTTTGAAAAGGAAAAGGTAATTTGATATACTGGGCAGCAGGAGAACTATTACTGTGATTAAAGGCATTTTTCCTTCTAAGTTTGTGTTTGCAGGATATATTATTTATTGCTGGGATATGGCAGATTATTAGATCTTTCAAATCATTTTGGTATTTGATTATAAAGCCAAGTTTCCCTTTTGAGATTTTCCTGGTTATAGTGCTTTTTTGTTCAGCACAGAATTTTCATTGGTTTATGTTCTTTAAAGAAATAAATGCTTTTTTGTTATTATTTCCAATATTGAAGAATGAAAGTTGTATTGGGAAATGTTTCTTTCTTCTAGGATGACACGTTCTTATTCTTCGAAAGATAAAGGTAAAAAATAAGCCAAAATGCTATTTTTCCTAATTCCCAAAAATTTTAGTGCTAATTAAATAAATGATCAAGTATTAAAAGCTTTCTTCCTTTCATTTTTCAAAGCTGTAATTTCTTGCCTCCTAATTTTTTTAGATAATTTATTCCATATCTCATATTTTTCTTGGAATTTGGTCATAGGCAGAAGATTCTGCTGTAATGGACTAATTTTAAATGACAGTTAAGAATATCACTAGATTTTCGTTGCCATGACACAATAAGCCTTTTAAGTTCTTGCCACATGGAGCAAACAAATCATTAGAAGTTATCCGACAGACACCACTGTCAGAGCATCATAGATTTGTCTCTTTCATTTGCCTTCGGGTAAAAAAAAGAAAGCCCACAGAACATTTTTTGTCAAAGCCTGCTTTGACAGAGCTGGACAAAAACAGGTTGATGAACAGTCTTTTCTCAGAGATCAGTTCCATTTCCACTGAAACACTCTGTGACAACTCATCCATTTCTAGTGTTTCTTTTTGTGGGAAAATTTTGAAATTATGAGGTTTGACTTTAGCATTTCTTTTTGTGGGGATTTTAAGCTCATGCATTTTACATTGCAGATGAAGTGGCCTAAGAGTGTGCATCCAGTCATGTATCATTTCTCACTGGACACACAGCACCTGTGGTTTTGGAGGACAAAGGCTCAAACTGGTCTCCTCAGAGCTCCCAGCACCGATTGTCCATGAGTGTTCAGGACTTAAAATGGTCTCTGTTCAAAGAGAGGAGAAGGGAAATCCTGTGAACTTGGGGAAGGGGCTTGGCCATTTGCCTTGTTTAATGTCATACAGCTGCTTGGTGCTGGAGGCAACTTTCCCTATTTGAGAAAAGCTTTACAGGTGCATGTTCCTCAGTTTTATGTGAAACCACCAAGAGACAATTTGGAACTTTACATTTACTTCCACATAAGAGAAAAACTCCTAACCCCCACTGTTTGAAGGGCAGTGGTTAAAGCTGATATTGAATTACTTGTACCAGCCCCAAGCTGCCTGCCTGTGCCGAGGGAGGCAGGAGAATGATACTGGCAAGCTGTCCCAAGCAGCGAGCTGGTGGCAGACTGAGACTGTGGGGACAGCTGTGAACAAGCAGGCCTGAAGGGATCCCACATGTTGGACTCTGGAGAGCTCCTGTGATGCTTCTGCCACTGGATGCAATGGACTGAGCTGCTTATGCAGTTAGGCACGGCCCTGAGCCTAAGTCCCTAAATCCCTCGCAAGGCCTGGGAGCCCCTAGCTAGACTTTTTTCTCCCCAAAATCAGCCTTTGCAATCTGTTCCATGTTCTGTGTGTGTGTGTTTGGAGAGCAAATGGAGTGAGCAAGATAAAGGAAAGCAATTATACTGAGCTGAGGTGCTACTTACATGCAGTGTTAAAGAGTCCTGCTATCTCTATATCTATTTCTAACCACACACAAATTCATGCAATATTGGAGAGAGATTAAAGCAGAACTCCTAACGTTTGATACAACAATAATTTAATTTTGCAAATATATTTATAAAGCAAATTCCATCTGCCAATAGATGCAAATTTCATCTGCCAGTAGATCTTTTCCAAGAGGCAAAAGGTACGGGAGAGAAAAGGAAAGATGAAGTCATTGCAAAAAGATCACAAGGTTGATAACAGAAAAAGCTGCAGTCAAACTTATGTGTTTACACACTAAAAAAAAAAACAACAGGAGTGGCATTTGTTCCCTGTGCTTCAGAGATCTTCACTGTGGCTTTGTCATTTCAAAAAAGAAGTCTCTGTTGCTTCTCTCAAGGCACAACTGCAGCCTGCTCTTTCACTGCAGAATGTGAAATCACACCAGGACAGAGCAAAAGAGAAAAGGGAAGCTGAAAACTTGGAAAAAAAGCACGGTAGAGGTGAACTGAAAGAACAGCAGCTTCAGTATTTTCCTGGTTCTCTATCCACAGTTTTCTGCCCCTCTAAGCCCCCAAAGAGACCTATGCCCAACTTAGCTGTGGTGGTTAACCACCTTCTGCTTTATTTTTTTCCTTTATTTCTCCCAGAATTGGACCCACCTGTTGGGTGCTTGAGGTACTAATCTAGTTGCTAATGCTGAGGTTGTCTCAGGGTGCTGGGGAAGGAGGCAGAGGGTAAACAAAGCAGAGCTGTGCTTATGTCTGCATCTGGATCAATATGTGTATTTGTCTATTCTTATTTCTATATGTATTCAGATATCTATGATCTATGTCTATGCCTATATCTCTATCATCTATATCAACGTATCTAAATCGTTATGTACAGCTGGATGAGATTAACCCTGCTTGTTATCAAAATAGCAAAAATAGATTTGCCAGCCAATGCAGAGAATAAATGATGAAGGCAGGATCTGCTTTTGATGGCTTGAGAGGTGGGACAGTTTACATTCACCTCTCTCACCTACCTGGTAGCAGTACTGCAATTACTACATCTTCTCTGACCCGGGGCTCAGCTCTCCTCTGAGGCAGAGTAAGACTATCTGTCCAAACAAGTGAGGGGAGAATTTGTTCTAGTGGCACAACATCACATTTGGGCCTTATGTCAGTCTGTATGAAAAAAAACATACTCTGCATAGGTAAGACCTTGTTTACTGACCCATCACAGCCAAACATGGGTCTAAACATGGATTTACTGACCCATTTTTATAGAATGTTCCACTATACATCTCCCCAGAAACAAGTTTCCCTTTCCCATGATCAGTCTTTTCTCCTTATTGAAGGAAGATACATATGGAAATGTTATTCTTTATTAGGATTTCCCCTGAAAGTAGTGCACAGAAACTCTGTATTGGTGCAGTACCAATACAATTTTGTATTGAGCAGTGACTAACCTGTGACCTGATTTGCACTTGGTGTTCTACAACAACAGAAGATTTGCAAATTGTGTTTACCACAAGATACATTTCATACCCATGATAATCCAAAGTGTTTCAAAATTGTAATATCATCAGTGAAGGGATTATATAGGCAATACAATATTATATGCTTTACAGTAGGCTATAGGTCCATAGACAGCCACACAAATAAAAAAAGATTCAGTCAGAAGTTAGCACATTAGTCCCTGAGAGTAGTCTTTCCCCAAAAATGCCAGTAATTTTTAATTAATGTACACATTTTGAAGTTTTGTCCATGAATTTGGATTCAACTTAGAAGCATAGGTTTTACTGGAGTAAAACAGTGCCAGTGTCAAAGCAGGCTTTGTTTGCTTACAAGCTGCAGACACTAGATTTAACCTCTCCTACATGTAAAAGAACTGTGCAGGAGATCTATACAAGGACTTTTTCCAAGCATAAAAAACCTCGGATGAAAGACCAGGTAATGGATGATTAATTCAGGTGTACATGATGTACAGAATTGAGTGCTTCTGACTAGGCTGTGAAAACTACATTTCTCATATGTCTTATACCATTTATATGGCACTGGTCATTTAATATCTACTTTTTTGTAGAAAAAATCCCTTACACATAAAAGAAGCTTAATTGTGCATTTTTCCCATGAAAATAATTAATTTCTCTGTATAATTTCAGCTATGCAGGTGAACACTGCAGAAAAAAACAGTAGCTGTTCAAGGAAATATATAGACTCTTTTGCAAATACCTTTTCTAACCTGAATTTTATCTCCATAGTCCCATGTCTCTTCTACATGAAAGAATCTCTTCAGAAAAAAATTACATTTTTGAAAAATATATTGCATCAATCAGTCATGAGTTTTAAAGATTCTAGACCTTGACACCAACCCTTGCAAAGAGGGAGGCAGGAAAGAAGGAAGAGAGAAGTAAGAGAAGGAATGGCAGAAAGAATCTTGGTAAGCCAGAGCTCCTCTGAAATCTTGCTTCAAGATTTGATAAATGTTTTCTTTGCTCTTCTGCCTGGGTTGGATTGAAGCAGCTTTTTGGGGGGGCAGGAGGGGAGCACAACGGTTCCTAGAGCCTGATAATATCTTTATATCTAAAATCATCTGAATAGGAGAGGAAAAACGTCCTCTTCTTTTTGCCTGTCCCTGGATCTATTAAAAACAGAGCAATTTGGTACATGTTACATCCTGACCTACACTGGCCTGAAAAGTGATATATTGATTCATGAATCATTTGAATTATGTACATATTAACCAACTTTATGTATAAAAGAAGACTGATAACAAAGACTGTGTATTATCCAAACTTTGCTCTACACTTGATCACTTTTAGTTCCCAATTAAACAAGCTGTGCTTTTTCCTTTATGCAGAATAACTCTCTCAGAAGACTCTATTTTGTTCATTGTATTTGGCAGTCACAGCCACATAGTAAATGATCACATTATATGCAGCATCCTAATGTGCAGAATGTAAATGCTGAGGAGGATAATGAATAGGGCAATTGGAGAACAAAATTACATTTCCTGCTCACGGCTATGATCAGCCCTAGTTAACATGCTCATAAGTAAAGAGTTAGTTATGGGAAGGTGGTTGGTGATTAAATGAGTGAAAAAACACATCCATTTTAACCAGCAGAAGACTGCTAAATAGATGTGTACATTAGAGCTCCCAGTGGCTGGGCTGCACAGGTGAATGTTGTCTGGGGTACTGAATATCTGTAGTTCATTGAAAGGTCTTTTCCATTGTCAGAGTGGTTTCTGCATACCACTCAACATATTTCTTCCCATGCATCTCCAACAGCATTCAGATCTCCCACTTGACCTCCACAGAGATTTTTTGTAGGAGTCTCTATTTAGTCACATTTCTTTGAGATACTTAACTTCTGAGCTAATGTGGAGAATCAAGAAGAGTCAGTGCTGTTCAGGGAGAAAAAATTTAAGTGAGTCCAATGTTATTTTGATATTGTTATCTCCAAAATGACTCTTCCACTTATGAATAAAAAATTTCCACTGATTTCTATCTATAGTATGTTTTTGCATGTGTGTGTGTATTTGGGTTTTTGTTGTTTGGGTGAGGTTTGGGGTGTTTTTTTAGTGTTGATGCTTAACACATGATCATTCCAAGTTCACCGCGCTTCTGAATTCTTCCTGTTCACATTTTTGGTGAAGAACAAGAAAATCAGACACAAGGAAGATCTTTGAAAGGGGATGAGAGGCAGATTCATAAGCCAGCTTCATGTCCTCAATAGCTACTGTACTGTTATAGCAATGAAGTGCACATTCTCTCAGATGTGACAGACTTTGTACAATAAGAAGCTGCCTCTGTGTGGGTTGGGATGAGGGAAGGAAACTGAAGAAACCATGAAGAGTAGTTACTGTTTTTCATCCCAGCTCCAGCAACCACAGCTAGTTGTGGCACTGCAATGAATGTGATGGAAGGTTGATATTGCATAGTAATCTCCTACACAAATTTATTCCTCTCAAATACCAAAAGATTGCTTTTCAGATCCAATGAAATATGTGTTACAGACATTTAACAGTGGGGCAGCAGACCCTGATGCGCACCACTCATCTGGAAGAGTTTTGTATGTAACCTCCCTTTAGGCACTGATGGTGTCTAAAATGTGTTTTCAGGATGTACCATTCCCTGAGAGCTCCTCTGTATGGGAAGGGCTAGAAAAGTACACATGAATGAAATAATAGTCCTGGTTAAAATGGGTTTGTTAAACTGCATTGATTTTCATTATAGACATTCTCATTCAACATTAAAACAGCTCTAATTCAATTTAGTTTGATCCATTTTGGCAGTGGAGAAAACTGACTTGCATTCATTAAGTGCCCAGACACTGCTGAATTCAGGCACTGAGCCTGTCCTAGACATTACCTGCACACATCTGGATTCCTCTCCCAGGCTGGACATCCCTTAGATCAGCTTGGGCCGTTTCTCTGTTTGAAGTGTCTGCTGAGGTTTTACATGAGAATGTCTCTGATGATTGTCTGTTTACAGAAAAGATTAACCAGTTGAACTACTGTGTTATTTATCTTACAGACTGTTTTAGCCTTATTCACTTGTGAAGTATGCACCATAGAATATTGTTTTCCCTTGATCATTATAAGAAGATTAGAGTGCTCTTATAGATGTTTATACTTAAATGGACAAAACCCAAGCAGATTATTCTGGCAGAATTCAGGACACAGACATCAAAAAGGATCATGAATCCTTCAAACATCTTGACTCTATTAAGACATTTTGGTCTAACGTTGGACACTTCTATCCCTTTACAAACACACTGCTGTGAGAGAACTCATCTTACAGTGGAGGATGTTGTTCTGGAACACCCGGATCACCCTTCTGGGGATCACCACTTGTCCCAGCATTGATTTTTCTCATCCATTTCTCTTAGACCCCTACATCCTATGGATCATCTCTGGGAGGTAGTGCTGCTCTTCTCCTTCATGTTACTGCAAAGGAAACAGTTATCTTGGCTGGAGGAAATGACCCCAGGAAACCAGACATAATCCACTTCCAGACCCTTCCTTTCTCCTCCCAGAGGTGGAGCAGAAATGTATAGGTAGCAGCACCCCTGCTACTGGTAGAGGTTCTGGGGTGTAATGGAAGGCACAGGAAGAGAAAGGCCAAGAGAAGTGGAGTGTGATGGGTTAGGTTACAGAAGACTATGTAGGATGGAGCATAAAACTAACAGTTATGATATTGCAGTGGTGTTGATGTTAATTAGTTTGGCTATTGTTTGGATTCTAGGAATTTAGAACTGCTGCTACTATGGAAATATTTTATAACCATATGAATAAAAATATCTAATTTCTCTTTCTGAAACACCTAAACAAATAAATTCAACACAAACAAGCTATTTGTGGAGGAGGAGATGCTATTTTCAGCTGAAGCTAGCAGCTCTGAAGCGGGTTGCTTTTGCTGGTAAATTAGTAGCTTCTAATGTAAAAACTTTTATGGTCTCCAATACTCCTTATGTTTTGTAACAGTAATTGTGCTGCAGATGACAGGTAGTGACCAGATGTTAACTACTTGCTATTTCTCCTTCTGATTTGTGTAAATTAAATTAGGCACATCAATTTGTATTCATTTTTCTGCAAAATTCTTTCCTCTTTCTAAAATGCGCAACCTGTGCTCGTTTTTGCTGCTGAGATCTGACCCTTTCATGGTGCCTTTGGATTATTGTTTTCTCTCCAGTGAGTGGGGGCTGCAACTGTTAGATTGTCTGTGGTCATAGAAACTGCATTCACACTTCAACAGATAATGCTTTATATTATCATTTCTTGGCTAACCAAATAGGAAATGCAAGATAATCTGACTGCAAAAACAATTGCATGTTTCATACATTTCCATAAAGGAGCACAAGACAATTAAACCTCATGGGCCCAATCTCACCACCAGAAAAATCAATTGAATCCTGGTGATTTTGAATTTAAATTGACTCCTACTCCCTACCTTTGTCTCATCTATCCTTTCTTTCTGTGCCACAATGAGAAGTGGGAACTCACTTGACTATACTTATGCTACCTCTTCTGTCTAAAGGAACTTTTATGTCTCCTGTGCCTGCAACAGCTCTCTTCAGACTGAGTCCAGCCAAGGAGCATCCCAAAATCACTTTTTGGGCTTTGCTCTCAAACTTGTTCATAAGTCTTTCATCCACTAAAGGGACAACAAAACTACTAACAGTACTGTTTTTGTATTTCTCTGTTTTTGTAAATACATTTTTCCATTTTCCAAGTAATTTTCAAGTGGGTGTGTATCTTTTAGAATTTCTTGTACTAAAGTGACGGAAAAAATAATCCCAGAAACTGTTTTAAAATGTATGAAGGACTAGAAGCTGATTGTGAATAATCAGCATGAATTTATGAAGGAGAAATAATGCCTGATTAACCTGATAGATTTCTGTCACAAGATGACTCTCTTGGTTGTTTATCTTGACTTTAGTAAAGCTTTCTGTGCTGTCTGCCATAATATCTTTGTAGAAAAACAGGATAAATGGACAGTGAGCTGGGTTGAAAACTGGCTGAACTGCCATGCTCAAAGAACTGTGTTCAGCTGTACATGTCCAGCTGGAGGCCAGTCACTAGCCCTGAAACCCTGGGGGTGGCTATTGGAGTCAGAACTGTGTAACAGCTTCCTTAATGATCTGGATGATGGAGCAAAATGCCCTTTCAATATGTTAGCAGCTGATAGAAAGCTCAGAGGAGTGGTAGATAGACCAGATGTCTGTGCTGACATTCAGAGGGCCATGGACAGGCTAGAGAAGTGTGACAACAGGAACCTCCTGAAGTACAGAAAAGAGAAATGCAAAGTCCTGCATGTGGTGAGGAATAACTCCAGCTGCCAATACAGACTGGCTGGGGGCAGACTGATTGGCCAAAAAGCACCTGGGCATCTGGTGGACACCAGTTTGAATGTTAGAAGCAATATAGTCTTGCAGCAAGAAAGGTAAGGGTATTCTGGGCTGCATGAGGAGGAGTGTGGCTAACAGATCAATGGAGGTGAGCCTTCCCCTCTATTCAGCACTGGTGAGGCCACAGTCAGAGTGCTGGTCCAGTTCTGGGCTCTCCAGTGCAAGAGAGACACAGACTTACTGGACAGAGTAAAGGAACAGGCCATAAAGGTGATTAGGGGATGGGAGCGTATCTTCAGTGTGAAAAAATTGGGAGAGGGGTCAAACTTTGGAACAGGTTGTCCAGAGAGGTTACAGAGACTCTCTCTTTGGGAATCTATGAAACAGTTTAGACTAGATGATCTCCTAAGATCCCTCCCAAATTTAAATATTCTGTCATTAAGTGATTCTGTCAATGTATTTCATATGAAAAAAATTTCCTGTAAGATACAATTTTTTATTCTGTCCAGGTCTGATAAGCCTAAATGATAAGCATATTAGAAGACAACTTTTTCTTTTTTTTTTTCCACCAGACAAAAGTATAACTGTGGTTGACAAGTTGTTAGATGTATGGTAAATTATTTTGAAGCAAACAATGACTAAATGAACATATGAATCATGGTTCCAAATAAATACCTTCTTTACCTTATGATCAATAGCATAAAACTTCATTTTCTGATATTGCAGGGGTCTCTGGTAGAATGTACAATGATATGTAGAAATATGAGCTGAATATGAGGTATGCTTGTGATCGACAGGCTGTAGAAGACATTGGCCTGTGACAACATTGTCACATTTTAAGTAAGTACCTCAATATATCTGACTGCTGTGAGGATTATCAGCTTTTAAGTTGGACAATTTCAGATGTTGTTGATAAGTCTTTAAGCTTCTCTCTGTATAACTGAATTTCTTTACTCCACTCATTCCAGGAAATCTCTCTTACTTGTAGAGCCCTTCTATATATTTTCAAGCCATCTTGGCTGCAGTCATCCCTTTCTGCCTCTCCTTCAGTATCTTGTGACAGCTTGTAGGCAGAACTGTTTCTTAGTTCAGCATCTCTTGCTTGACTTAATGGACATTAATTTCCCTGATCAGGGAGCTGGGAAACGTGATGAGAACAACTTGCTCCACTGAGCCAAGGTTCTTTCTTCACTATTAAGATTTAAATGGTTACTTTTGGGGGACTCCCAAAGATGAGCCAGAGAGAAGCTGTCATGTTGGAGTTGACTAAGGTGGTACCCAGGAATGAGTAAACAAATGGCAGTAAAAATTCCTTCTCACTACACTGGCTGAATTAAATTATATTGTCAGTTTATTTGTCTGCTGGTTGCTTTTCTGATCCAATTAAAGCTCTTGTCATGAATTTAAAAGAAAGGATCACCTTATTGAATTGTGGGAGACTTTTTTTTACCTGAGTTATTAATAGCACCTTATATTATTAAATCTGGAAGAAATTTTATAAACTAATTCACTATCACCATGGATGCTGCAGTTCATTTGTTTTATCAGTAAATGAAAATAGCTCATTTCTTCTTGAGCTTGATTCTGTCTTGAACTGCTCTTTTGGGCCCAGTCTATTAGATTCAAAAATCTGGTTAAAAGTTTTGTTATTCTGAATGGATTCTGATCAGGCCAATGTGACTACTTAAGACAGTAGGCATTTGCAGGATCACTCCCTATCTGGCTTGTATCCATTGGTGCAACACTGCTCTTTCTTCACCAAATGCTAGTACATTCTAACAACTGTTACAACTATTACAACAACTATAACACTATTTTCTGTGTAACTTATACTTATTCCCAAGAAACTGAGAAAAAAATCACACAAATTAATTTTTCTCCAAAGGAAATTTCCAGAATTAAATAGGTCTGTCCAAATGCTTTTAGTTGTGGTTTTAATGATATCTTTCACCTTCTTCCAAACTATTTTTTTCTCTGCCTCTCAGTTTATGTTTAAAGTACAACACAGTTAATTTTTAAAAGATGTGGGAAATGAATGTGAACTTAAGGTCATTCAGGGAAAATCTGAAATTAAAAAGGAACTTTAAAGCATAGCCCAAATAAATCAAACATTAATCTATGGAGGAAAATATTAATAAGCCTTTATGAAGAATGTATTCCTTTCGTTTCCAAGCTAAATCACAGGCCTACCTAGTTGAAAGGTGAAGATGGCTCATCTGTTAAATAGCTATTGGAGCAATCTGATATATGATGATTAATTATAATATGCAAAGTTTGTCCCAGGCGTACAGACCTCATAAAGCTGAGGACAAAACAAGTGCATTATTAGCTCCTATCACAGTGGTAAAATAAGCCAACTTGACCCAATTATCAATTTTTTTTATGTATATGTGATTATAATGAGTGTTCTGACAGTATGTAAAAACAAAATTTTTATCTGTATCATGTTTTTATCTGTAGTCCTTCTGTAGTCCTGTTGGTTTAATTGGAAAATGTAATGCTTGATTTGCCAGCAAATCTAGAAAATATGGTTCCAGACTCAGATGATTTTTACTGTATTACATACTGAGACTGCCCCTGGGAAGGTATTTATTTCTTTTCTCCTTGTCAATAATGAATGATCCTACAAAGCAGAAACCTTATTAGAGTCTATGTTTAATGATTGCCCTAGTGATATGAGTGGTCTGGTAACAAATTGAAATGTCAGACACTCTATGACCCTCTAATAATATTGAAATCTGCCAGCCCCCATTGAACTGCCTTCAAACTGTATTATCCTATGGTAATAGATCAGCTACTTACCCTAACTAATACAGTTATCATGTGAGACACTGCAGAACAATCCTTTTAATCAAAAGAGTCAAAAAAAGAGTGGAACAGTCGGTAAAAATGAAGTATTGTTGTAACAAGTCATGATGAACCCACTTCATTAAGGTGGAAATCTATCCGTAAAGAAGTCTGTGATTGATCTTCATTCTGGTGTGTCATCCTGTAAAAAGAAAGAAGTAACTTTCAAATTTGAATGAACAGGATTTTCTCTCTCTCATCCTCTCCCTCCCACTGTCCCTGTTCTAATGGATTATCTTACTTCGTAAGCTACTTTTATAGGCCCATGTGCAGTCCAATGTGTCCCAGTGTTGCCCTAGGAAAACAGCCAAGAAAGAGAAACACTTTTTTTCTCATTATATATATATTTCTAACAACTCCTCTGCAGTTTTATATGGAGAGCATGACATTAATTTTTTCCTGTTTTCAAATACATAAAATAAGGAATATCAATAAAAAAGTAATCTTTGTAACTTTAACAAGGAAAGCAAAAGAAACTATTAAAAAACAATATCACATCCTTCTTCCTTAGGACTTGTCTCTCCCTTGCTGAATTATATTTATGCTTAGAGGTCATATTTACATGGCATCATTAATTGCACTTGAGTTGGAGATTTGTGCATAGATTTATCCATAAGATTAGAATGATAAAGAGAACTCTTAGTAATCTCAGACCATATTAAAGCACTTGATTCTCTTCAAGCTAATGAGATCGTCTCTGTTGTTGAAGGCTCTGAATTGTGCTTATCTGTGGGATCTTTTGCCCCATTCCTTATTATGGAAAAGAAGATGGGGTTAGATAGGAAGTCTGCCAAGTTGTAGTTTCCAGGTCCTCCACTTTTTAAGGGGATATCTTTCTGAACTAGGGTATAGCTGGCCCAAGCTCATCTTTCAAACCTTTTGACTTTCCAGCTGTAGTAACAGCACTGATTCTGGCGCTGTAACCACTCTTCTGAAATGCCTGGGAACATCCACAGGTTGTATTTCATAGCATACCCAAGGTACACTTATATGCCAAGTAGACTCCTCCTGTGACCTGTGTCTTCTCCTGCCCATTTCCAAATACCGTATCAGCTGATGTGAGGCAAAGAAAATACTTCAATGTTCTTCTTAGTGGAGTCCTAAGCAGAGAAAGAGAGATAGGTAGAGGATTTATACTGAATCTGAGTTCAGGTTTGCACACAGCTGAGTGTGGGAGCACGCTGCACTTCAACACTGCAGTATCTGAGCTCTTGAAGTCTTTATACCATAAACCCCTAGATGAACATTCAGGATTTATATTTAATTATATATATATATATATATATGAACATGAACCACCTGTGTGGAGAGGAACATCAGGCTGTTTCTATGTCTTCTTCCCTGTCCTGCTGCAACCTTCTCTAGCAGTACCTTCTTCTACGTGTTTTCTACCCTGCCGCAGTGTCTCATTGTGTACCTCTCTGTTAAAGTTTTGGATGATCCTCTAATCAAACTCCTGAATCATACATCTTAGTTATCTTTTTCTCTAGAAACCATTTAAAATCACATACCGGTGCAGGAGCTGTGGGGTCTCTAAAGCTCTTAGTTGTAAGTGACCCGAATTCATGGCTATAGCAAGAAAGTTACAGCCTGACTTCAGAAAGATTCCCTGCAGGAGCACAAAACTGGGAGATTTTGGCAGGAGTTTTGTGTGAGGTATAGTTAAATTCATCTCTGTTCTGATAGAAAAGTGACTTTGAAGGAATGGTAGATACAAAATCCATCTTTTTGTTTGTAAGCTATGCCTGTTTGACGAATAGGCTATAAACATGGAGCTATTTTTACAAAGTCACTGTGGGCTTTTACTGTCAGCCTTAGCTTCCCCCATTTTGCCTACCATCAGCAGCAATAAAGACCTGCAGGCCAAATTAGTCCCCCTGAGATGACTGTGTAACACTCTGACTTATAATTGTGCTCTCATTGACACCCCTGCAGCTCCCTTAATGTCAGTGGTTTTTGTCCTGAGCTTAGCCAATATTTCACTGAGGATATACAAGAGGTATAGTAGCTTGCAGCTCTTTGCTGCCCTATTCTGTAGAGAAAGCAGTAGGGAAAATGAAGTAAGCTCCAGAAATCAGTTATATTTTCATTGTCGTGTAATGTATTTCATATTTGGTGAATTCTGAAAAAATTCTTTCCATTGTTTAACAAGCCTGAACTGCTTCTAACTATCTGAAAAATACATAAAAGCTTGATTTGTTTTCCCCCAGGGTCAGTTTTTGATAGTGAACTGCATTTGGAAGGGCCCTACCCTACTGTGAAATGTGGTGAAGGACAGGGAGGGCCAGCACGGTCTCATTGCGGGACCAGGTCCTACTCTGACCTGACAGAGAAGGGTTCCTCCTCTCTGTTGTACCCTCTGCCAGGAGCTCCAGTGAGTTCCCTTTAGAGCTGAAGGCAAATGGACCACTTTTCAGGCATAAAGTTAGGCACATGCATAACACAGAACCAACTGCAAGGTTCACATATTCCACCGAGTGCAGGCATGTTAGTGGCTTGGATTTTCAAATTAAAATTTCAAATCTACCATCCAAGATTATTTGAGACAAAATGCTTATGAATTTTACCAGCTGAGATTTGCTTGGGGACATTTTTTCAAAACATGGGATGTGTTTCCATTGACTTCTGAATGCAGAAATAGTTAAGCAAGGCATAAATAATGTCAGACAAATCAAGAACGCCCTCACTCATGCATACAATTTTTTTCACACTATTTGTTCAACTTCACTGAAACTCTTAACCTGAGTAAAATTGAAAGCCCAGGAAAAAGTATCTTACTGTTTTGTCATGTACCTGATCAGCTTGGTTAGAAACCAAAGGATTTCATAAACATTCTTGTTTATTTTTGTAGTCAGCATTCTGTAGTAACCCATGTTGTTGAATTGAACATATATTGTATCTTCCAGATCTTGTCATACAATTTCTCATATAGCATAATTTATAATTCTGAATGTCCTTCTGTTTTAGTAATTTCCTTTTATCCCCAGTGGCCATTTTCACTCTTGCTGTATTTATTGTGAGATGGCATATGCAACCTTTGGGCATGTAGGATATTAATCCATCTTTGATCACATTCCCCTGTGTATCCTCCCCACAGCTTTCTGATTTTCCTCCAAAATGAACTCTGAAGCAATTCAACATCTTTATTTTATTCTTATGATTGCTTCACTTTAGTTTTAGTTAACAACAGGAGGTCTAAAAGTTGGGGTTTTTTTTAGTTTAGTGGAGTTCTATTCTTTTAAACATTGCTCTGTACTTCAATGTTGATTCCTTAGAAGTCTCTTCTTCTTTCATTGCTTTTGTTTTTATTTTTATTTTCCTGAATCCCTGTTTACTTCACGGAAGTAAATATCAGAACGCACAGCTGTGACACAGATCTTCTAAATTTAATGTAGGTATCAAAGAAGGAGAAGGTTTTTTTTTCTGTCATCACCATCCTATCAATGCAGGGCTGCTTCTCCAAAGTTAGCTTGCTCATCAGGTCTACTCAAAAAACATTCCACAAATAAGATCTTCCAGATACTATGACTAGTTTACTCTAGTAAATATTAACTTTTTTGTTCTTGCATCTTAATAAAGATGACAACAGGACTACATGTGATTCTTTTGCAGGATTTAATTGCTCTCTTTTCAGTCATTTGTAGGACTTTCCTTCACTGTGTCATACACGGTTAGGTCATGGAAGTGTCCTTTGTCAATTTCTACCATCCTTGAAGCACTGTTCTTGTCTCTCAGTTCACTCCACTTTGCCTGCCTTCTGATTCTGTATCCCAAACACCAGAGACAATTTACACACCAGAAGCTATCTGTAGAAATTTCACCTCATAAATACAGCTGAGTTAGAGGGTTGTCATGTATATTTGTCTTGAAGCTAAATTGGTGATCCTCATAAAACCTGATGGCTTGAATTTCTGATTATGAGCCAGTGCCTCTGCATTTGTAGCCCACAATTGTGCTACCCTTTGTACCCAGCCTGTCGGGAATGCTTCTGTGTAATTTGTTGCCCACTGTTACCTTGAGGCTTTTGCCTTCTATTGGATTTGTGGCTTCCCCCAGCCCAAGTTATTCTTCCCTTGTGGCATGCATTAGCTTGCTTTTTTACAAGCTGAATCTCATTTTGGTATTCTCAGACTGTATTTCTCTGAGCTGCTTTATATTACATTTCTTGATCCTGACTTGTATAATGTCTCCCAATTTAGCATCATCTGCAAATTTAATGAATGTGGTTTTATTTTGCAGTCTTCATGACTGTTGATAAAGGTGGTAAATATTGGTCCTACTTTAGGTCTCTGTGGCTCTGCACTTCCCCCTTCACATCCATGCCCCATTCCCCTGCCCCTCAAATTCTCTGGGTAGCAGTGCCTGGTAGTATCCTCTCCTTTGTGGACTTCCACATAGATCTAGCTGGTATGTTAATTTGCTGTGTAACTGGTTACCAAAATCTGTATCTGTGACATAGACTGTACCTCAGATATCCAGAGATGTAGTAAATATCACAGAATGCAGTGACGAGTTAAGTTAAATGGGTCTGCTACCCAACTCTCATGTAATGCTTGCATTAGATCACAGTAGTGCTCCTCTTGTCTTGAAACCAGTGGCAATTAACCATGTTTTGACTTCTTACTGGTTTTGATAAGGTGAGGTATTTCCTCCTTATGTATAGAAGGCAGTATTTAGTGTGAATTCAAGTAGACCATATTAAGGGTACCCCATGTCATCTGTACACTCCTGCTTCCAGAACAGGCATATTGATATTGCTCCCCAGCAAGAGGTGAACAGCCAGTAGAAATTCCTTGTTTGTGTGTGACTTTGCTTACATTTACAAGTTTTGCTACTGTGACTGAAAAGTCATCTCACTAAACAGCACAGAATCCAAGCATACATGGAAATTCATTGGCAAGAATAACTGCTTTTACATATATTGTCTTAAGAGAGTTCATAGAGGCTATGGCAAAAGACTGAAGGGGAAAATGGTTTTTGGATTTTTTTCCTTTTACATAAGATGTGTCTTTCAAAGAAGGCTTTACACAAGGTTAATAGGTGCTTAGTAACGTTTTACCTCAACAAATACATATCAGATATTTAGGCCAATAATAGAGGAAAAACCAGAATGGGCAATAAATATATGGTGATATAAGTACTCATCAGCAAAAAGACCTGCTTCTGCTCCAGTTACCAGTAGTAGGATCATACAATTTTAAAGATGTGGAAAACACAAAAGAAAGAAGAAATTAAGATGGAAGCCAGAAAAAAGGCCAGGTGATCTAGAAGATGTGTCATTAATTTACATCTTCAGCAAAATATATCCAGTCCTCTGCAAAGCCCCAGCCCATGCCCATGGCCTTTGCACATCACACAGTCTTCTCTACAAAATGGGTCTGTGTCACAAAACCATAAAATCATAGAATCATAGACTGGAAGGCACCTTGAAGTTACCATCTAGTTCCAACCTCCCCCACCACGGGGGATGCCACCCACCAGATCAGGTTGTTCATAATCACAGACTAATTTGAGGCCTGCAGATAGCAGTACAGACAGGCAGTAGTTTTGACTTGAAGCTATCTGCTAGCTCTTCCAAAGGTAAACACAGCTCAAGCAACTAATGTCTTCCCTTTCCTAGTAAGTGAAGTTTTAAGAAAGGCAATTTACTCAGAGATTACATTCAAATTATGCACAGATAGATTTCTAGGTACTATCCCCAAAATATTCAGTCCCACAGTCACCCTCTGTGGTGCAGACTTCTGCATCAACCAAATACTCGTGACTAGTAGAAAGTATAAAAAGCCTGCAGAATTTTATGCCTGTGTAGCTCTTCAGCTTTCCTACCTATTATTCTGTTGTGAAAAATAGATTAAACATCAGCAGTATATTTCAGTCTCTAGACACTTTTGTGCCTGGTTATTCTTAAAACATTTTTTTATTTCTTGCTTTCTTCCCTATTTTTTTGTTGTTGTTGTTGTTGACATATTTACAAATTATCTTTTCTTTACTTCTGTACCTGTAGCTGGCACTTACCCCACCTTTTCCTGTTCTCAGCTGTGGCTGAATATTCTTGCTTCAATGCCTCCTTCCTTCTTCATTTCCAGTTGACAGCATCATTGTAAAGATGAGCTAAAAAGAAAATTGGAAACTCTGTTTACTTCACAACTATGCACGGAGTGCCCCAGCTATGCAGTCTCACAGAGAAGCTCACAATGAGAACATGCTGCACCAACAGACAGGTCTTTTCTCTGCAGATCTCAACATACCTTGCAGGGACAGCTGGTGTTTAGCATTGCTCTTGTGTTGCTGTGCAAAGGTGGCCTTGAGCAGATTGATACAGGACAAGATTCACTGCATCACACATGCATTTCCAATCTTGTTTCTTATTCATCCCTACTTATCACTCTTTTTATTCCTGAGGTAAATCCTGATCCTTTCCCATCAAACATGTAATGCTTTTTCTGACTAAACTTAATGTATACAGTGAGTTGAAAATGACTTCTGGAGGCTAGCCCTCAAGTAGGTTGCAAGTATTTGTCATAGGGTTGTGTCCTGTTTCCAGGGGTCTGTGCATGGGAGACTGCAAATCTAAGGGTGTGTCTGATGGAGGTCAGGTATAAATCATAATAAAATACCTGCTGCTTTAATGTCCTGCTTCCCTTTTGGGAGTATTTCTGGAGGAGGAGGAGGCAGAAAGTGAGTAAATAACAGAAGGAATTACTTCATTTTTGCCCAATCTGTAAGATCTGTGTCTTTCTGAGCAGTGAGAGTTATTTTTAGTGAGTTGCATCACTGGCTCTTGGCAGCCATGGCAACTAAGATCCTCTTCTACTCAGCAAAAAGAGGGAAAGGAGAGAAGCCAAACTTCACTTTTACCCTGGCCTCACTTTGCTGGTTTCTGTCCTCCCCACTGCAACAGGTTTAAGTATAGTACAATTGCTTTTGGAACACAATATATTTTCCCCATGTATTCCCAGCTTCCCCATAAGCTGGAGGAATGAACTCTAGCAGTGAGACTTCCCCATTCTGTATTTTGTTGTGTTTGCTGTGTTGCCATCTGTATTTTATATATGGTGATGGTTTTTCAGTCTTGGATTAGCATTTCAATGAGACATACATAGGACCATGAGGTGAAACCATGGCGTGTCCTATGACAAGTGTCAAGCCCAGATTTTGACTTATTCATCCAGAGACCATGGCTTATTCTCAGTGATAAAGTTCCCAGGTTTGAAAGCAAAGGCTTTTTGCCATAAAGCCTTTTCCTTTTAAAAAGCAGAAAACTAGATGCATGGGAATGGGATGAGCTTTGGCATTTTCTAGAAGAAGAGGGAAGAATCAAGAAATTCTTCGGTATTTTTTTCCACTTCTGTGTGTGCAAGTCCACCACTGACTGCCTGTCAACACTTCCTTGCAAGCCACCAAACAGCCTGTCCAAATAGGACAAGGAAATATCCTTCAGTCTCTATGGACTTGAAGAATCACAACTAACAGACTTGAAGTGAGATCCCTTGTCATATTACCAGTGTCTTAAATCACCCTTCCCCTCCCCCACTGTAATAATTATCAGACTGCTATCAGCTAATTTATAAACCTCTCATACATTGTCTGTTATCTGTGAATGTGTTTCTATGAATGATTTTCCTTCTGTATGAAAATGGAACTATTATCTTTGCAAAAAGCTTTCTTAAAAACAACAGCTAGAGAAGGAATAGGAGAGAGGCATACCATGGTAATTGGGAACAAATGGAGAGGTTGGGAACAGTCTGAACCTGTAAGATCTGATGTATCTTTAGAAAGAAGCAAAGCATCAAAGCCTGGACACAATAAACTTTTGGATTTCCTGGCAGACATTGCTATTACCTGGGCTTCTGAGGAATCATGAAAAGGGCCAGTGGAGATACTTGTATTGTTTGTGTTCAACGTCTATTCTGCCTCAAAAGATCAAATATACTGGTTCATTCATGCTTCTATTTTCTTAGATAGTACACTCATAATGCACACAAGCAGTGCTTTGAGGGGCAGATGGTGCCAATTGTTTGTATATTCATTACTTGTGGAAGAGACCTCATGCATTCTCACATTTTTGTGTGAAATCATCCCCTGTGAGATGCTAAAGCGACTGAGATAATTTGACTGACTCCTCAGCAGAGTCCCTCTCACAGTGCTGCTGGGTTATGTTTGACAGCATTTCTACCCTCAGGAACTGCCAGGCCAAACACAGGAGACATCTATTGCTGAAACATTGTGGGATGGAGCCTCAACAGAACACCTGTCCACCAGAAGATTTATTGTTCTTGCCAATGCAAAATAATTGTAAACTCAGGAAGGAGGCATTGATATATCTCTAGAAACAGAAAACTGCTACAAAGACTTAACTTCTGTATATATCTTGGATAAAATGGCCTTTTATAAAGCCAGACTATAATTAAATGAGGGTGAGAAAATGAAAATAGATAAATATGAAAAAATCTGATACTCTTTGCATTGATGCTATCTGCCTGGTCCTGGATCTGCTTTCTGGATGGTGTTAGATTCTGTTCCTCATGCCTATGATACAAGTAGAGAGGCCAAGATTTTGTCTGTAGCTTTTTTGATTCCTTTGTTGAGTCAAGGAAAGGGTTGACTGCTTAAAAAGCTGTATTTCCAATAGAGGTTCAGAGATGGGAATTTGGGAGTGTCATAAAACAGATACCGTTTCCTTCCTGGCTAGCCTGATAGGATCAAAGCTGGGAAACACTGTCTCCTGAGGGAAAGTGATCTCTGCTTTCCAGAGGGGTAAGAGGCTCTTTATGTCTTATCTCTCTTATCTGTCTTTCCTATCTTTAGCTATATTCGTATGAACATGATATAGACCTGGGACTATTCTCATGAAATATACATTTTTGTGACAATGTATTTTTTATTTCTCCAGAGTTATATGATTTAACCTTGTTGGGGAGATACCTGTGAAATAAATTAGAGTATTTTAATAGATACAGAGGGACAGAGTTTAAATATTAGGCTTACTCTGTGTACAGGCACAAAAATAATGTTGCCTGGAGTAAACTATAGCTCTTTGCCCCTCAGAAGCTCATCTGAGAGTAATTGTACATACCCAGCTAAATCAAAAGAGAGCCACAGTTTGATGCAAGAGATTGGATTAGAGGCTATGACTGAAGCGTTTCAGGCCTCCCTGATCAAGGCAAGCTACACAGCAGTCATCAGAAAAGAAAGAAAGCAGATGACAGAAGGCATGACTGACTATCAACATCACAGATACAACAATACAGGCAGAAGAGATCTTTTGCTGTACACCTTGTGAATGAATTCCATGTGAGATTGTGTTATGTACTGATAGAAATGCTTCTATTTCAGTGTGACTAGAAATAGCTCTTCCTACAGAGGCATTAAAAAGGATCAAAATTTAAAGTTAAAACAGACCAAGCTTTTCAGAATATTTAAAATCATTAAAAATAGTTTATTCAAGCAATAATCTCCCTAGAATTGGTTATTACCACTATTAATGACTTGCTAGTTAAAATATTAATGGGTCATAACCGAAAACTGCTGGCAATGTCTGATTTCAAGGGGTATTATCTCTTAATTAATGACACTTCACCTATTTGCAGTCAGTTTTGTAGGTATCTATTTTACTGTCTGTTGCAGGATACTAAAACCAGTTATTACAGATGAAGGAGATGTTACAAAGAGAGACGAATTAGATGCTTATTTTCTTGGTGTTTTGCATTTTGTGGCCTGTCAGCTAGCTTGCATCTGAATTTACTTGTCTCTTACTAGTATATGGTTTCTTATTAGGAATTTTATGTGCTTTGAAATTGCATGTTGGAACTGTGTATTGAAAAGAAATGTATGCTTTTGGGAGAGGTTGGTAGATGGAAATTTAAAATATTTATTTTAAATAATTTTTTAGTAAATCACCTCTTTTTGATCTCTGATCCGAATGAACATTTTTTCATGATATTCCATTTTCACCAATTGTTCTGTCATATCCCATTTAGGTACCTTGCTTCACATGTTGATACCATGATTTTTCTAGCTTGTAATTTGTACACCACATTGATCACAAAGGAATTAGGATTATAACTGGTGAAAATGAAGTAAGTTGAATAGCTAGGTGGCAGGAAGTGTGAAGGGTGTGATAAACATTTGATATGATTACTAAATATTCTCAGACTTCAATTTCGTTGGAGTTTCTGGGTGTCCATTGTTCTCTGTGCTTGCAGCTCTTTTGTTTAGGAATAGGACACAAAGCAACTTCTCTGTAACAGGCACTTTCAACACCAATACCTAATTACTTCTTGTCCCTGTGCTGCCTCACACACTGAATAACAAAAGTAAGAAAACACTATCATACAGGGGTTTTACTAAAGTACAAAATTAAGTCTTTGCATTGTTTGGATACCCTCAGTTCTTCTCTGGCTATGGTTTCTCAGGAGCTGGTCCTATAAACCCTTACAAGATTAATCTTCGTGTCCTAAATGCTTCCAGGTCACAGGAGCAGAACTGTTTTAGGGACTGAAGAGGTGATCATTCCCTTGATCATAAATCTGACTGTAAGCTCAAGCTTTTAGATAATCAGTAGTACTTTCAGTGAGCCATATTCTTCTCTAAAAATTCTTGGAATTATTAACAACTTTTCTAGTCTACTTTTGTTATTCATTCTTCTTTAATGGAATATTTCAGAAAATAGAATATTTGGGTGTATACACTTCACATTGAATAGCTCTGTAACTTTCCAGGTATTAAAATTTTCTTTTGAAGTCAATTTTGATAAGCTCTGCTGAACATCTCTCCAGCCTACTTTATTTCTAGATCCCAAGTCGACAAACTGAGAACCTTCCTAAGAGCATAGGGAGGAGTTCAGTAGACACACAGATGGTAAAACCTCAGATGAAATTAAATTCTAAAAAATATTTAAATTAAAGATAATCTTTCATTATCTAAGAAAATAGGGTAGACATACTACAATAAGGTTGTTCCTTGCATTCTTGTGAGCTTTACTGCTTTCATTTAAGCAAATTTTGGGCTACCAAAAGATGATAATTTTAATTTGAGATGAATGACTACCATCTGTGACTATAGTGGACTCCTTTCCCTTATGTATTATCTACACAAATAACACCCATTTTATGGTTTGGGGAATGTGATGAAGATAATAAAAGTGAATGGAGACAGGTGCTGATCAAACAGATGTTATTTTAGTCTGATTTCTTCTGTCTGGCTCATCAGTGTTCATCAACACAGACATGCATCAATGCTAATATTTTAAGTCTGAGCTAGTCCTACTGGCTTGCGTTGTGATTCACTGGGTGAACACAGAGGAGTAAATAGACAGTATCAAACTTCAATGGTTTTCGTTACAGGCCCTGAGAGGTGAAAAGCAGGCCACTTCACTTTTGTCCCTTGTAACAATCAGCCTTCCATGAATCTCACCCTTTAATTTTTTGTCTGTACTGATATTTTCAAACGAGTGAAGTGAGAGGAATGGCATACAGATATTGAGGAATGTTTCCACAAGTAACTCTGCTCTAAAAAGCCAGTGTTACTGCATAGTCTATATCTGAACTTCTTTAGATACAGAATAAATTACCTCAATGTAACCCATGTGGAATGTAGGCTAAAGCTGATTTTAATGCTAAACTAAAACTCTTTTGAATCCATTTCAGTGATATGGTTTAATTAACCAGACCAGTTCTTCTAGCCCCGTGTGCTCAATGCAAATTAATGGCACTCGGAATATACATTCTCTCAGTGTCTTGCCTGCTGTTTGCTGCCTGTGAATCCTATCTCGCATCCCACACCTTGCACTTGCACAAGTGATTAACTACCTCCAGAACTCATTTCCTCCTAAGTGGCTTCACAATATTTTTCTTCCATGGAAAGCAAATATGGTGAGTGAGGCAGCAAAAAACCATTTTCAAAGGTGTCAGCACTACTGTGCCAGAGTATCATTTCTAATATCTTCTGCTATAATGTAGAACACAAAAGAAATATTACATTATTTACTTCGTACTGTATCACTTACCTAAGACTCCAGCTGAGGGGTCTGTTTTGTATTAAAAATACGCTTCTGCTAGAAGGTGATGGTGGAAGTTTTATGCAGACTCAGAATGCAACTTTTTTTTAAATATGTCTAGATAAAGACTGTCTGAGAAATGACACAGTTTTCCTGCAGGGAGTGTGAGCAGCCACAAATCATGTTGAGGCCATGATATGGACTTACTCACTCTAGTATCCTCTGTAACCAAGAGGGAATGCCACTTAAAAGCTAGATTTTCTGCTTCATGAGATTCTCACATGTAAAACTTTTCTTGCCAGAAGGGAATAAATTAGAAATGGAACTGTTGAAAATCCTTTCAAGTCAAGTTCTGACAAAATCCAGTCTTCTCAGTTCTTACTTGAAGAGCACTGTCAAAATGTCAGGTTGAGATGAAGCCCTGACGGGTCACTTTGGAGGAGGCTGTAGAGAGAGACTTGTGAAAAGCTGTCTTTGTTTTCATGTGCTCTTAAGCTTTAATATTCCTGGAGGCCCCCAGCAGGCAGTGCAGCTCTGTCAACCAGGTGCTTTATTAAATCTCTGTAACAAAGGCTACTGCCCAAAAGGACCTCACATTAAAAGGCCAACGGGACATAGGAGGTGACGTGAAAAAATGCTGCTGTACTTACTGTGACTGAAATAAGTCCTGTCTAGATCCTTTCTTCTTCTACCAACAGCAGCAGACAGAGGCTCTGATAAAGACACATGAGACCTCAGCAGATTAAAAATGGGCAAGGTCCAATGTAGGTGGTCTGCAATCAGGCAGGAAAGCCACTGCATCACTATCTGGAGCAGTAGGGCTCCAGGTTCCTGCTAAAAGATACATCAAGCTGGCAGCCTCATCAGTTCTAACGGGAAACTGCTCTTTCCAGTACCATAAAAACAGGAGCTGCAGGTTCATATCCTATGCTTCACATCTACTGTCAGATGTGAAACCTCAGAGGAGCTGGTGGAGAAACTAAACCTGATGGTAACTCACTACTGGAAAGACTGACTCACTGTGCTTTGCCTTCCATAGCACCTGGGCTTCTCAAATGTTACTGCTGTATTGAAAAGTTATTATGCAACTGGAGAATTTTTCAGAACAGTTTGGTTGGAAAGATAATAATGCTTTTTTTGTCCTACTTTGCATCATTTTCCAGATGTGATCCTTGTGGAATCTTTTCTTGTGGAAAGACAATGTTTTGGTTTTAAGTTTGGAAGCTTCCTTCTCATGTAAGTCACAAGCAGCCATTACTTGTATTGAAATGTTGAAATGTTTACACGAAGTGTTATTTAAACTATCTGTTACAAAGGAAAACAGTGTTTCAAACATGAGAGTGAACCTCACATCTGAAAGAATGACAACCTTTTGATTAATTTTACATCCAGGTCATGACCATCTGGGCACTTCCCCTGCCCACATGACCACTCTGGATCCCAGGGCTGCTTCAGCCCTTTTGGGAGGAGAACTCAACTGTTCCCTGTAAGGTTGTGGGATTTCCTATATACCTGCTTTCAGACTCACCCTAATAACATTTGGGGGCAAGGATGGGGCAACTTTGTGAGACCAGTTGGCTCTTTAATGACTACTCCACCCATTGAACAGCTTCTGAAAGAAAGAATAGCAATTTAAATCGTGAGAGTTGTTAAATAGGGTATAAATTGACCTTTAAGCGCTATACATATTTATCCGTTGCACAATGGACACACAGAATAATCCAAGGTTCATTTACATCTGATATTTTCCAAGGACCTACTGCTGAATGGTTCACTTAAGCCAATGTGGCATACTCATTATTATTAGTACTAGTTAAAGCAACAAGTTAGATGGTGCCTTATATAACCAATATAGCTGATTTTCTTGAAATTAGAAAAAAAAAAAAATCAGGCAGTGAAGACAAAGCTAGTGAACAAGGTACACTTTATTAATTTTTAATGGTCTTTTTTTCTTGAATAAGAGGGTGGGTTAACTATCTGTTGGAAAAGCAGCGTAAATCAGTTTACATCCTACCTTGTAGAAGAAGAGAAAAGATGTGTTTCTAGAAGGAAAAGCAATCAACAGAAGGGGTGGAGAAAAAGTATAAATCAGGATGGTTTATGTTTCCTTCCACCTTGTAGATTGCTTTTCCTTCTGTAACCTCCCTCCCTCCTTCTCCCCCTTCCGCTGTCCTTCAGTAACAATTTAGCTTACCTCCACATATACTTTCTCACATTTGAATGTGTTATAAAAGCAAAATAGAATAGCATAGAAAGCTTTTGCTTTTATAGAATGTTCTGAGTGTTGTACTGTGTCTCTCTTCATTCTAGACATTCTAGACAGGGAAATGTCAGATTCAGAGGAAATTTTTGATCAATAATAATTCACACTGAAATTATGCTTTGCTGTTGGTCTATGGACAAGAGCGAGATGATCTTTGTTTCTAAACTGTCTGAATCCCAGTGAGGTGGATGTACTGCTGTGCAAGTACAAGACCACACTGATGGTGTCTTCTGAAGAACTTTGTGGATTTTGTCATGGATAGGATCCTAGTCTAAGCCATAATCAGTGAGAGATTGCATTGCAGATGTAACTGCCAATACGAATTCTCATGGGACGGAGACAAAAAGTGGGGTCCCACACAAGGACAACTTGTCTTTCTGGGCTGTATGTTCAATTTGTGTCCACTGGGTGTCAAATTCCTGTTCCTCATCCTTTTACAAAGTGTTGAAAAGCCTGTTTTGAAGACAATTGTCATAGAGATTGTACTCTTTCCTTTTTTGCAATCTTCATTTGAAAGGATAATCTTAGTAGGGTTCCAAGTCTTAGTTCTGTCTCTGATTTTTTAACAGTATGTGACAGCTGCAATCCTTCTGTTCTAGTAAACAGGTTCATTTAAATTTTGAGGGGAGAGAAATGCAACATTCACACACGCTCCTTGTGGTCAAACTATAATAAAAACCTTCTTCTCTGTCTTCATAATCCTCTTACAAAAAGTAGTGTAAGAACAAAAAGCTGCCACCCAACTCTATGTTATCAGTCAGAAACGCATGTTGGTGTTTCTGTGAGGAAGGATCTAGGGCTGCATTACAATGCAAAGTTAAGTCACATAGTGGTGGATATACTTGTGCTGATGCATCTGATAGAAACATGAGATTTCTTTCAGAGGGGTCAGCGCAGTCAATGAGAATAAAAAAATGCAGTCTGTGGAAATTTAGAAAGATGTCAGTCAGACCTCTGGTTTCCTGAAAATCATGATTACTTAAATGGTGCAATCAACAAATTTCTGATAAAATGTTATAAATTTGCGGATATCAGCCGAACAGATTCAATGCGTTGGATGATGAAGTCTGAAAACAGAATCCAAGTATCCTTAAGAATGTTTTGTTCTTTAATTCATATAACAGCTTTCCTTTTCAGTCCTGTTTATTGAGAACATATTTCACAAAGCTGCTTAGGTGATATCAGGGTTTTACGTTGAAATGTGAACATAGCTGCTGTAGGGTGGCCTGATTTACTGAATGTCCAAGAGGACAAGCAAAAACAACATCACATTTCATGGATTTTTTTCATGGATTTTTTTTTTTCCCTGTGAGGTAATAAAATGATACACAGTGAAGCCACACACAGGACTGCAGATTTTTGTCCTTTGTTATAAAGCCTAAAGGGTTCCTTTACTCCAGGGTGAAGATTTCTAGGTGGCTGATGATATTTGTGCAGAATGATGTATTAATCTTTGCTCTTAGAACAGATTTCAAGAGCTCCATCATGGGAAAATCTGTTAACTGGCTGCTATCAGTGACAATTGTTTGTGTTTCCTCTGGGGCTCAGGTTTTGGCATTGTTGTCCTAATCATATGGGTTAAATCTCTGAATTTATAAAAACCAATTTGTGCACTTGTGCAGTATTTTAGCTTCTCTTCAAGTTCTTAAAACATTTCCAGATAAAGCTGAATTTAACTTAGAAGGAGGCAAGTGTTTCTGTTCTCATTATGACATGAAAAAGCTTCCTGATGTATGCAAGGATGGCAGAAGTTTTGACAGAAATAGGAAAAGATTGCAATAAACAAGAAAAGAACAGTTTCCATGTTACAGACACCTGAAATATTCATATTGTTGGCTTTCTCTTGCAGAAAAAGAGCAATATGTTTAAGAGAAAATATAGAGAAATACATCACAAATGTCTTTTTCCCATTTGGCACCAGGAACACCCATATGGTTCAATTGGTGTTTTAAACTTTTTAAAATTTACATTGAAAAAACAAGATACACTAGAAGGTAATAAATATTTCCATTATGTATTTAATTGTTAAAAAGTGTAATGATTAATTGTGTGGGATTTTCAAAAAGTATTTAACCCTTTCTATCACAAGAACTATGAAGATAAGTACAGAGAAAGAGATACCAGGCACTAGAGAGGAAAGGAATATTTATTTTTCTTTATATGCTTTCAGAGATAAGACATAAATTACAGTAAAGTTAACGAAGACCAAGACCCTTTGACATTTGACACAAGAGCCTTTTCTCTTTAATTTGGCACCCTAATAATGCTTGGAATCCCTCTGTTCAAGCAAGTGGGCAGAGGCTTTATTGTGTCTCTTGTTTCTCCTCTGAGGCTGTACATTAGGTTAAAGTATCACAAATAGCTGCTATTAAAGTGTGAGTCATAGTAGCTATAATTTTTCATGACAGTCAAAGAAAATGTGACATGTTTGGGAAACTCTGTCACCGATGCTAACACTCAGATCTTCAGGCAAATGTTTAATGACATACTCAACATACTGAGCAAACTCTGCTATCTACCAAACAAAAGGTTACTACCAGAGAACTATAAATATTCAGAAATGTCACTAAACAATAAGAGCTCTCTTCTTCCTGATCACTGAAGGCAAGATAGAAATTGGACTGATATGTGAACTGGAAAAAAAAGAAGCTTTTTACATATGCAGTTATTTTTGTTTGGCTCCTATAAATACTCTGTTTTAGCATATCTACCATCTGTGGAGATGTGCAGAACCATGGCTTTCCTGTTTTGATTTGGTTTAAGCTGTTTTCTGGCACTGAGCATCCAGTCCAACTTCTTTTATTCTACTCCAAAAGGAAATAGGAGGTAGCTAACACATAAATGAATATACCCTCTGAGACTGCAGGGCACAAAGCAAGTAGTCCTTTGTGTGAGTAGGGCACTGCTACCCATAGCATTCCTAGTGAGATTTCATGGGCTCATGGCTCACCATCACTTACCTTCTTAAACTAGACACTATGTAGTTATTCAGTCCTTATGATTATTGTTAGAAATGGGGCTGTTTTAAGAGTACCCAAATCACAAATAATGTATTGGGAAGACCTATGACTTACACAAGTAATGCAAAGTGCTACATTTTGATCTAAAAGCCATAGGACGGATTTAATATTACAATGTAAATTTATGGTCATTTAAGTTACTTGGGAATATCAGCAGTGTGAAGGAGATTATAATTCTGTTTCATCCACAAAGACCAGCAAGGCTGTGAACAGTAGAAGTTTAGAAAACACCTGGTCAGGTGTGGGAAATAGTAAAGGTAAGAAGACTTTTAGAAGCTGTGAAAGCAGGCCTCAGAAACAGGAAAAGCAGAGAACTTAGAGCTAGCTGCAGCTGTAAAGCCTGAAAGAAGAAAAGATAAAGTATACAGCAAGCAAGGACATGAAACAAGAGTTTGAGTTTTTAGGCTTGGCCAAGATAGACCTTAAGATTGCAGAAAAACATGCTTAGCAAGATAGTAGAGAGTTTTAAGCTTAATAATGGAGGATTGTGTATTGTTAATGGAAAGCATACAAGCAAGTATTGTGTGAAGCAGGTGTACATGTACTTTTAGTGATTGGCCATAACAATTGTTTGTAAGCTTTAGCAATATACTATTGGCTAGAAAGTTTTTAAAGTGCCCTGTAACAAAGAGATCTTTGGCTGCTGCTGGCAAGACGTGAGCTGTTGCCATCTTTCAATTGTCTCACCTTGTAATGAGGCTGATGCTGCAATAAAGCTCAAGGAATGTATCCCAGCAGTCCTGTCCCGTTTGTGCAAGCTCCAACACAGTCAGGGAGCTGGGCTGTAATGCTGTAAATGGCCATGGAAAATACCCTCTTGGCTTCCCTCTGTTTCCTGTGGGGAGCAATTGATTTTGTCTTTCACTGGAGAGTGAGAGTGTCTGGTGAGGAAGCAGACATGGGCTTTCAAACTGTTCAAATGTATGATGGGCCTTAATCATGGTATTATGACAGGTTAAGGGTTTAAGCCTGCACAGCTTGGAGATGATGAAGCTGCCTGGGGATTGGAACTTACTGCAGCATATTAGCACCTAAATCAGGGTTATGAGATTTTGGACCAGGAGAAAACTGAACAAAAAAGGCAAGAGCAGAATGTTCTGTAGATTAAAGCAAAGAAAACAGTTTAGTACATTTCTGTTCTTGGAGGTTGAGGATTGCTGATTGATTTCTTCATCTCCAGAGAAAGGGATAAGGGGTTTCCATGTTCTAATGGGCAGAATTCTGTCCTTTAGGCTGTGTCCCAGTTCCTGCGACAGGGAACACAGCAGCTGCAGGATTCATTGCAGTACTCTTACAAACACACTCTCAGGGAAAAGCAAGGGCCTTTGCAGAAATGGTCAGGGGTGGGATGAAGCACACGGTGTTTTCCACCAGATCAGAGTGGGCTGCTACAGCAGACACTGCTTAGACAGTTGTCTGCTTCCCTGTGTTTCTAGTGAGCACAGCTAGGCTTTTAAGCCACCCAAAAAGCTCATAGGGCTTTTTCTCTCATGCAAAGCACATCGTGGGGGGGCCCTTCCTGTTACAAGTTTCTCTGCCCTACCTGGGCGCCTCCCTGGGCTTTGTATCCTTGGTGTCAGAGTTGCTTCAGTGCAAGGAGTGCTGTTTACCCAAAGGGCAAATTTATAGCAGATAACAACTGAGATGTTTTCAGCACGGTTTTAACAGCAGGTCCTGTGGTGCCCCCTTGCACACTGGGGATACCTATTTCCAGATAAGTGCTTTGGAAAATTAATCCCCTCTTAGCTCTATGTAACTCACACAAAGACATGTGAGGTCCAGAGGAAGACAGTGTTTAGGATTCACCCGTCTCCTCAGAATTTCCTATTTAGTCATTTTACAGCATGTTTTCCTGAGCACTGCAGCACTGGATAACTGGGTGTACACTTTTTTACTTTGGCCAGGGAGAGCACATCAGGCAGCCTCATCACTGGATGCAGCATTTGATTTCAATCTGGACAGGTACTGGCTGTAAAAGAAGCTGAGGAGAGAACAATTTCAGGCTGAGCACAACTACTTCAAGGAGATAACAAATGAGTTTCACAGTGGTACTTAGAACACAGTGTAGAAAGGTGGGGGGGGAAAGAAGGTGTTTCTTCTCTGCATTAGTATCATGACAACTAGGAAGAAGGATGAAGGCACAGACCGTCTTCAAATACATGCAGAATGCAGGGTTAGGCCTTTTGCCATATTCATATGGCAGGAAAGGCACCAATGAGTAATATGCATAATCACAGGAATCTGCTTTTTGGGAAAAGGAGAAGCTTGAACCTGTAGGTCTGAGGCTGGGCAGCCACTTTTACATGGTAATTTGGGTTGGGACTTGTGATACATTTTCCTAAGTAATTCTATATTATCTGCATGTGAAAGTGTCATGAAAGTGCAGTCATGAGTGATATGTCCCAAATTGGATCAGAGAGGCTCATCTCACGCTTTGCTAAAGTCTGAAAAGTTTAAGAATCTAAGAAAAAAAGTGGATAGTAGAGGCTATTCAGAGCAGTAGGCTTGTCTTGAAGGCTGTAGCAGTTACTCAAAGAAGCCATCAGTATGTCATTTTCAATTATTTTAAGAAAATGCAAACTACCCCAAAGCCCCTCCTAAAATATTTGGTGATCCCTTATGCCAGCACACTTGTACAGGGGTGCACTTCTGGTATCAGCAATGCCTTTGCAAGCAGCCAAAGAGGAGCACTGGGACCCCAGGAGGTCCCGGAGTCCCAGCGTTGTGCTGCAAACAAAGTACAACAGAGGAAGATTGGCAGACATTAGAGAATTACTGTCTGAGCTAACATCAATGGAAGCTTTGATGCAAGCCTCTTTCAGGGAATTACAATAAAAGGTAGAGTGACTGAAGTTGGGGCAGGCTTAAACAGGCATTCAGATACAGTTACCGATAGAGATAAGAGACTTCAGGATCTTGAAAGCAAAGACCTGAAAAATAGATAATTTGGAGAATTGAGGAAGAAGAAATAACACTGGGTTGAAAGAAATCCCAGACCTGACTGACATAAGGAAGGAGGAACTCTTCAAAAAAGTGTTAAATTCCTGCAAAAGGAACTTTGGAGCAAGAGAGAGAGAGAGATTCTGGATATATGTAGGTGGGATACCTCATACACATTGTAGAGAACTATGGGCTTTTGCTCTAGTACCCCTGGCTTTTGCACTATGCTCTATACCAGACCATACCAGGGAAAATATAACACCTAATGATTACATTATAATTATAATCTCACATAGATTCTATGATAAATGAGCACAGAGTTCAGCAGAGTAAGAAGGAAAGCATTGATTAGAGAAATAGGATGTCTGGGAGTGAATAGAGAACTCTAAATAAGCCTAGCATTCAGCTCATGGGGACTTAAGCAACACAAAATGGAAAGTCTAAAGAGCCAAGAGACTGAAATTGAAACTTCCCATTGAAGGTAAGGGAGCTGAGTGTCATGCTGCAGTACTGGGGCATGAGTTCCCTATCTCTGTTTTACCTGGGAGCCCACAGCCAGCTCTTAGGACAGACACATTCATTCTTTTTAATAGCACCAAGCATGGTTCATTTCTTCCTGCAAGAGTATGACAGCTGAGAGTAGAGAAAGAGGAAGAGGAAGAGATCATGTCCAACCATATCTGCCCACAAATGAGGAGACCTGAGGTATTTCAGCCTCACTTTTCCCAACCCAGAAGCACCATTCTCAGCACTTTCAATTTTCTATTAAAAAGTCATGGTCACAGGAGCAGTGATTAAAATGTTGTCCTCCCCATTCCTGAAGAAGTGCAGGTAATTTTAGGATACAGGTGTGTCCCTTCTTTATCCTTTTCTCTGGCCCAATAAATCCTGAGGTTTGAAGGAGATCTGAATCCCCTTGGACAGAAGGAGAAGTTGTGCAGGATTCCCTTTTCCATAGCTGTTAGGTCAATACACGCTAAGTTTTCCTATTGCATTTCTCACAGAAAAGAAGGTTTGGAACATCTCTCGTTTATGAAACATGTAATTCTGTTGCCATTTTTCAGGCAGAGTTGGAGAATATCTGCTTCTAAGGGTCTGGGCAGTGAGACATCTGGCTTATATGCCAACAATAACTTGTAAATAATTAACTTATGTAAATAATTAAAAAATACTTTAGTTAACCCAAGGTATACTTACACAGAGACTACTAGAATTGCAGTTTTGTGATAATTTCAGTAAGTTCTTCCTAGGTTTAGGTAAATTTTAGGATTTTAGCAGCTTAAAATCTTTCCTTGATTCTAACTGTTCCATTACCCCCCTCAATCTTCAGAAAAACTGAAGAAATCATCGTTTCCTACACTTAGAGGGGTATTTTGTTGGGTTGTTAAACAGGGTGTACCTCAGAGGTGTAAGCAAAAAGTGTATTTCATCTGCAAGTAGTTATTCTTATCTAGGCAAGACTGATGGATAAAGTAGTTTTAAAAGCTCAGACTGCACACTAAGATTAACAACTGACACTGAAGTAGTTCAGATCCTGGGTGAAAAAACAGCTAGGAAAATTTAACAGAAATAAATGTGAAGGAATATGTGAGGCAATGGTAGACTAAAAAGAGCAAAACAAAAAGCCTTGCAGAAGCATTAACCAGAGCAAGGGGTTGACTTGCAGCTCTGTTAAGTTTTCTGGCATCCCAGCAAATTTCAAAATTGAGAGAAGCCTATCTTTAACTGACTCAAAACTCAAAATTTGATTTTGCTTCTCATAGCCCTGTCTACTTGTTCTATATTGATGTTGAGATATTCACCAATATGCTGGCTAACAGGCTGGACTCTGCCTAATTAGTTAGAGAAAAGCAGAGAAACTATTTCCAAGGGCATTAATTGGTAGGTAATATACAAAGAGGTGCAAGTGTATGGAAGGTATGCCATTGTCCAGTAATGCAAAGGAAGTCTTAAAAGGACCTGAATTAAGTGATTTAGAGAGGAGTCTTGAATTGCATGGATAATGGGAAAGCATCACAAATATCAGATCAATAGGTATAGTTCATTATAAAACTCCTTTGGCTGAAGTCAAAGTTAACTACAATTCTTTGTGTTTTCAGCATATACTTCTTTTCTTTGATAGTCTTGCCACTTTCGCAGAAGTTAGTACAAAAATTCCGTCTTGCAGGTACAATATATAGCAAGTTTGGAGAATGAAGTTACATAGAATATAAATGACATTTTAATGATGATTGCTGACCTACTTCATTGCAGGTCACTGTAATGAAAGAAATTAGGAAAGAATTCATGAAGTTTATAGAAAATCCAGGACTTAGTCAATTAAGCCAAACTTCTAGCATTAGTATTTCAAACAAGTCAGGCTACTCACAAATCATTACATGACAAATGTGAACTCAGTGAGAAAAATCTTAATCAGCTCCTGAGGAGTTTCTAGCATCTGGCTCCTGGGAAAAAAGATATGATGCAAATTACACTTCTCCATCTGAAAAAAAGAAAAAAAAAAAAAGTAGAAAAGATTTAATACAAAGGAAAAAGCCAGTTATATTGTGAACTGCTAGAAAGAAATAAATTACTCTTCTCATTGTATTATTTCAGACATTTCCACTGTCTCTCCTTATTCACTTGGAGAGGACTTGTCCTCCATTTTAGCTATCATTTAAGGAGAGGAGTTATGCCATCTTCAAGTCAAGTATTTAATGTAGAGCAGACCTGAGTAGAAGAACAACAAGTATTTGGAGCATTAATCCTCACTGTGAGTGCATAACACATCCCTATGGAAAAGACCCCAGTATCAGACAGCCCAGGAGATTTATACATCTGTTCCTGTATCAGCTAATACTTCAACAGAATAAGAGTGCTAGAAGGTAGTCTTAAACACAACAGACCTTTTTCTATTTATGTCATCTCTGCCAGTATAAAGTAATTAAGTATGGATGTAGCTGGGCACTAAACATCACCTCAGTGAGTCCTGGAGGGCAGGCCAAAAAAACAGAATGGAAATGTTTGGAGTATCTTGTGTGTAATCGATAAAATGAAGACCAGAGCAAAACAACAAAAAAGACAAATATATAAGATTCTATAAAGAGAGGAATGTTTTCTAAGCAGGAACACTGCCATACCTCCAAAATGCAACATGCTTTTCTGCACCCTGACAGGCAGTTGGGCATAAAGCCAAGCCATCCATGCAGCACCTCTGAAGACAGCATGTCTCATGCCTGCAGTCTGACCCAATAAGCTCATGAGCTCACCAATTATCAGGACTCACAAAAACAAGCAGGAAAGCAAGCAGATTGCCTTGGATTAAGAGCTCTCCCCAGATACCACTCTTCCTATTGTCATGTGTAGTTTGGAGCCATAGACCTCACATGGCTCCAGAAACATTTCAGCAGCCCTGTGTGCTTTGCACATGCCTGTCCTTTCCCCTTGTCTTAATGAACTGAATGTTTATTGTTCCCATCTGCATAACGGGAAGAGAAGAGCTGAAGCACAAGAGGCATTTCACTTCTTCTGGCAGCAAGGGTGGTGGGCTGCTGGTTTCAGCTACAAAGTTATTTGATGTGGACTGAAAACAGGGAACCTGAGTTTTGTGATGGAAGTTGGCCACCAACACCAGAGAGGACAGTATTTCTTCGTATTTCCTCCTCCTTTCCATCCTGAGGCTGCTGCCAGCCTGATGACAGGAGCAGTTGAGGTGGGAACCCCAGTTCCCCAGGCAAAAGCACTGGTTGGCCCTGGGAGTCAAGAGACATCTTGATCCATCTCTGTCCTTGTGCCACTCTAAAGGAAAGTGTTACCTTTGACACACTCTCTCTTCAGCTTTTCCTCTTAGCTACTTGAGACACATCTTCCACCCTAAAGCTGAGGCTATGCAGCATTTACGGTCCCCATTTGGATCTGGCTTTAAAACTGTTGCTTTCTGGATAAAGAAATTTTACCAGTCTTTAGCACAGTACAAGCAGGTCAGCATTGTTTTCCCATTTGCAGACAGGCTGAAATTGCTCTTCTTCAATGCCGTTTAAGATGTTAACTAAATAAGCTTTTTACTGGCTTGTCTTTAAAGCTGGAGCATTCACAGCAAATTCTGAATTCTGAGTCTCAAATAATTTCCCAGGGCTTTCTTTATGCCTCAAATCCCAAATTATCTTCTAGCCAGAATGACTGCTGTCATTGAGCCTGATAGTTTTTTCTCTCTTAGCTCTTCATTTCCCTTACATTTCAGAAGCAGTCCAGAAATGCAGGTGCAGGGTAAAACAAGCTTAACTTACTGTGGCAAATAATGCAAGGGATTTCTTTCATGGATTATTCATTTTATACATTTATTATAGCATTTGAATGCAATAATAATCTCATTCTTTTAAATTCACCTGAAGCTGCAGTATTTGCAGTCTGCTGCATTAGAAAGTCAGAGAATCCAGGGCACTTACTGCATAATTTAAGCCTCTTTGTCACAGATTGGACAGGTTCTTACCCATTGGAATTATGGGGAAACAGATAATTAGCAAGATCTATGGTAACTTCAAGGTGGTTACTGGATGGGAGCTAACTTGTAGCAGACATTAAAGAGAGGGGCAGTGAAAACCTAATTGGTATTCAAAATACTTTAACCAAGGGATATCACAGTCTGGGCAAGAAGGGAATAGTTACTCTTCCATCTAACTGTATAGCTACATAAAATACCCATATAAATGATAATAGGCTACATCCACACAAAAGAAGACAGCCATTGAATAAAGAAGACACTTAATTGTACATGCATCTTTCAGTGTTGGAGAGTATCTCTTGAACTTATCTGCATCCCACAAGCCTGTTTTGGGGACCAAAATTATGATGAGTTAATGGCTCAGTTTTATTCATATCAAAGCCAGAAAACAGAAGAAAATTATATTTTTTTCATACATGGATACAGGAGAAAGGCCATGGTTAAAGTGATAGTTAATGCAACGTGGCAATTAATGCAATACCTAAAGATAACAAAGGTGAATGGGACCAATAGAGATAGAAGGATTTCTGAGGTTATAGTGTGAAGACAGAGCAGAAAAAAACCCACAAGAATAAGCATTAGAGACCTGAACGACTCCCTCCTTTTTTCATAGCTACCCAAGATACCCTCTTTGCTTTGCTTTGATGTAATATCATTATGTGAGACAGATTTAGCTGGGTTAAGTTACAGACTATTACACAGTTTAAGACAATAATTGTCTGACATTTTGCTGTATTTTCATCCCCAGAAAAGGGATGAGAAGTTTGACTCAGTTTGACCATACAGTTGGCCTGAAGAGATTTACAGGATTCTTTCATCAGTATGGCAGTATTTGTAGCAGCAGATAGTTCAAGGCATAGAGTGCTATTAAAAGTTAGATGAAGCGTGTGACTGGGAAAAGCCAGCTTGGATTCACCAAGGGCAAATCACACCTGACAAACCTGGGTGCCTTCTAGGACAAAGTAATCTGCTTTGTGTGGAGCAGGTGGCCAACATTGTCTACCTGGATTTCTCCAACGCATTTGATGCTCTTTCCTGCAGTTTCCTCATGAGGACACTGATACATGAGGCTCTGGATAATGGTCTGTGGCGTGGGTGGGGGACTGGCTGTCAGGCTGTACCCAGAGGATAGTGGTAAATATTTCAAACTGGCAACCTGCCACAAGTTGGTTCCCCCAGGGATTGATATGGCGCCTGATGCTGTTTAAGATTTTCATATGTGGTCTGCATGATGGGATTGAGTGTACATTGACAGAGGTTCCAATTATACCAAACTGCGTGGGGAAGTGGACACTTCAGAAGGGGCAGTCACCCTCCAGAATGGATGGATGGACTGGAAAACTGGGCTAACAAGAACCTTATGAAGTCCAACAAGGACAAGTGTAAGGTCTTGCACCTCGGAAAAAATAATCCATGAGTGCAGCACAAGCTGGGATCTACTCAGTTGAGGAGCAGCCCAGTGAAAGGGGACCTGGGGATCCTGGTGGACAACAAGCTCCCTATGAGCAAATCGGGGTGCTGTAGCAGAGAAAGTGAACAGCGTGCTGGGCTGCATCAAGGGCATCACCAGGGCCCTTATGACATGAAGAAGTCATTATCCCACTCTGCCTAGTGCTTGTCAGGCCACATCAGGAATACCATGTTCACTTTTGATCCATGCTACACAAGAAGATGTGGACAGGCTGGAGACTGTCCAGAGAAGGGTTACAAAAGGACTGCAAAGCTTGGTGTGAGGAAAGGCTAAATGAACTGGGTTTGTTCAGCCTCAAGAAGAGAAGGCTTAAAGGAGATCTGAGCACCATGTTCCAGTATTTAAAGGATGGCTATAGAAATGATAGAGATCCTGTTTTTCCAAGGAATCACATGGAAAAGATGAGGGGTAATGGGTTACTTCTGGGGACATACCAGCAGTGCACGTCAGAGACTGAAATGGTTAATGCCTTAAATATTGTTATAAAGGATTTTGGTCCTTTATAACAAAAACTGTAAAGAAGCTACAATCACCATGGCCCAACCCTCCCTGAAGACTGGAACTTTGGCCTGTGAGTTAAGCCATCTAGGTAAGATAAAGGGGACACTGTTGTTCAATCATCTCAGGTCTAGAGAGAAGTAAACAAGGCTGAGGGAAAGGAATGCATCCACAAGAAAGCCAGACCTAGCAGAAAACCATCCCTGGCTAGGTTTGTGGTGGGGTAGGCCATAGCCCACAGAGGCCAGCTTAACACCCATTTTCCCCACAGAGGCCAGCTTAACACCCATTTTCCCTTACAAAAACAGGTTCATCTATGAAACCACCAAACCCAGGAAGGCTACATCCATGGGACATTCACATGAGAAACAGCTGAGGGGGTGCCATAACCCGCCAAACACCCCCTGAAGTGCTGCCCAGACTTATTCCTGAGGCCTTGCTCCACAGGACTGCATGTGATGCAAAATGATGCAACAGATCCCGAGACTGCTGCCAGAGACTGTATCAAACTTGCCCCCCCCACCATGGCCCCACCAGGGGAGGTAGCTGGGCATTCCCACCTGGCCTGAATATGTTAATTGTGGAATCCCTGCAGCCCCTCGACATAATACCTAGGGTCTGGCCTTGGCAGGACAGATCATAGAGTCATCTTCCCAGCCTGATAGAGAGAACTCCCCAATGACACTTTGTACACAATGGTTTGCCCTGGCTCACCCCTCCCTAATGCCCTGGCCCCGTGGTGTCTCCTTTCCTCTGTGTCTCCATTGGTTTCGGGTCCCTGGTGACCGGCCCTGTCTCACCTGTAGGTCACTGACCTTACCTGCCCCTTGTTCCAACCCCATGCCTCAAGGTCATCGGCTGCTGTAGCCCATACTTAACCTTGGAACTGGCAGACCCCTGCCCCTTTTCTGCTTTTTGGGGGACCCTCACTGCCAAGAAGACCAGCTGGAGAGGATTAGGATGCCGGTGGGATCCACAGAGCGGTGATATTTTCTTTAATCTGTCTCTGTCACTGTTTTTCTATTCCCCCCGCCTCTTTTCTGTTTCTTTCTCTTCTTTTTTCTCTCTTGCTCGCTCTCTCTCTCATTATTTACCATTAAATAAGATCTGTACTATTGACTTCAGCTATGATCTCGTTTGCACCTTAATTTGGACAGAGGCATTTCTAATAATTATAAGAACTGGATCTTAACAGCACAAGAGGAACATTTTTCACCATGAGGAAGAACAGCCATTGGAATAACCTCCCCAAGGAAGTGGTAGATTCAGCTGGACAGACTGTTGGGCCATCTTGTCTAGACTGTGGTTTTTGCCGTGAATGGTTGGACCAGACAATCCTTGAGGTCCCTTCCAAGCTGGTATTCTATGATTCTATGAAAGACCATGTCTGCTCTCCACTTGCTGTAATCAAAGTCCAGGATCCATGAAGAGCTGCTAAAACAACAAAGGCTGAATGGTTTTCATTTTCTTGCTGCTAAGGGAATGCTTCCAAATGAAAATGTTCCTGGCAACAGGCAACACTTAAAAATGCAGGACCATATTAAATCCAAAATTATAGCCACCTGAATATCAGTGTGGCATATTTTTTCAAGCAATGGGGCTATGGGGGAAAAATAAATGGGCTATCTTCCCATACCACTGCCAATAGTGTCACGTACTAATCTTAACTTACATGTTATAATTTGTTTTCTCAATATCATCAAAATTCTGTTTTAGATGACAGTAATGCAATTTTGGACTTCAAGTTCATCATGTTCCCCTGCTTCAGGCCAAAGACAAAGAAGAACATTTGGTTCCAAATCACTAATAGCTTTTGCTCAAAGGTCTGGCATAAAACAAATAAATATGCCAGAATGGCATTCATTTCCTGCTTATATGCAACAAATAAACCCTCATTTGTTTAAAAGGAAGCTTCATATTATTTTGACACTGAAAAATCTTCTAAAGCTTTCTTGTGAAGCTACACGCAGTGACCTCAGGTGAAGGTGGACCAACCATAGATAATTGAGTTCACACATCTTGCAATAGATAAGACCTCTTAATTTTAAAATGTTTTTAGGTTAACTGCATTATTTACTCGTTAGGAGTGCTTTGTATTTACAGAGATCACCATTCTGTGTGCACATAAGCTCATGAGGAGTAATGAAGTTCCCGCCCTCCACTTACCCAACACCCCTGAGAGGCAGCTCTGCACCCCACTGCCCTCTCAGGAGCAGGGTTGGGTAGGGAAGGAAGGAAGAGGAGAGGGCACTACATTACAGTGGCATTGCTCATTCCTCCATCTACACTACAGATTTGCCATCTCTGTCCACAAATAATGTAATAATTTGAATCCTGCACCTGTGAGGGATCTTTTTTTTTTTTTTTTTTAATGTAAGAACTACATGGCACAGAAAAGAGAGCATTGAATTGAAGCAGCACAAGGAAGGCTGGTAGGTAGTAGAGACTCCTAACACGGGGGCATGGACTCTAAGGTTTTCCTTCTATCAGTTGTACAAGATCACTACAGTTACTAAAATCCCCAAATTTAATTTTTTTTTTTAATTCAGAAGACATTGAAAAGTGAATTTATTTTCAGTTTTATTGTGGGATGTGAAGATAACCAAATCACGGAGCTGGAAGAATGTACTTGTATAGACACCAAAATTGTGATGATTACATTTATTATGGCCAGAGAGTAGGGCAATCTGGACTATATAGATCAGATACTTTTGAAGGAGTCAAAAGACAACAGTGTCAACTAGGAAAAAAAAATCTTTGTAAAGCCCAATTTAGATTTCTTCAAGAGGGTTTGTTATATGGCAAGATAGCTATGAGTTCACAGTCAAGAGAGAAGAAACTTTATCCCTAATGCTTTTTTTTTTGCAGGTGTGAATTGAAAGATGCTATCACAAATGGGAGAAATCCAATAGAATGGAACAAAAGAGAAAAGAAACAAAGAGGTAATAACCAATATATTTTGTGAAGTGAACATAATTGATAAGAGATGCTAATAACATCATGTCTCCGGGCAACATATAATGAGAAGCTTTTTAAAAGTATAGTAGGAACAAATGAAATCCCAGCAATAATACAAGCCCATAACTAGAAATGATAATGCCATTAATAATGAGACAGGAAATGCAACAAATAAATCCCTGTTCTGTTTTTTAAATGAAACAAGAGGAAGTTCTTCTTTCACATGAAGATGATGAAGTACTCAGCTAAGAGCTGAGAAAGATATTTTAAAAAAACAACCCTTGTATGAGGGATAATTGCTTCAAATCAGCAGGCCTGAGAAACTTATACCTAAAAACTCCAGCAAACTGATCTTAAAAGAGTTGTGAGATTATCCAGGTGTCTCAAAATCATATTTGTTGACATAATTAACTGAATCCTATATTGGTTTAGTACTATTTTGTTTAGGCTGTCAGACCTAGACAAAATAGTACTAAACCAATATAGGATTCAGTTAATTATGTCAACAAATATGATTTTGTAATAATCTCAACTACATGTGTGGAAATAATTAATTTTGTTGGTCTGATTAAGCAGCCTTTTGTAGGGTATTTGTCTTATTACTGCCTGCCACAATTAATGCCACCACACAACATCAGTGAAGTGTGCATTAAATGGATTAAAGTCACACAAATAGACAGACTTGTGTAACTTGGCACCAATAACCATTTGGTGGAATGTAGATATTTTTCAGAATCTTGTGTCATTCATTGGCACAGAAGTAAACAAAAACGCCACCACTGACAACATGTTGACTAACATAATGATTGGGTTGACCACCCCAAAACAAACTAATGTGTAATATGAGAAAATATGAAATTATGAACAAAATATGAAAGGCAGATTTAAAGACAGTTAGAGCTACCTTGGTTTTCTCATGTGCCTATCCCAAGGCACTGCTTAGAATATATCATCCTCCATCCTAAGCAATGAAAAAAATTGTAAAAAAATTCTCTGTGTGCCCTCTGCTCCTCTTCCCAGGTTAGACAAAACAAACAATGAAAAGGCAGCAGCCTTTTCTTCTTGAAGGACTTCTGATGTGGGAGGGTAGAGTGCTGCTCTTTAAACCATTACCAGGATTCATTCCATCAGTCAAGACAAGGGATGCAGGTACCTTGTTTTCCAGATAGGAAGACTCAATTCTATAACTTCTCATTTAGGTTCTTAGGCACTACTTAAACACCAACAAGCCAATGTGGGATATGTAAAGGTGTATTCAAACTCTATTGATTAAACTATCACATCACTTGGTGAAGAGTGCAAAAATTTCAAGGTCAGAAAGGCAGGATAGCTTTGCATTGTGGGGGCTCCTTTGCTAACTTGACTGGTGGGAAGTGCAAGCTATTAACAGCCTCTAGGAAAAATGGATGGGCAGCACATATCAATAACTGGAGCCCAGGACAGGCACATAACACATCTTGACTAAACTTGGGGTTTTATCTTTCTCTCTTGCTCTCACATTTTGAACATTTTGTTTTTGTTTGTTTGTTTGTTTGTTTGGGTTTTGTTGTTGTTTGGGTTGGTTTGGTTTTTGTTTGTTTGCTTTTGGGGTTTTTGTTTCTTTTGGTTTTGGGATTTATTTTTGTTTGGTTTGGGGTTTTTTTGGTTTGATTTTGGTTTGGTTTTGGCTTTTTTTGCAGATGGAGGAGTTTTATAAGGTCACTGGAATGAGGGATTTCTGTAGACACTGAGGAGCAGAGAGTAGTAGGTCTAAATGAGACACAGCCTGGTCTGGGCTGAGTGCAGGTCCCCCTGAGAAAGGGAAGATGCCATCAGTTGCTGTGTTCTCATTCCAGCTGTACTGGAAAAGAAAGACCAGCTGGGTTGACCCTGTCTGGATGCCAGGCACCCACCAAAGCCTCTCTATCACTCCTCTCCACAGCTGGACAGGGGAGAGAAAACATACCAAAGGGTTCATGGGTTGAGAGGAGGACAGGGAGAGATCACTCACCAAATGCCATTGGGGCAAAACAGACTCAAATTAGAGCTTTAATTGTATATTACTAACAGAATCAGAACAGGATAATGAAAAATAAAATAAGACTTCAAAACCAATTTTCTTCTGCCCCACTCCCCTTCCCAGCTCCACCTCTTACCCCAGCATTGCAGGGAGACGGGGAATGAGGGTTATGATCAGATGATCACATGCTGCTCAGAGAGAAGAGTCCTTGCCCTGGTACATCATGGAGTCCCTCCAGGGAGACAGTTCTCCATAAACTTCTCCAGTGTGAGTCTCCCCCATGGGCAACAGTTCTTGACAAATTGCTGCGATGTGGGCCACTCTTACATGGGGTGCCATCCTTCAGGCACAGCCTGCTCCAATGTGGGTCCCCCACAAGGTCTCAAGTCCCATCAGGAAACCTCCAGCACAGGTTCCTTTCTCCATGGGTCTGCAGGTCCCTGCCAGGAGCCTGTTCCAGCACAGGCCTCCAACAGATTCACAGCCTCCTCTCAGGCATCCACCTGCTCTGGCATGGGTTCCTCCATAGAGTACAGGTGGATCTCTGCATCACCACAGACCTCCATGGGCTGCAGGGGCACAGCTGCACCCCAGGGTGAAGAGGAATCTCAGCTCCAGCACCTGGAGCACCTTCTTTCCCTCCTTCTTCACTGACTGTGATGTCAACAGAGTTGCTCCTCTCACACATTCTCACTCTGCTCTTCTCTGTCTGCAATTACAACTGTGCAATAACTCTTTTTTCTTCTTCTTCTTAAACGTGCTATCACAGAGGCATTACCCTAATTTCTGGTTGGCCCAACCTTGTCCAGCAGCACATCTGACTTGGAACAGGCTGACACTGGCTCTGCTGGACATGAAGAAAGCTTCTGGCAACCCCTCACAAAAGCCACCCCTGTAGCTCCACACTTCCACTGCTGATATTAAACCTGGCCGTGGAAACGCAACACACCAGGCTTCTCTTCATTGCACCTACCTGAAGGAAACTGTACTGGGTGGTCTAATGAAATGTGATCTTCTTCACCTGTATGTGGTGAAGCCACAGACAGGCAAAATATAAGAGGCAGCCTATTCTAGGTGAACTAGTTTGAAAGTATGTTGCACTGCCAAACTGCTTGCTGATTGCCAGCCACGGGCTCTTCATGTGTGCTCTGCTGGCCTGTCACAGGCAAGACAGAGTAAGCAGCAACTGATGGTGGATCTGAACCATAAGATTTGTCTAAAAACTATCAAGATTCAAGATTTTTCCCTACTTGACTGTCTCAGCCTCACTGGCTCCCCCAGCATTGTGCCTCTTGATCTTGATTTCCCTTTCCCACAGGGTGGGAATGCTGGCCCAGGAATGCTGGGCAGAAGGTTATGTCAATTCCTGTTGTACCACTGCTCATAGGAATCACCCATTAAGGTCTCTGTGTGCCTCTAGTATTCATCTTCATCCATCCCTCTGGTCTCCTGAGTCTTCAGCCCCTTCCAGGATCTTTCCTCCAGCCAAGAAAAGCCAAGCCCGTTCTTGTGTGGCTTCTTTCCCAGAGCCAAGACAGTCTGTGTGCAGGAGCACAACATATAATCACCCCCCTAACTTGTCATCCTGTATCATGTCTCTTTATCAAGAGGGTTGCTCAAGATATGCCATGTATTTCTAATGCTAGTGTTATTAAAACTTATGACTATCCCTTACTAGCTGGAGCTGGCAAGTAACAGGCTTCTGCTTTAGAGTTGAGAAGTTCAGCTTTGAGCAGTCACTCACACACACTTGTGAAGATGTTGCCTGTCCACATTCACCATTTAAGCTCTTTTTTTTGCCTACCATGCTGTCTGGCATAAGTCAAATTTTACCTCGCATTGCTTTCAGCATTATACTACTGGCTGACTCCAGACAGCTTCATGGACAGAGGATGCTCCTCATTACTTAACCCTGACTCCAATCCATTCCCTTGTGGCCTAGATCAGAGAATATTGTTATGGGACTGGACAAATAAAATACCTGGTTTGAATATTTTGCTAAACTCAAAGAAGCTTAATGGTTAGCACAGTCTGACCTTTATCTTCAGATTGTGCATAGTCATGTGGGAAATTGAAGCAGGAAGTACCATTCATGTCTTAGTTCTGTTATCAGCATTTCTTGGGGGGAAATGTATGAAAATTTTCTCTTTCTCAGTGTGTTTTTGTAACCCTTTATTTTCTTTTATTGTTTGTCAGTCCATCAACCAGAACATTTTTCATCATCGTATTTTTTATTCTAGTAAGATTTAAGACACATGCATCTATAAAATTCAAATAGGAGGTATAATGCATAAAACATTCTGGCACATCTCTAATATTAAAAGCGTGTTGAACAAACATACCAGAAACTCAGAAAAGTATAGGTGGTAGTGCAGTATTTCCCCAAGCTTAACTTCTAATAACAAAATATAGTTTATGTAATATATAATTTAAAGCAATAATCTTTCACAAATTCTCCCACTAATACGTTGAATTCATCAATTAGAATTTGGAAATTGGCCAGCATGAGGAAAAGTTTTGCATGCAGTTACACATACTAAAAGTTCATGCAACTTTAGCTGTCATGAATGAGATCTAATTAAAAAGAAAATCAAGAAATGAGTAACACCTTACCTAAATGTCTTCAGTTCAGATTAACACATGCTGTTGAATCAACAGGTCTCACTAACACATGTTAATAAAATTAACAGTAGAATGAGTTGTATCAGTGAGACAAACGAGTGAGTATCAATATAAAAATTTTGAAACAAAATCACAAGAAGCCTAAGGATCCAATCCAGAAAAGTTTGAATTTTCTCTAAGTTTGCAGTCATTAAAATAACTGAAAATGTTCATTTCTTGGCTAAAATTAATTGCCACAAAATGTAGCAGATGCCAAAATATCAATGGGTTCTCAAAGTAATTGAAAGCATTAATGAAAGAGACCATTAATTAACCACAGAGCTGTCTCTACTGCTGAGGCTCAGGAAATTCAAGAAACTGAGGAAGCGTCACTGGACTCTTCCCTTACTGTTATATTCCTGCTTATCCCAGGTGGATAAGTGGAAAATGGACACTTGGTCTGATCTAATAGAAGCAATCTGGAATTCTTGTTATGTTTCCTGTCTCCTCAGAGAATCTATGTAATATTTCAATGAATTTTGCTTCCAAGGAAAGAAATGCAGATCAGGTGTCAGCTGAGATACCACAAGCTGTTTTCTGCTTTGCAAAGGGACAGAGCTTTTTCATAACTAATTGCACACCAAGCATGCAGCAAAGTAAGCTTCTTGGGAAGTAAATGATCCAAGAACAGTTTAGCTATATCAGGATTACATCCTCCGGGGATTTAGCTGAAGCAGAAGGATTTGCATGGTATGAAGCTCCTGAGAAATCTCTCAACAAAAACATTTTTTCTTTCTTTCATGTGGTGTGTGGTCCAGCAGCTGCTACTCAGTGTTTGGATTTTATTCAACAATCCAAATTATTGAAAGACACTTAGTATTCTGAAAGCCAGCTATGTTTTTAACAAGCTCTGAATAATTTTTTTAAGCATAGTCTCTGAGGAAATGGTTATTCAGAAGGGTTAGGCAGTGCTCCTTTTCTGTTGTTGAAAAGCCAGGAACTCATGCACAAATGAGGATGAGACTTCTGTTTTCAAAAAGTGATGCAAGTGTATATATTTGCTGAGAATATTTATGCAGGCTAACATGAACACACCTTCAATTGCATTTTACTATTTATTCTAAAATCTGTAGACATGGCAAAGTTGGTCAATAGTGCTTGATGTATCGGCATTCTTTGACAGGTCTGGATAACCAGTATAATGTGGGCATCATTCACCTCCATTTGCTTTAGGTCATGTGTTATTCTCCAGCTCATAGCTTCATAAAGCTGTGTAACAGCCTTTCTCCAGGAGAACTTTTGAAAAAAGAACATAGTAAAAAGGATTAGATGTAACCATAAATATGATAAATGGCTTGCTAGAAACTGCATTAAATAGCAGTGATATCAGCCCAGAGATGAGTTCTGCAACAGTCTTTTTGCAAACCTGTGTGGATAAATGATTCACCACATGCCTGGTTTTCATGGACATCATTTAACAGAACATCCTATGTCACTAGTCATTTGCACTCCAAATACAGAAGACTTGTGTGTTGCTGCTTACCGTTCCATCACACTTTCCTCATTCTCCAGGCCTCTATTAAATGATGGGAAAAGAAGTCAGGTATGGTACAAGTTGTGCCTCCCACTCCTTTCTGTAGGACTTTATCCATAATCTTTTGACTTGTCCCTCTTGGTTTTTTTTCCTTTTTGCAGCTGTTGTTGGGTTTGTTTTTGTTTGTTTTCTTTTGTCTAGTCTTGTCCAGGTTTTCCCCACTGTGCTTCATTGCACTGCAACCCCCCAGAGGGCAATTCTGGATACTCAGCTTAGTGTTGAGTCCTTCAGCTGTATCCTAAGTGCTCAAGCACAAAATATGTCCACATTTTCTGCAGTGGCTCTGTTTTCACAGTGTTCCAGGGACCCTCATTGAAAACCTACCCAGCAGGTAAGTTCATGAATGAACTGCTCCCTGTCTGCGTGGAGTTACACTATATGGAGTCAGCCCTTGTTAGAACTCAGCCCACCACTGGATACAAACTACACACAAAACTTCAAAGAGTCAAGGTTCTGTCAGAAACGACTCTTGCTATAATTTTCTCAACTATGTGTCTTCTAAATAAAAGCATCAGATATTGGTATACAATAGCTAAAGAAATTCAAGTAGTTTTTAAAAAGATTGTTTGTCTGGACTAAGTATTGAAGAGAAGGAAGAATGAAATAGGAGAACAAGTCTCAATGATGAAACCAAACAAAAACTACCAATTCCAGGTGCTTGTGGAAAAGAAGTTGTAGCAGGAAAGAAATAGCACTTTTTTTGACAGTGACAGCTAAGATTCGAAAATAGGAACAGAACCTCTACTGACAGGATGACTTTATTACAGACTATGTGGGGATTTTTATCTCTAAGTTGCTTGCAGCAATACATCTCATTCATCTCCTCAGCCTCACTGATGCACCAAGCTTGACCCTGTGTCTTGGAAATGTACTCGCTATCAGTCAAGCTTGTTTGCATTAATGTAGCCCACTTTTATTTATCAGAGTAATATACTTCATTTATATTTATTGCATGCTGCCTCCTTTAGTTGAGCTTTGACCTGAGATTGACCCAGATGTTTGTATATTGTACATGCAGGTACTGTTGCTTTTGTAGCTAACATTGACTGAAGACCAGACCTGCAAAGACACTTGGGGCCAGGCTAAGTGCAAAAAAACTCCAGTAGAACAGACATATCAAATTGCACTTAAATCCAGCCAGATTATTTGCAACATCTCAAAAAAAATTTTTAAACCTCGAGGCATTTATAGCAAGTATTCAATACAGAATGTGGTTTTTTCAACTGCTGCTCATAACATATCTTACAGTTTGCATTGTAGCATGGAAATCATCACTAAAGCTTTCTTGCCTCAGTGTTTAGAAGTAAAATGAAAATACTTCAGCCAGTAATGCCAGCCTGTAAAACCAGCAGGTTTTATTTGGCTCTGATTACCCACCTAGCATACCTTCACTGATGTATAAATAAGGAAACCAGACATACTTTCATGTTCATGGCATTAAGCTACATGTGATCAAACTGTGTTGGTGCTGGCTGACCCCTCTTGCTTGGCATGTGATTCAGTCCCTTATGTGTGAGTTTCTTACTGGGCTGAGAAGATGTGTCACATTAAAGAAGAGCAAGAAATCCTCCATGCCCATGCTCTCCTCTTGGAAAGGTTTCACAGCATTCAGTCTCTGGGAAGCCTGCCTCCTGCTTCTTCCAAACTATGGATATAACAGGACTATTGCTAGCAACCAAATCACTGAGATGTAAGGAGTTACCAGCTGGCAGATAAGCTGTGCTATCTATTTGCATGAATGTTCCTTGTCTGTTACAAGTCAGAAGTAAAATGTGTTAGCTAAAATAATGGAGGTGGTTTGTACTAGAAAGAAATATTTTATTTTACCGAGCCTCATCTCAATGCTACTAACACAAAATGGCAACTGTGACCTTTGCAATGTTTTAAGCTAATGCTTTTTTGTTCCACCTATGGATTAGGTGACTTATACACATACATCAAGCCATTCCAGCTGAATGGCAAATGGAAGCCTATGGAAATTAACTGTAGACACTCAGCTGCTTGTGGCTGTCTTCTCATTCTGATATTTGGTTTAGTTTGTGTCAGAAGTCACAAGAAAGAGGTAGGCTTTGAAATTAGGAGAACTGAAGCCATTTGAAAATTTGAAATAGGATTTCCATGTCCATAACCTGAATTGCTTATGGGTTCAGAGACACGACACCAGCAGAGACTGGAGAACACAACATGAGATCATTTATTAAGCTCATTCTCATATACTACAATGTTGAACATCAGCTTTGTTTTGAGTTCTTTGTCTTGGCCTTATCTAGGTCTAGGAGATTTGCCACTATAGGCTTGAAGATGGCTATTGGTAGATCTAAAGTGATTTTTTAATTTGATTTTCCACTCCTGTAAATTTATCAATTTAATGTATTTGTTTGCAAAATCCTTTAAGAAACCAGTACTTGGAAATATTAGTCAAAACAGGCTTGAGACTTCTCCCTCTGCACAATGGCTGATGTGGTGTATGACTGCAGCTCCTGCGAGGATATAAGACTTCACAAATGGACAGGATCTATAAAAGAAGTTGAAATAAAAAGCAAAAGAGTGGAGACATTCAGCTACTACAGCACTTTTCTTGAGTGAAATCCTAGGGGCCAGATTCTATGTCACTCCACACCGTGTGTGCTTAAGTTACACCACTGGAAATTGCAAAGCAGATGTAATTTGCTTCCAGCTCTCAGTACAGCAACACTTTACCAGATACTGCTGTTAGGGGCCATTGAAGAACCTACAAGAGGGGTTATTTCCCTCCTGTAAAGATGTGTAATGGTCTCCTGAAAGAAATGGTACAAGTGTTATTGAGTGGACTTTCTCTCATTAAATGAGTACTTGCAAAGGGCTTGAAAATATATAGCAGTCTGGTGACCTGGGAGTCTCCTCCAGCTCTAATTTCTGTGATCAAGGAGACGAAGGATAGAGATGGAATTGAATTATGCCTGAGGCACAAGGATTCCTGGAGTTGATCACCTCTCCTAGGAAAATGTCAGTCTAAAAGGTTTTCCAATACTTCTCACTAGCAGTTTTGACATGTGAAGTTCAGGTGTTTCTCTGAACTCTAGTTGATGTTATTGATAATATTTATTATCACAAATGTCAAGATACTGTCCCAGTTGCTGCATTATTGAACATTTCTTACGTGACCTTCCGCATGATTATTAGTTTGCAGTGATTTGTGAAACTTCAGAAGGCCCAGCATGAGCTTCCTGTGGTGACAGGACAGTAAATGATTAGAAATCCTCTATCTCCACCAGCCATATGGTCAGCAATACAGGACCTTTAATACAATTCTTCTGGAGTTGCTCTTATCCTGTTTTTTCTCTTTAATTTTTGACCTAAGCAGTTCAGGTTGAATGCTTGGGAATGCCTTTCTCATGGGTTTTAGGGAGTTATATTCGGGTGTGTGCAACCTAGGGAACTCAGGTACACAAGGTTAGAAACCTACCTCTTCAGAAAGCCCTTTCAAATCAAAGGAGACATACGATCTCTTTCACTGCCCCCTTGACTCCAACAATGCTACCAATATAGTGGTTGATTCCACTTTCCAAAGATTCAGATACCTATTGAACACTTTGAAAATTCTGAGCAAACAACAAAGAAGGGGAAGGGAAAATGCTTCTTTGATAACCACGTCTTAAAATAGCATTTAACATTGTGGTAAAGAGCTTGAGAATCTACTTCTGGTCATCCTTTTTTGAGATGGTCATGTGCATTTCTTCAGCTGGTGCTGAAACCACTGTCCACCCTGCTGGCATTTAACTTAGTTTTGCTTCATTTGGGTTTCCTTAACAAAGCAAAACAGGAGGACAAAAGTGTATTTTAGAAAAACACCCTTAGTAATCTGGATTTTTTTAAATCTTTATTTGCTTTCCTAATGTTCCAGCAATAGTACAACCTGCTCTCCTGCTGCTAACACTGTCTGGTTGTAACAGATATCTTCACCTGTCTTTTATTGTTTTTTCTCAGATCTGAAAAATATCTTAGAATCAGGAAAAGCACAGAGACATCTATTACTTTATGGTACTTCTTGAATTTTAACTGTTATCCAAGCTTCACTAACTATGCCTATATCTTTTTTGACAAACTAATACAATCAACCCTACTACTTCAGCTCATCTACTATCAGTATGGGAATATCATGTTCCAATTAAATTGTTAGCCATTAATAGGCACAGTGCTGAAATATTAATCCATTTTGTCTCTCCAGGGCATTATAATCAACAGATCGAGTGGGACTTAAAGTGTATGTGTGGAGATTGCTACAGTACACAGCACATCAAACTATGACTTAAAACATACTCTGAAGAGATCTCTTCTTTCCATATGTAGTATATAACTAGAATGAGAATTAGAGGCAGAATGTTTGCTGGTCTTTCACAAGAAGGTGTAGAAAGATGCCTACTGCTACACCATCAACTGTTTTATCCTGCTAGTCTGTAAGAAAAATAAGTAATAAAGGAAATACCGTAATGAACTTCCCACATAGATGAGTTAAATTGAAAAAGAACTCCCACCAGCGTTCATTATGCAGATTGCCTTATTTGTGTCTGTCATATGCTTCTGCACAAACACCAACCTTCTTGCCCTCAACTTATCTTGCCATTTGCTACCCTAGGCAGCAAAATAAATTCTAGTGTAATGCATGAACCTTCAGTGAGCTTCCACATTTCACAAAATCATAAAAGCAGCTATAAAAAAGACCATCTTTTCTTAAGAAAACAAAAATACGTACTTCTTCAGCCCAAAGATGCTACCTCTACCTCCAATACTGTGTGTCTGCCATTAACTTTCACTCTGGAAGGCCCCTCCTAAGGTATAAGCCAGAATCAGAATACCTGATGTTAGCTACATTATTTTGCTGATAGCTTTTGTTTTGTTTTAGAGGACAGTGGCTATTAACACATAGCTTTGGCAATCTCTGTGTACCTCTAAGCTGATTCTTGTTTGATTCTTTGCAAAGAGCAGATGAGGTGAACATCCTAGGTATGATAAACCAGAGATAAGAAAAGAGTCTTTCTTGGCAGTTTTCATTTTTGCAAGTTACTAAGGCAGCCAGATAATTCTGCAAAAAAATGAGGTAAATCATGAGGAACATCTCAGTTTTAGTGGTTTTTTGTCTTTCCTTTACCTGACAATGCCTTAGATGTGTTCAGATACCATTATTTCTGGAATGTCCACAAAACACAGCTCTGATAATTAAAAGAGATTTCTTGCCCGTAACTGCTCATTTTCACAGTGAGTGTGTTAACATGAAGCATTGTCCAATTGTTAAGTCTAGGTATTGATTATTTCAAGCTATACATGGACTAATATTGTTTTCCTTGTGAACAAACTAATGTACTTGTCCACAACAAAGGACAAACAGATGTACATCTTTTCTTCAGAGCTTAGAGATTAATTTTCAGAAGGGAACTAGACCAAATGATTTGCACTGCTGTTAGGAAGTTTCTCTGTTTACTTTCTTCTGACAGTGAGGGGATGAGTGATAACACAATACTTCCATTTTTTCCACAAGAAAAGTAGGGAGCAGCTGCTTCCATGGGGGAGGAAACAGAAGCTTTGTAGAATAAAGAAAGCTTGTGTACTTTTTATTAAAAACTGCACTTTACGACTGAAACATAATCTAAGGATAAAACAGCTGATATGGCTATTTTGGTGGTTGTTAAAGAGTTTATACTATATTAAATTGACTCCCATGGGTTTAATTTTTCAGTGCCATTACAATCAGCAACCTTTCTTATTGAGAAGGTCAATAGGCACAATGTGAAGTCTTGTAAATCATTGCCTTGCTATTTTTGTAATATATAATGTGACCCTTTCACACACCTTAAAAATTATAAACCAGAGCACACACTGTATATCAAACAAATAAATCAGCTGCTATAAATACAGTCTTTCTTTTGGTTCTGGACAGATTAATTCTACTGCAGTTCATATGTTTTAAATTGTTTTCGGCTTCAGAGGCAAGATCTGCTTTTGTACTCAGAAAGCAAAGACCCTGGATTTAATCTATTTTAAAAGCTTAATAGAGACAAAGTGACCCTGAAAGCATATTTTAAAATTATTCCACTAAAAGCCTTAGAACTATAAACATTAAATAAATTAAGTCATTATACTGAAAAAAAATCTGGTCAGTTGATAGAAACTTTTAAGTGAAATTTTGAAAAGGGAAAGAACAAATGAGAATTAAGCATAACAGTGACCTGATAACTTATTTAGTGCTCCAGGGATGCTTTTTCCCACAGCTGTATTTACCAACCATGTTTCCCCTGCAAACTGAAATTCTTGATGTGACATCTGGGGAAACTGAGTCACAGAAGAATATGTTTTATAGTGGAAAACTGTAGTGTTATGAGGAAAAACTTGTTTAAAGCAGGAGACTGTTTACTCAGCTACACAGAAAAAACAGGATGTTTTTCCCTCATATTCTTGTGCAGTTTCCTTCATGCCTTTTACCACCTGCATTAAAAGATAGAGGTTCACGCCCTCAATCTTCTGCATTAGTCAGTAGTGAGAAATAGATGCCCTTTGTCATGCTTAGTATCCCAGTCCCACTCTTCCTAGTCCTCACAGTTTCTGCCTCTGCTGTTGGAGGAAAAAGCACTGATCAGAGGCATTTGAAGGGGAACATAAGTAATAAAGGGAAACGATCAAAATTCAGGTGATACAGCTTTTTAAAAGAAAGAGCTGCAGAAGCTCTGAGACCTGTGAGGCTTTGTGTTTCTGCTGTGTCAACTCCAACCTGCAGAAAACATTTCTCAAACACCCCTCAGTCACAGTCCACAATAAAGTGACTTTGGCTTTGGACACAGGCAATTTGGATGGAGGAAAGCAGGGAATGTATTTGTTGAAGAGATGTCCTTCACAAGGCTAGCAAATTTCATGTTCTGGAGCTGAACCAATGATGAGATGTCCCTTGAATTTGAGCTGGTGAGTGTTCTACAAAGGCTTCATAGCTGTGTTCCTGTGATGAACAGATTGTCCTGCTATTGACTTTACCGAAGAAGTTGAATATGAGAATTTGCCTGTTTACGTGTTTTTATCTATTTTATCATGTCTTCATCACCTTACTGTTCTGATGACTCTTTTGTTCTTCATTCCTCTATTTCCTCAACCCAAGATTTTTAGAGTATTGGAGATATACTGCTCTGACTGAAAATCCAGCAAGAATCTAGTGCATGAGGTTGTCTTACATGGTCCAACAGAGCTGGGAAGTGCTGTTTATTGGTGAAGTAGTCTTTTACCTAGCTCCATGAAAGAAATTAAATTTGAAGTACAGTGCTTCCTGCATTATACATTTATCCTTGTACAAGGCCAGACAAAATTTGACATGACATAAAATACTTTCCCATGAGAAGAATTGGATATATCTATAGATTAGGTCTAGGCTGACAGCCAAGTTGTGATCTGTACAGTCCCCTGATACAGGCATGCATTCTTTTTTTTTTTAGAGAATAGTTTTTTGTGCATGGCAAGTTATAACTGACACTGTCCTAGAAAAAATTGTGATTGAGTTATGATGGAACTGTAATTAGGGAAAATGTACTGGTTTTTCTTCGTGGTTCATTTGATGTAAAGGTCAAAAGGGTTTGAATTCAATGATTTGATGATCAAATCAGGTCTGCTTACATCAAATATTTTAGCCATTTTAATTCATAAAAATAATTTGTATGCTCACATTGACTTTTTTTTTTTCCAAGCAGAAAAATCCCTTTGATTTGAACATCTAAGAGTTTTCCTCTTCCTTTTCCTTCACCTCTTCAGGGAACTTCCCAAAAAGAGTTGTCAGCTCTGCCATTCAGTTCCCAGCCTTTTCTCTACAGCTCTTCTGAATAGACACAGCTGAAAAATAAGGCATAGCCCCAAATATTCTTCTGTCTTGTCTTGTCTTGTCTTGTCTTGTCTTGTCTTATCTCGTCTCATCTCGTCTTGTCTCGTCTCATCTCATATTTAAAAGCACATTAATAATTTTATGATAAAGCTCACTTTTTTTTTTTTTTTTTTTTTTTTTTTTTTTTTTTTTTTTTTTTTTTTTTTTTGGCCTGTGGCAGTCTTATTAGACTTATTAGGCAACAGGTAGAAACTGATGCACAGGAAATTCCACCTAAATATGAGGAAGAACTTCCTTACTGTGCACTGGAACAGATTGCCCGGGGAGGTCATGGAGTCTCCCTCGCTGGAGATATTCAAGAGCTATCTGGACACAACCTTGGGCCATGTGCTCGGGGATGACCCTGCTTGAGCAGGGAGGTTGGACCAGATGATTTGTTGTGGGACCTTCCAATCTTATCCATTCTGTGATTCTGTAATAAAATGGGATGGGAAATGGCCTTTTATGTCCATACTCACTGCACCTGCAAAAACCAAGCTCAGCTTCATAGTCCTGTCTCTGCTTGTTTTCTTTCTTTTAGAAAACCCCACTTCCAAACACACAAACAAACATAGCCCAAACATAATCCCATAATCCTGAGACTTTTTAAGCTTTTACTCCAAAAAATTAGTCTGACATATTTCAGTTTCACAGAAAAACAGTACCTCAGTCAATGACATAACCTACTAATTTGAAATGTAAGACTAGTTGTGGGGGACTTGGACTAAAATGAATTTGTAAATGTAACTGTCATAGGCTACAATATTAAAAGAGTTATACATGTCAGAGTTTTGCATGAACTTTTTGTGAAAATATGTGGCAGTGTCTTATAATAACTACCACACTCCAGTAAGCCACATTTTAATTGCCACAAAAGAAAAATAAAAAAATTAAATGTGTGAGGAGTTAGTACAGTAAGAAAACCCAAGGTAAACTTTATGGCAATGTAAACAAGGAAAATCAAGGCTGGATAATTTATTAATTATTTGCCTTTGTAAAATTGCCCTTTAGAGAAGTGTTTTATGTAATGAAATATACACATTTCACATGATAGAAAAATATTTTACTAACAACAAAACGTCCACAATCTAGCAATAAATAGAGTCACACAAGTAGTTATGCTTTTGCTTGCCTTATCCTCAAGAGTTTTAGATGTCAGTAACAATTACATGGTGTATTCATTTATTTTCCTATGTTAAAGAATATGCAATTTACTTTGAATGACATTAAAAAGCCTGAAAGCTTGTTCAAGCTTTCAAAATATTTCAAAATACTAAAATAATCAGTTCTTACAGTTTTTAAAACAGGTTTTCAAGAACATTGGGGTTTTCCATTGAAAATAGGTGTTCTAATATATACAGTGATATTACTAGATAATTATGTAATTTAAAATGTAGTTCAGTATCTGAACCAACCTGCCCTCTCTAATCCACAATTCAAAGGATGTTGGATGTTAAAAGAATTTCATTAGTTGAAGCAATGTCATATTGATTGAGTGTAATAGTCTTTCGGGAAATTTCTCAGATGTTTAAGCAAAATGGGTGTGCCCAAGGGCACAGGAAGTTCCTGCTCTACCCTGTTGGTCATGGAGACCATGGCAAGGTCTATTCACTGATCCTGGCAATCATTCATGATGTGCATTTTATGTGGGTGTCTGAAATGCTATAGTGCTGAAAAAGTCCTACTACTCGTTCTTTGATTTCCACTCCAGGGTTTTACAGGTATCAGTGGTGTGGAGCCCAGAGCAGCTTCGGCAAGGTGTGGGGCCAAGGGAATTGCAGAGACAGGTCTCTGTCCTTTCATGCTTTAAACCCCTTTTGCCCCCCTCTCCTTCTATTGCTTGCACTCCTGAAGATACACGTGACACACTGACAGAATGCTTGGTAGAGTTGTGTCACATTGTACTTTCTCCTCCTACAAGGAAACTGGATTTCCTTTGGACTTCTGTGTTCCATTTGCAGTGGGATGATCCAGAGCTTATGGGCAGTGGAGCTGCGGGCTCCTCCCTCCCTCAGTCAGTTACTGTTTTTAGAGTGTCTGCACTGCCCGTGAGTTTTCCTCCAACAGGGTCTTTTGCTTTATTGAATTCTGCACTGCAAAGTCATTATAATGCCACAGTGAGGGGCGATATGGCAGCAGGGCTTGCAGTGACCCTCTGTGTGGAACATGGAGAGAAGAGACCAGCAGAGCTGAACCAGGGGCAGCCTGGTTGCTCTGGCTGCCAAGCAAGTGCTGTGTGTTAAGGGGGTTTCCTGCTCTCACCTCTGAGAAGATTCAAATTAGTGCTGCAAAACTTCAAGCCAAATGCTATTCGGGCTCAGATCTCTGCTTGGCTGGAGTTCTGATAGCCTCCTCAAAGCAAGTTTTATTTAATTTATTTTTAGATCAACCCAAGGTGCTATACTGAGCAACTTTGGTGCAATTTAATAAGATGCACAAATATCTGTCTCCTTTTAACTGCAAAAGATGGAAAGATGATTGGAATGGAGATCCCTGCCAACTCCCCCTGTCAGAGAATGGAAATATCCCACATCCCATCTGCTGGAAAGGCATCTGAATTTAGGTTGCCTCTAGATGCATGGGGGCTTCTTTTGCAGAGGAGCCACTGAAACAGGAGGATTGCTAGTGCCAGCACTCTGCATGACTCCAGCTGCCATGGATGAGCGTGCAGTGGAAGGTGGAATCCAAGACATTCAGGCTCCAGGCTATATTTTCCTTTATCATGAATAGAGATCACACTTGGCAGGGCAGTCAAGTGTAAATAGGATGCCAAGGTTTTTGGTGAAAATTTGACTTCATATATTTAGTTGGATGCTGGCAGCTACCAGCAGGGCAGTGCCATTATGATGTAGTTCTCTGGAAGTGAGGGCAGCCCCTGGGAAAACGCATACTAAGAGACCCTTGTCAAGGGGCTGTTCTGCATGCCCTTGGCCAGTGGCTAAAGCAGTGGGCTTGCCGCTCCTGACTTGTTCAGTTGCTCCCCCAGAAAATTTTAAGAACTTCATTTAGAACAAGAGGCTTGAATTTGATTGCCTAAAGGGTGAATCAGGAGATTTTGGTTTTCAGAGATGCTGAACATCTACAGCCTCTGATGAGCTCAAAAGGTAAAGAGGGCAGCAGCCACATGCTGAGCTGCAGAACATTTTACTTGAAGCCCAGCTACACACTTACTGTGCTGGGCTTGGATTTGGATGCTTCATTTAGGAAACAAGAGATAAACTATTATGGGCATTGACCATGAATTCCATGTTTCAGTTTTATCCTCCATGAGGCAATACTAAAATTTATCTACAGTATCTTGAATACAATCAGGAAAAAACACGTGATCTGCATAACTATAATTGTATGTTTTCGTTGTATATATAATCAAAAACAATATATCATGCAATTAAAAAACACTTCATCTTTTAAATACCTGTGATACTGATTTTTCTTTTTTTTTTTTTGTGGGTAAGCTGTGAGAGTGTATGCATATGCTTAGCAAAATGCCCTTGAGAAATAAAATAACATGTGAAACTCATTTTTTATTTTGAAACTTCATAACATTTTCTCAGATTCCATCCATGGGATGGATTTCCAGCTTATCTTATGTGTGAGAAATGACCTTATAACCTATGTGTGACAGTTGTTTGGGTTTTATAAAGTATCCTGCTCACAGTGGCATTACTCACAGATATTTGTGTGCTACTTCAGAAAGCCAAGGAAAATTATTATTCTTTTATATTTAACTATAGTGTCTTTCTTTAGTCCCATGTCACTTAGAAAAATCTTGCATCGGGATAGGTCTGCATTTAAATTGGAAAAAGAAAATAGTTTGGTTTTTTTCCTTTTTCCTCTGTAGTTGGCTCTGGTTTTCAGCACTTTGGAACCCACAGCTTTCTTTTCTGAAAACAGTTTTCCAGACTTTTAATTGGCTTTTGTTTAAAGGAATATTTCTATGTAGAAGCTGCCACCTGTATGAATATTGAGGAGGTAAATTGATTTCTGTGTAGAGTTCAAGGAAAGCTGTCAGAAGAGGAGGAAACACATAGCTGATGTTAGCCCTCTAAAGAATTCCTCTGCTGGGAACCAGGGAAAGACTAAACCTAAAGGAGTTTACTAATAAGGTTAATTTAAAAATTATTCTAAAGCATTGTTATTACTATTATTATGAGACATTTATAATAACTTTTCCTATTTTCAATCTCAAACGCCAGCAATAATGACATCTTCCACGAGAATGGTATTCATTATAGTGCCCTGGGGCTGTGCTCTCCTCACCCTTTTTATCTCTGACTCTTTCTGCTGGGTTTAATTCAGCATTAGGTACAGTGTGAATGTCCTTGCAGGGCACACAAGCCACTGCACACATAGCAGTTTTTCTGAAAGCAGTTGAGTGTCTGCATCTGAAAATGCACCTTTGGTTAAAGTAGTGTCCACAGAAATTAATCTGCCACATATTTCATAGGCACCACTGATGTAAGAATACTGGGAAGCTACTGCTCTAAATCACAAATGGGAGCTTTGGCTGAAGGCAAAATGAAGAGAACCATTAGTATTTCCAGAAAAAATTGAACAAAACAACATTCTGCAATAGGTTTTCCATATTATTAAAAGGTATTGTGACAAGGTTTCTTCTGCAAACACAAAGGCAGACTTATGCAGAGTAGGGTTTTAATATAATTTATTTTCCACGCCTTTTGTTGAAAAATAGCTAATGAAAATTACTCATATTTTCATTTTATCTTATCAAGCCTTATTAATGAAAAGCTCCATAGTTTTGCATGGATGTTGCAAGTATTCAGCAGCCTATGACTTAGTAAATAAAGTTGTCACTCAAACCTCATTTCTGCCTGACTGCAATGAATCAAAAAGGATATTGAATTAATGTTGGATATTGTCTGCATTTGATGTCTCTGCCACCACTGAGATGGCTATAAACCATCTCATTCTTTTTATGGTGTTTCTGAAATGGATCTGCATTACTGATGATATTTGTTTATTTGTTTATTTGATGATTAGCAGTGCAAAGGACACTTAAGAAAAAATATGGTGAAATCCTTCCAGCTCATGGTGCCATGTCATTATTCCCATCTTCCCTGAACAGCCACAAAGTCACAAGATCTATCCTAGCCACATCATGTCAAACATGTTAAAAGCATAGTGAACTAGCACAGAATTCATTCTCTGCATGATTTGGATTAGATATAAATGCAGTATTAGATTTTGTTTTACTTGGAGACAATGCAATAGAAATCACAACTTGAGCTCTCAGTTACAGCTGCATTATAGAGTGTAGGTAATCTCAACTAACAATAAAAATATTTGATGACACAGGTCTTCTTGTTGGATAATATACACAAGGGGGTTCGTTAAGCATCCTAAGTTGTGCTTCAAGCTGTGTAAGTGCCTTGTAGAAGATATTAATTTTGTATGTTAATGTTTGTGTCATCAGGTGTTTTTATTTATAGATTGGGACCATGTTAATTTGCTCACTATGCTCACAGAAGTATATTTCTGTGTGTTTCTTGCATTAAACATACAATCCTCTTATTTCCACTCGAGAAGCCATGTCCATAAGTGGTGTTTGGTCACTTTTATTTAGACAAAGTTCATAACTAGTCACTGTTTTGTTGGGGAAATTTGTCTGTGTTCAACACACCATGATATTGATGAGCCCTGTGGCACCAGTGGATGTAAAGTGAGACATCTTCTCACTTCAGGTGAATGTCCTCCTCAAACACCCTCAAGAGAGCTTGGCCAGGACTCCTCCAGACTGATTATATGAGAGACCTTGGGAGGAAGGGGTGCCTGACGCAAAAGAGAAGCAATGCTCTTTAGTCACTAGAAGAAGAGCTCAGTTAAGAAGTGTCTTTTAAAACCCTGTGTGTATGTGTGCCTGTGTCTATGCTGCTTTTGTCCTACCTTCCTGAAGTAGAAAACTGTAATCCAAGAGAACTAACATATGGCCAACATTTTGACTCCACTGAAGGGCCCAGAATCCCTTAGATATTTATTGCACTGCATCCCTGGACATTAATCCACAGCCGCTGAATCAGAACAAACAACATAGGTCTGTTGAGATGCAAACTTGGACACAGATCAGAGGATAATGTGTGCCAGAGCCCTCATCCCAATAAGCACACACAGATGTGTGCAAATGAAGTGATAGACAACACTTAACTGGGGACTAATACAGACATAATTTGGAGAGAGTTGCACTCAAGTTAGTTGGTGAATAAGAAGATAGACATTGGTTCTGAGGGTGAAAAGTCTAGGGAAAGGCAACCAGTAAAACAAACCAGTGCTTGAGTCCATTAAAGCAGAGGACACAGGGAAGGAGGAACTGAATCCTCTGACTGGTGAGGGAGCTCTCTGCCTAGGCTTCTGATCTGCATGTCTGTGTACAATGTGACAGGATGCCAACAACACAGCAGCACATCTTTTAAAAGAAGCTTTTTGCAAGAAGCTAAAGAAACTATGGACTACACAGTTCTAATGGGCCAGCTCCTAATGTTGCAATCTGTCCAGCTAAACTGGAAAACACTATCAGGTGGACCATGCTTAATAAAACATGCAAAGACCAAGCATGCAGCTCTTCTGATCCGTTCTTGGCTATTGCCTTCAACTTTTCAAGTGATGCTTATTTACTGTTAAAACAACTACCTGTTAAGAAAGTGACTGGTAATAGGGCATCTTACCTTGATCTGTACCTCTTCCATTGCATCCCCTAGAAGTTCTAAACATAGTCCAGAGATGCCTGATCCCAGCAAATGAATCAAGATCCACATGTGATTTGATTTTCATGCAGCCTCTGAGGTAAAACTTGATCTGTGTTTGATGCAATTCTCACAAAGAATGAGAAAATTAATATGCAGCAAAAATGCAAGCACACAGAGAGCTGAACACTGTTCAGATTTAATGTTTGCCTGTTTCTGATTTATTAACCCAGTACAGATGCAACTGTTTCTTTTCAGCAATTCTCTCCCCAGTTTTCCACTTGCACTGCCAGAGGCACAACAAGAATAGTTGGATTCCAAAATGTGCACAGTGCCTCTTGGCTGGGGAAGAATAAGGACCTCAATCAGTCACAATCTCATTTAAACACAGGTTTACTCTTATTACTGCATCTTATAGCAGCGACTAAAAGCACCACACTTTGTCTCCACACAGCATTTTGGCAGAACAGACAAAAGTTGTTGTTGATGGAGAAGCCAATCATAAGATACTAATTCTTCAAGGTTCATCCATGGGCTTCCTGTGTAACATCAGTGAAACCACATGAAGCATGGTTTGCAACCCTGGATTCATATTCTCCCCAAACCACCAATGGCTTGGCTTTACACTTGACCCTACATAGGGTCTTCAGCATCCAACATGCAACTCAACATTCTGCAGCCTTACTGATTGAGTATGGGTAGGCCAACACACCTCATCCCATCACCCATGCAAACATATCCTAGTGCCTAGGACTACTTGGAAAGAGAATTAAAAGAATATTTCTTCTGGCAAGGAGCAAGCAAGCTGACTTACAAAGCAAATTGTTTGTCTCTGTGCTGTTACTAATCACCAGATCAGGGATCTCTCCTTTATGTCTATCCACTGTGCTCAATGAAAACCAACGAGCTAAACCTAAGCTCTTTTAAGATTTTATTTTACTGAATGCCCTTCCTGCAATACATCTGAAATTCAGCTGGAATTGCCAGCCTCCCTGGTTTCAAATCTGAACAACAAAGTTTGACATGGCTTACTGCCCATAAACAATCAGAAAATGCTTTTCTGCTTTAAAGCATTGCACCGCTTGTGAAGAGAGTTTCTGGAGATGGACTGTATTCCCCAGATACCATGTCTGAGGATGAAGGAATACGTGAGGAAAGCAAATCAGAAGCACTAAACCTTACAAGAGATTTCCTTCAGTTAACATCCTCCCAACATTTCAAATAGCAGCAAGAACAAATTCTGTGTGTTGGGCAGGGTCTTGTGGGCAGGCACAATCCCATGGCCGCCTTCCTTCAGGAGGCAACCAGGCCTACTGAACTCCAGCTTCCACCTTCCTTGTAACTCCTTCCACTTTCTCAAGGCTGGTGAGCAGCACCTGCCTCCTGCACCAAATAAACCCACTTGAAGGGTCACAGCCAGCCCTGACTGTGAGCAATGCAAGGCAGCAGTGCAGAACACATGCTTTGTGCTTCCCCATTTGTCAGATACTGCTCATGCTAATGGAATTGTAATTCTTTCTGAGTGGGGATATGATCAGTAAGCAAACTCACTGCAAAAATCAGTTTAAATATTTAGTTACCTTGGTTATTGAAATAAGAACTCTGAACAATTTGCGAACATACATAATATTATTGTGCGAGAAAATACTCAGTCTCTGGTATATATGGATATTCTGGGCTGTTGTGGAATAAATACAACTTTCCTTTAACATTTTAACTAAAGATTTTCTGAAAAAAATAACAGAATAAGCCATATTAAAAAAAAAAACACCTTTACCCCAGGCTACTATAAAGAAGAAAAAATGTTCCAAATGTGAACTAATGAAGTACAAAGTAATGAATATTTAATTTGCATAATTTACCAAAGTGCAGTCAGAATCCAAGCAAAATTCTTCATAAACAAAGTGTTCATTAGGCATTTACTGTAGCTTTTATGCGATGATTACATTTTTCCCCATATTACTATTACTATGGTATTACACAAAGGTGAATGAACATCTCATGAGAGTGTCTAGAAGGTTCAAAGGAAAAAAAACCGAAACGTGGAAGGCAGTGGTGTCTATTAAATTTAAATAAGCTACCTGTTTGCAGTGAAGAAGATAAAAGACTAAGCACAGCAGAAGAGCAACTGAGAAAAGAAATGGAAAAGGTAATTGAGTTTTACATTATGGGTTTCTTCACTTGGCAGTGTGAATATTATTGAATTAGCCCTATTACTATAAAGATTACACAAAAGCAGAACAGTGTGAAGGCTTGCTATGAAACTTTAACAATATCAATGGAGGTAAGTGCTACCTAAACTGCACACAGGAATGTATCAGAGAAAGAATACAGTGGGATTTTTTTTTTTTTTCAATAGAACTGAACTGTGGTGTGATGTGAATTTTAATAAGAGCATACAGAAAAAATGAAAATGGGAACTGTGAAAAATGTCCATGCACAAAGGGAACAATTTCACAGCCACAACCTGCACAGTAAATATCAAGAGGTGAAATATTTGTATTAAAGGGAATGTCCCTCATACCATAGCTTTATTTAATACACTATCCCTTGCCACGTCTCCTCAGTCTCTAGCTTACCAAGTTTCCTCTGGAACAAGGTCACATATTTACCTGAAATATGGATTTCACATTGTTTTATAGATTCTAAGTGAGAATTAAAGGTCAGCAGATTTAAATTGCCGAATGTGGATCTAAAAACTGCTTTTGTTTGACCACAGAAGATTGAACTAACAGGATGCTGCATTGCTTCGTCTTCTTTTCCAACTTTTCCTTCCTCACTACAACCCAAATTTGTATCTGCTCCCTACACATTATTTATTTAGCTACTGACACAGGTCTTTCTGTAAAGCTTTTCCATGGGGTGTTTGAATAATCTCTAAAATCATAGCATAACATACTCAGTATTTCACAAATTTCTTCCAGAAGGTATGAGGGATATCCTGTAAAAATAACTGACTCAAAATCAGGCTGTTTTTTCCCTACTTCACTGAAGTGGGAGAATGTGGCTGCTGTACAGGAGAACTTACCCTGGCAACAGGGGTCTTGATTAAGCATAAGAAGTACTAGTGCCTCAGGCTGGTAAGAAAGTCTAATTGGGTATTAAAAGAACATTATTTTAACAAATTATACATTCTAGGAGTGAATACAGACAGCATGCTGTGTTCTGCATTTTGTCTTCCTCATCTCTGAATGAAAGAGTGAATTGCCCTTGCCACGGGTCACCCGCATCTATTCCCACACCTTACCCTGCCCTGTAAGTTAGCAACACATCCCAGCTGGAAGGAGTTTTGGACAGCTGGCAAGCACAGTCCAGGGGGATCTCCTGCCTGTTTGATGCAACTCCTGCCCACTTGAAGACAGAGCAGGCAGGTAGTTGCACAGCCTCCCAGGAGCTCAACCTTGGCAACTTCAGGCCTTGGCACTGAAAGAGCCCAGCAGGGTGAACCCACATCCCTCCCTTTAGTGAGCTGTTTGCAGATCATGGGAATGCAGCATGGAAATGTGCAAATGATGATCCATGAGAGACTGATGACAGAAGGTAAAGCAATTAAAAAAGTGAAATTAAAGGAGGGATGTAAACATCAAAACATAACCAGTGATAGGTCCTGAACATGACTGTGTATGAATAGACAACTTTCAGGTTTTATCACAAATACTACTCTTGCAGTCTTAGGATAATTTAACAGAAAAGTGAGTAATTCTCATTTTTTTTGTTCCTCCAAGAGACCAGTAGTGATGTGACACCAAGGAAGCTGAAATGAGGCACTAGGATATGGAAAGCAGATTCCACAGTAGCTGCTATAGTGCAGGGAAATGTCTTTGACATCACTGCTCACAAGCCTATTAGCCCAATGCCAAAAGACCAGTTTAACATACTACCTCAATGTGTAGTGGACTCCCTTTCCATGTGCCTTAGCTGGGCATATCAATATCTCCCCTGTGAGGACAGTGCAGTTTTGCTTGAGTAGCCAGTTGCAGAGGAAAGTCCCTGTTTAGAACAGATGTTACAACAGAGGCATTGGTATGATTTTCTGGAAGACAAAAAATATTTTTATTTTATGAGCAATGGCATAATCATAAGAAAACATTGCCCAGATTTCTTTTGAGTCATTGAATAATTTTTAGAAAGCTGGAGGCTGGAAGGTGACCTCCCTGAAAATCCATGGACTAGGTTATTTGAGAAGTGCTCTTCCACCACCCACATTGTGCAATGGGAAGGTTTAGCTATGACACCCTGCAGGGACCAAATGCCTTATAATCTGCACCAAACCAAACTGCAGCCCTACAATCTTCTGTTCTTCCTCTATTCCTGTGTCCAACTCCTTCCTTCCCTTTTTTTTCTATCCCTATGGTAATGACTGCTCCCCTCTGAACACTTGCTTCCAACCCATCCCAGCTTTGTTATGCATTGGTGAGGAAGTAACAGCTCTGACCATCGAGTTAACAGCACATGGGTTAACTGGGACCTGTGATGACAGCTGTTTCATGATCTTGGCCTCATCTACAACCCAACATGTAAACACTATGAAAAGTGTTATAACAAGGATTAAACACTCAGAATATATCAAATGAGACTCAGGAAGACCAGGTCTTGTGTGGTTCAGGCTGTTAGCACATAAAAGATAAAGGAAGGTTGGTGATAAGGGTGTGCACAGCCATCAGTGCTGAACAGGCATGAACCGGGTGCAGGGAAAGGGGAGTGGTGTGGCCAGGCCAGCTGGTGCCAGGTCAGAAAGCAGCTACCCCATCCTGAGCATCCACCTTTCAGTCAGCACTGAAATGTGTTTCAGCCAAAGCCAAATGACAAAACTGGAGCTGAAGTGTGGCCAAGTGTCTATAAGTAGCCTTTTTCCTGCTGGAATAACAACTGTGTATTGATGAGTGGAATAGCAGATGGACATTTTGGAGGAAAAATTTTTACAAAATTACAAATTTCTATGCTGGCTTCAGACTTGGTTAAGTATTATCCAACCCTCAGAATCTGAAATAGTGGCAATGAGAGGTGAATACCTATGATGTGAGCTGTGGATCCAGAATATCCAAGTTTTTACAGGTTTGTTGCAGCACCACACCACTAGCAAGAGCTGTGATTTAGACCACTCTGTAGTGAACTATATTCTGGTTTCCCAAAAATGACTCAATAGTGATGCTGGTACTAAAACAACTGGTGTCTGGTTCTGCTTGGCAGGGAGTGGGACATTATTCTTGACTGTTAAATTGTGCATGAAATGTAAATATTTTCACTGTGTCTAGTGGATCTTTGATGCAGCTGTGCAGTGCTCCTCAGGTACGCACTCTCCTGAGAGCAGTTTTTTGCTGTTTGGCTCTTGGGACTTTTCAGGGTCATGCTGGCAGCATGGGGCACTCCCTTAAGGCGACATTCTGATTAGAAATGCTTCCCTACTACAACTCCAGAAATATAATGAATTAGACTGGGAAGTAAGTAATTTGTATTGATGCCTTTCCAGCTCCAAGGGTGGGAGATCCCTTAATGCCCTGCCTCCTCCCTCATGCAGAAACTGGGAGGAGTTCCCACAAAAGAAATGGAGTAAGAGTGCAGACTTGAAGGTAAGGCTGGCTCAGATGAGAAGATTAAAGGCAAATCATTATTCACATTGAAATGATTTTTGAGCAATGTTCCATAAATATTAGGAATTTCATCAGTTTATTTTTATCATATGCAGGCATATTCCTTCTCCTTCCTGAACATAAATGAACTGGCTTAATCGGACTCCTTTTCATTTAATAGAATTATTATTCCTTTTGCATCTCCCCTGCTGCTTCATATCACTGTTGAGTATTTATTAAGAACTAGTAAAATTCATGGATTTTTCTTGCTTGCCAGGTACAGAAAAATACAGAAAGTAGGCAAAGGGCAATCTTTTGTGCTTACTTGGCAGAGGAGGCTATGGCTATAACACACTATTAGATTACATAAAGAAAAGTAGTAAAATTGTTGAAATGAAGCAACAATTTTCCTATCTCATGACCCTATCTTGCAAAGGGCTGATGCTGCACTTTTCACAAAAAACCTGGGATGATAAACAGGAAGACTGTGACAGTTTCAGTTGCACAATACTACATTATGGGAAACATTCAGGACCAGAAAACACAATTTTTCAATCTGGTTCAGTCTGGGGATAAGCCTAATATGTTCTCTTTGGAATACAGACTTTGCATTGCAAATTGAAGCCCCTAGTCAGAATGCTGTCCTTAATCTTCCTTATGCCCAACACCAATTTCTTTTTATCTTTTTTCCCCCCATTTATTTTCTTCCCCCATGTTTCTTTTTTTCCCCATTTTCTCATGACTCCTCCAAGATATTTCACTTTCCTCGGGGACCTACTTGTTAAAACTCTGTTCTCCAGAAGAGCAAATAAAGACTCTACGACTCAAAGAAATCTATTTGTTTAATTCTCATCAAAAAGATGTGGGCCTATGTTAGCATGTTCAAAATTTGCAAATTCAAAATGTATCTCACTAAACTCCTCTGAAAAGGAATTATATTCATTATTCACAGAATATTCTCAGCTCATATTACTAGTAAACATTTCTTGCAAATGAGTAAATAATTTCGATAATTTTGTTTCAATTTTATGACCACATCTCAATTATAATAACCAACTACTGATATAAAACCTTTAGCATGTTAAAAAAATTATTTTCAAACACTTGATAATATGGAGGACAATAAGGACAATAAGGAGAACACTAGAGGAAGATGACAGGCACAGACAAGAAACTTGCACTATCGTTCATAATTGGAAATAACTCTAGTTCCCATTTATCAATACCTCATTTAGCAAACGAGCAGGTTCATAGGCAGTTAACATAATGAGGAGCATCCTGGAAATTACAAAACAGAGTGGTGAATGTATGGCTCTACAGGGGAGACACATGCAAACAGTTGAAATGCTCTTCCCTGTCCCAAACACCATGAAAACTAGGCACTTCTCACTGTGTGAGTTTAGAAGCTGACTGCAAACTTTCATGCAGACAGAAGTATGACATCTGTACAGAAAATGAACGTGGAAACATACCTGGCCATGACAACAACTTGATGCTGATGTTACTGCTTTCCTCATTTTCTCAGCACTGATTCTTTGAAGAAGTGTCATTTTACCTTACTTCCTATTTCAACCAGGAATTTAATAGCAAACAATTCACCACAGGATCTCTGATGAATGTCAAAGACTCATTTGTAATAAAATAAACTAAAACTGCCAAAAGTTAAAAAAGCAAATGTGTAAAACAAACCTTTGCCTTTGAAATTAATGAGTTTTGAAATATCTCTTACACCAAAGCAGAGCAAAGCCAGAAAGCAAAACAAGAAAGGAACCTGGAGAGACAAGAGAGGATGGAACCAGACCAAACGACAGATCACAAACCTGGGGAATCAAGTAATATGCAAATAGTGGTAATCAACAAGGATAACAAGAAAAGCATGATCAAAGCTAAACTCTTCTGATAGAAATGACTCCTATGACACGCTAGAAGTGCATTAGCACCCTGTAACCACAATAAAGGAGCCAAACTAAGTAATTTGTATCAAAGAGTAGCATGCAGAAAGAAAGAATTCATTAAAAAGTAACATATGGCAAGCAGGTTCAACCTCTTCCCTACAATTAACTCAAGAAAGTGGGAAATGGTCTCACTGAGATGTATGACATTAAAACAAAAATTAAGGAAAAATCCCCCAAACCCCAATAACAATGGGGAAAAAACCCAAACCAGCAGTGAAGACTCGGCATAAGGATGTAGAAAGAAGAACTGAAAACATGCTGAAACATAGGAAGCCTCTCAGGACCATGGAACTAAACAAGACATTTCCTAGAGATTCTCTATATTCCTCATCTTCTCTGGTAATATATCCATCTGGTTCTTGTGAATCCCACCTCCATCATCTGTTATGCACCCTTTTAAGTACTTCCAGTTCCATCCACACTGCTAAGCCCATGTCTTATGGGAACTCTTATCATCCTCCTTACAGTCCCACAGTACCCTAACAATCCCCTAACAACAGCCTCATTTCCCCACACACATTCCATGTCCCTTATGGCCTTCAACGACACCCTTTCAGCGTGTTCCATGTTTCTGGCATCCCCACTTAATAAGTTGTCCTCATCCCTTCCATGTGCTTTACACTTCGCCAAGTCACAGAACTGCAGAGATTGGAAGGGCTTCTGGATGTCTCCAGTCTGATCCACCTTGCCCAAGCAGAGTCAGGTAGAAGAGGTTGCTCAGGGTCATGGCTGGTTGGGGTTTGAATATCTCCAGGGGTCGAAACTCCACAATCTCTTTGGCCAACCTGTGTCCACCCCCACAGTAAAACAGCTTTCCTTATTTTTAAGAGGAATTAACCATGCAGTAGTTTTCTTCACTGACCCTGCCATACCGCATTCATCTGCTCTAAGTACCTTAAATATCGAATCCACGTATCTTGCACCTACACACAGAGGTTGTCTTCTACCAGTTGTGCTTTGCTTGCTGGTCAGGCAGAGGCTGTGCCCCTGGCCAGGATGTGATTGGTCATGTGCATGAACAGCTGGCAGCCTTTTGGCTGCTAGGCAAACCAAATATAACCATCAGGGCTGAACTCCCTCTGTTTACCCTTGGTTATTGTCTTAATAAGCTCCCTTCCTCTACACAATCACTTGAGATATCTCTGACAATGCAATTGTCCCTTCACTAGTCTCAAAACAGGCAGTGGCTTCAAAAACTTTTGACAGGTATTAACAAAGAAAGCCCAAACTTAAACGAAGGTGCTTATTCTTTCCAACTGACAATGCTTTTAAGTTAGACTCTGAAGATACTTTTTTGTGTCCAAAGGTGGGAGGAATTAGGCCTACAAACAACATATGCATCTAGCCATAGACTGCATTGAAAATAAAAAGAGATGAGACTGTACATGGTGGTATGACCCAAAGAAACATTTGATGATGGATATTCATGATGGATATTATTACCACCTCTCTTCTGTCAGGGAAAATACTTGAGAGCCAATAACAAGATAATTTCTGAAAAAAACCAGCATACTTCAAAAATCTTTAGCTACACAATGTATTCCATAAAAATCACAGGTACTATGTTTCCTGGGTATTAGTCTTTTTAACAAAGCTTTCAGGGAGCAACATAAGAGTTGAGCAAAAGGAAAAAAGGCATCATGCCAAATTCACATGATAAACCAGTGAACAGCAGGCACTGAGCACACCTTAAGCTCAGAGACCATTTTTCTTTTTTCCAAGAAATCTGCAGAACAAGATTTATACAAAAATAGCTTGTAATAAAAAAAAACACCAGGTTGCCTGGGGAAAAGAGTAAAACTGTTCTAAAATAGCATCTGAATCTGTGAATGGAATGAACTAATTTAATAACACTGAAAAATATTGCAGAGACCAACTTCCAGCTGAGACAGGTTTAGCAAAGCACCTCCTGGCTTAGTATTTTGGCTCACCTGGTGGAAATGCAGAGGGTCTCAGCTGGAAGCTCAGCTGTGCTAATGTGCAGGACATACATTGGAAGTCGAGATACCAGATGGGGGATTTTGCTAACTGCTTAAATTGGCTCTCATGGCGGGCCACCAATTGGCAAGCACAGGATCATTTTAGGCTTGTATTATGCTAAAAAGCACAATAGTGGTGGGGGGAAATGAGGAGCATGAAAACAAAGGTAATCCTGTGCTCAAGCAAACATAGAGGTGGTTGCTTTCTGTGTGATTATAGGAGCCTGGTGTTTGCCTTTGAAGTCTGGAATGTAAAAGACAATGCAAATGAAAAATACAGTGTGGATGCTACATGTACATATATATATATATGTGCTTCAATCCAACACAGCTGATGTCTTGATCCCTTTGTGACCATTGAAATAGGAATGATGAACATCAGTGCCTGAGGCTACGGTGGCATGTGGATTGCAGGTGATTCCTGGTCAGAACATCAAGCTCAAGATTTTTAAAGCTATCTAGGGACATCTATCTCATTTGCAACTTTTTGCTAAACAGAGACCTTTTGTATTCTTTCAACAGTTACCTTTTCAGAGAAAGGAAAGGACTTTTAATTTTTAAATTGAAGAGTGTTTATGCTCCTCTGAGATGGATGAAACCATTAGCCTATGGTAAAGAATATATAAACTGGGTAAATTTGAGAGGGACACCAACCATTCTCCATAAATTACAGAAGAAAGGTATTCAAGACTAGTGTCTCAGCACAAGATCTCTAAAGAAAACTCTCTCTTTAAGAGAAATTAATAACTTTTGCTGATAACTAGTTTTGATTTGTGAGCCAAAAGGATATAATCATGAGGATAAGAGGCAAATAATCCTCAAGTGGAACAATTAAATTCCTATCAATTGTGTCATAATAACAGAACAGTCTTCTAAAGCTCTGGAGATGCCTAACCTTTCTCTCTATTAAGTAAAGATAATCTACAATTACAGTGCTTAATTATTTATAAAGATTCTCAATATTTTCCGTCTCTGTAAAAATGGCTTTTCTAAATTGGTTTGTTTTTAGCATGGTTGTTTTTCAACCCTCAAAAGTAAATAATTTTGTTTCCTCATTCTTATGGGGTGTTGAGCACTTTGGTTGTTCTTCCCCTTATCTTGTAATACTGAGCAGAATTTTGTAGCCTTGGTTGGATCCCCATCACAGCCATATGCAGTGTTTTTATACCTGGGGTGATGTTTGAGTTTGTTTTTCTACTCAGCAAGCCACTTTACAAAGGACAAATGCCACACCACTGCTTTTTGTCTGAGCAGCCATGGACCTGTCTCTTGCACGGGTGTCAATGCAAGGAGCTTCCAGTTCCGTGTCCTGAGGACTTTGACCAAGGACATGCTTTGCAAACAGAGCTGCTGGTGAGGGTGTGTAGATGGGTCAAGCCTAGATCTGGAGCTAAAACTGGTCTTAGGTATCCTTGCTCTGACTTAGACAAACTGTACCCCACAGCCTTATCTTCAGTCTGGATCCACATGGCAATACAGATGAGGTGTGTGGCACAAACCCTCTGTTGAGTGTGGTGTAGCTTTCTTCCTTCCCATGCATCCAGGTTTTCCTTCACAGAAAGCCAGGACATATTCATTCACCCAATTTTCTCCTCAGCTGCCTGTGGAGAAGGAGCCCAGCTGTGCCATGGTGGGAGAGGATACCAGCATAGACTGCATTGTCAGTGTAGAGAACCTGATTGACTTCTGGAGAGGCTCTTCTCTCTCCACTGAGAATGCAGAGACCTTGGACAAAGCAGGCTCCTGCCCTAAAAACCTTGCAGCAGGGGGAGATCAGTTTAGACAACCTTTATCTGAAGCAAGCTGACACTGTCACCTACTAGTGGGCTTGACACAAAACACAATCAGGTTTAACTCAGCTTGTCAGGTTAGCGAAGCCTGTTTAAAATAAATCAGAAATTCATTAAGAAACTTAGTAAGATTTTCTTTAAAATGCTGATGTTTTGAAACCATTTTACACTTCAGGTACTTGTATCTAAAACTTAGAAAAACTGCAGTGAACATTGCCTCCATGTTTAACAGGCATTAAACTTTTAAGATTTATTTATTTGTTTGCTTAATTTTAAGGTTTCTCTTTGTTAATGTATGAATTTTCCCTTATTTTAGTATGGGTATTTTTATTTTCAGCTACAAGTCAATCACATAATCGCATAATAAAAAAAATCCTCTGTGTCATACATATGTTTCCAAGAGAGGCAAGAAATGAATTGTAATGTCTAGAGTATTTGCATTTCTTCTTCCACTAAAGAGGGGAAGGAGTATAATCTCAGCATTACCCTGATTTATACTTCATGGGAATGTATGTAAAAGAACATAAATACTATTGCTGCAATTTTATATCATATTTCACGTGGGTTTTTTTGCTTTTTCTTACTAGTGTTTCCCAGTTTCATCTGTTTACTGCTTTCCTCATGAAAGAAATGAGCATGTTGATATAAAATATTACATCAAATACATCTGGGAACATGCACCCTGGTTTCCAGGATTTTAGAAAATAAAGAGTTGTTTCCAAGCTTCTGCTTTTCTATGGAGAGAGGGGAATAAACATCTTTGGTTAATATCTTTAAATGTGCTGAGAGACATAAAAATGTAAGCTCCCTTCCTGCTTCATTCATACATTAAAAGGGGTTGGAAGGTACTTAGGAACAGAAGGAAAGGGTTGATTGGTGAAGTAACTAGAAAAGTCCTAGGCTTTGGAGTTGGTAATAATATTAGAATTAATGTAACTGGCCATATTGCCATAGTCTGCAGCTGTGGAAAGGATTCTGCAAAAAATGAAAGGTTGTGTATGTTTTTTACATATAATGGCAGTTTCTTTCCTAATACTGCTGTTGTAGCAGAAACCATATTTCACATTAATATTACTTAATATGTTATTCATTGCCCTGGGCTCCAGAAATGAGCAGTGAATTAGGTCATGGTGAATAAATGCCTATCAGTGTCCATCAAATGACATTCCTCATCTCCTTTCCACCTTTTCTTTTGTTTCATGTGGTATCAAAATCTCATTCTCTTGTTTATCAGGCAGTACATGACAGAGCAAATCTTTCTGGAGGCATCTATAAATATATAGCTCCCATCACAGCTAGCGTCAACCTCGATATAAATGGTAAGACTGATGTAAATCCCTCTCGTTTCCACGAGGTATGTGCTGCATTTGGTCAAATGAGCACATTTCAAATGACCCTGAACTAATTACCTCTCAATGGTATGGCACGAGGCCAAACCAAGGGCCAGCTCAAGCCGCTACAGCTGAGGGGTCTCCATGCTGTACCCAGGTCCATCAGTCTCTCTCCCTCTCCTTGCCTACAGCCTCACCAGAACTGATTTTAGCAGATGCTGGCATATGAGCAATGACTTCTGAAGCTGCTCATCAGCAACTCATAGTTGCCTAATCCTTTTTTTTTTTTTTTTTTGAATTATCCCATTTTCTTTTTATCTCATGTCCTGCACCTCAGACAGTTGTTGATATATTGCTATTTTGATATACACTGACACATGGCTCCTGAAATACTACATAAGTGATTCAGGCTGCTGCAACAGTTAATTTATAGCCTGCGCACACAGCCTTAGCTCCCAGTGATGCCTAGACTAGGTAAAAATGACACTCTCCATCCTGCAAGGGGCAGCTCCTCACACCTTGGCATTACTGGATAGTGGAAGTTTAGCAACCTACCTCATCCTGATGTGATCAAGCCATTAAAATTAATGGGACAGGTAAAATTAGTGACCTGCATTTAGCAATGCACAAATGTTATAGGACTTTATTTGCCCCTGACCTCTGTCCCAGGCTGACTGCTGGCCCTGTGGCTGCTGTGTTGTGTTCAGCAAGAGCCCAGTGCTGACCACCAGAATTAAAACTCACCAGACAGTGCTAAGAAAAGAGTGAATGGAGGTCTCTTTGTAGAAAGCTTTCTGGAAAAACATAGATATATGCTTGCAACCTGAATTAAAGAAGAAAAATGGGGTTTCTTTCTGTGTGATAATTTCAGTCAGCTGACAGGAGGATACTGCCCTTTTTGGCTATATAGTTCCCTATTAGGGGAAAATTCACTTTAAATATCCAGTTAGAGACCTGTGACTATTTTAGGGAAATGCCCTGAAGGCCTTCACCTTGTCCCTTCTATTTATGCATTTATACTGCTTTAGTTAAGACTGTGGCAGCAATGCTGTCAGAGATACTATATTTTCAAGAGGCCATGGGATCTTTTTTACCACTGAAAGGTGGTCATAAAAATGTGCTTTGGGCTGCAACCTGTATTACAAGAATTGTCCCAATAAGCAGACTCATTTAACCAAAGAAAGCCTTCCCATCTCAAATAGCTGGATTTTTTTAAATTCTACATGTGCAAAGAACGAACATACCTTAGTGACTAGGATAAAACTGCTGGACTACCTTTCAGCAAGAGTTCCTAGCAGTGCAGGGAATACAGAGGAGCATGCATGCAGCTGTGAAGAAAGGTATCTGCCTTTCTTTCATGCCAGGAAACCAGAGACAAAAAGGAGTGTCATCCTGACAATACAGTGTCACTGAGCACTAGACTCAAAAGCTGGGCCATGATTAACCCCATCCCAGGCTGACAGGAATAATGTTAATGACACATTTAGCTACTAGGATCATGGTCTTTCCTATATGTAGGTAGAATCAGCCTGTACTCATGGAATCTGACGTGGCTTTACTTCATTTATTTGGTGCTGCTTCTAGCTGTGCTTCATGTGGTGCACTTAAAAGAATTGATCTGCCTGAAACATAGAATAAGCATCTGTATCAGGCAGGAATTTCACTTCTGCTATGGCAAGAGTTCTAATAAAGACAGACAAAATTGTCTTTTGCCTCAGCCACAATAACACAGCATTTTAAGGAAGTGTGGACAAACAGAAAGGGGGAAATGGTCAGGGAAGATGAAGTGAAACAAGGAAAGATGGGAAGAAAACATGAGTAAGCTACAGAGCACTAAACCACTTGCGGCTGCTTTCACTTGGAAATAAAATGCCCTTTACTGGCTGTGGATAACTTCTAGAAGACACCTGATGTAAAAATGCTGACATTACATATTGGGTTCATGTACCTCACCTCTTCAAGGTGGCCTTGTGCAGAGGAACCCTAGTGAGCACAGCTAGTGACTCTTGTCAGTTAAACTGGATTTCTGCAGATAATTTCTCTCAAACTGACACTTCTCTTTATTTAAACTGTACTCAGACAAAGAATCAAACTTTCTAAGTTTCCAAAGAATTCTAAGGAAGGACTGATCCAGACTTTAGATCCTGGTCTCCAAAAAGAGAGGGTGTTCTTTTGGGTGAACAGGAAGGACTCCCAGATTCAGTGTAAGAATGATTGGAAGTAACGAATGAGATTATACACTTAAATATTGGGGTTGAAATGTTAACAGGCAAATATAGTAAATGGACAAAGCTGAATTTTGTACTGCTAAAAAGCAAGATAAATGTTCAATGAAGAGGGAAAATGTCTGTTCTCATCCAGTAAACAAACAAGGCTTATTCAGAATTTACATACACTGGGCAAGAGCATTTTTGGAGAAAGAAATTTAAGTTTTGTCTAAAATAAGTGAAAATATTTGGATGTTTTTAAACAATTCACTCTTGAATATAGGCAATTACAGCTTCAGGGGGCTATGCATGAAAGAGTCATGACACCTAAGTCACACCTGCAAATAGAGTTATGCTTCAAGTCCATCTTCTATCTGAACAATGTTGAACTACACTGATAACACCCTGCAAGGCTGGAAATGGCCCAAGGTTGAAGCAGGACAGGGAATAAGTAGCAGGGCTGGTTGTTTTAGGGCTCATGTTTACTCAATACCAGTATGTTGAACATTTTAATGTGCCACACTGCCTAGCCACCAGAAGCCTCTCTTTTATTGTGAAAGGGATGCTGGAGATAGTTACATATTTATTTACAATAATTTATGCTCGTATGTGGTGCCTCAGTAGTCTTTTCTACACAATATCTGAGGGTCTGAACAACTTTGTACTGTCCTTGGAATTATCTAGGGTGTGCAAAAAATCCAAGGGGATGGTGATTAAAGCTGGGGTAGCTCCAGCTGACAAATACATTACAGATAAATTGGTATTACTGATCATTGTTTAAAGCCACTGGACACTAGATTTGGCAGACTGATTTGACTGTGTTCTTTTGTCTTTTCCCATGGATAATTTTTTATCTTCTCTTGCTTCAAAAGCTAACTCGCTTCCTTTGAAGGACATTAAGCTTGACATGGTTCAAGCTAAGCTTCTTGAACTTAAATCCAGCATGGATATCCCCTGACTGAATCAGCTTTAACTTGAATTGTGTGTATCTAATATTTCACACTGTTTAAATTATACTCCACAGCAGCTGAGGACTATGTGAATTCTAGTGCTAAATTTAATCAAGTGCTCCTCCAGTGTGGAAGAGAATATATCCTTGGAATTAATGGAAAGAGACAAATTAAATCAATCCCTGTGATCTTGGTTCTGTCCACTCTGCACCAGAAGATGTCCCAGAGAAAAGACCTTCACTAGCAACTGAAGCCTGAAGTCTGATAATGTGAGAACTTAAAACTGCAAGGTATGAAACCTATGAAGAATGGTACACTTCATCTGGACTGTAGGATCAACAAGAATTTAATAAGTTAATCAGATCATCACCATTTGAGTGCACATCAATTTGAATTGTTTCCCCATTATGAAGTGGTTGTCTGTAAATTATTGCCGAGAAAGCCATTTTCAAATTAATGTTTGAGCCATTAGAAAATACAGAGGGCATTTTCATTAATTGGAAGAAGCTTTTCTTCCGCTCTCTCTGTCATTACCTTTGTTGCCCAGAATCAGTTTAGTGCTCAAATTTATTGATGTGTATGATTCAGTGGCATTATTTGTTTAGAATTTGTCCAATACCTGATGGAATAAACTCATTAAGTGTAAATGAATAGTTATGTAGTCATCAACTAAAATGAGTCACTGCAGTTCTCTGAAGTCATTACAGTGCCTTCGAAAACAGCTGGAAAGAAAGTCTCTGTGAAGGTTACAGCTTCCCTCTCAGAGGTAACCACATTAATTTTCATCCCTTCTTTGGTATGGCTTCTTGTTTACAGAAAGTGAGAATCATTCTTCAGCAGAAGACAGTTGGTTTGTTGTTTTTTTTTTTATCCAGGAATGTATCAAACCAGCCTGTGAAGAGTTTCACATTTTTCTGCCACAATGCATTTGTTTTCACAGTATATAGAAGCTGGGATTCAGGAAGGAGAATATTGTTTAGGAAAATAGCTGCTTTAAAATCACTGGTTTTGGAGTTAAGTATGATGTACCTCTTCTATAGCTGACAAACATTCTGCCACTGAAGACTGAAAGAAGAGGAGGGCTTGAAGACTGAAGGTTCTCTATTTCAGTAAAACTGCCCACATGAGCAGGAATTCCTGATTTCATGTTACAACTTCTGCAAGGGAATGTACTATAAGAAATTAAGGTTGGCTTGGGCATGGGCTTCACTTTTTGAGAAATAAGTGTCTCCACAAGCTTTGCCTACTTGTTTGTACGCTTGATAATATAGGTAAACTGAAAACTCTGTTTTGTTGATACTCACACCATCCTAGCACTTATTTTGATGTCCAGTATGACAGAGACTTGGAAGGTGTTAGCAGTAAGGCAATTCAGCTAAGGGGAACAGACAAAGGATTCCTACACACTTTTTACTGGCAACTGTATTTATCTCAGTGCACCAGAGGTAAATATCTATAAAGTATCTATAAATGTTTTTCATAGTCAAAATGCATCCCACTGTATTTAGCATAAGCCTTTTGAAAATCCTATTGCTTGGGAGCTGTTTCACTGAGAATGCTGTAAGAACCATAGGGAAAAGAAAATCCCACTAAAAGTGACAGTATCTAATATTCTCTCTCACAGCCACAAACAGCTCAGTTACTGGAGTTTCTCATCAAAACAGTCCTAATGCATTTTGTAAACATGTTGTCTGTGTTTCTTCTACCTGCTTGCTCAAAAGCTGTGTTCATTTGTTGTGAGGCTAGAGACATCTATGAAGGGATTATCAGCTGTTTATGGCATTTTTAATATTGCCCTTAGGCCTGTGCATTCCAAAATACTTTGGGGTCCCTCCACCTGTTTTTACAATGCTGCTGGAGCATGGGTATGGTCACAAGAGTGTCAGCACAAGATAGGAGCCAAGGCCCACAAAACTCAGTAGAGTTTTTCTTTCAGGTTCTGAGGATTTTAGATAATGTCTATGGTCATGGTTATTTCACTTTAGACAACTTAACAGGAACTAGTTATAATTCATTTTCTTATTTTTTTTCCCTGGTGCATAATTAGGCTTGGGGAGACATTTGAAATGCAACCAATGAGACATTTGATATAGCACACATAACATTTTCTTCAATTAGGAATGCAGAATTGTATTACACAGCACGTTAAATGGCACATTAGCAGATGTAAATGCTTCCATTGAATTAAGACTGGTTAGTTTGCTTGTTAAGTTAATTTTTGTTACAGTAAATGAGTAGTTTTCTGGTTTTAAACAGCACACATAAATGAACTGATCCAACTTCTCCACTTGTGGGTTCTAGAAGTGGACCAATACAGCTTTTCTACCTGGACTAGTGGGTGTGATATGGCACATGAAAGCACCCAGGACAGAAATTTTTTTTTTTTTATTTTTATTTTTTTTTTTTTTATTGCATGCTTAACTCCTAGGAAAAAAAAAAGTTTAAACTTCTAAAATTCTAATGTATTTCAGATGTCTTTTGGAAACTGCTCCAAATATTACTTCTATACAGAGCATCCATATTGTAAGAATTCACCATTCCTGGAAGTAAGAGAATGAAAAGAAGAGCAGCTGAAAAGGTTTTTACAGGAGAAAGCAATGTAAAACAGGTAACCTCAACTTGGTTGAAAAATACTGAGTTATTCCCCAAGAGGTTTTCTCAGGGAAAGATATTTGTGTAGAAAGGCAGCTCTCCAGTGCAGGAGAACAAAGCAGGTGTCAGGAAATTCATGTAGAAGACACTGCTGGAGCAGAAGGACTTATTGCTGTGTCTCCATCTGCAACAGATTATCTTGTCATAAAAATATGTCTGTAGCAAAGCTGCACCTCAGGCAAACTGACCTCCCTGAGTCTTTTTGTCCTGCATCAGTGTCACTGGGAGAGTACAGCAAAAAAACCCACAGGATGCCACTGAGTTACAGAGGTCTGCTCTTTAACCCACATTGTACCTGGGACACAGAACTCCTAACCTCCCACCCCAATGCACTACTGAACCTAAATCCAAGCATTTGAACTTTTCGTGGGATAGCAGCCCAAAACCTGCCAATATGTCACATAATAGCATTGAGCCATGAGCCACTGAGTTGATTGCCTGCATTTCTTTGGTCCGTGAAGGGCAAGGAGAGCATCTCTTTCTGAACAGGTCCTGAAAAATCTTCCCTTGTTTTTGGAGGTGCAATTAATTATTACAGCTACTCAGAGACTCTGAATGAGATCACAGACCTTGGCAAAAGCACTGTGTGGCAGAATCTCTGGAGTGCTCCCACCTTGTGAAGGTCCACTGAAGGTTTTCCTAGAGCAGGGAAGCTCCTTACTTCCAGGCCAGGCTCACCTGGGGATTGTCTCAGATATATCAGCACTGACATGTGCAGAGAATAAAAGCCAAGGCATAATTCTCTGAAGCCACAGGGATGAGCCAGGAGTGTTTTTGGCAGCCAGACACTGGGTGATACTCAGTACACCACAGAGAAACACTGACATGGCTTTTTCTAAAACTTGTTCCTCTTAAATGCTGATTCTGTCTTGTAGACCTGAGTTAGATTTCTGAGACATAAACTTGCAGACCAGAGCCACCTCCTGCCATCTGATTTCTGCATGAAACAGTGCAGGTCTGGCATTACAAAGCACAAGCCCTGGTCTGTAGGACTGGATGAGGTTTCTGCTTTCTTTTACAGTCCTTCTGTTCTTGCACTGCCCCACTCAAGGGCAGCCAGAGACAGAGCTGCCCTATGAGGTCACAATTCCTCTTGGCATTTCCACTTTTGCCTTCACAGTCCTCTGAGATTCTTCACACAGCCATGAAACACTGTAGTATTTGCTTTCTGAGCTCTTCACTCAGTCAGGTTTGAACCTACTTACTGCACAAAGCATCTCAGTAATATTATCCCATTTTCTAACAACTTTTATGTTCATTTGCCTTGTAGCCAAGTCACTCAGAGGTGAGAAATGAAGAGTAAACTCTTCTTTTGAGAAGGATCGTCAGACAGTTTTCATTTCCTGATTGAAAGACTGCTGATCTTAAGCAGTGGAAAAGCCACAGCAAAACCATACCTTTGCTCATTCATCACGGTGTGTAAAATCAGATCATTACAAGCTGCGGCAGCTTAATCAAGCAGCCTTTGAAACACAAAGACTTCTGACTCAAATGGAGTTAATGATGGCAGGTTTTTTTTTTTGTTTTTACTACTGCTCCCATAATGTTAAAAGTCTCACATTTCCACAGAGTGCTTGCTGATGATTATAAGCAGCAAAGCTTTGGATCCAGTTATACCTGTGCTTCCATCTGCTGTTTCAGAAACCAATTCTATTATCATTGCTTTCTTGTTAATGACTTACTTCTTGAACTCATTTAAGATACCTGCTCCCTTGCTCTCTTCTTCATTGACAGTGTCAGTGGAATAGCTGCTTTTATATTCAAATGTCCTGAGCACAAAAATTGCCAGCTGAATTATGTCTGTCCTGGGTGTTGAGCTGGATAGAAGAAAACACATTCATTTTCTACAGCTTGTAATGAACTGTTTCTCCTGTTGTTGAGGCACATCGTCTGACAGCAACTCCTGGTTTGGGAGGATGTTTTTATATTCACTATATGTCATTAATGAGCAATGTACTTATGTGTGGATATGTGGATCCTTACGTGAAAGGATCTGGTACTCAGCCAGTTTTTCTTTCACTTGCATATTCACAGTGAAAAATTGATTTGTTCCAACAATACAACACCCACCAGAAGACTGTTCAATGGTACCTTTCTCCTTTTACATGGATTTTGCAAAATGCAGTTGTATACTATTCAAGAAGATGCTTCCTCCTCTCTTTCTGTCTGAAGAATATTTTCATGTTACTTTTGGATATTTTTCATGAGCTGCAGTGGTGCTTCAAATTAACTTATTGCCCAGAGCAGTTATTGCATGACATTTGAAACTCAGAGACTTGTCCTTACCCATCATCAGTAAAACTCATGACTCCATTCTCTCCGAAAATATATTTTTTCTCATTTTTCCAAGCAAAATTACTGATGTCTCTTAAATTTTAACGCCTTTTATGCCACCCCAGGATTGGTTCCCCTACTGTGTTTTTTCTCCTTTGTCCACAGCAGCTGGGCTTTATTACCTGCTCCTCTCAGTGCTGCATGGCTAGAAGACAGGTCCTCTGTTATGTGCCCTCACCTCTCTGCGTGGAGCTGGTTTCCAAAAGGGCAGAGCAGAGTCCAGAGTCAGGCAGGTGTGAGGATCACAACAAATATAAATCTCACAGCAAATATCAATCTGCAGTAGGCTCTGTTGGAGAAGGTAACATAATGACACTTCTTTTTGGTGAAGAGGTCCCCTGGATGTGTTCAGCAACATTCCCCCCACCCCACACCTCATGGAAGATGAACATGGAATGGTGGAACTTGCTCCCCATCATTGTGCATCTGCCCTGTGCTGAGCACGGCAGCCCAGCATCACCACTCTCCATCACATCATATGGTCAAAGAGGCAGAAAGTAAGCAGGCATAAGAAGAAAGATCATCAGTGCTTACCAAGCCCTTCCAACTGAAATGCAGTCTATTGCTTTTACTTTCCCCTGACACTTTAATTAATGTCCTATGTCTACTAAAGCAGATAGGCAATACAAGGGGAGAAGAGAGCTGGTGGCCTGCTTTACTAGGTGAGAGGACTACTGTTATATACCAGTTTATTTTTTGGACATGTTGATTTGCAGCACATGGATAAACAGTAGCTATTAACATTTGGGAAACTGGAGTGAACTTTGTTGACTGGAATATCATAACTGAAGGTATTTATCCTCTCTCAGCTATAATGGCTGGAGAATTTTATGTGCTCTCTCCTCTCTTTGCTTTCTTCAAAGCAAAGAAGATAATTGAAGGAAATGTGTGTGTGAGAGAGATTATATTAATGTGGCTAAGGCTTGTAACCAGTTCATACATGTGGTGATATGGTAGTTGCAGTTTGGTGAAAGTGGTGGTAATGGTGAAGTTTTATGGATCTTTGGTAAAACAGTTTGAAGCAATAAAGTAAAAAAGCTATTAATGACTCACTCGTTTAGTGCTGTCATTGTAAACAGAGGACTGGCTATTGCATTGGTGTTTTTATGTTTGCATTTGAAAGCAGATTTTCAATAATAACAAAGCTGGAATCAGTCCAAGTCAGATCATATGTACAAAAGGCTACATAGCAAAAGACAGAGATAAGACCTTTCATTACTGATGTGCAATAGAAAGTCCCAAGAAAAATGAAAAAATAATTTGATGTTTCTTCCAACCTCCTTAATCCCCTTGTGGAGATTGTGCTTGTTTGACCTGATCTAACAAGGTTTAGCTCACTTTGTTGTTCCTGGAATGTATTACTCCAAATGCTAATGCCAGTTTATTCTCTTTATTTATACAATCTGCACCGCAGTGGCAAGAATACCCAGCTCTCGCATCTTCTAGGTAATTTTGCCATTTCTTATCCTTCCAGATATGCATATGGTTTTCTGCTTTATTATTGTACACTTGGACTTCACAAACAGTGTGAGAAAAGCAATAAAAGAAGTGCATTGAAATTTCAGAATTAAGCCAATAAACACTGAATACATAATGACTTTTTCCTTGTCTACAGCAGTGGTACTGTTTCAAAGAATCAATAGGAAACACAAAAGAAAATTGTATTTAATCTCAGCTAGTCCTGGGCTTGTCTGCCTGAAGTCAATCATTCACTGTCTCACAGGTACACCACTGAACAAGACATTCACCCTTACTAATGCAAAGGGTGCCCCTGAATTTTCTCCTGGGTTAGCTGCTGAATCAGCAAAAGGTGGTTGACAGGCTGCTCCAGAAATGAGGAACTGTGAATGAGAGGTAAATCTGAACCTCTGGCACAGTCCTGATGCTGCCTCTGATGTTGGATGCAAGGAACCAGGGGGTCTGTACAGAGTGGTCCAGCTGGGTGCAGGGTGCTCCAGCCTAGCTCTGAAGTGTCTAGTACAATGCAGCTAGAGAAAAACAAACAAACAAACAAACAACAAAACAACTGGTTGAGTTGGGCTTTGGCCTGACAGCTTGCCAATATGATTCTCAAGGAGCTAAATTTGGATGAAAACCTTCATATTTTGGATCAGCCAAGTATGCTAAACTAAATCAAATGAGCAATAAGCACAAGGAAGTATAGGCATCCATAAGCTTGTAGAAATACCTCATTTTCATCTTTGTTTTTTTACTTTTTCAAGGAGAAGATTCATATCTGCAATAATTCTGCACCTTTGACTTCAAAATTAAGCAAGAAGGAGAAAACGATTGTGCAGAGAAAAATCAAGAGTCAACTCTGTGTTTATATTACTTTTAATTATGAAATGGCACAGCAGTCTACTGCATCCTGGAAGTTACTAAGACCAGAAAATGTCTTAGAAAGCTTTTTCTGCATTGAAGATGAAGATGTTTTAAAAAATTTGCCTTATACGGTTTCCCTATATCAGTATACATGTTTTGAAAGGCTTCACTCAGGCTATCAACCATCTTCATAATGTTAATGACTATTTAAAAGATAACACAGTTACATTTATTATATTTGGCCACATTGTAAATATGTACATCCAAAAAGGATGACAAGCAATTTAGTAAATTAATGGTGATTGGGTTCATTTTGCAGTGTTTACTTTTTTGGGGATCATCATAATGCTGTACAGCATTAGGTGTAATTCCCTGTGGAAGGTACCAGTCCTTTAGTACTCAATTTGTTTATCTATTTTTAGTTGTAGACATTGAATGAAAATAATAATAATAATAATAATAATAATAATAATAATAATAATAATCCCGCAATATCCTTTGGCACCCTGGTGAACATAATAATTAATAATCTCAGAGTCTGTATTCAACCTGACACTGTGAGCAGTGCAAATATGGTACAAAGTCTATCTTTACATTTATTTGCAAATGTGTATAGATATGCTTCATATAAATTAATCCTCTATTTCATTATAAGGAAGGAATTATGTCTGTGGTCAAAAGGGTGGGGTACAGTTAATCTGATTTAGCACAGCATGGGAAAAATTAATTGAAAGTCAGAACTGCATAGTGTTTATTATAAAGTAATTTCACACCAGCTCAGGATTAGCATGGTAACAGGTGACAATAGGTCATTACTATGTTAATTGAAAGACAGCATGCTTTTATAAAAAAGAAAAAAAGAAGAAAAAAAAAAAGAAAAAAGGGATAGAGACGAAATGAAAAGGAAAAAATATTAAAATGTGTTTTATCTAGGATTGGGCTGTAGTTCTATGGGACATGTTCTAGGGAGAAGATAACTTCTGAAAAGAATTAATTGGCTTTTGGTGATAACCATGCATTGTTCACTGTGCCATGAAGCATGGCAGATGCTCATGCACATCTCCTGCATGAGTTAAGCTGACCACCTCTCTTTCCACAAGAACGGGCTGCATCTCCAAAGCAGTGCCCTGACATTTTCAGCTTGCTGACACTGCTCACTGACACAGACACGTGGAGGTGAAGGTGGGCACGAGGGAAGCAGAGCCCATCCATTTACCTGGCTTGGCCTGGGAGCTATGAGATTTTGCAGCAGTGTTTAACAGAAGAAAAGACTCTGGTTTTCTTACTTGACAAAAGGATTAATAAAATAAAAAGACTTTCAAACCACCAATGGAAAATTGCCTGTCACTTCAATAGCACGCTGGAGCGTGAAGCTGGGGCAGGCTCATCCTTCCACATGAACTGCAATGCCATTATCCCAGCCCTGAATGGGGATGGGTGCTGCAGTGCTCAACTCATCCTTCCAGGTGAGCTGCAATGCCATTATCCCAGCCCTGGATGGGATGGGTGCTGCAGTGCTCAGCTCATCTTTCCAGGTGAGTTGCAATGCCATTATCCCAGCCCTGGATGGGATGGGTGCTGCAGTGCTTGGCTGCTCTCCTGTTGTGCAGCTTGACAGACAGATGTGCAGGCATTTCCCATTACATGCTGCTACCTGAGTAAGCAGTTCAGGGCTGCCAGCTTCAGCCCATTGAAAGAAATCAGGAACCTGTTTTTCCCATTTTTATTTTGCCTAATAGCAAAAGGTGTTAAGTCAATTTTGGGGGCAGAAGATCATTCTGAAGGTTCTTCAGTTGACAGAATACAAAGGGCACAATACCCACTTGTGCCGAGTTGAGCAAGACAGAAAAGAACTCTGTATTAACTGCAGTCACTACAAAAGGATCTTTGCTAATGGCTGTTATAATTTAAACAAGGATCCTTTCTCAAACCAAAACAATACACCTATGTAATGAAGCTAGCTCTTCTTCAAAGTAAATGGAAATTCAGAGGCACAGCTGGGACCCAAAAATGGGAAAATATGATTTTATTTCTTGGAAGAAGAATTTAACCTCTTCAGATACCCTCATGCAGTCTGATAGATGAGCTGATGAGGAACGTGACCTTTCTGTTCACCCTGCTACAGAAAAGTTTGTAATTCAGTCTGACACAAACTGTTGTAATATGTTAATTTCTATGCAGTTCTGCCACAAGCACTAAGAGTGATCCCTGAGACCTTTACATCCCAGAATACAATCCTTCCAGACTTCATTCTCACCTAAAAATATCCCGATTAAGGTGCCCACTTATCTAATAAAGGTCAAAAGAAAGGAAAGTGTAAATGTTCTTTGATTTCTTACTAAAAAGAAAAGAGCTCAGACAGAAGACTGTGTGGCTGCATTCAGTGCACAATATAGTGTGATGTGGTCTGCTGAGTTCAAGAGAAAAGAGTAATGCTGCTCCTGGTCAGGTCACACACCATCATCTGCAAACCTGAACTACTGCAGAGCTAGGGTAATAATGCAATACAAGTGCCCCTGCAGGTAGAAGAGGTACTTGTGTCCTCCTCCTCAACCATACAAAAAAGCAATAAAATAGAAATATTTGCTCAACTCCAGCAGGAAAATCTCTCAGGATAATTAGGGCAAAACATGGCCTCGGGTCTGACTATGCCCAGGAGAAATGATTTTCCTGATCATAAGACAGAGTAGTAAAGGGGAAAAGTAAGCAATCAGGTTCACCTCTACAAATACATTTCAAAAAGTATATTAGGGCTGGTGGTTGCTTTTTTGGCCATGGTCTAATTATTGCTCAATAGAAGCATCCAGCTATTATTATTTTAATGGTTTGTCATGTCTTTGCATTTCAGTTACAGTAAGCAAAAACCTCGCCTCAGGCACTTGCAATAGGCACCTCTGCTGTGGTGTTATTCCTCCTCTGCAGCCAAGATGAATCATAAGCAACAGTGCTGCTCCCTGCTCATTCCACTGCCCCAGCTCAGCACCTTGAGGCCAAGCTGAGCCACCCACTGCCAGAGTCTTCCCCTGGGGACTGCCAAAAAGTCACAACCAGCATGTCCCTTCCCCTTGGGCTTGCTGTTGTGACTGCAGCTTTCTGGCAGCATGCAGGCAAAATGTAATTGCTACAGGCAAGAGTAGAGCTGAGGGATTTTGAAGCAGGAGCTGTGGTGTCATTGTTGTCTCAAAGTGCCACTGATTCCCTTTCTGACATGCTCTTCTTTTTGCTCTCCATTTATTTTAAACAAAGCTAAACAAAAAAGAAATAAGAAGAAAATACCCAAACTCTCAAGCAAGGAAGACAGAGTGGAAAGAAGAGCGTGTTATAAATCTGTTGGCAAAACTGATGAGACAAAATAGGAAAAACTTGTGTATGAAGCTGCAGAAAATGTAATCTCAAAATGTTTCTAAAAGCAATTTTCCCCTATTCATTTGTTCTTGGCTGTCTCTGCTGTTTACTCTGCTCTTCTGTGATCTTTAGCAATAGCAATTCCATTTAAACTCTGTGCAGAAAGGACTCTGTCTTCTCACCTTTCTGTACAGCTCAAGGATAGCTAACACAGCTGTGTTATGGCTTTGCCCTTTTCGTATGAGGAATATGTTGATTTGGTTTCAGCTCATTAACTCTCTAAGGAATCTCTTCCAGCTTAGCTGTCTGCAAGGCTGGAATCTCCCATACTTTAGGGTCAGGGCTTTTTTCCTCTTTAAATTTCTGAATGGGTGTCCCAATAGGCACAGACACTGCAAGGAAGCCCAGCGAGCTGCAGGACGTACTTCATTGGAAATGAGCATCCTCTCTTGGGATAATGAAATTTTGTGTGTTGCCTTTGGTGCTCTGGGATTCATAAAGGTTATCAGTAAGGCATTTATAATAAAAGTTCTTCCTGCTTCTCCTGGCATGCATGGGGAAGATGGGAGTGTTATCATTCTGACATTTCTGTCAGAAGTGGTATTTGAACCACTGGATGATTCCGACAAATGCCACTGCTGTCATCTGCTTCTCAGTTTTAATTATATCTGACTGAGGCTTTCAATGGCAGCAAGCAGAAAACTTAATTAGTTTGTTTAAAGGCTGATCTTCAGAGTTTGAAGAATCCAAACAGCTCTGCAGCATTTATGCATGGAGACTGCCATTTTCAGTCTGTTGGTGCAAGTCAGAAGAATTAACGATCCCACTCATAGGAGGGAAAAAACAGAGAAAGACTTACAAGAATATACAACTACAAACCCCACCATTTTTGTACATGACATCATGCACGTGTATCAGTGAGGCAACCTCCTGTCTAAGAAACTGCTGTGCTGGCTCACAGGTGGGTCTCAGGCAAATGGTAGCAGAATGCAGGCGAAAGATTGGGTGCTCATGGGAACATACAGCAAATGAACATCTGTTACCTTAAGCAGAATGTATATGTTTGTGCTGCAGCCTGACTGCAAGCACTGCACTATTTGGGAAGACTGAAAGGCTGGCATTTTCTCATACACCAGTGCACTGTTCAAACAAGCTGCTTGAAAGGAGATTGCATTAACAATTTATGCTACCTCTGTGTTTGCTTTCACAGTGTTAATATGATTATATTTCTCCACTATATGCTGGAAAAACAAGCATTAGTAAGATGCAATGTCAAACTGCTAATATGATGCAATTAGAAGTTAACATTACATTCACATACTGGTTGCAGGTTGCCTGTGGGGAAAAACCCCAGCAATCGAAAATACATTGTTTTGTTCCAGAAACCCAGGGCTGTGGGTTTGGGCACCCTCATGCAGATGTGGACTGATGGACTTTGCTTGTCTGTGAGATCACATCCTTTGGAATGGTTCTGCCCGTGTCCTTTAAGATATTGCCAAATTTCATCATTTGCAGGCAGTAGGCTGGATTTTATACATAAAATGTGCCAAGAGCTCCGCGTGTGCTCTAGTCAGAAAGCAAAGCACTTCATGACTTATACAGTCCACATGACTGATCAGCTCTCATTGTCCTCTCCTGCATTCAAAAGCTTTGTGCTTGTAATTTAGTTGACCACAGAATCACAGAACGACTGAGGCTGGAATGCACATCTGGAGATCTCCCTATCCAACACTCTTCTCAAACCAGGATCAGTTAGAGTCATTTGATCAGGAACGTATGTGTTTCATTAGGTTTTGAATATCTCCAAGGCTGGAGACTCTCCAGCCTCTCTGGACATCCTGTGACAGTGTTTGACCATGCACATCAAAGAAAAGCTTTTTTTCCGATTAATCAGATTTTCTGTATTTCTTTTTTTTTTTTTTTTTTGTTACTGCCTGTTATTCTTTTGCTGATCCTCATTGAGAACATTCTAACTCCATTGTCTTTCTTCCCTCATCAAGTATTTATACACATTGATTAGGTTCTTCTGAGACTTCCCAGGCTGAATTGACAAAGCTGTCTCAGCCTGTCCTTTTTTGACAGGTGCTCCAGTCCCTTAATCATGTGTATGGGTTTTAACTAGACCCAGTCTACCATGTCCATATATGTCTTGTGGGGTGAACCCAGGACTGGATATGGCACTCTCCACTGACATGGACAGGGCATGTTTCTGGCTCATGTTCAACTTAGTGTACACCAGGCTTTTCAGCAAAGCTGTTGTCTAGAGAGATGGCTTCAAGCATACACTGGTGCATAGGCTTAGTCCTTCCCAGGCTCAGAGCTTGGCATTTCCCTTTGTTGACCTTCAGGAGATGTCTGTTGGTCCATCTCTCTAGCCTGTTCAGGTACCTCTGGATGGCAGCACAAGAACCTGCTGTGTCAGGAACTCTTTACAATTTTGTATAGTTTAAACTTGCTGAGGGTGCACTCTGCTGCATTGGCCAGGTCACAAATGAAGACTGAAGCAGAGAAGGTGGGGGAAATTGCTAAGGAAACTTTATGGCTTTTGTCACCATGTTCTTCAAAGCCACAAATCTAGTTGAGCTCACCCTGCATGGATGCTGATTGCTGCTCTATTGAATGCCAATCCACTGGACTTACACAGGTCCATGAACCCATGTAGGTGTATGACTGGTGATGAAAAGTGTGCAGTCAATTTCATTGCTCTCCTTCTGCAAGCAGAAGGGACCTTTTGTCCATATCTCTTCTGCACTATTAATGGGATAATGAAAATATTCTCCTGCTGTGAGGAAAGCTTCTCCTGTCCTCTTTCATGGATTATTGTGTCCTTGGAGACTCACCCATCAAGATGAGTATAAATAAACACAATAACACACTTCCCTGTAACATTTTAGAGGAGTTAAAGCAGCTCATTTTGCCTTGAACAGTACTTTTGCCAATGGGCATAAAGCAGTGTATTTATATGATATGTGGTGTGTTTTATCTTTGATATTTTATATCTTAACATTTTCCAGCAAAAAGCTGCTGCAGTTACCGTAGTAACTGTGGCATGGTGAGGAGCTGCTGTGGATGTGAGTCTATGCAGTGGGACGTAAGCACTGCTGCTTCTGTACAAATACAGCCTCCTGCACTAAGTTAGTGCAAACTAACTTAGTTTGCACTATGTTAGTTTGCACTAACTAAAGTACTATTTTGCTTTGGTACTAAGCTGTGCACACCAGTTATGTGGTAGAGGATACAAGAAATTCACCTTCTTTGTCCTTAAGTGCTGAAATTACCACTTCCATCTTCCAGCTGCAGAACACTGCACCTTGTTTGTTCTCCAGTGTCACCGTGAGGAAAAGAGACCATCGCAGCATCTGCTGCTCCTTCTCCTCCTTCTTACTCCACATGCCCTGACCTTAGTGGTTCATGGAAGCTAAGCTAAGCTAAATTAAGATAAGCTAAGCTAAACTAAGCTAAGCTAAACTAAGCCAAACTAGGCTAAATTAAGCTGATTTTTTTTTTTTCATTAAAGGTTCTTAGGCCTGGTAAGGAGTTTTGTATTTCAACTCTGTTTCGCGGCCATGCTGACAACTGAACACCTCTGTGCTGTGGCATCCTGCTGAAGGAGAGGATGTGGCTGGCAAGCAGCCCTGCAGAAGGAGATCTGGGGCATGCTGCTTGGCAACAGGCTTGACATAAGTCAGCAGAGTGCTCTGGCAGTCAGGAGGACAAAGTCCTTCCTGGGATGCACCAAGCACAGCATCACCAGCTGCTGGTCAAAAGAAGTGATTGTACCATTGTATGAAGCACTGGTGTCGCCTCACCAGGAGTGTTGTGTGCTGGACTCCACAATTCTAGAATAAGGTGAAGGTGCTCAGAAGAGTCCAAAGGAGAGCAACAAAGCTGGTGAAGGGGCTGGAAGGAATGTACTATAAGGCATGGCTAAAGGCTTTGGGTTTGTCTAGTTTGGAGAAAAGGAGGTGGAGGTGTGACCCCCTTGCTCTCTACAGCTTTCTGAGTAGAGGAGGTGGAGAGGGAGGCTGTGATCTCATCTCCCTGGGATCCAATTATGGGACATGTGGGAATGATCTAACACTGTATCAGGGGAGGTTGAGACTGGACATCAGGGATCATTTACTGACAGGATGGTCAGACACTACTAGAGGTCCATGTGGTCCATGCCTCAATCATTTGAACAATGCCCTAAATAGCATGCTTAAACTTTTGGTCAGCCCTGGATTGGTTGGTCAGCTGGACTAGATGATGGCTGTAGATCCCTTCCAACTGATATCTCCTCTCCCCAGCTCCTCAGGGCCTCACATGCTTTGGTGTTTTATTCATAATCCTCCTGTTAGGCAAGCAGCAGCATTCTCTCTCAAGGAAGTAGAACTGGAATTCATTGAGATTAACCACGACAAATCCACATCTTATAGGGACATCAGTGTTTTCATAGGAACTGGGGAGTGAAATGGCCACATGGTCAAAATGTCTTGCTGAGGCTCCCAGGACGCACTGAGTCTCCTTTCCTTCTAAAATCATTCAGGTCAATGTCAGTATCCTCTTTTTGCAAAAGCCTCTCACTGCCCATCCCTTTGCTTGATGACGGCTGCAGTGTTTGCCAGCGCGAACTCAGCCTTTTGACTGAGCTGTCATTCTCCATCATCCAGCTAACAGAGTGATTTCTGTATTATAGACCCATTATTTGACACTGAAGATACTTGGTTAATACATTAGCTAAAGGGATACTGAGAATAGTATGCTGCCTTTAGCAGGGAATATTGGATGCTTCTGTCTTTGAAAAGTCCCACTGGTCTTTCCTTTGTGAATGGCTGTAAATTGCTTACTGGAACTAAAAGGACACTTTTTGTCCAATTCTTTCTTGATTTTACCCATGAGGTACATAGAACCAGTTGATTAAATCACTTGGTGCTTTTCTCTGTCTAAGACAGACACAGGAGTCTCTCGGCATATACCTTTAGGATTCTTTAAAAGCAGGCAAAAGAGAAGCATTTCACACACAGTTACCCGTTTTGTATCCATTTCTTGAAAAGCATTAACATACTTTAAGACAGACTTTTTTTTTTTTTTTATTTTGCTAAGTCTATATAAAAGTTAGAGGCCCAGCTTGAATTAGCTGGACAAATGTCCTCCACGGGACATCCTTCCTAAAAAGAGGAATCAGCTGTCCTTTGGAGGTATCTCCTCTCTATTCCTGGAGCTAACCTAAACTCTTAACCTAGATGGCTAATTCAACTAGTATCCCAATTTTGAGGTCATTACACTCAGGTGGGGTGACACCTACCAAAGCCTGCTCAAACTTAAAATTTTCCTTTTCCTTTAGGCATTTTCTCCCTTTTGATTTTGCAGGACAGGCAAATTCTAAGGAACATCTTGGCTTTAAAGAATCCAGAGATTATGACAATGCAAAAGCAAGACAAAAGAAAAGAATAATGCTGACTTATTTTATCTCACTCCCAAAGCTCCCAGTAAGCATACACTTGTTTGTAGTGGGAGCCACTTGGAATCCACTTCCATTCCTCAGACAATGGGGGTGCAAAACCTGCAGTGGATGTTAATCATTTTCACACCAACAGAAATGGTGAGGCATTCAAATTTGCACTGAAATTTGAGATGAGGTAAAAGATGAGACATTCCATAAACATAAACCCTTTAAAATAAAATAATACAGATGACATAAAAGTGTAAAAATTGTTACTGACATGAATAATTCACTAACTATTGAATGGTATAAGTCACCAACTAATGTGTATTATGTGCCATTTAATAGTGGATGTATCTGAAGAAATATGGAAATTGGAATACTTTAATAACTTTATATATGAAAGATGATGAGACTGCCTAAATGATTAAGAGGAAGATATGTTATAATGAACTAAAGCCACTCGAGTGTAAGGTAATTTTAATTCAAATCTCCATCTGCTTATGTATAATTAAGACTCATTTAACAAGTTAATGCCTAACAGAGAGAACTGATAAGTTTGGTATTAAAGAGCTTAAGAGAAGTAAATTAAACTGTCGAGTTTGAGGAGCTTTCATTTGAATTCCCTGTACCTAACCAAAACACAATCTTCCAGGTGCATTTCTTTACCCTGACTATGCAGCCAGGTCCCAAATTTGGGGAGAAAAAGAAGATGAAAATCATAATATCTTTGTTATATTTTCATTTTAGATATCATGTCAAGTCAGGAGTTTGGCAGCATCTTTGCTCATATGAATATTTATACTGTACAACCTGCTCTCCATATAATGTCTATACACCATTAAGAAGATACTTTTCATTCCATCAGAAAAATTTATACGTTGCAGAGATTGCCAATGGGGTTAAATAACTTATGAAAATAAGAGGATTGCCTTTGATGTGCAAATAAAGTAGTATTTTCATCAGTGGTAAATTTTATGTGCTATTCACCCACTTAACTTTTTCTTTCAGTCTTTCTCCAAATATCTTTCCAGCAAGGTCCAGTAGTCAAAACAGTGGCTTCAACCTTTTCATCTTTCATCATGCAATTTTAATTTTCATCTTTTGGCCTCTTTTCCACTGTCAAGATGAGAGTTTTCTATATTCACTTCATACTTAAAATTCTCTGTGTGTTCAATTTTTTTTTGTCACTGGAGCCAGACAGCTTTGATTTGCTCCTAGTGCTCTGGAATAAGTTAGAGACTTCTGGGAATGTATTGGAAGAACAAATACCACAGTATGTCTAATGCTTATTGCAGTGCAGATGCTCTCAAGTGATGACGAAGTATTAAAGCTATGGGGTTTGATAACCAACACCTGATCTCAATAAATGCCTGCATAGACACCGCACTAATTGAAGTTTACTGTTTTGTTCCTAGGCCAAAACAGACTTCAGCATCATTCTCGTTTAGTATCAGTCTAAGTGCAGAAAAAATAGAGACTGAATTGTTTAAAATCTATTAAGGAGTAGAACCAATGTCTTATTTCTCAAATTGAGTTCTGGGCAATGGAGGTTCTTAAAATTCTACAGCAAGTGAAATACCTCTTTATGTATATATCCACAGATTAACACAATTTACTGTTTGCTGCAAGTCTCTTCATTATAAAAGCATTTGGGTTAATATGCATTTTTGTATGTGTATCTCACAAATAAGGGGAGCATATGTTTTAAAAGGTCTTCCTTTCCTCCAACATTTAAAAATGCACTCTGTACTGAGCCATCACCAAAGACATTTGCAGCACTTCAGTAGAATGAACTTCAAGTGGCATAGGAAATGTACCAAATGAACCACCTAAATTGGTTACAGATGAAAACTTACAGTTGCAGTCAGACAAAGGTCTCCATTTGTGTTAATAAACTGATCTATGAGGAAAAATATGGCTTCTCTTAGTGAAGTCCCCCCTTCAACATTTATTACCCTTCAAGTTCAGAAGTCTTGCTTCCAAAAGGAAGAGAGAAAAGGGAGAAAAGGAAAAGGAGAAGGAAATAGAAGAAGAAGGGAAAAAGGAGAAGGAAGGTTGGTCAAAAGTGCAATTTGAGCTTAAAGAGCCAGGAAATTAAAATTTTAAACCAAAATTAAAAAAAAAAAAAAAAAAAAAAAAAGGGAGAGAGAGAGAGAAAAGTCAGAAGCTCATACCTAAAGCATGAACTAGTCTGGATGAGGAGGAGGCCAGCTCTTTGTCAAACATTGCTGATGGCCCTTCCCTGGTACCTGAGTGTATCCTGGACGACACTGCCAAATTACAGGTTTTTGTATGCCAGAAGGACATCTTTGTTTTGGGACATCTTGTACTTTTATTGAAGAAAGAAGGTATCAGTAGGGGAGATTGGCATGAGACAGACCAAATAGTGAGTAAGGACTCAGTCCCTCCCCATGGTCTAGTGACTGTGAAAAGCAGCACACACATTTTACTTTGCAGTTCATAGCTGTAAGCAATATGCCTGTAGCTCAGCCCCACTACCCACAGCTGTCACAACCAGGATGGTATATGACTATGTAAGACAATCCTTTCTTCCTTTGAGCTCCATCTAAGCAATCTTTACAGTAGAGTAATTTCACTTCTTAACTTTGCAGGTATTGAGGTTCTGAACCCAAACACAAATGCCATTTTTCCCTGGCTCAGCACCAGATGAATTGGGCAAGGGAAGCCAAGATCCTTAATCACTAGGACTAGGAAAAGCTGCACATGGCTGAAGGCTCTGAGAGATGAGAGATGGACCCTTTTCCTGGAAGGAGCCCACTCACTCCAGAGAAGGGCCCAGGGACTGTATACTTGAGCTTGCTGCCTTGCCAGGTGCACCCCAAATCCCAGGCTGCACCTTGTCTCAGAGGTGTCATCCAAGACTGCTCCATCGTTCATGTAGTTAGTAGCTGACATTAGAGCAAGATTAACAACATCTGAAAATTTGGGCAAAATCTGTACAAATCTTATAAATGCAGCAATTGCCATCCAATCACGTGGAACGCTCTTCTTTAAACAAACATGTTTCAGAGCAAAGGCATTTAAAGATAATAAAACCTGCTCATGATCCCGCTGCAATATCCTAACTCCTCCTTCAGGTATTAGCCAACTGGCCTCTCTGAGAGTAACACCATCAGGTTTCTGACAGCTTCTCTGTGTTACTGGAGCCAAATGGCAGCTCCCGCAATCTTCATTTTATCCTCATTCCTGAGTAACATTTAATACTCTGAAAAAGCAGTGGGTGCATAGAATTGATATTAATAGAGCACTTAGCACATATGTGTTTGTGATCAGCAGTTTAAAGGTTAAGAACCTGGGGCAATTCCAGCTTTGAGCCAGGAAATATTTTAGCATAAATGCCATCTCATGAAAAAAAAAAAAAAAAGGGTGCTATTCTATAGTTGGTACCAAGAAATGGAGGTTGAAAATGAATATTAATTAAAAAAAAAAGAAAAAAGAAAGAAGAAAAAAGTCAAGCATCATGATAGTAATGAATAAATAAATCCCTGTGAGTCTAGAAAGTGTAATGCTAAAATTGTTGTGTCATCTCTTGTGAGGTCCTTGTGCCCTCTTGCAGGGCAATGCATCAAGCACAGACTAGATTTCATCTCTGATTGCTTGTGTCCAATTCAAATAATGTTACCAGTCTCTCTTAAAAAAAAATTAAGAAAAATAATCTGAGGTTTTTTGTCATGTTCATACCCTTTTCCCTTTTAGGATACTTACATTGAGAGGATGATTCAGGGATCCCACAGATTTTACCTTACTTGTGGTGAGCAGTGCTCCTAAATCAGTTGGCAATACAGTTGTCAAGTGGCACAAGTATTTTTACAAGGCTATTTTGTTGGCTTCATAGGAAAAATTACCTCCCACTGGTCTCAGCTGGGTACCAGTGTTGGGGGAAGGATGAGTGGGACATTAACTCCTTTCCCAGCAGTGATGTGGCCATGGTAACATATCCACACAGCTACTCTTCCCTGACCTTTGCTCTTTATCTCAGAGCAATCCTGCTAAACAAGATCTGGTCTTGTTCCAGTTGGAAAGCAGTTTTATGTTCCTTCACATGAAAAAAGTTCTCAACAGAGAAGTTTTTAAAGATTTATAACAACATAAAAAGCCTTTTGTTCCTTCTCTTTTAATTTGCCGTAGTGCTAAAATGTTATTTTCTTCAGTAAAAATTACAACATTTTGAAAAAATATATGCAGGAATAAACTGCATGTGGGATGTCAGCATTGGATTTCACTGATACAATACTGCTGGAATGAGAGAGTGCAATGCTGTGTCCTGCCCTGCAGAGAAACCAGCTGAGAGCAGTGAGCAGTAAAACACTCACCTGCCCTGTACACCACCACCCTGGGTGGCCTCATAGCCCTGCTCTGGGGCTGCATGGTTATTTTCATGCTAGCAGGGATGATCAAGACAAAAATGAATACTTCTTCCCAAAACTGCCCAAAGAAAAAGGAAAATGACACTTAATAACTGCAGTTTAGAAAAAAGGAGATAAAAATGTGGGCTGCTCGAAACTGCCCAGATTAAGGATTAGGTAGGGACATGATATTTCAGCAGGTGAAGAACAAAGGAGAAGGTAGCTGGGCTCTGGCAGGCATGTGCTGAGCTAGAAATCACATCACGTGCTACCAACAGTGTCTCTGTATCACCTCTTGGTTTTGTCTTACTAGATTTTGACAGATCTCCCCAGATTTGGACATATTTCCACTTACAGTCTTTTAGTACATTATAAATATTGTTTAGTCTTTATTTGTTTCTCTAATGATTATCTATTGCTTAGCTCCTCCCCTCCACTTAGTCTCCCCTCCCCACCACCCTCCCAGTTAGGACTTTTCTCTAATTAGACATGGATTTTCCTACTTTTATTTCTCAGTGATGAAATAATGATATTACATTTGTTCTCTGAATCTGAGTGTCACACGAGCTTGATGGGAGCTCTAAGTCATGATTTAATAATGGGGAAAAATCAGTAAGCACTGTATCTAAGGGAAAGACATAACAGTAGCCATTGTCTTGAGCTGATAGCAGCTGAACTCAGATTAGGAAGGAGACCTATATTTAAGTATGATTACTGGAATGCAGTAAGGGAAACAGTCAAACCTCTGTGCTGTGATGTCTCCAGAAGAATGTGTGTGTACCTTCCTAGATGACTTAGGTTGGCCAAAGACAATTCCTAGGCTCAGCTGGAGAGACGATCTGGTAACAGCCCCTTGAAGCAATACTGTATGAGACCCTATGATCCTTTCTGGTCTGGGATTCCACACTTTTTCTAATTTAACAGAAAACAGCGGAGGTGTTTTTCATTGAGCCTGAACAGATGTATGTCTAGTGGGGATTTAGCATGATATCTCTCTGAGTCCTGAAGAGAGACTTTTCTGATTATCAAACTGTGAACTATCAGTGGCATAATTTTCCTGAGCACTAGGAGAGCAGTGTTCTTATGGTATTTACATGCCTGGAGATGCAAAAAGCTCTGCCAATGTCAACTAATGCCAAAAGCAGTTAAAAACCAAATGAATTATTCCCAGAATTAGGTAGTTTGGAAATACCACAATGTGCCTTTCTACAACTTCAATAACATCTTTTAAAGCCTGATGCCAAGTGACTTCAGCACTTAATCCTGCTGTGGAAAGCACTACAATCAGTTAGGAACTGCTGTGAGTCAAGCACAGGGACAATGAAAATGAAGTTATTAGGCCAGGTCTTCAACCCCACTGACTGCCCAAGACTGGCCATTTCAGCTTGCTCTAACTCACTGGGCTGTCAGCAGCAGCAGCAGCTCAGAAGATGGCCCAGTGGCTGCAGAGGTGCCTCTGCTGCATGGAGAGCCAGGGAGTCCATCAAACACCCAGACAGAAAGTTGCCATTGCTCCTGAGCTTCAGCCAGCTCCCACTGAGGCTTTTTTAAATGACCTGGGATGCTCCTCAACAATAATTTTATACCCTTAACTCAATTAGTTGCTTTTCATTCTCTGTTTTTCCTTAACTCATGTTCTATGAAAATGTGACTGCTGGTTTTTCTTGCATGAGATTTGGCTCAAAGTTAGGCATATGCCCTGTTCATGTTTTGTATGTGTAGAACAAACAGCAAGCTCAGCCAGGGAGAGGACTCATGGCAGTTACCTAATATCTTACAACACAGTAATACATCAATGAATTGTTTAATTAACTAATAATAGCAGGTAAGGAAAAGCCAGAAAAGAACCACTCATTCTATGTGTTCTGCAGAATTAAAAGCTAATTCATAAGAAATATCCTATGGAATTGTGTCCTTTGTTCTTGAAATCTCTATGTGCTGTAAACACCATGCACAGTGAAATAACTTAAAGGCATATTCTCAATCTAAATAAAACAAGGCTTGGCCTTTTTTTCTTTTTTCTTAAAGATAAGCAATAATTTATTTCTCTTTCATCTTCACAATTATCACATACTGCCCAGCTACAAGACCAATGCCACTACATAACACAGGAGAATTGCCCACCTACACTTTACTTGGACAAATACAATTACAATTTACAGATTAAATGTACTGTAAAATGTGCAGTTGGAAAAATGTCATTCTTATCTATGTGATGGGATGTGGCATATGTTTTATGAGCATATTCAATCTAAGATGTAAAACTTTAAAACTCGTTAAGCCAAGGATACAGTATAAAGCATTTTGGTTTGGTATTGTATTGTTACTAAAGTAGAAAAAGCAAAATTAGAGAAATAAATCCAGATCTTAAGTTAGGTTATGTGTTAGGTTAAGAAATTTTTTGCTTTACTTTTCTATTTTTTTTCTACAAATGAATAATATGAATATATTGCAGGATAAAGAAAGACTGCCAGATAAAGAAGGTACTGGTATACGAAAAACAAATGAAAAATACCAGGTCATTTTGCTTACAAAAAGATCAAACTATAAACAGTCACAAAATATATAAAAACGCCACATTGAACGAGGCAATTGTACTCTACCTAAACTGGTAGTATACTCTGTTAGAAGTTGTGTTCATACAGTAGTAACTGATAAAAAGGCATTGTGCACTCTTGTGCCGTCTGGGGATTTAGCACCATGTGTCATCAGTTCTTGTATTGTCATCCAGTTATCCAAGATTTTCTTGTTTCTCTTTTTCATCATCTTTTTGTGACTCAGTTCAATTATGTTGATTTCCTTTTTGCCCTCGCTGCCACTCTGCGGACTTTCCTTAAGACACTCCAGCCTGCTCCTCATCATGAACTCCCGCCGCCTCCTCTGCTCCTTAGCGCGCACCAAATGCTGCTTCCGCTCCTCTTTGCTCCAGTAGCGACCCATCTTCATCTCACTCATCGTGTCATCGTCCGTCGTCATCCCGCTGCGCTCCTCTTTAATTTTTAAGGCACGTTCCTTCAGGATCCTGTCTCGAACCGGTCTCTTTGTGATGTACCTCGTCCCATCACTCCTTATTTTCACTTTCCATTCCATCTTGGGCTCCGCACACTTCTGCGAGTCTTTGCACATGCTCACCAGGCTGAGCTGGCTTTGGGCATACTCCACAGCAGACTTCTGCTGGATCAGCTGCATGTAGCTTTGATAATGCTTTGCATGAGCAGGTATGTTCCCGTACCTGTAAGAAGAACTGTGATATGGAGACAAATAGGGAATGTGCTCGCTGCCTTGCCTTTCCTGGTCTGTGAATTTGCTGCTTTCTGATGCCAGCACTGCATTCTCTGCAGCACTGTTTTGCTCAGTGGGTTTGGTTTTGGCTGAGGTTGTCTCCCTGTTGCTTTGTCCTGAGGATGACTGATTAGCAACAATTGTGGTCCTCAGGTTTTTCCTGTTGGTTATGCTGATCACCCTCTGGAGAGAGTTATCCGGGGATCGCTCCACAGTCAGAGGAGTGCTCCTGCAGCTTTCAGCAGTGTTGTAGGCACTGGAGCTGTCCTTGTCAGACTTCTCAGGGTGCTCCATGATGTCATCCAGTTTGCCTCTTTGTACGTCTGTGCTGGTGTTAAAATTCCTGAAACTTTCATCATGTAAAGTCCAAATGTCTCCATACTGATCTCTCACCTTTTGGAGCCGGTGAGCTTGCATAATATTCTGGCATTCAAGTTCAATGTTCCTCAGTTCCTCATTGAGTAGCTGCAGCTCATGCTCCACTCCATCCTGCTCTCTTCTGTTGCATTCTATCATGCTGCTTGAGTAATAAAGATCATACTCCCCATGGTTTCGAATCTTGCACTTCAGTTCCAACAGCTGCCGAAACCTTTCACATTCCTCCTCTGGGTTTCCTATGAAATCAGATTCAATGTACTCCCCTGACACAAAGCTTTCATTGCACTGGAGCTCAACACTGCCTAATGTATCCTGGCTGTGGCCCAGATCCCGTTTGCTCTGCAGGGTAGCACTGTTCTGCTCCTCGGTTGCATTTTCTTGCTCTGAGCTCTCATCATTTCGGAGACTTTCATCTGTAGGTCCCACCCCACTGTCCTTCTCATGATTGTTGGATGATGATGTTGCAGTGTCTGTAGTGCCATCTTCCTCTTCATGTTTCTTTGGCTAAAAAAATGAGTAAACCAAAAGGATTATTAAATGCAGATTCTATTATAGGGGAATATTTTCCAGCTCTGTTTGGCTTAAACAGCTGGGATCTGATTTAAGCTGAATTAAAACAGATCACTAAACAGCAGTCTTACTGCTCATAGCTTTTAAATGTTTCTGAGAATCATGCTGTGGTTTCCATACTCAGCAAAGAAAGTGAATTACAGTACTAGTGACATAGCTTCTAAAGTCCAGAAAGAAATATTTCCCTCTCTAGTTAAGCCATCTCTTTGCAATGCTTAAAGATGATCACCAGATGGTGAGCTGTTTTTGATTCTGGATTATGGCCAGAAACTGGCAGAGCTGAAATCTTCTCAATCTTGAGAGAAAGCTTCAGTACTGGTATCACCTCAAACAAACACAGCAAGCAGCCAGTGAAGCAATGACTGGTACAACCTTACAAAGATTACTGTTTCTTTTTTTAAACAGTGAACTTTTGTTTGCTCCGTTACACTCTCCATGGCCTCCTACACTTATTGTGTTCAGTAGCCTTTTTCTGAGTTGGTGCTCATTTTGGCTTCTAGGACTTTGCTCAGAAGGACCACAGTCCATTTCACCCCTGGAAACTCTTTTTGAAAACTCATTTATTTCCATTGTTAGAGTTTATGTTCCTTAAAAATAAAAACAGTCTTTCAATATTAAGTGCAGAACAACACAGAATACTTTGCCATGGGTGTAATGTCAAGCTTTTTGACTGCTGATTAGCACTCCACTCATTGTACCTCACCTATTTATATTCTCAACCTATTTATATTCCATAGAATGTGAGATAATACCTCTCTGAAGAGACAGACACTTTATTTTTCAAACCAGATAAGCAAAGAATCATGCAGAGTGCAATTTATATGACCAAGTACCTAACTACACACTGTACCACCATGTCTCTTTTAGGAGGTATAATTGCATAATTACGTATAATGACTGTAATAATCAGGAGAGAAAAGAGGTACAGTGCACCCAGTGAAAAGAAACAAACTTAGAGGCCACTGTCATCATTCCCTTCTTATCTACATTGACAAACAGTAAAACAGGATGAAAATGTGTCTCCTATGTCATCCCTTCTCCTCTCTTCAGGTGCACATCATGATCACATACCCTTCATCTGGTTTCACTTCTTCAACTGATATGAAAAAATAATGGTGTAGTGTCAGAAAAACAACAACAAAAAAAACCCCTCCACCCCCAATTCAGTGTAAGAGTGGAATAAACCAAACATTGAAAGAAAAACACCACCACGAGAATTCAGTGTCTGTGACAAACCAGTTAAAATTTTCTGAAAAGATGCCCTAGGAAATTTAATTTAGTATCCTTCTAGTTCACTTCCTCCAGGTGAGTGCTGCTACATGTGCTATTCTGTTCCCTTCTCTCACCTGCTTTGGAGCTGCTGCAGCTTGTCTTGATCATCTCTATCCCCAAACCTTTCAGCAGAGAAGTGACTCCAACCTGGGGAGCTTACACTTCACCCCAGCCACTGCAATGTGCAATCCATATTTCTCACTGCTCTGGAATATATTTAACTACCAACAGGAGGGAGAACAGCTGCACCAGACAATAGGAGGGCAGTGCTGCAGAGCAGTCAGGAATCTGGGTGCCTATTCCAAATGCAGGGCTCCACTCACAAAACCAAACAAGGAGAGTTAGGATCTGCTATTTGACTCTGAGAGTGCATGATATAACACAATTTGCATCCAAATGACTAAAACTCCAAAGGGGGTGGTTTATGTGTTAGCACAGCTACACAGCTTACAGGAACAGAACTTCATGATACATCCTCTGATGTCTTCTGCATGGTACTATACCACTGAAAGCATATATTTGAGCACTTCTGGAAAAAAAAACCCACTTAATGAGGCTATTTGTATAGGTGTTGGGAAGAGACTTTACAGCTGAGGCCCATGCAATCAACACTTTCAGAATTGGTAGCTCTTGTCTTCCACACCACTTTTATCAATAATTTAGGCTTTGCCTCTTCAATTTGATTTATACTGACTGAATATAATACACTGCCATCTACTTAAGTTACACTATCTGGAATTAATATGCACACACAAAAGATGTAAACAAAGCAAAGCCCATCTTTTGAGTCAAGTAGAAACCAGATGAGTGAGATTGATCTAATGAAATATGTGTCTATAGTATAGGCATCTGAATGTTAGACAGTGACTTGGTGTTCCCCCAGGATAAAACAAGTGCCTATACAACCAGATTCCTCTCAAACAAAAGCAGACATCCATATCACATTAAATTTTTCCCCAGTATGTGGATACTTGCAGCTAAATCAATTAAGAAAATGGAAAGTAATATAGATATTTATTATACTGCATGTTTTTGAGATATATTTTATTTAAAAAATCCATTGTGACTTAAGTAAGGTAGCCCCTGGCATTTTTTGTCCTGGGCATTTCATGCTTGCCAGAGCTCCTAAACATGTGCAGATTGAGCAGTCTTTTACAGCATGAGATAATTTTAATCTTATTTTGAAAGGTAACAAGCCTAATTCCACATTACATCTCTTCTGAAAAACAAGAAAGAATCCACAATTTTCAGTGTGCTGCTTTTTCTGGGGTTATCTACTATCTATTTCAAACAAAGTGTTTATTTTCAAACATATATTGTCAATCTCTTCTACAATTACTTCTGTTTGAAATACCAAAGGGCTCCTTAGGCCTCATCTTTGCAGTGAGAACTCAGATAATGAGAAGGTAAACCCAGCGGTGCGTACAATCAAGCAATAAATGAACCTCAAAAGATTCTGCATTTCAGCTCCAGCAAGAATTCCTGCCTATAAAATGGCTAATCTTGCAGGAATTCAGGCACTGTTCTGTTATTTTACAATTTATGATGTGTATTGGGACTCAAAACCCAGACTGCTACTGAAGTCTGAATGCAGTATGATTCAGTTGAAGGCTCAAACAAACACTGCTGGGCACTCTGGTCAGTCTCTGACAGTGAGAGGGAGACTGGTCACAGGAAGAGCAATCTCCAGTGGCAGGCTAACCATGAGGTACTCAAACCATGAGGGAAATTTGGAATTGATTTCAGTGCTTCACTAAAAGGGAAAATGCTCTTCCGCAAACAATGCTGGTCTTTTAAGACAGGCTTCTCTCAAAAAAAGGATTTTTCCCCAGATATTCTCCCTGTATTTCAGCTTTGAATGAGCTAGAATAATTTTTTTATCCAATTCTTTCTTCTTCTTAATAGGTTCTGATATATTCCACGATACCAATAAGAATTTCTCCATGGCAAATGTATGGTATTCTTCTGAAAATTATCTCTGCTGCACAATGAACCATGATGTTGTAAAGGGAAAGGAACACAATGAGTTATAAAAAATGGAGAATTACATCTTTCCTTGAGGCTTATTGGACTATTCCATGCAGAGATGATACAATTCTTGATTGAATTCTACAGAATAGGTCAAAAGCATACAGAAAAGACATGACTATCTACTTGACTATCTACATGACTATCCTCTATTACAAACTGTACCAAATTTTTTTTGTGACAGCTCACATTAAATGTTAAATTGGCATTCTGTAAAACAGACTTGTATTTGGAAGGATATTCTGATAGAGAGTGTATTCATTCCTGCAGCTCTTGAGATTCATGGTGAGAGATGATGATGAAGCCAGAGGACTAAGTTTTTGTTCACAAAAACCAAGGCTGGTCTCCATGGCCAACCAGGGAGCTTGAAGATACTCAGATTGGCCCCTGGCAGCTGCAATGAGAGTGGCTTCATAGCTCCAATGGATGGTGTGATTCTCCTCAGGAAACTGCTAGATTTCCCAGCCTAACAAGGAGTAAAGAACCAGTTTTCTGACTTGAGGAGTCACTACACAGAGTCTAGAGAGACAGTAGCTGTCACAAATTACTGATGCTCCATTACACACCAAGCTGCATTTGTTGATTCGATTACTCATCAGAAGGGCAAGGAAATGTCTGGCTGTCCTAGAATTACTTCAAGCAATCTAATGTCAGATACTGACAGATCACAAGTGACCACTATTTTTTCCAGTGTAGTGTTCTCTTACAGTAATATAAAATCTCAATATGAAAAAAAAAATGCTTGGCAAAAGATTTCAATGGGGAATAAACAATTTCAATGGGTTCTGTGGAAACACATCACATATCACATATGTTTACTAATTAACGCTATCCACACCCCAAATTCAGTGAAAAAGCCAAAGCTTGACAAGAATTTTGCAGTGGAAGGTCACAATTGTAAAGTGACTTCAGAGATCCCAACATGTAATGTGAGTGCCTAGTTGGAGTTTATAGGTAGACTTGTTCAAGAATTTCTACCAGAACTGGGGGTTTGTGTGAAAATGCCACCATGCAAATGAAATTGTTTTGCAAAGAGCAAGTGGTTCTTCTGACAGGAAATATTTGGTATCCAAGATAATTTTTTTGTTAAAACAATAAACAAGATGCCATGTATCAGCTGAAAGTAGCTAGCAGTGCAGCAGTTAGCACATTTAATCTGGGAAACTGAGGGTTGGCTCACTGCCTGGAAAGGAGAGCCACAACTAAAAGGCTAGTAAAAATCCTGTTGCAAGGCTCCCTTCCCCCCAACCCTGGAGTTATCCCACTTTGTGTAAATAATTAAATGCTTATAAGATCAAATATTTGTAATCTGATCTATCATATTTCAGATAAGTGACTTAATTATTCTGTCAGTGTCTCTGTCCCAATGTGTTTCACTGATATACAGGGAAGAGCTTAACTATGAGCTATCATCTACTCAATGACCCAGTGTCAAGGCTGGAGGCAGGTCAGGAGGAAACAGACTAAATGCACATTCAGGCCCCCCAGTGTGGACCAAGCATGGAGGCATTTGAAGTCGAAGAAGCTCTCTGGTTTCCAGAAAAGAGAAGGCTCTCATAGTCTTTCTCTCTCTCTTCACTTCAAAGAAAAATGCCTCAGGCTCTCAGCAATTCAGAATGGGGAAAAAGTTGTAAGTCACAAAGTTCTGTGGGTGGAAAACCAGTTTCTCCCCAGCTTCATAAATCCAGAAGCCAGGAGAAGTAGAATTTTATTTCTTTGGCTCCACACAGGTGTGCATACTGGCAGATCATCTGATCCAGGAGTGGGTACTTAGACCTTTCTCAGCAATGTACAATTGAGAAGACCCCTTGAGGAAACTGTATGGTATGTTTGCCACAGTCACACAGCCTACAGAACATATGGGCAGGTAAAAGTCAGGATAGCAGCAAGCTGAGACTATGCTAATAATAGCTTATTTGTCTCCATTAACAAAACAAATGCTGAGCTGTGCGCTGTCGATGTAAGAGAAATACACTCACATTAACAAAACACCTGTTGTTTATTTAAACACCTCTTCCATCTTGTTTCGCAAGCTCTGTGGTGCAAGGCTGGCTCACACATTGCATGCATACAACAAGAGGGGCACCTAGCTCATCTCAGAGCTCTAGGTGCTACACTGATACTCACAGATTCACAGAATATTCTGAGCTGGAAAGCATCCCAAAAGAATCATCAAGTCCAACTCTAAAGTTCAACCCCCTGTATGGGGATTGAACCCATGACCTTGGTGTTATTAGCACCAGTTTAATAAAAACTGACATGAAGTATAACGTCATAAGTCCCAAACACTTCAGAATTAATGAAGGAAAACAATTTTATTCTGTGAGTTCAGAGAAAAGAAGAAATCTGCACTTATCACACCCTCTTAAATTGTTTGTTAACTTGACATACTGGGCCTAAGCATATATTTTTCTCCTTTTCCTTATGTAGAGTGTGCCAGAGATCACAGCATTTGGAGAGAGAACTCTATCAAAGCCTTTGACTCCATTTTACAGCACACTGTTTCCTTCTCTATTAATAAAAAAGTATACCTAGAAAAATTTCAAATTATATGTTTCGTAGTGGTCCTACCTGCTCCACCTCATTGGCTGTGTACTGCATCGCTTCATTATGCTGCTCTTCCAACATTTCCAAGTTTAACTCCTCTAAGAATTCATTCCTTTCATCATCCAGCCACCCTTCCTCCAGCTGCAAAGAATACATTAGTATGTTATTTTATGTTAGCAAGGACACATGCTAAAGTAGAGTAAACCCAAATGGCAATGCTTGACTAGTTCTTTTTATTCTAATGATTCTCTTCAAAAAGCCAGGCAGTAGGAGTTCACGTCTCAAAAAAAAAAAAAAAAAAAAAAAAAAAAAAAAAAAAAAAAAAAAAAGAAAAGAAAAAGGATAAAAAGATGGGATTCATGTCTTTTATCCTTTCGTAAAACAGTATGACTGATTTTCTCTCATAATGAAGGAGACTGCACAGCACAGACATTATTTCCTTTCAAAAGGTTATGAAAGGCACAGTGCATAATCCTGAAGCTGTCATGTTCATTACTACTGAGAGACCCTGCACTGCAAGAATGGCAATGTTACTAATAGGGCCAGGAAACAACTGGGCTCTTCTCTCTAACAACCTCCATTCCAGCCCTGCTGCCACCACCTCAGCGGAAACCTTATGCTGCGTTTCTGTCACTATCTTCCCATTGATCTTCCTGGTAAACAAATAAATAGAACAGGGTGATAGAAAGATGAGGAGACTTGAAGGGAGGCAATTTTTGTTCTCCCAGTGTGTCTGGAAGCAAGGCTTACCTGTTTGCTTGTTTTTTTCTACCCATGTGTAAAATAGCACATTGACATTTGGTGAACACAGTGTTGCAAAAGGATAGGAGGGGATGCTATGTTTTCTGTCAAGTACATACCTCTTCCTAAACCCATTTCACACCCTTCACATCTTTTGAAACTGATAAAACAGGCACCCTGGCCTAAAACACTGTTCTTCCCATTTTGTTCATTATGCTCGTGTGTGCACATGGCACACATCCTTTGTACCTGCAACCCCTTGCTAGATGGCACACTGCATCAAAAAAAAAACCCAAAAAACCACTGGACAGTTGCACTCTTACAGCAGAAGGAAACACTTAATATTTCATCATTGATGAAGGAACCACAGGATGATGGTGACAAAAACATGCTAAAAGGAAAAGTCTCAGCATAATAATTACAAGACTAACAAGTACTCATGTCCCAAGACAGCAAGAGTGATGTAGCACAGGCCAACACCTAGAGCAGAATTACCACTGCCTCACAGCCAGGATATGTCTGGTCGCAGATGTCAGCCAGAAAAATTCCACCAAACCAGCAGCAGTAGTAGCAGTTCAAAGCTGCACAAGGGATGACTGATGCTGTGCAGTACTTCTGATGGAATACTGGCAGAACATCTCTGTTTTGTTAACAGATTTTGATCTGGTTTAGCCCATGCCAACAAATTCTTTCCTCTTATAAAGAACACATTAAGCCTTTCATCTCCCCTGGTAAAGCCAGCCATCTATGGTTTGGGATTAGGAGGAGACTTTTTTCTTTGCGGACATATAATTTTTATACTTGTCCTTAATGGGACTTTCAAACCATTCTATGAAACATCTGGTAGTTTTGTTTACTTGTCTTGTTTACTTTTTTTCCCCAAGGAAAGCATAAGCACAGTCTTCCTCTACTGTAAAGGACACAATTCACCTCATGTGAGGAAATTGCAGAGATTAGCAAACTTGGAAGATGAAAGTTGAATCTCAGTTGGGCAAATCTGCTAATTTGATTGTGGCAGACCCAGTGTATAAGTAATGAGAATGCTTATGTTACATTACAGCTTTTAAAAGAAAACTAATATGTGCCTTAGCATACATGTGCACTACATACACTGTGTACACATTCACACGTGAGAATGCATGTGCGTGGGGTGCTCCTCTGGTGCTGTTTCAAAACTTCATTATTCACTGCACAAACACATGATCAGAGGGGTTTTATTCCCTGTTACTGAGGGAATGTGCTCAGCAGTCACCCTTCAAGGTTGCAATATTACCATTACCATTTTCTATCTAGAAATGAAAGCCTGCTTAATCCTGCTGCTTTTTACCAAGTCAAAGCAACACAACTAGCAGAAATCAGTTGACAGCCTGATCTCTGACCTACTCTGGCTTTTTCATCAGTTTTGTATGAGTATGTTCTTCAAACACATAAACTAAACAAAAAAATCCAGCATCAAAGGCCCAAACCTAAACCAAACCACACTTACTATTTGTAAGGAGTATTCATGTTGGAAGCTACATTGGTACACGTAAGTAATTCCTTATCTCATACTAATCTTATAATATTGACTCCTTATTTCACGTTGACCAGTCTAAACAAATACAGAGACAACCTTCTCTGGGCATGTATTTTATAAGTGGGTGAGTTTCTGTTCCCTAATGAAAAACAGAATCCTAATGAAAAAGAGTTGGAATATTATTGAAAAATCTCTTTCAAAATTTCAGCAATTGAGGAATACAATTTTGTAGTATAAAGGGAGGCATATTTTTATTGTACTTTGTCACTGGCTTTATAAGAATTATTTAGCTTCCTGAAAAACATAAAGGTCATGAATGCTGAAATTGTGACTCTTTCACAACTACAGTATTCAAGTAAAGATTCCAAGCGACACTGAATTACACTTACTTAATTTAATTTATACAGAATATGGAGGTAGTGAGACTGAAAATATCAGAACAATAGCATGAGAGACAAATGGCAACTTAACCAACCCTGAATTGTTGGCAGATAGAACAGTGAAAACATAATGTCCTTTTGCTTTGCAAAGGCCTACAAATAGAATATAAAGGGATGTAAAAACAGTAGTCTTCTACCACTCTACCTCTTCTTTATCTGATAATCAAGCTAACATCTATCCCCTGCAATGATATTAAAAATTCTTGGCATGGCAAAATTCTTGGCATTGGCATAATTTTATTTTTAAAACCATAAAAATATTTCTAAAAGCTTTTGAAAATGCATCTCCCAAGATGTGGGCATGTTTTTGTGACCAGGGTGCTGTTAAAACAATGAGATTTCCATTTGCTGGATGATACTGTAGTGAAAGTCCCATAATTGATACATACATGAATCATTTACGTGCCTGTTTATAACCACATAGCATAAAACAAACCCTCACCAATGAAAAGCTACCGCTTTGTTTTTATATGAACTTATGTAAGTTCATATAAATGATAAACTTCATATAAAAGATAAAATTGATAAATGTTAAGTAGGGAAAATTTATCCCCTGAACAAAACAGAATCATCCCAGAATCATCTAATGAGTAATGCATAGTTTTCAAGTTCAACTTCACATTTTACTAATATCATATTGGTGCTGCCAGCTTTATTTATACACCTGCTCACTCTGCTGGAAAAGAACTTGTTTTGTTTGGGGAAAACACATCCTAGTAACAGCATATTATTTTCTTTGTTGGATAAAAAAGGGCAAAGCTTCACAATTAACTGTTTGCTCCTTTTGTCAGTAACTTTGGCTTTCCTGTTTCTTGGCAGCTCATTACATACAGTGACAGTGAATGCATGGTATAACCCGGGTTCTGGCTCAGTGCATCTGTTTAGTCCAACCTGCATCTCTGGCCTCGCGACCAGCAACACAATTTTCCTGCATTCTTCGCTGGAGAGCAACGCCACTGCCTCTTCTCTGTTCTGGACATCTTGGCCATTTATCTAGGAAACAAATGAAAGTGGCACATTAGTTTCTATTTCCACAAAGCAACACACAATAAAGGGCAGATATCAGCTCATTTGTGCTGAATGTATGGACAATGAAAATTGCGCAACGGGCTCATCTTCAGCCCCTCGGTGGTAAGTGCCTTCACTCAATTATGCGCTTACTGTAAGAGCTGTATTGATCGTTGAAGGATGGTGGACATCAGAGGAAGCAGTTATGTTCATAAATGTCCAACCTGCGCCCTGGTAACATACATCTAGCAACACAATTAACCAGCCCCTGACAGGTGACGTTCATCTTTCTCCGTTCAGAGTAATGGAAGTGTCACTCTGAGATAATAGTGCTGGTGGAAGAAGACTGGTAATGCTACAGCTAAAATCAGTCACACTGAATGCTGGTAGAGAGCCAATTAGAGAGCTACAGTATTATCTCTCACCAGGCAATACTTTCAGGCCACTGCTTGTTGCTGCTCCATTTAATCATTTCATATTTGTGCGGACAGCTTAGTAGCCGATACCACACAAAACATATGTATCCCCCTTACAAGTGGATAATCAAAATAAAAGTGGTTCTTCAATGAAACTCGTCTTTTCTTGCTACCTTTCTCCTATTCTGTAACCCCATTAAAGCAACGAAATCCATGACTACATGGTAACAAACACAATTTTCATTGTACAAAAACCATTTATGAGGGAATCAAATAGAAATCTTATTTCCCATATGAATTCAGTTTCGTCCAATTCACAGTACAAGAAGTGGATTATTCTCATTGTGGCAACAAAACCTTCAAAATTCAGTCTATTTCAAAAAGAATGAAAACAAAATTGGGTGGTAGAAATACCTGAATATTTTTTTTGGGGAAAAAAAAATCTTCTAATGGTTCCATTTCAAAGCAGTAGGAACTTGTAGTTGAAAATCAAAGAGCAAGTTGCATTTTTGTACATATGTTTGGCCTGAAAGCCCCAATTAAAAAAACCCACAGCTTTAATCCAGATTAAGGAAAATCCCTGATCACCTAACTGGCAGTGAGTGAAATGCCTGAGACCCTTCACAGCTTACATGATGGGATAGCTATGGTCTGTGGGAGATCAGGTAACACAGAGCTGCCCTGAAAAGCAGAGATGCAGCTGCAGAGAGGCCCAGGAGCAGATTTCCAGCCTGTACAAAACATCCCAGACATGGTGGCTGCTCCAGTCAGCTCCTATCAGCTGAGTAACTGTTCGCCAGAGGAGGTGGCTGGGCTGTCCCCACACTACCTGAAGGTGGCCACTCCATCCCAGCTGCACTCTCATGGAGACAGGGCAGGACTTCAGCCTGTTCCATGGACTGTGCATAGCCTGGAGGTTCACAGCTAAAAATAGCAGAAGTTTAGGCAACTACTACTAGGACTGCCCTCCTAAAACTTTTGCTTGACTTTGTAACATTTCATAAAATGTACCCAGGCAGTTTTCAGATGCTTAGAGTGTCAAGGTTGGTGGCTTCTGATAAGGAGAAGGGGGCAGTTATAGCCTCAAAATGAAAGGAAACCTGCTGTCCTTTTGTGAGGAATACACATAACAGGGAATTCCTCCTGTAGCCTTAACCAATGCCACCTGCCACCCACAGAAAATGCCCCTGTGCTCAAGGATCTGTATTTCTCCCAGCCTCAGTGTAATCCCCCCATAATGGCACCGTCACCTTCTATTTCTCTGAGCTATCTCATCAATAAAAGGAGATAGAGGGTCAATGTGTTTTCAGATATGAAAGTAAACCCCACATAACTCTCTGGGTATTAACTTTAATGATCAAATTCATAGCTATATATCAGCACTGACATTAAAGTAATGCTCCAGTCCACAAGAGGATGGCAGAATTATCTATGCTTTCTCTCACCCCTGGAGTCTTTACTCAAAATTGAAATGAATTGAATTTCATTAGGAACTGGAGAACATCTGCCTGAACTGCTGTTGGCTGTCTACCTAGAAATTTCACAAAACAAGGAAAGGAGTGGAAAATGGACCTACTCTCCTTATTTTGTCACACATAGAGTAGGAATGGAAAGTTGTTTCTGCTTAGTTGAAGAAAAAAAGGGGTGTTTTTCTGATTTTTGAAAGTTAAAAATACTGTTATTTAAGGCAGTGCCCTAACTTTTCCTCTCCTACATGCAGCCCATGTAATGGTCCTTTCACCCCAAGTCCTGCCAAGGACGTCACTGCCTTCACACCGTGGCATTTGTGCTTTCTGGTGGAGAACATTACACAGGGAAAAAAGCAGCAGCCCCCAAATGAGTCCTAACATTAAAATCTAATTTATTTTTTCCTCTCTAGAAAATGGACTGCTTTGGTAAGCCAGCTAATAGGAACTGTTGTGTAGCTAGATTCCCAAAGCTGATTTAAGCTGTACCAGCAAAAATATTTCAGAAATAAAAAGATTGGAAGGAAGAAGCAGACTGATCTTGTGAAAACCTGAAAGCTCCTCTGCTTAAATTAAAGAAGGGCAATTATGAAACGTGTTACAGAAAACCAACCTGTCATCACCAGGGGTTTCTTCTGGAACTTCAGTAAAAAAAGGCAAAAATACAAGGCAAATCAACTTGGAACCAGAATTAAAATGCTACAATACAGCAAAAAATTTCCAGTCAGGTGATTTTTCATATCTCTTTCATGATTTCGCACTAGGGTGAAAAATGCACTACCCACTGCCGTTTGAAAATGGAAACCCACTGGCATTCTCACTGTTTCCCTCTCTGTACAGGTACACTGCCCTGTGCAGCAGCCAGCCACCTGCATCCAACTATGCTGTAACACACAAACCTATCTTTGGGGTAGCTCTTTAAGCAAGTGGATCAACAGAAACAAAGGGAGGGAAAAAAAAGCCAAGGTGATGGATTAGAGAAGAATTCAGAAAAGTAATGTATTATTAGGGGAGGAAAGAAAATATTAACAAAAACCTAATGAACCCCCTCCTTAAGTACGTTCAAGATCTTCCTTCTCTAAACAACACATTTTTTATTTGAAAACTCTTATTATCTATGTTTAGTATAAATGAGTTTTACCCAAATTTATGCAATTGATGAATGATCAGCACGTCTCTGACACTTCTATTTATGTCTGCAGGATCCTGTTTAGAATTTGACACTGAGATGAACACAGTGGAAATGAGATTTTCTAATAAATATGGAAAAAAAAAGACATGGGACGTAAGTGCATGAGCCAGAACGAGTTTGTCAGTCTCATTTTTCAGTACACGCACTCTAGCTCCCAGCTATTGTGTTAAAAAACAGACAGACATGGATTTTCTCATCGATCACAGTAACAAAGAGAACTATCTTCCCTCATTAACAGTCCACAGAGAAGATGGCACTGCATGTTTGTCTGAAGAAAGAGTTTAAGGAAGAGTCTATTGTCACATACTTGTAAAATGCGGTCTCCTTCACGGATCCGTCCATCTCTGGCAGCAATGCTGTTTGGATCAACCTGCACAGGACAACAACCAGTAACTGAACATGAAAAGATGTTTATGGGAAATTATAGCAGCAGCACAATTGCAAGAGCTGAAAAAGTGTTTTTACATAGAGGCAATCTGAAGTTTCCTTTAGAGTCACAGAAACAATCTTTAAATGATCTTATGAGCTTGTTTCAGATAAATGCCTCAAGACAGAAAGGGTTGGGAACATGATTTTCAAATTAATACTTTTCTTTGCCACTGTTAAGCATTAACCTTCAGCTGTCAGAGCATTAAAAATTAATGACAGACACCCTATTCTCTGGAAGTTCACTATGGATTGAGAAATTTCTGCAGCAGTTGATACCTCTATACAAATGGGCCTGTCTTTGGGCACAATTCTTTTTCTTCCATGGGAACATCTACTATTAAATTATTATCTTATTAATCAATATGTTTGCAAGGAAACATCAAAAAAACCCAAAGGATCCATATTGTATAGATCACTCACAGATCCTGTAAATCATTCCTAGCCCGAACCAGTTAATTTCAACTTAGTTTAACCTAAACAGATATTTAGGGCTCCGGTCATAGTTTATCAAAGACACTACAGCTCATCCCTGAGCAATGACCTACTGTTTGTTGCAGGACAATTCAATCTATCACCTTTCACTTGATGGTTATCTTAAATCATTTATTTTGCCTCATCATGACATAAGTTCTTTTTCAAACCCAAAATTTGAGTTGAGCATTCAGTTTGCAGGCTATGTCCTCTACATCTGTCAGTTATTATTTTCTTCTTGTGTACTGTCATAGAAAAAAACCCCAATGAATCTGAAGTCCTTAATCAAGTACAGAAGACACTATCAATACATTCACTTTTGAAGGTCTGAGAAAATTTTACCATGTAGGATAAACAGAATATTTCAAATATAATCCTGGAACATATTAAAAGATTCCTGAACTTTCCTCACAAGGTCAAACAGACTTTAACAGCACGGCTTATACAACTGGTGGAAGATATATTCTTAGGTAATTTATACTAATTTCTCATTCTTGTTCCAAGGCTGTGCTTTTCAGCTTATTTAACATTGCTACCAGCCTCTTTATGTGCAATCTTGCCTTTGTCCCATTCAGATACATAGGAGAATTCTGTCTTTTCTGATCCTCTCCATCCATGAACTTCACTAAGAATTTAGAATTAGAATCTCTCAAGTTGGAATGGACCCATAAGGATCCCGTTAAGTCCAACAATCTCCTTCTCACAGGACAACCTAAAACAAAATCATACGACTAAAAGCTTTGTCTAGTTGCTCCTTTAGTTCTGACAGTCTTGGTGCTGTGACTACACCCCTGGACAGCCTTGTTCCAGGAACAAACCCCCTTTTAGTGAAGAACCTTTCTCTAACGTCGAAATTTGGTTCAACATGTCAAAAAAGTGACCAATTGGGATCACAGCTCTTGCAGAACAATCAGCAGTGACCTTGAACTCAGAAGAGTTCTGTTTTACCCAGAAAAAAAACCCCTCTTTGAATGACTGGAGACTCAAAGGGACATCGTGTTCTTGGAAGTTCTGTGGACTGACCTTGTGAAATGCTAACAATATAAGCTGGGTGCCACCTTTTTTGAGTGGAGCCAGTGAAAACCTGAGGATTCATCCCACCTCAGTATTTAGAATTCTATAGTTTGGTTTTCCTGTATATTAATCTCTCAAGCTACTCTCTGCACCTATCTGTGGTAGTTGTGTACCACAACTGTAACAAACACAAAAATTATTCAATAATGATTGACCACGGTTAGGATTACTGAAGCTGTGGCAGAGGGAGAATGCAAGCAGGGTTGTGGAGAAGGCACTTTTCTCCTCAGAAGCTCTGCCTGATCTCCATCATAAGGGCACATTTCTTTCAAAATTCAGATCATTTTCAGACTGCTTTATGCTTTACTAACTACAATGTTGTAGATAAAAGCACTTATACTAAAGAAACCCACGTAATAATTACACTGCTTGGGCAACATGATTTGAACTAATAATCTAAAGGAATTGAGAGTGACATGAGCTGGTTGATAGCCAACACTTCTGCACTCCTGTCTAAGAGCACTTGCATGTTCATAACCTGGCACGTGTACCCCTCCATGAACATGTCCCAAGCTCCTCCCAGTGTCATGTCCTTACCTCACTGACATAGATTCCCATGTCCTCCTCATCATCGGTTCTGTAACAGACAGTCAGCCCCAGCTTCTCCTGGCTGCCAATGCGGCACAGCTCCACCTCCTACAAGAAAATACACAGGCATTTGTGGTGGCTCTTGCCAAGGGTGGAAAAAACTGCACAGCACAAAGGGAGCACCAAGCTGCTGAGATAATCATGCTGTATGACCTACTCATCCTGCTCAATCTTGAGACAGAATGCTGTGGGTGGATCTTTAAGGGGGAAGTTATTCTATGAATTAGGAAGGAAATCCCAGTGCAATGCAGGTTCAAACTATACAGAAACTGTTTGGTAAGACATACCAAATGTTGAGAAATACAGCTGTGCATCAATTTTTCAGGTCTTCTGACTTTTGGGTAATGGAAGCTGACTTACAGTAGATTACATAGTCCTTCCAGTCGCATCACACCAGCTGATTTATAGCATGTAAGACAGACTGGATACCATCAATCAATCCATCACACAAGCACCACTCCTTTCTGACAGCAATCCAAGCCATAAAGCAGAAGGACAGGCTTCCATTAATGGCATAATTCCTTCCCTGGCCAGTGTTGTGCTGCTTCATTGCAGAAGCTGTTAGATAACAGAAAGATGTTTCAAGGAATCTCCTGTGGAGCTAAACAGCCATGGCATCTTCCTCAATTGTGAGATGATGCAGAAAACATATTTTTAGTGCCAGATGTCCCAGCAGTGGCATCTCATGAAAAGTGCAAGTTTTTGGGCAGATGGTAGAGTGATAACTACTACACACACCCATCTGAGTTAAGCTATCTTTAGGGTTTCATAGGGGAACCCTTCACAAAAATGCAAAGCTGCACTTGGATTGAACATTGTGAAACAAGTAATTGTAATAAAGCAGGATGAACACAATAACACAGAGTATTAGCTTGGTTACAAGTGGGAAACTTTAGTCGGTACTTGTATGTAAAGGGAGTTCTCAGGTCACATTTGACAGCTTCTGTGGCTATGCAATAAAAGGAGAGAGACCAAACTTTGCTTCAGTTCTCAGATACAGAGTTCTCTGTGATACAGAGCTTGTTCCCCCCATTCCCAGAGATGTCATGCAGACTAATCCACAAACAGGCATAGGGTACACAGCAGTGAGGACTCACTCCAGCAAGGCGTGGAGCCCAGGTGCCAAAATACTCCAAGTAACAGAAAAACCTGTACTTGACACACATGGGTTAGCAAATGAGCCTTGTGACATTTTCATTTCAGCTGAACATCTTTCACAAAGTGCACTGCTATGGCTTGCTCCCCTGCTCCCTCACAAGAATCCAAATCTACACAGGTTCACTACCCGCACAAACCCTATCAGCTTCTCCCTGGACTTTGGACCTTAATTGTTTTTGTGAAAACAAAGAAAATGTAGAAAAAACTCATAAACCTGTAGTACTCTTTAGTTTTTCTTAGATATGGCAGGAGTTGTATGTAGGGTGGTAAAGAGTGGAATTATTGACCTGTACACATTACACATTGGGTTTGAAAGAAGAAACACAGAAGTGTTGTATTAGGGAAGGGAATTACCTTGACCTGATTTTGGCATTGGGAGCAAAAGGATATGTACTGGAGGGATGCCTATTCAAAACCCATAGTAATTGATGCCTCCAGAGGGAAAGACCACTTCACTAGAACTGTAATATTAGGGAGAAATTACAGTAACAAAACAGCTTCAATTACAGCAACAAGGTATACTTTTAAGGAATAAAGAAGTTTGTGGTCCCTTGGAGGCCTATAAGGAAACCTAAATACACCATAAAGGACTGAGACTGGGACCTTTAAATCAAGGCAAATGGGGAGCTGTGCACAAGCTGAAATCCATTAACTTTCATTGTCCTGCTGGCACAACCTCCTGTGTCCCCAAGCTGAGGCTGGACAGGGGCCCCAAGGACTGCTCTGAACTCAATTTCTTCAGATGCGAACGACCTTGAAATTCTTGTGGATGATTTGACTCAAAATGCTACTTCAAAACTGTACCGTTTCAGGCTACAAACAAACCGAATTCTCTTAGTGTGCTGACTCAATGAGCAGAAAGAAATTAACCATTTAGGGCATGAAAGAGCAAAGGAAAATGAGGATAAGCCTACAGGCTTCATCCTGTGTGTCTAAGAGATTTACCAAAACCATCTCAGGGAGCCAGCTGATGACAAGTATCAGTGACTAGTGTCCTTTGACTGGGCTGTAACAGCCCTGGCTGCACTCACTACTTGAGCTACCACAGCTTTCACTTCTCTGCCCACTTCAGATCTAAGAGCTGAGGTTAGGACTTGGTAGTCTTGGACTATCTCTTTCCTTAATGACTATATGGGGTGTAGTCTGATGACTGCACATGGCTGTGGCTGCTTGGAAGCTGTAGATACCTACAACTGAGATCCTGGTCCTTAGTATTAAAGTACCCAACAACCATTTCATGTTTTTCAGTCTAGATGCAGGTACGTACTCAAGTAATATCTCATTCAGCATGAGGGAGAAGGTGGATAAGGTCTGTTGCTTTGCATTGGAAGTCATTCCAGGTAAGTGCCTTTTGCCCATGGCACATCTGCACTACTAACCTCATGGCTTCTCTTTTTTTACAGGAAACTAAATACATCCTAGTCACAAGCAAACAAACCAGAATTGAAAAATGTTTTTGGAACATTTAAAAACACTTTGCATAAAATAGTAAATCATCTCTCAGAGAAAAAGGCTACAAGTCTGATCTCTATGTCTGTGTAACAAGCACATATGAAACAACTTCAACAGAAGAGCAGTGACACATTGGAGAACCTGGACTATCACAGTCAAATACATTTGACATAGTATTTTGCAACAGATGTTTTATAGTGTTGTGGAGTTTTTCCCCTCACAACTAGTCTTTAACAGAAGAAACAGTAAGTTTGGCAGCAGTAATGAATTTGTAAGGACATAATTTCCTTCTCTGAAATCTTTTTTGATATATGCACACATGTGCGCACACACACAGAGTTCCTTTCTCTTTGGCTTTTGTCAGTGTGCATGTAGGGACTGAACTGCCAGTCTTCGAAACTCAGCATTTTCAAAATCTATGACAAATAATATTTGTACATGAATAGTGCTGACAGACAGATGGTGGGATGAGAAGGACTGAAGATCAGGAAGAGCTCAGGAGATGATAGCCTTCCCTTCTTTTGGGCACACTGGGGGCAGCCACGTCTCAAGACGAAGAATACTTTTCTGCCAAGTGACAGAAATCAATGCTAAATTGCTAAATCTTTGACTTGATGCTTTTTTCCTCTGTGTGGCCAGAACAAGAATTCAGTGTATTTCCACAGTAAGGACAATACTTTTAAAATGTTTTGTCATATATTATTTGGTTAAAAGACAGACAGGGAAATTAGAATAAGGACTATCCTTTCTTGAAAGACTGGGATGCAAATTTACAAAGTAGCCAATTTCTGCAGATATAGAAAAGACAGAAAAGAGATGCAGAGCATGTAGGATTTAAATTTCCCTACCTTCTCAAATTCGTAGTACTTTAAAAAAATGTAGGAATATCTTGTCTCATAAGACAGATTTTTTTAGCAGAGTTGCAGAAGTTTTCTGCTTTGAAGTTCCTATTCCCTGTTCAGTTGTAACTGCTTTGGTATAGTCACTTCATACAACTTTTTGTGACTTGTTTTCCTGATCTATAAGCAGAAAATAATGCAAACACTACCAGAGTAGCAGCACATTAAAGAATAAATGATTGCAGAGCATTTGAAAATAATACTACTCTACATCCTTCCAAAAAATCCCCATTTGCCTTACAGCAATTGTTGAACCCACTTAAAAGACAGAAACAGACTATCAAAACGATCACAGCTACTGAGCTTCCTTCACCCATACAATATGCCAGAGTAATGGGTCCATGAGAAGGGGCAGTATCAAACCCAAACACTACAGTATTTTTCCTAAATGGACATTGTGATCAGCTAACATTAAACTCCTCATTATAATGAGAATCTTGCCATTGAAACATAGTAAAAAAAAAAAAAATCAATTTTAATTAGTGTTACTCCCCAGTGTAACAGAACCTGTTATTCATAGTTCAAAGTTTATATTATATTTTTGTGACATGGTAAGGCAGAAGATCCTAAACATTTTCAGTTTGTGATACAGTCAACTATTTAATTTCTAAGCATTAACTAGAATCTACTCATCCCATTTAGCTCCATTATCTTTAGAGGAAAAGATCAGTATAGCCTAGCCTGTAAAACCAAAACACTATGCTTTCTTCCCTCTCCAGTTCAAACAACACTCCTAAATAGAGGGGAAGAAAAAAAAAGACAGAAATGAGAAGGAAAGCTTTGCTGTTTACAACACACACAGGTTTTAGAAAAGCAAATCATCACAGCATTCCGGAGAAGGATTCCTACTCCATCAGCAGAAAGAAAAAATGCTGCCAGTTTGAAAAACTCCTTGTGTGAAACAAACAATGCAGTTCAGAGATGCTTTATCTTAATCCTAAAATGTTTGAAATATGGCTGACAAGTTTCCATCTACAAAGCCCACAGTAATATAATGTTTTAAGGCAAAAGAATTCCAAGAGATGCAGTCTATGGACATGTCTGTGGGTTCAGCAATTTTTCTGTACCAGTGAAGGATTATTAGTACCTTTTGGACTAAACCCAGATTATAATTCTTACTAGTTGATGTTACTGCAATATCAAGGAAAAAAACAAACAAAAACAACCAAAAAACAAAAAAGCAGAAAATAAAATGTTATCTTCGTAGCCACCCAGAACAATGCACTTACCACCAATAACTGAGTTACTGCCCACAGCTAAGTAAGTGGCCATGAGCAGATTCTGAAACAACCCCATGTATGAGACAAAACAACTTTACGTTTTACCCCTTTACAGTCCACTACCCAGCAGAGCTCCAAACTCTTTACACAATTTCTCTCATAGTGAGATGACCCAAGAGTTTGGAAATGCTAAAATACACAAAAGTTTAGCTGGCAGGTTTTTTGATTATGTTCTTGTTTACCTGTAAAGCAGTGTCTTGTGTCAGGCAAGTTATTCTGTGCCATAGCCCTTTCAGAAGAAATCAAGGCTTATTGAATGGAATGAGGGGCCCAATATCTGATGATCCAAAGTGGAGAAGCATAGTATTTAGCATACATTTTAAGAAAAAACAATACCAAAATAATAAAGCAAAATAAGAAAATAGTTACTTTTGTCTTTGAGCTTCCTTTTTTACCTTTTGTACTTGCTGAGAAGCTGCTTTTACTGTTCATCTTGCTAATGGTATAATTGACAGAATGAGTAATTGAATGAAGGAAGCACAAAAGGCCGAGATCAGAGTACTTACAGAATAGCTCAATGAGGAATTAACTGAGAAAGTACGTTAAACTCTGACTTATTTTAATAAATTAGTTACACTGAAAAAATATCCTCATCTATCTGAGCTGAGGCATCAAACGGAAGTGCTAAGGGATGACACGGACTACTGTCTTGGGTTATGGAACCCAAAATGTGTATTCTATTTCATCTGCTGAAAGCAGTTGGGGAATTGTTCTTCTTTATCTCTTGTAACTCTGGGAGGAGGGGGGCGGGTGCCTTTTGATAATGGGCCAACTGTTGAAACCAGGTGGGGTAGGGTTTCTTATCTCTTTCACTGCCCGGGGAATATTTTCTGCTAATGGACCATTAAGACACACCTACCCACCCCAAGACAGTACATCCACATTCCATCATCCTATTGTGAGATGCTCCACCCAGTGGGGGGAGCCAACCATTCCTACCTGGATAAAACTGGGACTCAGGAACATGAAGCTGTCTGGCTTCACCCGATTACTGGAGGAAGACTGGACCCCTTCTCACCATCACTGGACCCCTTTTCACCATCACTGGACCCCTTTTCTTCAGGATCATCTCTACTTCAACAGAACCACATCTGCCACTCCAGGACGACTCACTTTTGGACTGCTTCCAACACCCTGACCAACAGGGTGTCAGGTTGTAGCTCTGACTCTGTCAGGGTTCTCCAAAATTGTTGTTTGTTTGCTTGTTTGGTTGGGTGGTTTTGTTTTCTACCACATTTGTATTGTTAATATTCCTAGTAAAGAACTGTTATTCTTATTCCCAAATCTTTGCCTGAAAGCCCTTAATTGCAAAATTATAATTGGCGGGGGTGAGGGGTTTACATTCTCCATTCTAAGGGAAATTCCAGCTTTGCCTAGCTGATACCTGTCTTTTCCAAACCAAGACAGCTACACATACCTTAAAATTAAGATTCATTCTGTAGTATCATCTTGATTTTGCATCTGTATGGGTGAGGTCAACCTCCAGTTTGTATGCATAGCTGAATTTTCGCTGCTTTTCACACTTTCTGTCAGGTTTACTATATGAAGGTTCTGTAAGCAAGATCATTTTTTCAGCTTCTTGTTAGTTTCTGTAAACTATGGAAACTAGGCAAAGATCAGTCTCAGTCTCATAAAAGTGTTTTCAAAACACTTTGATTCCAAATTTGCAGTTCTTGTCTCATCACTTATCTTGCATCTCAGTGATCATTGGGATCATTATCAGACATTATCATTATCAGACAGGGCTTCAAACAGCCAAGCACCTGGCAGCATCTCACTAATAGTGTTCACTTTCTTGGTCTTTTCCTCCTTGTGACCTGAAGGATTTACCTTTTCCAGGCTGCTAAATCACCAGTCATCTATATTGCTACTTTGTATAATATTTAATCTTCCTAATGCCACACAGTCATCATCACTGGCAAGTAATTCTGTTCATGAAATAAAAATAATACAAACAGAACCTTAACTCTTTGTACAGGAACAGTTAAATCTAATGAAGCCCTAGGAGGTCTAACAGTGGAGCTACTAAATAAAAAAATTCATCTCAAAATCAGAAGAGATGATAATGGTATTACATGTTACATAAATTCACGTGTTGCAAATGAGGGTGGGTGTAAAACAGTGGGGTTTGCAACAAAACAAACATCACCAGCAAAATAAATGCTATTCTTCAGACTTCATTTTAAAGCAGTTTATTTCACCTCGAATTTGTACTGTGCAGGAGGAGTTGTGAGTGTCATGTACAAATGATTAGGCTGTGTACAATGGGTAAGATACACACTTTAAACAGACACTTAGTATTTCAAACAGGTCTCATGTTTCTCATTAACCAAATCATGCTTCCAACACCGAGCACTTTTTTTAGAGGTTATGTCTTTAATGGTGACCAGAAGTAATTTGAAAAAACTCAGAAGAAAGAGATGTAAATCCTAGCATTGGTAGAAGTCATCAAAACAATCTATTTGAACTATGATTTTTTTTTTTTCTATGGACTACCTCTCCCTGTTTGGATAAAGAGAGTCTGACACCTCTGCTGTATATTTAACAAAGTAATTTCATACTAAGGTAGGTATTTTACTTTCAGGGTTGGGCATTAAATATTTAATTCTTTATTTGCATGTGCATGTGTGCAAACTTACATATGTGACTATATAGGCACATGCAGAGCTTATATTTTTGTGCAAGTGCATGCCAGGCAGGTCAGGTACACTGCAGAGAATCTTTCCTGGCAATCATCTAACAGTTAACTTAAAGCATGATTACAATTCCTGAAAGGGTATATGCTTATAATGAGAAAGTGAAAATGCCAGATCACCCCACAATTCACAGAATCAGAGTAATGACATTTACAGCCATCTCTGGACTTCAGTAACTTTTAATGACAAACCATATAGACTACCTATTTATTCATAACTGCAAAAAAGAAATGGCAAAATGAAACAGGAATTTTTAGTTTCTAGAAAAGCTCTTCTGTCATAAGATAGATCAGTCCAACATAAACCCCTTCTCTCACTTTACCTCCATGACAACTGAGTGTTTAGGGTGAGCTACTATAAAGAAACAGCTCACAGGAGAGCCTGTACAGAGGAAATGCCTATCACTGCAGCTTTCGTAAGTGTGCCAATAAAAAAAGATCAAAACCGCCTGGGATTCTGTACTTCCAGACAGAAGGCAAGTAATACTGCAGGCAAACAAAGGCATCCTAGATCTCAGAACTATCCTAACACCATCAAGAGTTATGGCCTCCTGTCAAAGGGATTTTCCAGGAAATACATTAATGTCTTTGTAACACTGGCTAATTGTAGGCTACGTTCCAGAAGTATTCAGTGTGAAACAGAGTGCAATGAAACAGCCCTCCCCTTCACAGGTCACTGCAGGGTCCTATTGCATTCTTTTCACAATGAATAAACTTGTATTTAAAAGCTTGCAGGGGATTTAATTTACAAACACTCACCACTTCCACCAGAAAAACAATGCTTCCATCAGTAAAGCAAAGCTCTTAAGTCCTCTGGTATCTTCACCATGGAAGGTTACAAACACTTCAGGATTTTAGCACATTATAGATCAGTTTTAGAACCCATTCTGTAAATGTCTGTAGAGATTTGGTAGACATTCTCAAGTTGTGAAAATAACCTAAAGAAATAAATTATTTTTTCCTCTCTCTAACAGTCCCAGGATGTTCTGTTATTCAGATTTCACACAGCCCGGCACATCCACAATGTACTTGGGGGCTATTTGGATGGAAATAGAAAAGCTATGGAGCAAGACAGAGCCAGCCTAGATGTAAACAAGTTGGAACTGCTGGCAGCTGTGCTGTTAAAAATAAAATTGCATTCCCCAGTGTCTTCTCACTTATCAATTTTGACAGACGACTGTCCTGACTTCTCATAAACAGCATCGAAAAGGACAAATCACATTGGGTGTCAGATTTGCCAGAATGGATTTGGTTGGTAGCTTACCACAAAGAAACAGAGGGTTATCTCCATTCCATATGGTGGGGAAAAACAATGCTCAGTCCAAGGGGTGGGGGCTTTTTCTTATAGGCTGAAGTCTCATATAATCCTCATTTTAAAGTCTGGTTTAGATTTAAGAATCTCTGAGACAAGATTTGTTTACATCAAAGCAGAAAGTAGAAATATCAGCAAGCATTTTTCAAATGCATAATCTAAACCCAAACACAATGTAGTATGAGAAATACTTCAAATCACTTTCCTACTGATCTCTGCTTTATAGCTACCCTTAGAGCCACATGCTGTTTTATGTCCAGACAAAGAATGCTCTGGGATGCCAGGATGCTGTAGACAATGATACCAGTGCTAGAAAACAAAAGGAGAAAAAGAAAAAATCTAGCAGAAACCCCTAGAATTAATATGTTGACATATAGGCATGTATTAATTAAATATCATTGTGCAACTGGGGGAGCAGAATTTGGCCCTGTAGCTGCCGAATCCTTTGATAATCAAGAAGCTCCAATGGATGAGGGAATTCACTCTCACCCTGCAGCTCTGGAGTTAAAATTTTTGGTGTGCATTACACTCCTATGTGAAAAATCAAACAATGGAGAAACTTAAGGCATGGTAGGCCTGCCAGTGAGCATTGAGCAGTCTGATGTGTGATGATCAGTAACAGCCCGGTGGCTGGGAGGAGGAAGATACCCTGGTGTCAGCTGAGACTCCCTTCGGGCGAGGACAGGGGGCAGATAGCAGTCATGGAGCAGATGGGGCAACTGGCTGGGCTGGACAAATGATGCAGCTGGACTATAAATGTGAGAAGCCTGTGATCACTGTGCTATGAACAAATTCAGTGCTGCAGTGGGAGGAAGGGTCTAAAGCATATGAGGATGAAATAAATGCTTGATTCTGTGGGGCTGGCAGACCTTGTGTGGTCTGTCTGACTTGCATTTAAAGGATATTTCAGCTTGAAGACACATGGTGGACTTTAGAGTAAGTGTATATCATATGGAAGTCAAAGAAGGAAAAAAAAATCCTTTACAAATTACAGGCCTCCTAGCTTCTGAATGCTCAACAGCTGACACTGTATTCTCCAGGAAGTCACAAACCTTCTCTTGAAGCTTAGCTAGTGTGCATAAAACCAAATCTTCAGATTCCTGTCAAAACGATAAATCCAAAAATTCAACCCTTATAAGAAATTTTAAACCTAAAATACTCTAAATGCTATTAAAAACCATTTTTCCCTACTGTCTGGATGATCACACTTACTGGAAAGTAAAATATCCACTGTTTTCTTTCAAACAAGCCACGGTTTTACTTTTCTCCCTTATTCTTCCACCATCCTATTTGTCCTCTTTATTTCTGTTCTTTTCCCATGGTTCAGTATGAATTAGTATGAATGCTAATTTATTATTAACTACATACCTATATTTTCCCATGATATGTATGCATATATTTTCTCCTGCTTGAGACCCAACATCCCTTCTGGTATATTGTGTATCTGGGAAAACCATGAAGTCTTGCTTTCTGAGCAGAGAGATCCATGATAAAATGCTTATATGTAGTATTTTTCAGCAGTCAACTTTGGTCCTTGCTATTGGTCTTTTCCTCAATAGAAATGTGAATTTGCAAGGATACAAGAGGAGGTTAAAGTATAATTAGCTAACTGATAATATGCAGTGAAGTGGGTTTTTTTCACTAATCTTGGACCCTACATTGTCACTTTCATCTCATTAAACAAAGTAGGTGGGAATAGCACAGAGGAGGCAGAAACTGAACCTTATGTTAAAATGAGATAAGCAGACTGGAATAGTAACTATTCTCTTGTGCAGTGTATGAACATGCTAAACTGTCACATTGGTTTGAGCTCCCTGGGGGTGGGGAGAACAAACCCATCAAACTTAGCTAGTCCAATATTTTTTTTCCTTTTGGGGATTTCCAGATTTTTTCCATCTGTTTTCCAATGGAAATGGCTCTGACATAAAATGTTATAATGGTCCTTCTCTTGGTTATAAGTAGGAATACAGTACTCCATGTCTGGCTAGGCGGCCATTAACTAATTAGAGGGCTGGAGTATATCTCCAGAAAGGGAAAGCTGGGAGAACTGCATTTGGTTAGCCTTTTGAAGAGAATTCACCTTCTCAATAAGGAGATTATTGCTTCCTTCAGGTATCAAATGCAAGAGCCCAGAGAAGTCAGAATCAGACTCTGACATGCATTGTGACAGCGACATGAGACAACAGGCACCAGTTGCTACCCAGGAAATTCCAATTAGATATTTAGGGAAGCGCTTCTTACTATGAGGGTAGTCAAAGACTGCTAGAGTTGTCCTGAGAAGCTGTAGACCATACACTGCAAAACATAACCAACTATAACTGTATCAGCTGTATAATCAGAATCCATTTCTTTGCTCCTCTAAACAGGCTCACTGCAATTTCTGGACTTGCCTCAAATAGGGGTAACAGAAAGCCACTTGGAAAATTTAGTGATAATATCTACTGAAGGGAATGAGACAATATTCACATACATCAGTGCTAAAATCTTTACAGTGAGTTCTACATTTCTGTTTATCATTCATTGTGTTGGAGATTAAGGTCTGGGAGGGATCCAAGACCTGAAAAAGCTCTATGTACTTGGAAACCAGTCTCCATACTTGACACTGTCAGATATATACTTCTCTGTCCATGAATGTCATCTTTGATACTCTGGGGTTTTCCAGGCCCTAATGGCAAAAAAACCATTCAAATCTGACACACTTCATTGAGTAGAAGAAAACCTGTTGAAAGTAAAAATTCTGATAAGGCCAGGAACTTCAGGTCCCCAGATGATAGCTATTCCTCTTCAAAAAAACCACATATACCTCAGCTCTTTCTGGTTCTCAATTTCCTTGTTTAATAAAGAACCTCTTCATAGCTTACAGTTCTTTCTAAACTGTAGCAAGCATCTTTTTCTAGACAATATACCTTAGATACAAAGTTCAGAGATTTAAGGAGCATCATAGCTGCAGTTGATTAGCTGAAAATCACTTAGAATAATTAGCTTTCACAATACAATAAATGAAATAATAAATTCAAACAATACAATACCATAAATTTCACCTACTGCCGGTAAAATCATACTTTATCTTTGCTGTATTTCAAAATGTTACTGCTGAGTACTTGGCTCTATAAACATCATTGTTACTGCTGCCTGCCTGCTTTGGGCCTGAAATGTGTCAGAAGATTTATCTGCCTCATCAGCACTTTCTAAACACCCAGGCAGCCAATCGAAATGGGGAGGCATAACAGATGTGCCAACATCTGCTGCAGCAAGCATTTATCTGGACAGTGGAACACAAGCTGTAGATTCAAACCCTTACCCAATTACAACTCCATGTGTTTGGACAGCCTAGATCTACAACTGTGTGAAGGTTATTTTGGGGTATTAATTGAAATCAAGTTTAAAATGCAGTTTTTCAATTATATTTGTGAAAAATATACCTTCCTGTAATTCAGTTTATGCCTTTCAGACACAGTAAAGGCAAAATACTACGAAGAAGCTAATTTTAAAGTTGAACTTAGAAATTCCTAGACAACACTATTAAAATTCCATCCCATCCATGCTCTTGTTTACCTTGAGGTACACACATATTAAAATATGTATAGTTAAAATATGCAAATTTTAATCACATACATGTGCCTATAAATCAAGGACATGAAGCAATAGGAAATTACTTTCAGAACACATTTTGATTTTCCTGGCACCAAAATGAGGTCTATGGGCACCATATCCATGCTGAGTTTCAGCTGTTCAAACTTCTGTTGCACACGTAATGCCCTCTACCCCCAAACACATTCTTGTGCAGATTGATAAAATCATGAGATGAAATACAAAGCAAACTCATCTTTTGCTTTTTGATGCACAATACAGTTTCACCTGTATTCCTGCTCACCAAACTATGCCCTCTAGGAATGACTATCACATTCTCTTTGAAGAGATCCCTCATTAAATAAAAAAGCAAACTCCCAGAGAAAAGGCCTCTCCTGCTTTTTTTTGATTTCTCCTCTGAAGGCTCAGCATGCATAATACTGAAACCTTGTTTTAAGTCCAGTTTATTGTAAAAGGTTCCCTCTTGCTAGGGGGATCCAGCCCATTCTTTCTGTGCTCTAGGATTTCCTAGGATACTAATGTTTAAAATAGCAATATTACAATAAACTGGTTAACATGACTTAGGCTGCTTTTAAAAGAATATGTAAACTAAATTATTCCCTCCCATCTTTTGTCTGTACAGCTAGATTTCATGTTTCCAAGACAGACTACATGAACATTCAAGTAGAAGGCATATGAAAAATGGCATTAATAAAACCCTTAGAAACATTTTGACTGTAAAGCATATATGGAAGTATGTGGGATAATAATGTAGGAACTGTCTAAACAAAAAATTTCTCCAAAACAGATGATTTATAATCCACAGATTTCCATAAATATGAAAATATTGCCAGCATTTTCTTCTCTTTCTTCCTTCACTGACTGGAAAGCCCATTTCATACACTGTAATGTTGCCCAGCAATAAAGCGTTACTGAACTAAAGCCACTTTTCTTAATTTTCCTGGAAAAACATAAGCTCTGACAAGTAAGAATTTTTATTAGCTTCCAGGTGAAGTAAGGAGCAGCCCTGTGCTTGTTTTATGAAATCATGAAACAGAATGAATATCACTGACTTGATATATTTTCCTCCTGTTTTAAAACACAATAAATGGTAATAACCTTGATAAATTTGTTCATGCCAGTTTTGTGTCTTTTTCTCCCCATTCTCTCATGATCCTCTGCAGTTGTGGACACAATTCAAATCCCTAAACTGGGATATTTGTTACTTAGGGGAAGCGAGATGACAGCAACTTCATTCACTTTGAATGTCAGAATTTTGTGATGATGTGCAGCAATATACCCAAAATCAACAAACAACCATGGCAGAAATTACCCTGACACTGCCTTCTATCTATATGACCCAATGACTAGCAAGGAAGAAGAGTGAATTCATGGCCAAAAAAGAGATGCATTACAATTAAAGGCTTCTGGCTTTTACTGCCAGTTCTGCCACTGATTGACTTGGCAAGTCTCTTGATGCAACTGTCCTTAGTTCACCTGCTTGTGAATTCATGTAGCAACACAGAAGAAAATCATTAGAATGGTTTTGTTTAATTTATTTATACTTGAAAAGTGACTTCAATACTTAAATGAAAAACTGAAAGAAAAGGACTGCTCCTTTTATCAATCCTTTGCTTGTTTACAGTGTACAATTGTCCAGAGTTAGGGAGAAATTCCAAGTTTATTATTGTCTGTGGGTAAATTATACTGATATAAATTCACAGATATTTTAAAAATTAAAATTCCAGTGAAAATACATAATCTTATGCTATTTTATGTCAAATGCATGCTCAAACAGTCTTCTTTTGATTATTAACCAGTGTTATTCAAAGAAATACAGCAAAAAATATTCCAGTGCCATTTTCCCCTTTCAACTGTGACCTTTTCCATTTTTAGTCAATCGCTGCAGTCAGCTGGGTCAGTGGCTGAGCGTTTGGCACTCAGAATTCTTCTGAGTTAAAAGGAAGAAATCACAAGGAAAGGTTTTAGAAGCACTGATCATTGTAGTGCTTTCTCAGGCCCAACTGAAATAACTCTAATAATCTACTTGCTAAAGCTGGGAAATCCTCACAAGACAGCTTTAAAACACAGCCTATTTTTTCTCTTTATATTTGTATGATAGAGCAGGTGGAATGGGGGGAAAAAAAGGCCAAGCACCCAAGTCCCCACAAACCAGCCTCTCCTAAGCAACTGAGACCACAGACTACAGACACACACATACCTGTTCACTTCCTTCATGATACTTCTTATCATGAATATTATGAATTGCCACCAAAAAATTAGAATAATGGTGTCAGTGAATGTCTCTATACCACGGGGTAACCATGATTCAGCCATAACTGCTAGTTTAGTGTACCAAGTCTCTCTCCTGTGATAACAGATTGAGAAAGTTGGGATTGCTCAGCCTGGAAAAGAGAAAGCTTCAGGAAGAACTTAGAGCGGCCTTCCAGCACCTAAGGGGGGCTACAAGAGAGCTGGAGTGGGACTTTATACATGGGCATGTCATGATAGGTCAAAGGGTAAGGGCTTTAAATGAAAGAGGACACATTTAGATATTAGGAACAAGTTTTTCACTATGAGGGTGGTGAGACACCACCATAAGCTGAGGATGCTCCATCCCTGGCAGCATTCAAGGCCATGCTGGATGAGGCTTTGAACAGCCTAGGCAAGTGGGAGGTGTCCCTATACCTAACAATGGCAGGCGTTGGAACTAGATTATCTTTAAGGTCCCTTCCAATCTAAACCATTCCACTGTAATTCTATTATGGAGTCCCAAATAATCTGAGCCCACTTGGAGCTGTCAGTTCATCACAGCTTCACCACAACAGCAGCTCCACAAGGTAAGGCATGTGGTGAGAAGCATCTGCTTTTTTCAGTGAAAATCTTCTACACAGCAAGTTTGTTCCTGTATCTCCTACCATACCAGTCAGGTCTGATGACAATGGAAAGACACAACCTTGTCCACCATTTCAGCTCTTCTAAACTACAACACCCATATCTCTGTAAGGATCCATATTTCTTGAAGCCCTCTCTTTTAAATTATGTCTGGTGGTTGCTGAATTCAAAAACTGCTTTTTATTTGCTAGAGGTGCATTTTGTGATTTATCCCCAATTTTAAGAAGTTCAAGATAAAATGTAAAGACTCCAATCGCAGCAGGAAAAAACAAGCACAACCTGATAGCTGGCTTCATTGTGCAGAAACACTTATCAAGTAACAAAATGAAAGAGCCTGACAACGGCAATCAGCAGCACTGGCAGAGTGTGCACAGAAGCTGTTTTCATAAAAACTGTTTGTTCAGGTGCTAGCAATTGAGGAGTTCCAGTTGTTGTTGCAAGCTCCTGTAATGCTCACACAGGGGTGTTTGCAGACTATCAGAGCTCTGGAGGGAGCTGTTACAGGCTATCAGCTCAGTAATCCTCATGTTAAAAAGGCCCTAAATATGTATTTACAAGATAGACAGACCTGTTTGTTTTATTGGTTAAGTAATCCATGTGTTGAAAAGGTCTTAAATAGGAATTCACCAGGCAGGCAGGTCTCTCGTGGACTATTACAGCAATGGTGGGCTGTTCAGAATGCCACTGAGACCACTCTTCAGTGGCCCAGAGAACCTCAACCCATAAATACTTATTGGTGTTCAAGTAACTTTATTCAGATAAACAGCCTCACTCAGACTTCTAATCTGAAATGACACCTTCTTTATTTCTAAGGAAAAAATGCCAATAAAAATCCATCACTTCAATAGTGTGATGTCACAGAAGGGTAAATTTGAATTTGCTCCTGAAATACCTTCCCTCATCACAATGGGAGGAGTATTGCTGGAAGAAGGAACCAGAGTGTGAGTGCTGCACTGTATCTACTGCAATGCTCAGATACAGTAGAAGAAACAAGGACAGCAGGGTAAAGTCTTCCCCCACGCAATTTTTAAGTGTCCAGTGAAAAGATGTCTACACAAAGGCTTACTCATGGCCAGTTCTGAGAGGTTTTTAGCTTATCTCTCTTCAAGGCCCATTTTTAGTTTTTGAAAACAGCTGACAGCATCTGATCTAGAAATGCTTGGGTCAATAGGAAACATTAGGAATTTCAGCAGGTTTGGATGAGGCCAACTGTAAACTTGAAGGACTAATCTAAATTTACAGTTAACAGATTTATGAATGCAAATACTTAGCAAAACATTTAAAAAATGGCTGTGCATAACCATAAATTAGCATTTGCATTCAACATGCATACACACACATTTATTTCCTTATTCTGATGGAAAAATCTCTCCTTTGGGTCTACAAATGAGAACATGAACTTAAGAGTAGTAATTTTTGCCCTGAAGTATTAACCAACCCTCAGAGTACTATGCATTGCTGTGCTTAGGAGGAGGATGATGCAGTACAGCAACTTGCACGTGAATATTCTAATTTCCAGAAGTCCTATTTTCTATAACACAGGAAGAAACCACATAGCATGTATGCAGTTTCTAGCTCATGCTCCGAGCAGGAAAAATCTCACATGGCTTTTTCTCAAAAACTATGTCTCTCATGGCTGCTCTTTCCTCCAAGAACCCTTATCCTTTCATTGCCTGGAAACATAAGGGTCCATAAAACATGCCCACAGAAAGATTTTACCTGCACTCGATTCATGTGATTGTCTGTACATTTACTGACATGCACAAACTTCCTGAGCAAAAAAGTAAGATAAAGCTGCTCAATGGTTCCTAAGTGAAGAGCATCAGAATACCTCATAATTTCATACAGGGTCAACTCAATCCTAAGCAACTTTTCACAGGTACTGGTCTTAAAAGAGTCCCAATCTATCAGGACTAGCACTGGCGTGCATTAGAACTAAAGTCATCAGGCACAGGTGGGCTAACACAATGGGTGCCATTCTCCCTTTTTCACTCTGAAATGTTTCCCTCCTGACATGATGGACTGTTGATATAATTTTCCAGGCTCCTGAAAGCTGAAACAATCACTTGTGCCTAAAAATGAAAAATCAGAGTTGGAAAGTCTTTTAGGAAATTATTGTGGTTTCCTTTGTGCATCCATACTGACTAACATTCAACCTTCCTCCAAAAAACAACCCCTCAATGTTGACAGCAAATTTAAGTCTAGTCTTCCTCATATAGGCAACAACAGATAATGTGACCCACTGCTATTCCTTCTCAAGGATGTCTGCTTTTGCTATTTGGAAGAAGCGTTCAGCTGGAAATGAGAATCTTTTCCAGTCTGAGATATAAGAAATTTTAAAAGCTGTAATCCCCTAGCAGAAAGCAATCACCTCCCATTCTGCTTTTGCTCAAAAGCTACTTCAGTATATACATGGTATGAAGGTCTCTACCCTTGGATAAGGACCTGATGACTGAACAACAGCTAGTCTCTGCTTGTAACATCTTATTTTCTTGTCTCATTAGACTGAGTGTGTAGGACCAGACATCAGCAATACTTTCTTTTGACCAGCAACAACATCCTTTGTTGATTGTCTTTTTTCTACTTATTTTTTAACTGTGCCACCATTTAAATGACTCAGTCTCCTTAATTTCTGTATTACTATTAATGTTCCAAACCAAGTAGACAAAGTTTCTCTCTCCTGGATTGTAAGTTCAGAAATGTTATTAATTAAGTGTGCATCCATTAGCTTATCACACAGATTTACTGGGGACTGTGATGCTTTTAGTCATTTCCCCTCATTGGTACCAGCAAGCGTGATGTATAATGTAAACTCACTTGATACAATTCCAGCAGTAGAAAGCCACTCATAGTCAGGCTGGGTGAGTTTGTCCTGAATATCTCTGGCTCTCTTCCAGTGATATTGACTGCAAGTCCAGTGGAGCACTTAAAAATAGTCCATTCCCGCTTCTTAAAAGTCCTCATGAGTATCTGGCTATGCAAGAATTGCAAATCTTTTGATGCATTTCTGCCAACACTGACTGATGCTGGCTCTGCCTTCATCTTAGTACCCACCAGCACTTCAGATCTCTTTTAGGACAATTTTTGCAGTAGCAACATAAGGATGCTCAAGTTGGCAAATGACAATCCCCCAGCTTCCTCATCTTCCCAATCATTTGTTTAAAGTATGGTACTGTATGGAGCCTAATGAGCCTCCCTGGGAGTTCCTCCTTCCAAGACAATTGGCTCATACTTGAGTTCATTGCATTGTGGCAATCTGATCACAGCTCACTGGGCTTTTCTAGCTTACAACTGGAGTAGAAGAGTCTTGTAAGTGTCTAATCCTACCACTGCAAGTGTAAGGCCACACCCCCAGTGCTGGCTATCATATATGATCCTCCTCTTGGCCTCTTATGGTGGTAACTCAGGTACTTAAGCACTAGCACATATTTGTAAACAAGAACCAAAGTGATCAGAGGTTTTCAGGACATTCCCTTTCTTGGAAAACATTTTTGTTTCCAGCACCCCATTTGCTAGTCATGTTATTTCCTTACTTCCTCATTTGGCTGCATATTTTGCGTTTTTGTCTCAGAACTGATGCATTCTTCATTTACAAACAATTTCTAGGAAATAATGAGGTGTTTTTCTAGTTCTTTTTCTGCTTACTGTCTCATTTCAATTCCTTTCTGAAATCTCCAGGTTTGGTTTTTAATCCATTTAAAAATTTTCATGTTTGCCATGGAGACCTGTGAGCTATGTATCTCCATCTTTTTTACAATGGGAAGGCTAATGTGCATTTTGGAAAGGGAACCATGCTCCTGACACCAGGCAAGTTTTCTGCTGTGTGTGATTAGCTAAAGTTCAACCAGAAAGTTGTTACAAATTAAAAAACAATGATAAAATCAAGGAACACGGATAAAATCCTCCTTCTAAATACAGCACAATAACAACAATAAACCTCTTTCCCCTAAACACAGGTGAAATCAATCAGTGTGAGACAGAAAACACTTTGTGGTTCTTTCATGCAAACTGAGGGGTGGCATGAGCAGGGCTTCTGCACCCCTTCTCCATGCTGCTTTCACCCTTAGATGGTGGATATGATGTGTTAAAAACCTAGAAACAAAGAAACAAACAAACAAAGCAACTTTTGTGACAATATTAATATAGGAAGTAATATAAAAGCTGGTTTTTAATTGGAGGCTTCCACAGTAAAGTGAGGAAAAATGCCCACATCACATAAGGAGAATATGGTTTTGTCAGTTTAGCAAATTAGCATATTGCCAAGAATCCCCAGTTAGAAGCACAGGTGATGAGGTAATTCCCCCACTTGGTTCAACCTCTTCTGGAGTCCTCTTCTTCTAGTTGTTTATAGGAAACTGTCTTGGGAGGGTAGCTCAAGACTACTTGAGCTCAAGACTGGAATCCTTGGTTTCCAGAAGAAGCAAGATTAGGATAGGGTCTTTGGAATTTGTTTCGCCTTTCTGTCTATCAGGGTAGGAAAAATGCTGGAGTTAGCTAGGAACTATATAACTATACAATAATAGTCTACAGAGCTACAAATATATGAAGAATATATAAAAGCAAAAATTATTTTGGCATCAGAGGAGCACTGATAATTTTTGTTCATGTTTTGTCAGTTTTTGTCTTCCCAAATACTTGAACATTTTTTTCCTTCCCTGTTGCTTCTGCCACAGCAGAGGAACTTGTGGAGTTACGCTGGAAGTTAGATCAGCCAGCAACACTTCTAAAATTCTATTAAAAAAAATTGGATTAGTTCCCACATCTGCTTCACTGTAAGTCATACTGGCATAATTGAGGGGCCAGAATACATCAGTGCAAGTCCCTCTGCAGAGGAACTGAGTGGCCACGGCAGAGTACACCTAAGGCAATGCTGTTGTAGAGACCATGACAGCATCAGAGCACAGCCTCTACTCCATCTTCTGTCCTGCTGCTTCTCCTCATGACTGGCAACAGGAGCTGGGAAGCGCCTTTTGACTCTGAGACTCTTTTGGGATGGATATATATATATAACTCTGAGGACAATGCTCTCAGTTTTTCCAGATCCCTGGTTATGGCAAGGGAGCTTAATAATGTCTTACAAGGACCTAAAATAGCAGATAATACAAGCAGTGAGTAACCTATACCATAATATTACTGTGTGGGCTTAAACTTTGGGAGCGTCTTTCATGTTTAGAGCTCTTCTAATTAAAGGCTGAAAGATGTTCTTTTTTTCCCCCTAAAAACTTACATATTTAGTAGAAAACATTCTTCTCAAAGGAGTTTAGACTGTTTCTTTCCCATTTAAATTTCACATGAAACAGTTTATTTCAGTCACTCAGTGAAAATGCCTTGGGCAACTGAATCACAGCTGACAGCAAATTAGTGACTATGATGTTGTGATTAGCAGAGAATACAGGCAACTGAGAACCTGCCCAAACATTTACTGTTGTCACAATATTTACGCCAGCCATTATTAGGCCACAAAGAAGACTAGATTTCACCTGGTAGACCCTTTAAAAATAATGGCCACAAAGAGGACTTGATTCCATCAGGTAGACCCTTTAAAAATTGTCACGTATTCTTATTAAAATGTGAAAATTATTTCTATTTTACCATTTAAAAAACATTATTTCTAGATGTTTACATTACTAATTAATTTAGATATTACCAGAAAAAATAGTTCCTATTACATTTCAGGAGCAGGTATCATGAACAAACACACTTGACAGAGAAATTTAATATTGTATTACACAGGGGGAGTCAAAATAGAATTTAAGGTCTCACACCAAAATCCAACTGGGAAGAAATAATCATTTCATTTATCCCTAGCAATGATTTTTTGAGGAGTTCAAATAAAAGTTTGCTTGTTCTGATGAGATTCACTAAGTAGATGTTATTTGATTTTTCAGGTTCCTGTCTGCTAGAAGAGCAGTGGGCTGAACTTGCAGTTGAGCGTCTTAGATGCTAAAGACACAATAAAAGTGAACTCACTGCATATTTGCCAAAGCTTTCGCCTTTCATTTAATTTCCAAATGCCATCCAGTTATATGAAACCCTCAAAAAGGTTTCTTAAGACAGAGCAAACAGGAGGATAGGATGTTTTTAATCTTGTATTAAATATTTTTAATTATTTATAATCATTCTTATTTAAAATACAGTAACTTGAACTTATGAAAAGACTCAGCACTGTTTAATAATAAAAAGAACCATCTGCTTCTTATGCCTGTCCCTATAAATATTTTGTTACTAGATGACAGTGGAAAACATGAAAAGCTAATGACTGACTGACAAGTAGACTATTTAGATATTGAAATGAAAATCTAATGAAGAGCAACATCACTAATCACATGTTATTATTTTGGGAAGCTTCACATAATGATTTTCCAGTGACTCAGAAACACATCCACCCTTGTCACCAGACAGTGCAATACATTAGCAGCAAAAGGGGATTTGTGGCATGGAGCACAATATCTTATATTTGCAATACTTACAATGTCAAATATCAAAGAGCAAGTACTAAAAACTATATTCATTTTCCAATTTGAACCATGATCTTACAAACACTCAAGCACATATCCTAATATCTAGAAGACTGATTTCTAAGGTATGAAATACAAGGACAATTAATTTTTAAAATTAGATGCAGGAGGGGGAAAACAATTAAGCTTCCAGTAACCATTTGTAATTGTGGAAAGGCCTGCTCTAAAGTGTTAAATCTACTAAAGAGAAGCATTTGAATTGCAGTCTCCACTGCACAAAGGCAGAACATGTTTAACAAGCCTCCTAGACTTGTATGGAGTCACACACTGCAGAATTCTGCTTTCAAATTTCACATCTTTAGCCTAACCCCGGTAAATCCTGTGACATCACACAGGTATAACACAAAACTGCCTCTTGTGATGATTTTTAAGAAGTATTCCTACTCTTCTTTTCCTCAGAGGAGCCTGCTATCAGCTGTGTGCCATATCTGTGATAACAGAGAGAGAGAGTGAAGTTTGCCCATGATCTTACCTCATACTCAAAGTCCTCTGCTCTATCTGCATCAGCAGGCAGGCTGGAGAGATACTCATTACCTTCATAAAATTCATGCTCCACTGGGTGAAGAGAATGGCAGCTACGTGGAACAAAGCAGTACAATAACAGTAGATGAGACAATATGTACTTTTTATAAATTAAAAGGTGACAAGCCCACCTCACCCCCTGCCCTGCCCCCACCACTGCCACCTCCCCCCCGCCCCCATCCCTCTGCCAACCCAGCCTCACTTCATAGTTTTCTCATCTCAGGAGTGCTACTCTGAATAGCCTGACAGCCTGAAAGGAACAGTATCAAGAAGCAGCACAGGCTGTTTTCTTTTCAAAAGCTCATGCTCTGGCTGAGTTCATTTTGCTGGGTTCATCTTTAGGCAGATTTACACAGGGTGATTTTTTAAAAGGGTCTTGTTTGGGTCAAACTGCTTCACTGTGACATTTTTGGATTCCTTACACTCATAAAGGCGCCAGATTCAGGTGCCGTGTCATGGCTGGGGGATATTCACTAATTATCTGGTCATAGTCTTGAACAGTCTACAGGCTGTATTAGGCTCACAAACTGTTCAAGGATTTGTGTAAAATAACTTGCACTACCCTCTTGTGTTAAAGTGGTAACAACGTGGTGAAATGCACTTGAGCAACTGCACAGTTACAAATGTCAGTAAATTGTACTGTTAAATGGGCTTGGAACACAAAGAATGAAGTCCTTACATATTTAGACCCAAGACTAGATGCCAACCATGCAGTATCCAGTGTGGATCTATCTTAGCAGAGGCTGAAAACTCTTCCCCATGTTGCAAGCATGGGAACTTGAATCACAGTAGGCCACAGCTGAGAAATACCCAGTAAAAACTCAGAAATGCATGTATCCTGTCCCTTGCTGTGTAGCAGTCAGCAGTAAGCCAAATCCATCTAACCTAGAACTTCTGAAAACAGAATTACACCAAAGTCAAAAGTGGCATGTTCTGCATTAGCATCAATTCTGCAGAGACATACAACATGCCAGCAAATCAGTGAAAAAGCTCTAGGGCTATTACAGTTTTGCAGGCTACAGAGGGTCTGTAGGGTCATCTGGCGTCACCCACTACATGATATTATTTATGAGGTGGAGTCAAAAGAGGAAGAACCCTACACCCTACTTATGTATAAAAACCACCTTCTGGTGTTTGCATCCAATTCAGTTCCAAAGAGAGAGAATTTAATTCATATATTTTGCCATATGACAGATGAAATGGTACTTTTTGATCTCTACATTTTTGGATTTGTTTTGCTTTTGATAAGGGGACCTTTATATTAAATCACTTGTTTCCTTGACTTTTTGTAAAAAATTTGGAAGAAAAAAAAAACAAGACAAGGTCTTTCTAGGTCTGAAAAGGCATTTTTGGTACTTTGGAACACAGAAGTGTTTTTCTTCTTGACAAGGGCTTAGCTTTGGATGAATAGACATATAAACACAAAGTAAACATGGCTGAGATTCCTTCCTGTAGCCCTAATCTACAAGCAGAGTTTAGGAATGCTATCACTGAAGCCTGAACGGGACAGTGGTTATCAACAACATTTATTACTTATTTAAAGTGTTCCTGAGACTTTTTCAGGAGAAGGCTAGAAGACCTTCACTGCAGTGCCTCAATCCCACAGGTAAACATCAGAAAAAGACAAACCATACCTATCTGAAAGTAGAAAAGGACAGATATCAGGAACTGGTGGTGTGGAAGGCCTTAGCTTGGCCAGAGCCATAATATGCTCAAAAGTGATGTCAGTCTGAGTGCTGGCATCCATAAGCCGAACATCCTGAGAGCTACTGTGAGCTTTGGTAGCCGGGGCTCGTCGTAAAACCTGAACTACAATGGGCTCCTTGGCGTTGCGGAAAGCTTCCACTGCTTCTTCGTGAGTGGCCTTGGAGAGGTCCTTCCCATTGACCTAGGGAAAAACAGAAGAATGCAGCAAAGGTGAGAGAAAAGGCAGCATAAAAACATGGCTGTAAAATATAGGGGAATGAGTTATTTGTGCAGTACATCAAGCCACCTGATGACATTGATGAGCATATTTTGGTATTCATGCAAGAGGGAATATACAGCTGGGAGGAGAAATATGTTTTTTAATCTTTGCCAGAAATTAGAAATGGTTTGAACACTTCCATAACTGGAATCCATAACCATGTGGAATAATCCAATGGAATCCAAGCACAGCAAAGCAACTACAATATTTAGAAAGTAATTTTAAATTATTTCTCTTACCCTGTTCTATTAACTTTGTAAAATACAGATAAAATAGGAAGGGTGCCTTTAATTTTGAATTTCAGCATTTTCTGTGGCATGCAATTGTTTTAAAGGATTTCTGGCATAGCGCTGTTATTAATGCAGATGTCAATAAACATGTCTGTGATGTATAAAAAGAAACAAGGCCAATTTTCAATGTTTTGTCACTTATCTACCATGGCTATTATACAGCCATTAAGACCAAAGATAGGAAGATTTGACTAGCACAGTCAGCTGCTGCTCTTTCAAGGAAAGAGAACTAACTCAATAAATAATTTGCTATGAACAGACAAATAATCAACCAGAGAAAATTACATTGCAAATGTAGCATAGCTTGGCAAAACTAAAAAACTGTGCCAAGGTTTGTCTCTGCTACAGGCAAAGCAGCAAATTACTCCTGGTTTAGATGAGGCCTTAGGGTATTAAAAACATAACCACAAGGTTTGATTATGCTCAATTTATACAAATTCAGGTGTTTGGGGCAAGATTTTCAAGCATCAGCCCACTACAAAATGTGAAGGCTAATTGGTCAATGGCAGTCAGCAGCTAAGCCCTTGAACACAGGGCTGTGCAACATCCTTACACAGAAAATACTATTCCTCTCTTTCCAGAGCACTGGGAACACTGTTGACTGCTACACAGGACCCAACTGTTGTGAGCTACTGTGGAAATGAGATTATCCTGTGCTGGGGTGGAAAGGTAGGGTTTTCTAGTAAGAAATGTGACTATCTGAAGCTACCAAAACCTGATTAAAACCTGGAAAAACTTCTACACTGCCGGCAAATTAGAAATAGAATTCTGCTGCAAGGTCATGCTCAAATGATCTTCTTTGTATAGACAATTAATCATAAAACTTCATAAAACTTAATGAACTAAGTGTAAACTCTCCCCAGAAATGGGACAGACCCCATAAATTACTTTTCCCCAATGTTTGCAAACAGTGGTTGAAATGAAAATTTCTCTGTCACATCCTCCTTCATTCAAGAAATTCTTGGAAATTTCTTGTCAAAAAGGACAAAGGCAAACAGGAACAATGCCAGCAAACTCAAAAGAGCCTCAGTAACTCAGCAGCCTTCAGTAACATTTTGAAGCAACCTGTGCAACCACAGTCCTGTCATATTTATGTGCATGGCTATGATACCGCTGACCATTATTTTTGTATATACATCAACTCAATACGTTTCCAAAGTTATGTGCACAAGTACAAGGCAGCATTATCTTTCCTCTGACTTAACTTCTAAAGAATCAGCATTTTCACGGCCATGTCACTCACAAGGACATGTAAAATAACCGCATTGTGATGTGGCCACCAATGTTAAGGTCAGCTGATCTTTCTAGCTAGCCCTGATGCTGTATGCAGTGATGAGAAGCCTGCAGATTTTGAAACATTTCTATACATATAAAGGCTTAAAACTCCTTATGCTGAATGCCTGTGACACCCAAAAGTACCACATCACTGCAGCCTAGACTGTGAGCAGGTAATTCAAAAGGCAGCTAGGTGGGTCACCTAAGCTCAATGCATATCTGTGGTCTGTCTGATAACTGAAGCCAAAAATATTAAGATTTAATGTTATAATTTTATAATTTAAACTGTCATCCATAAAATAATAACATAATTATAATCTAATTTACATGGGAAAATATCAGTTGTATCTAAGAGGAAGAGTCAGAGCAGTCAAAGAACGAATTAAGTTATAAGAGAACTAAAGAAATTTCCCCAAGGAGAGAGCTTCTGCAAACCCTCTCTGGTAACTCAAGTCACACTGCCAGGGTGTTCAGACTCACACCCATCTAATGGAGACAATTAGAGATAAGACTTCAAGCCTGGGTCTTCAATTCCAGTCTCTGCTTCATTCTTGTTTCTAACTCAGATTCTATCAAGGACACAGTTTTTCAGCTTCTGTGAGTTCTGTAACAAGAGTGTCCTATAGGCCATCTGAAGGACTCTCATTCCTAAGGCCCTAAGAATGGAAAAATTACTTTCCTGACTCCTCAGTCCCTTTCAATACTTTTAAAGCTTCACATAAGTATAGGGTATTTCTCCTAAAAGTAAATGCTTCGGGATAAATAGCAATGTATCATTTTTTTTCCCTCTATTCAAGTATAAAACACACAATCCTTCTGTATCCCAGCTGAACCATGTGGATTTTGACAGAAGATAATCATTTTATCACAGATCCACATCAACAAATCTAGAAGATGTTTGGATAGGATAAACCCCCTTGTTTGTTGAAAACCAGAATCTCTGTCTATTCACATCACTCAATACTCAAGACATAAATTCACAATAATGCCATTTACATGCAAATTTTATTTCTAAAGAATAAGAATATTTTAAAATCACATGAATGAAAAATCACAAAAGATACACATTTTCATTTATCCTGGGAACCTATGGCTAACCTCTATTTTCATTTAAATGCCTATTTAATTTGATGGCTTTAAACACGTTGTCTCCTTTATTTGGTTTCTTATGAAATACAAGCACATAGGACGCAAAACTTGTTTAAATTGTCACTTGAAGTTCACCAACACATTTTGTCGATCTGCATAAAGGCCACCTAATTTACAAATGCCTCCTCTCTCAGAAGAAAATCTATAGCTGAATTACTCCATGCTGGCAGCTGTCCTGCCCACTTGGGGCTGAGCAGAGAGATTTTTTTTAAAAACCTAAAGCCAATACTAGAGAAGGGGTTGGAAGGACTCCTCATGCAGGTTCTTTAAGGATTTTCTTCCTCCTACATTATACCTCAACTTAACACTCACATATAGTTACCCTGGGAGTCAAAGACAGCTGAGCACTTATTTACAGCAAGCCATTTAGAGGTTCTTAGTTGATGATTAAATAAATTCCTTGCCTCTGAAAGGTTACTTTCAGTGGAATCCAGGGTACTATTTTAAGTGCATAGAGAAATCAGTCACTTTTAACAGTCAACACAAAGACAAGGGAATACATTTGTTGTAGCAGATGGGCTAATTAATCCACAAGCAAGTTGTGAATGTTAAGTAAAGAATATATCTTTTCTCATGTAAACCATCCTCCTGCCCTCCTTGATTAAGCTTTTGTTTAATGAATGCTCTCTCCCCCAGCTATTGGACGCATTGCAAAGTCTGGGCCACTTGTCAACATCTCCCCCAGAGTGACTAGTGGCCACTGCCTGGATCCTTGCCATCCCCTTTGGATTCTTGCTCTAAACCCAGCCACATGCAAAACTTCATCAGCATCAGAAAATAAACAAGGAAATGGGCTTTGTCTTTCATGCAAACATCAACTGACATTGGCCAACTGCCATGTCTAATGCCAGCACCAGTGTACACAGGCTTATTCCCACACACAGAGAGGTGGGCAGCAGAGAAGTAAGGACAGGACTAAATAACTAAACAGTGATTCTAAAATACGTAGACAAATGGTTAAGTTATCTTCAGTTATGAGTGCTAAAGAAGAGGTGAAGAAGAATCAGTCCTTCAATGAAGACTGCTTCCAGGATTTAAGTGCCTGTGACTGAAACTTTAAACTGCCTTTAAACTTTAAACACTTTTCTGCTCTCGATTATTTAATGCTGGGCAGAATTTTTGAAACAGAAGAGCCAGAAATGTTGATATTTCCTGTAGTCTTTACTTTTTCCATATTAAGAGAAAAAGGAAAATAGCAGAAAAAAAGAAAAAAAGGGAAAAAGTATGTATAGTCATGTGAATGCAATCATCACAAAAGGTGTTGCATTAGCAGCTCATAAGATAACCTCCCATCCTCAGCAAATATCTGGCATATGCAAGTTTAAATTTAAGATCAGCTCTGCTGAAGTAAAATCCTTTGAGACGCTTCATTTATTCAGTAAAGGCAATGGGAAGAATAACTGAAGTGTTCTGCAAAAGCAGAGATGTCTAGACACACAGCTTTCCTAGCTAAATGACAGAGATGCTGTCTGACATGATGATGGAGTTCACACAAGGCTCACTGTCCTAGGAGATTTCAACACCCATGCAGAAGACGCCCCTGACCTGACAGGTGCTAAATCTGCTCTCATCACAGCAGTCTCTTCACCTTCAGTCTCACCCTAAATACACCCAGGCTACCACACCCTGGGTGCATCCTTGGACAGCAGACTGGCACAAAGATCAAACACTGTCCTTAAGTTTGACCAGTCCTTCTTTAGAACAGGAATCTGAGCCCTTCCTAACTGCAGGCAACAGGGAAAAAAAGAACAAGAACATGCCACCTTCCTCCCAGACTTACAGCTTTGGGCATACAGAAACTCTAGAAAACTTTCACTGCTCAGGGCCAACAGCTGTGAGGCTCCCTGAGCAGGACAGGTTGGCACTGCACTTGTGAGCTCCCAGTGACACACATGCTGGAGAGGACACTGAGAGTCTTCTGCTAACACAAATGTGATAGTTCATCTACAGAAAGGGCATTTGACACACTGACACCTTAGGTTACAGTTCAGTACTAAGCTGCATTTCTTCAGCAAGTTAATCTGAAAGATAGCAAATTCAGCCATTATCCAATACCACTCTCTAGGTCAGGGTTCATGCAAGTTCAGTAAAGGGACAACTTTTATATGCTGGTTAATGATATTTCCTCTTCCTTGGCCAGATGAGTTAAACGACTCTTGTTCCAATTTGATCCTTTGCTGCCCTGACTGTGAAATCTTGTCATCCTTCCTAAAAGCTACACAAGCTGCTGAACATGCAGGCGCTGGCTGCTTCCCTCATCTGAACCACAGGCTTATAACAAGAATTACATCTCTATAACCTGTAGAGCTGAGGTTTGTGCTGCTTGATAGCTGCTTTGTATAGTTGGTTCAACAATACTGGATAAGCCCAGGCAGCACCCAGTACTCCAGCCTTCTGTGCATCTCCATGTGTAACCAGCACACAACTTCTATTTCCCAATAATTAGCAGAAATCTACTGTGGCTGAAAAGCCTATGGATAAATCTTTATCTGAGCAAGAAAAAATAAATGTTACAAAAACTGGGAAAACATAAAAATACACCTATTTCCACTCCGTAAAATTTCCTCTCAGAGGGAGACAATCCAGTGACTTCTTGGCAATTTTGATCATTTAAACAGCAGTTGTCAGAAAAAAAAACAAACAAACCAAACACCCTCCTTTCAACCGGCCTCAAGATGATGTTTCATTTTGTCAGAGCTGTTCACAGAGATCAGTGCATCTGTGGGCAGGTCTGACAGCTAGAACTTTTCTTTATGAAGGACAGCATTTCAATCTCCTTAAAACTGTAAGGGACATTTCCATCCCTAAAGACTCTTCATGGTTCTGGGTCCTCACCTTAGGACATCTCTTAAAAATGACTTGGATGCTACAATTCACATCTCCAGGATAACTATCACTGCTCCACCAAGTTTTAAATATTACTCAGCAGCTTTAATTTGTAGCCAAAATACTGACTTAACTTCTTTACCTCATAACATGAGGCTTGGCAACTGGAGAATATTTTGTCCAAATCATCACTGTGTTTTAGAGCAATGCACATCTCACAAAGATCCTTTCAAGTCCTTTAATGCTGATGTCCAACAACGTCAGAACAGCTCAGAAAGTTCAGCTCAAAAAGTACAGCAAAAGCTCAGAAAAGATTCATTTAGGTTTTGAAAGAGAGAACATACTATTATCTGCAATTCTCTTGGTTTGTGTTATCTGCATTTGTCTTGTGAGTGAAATGAAATCACCAAATTAAATTCAAGAATTACTGTGTTAGTTTCAGAGTGAGTTGCCTGGAGACAACTGCTGGTGGACATGTATCAGCTGCTGTTGTCTTTTTCCAGCTCCTTCAATCTGCCCAGCTGACCTGTGACTAGCTGCAACCACCATCATTCTTGCATGGTCTTTCAGTTTGTATTCCCAGCCTCATTCTTCCTTCCCTTGCCTTGCTGCCTCTGTTCTCTCTCTTAGGTTGTTGGCTCTTCTCACTCTGCCTTTTTTTATAAGTGCAGGCCTTTCTTTACTCCCAAGGACTCTCACTCCTGTTGATTCCAGAACCTTCCATTTTTCCTTTCCTGAACTGCTCTCTACAAAGACCTCCCACTGCCCTCTCACTGAACCTGTCCCCTCCCCGCAGGCTGGCAATGCTGGCACTTGTCATCCTCCCAGGGTGACAGCTGGAGAACTGAACACTCATGAGGTCTGCCTTCACCAGCACCTCCTGGTACCAACATGAATGCTCAGCTAACCCAGATGGTAATGTTGCAAGGCTGGGGTATATTTACTATGCAAATTGCTTTTAATATTGACAAACAGTTTTTCTGATGATATTAAGATTCTGCCTGAGGGCAATAAAGACTAAACTAGCTGTGGCATGCATAAAATACGTTGTGTTACTTCTTGATATAATTAGAACATCATTTATTACATTGATCATTTCAAACTTTTTCTGTTTGGGGATAGGGCATTAAATAAATCTCTCAAGAGATCCACCACATACAGTAATCCTTTGATGATGGGGAAAAATATAATCAAAGCCAGTGTGTGTGCTCAGAACAAACACTTTTTATCTCTAAGCCTTTGCACTGAATGCTTGTAGTCTCCTGTGAACTTCATGGTGTCTCTGTTCCACCACAAGCTCACTCTCCAATTTCTCTTACAGGTTATGTACTTTTCTCCGAGAAGAGGCTCTTCAAAAGGTAATTGCCATTAAAATTTAGGAGATCAAATTAATGACATTCTTTAATCATCTGCAGTTCCCAAAGAATAATGGAATAGGCTGAATGGCAGATTTTAGGACTCTAAATAATGTGTAGTCTCTTTCCTTTTAGGGAATCATGCTCTACCTTTCACTAACAGAAAAGTTTCTTTTTCACTTCTAAAAACAACCCAACACCCTTCCATGAACTCAGTCACGGCTGGCATCGCCACATGAATGTTACACTTATCACTGTCACAGCAATTCATCCACATGCAGACAACTGAAACTCCTGGTCTCCTCTGAACCGAGTAGTTTAAAAAGATAGATGGCTGCCTTCTGGCTAATTGTGGGAGTTCTTTCATTACTATAAAAAGACTTATTATATCTCAAGTGACTTTATAAGCAGTGAATAATGAGACTTAAAGTCTTTGGAAAAGAGTCCACTGATCAAATGCTGGGATAACTTATGGGCACAGTGACCTTTTCCTCAGTAAGATACTTCAAACTGCTGCTGTTGGCCCATTATTAAAATTCCCCATTTAAGGCATGCAGTTAAGCCCAAGGCAGACTTTATTATTTTTTTTTATTCTTAAATTCAATTTAAGGTAGCAGAGCAAGACCTATATCCCTCCCAGTGTGGAGGAGTAACTCCTGGTTGCTCCAGCTGTGCAGGAGCAGGACAGATGGCTGTGGAAGTGCAGGCAGCTGGCTGGGTCTCACTGCCCTGCTTCTGAGAGCACTGCTGGCACCAGGAGCCTGCATCCCATGTGCCACATGCACCCCAGCAAGGGAGCTCCTTTCTGCCAGCATGTCCACCAGCAAGCACCAGTGCACAGGGCTGGCTCCTATGGGGCTGCAGAGAAGAGCAGCCCATTACCTCCAGCTGATCTGGTAACGCTGAGTTTGGCCCTGGCCAGGAGGGTGCTCCGTGTGCCAGCACTGCACACTGCAAAACTGCAGAGACATTAAACCCAGCAGCAGAGCACTGAGCCAGGTCTCACTCTGGCTGATACCCTGCTCACTTCCTGGGTTCTGCCACACCTGCAGCAGAACCCAGTGTCCTGCTGGGCTGCCACACACACAAAGTGCTAAGATTGGAGTGATCCCTAAATGCACCCGCACTTGCTATTTTAATGAATGTACAACAGACTGGCTCTGCTTTAATATTAGTTTCTCACTGTGCATTTGTTTTATTTTTGTCTTGAATAAATAGACAATGTTCCTCCTCTTTGGAAGCAAAACTTGGAGTCTCTTTCATTATTTTTCCATTCTTCTCTCATGCTGCCTTGAAACTATTTTGACAGCGTTGTTCTCCTTTGATTTTCATTTACTCCAGAATAAGCATATTGACTTTTTTTTCTTTTTTTTTTTCTTTTTTTTTTTTTTTTTTTTTGGCATAATGGTCCTTTCAAAAATTCATTCCAGTGTTTTACAGGACTAAATATTTAAAAAATACTTTTGACAAGCTCACATGTATTTAGATTTTCTCAGTCATATGGGCTGACAAAACAACAGATACATTAACTTCATCCTGCCTCTGGAACATGGCAACCTCCTAAATCTCATTTTCAAAGAAGAAAATGAATTCAGAGGAACCACTCATTTGATAAAACAATGCAAGTAATGGGGCCTTACCTGCTATTCAAAAGTTCATCAGATGCTTTTGTACCAGAAAGTTCCCTGTAGCTTTTAGGAAGGCTTAGCAACATTTTTTATTGAACATCAAGAAAGCAGCTGTAAACTTGTAGCTACACACAATAAACACAAAAGAAACTACGTATAGAGGCATAGAAAGGAATCTGATGAAACATAATTGTGACTGTTTCTTCCCTTTTGTTTCTCTCTCTCCTACTTTGATCCTCTTTTAAAGACTACTTATTTATGTAGGATTACTTCAGTTTTCTACTGAGTGATGGCTTGCTGTGCTGACACAGAAATATTTTAAGTCGCTTCTTTCCAAAGTTTATTTGCCACATTCCTTCTTAGAGAAAAAAATTACAAGGGATGTGAATATTAGGGCCAGCTTAATTCTATCTTATTTAGACAGCACCATGACTATGTACACATCTTCTGTACTACGAGCTGCAGCTCCTTTCTGGCTAAAAATCAATTACAGCTGCTATTTCTGTCCCTGTGTTTCCAACTCTATTCTCCCTTCTTGAGTATTTCTCCTTCCTCTATTGCCTTCCCTCACCACTTCCTTCCTGTGTTTTATCTCAGTTGCCTCTTTGGCTTCCCTCCCATATCTTTCCCACATGCTCCTTTGACTCCCTTTATCTCTGCAGTGTTAGAAAGCAGCAGCAACCACTCCTGCATGGCTTTAGTATTTAACACCTGCAAAGGGGATCTTTCCCTGAATGAAGTCTACAGGAAGGCCCTTCACACAGGTTTTAGCAGAGAATGAAGTAGCTGACTCATTTCTCCAATGGTCTCCCAAAAAATCAGCAAAGGGCAATTTCTGGGGAAGTTCATGCAATGCTCATCAGTTTTCTTTTCCCAGGCAATTCCAGGTGTACTGCAAGGCTATCAGAGCTGCTGTTCCAGCTCTCCAGGGCACGTCAAGGCTGTTAAGGCTCAAATGGCTGAAAAATACATCAGTGAGCTTACACACTGCTGGTAGCCAAGGCTGTGCTGTTGACTAGTCACTGAATACATTGCACCACTGCCTTGCAATACCACAAATATCACTGAAATACAAACAGATTTTGAAGAATCTCTTGTGTTAACTCTTCAGGAAAAAACCTGGCCTTTGGATTCTTATGGGCAGTTCTTGCTGCTTTCAATTTCCATGCACTAACATCAGATGGTGCAGTTTAGCATACAGAGCAGAAAAGACCTTTAATTATCAGGAACAGAGTAATTCTTTCTGCTCAGAGAAACAGAATTTTACTCTAATATGAAATGAAATTATCTGAAAAGGTTTTGTTTATCTTAAAAACAGCATGAACAATGTAATTAAGACACTGAAAAGAATATTTCAACCTACTATACTTACATACTTTTAAGTATAGTAGGAGAAAAAATTGCCTAGGCAAGGACTGTATTTTTGGCTGTATAGACTCAAGCACCACAAAGCCCCAAAGTAAGTAGTGCCTAGATATTGCTGTAGTAAAAATAATGATTATACATCTGTGCTGAGAATTTAGACAATGAATTATAAGGGGACATGAATTAAAATAGACATGCTTTAAAATAAAGTTTATGGCCTAGACAATGAAAATACTTTAATCATGGCACGCTGGGGGATATCAAGACAAGGGCAATGTAATCTTTGTTTTGTCTCAGGAAGAAAGTCCTTTTAAAAATGAGGTTTTCTTTTTGCAATTTATATGACATCTCATAATATAAAAAGATAGATAGCACTGAAAGAAGAAATAAGGCCCCCTTTTTTACATTATATATCAGAAAAGAAGTGTTAGGTGCACATGAATTCCTGACAGTAATATAGAGATTATATACAGAGGATTATTTTATAAAGGGAGATGTAAATTCTATATGCGCTTATAAAAAATATTAATAGACTATCTAGAAATGCTTTTAATAAGTTATAAAAACAGCATAGTGTTTGTAAAAACAAAGTTCCTGAACAAACGAAGACATTTCACCAAAATCAACAACACTGAAATGCTTCTCAGCTGAACTTCTAAACTAGACCTCACGGATTTTAAGATGTCATATTTGTCATCTTACCATGACCCCTGCATTGAAGAGTTTGTTTACACTAACTTCGGCAACTTTCTTCAGCAGGAGGCAAGAAACTGGTAAAATATAAAATATCTACGCCGTGCACAAGTATAGACTCGGAGAGGAGTGGCTGATGAGCAGCCCAGCTGCAGGGGATCTGGGCATGCTAGCTGACAGCAGGCTCAGTGTGAGTCAGCATTGTGCCAAGAGGGCAAACCCCAACCTGGGGTGCATCAAACACAGCATCACCAGCCTGTCAAGGGAGGTGATAATCCTGCTGTATTCCGAGCTGGTGCAGCCTCACCTGGGGTACCTGCTTGCAGTTCAGGGCCCCAGCATCTGAAAAGGATGTGAAGGTACTTGCATGTGTTGCAGGATGGCAACAAAGCTAATGAAAGCACTGGAAGAAATGTTCTGTGAGAAGCAGTCTAGTAGTCTGTGTTTGTCTAGTTTGGAGAAAAGGAGGATGAACGCCAACCTCATTGCTCTCTACAGCTTCCTGAGAAGGGGAAGTGGAGAGGGCAGTGTTCATCTCCCTCCTATGCAGTCACAGGACACAGGGCAATAGTGCAAAGCTGCACCACAGGAGCTTTCCTTACCGAGATGGTTCCCAGACACTGGAACAGGCTTCCTAAAGAGGTGTTGCATGCCCCATATTTAGGAGGCATTTCAGCAATGCCCTTAAAAACATGCTTAAATTTTTGGTCAGCCCTGAAGTTGTCAGGCAGTTGGACTGGATGACCATAGTAGGTCTCTTCCAATTGTAAATATTTTATTCTGTTCTAGTCTATTCTCACAGAAATCAAAATATGATGTTGCAACATCACAGCTTGTAAAATTTTTGTTTGTTCTTTAAATAGGAGGCAGGCAGGGAGCAGCAGCATAAGCTTGCAACTGGCTCAATAAATTGTAGTGAAGTGCAAATTTCAAGTCCTGTGTGTTCTAACAGCTCAGATGTACCTGGATTCAAAGGCTTCTTCTTGGCTTATTTGTTGAAAAGGTTATGTTTTAGAATGGCTCAGCTGAAGAATGTGTTTTTCCCCTTGAATTTAAAGTCAAGGGGGCTCCTATTTCAAAACCAACATCATGTAGGACTTGAGAGTATCTTTCTTGTTACTGCTGATATATATATTCTTTAAGAAAACCACGTTCCTTTAAATTTTCATGGTAAGCTGGCTGTACAAGCTAGTAAAGTAAAATGTCATAGCATAAAGTTATTGGTGAAAAGAACTGCATCTGAAAAGCAGAGCCTTCCAATAAATCGGGAAATGTCTGAAGCCAACTCAAAATGGCAGGACAAAATTTAAACAAACCTTCCCCACCCAAGGAGAGGCAGACAGGCATAAATCATTCCCAGCAATCAATTCTGCTATTTGAATTCACCCTGACACTTGTTGGGCTCGGTTGCTGATGTGGAACCATGGCAGAAAGGCCAGGCCACCGGGGAAATTTGGCCAGCCTCCACATCTGAGAGTGAACCACCCGACTGCAGGTCTCCAACCCTTCAACTGCTTTTCTTTTTTCCAAACATAAACTGTTTTGTCCACTGTGTTTCAGATCTGCCATGATAAAGAAAATTCTTTGGTTACTATTCATATAAGAGACGGGAAATACTGGAATGGTGAGGTTGTTTTTCAGGCAGACAGCTTAAGAATAAACCTGCCAAGTTAATATTCATGATTCTGTTTCTCACTGTGGCTATTTTGCAGTTAATTATTGATATTGTTAGACAACAAAGAAAACATCTGAGAAAAGGGACTGCAGGTTTCTAATTTGCAAAATTCTGTGAAAATTCAATATTTACATACATTGGAGGCAATTCTGTTCTTAATGGAGATTCTCAGAGATTTTTGTGGAAAAGAATTTGCATACTGGCCTTGAGTGCCTTCATTAATATCAAATGGAAATATCATCATACTCTGAGTTGTCAGTGCATAAGGCTCACCAAAATACAGTTAAGGTAGCCAGTGCTCACAGATATTCAGAACATGCATTTTTTCCCCCTCCTACCCCTCCAAACCCTAGCCTTAGAAAAATCCAGAGACTGTGAGGGTCAGGTACCCAGCCATGCAATCTCAATCTCCAGCTTCCCCCTACTGACGTGGCAGTCAGTGGAAACAAGCTGCAGGCCAGCCATCACATCCTGTACGTCACAGAGCTCCACTGAGCCAGAGAGGGATTACTTGGAGCAGATTGTGATCCTGTGGTCTCAAAGAGGGCAATGCCATCCCATCTGACATCCTCGTGCATGATCAGCCCCCACGGTGCACAGGTACCAAAAGTTATCCTCATTTCACCCTGAATTATTTGGGTAGGAGGAGGCACAGTGTCTCTCAGGACCTGTCAGCAGGAGATGCATGTGGTCCATGGGGCAAGCCAAGAGCCACTGTGCACAACAGGCTGGAAGCAAACTCAAAAGGCACTTTCAGAGCTGCCATCAAAGCCCTGCAATTAAGCAGACATGTCTTCCCATTTAGTCTGCACTTCTACTCCAGGCCCAGGACAGACAGCCAGACTTCTTAAAAAGTTAATTCAACTAATAGAACACAGGACTTTCCCTCTTCCTTAAAAAATGAGGACAGTGTGGATAGGGAGCAGTAGCAGCTGCATATTGACACACTATCCTAACAAATAAGTTACTTGCCTAGAACCTGGAAAAGCTGAACTGAGCATAACTGTATGAAATCACACCTTTCACTCTGCAAGGCAGTCTTTCCATTAGGTTACTGGACATTTTGGAATGCAAGAAATTACAGACTGTTTTTTTAAGCTTTAATTTAAAGGAATAAATATAATCTAACCACCTATTGAATAGGGCTGGCTTTAAGGAGTTAGGTATGCAGTTAGATGGAGGTTACTCTCCTGAAATGCTTACCCCATCCCAGTCAAATGGATGCAACAGATATGTTTTGAAATCTCCCAGTAGTGGGACAAATGGGAGAAAGAGTCTCAGCCTTTTTTTCCTCATTATTGCACTCTGATTACTGTACTTCCATAAAACATGACTCATTATGACATGTCTTTTTTTTTTCCCCACCTTCTTGCCTCACCATTTAGCCTTCTCCCCTCCTCCCCTCCTTTTTCCCCCCAGGGTTCCCAGGTAAACCTCCCTGTCCTGCTGAAGCCATCTGTATTTTAAAAGACATTAAGCATGTCATTAAGAATTGGCAGGTGAAGTCTGCTGATATTTCTGCAAATGTCACAAAGACAAGTATTGAATAAGATCACTGCAAAGACAAACTCTTCTGGAGTTCCAGCAGGAATCTCTCCCCAGCCTTTCACTTTCCTTTTTAGCACTACATGTAGTTAGATATATCCCTAGAGTCAACTCCAGGTCCTCCTTATGACCATTTATCTAAGTGCTTCTGTTCCAATTTAGCTAGCATTTCCCTTTACAGTATCAGATCAGATATTTTTGTTTATCTGAAATCCAGATAAAGAGGACCTACCACACACTCTTCGTCAAAGTAAGGCATTTGCTAATCAGAAAGACTGTCAGGTTAGCCTGGCTTTGCAACCATCCACGCCTGCTTAGTCTGTGATTCATTATGCTGCACTACACTTTGCCTTCTCTAAGTGTAATCATCCTTTTCTTCAAATTGTACTTTAACACCTTCAAACTGTGTATTCTGATCCTAAAAACTAGCAAATCCAATAATGATCCTAAGCACAGGTACACCATTTAATTTTATTCCACGAACTCCTCCATGCTAAACTAGATAACAAATCTTCCTACTCATCCTGGCTACTGCTCCTCTCAACACTTGAGAGTCTCTTGCCTCATAGTTTTGTCATTATAACTACTTTTTATCCAAAAAACTGAATCACTGAAAGATCCTGCTTTGAAATTAATTTTTATTAAAATGTTTGGGTTATTTACCCTACAGAAAATTGCCTTCTCCCTTCATGTTCCCCTCAAATCCCCTCTCCTACCCCTTCACTCTTCAGGTGCTTTTCCCACTCACTCAAAACATGTACCTGTGCAAATCTTTCTGGAAGGTTTTAAACCTTTCTGCTTGACACATATTGTAACTCCCCCAAAAGTACAAAATCTTCAAAATGGTCAGACTGTGACAAAATTACTACTTTCCTGGACACAAGGCACAGGCAATGTACAGTAGAGCCAGCCAGATCTTCAGGTTGAAGAGGAGGACAGAAATGGCTCTTTAGTACTAAATACCTCACACTTGTGTGAATATTTTTTCCATTTACTAAATGACATAACCTCAGTTTTGAAGGTCTCTAGAAGGCAAAAAAAAATCAGATATGAAAATAAAATCAGTGAAAGACAGGAAGAGAACAATTCAAAATGATGAAAAATTATAAAGATTTATTATTATGGCATTTGTTAATCCAGGGAGAACATCTCCATTAATAGACAGTAATATTCAAGGGTGTTGTAAACCTATTTCCCAGGATGAGGTCTGATTTATAGTCTTGGACAGAAATTATTCTTACCATGTCTTACAAAAGAAAAAAAAAAGCTTTCACTCAGCAAGGTTTCAAGTTATGCAAGTATAACACAGCAGAGACTCTGCTGCCTCTTGATGCCTTCTGTGTTGGTGTAAGTTAGCTCAAAGATGGCTTTATTTTTTAGAGCGATATTTTACAGGCTGTTAATCCAGAAAGTGGATAATTGCCTTTGGGTATTTTGAGAAAAAATAAAATAGAAATCAACCAAGGAATTTCATTTATTATAGCTGTGGCTGTGCATGGGCAATCATTTACTCTTCTCCCATAATATATTAGGCTTTTCTGCACTAGAACTTCCTGAAGCAGCTTCACTAAAATAGTTCACTCTATGCCCCTTGGAGCCTGTCTTGTCAATTATCTGTGAATTTATAAAGACTTACACAAAAGATCATAATGAACTGGGTTTGAAAGAAACTGTAAAGGTGTAAGGTACTGAATACTGAAGCTTGGAACAGCTATGGTGGAGACATGTGTTGTGCCAGGTCTTGCACTCAGATAATAAATGCTTTTTCATTTAAAAGTTATGTTAAAAAAAAAAGGTGGAAGCAGAGCAGTGAATTGGGTGGGGCAGAACTGGAAATGTCCAAGTTCTGCCTTTATCACTGGCATAGTCCTGTCACCTTTGCAGAGTAATTTAATCTTACTTGACTGTATTTTAACTTTTTCCCTGCCTGCTGTTATGCTGAAGATAGTCAACTTCTACTCTGACTTCAGTAATAAACTCTTGATTTTTTTAAAAAAATATAGAACAAAATTATTTCTCTATATTTGCAGACAACCATCCCCAGACATGATGCATGCTTGTTGTACCACACCTCAGAAATGCTGTGTGGCCGAGTTCATGTTTGTGAAGCACCTCTGAACCTCAAAAACGAGCACATTCACAAAGCAAGTTGTAATAAGGACAGATGTTGAAATTTGGTAAAAGCTGCAGGAACAGCACAAAGCAAAACCAGGCAAAAGTCATGACTGATATCTGACCCTCATTCATGTATCTCCAAATGTCACCAGTGTTTAAGGCTGGTACCAAGAGGGGAATCACAGCAAAGTGTTAGGAGAAATGGGAAGTTCTTGTGCCAGCATATCTGCATTTCCAATCTATTTGACAGCTGAAGGACTCCATTTAAAGTCTGCACTTTAGCTGGCAGATACAGATGTAAATGGCTTGCAGGTACAGCTCCTGGAAAATATGATGACTGCAAAGAGAACTCTCACTGGGAGCACTTTGGATGGCTCCATCCAGCTCCGCCTCTGGCACATTCCTTCAGCAGCAGGCTGGCACCAAAACCAGATCTGCCCGCAGGTTTCTGACTCTCAGCTTCAGTAACACAGTGGATACAAGCAGAGTTAACCACAAAACTGGGGTCTCTGTGTACAGCTGGGTCAGGACACTGCTACACTGGTTTCCTTTTAACTTGTGACATGTAGCATATGCCTGTTTGTGCCTGGAGTCTGTTTTTTGTCACATGGCATGAGAGAGGCTTTGAAACCATCATTCACAGGATGTTTGACACATTCAGAAATTCCTTTCTGTGTCAAAATAATAAAGTGGAGAAGTCCTCAGGATAAATAGAAAAAAATAGAATATAGGTAGTTGTATACACTAATTAGCCCCCTGGAATGCACATGTAAAACAAGGCTTGAGAATGCAAAATTAATCTTAATTAAAAAAAAAAAAAAAAAGTTTTGTGAAAAAAAGTTAGAGGCGCATTTGATAGGAGGCCAGAGTATTGTTGCCTGAAGTAGAATGATATTTATAGACCAAAATGTGCAAAACTGGAACATTGTTTTTGTCAAATACAAATTAAGCTAATGTACCATTAAGAGCTAGAAGCTCATACACACTAAAACCATGAGGTTAGGACACAGACTGTGCTATGACAAACTAACTGTGCAGATATGAATGATAGGGATGATCCAGCATCCAGCTAGGACCTTGAAAAGCAACTTGCTGCTTCTCCCATGACATATTTAGGATGAGCCTTCTGGATACCAATATTGCTCCAAGCCAAGATGCTCTTTCTTTTCTTTTTGTGAAAAGAACTAACAATTGGTGAATAGAACAAAAAGATATCAAGCCTAACAAGAGGTGAGGCACCACTTCTTATGCACAGCTCTTCCCTAAGTTGGATCTTATATTCCTAAGCCTGTAGCAATTTCTTGAAGCCATGGAAAGGAATTTTGCTGTTCTCAGGAGGAGAAGGAAAAAGAGGGAACAAGACAGAAAAGAAGGTTAAATCCCAGAATCGTAAACTCAACTTCAGTCAGAGGACATGGAGATTATCTTTACACTGTTTTTGTCCACCTTTAGCTACAAAATAAAATTTCCTTCCATGATGACTTTGCCTACTTCTCCTCTAGTGTCTCTCTGACCTTTGTGGGAATAGATACTTTCAATATTAAAAAATCACTTGCAACTTTGCCCCATCTCATTTATGGGAAACCACAGGAAAAAAAAAAAAAGACCAAAAACAACAAATGAGAATTAAAATAAAGCATGAACAACAAAGCAAGACTTAACTGTGGCTCACACACCTTGTGAAAAGTGAGCACACCCACCTGAGGCTCACAGTCTGACACAATGACAGCCTCACTGCTGGAATGGCAAGCAGGAAACAGACAACCTGATGAGGCCCTCCAGACCCTGGAGGGTTCAAGCCTTTGTGGGACTTTGCTCTAACCACAGGGCCATAAGGTTGTGTGCTCTGGGCAGCTCTGCTGCCACCAGAGGAAAAGGACTGCTGAGGGTCATGAGATGAGACCTCTCTGAGCAAAGCACACTTGGACATGTGTGCTCTAATTTCCTCCTAGTTCACCACCGTGCCCTGTGGGACTGCCTTTCCTGTCCCTGGAATGACAGCTGCTTCAGCCAGTGACAATGCACCCCTGACCCAACACCAGTCTCCATTTGTTTAACTGATCACTGCTGTGACATAAAGGGTCTGCAACCCTCATGCATGACCAGGCAAATGCATGGAACTGCCAAAAATCACAGGCATTTATACTTTAAAAGATAAACTGTCCTCTCCAAGGAATGTTTCACTATCTGCAAACTAATCCCTCAAAGATTTTTGCTGAGAACACTTCAGCAGGAATGAGAAAGAGCAATTTCAAGAATACTGATGGCAGACAGGAAAACAAACACTGTGGATTTTTGTAGGAGCTCTTTGCTTCTCAGTCCCATTGGAAAACTCGGCCCTAACATTTTTCATAAATCATGAAAGAAACATAGCCCCAAGCCACCTCCTAGCCACACAACAGTCAGTTCAACAAAACAGGAGTGGGATGCAAACTGCCAGACAGTACAGATTCCCAAACTTTTGAGGACAGCCAACAAGAGTCTGTACTTCTAGAAACAAAGACAAGCTGCACTCTGAAAAGCAAACACCTCCATCTCTGTAAGTGTCTGCTGCTGCTTTTTTTACTATGTGTGGTTGCTATGCTGTTTTTTACATTTGCTTCATCAAAACAATTATCATCTGCAGCCTTTTGAAATTATTTTCCAGAGATAAAACAATTATGTCAAGGACTAGTAAAAGCTCTTCACTGTTCCATATCTGCACAAATTACCTTGTATTTCAGATGATTTTATGTACATTTAATCACTACAGATTAATTAGATGGCATACAGCAACCAGCAAAAGTGAAGAGCTAACTTCAGTTTAAGTACACATACAGCTAACTTGTGGCTTTTTAGAACAATTTTAATTAAAAGTTCTAGAAAAACCATCCAGCTGAAAAGATTGGGAGCTTTGGGATGGGCTTAGCATAGCTAATAATTTTATATCAAAGCAGCCTTTGGCTGTAATAAAAATCTATTTTCCTCTGGTAATAAATATAGCAATTCTGCGAAACAGAACACATAATTTGCAAAATCTCATATGTACAAAAGATCCATGCAGAAAAGAGATCATTGCAACCCCAGCCTTCAGAGAGCAGGTTGTTTTCCTTTTAAACATGTAAGACTATTTTGAAATCAGCTTTAAATATTATTTCTGAAGAAGATGACCCGAAGTGCCTTGGATTCCTCCAGAAGAGGAAAAATAATCTAAAGTGACAGTAATTTTGAACGAGACTAACTTTTCCAGTGAACCATGGAGAGAATGAAAGAAATGTCCCAGTGGCTCAGACCAACCACCCATCTCTATGTTGCTTGGTTCCAGCAGTGATGGCAGTGGCAAATGCTGTTCAGAGTGAGCACACAAGGCCAGCTACTTTTGGCAATCTGTTCCCATGTACCCTCCCAGGTGCTCATAGAATTTTACAGATCATCCTTTGAAAATGTCAGTTGCACAGAGATCCTGAAAAACAGCCTTTTTTCACTTTGTTTCTACATAGCACAGTATAATAGCTGGCAGATTTCCAGCTCTAGCCAGCCTGGCCAAATGCTGGATTTGATCCATGCAATCAGATGAAAACAGCCCCATTAATATAATATAAACCTTCCAGCTTTGCGAGTCACAAAAACACTCATCCGTCTACTTACACAGTGACAGCCAAGAGCTGCTACAGCATCTTTTCTACTAGAGACTTCCTTTCATTTATATGACACAAATTCCCAGTTGTGCTGCTGTAACATGTTTTTCATGTGGTCCTGCACTGAATTATCTCCACTTCTTTTTACTGGGTAAATGCAAATTTAAATAAAATAGCTACATTAATATAACATGATGCATCTTCTGCTCCTAAAATATCTAATGTTCTAATATAAATAACAGCCTTGACTCTCTGCTTTCTTAGGTGGGTCAGAATGCAAAGCATTTTTGCTGCATTGAAGTATTTCATTCATTTGTAGTTGACAAAATACTTTTTTACTCTTTTTTTCAGTTAACACAAGAGACTGACTAGAAAATTACTGGTCTGATGCAGCCTCCTGAAACAATTAAATTGGCAAACAGATTAGGTATTGATCTGCTAGCAAACATATATTGATGAATACCAGCTTATTGGGAATTAGTGTTGAAATGAAAATGAATGTTTCATTTATAATATATATTATGTGTATATGCACGCACTGCAAACTCTGGTCATCACAACTGAATCGCAGTAAATTTATAGATCCTTGCTTTACTATAAACACATTCCAGTACAGCTGATCTGCATAGATTTTGGGAGAGATGTTATTGGGAGACTAGCTGTAAGTGCTTTTCCTGTAATAAAACCTAACTCTGCAGTTCTCTTTTGTTGTCTTCTTTTCTACCTTCTGTGTGTATTACAAGTATATTCTCTCCCTTTCATATCTAAGAATCAAAAAGTGCTCTTCCTGATAGTCATGCAAATGCAGTGTTTATCAGCATGTTGCACAGATTTAAGGTTGCTAAGCTGGCAGCAGAAAGTTTCTTGAAAGGCTTTCCCAAGGACCTCACTTTCACGGCCTGCTCTTCTAGCAGGACACCAAAAAACTTTGGTACTGCAGTCAAACAGTTGAAACATATCTCTTAAGTCATCTTTACATCTCAGCAGTACTTTGTCTAAAGTCTTTACATGTCAGGTGTACTTTGTCTATAGTACCTATTGCAAAGGTGCAGCATTTAAATGACTTTTCAGTAAAAGTGTGAAACACATTTAAGTATAAACACTCTTATTGCCTTCCATGATTTACAGTTAGGCCTTTTTTCCATAGCAAATACTCCTAGTGATAATCAGCTAGTTCATTAGTTTTGTTCTTGTCCATGCAAAAATGTCTCTGGAACAGAATTCTTCAAACTAATTACAAAGGAGCTTACTCTGCATATTTACTTTGTAACGAGCTTTTCCTAATAGCAAGCCATTCTCAGTATCCAGCCACAGGTTTCCTCATTCTGTTGGATCTCATTGTTACTAGGTGAACTTCGTTTGGGATATTTTCCATTGCCCAGCATATCATCATTATTTTTCAAGACAATATCCAATTATATGATAGTGGATACTTTGGAATAAAGACATAAATACATATGTCTGTTCTCTGCACCAAGAATGTGCAGAGGAAAGCACAAGTCAACAATTTATATTTGGGCTCCATCTTGATGACAGGCTTTCCTAGTATTTTCCATCCAGCCCTCTTTTTAGATGTGTTAGGATATGTTAGCCTTACTCAGACAGTTTGTTCTATAAACAGTAAAGGCCAGAAACATCTTTGTAGAAAAGACAGATGTTGAAGAATAGAATCAATCAAATCATAACCACAGAATTTGAGGCATAAACCCCTTCATTTCCACCAGCTAATCTTCTAGAGCAAGACACTTATGCCAAGGTGTAATACCTTAGAACTGATCAGAAGATAAAGATGATATTTTAAAGTAGTCAAAATTAGCTGTATTGACCAACAACCATGCATTTAAGAAGAGCAATAAAGACAGATGAAGTGGTATGTTCACCTAGATGGGGTACCAATAACATTTCATTTAGCACATCCTGAAATGATAGACATCCTCACATCTGTAACACTTACTATGCATGTCCTTGAGCTTTCCCTTCTGTTCCTTTACTCAATTGTTTCCCTCTGCATATTTCATGGAAAGGAGACTGGAGAGAGGAGTGCTTAATAAATGGAACCATTAAAAAGATTTGATTGCTCTTGCTTTCATAGGCATTATTACAGCAGAAATCATTCATTTATTCTGCTCTGAGTAAACTCTGTACCTAAGTCTTAGTAAAAATACAAGTGCATCAAAACAGTAAAAATGGTAATCTGATTGATGACCAAAACTAATCAAAATGCTGCTTTATAGGTCCTTTTGCTGATACATACCTTCAGGATCTGCTTTAAGAAGATACCAGGGCAACTGAACATTAGAAAAAAAATCAAAGCATGTATACACAGTATGTCAGAATACGGAATATGACTAATTTCTACTGTAAGAAAGTAAGTTGTACTTTATCTCATCTCTATTGTTTTCAATAAATGATCTAATAACAGCATTTTTCTGTTTCAGTGACACACAACACAGTGCTAGTCATGGTGTTATTGCTACTATTATCTAAAAACATCATAGCAAAGCACATAGAACGTGATATCTTCTACAAGAAAAGGTCATGCAGCAGTTCCACAATTTGCTGATCCTAAATATATGTACATTGTATCACTCTGCATTATGATCACATTTCTGACGTATTGCCAGCGTGCATGATAGCCAGTTTATGGTACAGTGCCAATTACATGACATTGTGGGAGAATAGACAAAAGTTGAACCAGCATAAATTTAGGATGGTGCAGACAGATGATATCTGATTTGGTATTAAGCATAAGCCTGCTGTTAGGAAATTAGCCAATCAACATTTTTTCCACAGAATTGAAAGATGAATTTTAACATAGTCAATGGTATATGAGATGCAGTCACAGAATTTGCTCTCTTGTATTTATGAGCCTTGGAGCAGCATTTACTGCATCACTGAATGTCAGCCCAAGAGAGATAGGGAATATACATGGAATTCAGCCAGGAAAGCCTTTCTCCTCTTCCAAAACAGCCACAGCAACTTTAAATGAAATGAGGACCAGAGCAGTTGCTCTGATTTAAATACCATCATTAAAATGGAACAAAAATTAGAACTGTTTCTCTAAGACTCTAAAAATGAAGTTTTTGTGTAAAAGAAATGGAAAAAAAGAATCTGTTGCTATTACAGGACAATACCAATTAAAGATGGATTTAACAAGTTCTAAAATAATATTGACTACATTGGCACAAGGTAATGTCAAACCACATCACCAATTAAGAATAGAGAAAATAACTGCAAAACTTGAACAAAGTATACAGAGATAATTAATCCTCTAATTAGGATGCTAAAATTAGATCAGGAATTGAAGGGTGAAATGCTTTAATCTTCACTATCTATGCAGAAGAGTTTCCATCTTTTACTTTTTATTTAGTTCTGGTGTATCAATGCCTTTTTTCCACAGGTATATGACAAAGACTGTGAATCACATGTGCGTGACTGATTTTGAGAAATTTCCTGTCTTAGTTTAGGAATGTACCCACTCAGATAAACTGGAGAAGCAAACACATCACAAACATTCTTTGGATTTAGTGCTGAACTGAGTTTCCTGAACTGAGGAATTTAACACTTTTTAGGATATGTCTGAAAATCAAACCTGTTACACGTTTTCTGCTCAGGAAGCATTAGCTTTTTAGCACCAGTTATTATGCAGAAGTCTTGCTTATGGAAGCACGTGTCCCATATTTAGATATATGTCCTCTGCCAAAGACAAAAGTTCACTATTGAAATTACTGGGCATAATCAGTCTTTCATCATTCTTAAAACAAAAAAAAAAACAAAAAAAAAAAACAAACAAAAAAAAAAGTTTTAAAAATAATGAACTGCAGACCCAGGTCTTGAAATAATCCAGAATTAATCACCAGTAGATCCAGTAATGTGAGTCAAGGCTAGAAGTACCATCATGTAGCTGGTGAAGGGTTAGCGTGAAGAGAAACAGAAAGGAAAGAGATGAAAACAACCAGAGTATCTGATACAACTTCAGGACAGACTTGCACCAGGGAAAAGGTTTCAAGCCACTTTTATCTGTCCCTCAGGGCCCATTTTTTATACAAAGAGAAAATACAAGGGAATTGCTGCATCAGTTTTACAGTAAGTCACACTTGAAAAAACCAGGCTAAGTATCCCAAACTTCAAACCTGCCATGGCATGATCAAATGATCAAGACAGAGTGATACTTAAAATGCAGGGCATTCCACATGTTACAAAAAGATTGACTTCCAGCTCCTGCTACCACCTGCCCTGTGGCTATGTCCTGACTGGTACACAGGCAGCATAACGGAGAGCAATGGGAAGCAAACTTTTAGCTTTTCTTTTTCAAACCATATCCAGGAATAAATGTGTTTCAGCTTTTAACTTGCACAAGTTTAAAGCACATCTGTAGTGATTCTCTAAATTAGAAAAAGAACCAGGATCAGATACAGTACATTAAAAAAGAAACCCTGTAGAGAAAGGCAAAGCTTGCTCATTCTTGTTATGGACCACTTATAAGGTCTTTTTCTGGTGTTCACATCTTTGTTAAGAGTTATTTAAATTTTTTTTTTTAAGTTGCACGACTTTTATTGGTGAGTAAAACAAGAACAGCAGGATCCAACTCCTATCTCTGTAAGTCTTTCATCTGCTTAGCTGACTGTATTAGCCACTTTCCCCAAATGGAGAATGGGGGAAAGTTCAACAGCAGACTGACATAATAATGAGGACACAAAATATAGATGAAAAGAATACATGCCTAAATGTCTGATGAACTGGTATTAGCATATAAATGCAATATATGTACAACAGCAGCCTTTGAATTAAACCACAAAGAACACTGTCTACTTGATTAGTTGTTTATTTTTCCTTTTGAGGGAACACATCAGAGCCACAGATTGATACTTTAATAAGGAACACGAAAACCTTTAGTCAAGATTAAAAGGGGTAGTAGTTAGATGTCATAATTCATGGATCCTGATTGTGCAGGACTTTGACAAGAACCATTAATTGTCATCGTGTAGCTTCCTTCTGAAGTCAGATACTCATTTGAGTTCTAGTTTTTACAAGATGTGGTAGGATCATTAAAGGAAGCTTGGGGCTAAGCACTGATAATGGGAGTATTTTAATATTCTTAGTACTTTCACAAAGGAACAGCATGTCATACATATGTTCTATGTATTGCATCTAAACTCTCTGAAGGAAAAAAAGTCTTTTTGTTGTCTCCACTGTTACCTAAGACAGTGAGGTATTAGGGTTTCTGCACTCTTTTGCAAGCCTGTCATACAGTAGAAATCTGAAAAAAAAACCCCACAAACAGGCCGAACTCACAGACAGCTTTCTTATTTCCTTTGTAACTTTTGGACTAATCTTACAGATTGCCTGTAAATTTCACAGTAAATGAGAAAAAATTAGAAACAAAGGATGTCTTCTTTCTTTCTTTCTTTCTTTCTTTCTTTCTTTCTTTCTTTCTTTCTTTCTTTCTTTCTTTCTTTCTTTCTTTCTTTCTTTCTTTCTTTCTTTTTCTTTTTCTCTGAAGGTTTCAGGAGTTGTAGAAGGTAAAATAATTTTTTCTCCAATGACAGCCAGACTGGATGAACCCCCAGAATAATGTAAAATTAAACAGAAACTTTCCCATCCTCCTTTATTTCTTGCCTGCAGTTGCTTCAGAGTAGTAAAACAGAAACATGGCAACATAAACAGAGGCTAAATGTGCCCATGCAGGCACAAAGCAGAGGAAAAATTCAACATGAGCACAGGTCTCAGTGCTCATTATTAAGGCAATAACAGGGTTTAGGTCACATAAATAAGCATAAGAAAGGCATGGAGACAAAGAAGGTTCCCTCAGGCCACTGTGTCCCTCCTGCCTGAAGGACTGGAAGGTTTATTCCACTACAGACTTATACTACCATAAAACCACAAGACAGCATCCACCTCACCTGCCTTTTAGATTTCTGAAACTATGTGTCTAAGTGGCTGCAGGCTTCCTTTGAAGCCCATGGGGAAGAGGGCAGCTTCAAGCCAATGCATCTGATCTACTTAAGCTCTGCTAAGAGCTTAGCTGCTCTCTCATGGTGCTTGTTTCTTACCCTGTTTTTGCCAGTTTCATACACATGGTTGAAATAAGGAAGATGAATCTTATTCAAGCATCACTTATTTCTTGACAGCTTGGCTGTTGACCTCAATGAGTTACTATTTCGTCTAGTGAGCAAATGGCCAACAGCCTCCATGAAGAGGAAAATATACAATTAAAAAATCCAGCAAGTGTGTAATTAAATAAAAATGGCTTAACTAACAATCCACCAGAAGTTTTCTTTCAGGTAGTCTTACTTCCACTTCCATTTTGCTAACTAAGTGCAGATGTTTGCTAATTAATTGCTTTCAGTGTTTTAATGGCTAAATATAAATACTGTCACTGCTCACACAGGACCACTTCCAGTCTTGCTTCAGACAGATATTGAACTCAGGATCTGGCTCTATGCCTTAGTCACAGAGTTTTTGTTTTTCCTTTTCTTTCCGCTTTTCTTTTTGAGAATGAGTGTAAGCTATTTTTCAAAGCGAGACAACAAAACTGGTATTATTTCAGGGTGCTTCAAAACGGAAACTAATTCACTCTTCAGAAAAAAAGGAAACAAAGCTCTAGAAGAAGGTTCAGCACTACAATATCCCCTGAGGTTGGCCAATTACTTTCGGTTGATTTGGATGATTCAAATCCTGCTTTGTTTACAACTCATTCTATATAATTTAACACATTATTGCTGTTGACATCACATTAATTAAATAAGCACAGAGACAGATTGTTCCAGCTCTTGAAAACGGAATGAATAAAAGACCCCACAAGAACAGATTTCTCTTCCTCACACATTGCAAACACCAGATCAGAGCTAGAAGTATTTCCTGTCACAAATTAAATTGGTACCTACCAATCTTTCAGCATCTGAGCAATTTCTGTTTTGATTACACACAATACATGATAAATTAAAAACTGCCAGAAGTTTCACAAAGGCTTTCCTGGAGCTAGTAACTGCTTCCTGTGTGTCTCTCTCTCAGATCACATGCACCACAAGGGGAATTAAGTGGACTCAGAGGTCACAGGAAACTCGTGTATGAGGAGGAAGTTCACTCTCAGCAGCCCCTGAGAGGCACTTGATTCCAGACTGGAGTCATGTCCTCCTTCCTGTCCCCTGAGCAGTTGATTTAGAGCAGTAAAGGAGAAATGTATCTGGGAGAAAAATCACAGAAAGCAGTTTCTAGACAGTTAAAACCATCCTATTTAAATGTTTCGACATCGATACTCTGGCAGGGTGCCCTAGGACAGGTAATCTAGGTACACTTCCCATTCAGTGGCTACTCACTCATCAATTAATTCTTGATGCCACCAATGGAAAAGGAAGTATTTCCTTTGGTTCCTGCAGGCTGTGAAGGCTGATGCCGAGATCCTGTTTGGGATCAACAGCAAAGAAAGTACCTTGTTGGGCTACACTGTTCTTAATCCTTCCCATTCAGCAAAATCCACCCAGATTTGCTGTTTTGTCTTCTACTGAAAACACTACTGTTTTGTCTTCTGCTGAAAAATTACAATTTCTCTCCTCAGTATTCTCATAATGAAGATTTTCTCTTCCATGTACTGATTTCAAGAATCAGAATAACTGCAGATGTTTCTGTTGCACACTTCCTTTTATACACCTTTTTGTCCCAAGTCCATCCCCTTTTCCCAAGCTGACACACCATCTCTTGTCCAAGGAACTCCCTCCATGACCTCTGTATCTCCAGATGTTCAATCGTAATGGATGCACTACAGACAGTTCATTTGTTTCATAATGGACTATGGGAGCACCTTGGAATGACCACACATATTTCAGGTGTGCTATTAATATCAAATAAACTATTTTAACACATCCTTAATCTTTCTTTAATAATCCATTCTAAGTAAATTATCTTGAAGCAATGCTGGACTATGATGGATGGGTCTCTCTATAAAATCTCGCTCTTGGCTCAGCACAAAAGAAATATCCTACGAATTACAGAAAGCTCGCCCTGAATATTCAAACCAGCTTCTTGAAGAAATAAAAGGATGGAAGAGATACTGATATTCCTGAAAGTAGCTCAGTGAGTCTTACATTCTCTATGAAACAAGACAGATGCCTCCCTCTGCCTGCTCACAGCACTAACAACTCACCCCGTATATGCATCACCAGAGTTATCGCCAAGTGCAGCATCACTGTACATGAAGTACCAGCACTTCCATGCAAACATCCCTTATCAGAATTGTATTTGCACATCTATACAAGGTGACTGCTTTAAAGGCATGGACATTTACTGGAAGAGTCTGTGCCCTATGCTACTTGAATTATTGATCAATTACAAACAGATTACTAACAGCTCTGAATCGTTAAAACCTTATAATAAATCATGTAGATAAATAAAACATGCCTAGGGTGAATAATCTTCTTTCTCTCTTCCTCTTTCTGAATTCACTACCAGAAGCATGGCACTAACCTATTTATAGTAAGGCTACCCTCTAAAAGTCCAAAGTCAATATTTAAAAAGCTGGTGGTCTTTTGAAGTAAAAAGAGCACTTCCTCAGGCTTTATTATCTCAGCTGACAAAATAGACACTTCTAATAAGTTTACCCTACAATACCTATCCTTCTGAAAAAAACTCATCATAAATAATTGGCAAATATGGTAACAAATTGCTTCTTTGTTCCTTCTAAAGTATTTTCTCCCAGCAATTTTAACAAACACAGAATCCTTGAAAAATGCAATTACATTATTTAGCAATACAAATCACAGTGCCCTAATTCAGCAAAGGCAACTGAATAATAAAAAGGAATAAATTAGGTCAGGTAAGGTAAGTCAGAGTACCTGAGAAATTTGCTTTGCTAACCTATATTTCAGCACTAGTCTGTTTCTGATTTCATAAGGAATTTCTGTACTTCATTGTAGCTTAATTAGCAAACAGACCCCTTTTTCCTTCCTCAGAAGGAAAACCTTTAGATTCTGGTTCAAAGGCCTCCAGTGCCTAAAAAAAAAAAAAAAAAAAAAAAAAAAAAAAAAAAAAAAAAGAGTTTTAAAAAATACTCAATATCCTATATAGTTTGCTGGATCTAGACCCTATTGCTCATGCCATAGGGCACTACTTCATGGACCAGTTTTCTCTGCCTGCTGCTTTACTTTGCTCTGCTATAGGGTAAGCTGAATTTTACTCACTGAATAAGACACCAAATTTGGGGTAGACCTGGGTAGTCCCTAAAATTTTACCAGAGCCATTGTCTATAGTAAAAGGAATGTGTAGAACAATAAAGAAAAAGGCTAATACTCCAGATGAAATAGCTGGCTTTCTAATTTCCAGTTAGAAAGATATGTCTCTAACCTTCCTGACTGGAAGTGAGTTGGCGAATACTTGAAATAAAAAATTTGACATGAATTTGCAAGCACCAGTCATTCTTATTTCCTCCCAAGCCACATCAGATTGTGCTCTGTGAAACCAGTATTAATCAAATCTAGCAGAAGTCACAAATCTCTTATTTCACTAAGTCGTGATGTTGGTTGCTTAGAAACTCAACAGAGTAATACCAATAGTATTTTACTGATTGTTTTATTTTCTCCAGAGCATAACCCAGGCTTAGCAAGCTTCACATTCTTCCAACTCACATAGTGGTCTCTTCAATGGAAGATACCTTTCCCTTTATTCCACACACCTCTGAGTCTACAAATAAATGCCAGTGTGGATCCTACTACAGAGATGCAGTCCTTATCAGCACCCACATTTCTACAGATGCTTCTACACTTAGAGAAGAGCGGTAGTAGGAGAACAGTATTTACACACCTCTGGCACAGAAACTGCCCTAATATCAGTCTTTCACAGACATTTCAGGGCTGTGCCCTTATAGAAGTAACACAATTCATCCCAAACTTTAAATCATTTTTAAACTCAGAATAAATCTGTATGCTGTAATCCAAGACAATATTATGCAAGCGTGACTTTGCTACTTATTCTACAATTGCTCATGCAAAAGGCAGACTCAGAGCTGGGACTGTCAATATTGTTACTGTCAGTGCCTAGAAAAAAAACCACACCAACGCTGCTGGGAATATCAAAATAAAAGAAGACTTCAAGCCTTCACCAGGACAAGTAAAGCCACAACAGAAGCCTTCCCCAGCAATGCAGCAGACATCCTGTCTTGCTGATAGAAGTCCTCCTTGCCTGATCTTTGAAGGATTTTGACAAAACACTGGACAGTAATAACTTATCATGTCTTACCCTAGTCATGATTATCACTTTTCTATTCATCTGTATGGGATAGTTAAATAGATGCAGCTTAAGTTAAATGGCCCTTTTGGCACTTAAAAGGGGAAGATTTGTACAGTGGAGCACCCTGCAGGCAGGAGCAGACCAGTCTGCTAAGAGCAGGATGAGTGGGTGGTCTGACAACAAGGCATGTGGCTGAGCAGGGGCTTGCTAAGGAGCTCCCTTTCAAAAACTGAAATAGGTTAAAGGAGCATAAAGCATGTTTTCCTCTTGATGCTATAGATAGTAAGACAGTAGCAGGTTGCTACAAACACTTTGTGTTTTATGCTATTCTCAGGGAATACAGAAAACCCAAAAGTGTTTGCACTGCCATTCAGACACTACTGCCCAAAGTTGTTGTATTCCTCTGGGAAAATGGCTTTTCCCCAGAACCCCCTAAAGCCTGTAACTATTAGCTTGACCTGTCCTTCCTTTATCTCTAACTTATGGCTGAGTGCCAGCGATCTGTTCTGGGACAGAGTGTCTAGATAAACCCGTGCTCCTTCCTTGTTCGCTCTCTTTGCCCTGGGACCCTTTTGAGAATAAAGCCTTGGAATAACCCTGAGGTAAGAGCCTCTTTTGAATCTTTTATCCTATCCCCTGAAATATTTCCCCCAAAAGCCCCTCAAGGAAACTGAGCTAGCACAGGAGCCCAGGAGGGGCAGGCAGGAGAGAGTACTTCACAAAGTGTTTGCTTTCTCATGCACATACAGGGAGGGACATGTTCATAAGGAAGCAGAGATTGGTATTAGCAATGTATGTAAACATGTTAACAGCTACACGATGTGGAGGATTTGTCAGGACACTCAAGTACTCTCTTTGTATGAATGCACAACAGTCTGTGCCTAGAAGAGTTTGTATATCAGTATATAAGCAAAATAAACAAACAAAACAAGCAAAAAATAAACTAAAAGGAGGAACAGATTGACAATGAGTCTATGGAATTTGCTATATCAGCATACTATTTATGTCATCCTCTCTTTCTGTAACTTACTACTGATGTTAAATCATCTCTTTTTTTAAGACTATAATTAGTGCCTCTTTAATGATTTAGGGAATTATGTGCAACTTCAAGGATGAAACAAAAGGTGAAAAACCTTCTAAACACTGGAGAAAACTGGACCTTATTTTCAAACAAATGTTTTTGACTCCCCAGCTAATGGAAAACAAACAAAATCTCAAATACCGAACATCTTTGAAGATGTCAGCACTTCGATTTTAATTACATGAAACTCTCAAACTCAGTCAAACACACATCAGTAATCCCAAATGGATTCCTTTTGTTACCTTTTAGTAAACCCCATGTGGATTCCTTCATTTACTTGGGAAAATAAGGAAATACTTTCTTGCAATATGTTGCTTTTTCAGAAGAAGAATGATTTTAACTTTAGGATTGCTAGTTAGTCTCAAAATAGCATAAATCATCCTGCAAACAGTATTTACACAAAAGGAGTATGAAATTCTATCACTTAAAATTAGTGGCTTCTGCTAAGATTTATGAAAGCTATGCAAGACATCAGGGAGTCCTCCAAAAGCTGTTTTAACCAAACTGAGCTGAAATAATTCGTAACTTCAGTGCTTTGTTCTACATTCAGAGCCAGAAAGTCAGTCCAATCTCTCAAGACAGGTTCCAGCACTGTGAGAAGACTGAGGGTTACTTTGCTGATGCCACCAACAGTACAGAGATGACAGAGCCAGGCTGTCCTCAGTGGACACAAGTCAAACCAAATGAAATCCCAGTCCAACATCAGGTAAAAAGCCACAAGGATGGTGGAACACTGGGACAGGTTCCACAAGGAAGCTGTGCAGATTCAATCCTTGGAGAAAGCCCTGAGCAACCTGCACAAAACTGGCTCTGCTGTGGGAGGGAGCTGTAGCTGGTGGCCATCAGTTCATGAGTCTGTTCACAGTATGTAACAGAAGGGAAGAGAAATGAAGAGAAATAAACAACTTACCAGCCAGCTGGGCATTTTAAGGGAAAAAATGTGGCCTTACCTGAAAAATGTAAGAGAAAGCAAAATGTTAACAATTCAGCAAAATCAGCAGTAACATGTAGTACTGTTTTGTAGTAACACTTCGTAAATAAACAACACACACAATTATGCATTCACAACATTGCAGACACTTCCTCCAATATGTTCAAACTCTGTAGAAGAAGACACAACTATGCTGAAATGCATACCAGGGTCTCCCCACAGCTGCACCTCCTGCAGCTTATGCCCACACCTCAGGGAAGATAAGTTTGGCATCTATAGGCTCTGTGACCTGAATGTTTTCATACTCACTTCCTCAGTGTTTCAATTTCATCAGACATGTGCCAACATTTCTTGTAGACAATTTTACCTTCAATCCCTGCTGAGGATCTGTCCACTAATGACCATAATGAAACATGCTTTGTGTGAGAGCCTGTTCATTTATTTTCATTCCCGTGAGTGCCTTCAGAGACCAGTGTTGCAATCACGGCTACTTACTATTTAATTCCCAGCCAAATTTATGGCCAAATTGAAAAATGGATGCAGGCTGCCTGATGCAGGATGCTTTTGTCTGAAGTGTCCTCGTGGAATCATTATACTTGCATTAATCTTTAATCTGCAATTAAACAATCAGTTCTATGTAAAAGATAGCTGCAAACAGATCTCCTGAATGTGTACTAGGCAATATATCTTAATGGATGTATGCGTGCTGTCGAGGGTCTGCAATTAGGACAGCATCCATCATTGGGCCCCAGGTCAGCAAAAGGTTAGGGGAGAACCAAACCTCCCCAAGGTGCTGAGCATCTATCCATGCTACCTGTCCTGCTCCAGGGCTGTGCCTGCAGTGGCAGAAAACATGGAGAGAAAAGCCAGGTGGGGGTGGGATAGGAGATACAACGGATTAAGGCATGGCCTTACTGATAAATCTGTCTTGGCAGAAGATGCAACCTGCTTTGAATCTGTTTCTTTCCAATTAAGAGACCTGCTTCCAGCTTGGGCAGATGCTTAATTGGAGACTGAGGCTGCCAGGCAGGCACCAGAGCCATGATCATTAACAGGTAGTTTGAAGCCATTAAGGTGCTCCTGCTTGTCAATTCCCCTCTCATATACCACTGACATAAATAAATGCATCTTCTTCCCCATGGCAGCAAGCTCACCTTGTAGGGAGATTTGCACACGTGTGTCCTGCAAACACACCTTTGGTTTCTGGGACTGTGAAGTTATTACATTAGCACCCAAGGCATGTGATTCAGCAGGGAATAAAAGGGGCCTTCCTGCCTGGTGTCAGTGTAATATTAGAATGGTACCAAATGGCTTCAACAATAGGTAAGCAGAAGGGCATCTGTTTCAGATTAGACTAAAATTGTATAATTAGATCTTGGTAAGAGATCCGTCTGCTCATGTGTGGTTTTATCAAATGCTCTTGCCTAATCCATACAAGGAAACAGTTTTCAGACCTCAGTGGACACTGTTTCTGATGCAAACATGGGCACAACCCTAAGAAACTCTACACCTGTGCAGAGCATTCTGTATGAATAGATGATTGCACCAATACAGCAGGTTTTCATTATAAACATGGGGAAACAAAACTACAGTGATACCTATGAATGCTGTCTTATTACAAGACATTTGTCCCTTGCCAGTTTTAGTCTTAGGTAGGAAGAAAAAAAAAAAAAGCCTCCTGGATTAATGTCAAGCAGTGAGATTCATTTTGTTTTATCTTACAAGGGTATCCTGACAAAAATTCACAACTGTCTCATTTAATGATGTAAAGAATTCACTACCATGTACTATTTGCAGCTTACAAATTAGCCAGTCTTGACAAGTATACACTAATTAAGGGCAAGAAAGTAAAAGGCACTTATTGATTGCAAGGTCTGAAGCACCAGAAAACTGATTAAATATATGTTGTTAAGGAGTTAATAAATGAATTAACTCTGCTATGCCATGCTCCATGTACACACAAGGCTATGGTAGCTAAATGGCAATTCAGTGCTATAGTCTTCAATTATTTCCAGTGGGCTAATAAGACAAGCAATTAGACCATTGTCTTCACATCAAACCACAGCATTAACACACCCACTTGTGCAAAGGAATAAATGATACCCATCAGGTGGGTACAAAACTACCATATATAAAATATTCTGCAAATAGAAGACCCATTTGTTTAACGAGAAGTCTAAGTCAGCTTCTACATAAAAAATAATAGAATTTTACAGCTGCAGAGTGATCATGGGAATATCATGTCTAAGGTCTACCAGGAGGGAGAAAATTCCTACTTAAATATATAACCTTTTTAATGGATTCTATCCCCAAAGTAATGCCAACCACGACGGACTATGACAACTACAAAATTATTAACCAAGACCCTTCCTTTCTGTCAAATTGACTCTTCAACAACATGCTGCTCATGGTTTGGTGAGCAGGCTCATCATCCTGACACAGAAAATCTAGGGCCAGGTGCCCTTAGAGAAATTACAGATGGGAAACATAGGAAGCTGTCTTTTGCAAGGTCATGCAGTTGCTACCATGTCTGTTCCCTGTCCTGGATGGTGTGTGGGTGCTGCTGGGCAAGCAGGAAAAAGGGCAGCCTGGCACCCTGTACCCACATACCAAGGGCAGGGCAGTGGTCCCTGCCTGAGGAGCTCAGTGTCCCAGCTGGATGCAGCTGGATGGAAAATCACGGGGTGTCCTATAAGCCATGGGATGGGGCTGCCTGGGGCTTGATCACCATATCAGAATTGACACTCAGGTTGAGTAAGAATAATCACATAAATGAAGCCATATACTCACTACTTTACATCTCTTTCTACCTTGGAATGATGTTATACTGCACTTATCACACTTCCATGCTGCTTTATAGAATACCAAAAGAAGATATGGCTTGCACCGAAAGTTAAAAAAATTGACAATTTTTTTTCCTTTGCTTCTGGAATATATACAATTGCAGAAAGGGATCAGAAGATGGAGGGATGTTTTGCAACTACTTATGAAGTAAAAATAATCACCCCTCCTCTTCTTTTTCTCTTTCCTCACACATACACACAAGCACAGCACACACACTCACGATGTAAAGTCATGGAACAACTTTACAGGAGATCAGCTAAAGCCACCCTGTCTCATGGATTTACCAGAGAGGGGGTTAGTATGCCTACTAGCAACTCCCAGCCATCCTTCTTAATCTTGAAAGGGTATTCTTGGATTGTGGTGGTGCATCCCCTACCCCTGTCCTTGGATCATACTCAGACTTCATCTCAGAAGCTCCTGATAAGCCTTGGCCAAACCATGTGAGTGGTGAAGGATCCCTTGGCCGGGGCAGCTGTGGGACATTCCCTGATCATATCAAGAGCTCTTCCATGGTAGAGGTGTGGAACAATGAGAAACACCAGCTGCCCAGTCAAGGTAGGAAACAAAGGACAAGCAATTACACTTTGTAGCCTTGGTAATCTCTTTACTTGAACCCTAGTGCAAGAGGAGTAGCACCACTGTGAACTGCAGCCCAAGTGGAATGGTACCATCTTACTGCACTTTGGGAAAAAAGCCCAGTAGATACCAAATTGGGTTATGGCCAGAATGGAAACTTACTGATGACCAGGTCTAATCATCTTGCAACCCTATAAACAGTGGTCCTAAGTGAGGCCCTTTGAGCTCTCCTGGACTGCAGCAGGCTGGGCCAGCACCTCCCTCTAAGTGGGACACCTCTCAGAGCTCATGAACCCTCCACCTTCTGATCCTCAAACTGTCACTGATGATGAGGTCTAGGCTAATACTGCTCCCAACACACAATTCCATGCTTCTTGAGCTGCAATCCTTGCCTGTTGGGAAACACAAAGGAATTTGACGTGAATATTTCACTGAACTTGAGGGAAATTTTTGTTAGGTACCTTTATGTGCAGAGAAATAGGTGTACACATCATTTTACCTGTGTGTATATGAATTGATTATGGTATGAATATTACTGTCTCAAATCTGTAGTTAAGGCACTGCTATAATTGGTAGTTAGCCCTATCGAACTGCTTTGCAAAGGGTAAAGCATTCAGTGATTAAGTGCTGTTAAACCCTTTTGCACCCTTATCTGTACATCCATGTCCTTTGCACCCTTACCCCCTTTTGCATTTCGAGCTTCCATGTAAATCATTGCAAATTGCTTCTAATTTGATCATCCTTTATATGCTTTAACCTGTGTAGTAAGTAAGAGTAAACCTTGCAATCAAACTCTGTAAAGCTGCATTTTCAAAAATATATGTTAAACCCTATAATTCTCAGTTACTTGCATATTTATTCTTCCTCCTTCTCCTGTTTTCCCCTTTACATAAATTATGAAGCTTTACACTGAGCCATGCTGCATATCCTTAGCAATAATGGGCTTGCTCCAAGAGTACTTCACTATTTTGACAATGCCAAATTTAGAGCAAAGCATGTGTTGCTTTGCATCTGTCAGTCACACATCACTCTCCTTTGAAGTCTACCAATAAGCACAAAGTGACGGGTGGTCATCTGAACAACACTTCATGCTTCTGTATTCAGCTCAGCAGTCTACACAATTTTAACCAGGGAGCTGCAAATATAAGGAGAGGAGATTTTTTCCAATCAGGTTAAAATGTTTCAAGTGGCCCATTTTCACTTTCTGTATACTTCTGAAAGATGACTAGGAGTCAGTTTGAGAGATTAAGCTCTGTTGGAGGTGTGCTGCATTCATAATATATTAATAACCAAGAATGACTCAATTTTGGTTTTACACTGGCAGAAAACTAAACTACAAAAGGACACAGAGGTGAGAAAGAAAACTGGAGGAAGTGACAATGGATTACTCTCCAGTAGCAGAGGACCTTGGAGAACTGCAAGAATGAGGTTCTGTTTTCAAAAATACTGTAAACCAGTTGTTGCAGAGGCTGCCACAATGAAAAACTGCCTCTATGCCCTTAGCATTTTAAGCTCTAGGAGAGTCTCACAAAAGCCTGCAAATGAGTTAAAACAATGGAAGGAAAGAGGTGCTACTAATGAACAAACTTCTTACTGGACCACGTCAAAGAAAAGACGTTTCTTAAAGGATTGTGATAATTTAGATTTTTCTGGCTGCTTTGCTATTATTTCCTTACTGTGCTTCCCATCTGTGGCTGGGAGACTCACTGCACTGAAAATATATGCAAGATGCACTTTTGAAAATCTGAAGACATAACATTACTACAAACACTGTCTTGAAGCATATCCTGCTTCCTTACAGAGGCTTCCGACTTCCTTTACCAGGTACTGAAATTCTATAGCAACTATATCCACCAGGAATTTCTGCAGGCTAAGCAAATACCCCAAATTTTGAAACTGACTTAATATGGATTCAGATATTATTTTACACATATTTACTGAATATCCAAACCATAAACTATATGCTCAATGACCAGAAAAAATCCAACCCAAAACAACCAAAAAACCAAACCCCCTTGCTCTTTGGTACCTTAATTTTGCAACTGCATCAGGAGAAAGTAATTAATTAACTTTTATGGCAGCAATAACAAAACATGATCATACAATAGTAAAACTGGAATCAGAAAATTATAGTACTGATCCTGAAATCTGTGAAGGATTGGTTATTGCTGAAGGTTCCCCACAATCTGATGAGGTGCTTGCTAATGCAAATTTTGGCCATTTCACCACACTGTGCAAACATGCTTACATGCTGCTGGGAATTGTCTGCAATCACCAGCTTTCCTAGGAATGATAAAATCCCCAAAATTCTTAGGTCTAAGGCTCTTAATGCTTCATAGCTCTCTTCAAATGTCATTCTCTTGTCTCTCAACTTCCATTTGTAATTTTTCAGAAATATTCCAGCAACAAAGTACCCCCAACAGAATGAGAAATTAAGGACCTCTTACAACAGTTACACAGGTGCTCTACTAATATTTAGCACCCTTCCACCTTCTGACACTTACCACATAATATTTTGTACTGCCATCAGCTATTATCAGCTAGTGGAAATACAGAGCATATAAACATATACGAACCACAGACACATAAAAAGTGCCATACGCATGAGTTCAGGAAACTTAATGTCCAAGGAAAACGACCAAGGAAATAAATACTAGGAAGGGAAAAGGACACTAAAGAAGGCAAAGGTTAATTATTAATTCAGGGTGTTCTTGTCTTCTGTGTCTGAACATCAAGACCATGCACTGTAAATGGAACTAACATTCAGATATATGCTACAAGTTTTGTATGTTCTGTGGTTTTTTTCCATTGCAAAAGCATGATCTGTATATGATCTATTGATCAGGGATCTGGTGGTAGATCATAACTTCAGTGGAAGGTGAAGCCTGCATTTGTCTGTGGGTCATGGATTTTTATATTCTTTGCTTGTGGTTGGTAAAAGAATGAAATATGGTTTACCTGTATGATCTCTCTCTGACCTTAGAAGTTTTGGGGTTTTTTTGTTGTTGTTTTTTTTTTGTTTTGTTTTGTTTTGTTTTTGTGTTTGTTTTTTTTCCTGAGGAATGAAGCCTGAAGAACAAAACATAGCACAGTGTACATTCATTTATATGTCAATGGAAAACATTATGAGTTTGAGTGAAAGTGAAACCAAAAAACAGACACAAGAAAATCTCTGATTTGGGCTAACTTTTTATAGTGCATCTTCAAGAATGTCATAAAGATTGGTCTGTTGATGTGTAGATGCTGCACCTACAGGCATTACCTATGCAGAGAAGCCACCAATTACCATGCCCTTCATTTAGCATTTGAAAGAAGTCACAAAATGTAAATAGGAAGGAATGTATATACCATGACGTCAGTTGTCTTGTATTTTTCCTTTACTTGTATACACCCTTTAAAACTCAAAGAAGCCTATTTGAGCAATCTCGCCATTAACTTCCCTAAAGAAAATAAAAGTGAGAGATGGACAGCTCATTATTCTTTAGGCTTTCTTTTCTTCTGCAAAATTTCGAAGTTCCTAACAACCTTTCCCCCCATACAGTCTACTGCCACCCTTAGATGTCATTGAAACAATGTTAATATTTGTAACTGAGTATGACACTCAGCCACCAGGAGCAAAGCTATTTGGCACTGTAATGCAAATGACTGCATTCATCAAATGAGCTTTGTTAGCTATTCATTGTGTTCCTTATCATTCCTTTCCCAAACCCCAGTGCTTCTGCGTTGTGCACAGAGGTGTGTCCACAGCAGCATCCCCGCTGCAAAACCCACCCTTATCAGGCAGAGCAGGGTGCCACCGGAGTGACCTGCCAAGTCACTGTGTCCCCTCTCCTCTCCCTCACCCTTTTGTGCCCAGTGTTACTCTTTGTCCTCATCCACGAGATCTGTCTCCCCCTGCTCAGATCACTGTGCCAGACCCTCTCCCACAGCTGAAAGAATGATTCACAATGAAAGACACTCTAGAGAAATGGGTAAATCCCTCCTTCTTTTACCCCAGCTCCTCATTTTCCTCTGAAATCGACTGCATCAACCAACTTTCTGCAGGTTTAGGCTTTTAAAGACAACTACAGCAACAAAATGCCAAGCCCCTGTGTGTATTGAGGCAGCCCAACAGGCTTGCACAGATGGAAAATGGTATTGACAGCTTTGGAAAGGGACAGACACGGACTCTCATGCAGGCAGACGCTGGGGGCTTTTTTTCATTAAATCTTTCACTGCTTAACACAGTTCAACATACCATTCTGTACCTCCAGAGAAAAGCTTTTGGGGGATGGAGCCAGAGATTAATCCCTCTGTAATTTCTGCTGCTGCTGGCAGTACTAACTGCCAAGGGATTCTGGGGAAAGATAATGGCACTGTTAACTCGTAACCTGGGTGTAAAAGTGGTCTTAATAAAACTGGGATGGTTGAGGCCCCATCAATAACCACCACACCAATTTTATTGGATGTAAGAGATGCAATCTGTTTGATGTGGTAGAGGAGGCTCATCCCAATATGGTAATTAACAGAGGTTGGGGAGCCACTCAAAAAATTGTCTACCACAATGGCAAAGCATCTGGGACAATCCAGTCAGTTTAACCTCTAAAGCAAAGTGAAGATGTAGAAAGAGCTTATGTGTAAAATCGCATCCAGATCAGTAAGAGGACTGGTCTGAATCTTTCTTCAGTGTAAAATGCAATTAAGCAGGGTATAAAAACCTGTGTATAATTAAACTAGTTTGGAACGATTCTGCAGATATTCCATAATTAGTGTTTGTATAAGAACAGATTTTCTGTTTTGCAAGAATCAGCAGATAATCAGCAGTTGATTGTTAACCTGAGAAGATGCTGATCCCAGCATAATTATTTTTATATATATCTACCCTTCCATGAAAACATAAGAGACAATTTCTCTAGCCAAAGAACAGGTGTAACAACACAAGGCATTATAAGTTGTTCGCAAACAAATCCAGTTCTATTTTTCTGTTTATCTTCAGCAGAGTTCTTATGTTTTTGGTTTTTTTTATTATTTTGGAGTATGGAGGGGAAGAGGTAGAAGCACTAATTTCATGTTCTTGTCACTATACGTTATCTTGAGCAAAACTTCCCTAATTTTTTTTTCCCCCTGGCACCTCCTTGTCACAGATCAAGATTACTCTATTAGGCTGATGGATGTTTTGATACTATAGTTAGGGTAAAGAGGGTAATAGACCAGAGTAGTACTATTACATGCCCTGTGTAATGTACTTACAGATGCTTTATGAACCAAGTGCAAGGTTCCTAAATCTTCTTGTAGAAAAAGAAGAGTGCACAAAGACTTGTAGAAGTTAAAGGCTAAACCAGGAAGAAAACACCGTGAATTTATCAGTGCAATAAAGAAAATGGGAGCTATTTAATACAGATTGTTTTCACTGGAATCCATTATGCTTCTGGTCATCTCTTCTCTTTAATTTTCATGAGCCCTCTTACTTTCTTGAATCTTCAACTTGTTTGCACTAATGGAATAAGAATCATCATCAATGGTAAATAAAATTAGGTTTACTCTAGCTTCCTTTAAACTTACCTATGCATTTTCTGTGCCGTGGTTGTCAAGAAGGCCAGTGGCATCCTGGCTTTTTCAGCAGTAGTGTGGCCAGCAGGACTTAGGGCAGTGACCATCCCCCTGTGCTCAGCAACGCACATCAAATCTTGTGATCAATTTTGGGCCCTTCACCACAAGAAAGACATTGAGATGCTGGAGTTTTTCCAGAGAAGGGCAATGAGGCTGGTGAAGTGCCAGCAGCACAAGTGCTGCATGACGTGATTGAGGGAGCTGGGGGTGTTTAGCCTGGAAAAAAAGGAGGCTGAGAGGGCATGTCTTGCTCTCTACAACTACCTAAAATGAAGTTGTAGTGAGGTGAGGGTCAGTCTCGTCATCCAAGTAAGACGTGATAGCTTGCCCTGGGGGTTTAGATTGGATATTGGAAAAATGTCTTCACAGAGGAGGTTGTTAGGCATTGGAATAAGCTGCTGAGGAAAGTGGTGGAGTCACCACACCTGGAGGTATTGAAAAGAAGTGTAGCTATGTCATTCAGAGACATGGTTTAGTGATGGACTTGGCAGTGTTAAGCTTACAGTTGGATTCAATGATCTTAAAGATTTTTTCCAAGCTAAATGATTCTATGAATTTATGAATAGTCAATATTAAGGAATCAGCAATCAGTTCTAAAAGCATCTCCTAGACTTTGATAAAATCTCTTGTTATTACTAAGTTTGTTCCCATTTATGATCTTATCTTATTGTGATTAGAAAAGCAGTTCTAATGTAGCAGAGAATCGATTTACAATAATGATAAAAATTATAGCCTTTAAGGCATGCCTGTGTTGGCTCTCCTATGTATTTCTAGCAACTATCATTTACAGAGTTTTTTTCTTCTTCCTCTAATGTTCTTCCAATCATGTAAAATACTCCACCGTGTAGAACACCATCCAAAGCTTGGACACTTTTTCAGGCCCTTTCCCTAGGATGTATAGACCATTATCAGGAAAAAGGTGTCAAGTGCCTGCTGTCACCTTCAGTCAGCTGCCAGGAGCTGGAGATGTAACAAGCTGCATCCCTGCAATTGGTTGTGGTGTGATAGAACTAGCACAGCATTTTGGGAAAGATTGCTCAGGTGTATCTCAAAGATACCACTTTCCAATTAAATTTGGTTGGCTCCATCTAACAGGGTTTAAGACTGAAGTTTCCACAGAACACTAAGAAAATTGCTGAAACTGCTTGAAATTCAATTGTGACAAATACTTAACTCTGGACAAGGGTCTTTGAAAATCCTGGACAAAAAGACCTGAAAACAGGCAAAGCAGTAATACAGAGGTATAGAAGCACAAAAAACCTACTCTGTCCAAAGCCAACAACATACTTTGCATTTGTATAAAAAACACTGACTAGAACAAACTACTTATCAACTTGTACAATATTCATCGTGTCTGTACCAACTCTAGTGACTTTTTAAACTATACATTCTATACAAAACATCACCCCTGGAGAAATATCTAGGCAAAAGGAAATGTTGCTTATAACCCTGATATACTGAATTAGTAAATGACACAGAAAACAATCTAGCTGCACATTTTTACCCTTAAAAGGAGATGTAAATGTATTATAGTGCAGAAAAAAATCTAAAGGTGTACAGTCTGCAACAGGAGGTAAAAACTGAAGCATTAGATACTCTCTTAGCTGAGGAAAAGAAATCTATCAATTGGCCACAAATTCCATAGCACAGAAGATTAAATTTCAGTAGAAAATTATCAAATCAGCAGAAAATAAAATTGATCGTTCCCATGCATACTGCAAAAGCAGTATTTTACTGAAAAGACTGAATACCTCAAATACAACATAAAAGCTTGCCATAATGACAGATAGTTCTATTAGAAAAGGTACTGAGTGCATAATTAACCAGTGCTAATACCTATCTGAATATCTTCTGAAAAGAAGAAAAAATTATTCAAGTGGAATATAAACTATTCATCAAAGCTGGGGGAAAAAAAGAAAAAAAAAGAAATTGCTGCACTGAAAACATGCACTAGTCGGGCTATGTTTATGATCCCGTGACAGAAATGTATAAATAGGAAAAATTTACCACTCATTCACTAGGGGCTAATGAAGCAGAACTAAGATCACACGTTCACCATCACTCAAGTGCAGAACATTTGCAGCTTCTCAATTTTATATGGAGCTGCCTGCTCAAGACACACATCCTGTAACAAAGGTAATATTTTTTGTTTCAGTCTAAACAGTAAACTGTAATTGGCTCAGAAATTTCATTTTTCTTAAACTAATGTTAATTTAATGAGTATTTTCTCCACCTTCCGGGATATAGATGATGGAGGACTTTGCTTTCTCACTTCCCCAGTATCAATCAGTTACATATAGCAAGGCGTAAAATGTAATATTTAATTGAATTTTCCAGTTCTGTAAAATGATTTATATTCTTTGATAAACAATCACAGCTCTAAAATTTTGGATTTTTTTTGTACCAGTTTGCAAAAATAAGGAAAATCAATCTTGCTATGTCCATACTACCTAAGTTACTGCAACTATTTAGCTGCAAATGTGTAAACAGTACGTACCAACAATTTTAAAAAATGCTTTTTGAGCTAAAACATTTGTAAAGGACAATCAGAAGTTTATACTGTGTAGGCAGGTGCAAGTAAGGTCTAAATTCTCAAAGAACAGCAATTTTCCAATCCCTGAATGTTCATTTGGAGTAACACAAGCTGCACTACTTTGCAGCCAATAGAGGCATATGGACAATATTCCTGAATATAATCTCAGCTCTGAAAGTTGTAACACTTGCAACTGTAAACATATTTCTGAATTTTTAGCATCATCTTATTCTGATCTGTGTCAAATAGTATTTTCTAGAAGCTGTTTGTGAATGAAATATAACTGGGGAGATTTGAAGTATTTCCCACAAATTTACTTTCTCAGAGGTCCTAGCAAAAATGCTGCCCTGCAATTTTAGCCAGGTGATTATCCCTGACACATTATTTTCTTCCTAATTTATTTACACAGCCTATAAGTCATTTAACAAAGATCTTAGTGTGAGGTATTCTATGAATGCTAAACAGATTTAAAACTATGGGCCTGTTTCTAAGAAAAGAAAACAAATTGTACTTTATGCTTCCAGCAGCATGTTAGGAAAACATTCTCTGCCTCTGTTCTTCAAATGGGTTCAACCTACTGCCAATCAATAAGTATTACTTTTTTCCTGATCTAAACATAAACCTCCACTACGCTTATAGAAGTGTCCTTTTAATTCTGCATATGGTTTTCTGTAAGCATATAGACAGCTACAAGGACAAAGAGAAAAATATTTTACATGATACCAAGGTACTTGGTCAGGTATCTGTAACTTGACTCTGTCCCCAACTGCATATCTGGGAAGGGATGATGTCTTGGGATATGGAACCTAAGATGTGTATTCTATTTCATCTGCTGAAAGCAGTTGGGGAATTGTTCTTCTTTATCTCTTGTCACTCTGGGAGGAGGGGGGCGGGTGCCTTTTGATAATGGGCCAACTGTTAAAACCAGGTGGGGCAGGGTTTCTTATCTCTTTCACCGCCCGTCCTCCCTCCAGGGGAATATTTTCTGCTAATGGACCATTAAGACACCCCTAAAAACACACATCCCCAAACTTACCCTCCCCAAGGTAGAACATCCACATTCCATCATCCTATTGTGAGATGCTCCAGCCCGTGGGGGGAGCCAGCCATTCCTACCTGGATAAAAACTGAGATGTAAGAACAGAAGGTATCTGGCTTCACCGATTCCCGGAGGAAGACTGGACCCTTCTCACCATCACTGGACCCCTTCTCACCATCACTGGGCCCTTTTCTACAGGATCATCTCTACTCCAACAGAACCACATCTGCCACTCCAGGAGGACTCACCTTTGGACTGCTTGCAACACCCTGACCAACAGGATGTCAGGATGTAGCTCTGACTCTGTCAGGGTTTTCCAGGATTGCTTGTTTGTTTGCTTGTTTGGTTGGGTGGTTTTGTTTTCTACTACATTTGTATTGTTAATATTCCTAGTAAAGAACTGTTATTCCTATTCCCAAATCTTTGCCTGAAAGCCCTTAATTGCCCAAAATTATAATTTGGTGGGGGTGAGGGGTTTACATTCTCCATTCTAAGGGAAACTCCAGCTTTCCCTGGCAGATACCTGTCTTTCCAAACCAAGACAGATTTCCAATAAAAACCTATTGAACAAAGGCAACCATGAGATGAGCTTGCTTATGGCTCATCCTCCCATCCCCCAAGAAAAAAGAGAGCACCCTGTCATTACTGCAACCAGGGTCACATCCTGCTCAGCAGTGGCCAGGGTGATCCTGTCTTCCTTCTGCATGGGCTGAACAAAAATCATGCAGGGTGAGATAAGGCAACGGTGTATTTTCTTCTTTAATAGCAAAGTAAAAGACTTAACTGCTCACTAGAAAAAAAACAATCTACCCCTGGAGCAATATTCACAGTAACTTAGGATAGTAAATTTTTTTCTCCAGAATATTGTACATGCTACTAATGCCAGTGTAATTCATATTGTTCAAATGACTATATATGTGCTGGGGAGGAGAAAAAAAACTAGTCAATCAGAATTCAATAGTTACCAGTAGTGAACGCATCCATACCAAACATGTGAAATCTCTCACCAGAGGAAGAAAAATAGGATCCATAAAAGACCTTTAGCTTGCCATGGCTTGAGGAGCATTTTCATAACATTTTGTACAGTTGGCACATTTCATTGTGGATGAACTGGTAAATAAATCTTAGAGAATGACCCATATCTTTAATTTTTTCACATCTTCTAGTTCTTGCAAAGGCACAAGCAACGGCACCTGTGATACTCTAATTTTGTTTCACCAATGAACAAAGATTGATATGGTAGTCAGAGAATCAAATTAGAAGGAAGAGACAGGAGTAAATATTCTGTCAGTGTTGTTCAGTGTTCCTGTGCAATAAAAGGAAATCCAATTTTCTCATCCCTCCTCTTGCATTCAGATTTTCCTCACTACAACAAAACGATAAGCAATTCTCAGTATCTCCAAAACCAAAAATGTGGGAACAGCAGCTTTTCTGAAAATCTGTTACCACAGGCTTAGAGTAGATTCCTACTAAAATCTCTCAAGGTATGGGGAGGTGGAAGGCTGAGACATATTCTTTCTCAAGTCATACTAGAAATTAACAGCACTACTATTTGTATGATGACCTTTCTCTATAATGCTAAGAACTGGTTTTCCTTGACAACAGAATTAATTCATTGGCACCTAGTCCCAGCAGCTGCTGCAGTCATTGCAATCCAGAAGGGTAAGCTGAAATCTCTCTCCCACCTCCCATGACCTTTTTCATATCCCATTGAAGACACATGCATGGGAAACAATTATCATTACAGGGGTGCAAATTTCAAAGCAACACCTATTTGCTGCAGACTTTTGCCCTAAATAAAACACAGGGTGCATTCTTCCACAATCCCTTTTCCATAAGTTATTTTAGCACAGAGTAAAGGAGAGGCAATATGAAGTTTATTCCCATGAGGTTACTTGTTCAAGTGCCTCATGCTAAGGGTGAGAATGTGCCTGAAGAATCCAGAGCTGTCCTGCTAAGATTAGAGTACTAAGTAGGATCTGACTACAGATTCATTGTATTTTTGCTTAACTTCTACTCATTCCAGGAGTTAATTATCTGTAAGAAGGTTATTGTAAAATCATGAATCCACTCTCAGCTGGAGGTCAAGTAAGTAACTAAAGAGAGAAGAGACCTCACAGAGAAATTATTAAATTAAGATTCCTAAAGTCTTATTTGCCTATTTTAGTCTTAATCAAATTCCTCTTCACGAATTCTAGATGGGACAACTGTTTCTGTGAATCCACTCCCAATGTGAAAGTATTATCCACCTCACAGTACACCATCTCCAGACCAAGAAAAATGTTGGACAAAGCAACAGACCTTGAAGACTATCAGCAATCCTAAATAATTACAGATTATCGTGTAAGAAACAGTCTTTCAAGACTCAGAGCTCTCTGAAGCATTTCCCAGCCCACAAGCCAAACACACTTTATGAGCTTCAGACAGAACACCTACTAAGCCTGAATTACCAAGACAAAGGATTAAAATCAAGACAAAGTCTAAGAAACCCAAATTCCTTGCACAGAAATACACAAATCCAGAACATATTTGAACTTGGCATGGAGATAAACTTTAATGCATCTGAGTACCACTAGGTAAGGGAACAGAGATGCATACAGTACATGCTGAAATCTGTACAAGAACATCAGGGAGCCCAAGGGGCCCACTGTGTTGCATTTTGGGGGCATGCAAATGCCCATAGTCAAAATTCAAATCTGAAAAAAAAGAAATGACAAACTCATTACTACACAAAAATAGGAAAGAAATGTTGGCTGCTATGCTGAGAAGGCTGTCATAAATCTATAAATAATCAGACATACTGATCACTTGGGAGCTTTTCCTTCTGAATTCCCTCAGTGTTTTGTCTTCAGTTGTCAGTAAATACGACATCTGTCCTCTCCATTGAGCTGGCAATGGCCCTTGTCTAACCCTGAAACATTGGACTAGCACTTTGTGAAGTCATCTCTATCCAGGAAATAAAGATAAAGCCAATACTACAAAACATTTTGAATTTCTAGTCTACCATTAATTGCCCTGAAGAACTTAACATAAAGTAAGCAAGCATTTACCACCAAGCAGAACCCTGTGACATCCCAAAGAAGTGCTCTCCCAGCATACATGAACCAAGCAACGGGTTCTTCCTCAGGGGAAAGACTTGGGCTAGTCAAACATGCCTTCATCCTCTCCTAAGAGGGTAATTCAGGCATGCTAGCAATATCTCACAGGCAAGATTACCAGAGGCAGTTGATGAATCTAAGAGAGTTTGTATGTTCACTTATTGTCACAAAATTAAAGCAGAAAATATTGATGCAAACTTACTGCTCTCAATATAATATTGAAAAAACAAAACAAGGGATCTACTGCTAATATTAAAATAAAGTAATATAGATAAGCCTAGAAATAACCGTTCAATTTACTCTAAACAGCAGTAGAGTCTCATTTGCTCTTTCAAAGACATAATCAGTTGAAGGGCACATTTTTCTTCTTTGTTCTTTCCCATCAATTTTAATAGGTGCAGAACATCAGTCACATGAAATGTAATGGGACAAGAAGATGGATGAGTACATTTGAAGCCACTAGTCACAGGGCAGAAAGCATCCTGACAAAGTGACACTGGCAGCATAGGCTTCAACAATAGAGCCTGGACAATATTTAGTAAGTGAAACTTCAGTGCTACATGATTTGGTATTTTCTCACTGGGCAAAAATCCTTTCCCTGTCACTATTCATCATATTCCTACAAGTCAGGCTTTCAAAGACATTCTCCCACTGAACATGACCAAATGACATTTTTAAATCAGGGAGATACATAAATCTGGGGACAAAGAGGTCATTTGGAGATAAATTGGAATGACCTCCTGTGTTAAGAACTTCAAACTACTTCACCAAGAAGGTTTTAAATGGTTTAGTAAGATTCACTGAAATTCGTATTTCCTGAAATATGAAATATATTGTGGTTATAGGAGTGAGGAGATTTGGTATCTATGTTGAACTGACAGCAACAGGACTCAACTACTAATGAAAAAATACCAAAAATTCCCTATTTCTACTAGGATCTGAAGAAAGTGATACCAACAAATTAAGAATTAGAAATTCCTTCACACTAAAATGCCTCTGATGTGCATAATACAATGAAATATATTAATAAGAAAGCAGCATGTCCCATTAGCTGTCTGTGAAGTAGTTCTGGGGAAATTGTAATGAAAATTCCTATCAAAACTGAGGTTTAATCTACAGTGAAGGAAAAATCAGTTACCCAACAAACTGAATCAAACCCTTTCTGTATGTTGAGGAAGCATCGGAAATGCAGGCAGGCCTACACTCTACTGTAATGATCCACTTGTGTTATAACCTTACCAATAAATGCTAAGTGGCTCCATCTAGCACTTTATGATGGTTATTGTGATCACTATCATCATTATGGGGCAATGTTAATTCAATTTCTTCATTAGCTATTTGCCATGATCTCTACAGGCAATCTTTAAGCTTTAAGTAATACTGAACTTTATACAAGAACGGGAAAAGAGAAACCAGAACCACTTAAAATATACCCACAGGAGAAGGAATTAGAGCCAGACCTCCAAGTCCCACTGCTGCATGAAGCAGGCCCTTTACCTCAATGTACTCCAATCACCCATCCAGTGGTGTGCAACATCCAGAAAGCAGAAAGACACCTTTTGGCAAATTCTCTTGAACAGGGCACCATTCCTCTCTGGGATCACAACATGCACTGCTGATAGGATGGTGTATTCTTTTTCAGCCAAATACCTTATTGGAAGCTGTTTACAACTACTACAGCTGTTCTTGCTACTTCCCTCCTCTCCCACAAGGTAGAGACTGCTTTCGAAGAAATCTCTACAAGTGTATGCTGGTAAATACAATTGCACATAGACAGGAGTTTCCCCCAGTAAGTCACTTATTTCAGAATGGGAAACGCAGAGAGAACGGAAATTCCACACTAAGAGTTCTGGGATTTCTCAAACAGTACACCTAGCTCTGGAAAGAGCAAAACAATTTTAGATGAAGAAAAACTTAACTCACTTTTGGCTTCCAAATTTCACGCTACATGAAATAACACACTGTTTCACAGAGTATTGCATATGTTTCAAAAGTTAATCAACCTAAATATTCAATTATGATTATATATAAATAACATCCAGGCATTTCTAGAAATTTTTCTCTATGTTTTTTCTGTAAGCCCATGTTTGATGAAATATCTAATTTTTAATGAAGCATTTTGATTTTAAGGGAATTATATTCCTTAGTAGAAACAATGTAGATACCATCCACGCTTACTGAATTCCTCATTTATAAAATGATGTGTCTCTGTTTTTCCCAACTGTAATAGTAGACATGACAAATTCAAGTGAAAAACTATTGCAATGAAAGATGTCATCCCCACTTTTAGCAACCTTGACTTCTGAGAATGCATTCCAAATGCTGAACTTTAACTAATAATCAACCTTTTCTTCCATTAAAATTTATTTTGAGCTGGCAGTTCCTATGACCCCGGATATCATGAGGAATCTGAATATTTCACATTCTAGCCGTGGGGGAGTCAAAGACCTGAATAATGATTGTTCCCTGAGCAACTTCCCCTGCAAATTCATCACTGTAATATGCAAAAAGCACATTACAAATACAATCAAACATATAACATAGGTCAGTCAATTGCTCTGTTATATTACAGGTAACCAAAAAGAAACCTTGTCTCTGATTATTTCAGTTGTTCAGTCCTCATAAGGATTTAGCCAAATTCACCCAATCCCGTGCTCCCTGTGGTCCTCAGGACACAGGTTCTGGCACTGCAGTACATGGTATTTCTGACATTGCAGAGCAACTGAACATGTAACAGGTTTGTGGTTCTTCCCCAGGAGCTTCAGCAGTTTGATGCACACGGACACAGCAGCTGCATTGACATTTGCAAGCAGGACTGTCCCTGAAGGCATGTCTGCAGATCCTCGCCAGAAACAGCCTGGGTCTGGGCTGTGCTGGAACACCATGCCTGGCTCCTCTTGGCACTGATGTCTCTGGGCAAGCCCTGGCAGTCCAGAGCCAAACCATACCCTCCTCCTCAGGGCCATGCACTGCTGCCAATACCATGTGGCTGGGTTTCAGCCTCACCTCTCAAGCAATGCTGCCAACCCTGGATATGCAGAAGAGTATCAAACCAGAGAAAGACTGTTTCTAAACATTATCTTTCAAGTTCATCCCAATTCCTTTCAAATGTCATAAACTGAATTATCAAACCCGATTGATACAAGCTTTTCTCACTGATCATGAGTGAGACTGCTACTAATGAAAAGTAGTTTTGACAAAACATTATGATTCCAGGAGCTAGGGAAAAAAAAAACAAACAAAAAACCAACTTCTTCCCCCCCACCCCCCGCAAATACTGAAAGATATGAAACAGAAAAGAAAGATTTCTCCAGCTGGGTGAAGAATCCAAAATCTAAGTTTTTTCTCAGCAAATTAAAGATACTTGTAGACTTTTTGCAGATCGAATCCTCTCAGGTTCAACTCTGATATTAATACACCTGAAGCACAGGAATTCTATGTGTGACGTGGTAGTTTGGAAGATTACTTGTTCCACTGTGCTTATGTTGTTTCAGAGGTCAAATGTCATGGCCAAAACCTTTAGAGAATAACCATTACCCTAAAAAATCAGATGACAATTAAAAAAAATAATGTTTGTTTTGCTGCACTTTGCTGATTACCAGGGTTTGGTTTTTTCAGTTAAACACATAAACAAACAATCAACCCCCCCCCACCTTCATACTGGAGAAGAAAAGAATGTATTGTTTTTTCCACCTGAGAGAAGAATATGTAAAATGTCCTAACTTCCTCAAAGTTAAACAACAAAAACTCAGTAAGGGTCATGGAAGTCTACATCATCCTATTATGCAGAAATGGCCAAATAATCACCCTGTCCTTTGTCTCTCCACATCAGTATTTTAAACTAAAATACAAACAATTATAGAAGAGACTTTGCAGTGCATTATATAAAGACACTGCAATTCCATTTCTAGGTCCAGTCCTAGAAACGGCACACAAGTATTTTTTAAATTCTCTTTCTGACCCACTACTTATTATAATAATATTAGAGATAACCTTTGAACAATAGCTGATTTAATATCCTCTCTTAACAGACTAATTTTTGTTACAGTTATTGAGCAAAGTCAAACAAAAGACAAGCTTATTACACAAAAAATAGAAAATAACTATCTTCACTGCAACCACAAAGTAAGTGTATTGAGTAATCATTATAGAAATTCTTAAATTCTTTCATGTCTTGATATTTTGAGGTGATGTTAGCAAACTTGGAAATCTTCCTGCACTTGAAAAAAAATCTACTTAAGAGTATCATCAAACTACTTTGCATTAAACTAAAAGATGAGAAAAGCCTTTGTGATTGAAATTAGTCAGTGGGTTCAAAGTTACAGGGTTGACCTGAAAAGCAAATACTATTACAAAAAGTTCATACCATTTAAAATACCAGGTCAAACATAATCTAAAGCTACACAGCCTTAAAGCCAAAGATCTGAGAATTTTTCAGTATTTTTTTAAAAAATTATTTTTTGTAAGACCTCAACAAATCCCTAGGGGTGGAAAACTAGTTATCTATAAAACTGCTAGTTATCACCAAGCCCTGCTGTATACATCTCCATTAAACTCTCAGATCCTGAGAGAAAACTGGTGAAACAATCTACTGTCAGTTGACCCCACATACATGGTGGAGTGTTTGCTGACATTTTAGTGCCCTTCCTCTTCAATGAGCCACAAAACAAAAATATTGAACCTCTAAAATATGCTTCTTTTTTGACAGAACGCCCAAAGGTAGCAAGACTGGCTTTATCACATCACTGATGTATAGAGCTCACATAAAGATACATTTTGCCATAGGCCTAAGGATTATATCCACACCAAATCACATCAGGAAGCAAGCCTCAAGAAAGGATGGCTCTGTAAAAATGTATAAAAATCTGATCATTAGAAGAATCCTTAATCCCCATTGTTAAATTCAAGATGCAAGGAACAAACAGCAAAATAAGAGAAAAAATAATGCTATTCAGTACCTGAACCACTTTTTTTTTTGAATTTTCATGGCATTGCATATAGAATCATAGAATCACAGAATATCCCTGCAGATTACAGATATAATCTCAGTATGGCTTTTTATAGTTGCCTGTGTTGTAGCCATCCCCCGAATTCTTATCTCACATACTATTGTCTGCTTTCTTATCTCACGATGACTCTCTCTTTATCTTTCCTCTTGAGGTATGCACAGGAACTATATGCCTTTTGCAAGACAGTAAACAAGGACAGAAAATGAAAGCCTGGCCCCAGTAAAGTCAGTGGTAAGACTTCAGAGTTTCCTGGATTTTACCAGGAAAAAAAATTAAGTGTTTTATCACTTGTTGGTTTGAGATCAAAAATAATACTTAGGTACTTGGCATGTAATTCAGGTGTCGTGTTCCAAAGAATGATCAAAAAACCTTGCTAACAGGTCTAGGTTTTTAGAGAACCAGATGACAACCTCCTTACATGTGTAGTTGTACACATGGATGCCTTCTGTACAGCCACTATCCCACCAGACAGCCAGAGCTGGTTATTTCAAGCAGCTTGTGTGCTCCCAGACCCAAATCCCAATCCTCCAGGACTCCTCTGGGAGCCTTCACACCCAAACAGAGATCTGTGCTAAGAGCCTAAAGTCAGACAAGAGGTGGCCTGAAAGACGTCTCTTCTCTTTAAAGCAAGGGGCACGTGGTGACTCAAAGCACAGAGCTGGGGAGTGGGTGCCCAGGGCTCTGGGGACAGTTAACTGCTGGCAGGGAATGCTCCCTGATCTGTGGCACAGTATCCAGTGAGGGAAAGAGTGAGCTCCTCTACCAGGAACAAGTTGTTAGCAATGCTCACTTGTTAGCAATGTCACGACACTGCTGTCTCTTCCTGAGCCTGCAGAAACATTATGGCAAATGGGATTATTTCTATGATTTAATTTCTATTTTTTCATTATTGGTGTGAAGTAAATAATCAAGGAAACAGAAGAACCAGGAAAGCTATGCCTGCTAACCACACAGATAATCTCTTATAGATAAGAGAAATCAAAATTTTGAAGTAGTTTTTCAGTCTTTTCAGTTCAGCAGAGGTTCTTTAAAGAAATGCCAAGAAAGTTTTTAGGACATGGCTAGAAATGTATGACAAGCTTTACATGGTTACATTTTAATCATACATTACTAATATGAGACAGGGCATTTTTGATGGGAATTACATAAAGCAGATATCTAAAATTGTTCAGTTAAACTGAAACAGGACTCCCTCAAGTTTGTTGGCTTCTATTTTTGAACTTTTTAAATAGATAAATGAGTATTCAGAAGAGCTACCTAGAAAAAAATAAGAATTGGGGGTTATCACTTGTTTGTTTTGAAAATTTAGAGGAGCAAGAAGAAAGAGAAAGGAAATGCTGTAACATCAAGCCAGATCTACTTTTGCTACTGATTGAATTAAACTCAGATAATTCAGCTAATTTCCAGACAATTAAATTCAGATTTTTTTCTTTCCTATTCTCCAGAGGTAAAAGTGTGCTGCTACAGAATTTCTAATAAAAAGAGAGCTTAGATATAAACAAAAATGTGTTTGTGCTGATGGAACACAAGCTAGTACTTTCCCATAGCTGGTGAAATTCATGAGGGGCATTTAGAGGTGGCATTGATATGCAGCAAACAAAGGTACACAGAAGTTGTGGCAGGTATCTACAGAAAAGAATGAGAGCTTATGGCAACCACCACATTGAGGAGTTGTCATGTAAATACCTCACATGGCATAAGTACCAAAAGAGAATATTAGTGGCTGAAGGTTGGTTCAAGGGGGTGGCTGAAGGTTGGTTCAAGATATCAGTGTCATATCATCTAGTTACTCAATTGGTCTTTGGAACAAACTCAGACTTCATCAAGACCAGAGAAGGCAGTTCCCAGTGCTAAAGAACACTGCTTGGGCCCCAGTCTTGCATACTCCAATGCCAGCTACAAGCAGCATCTCCTGAAACTTGCAGAAGTGCCTCTGCTGTTTCAGTGGGCAGGCTTGATGTCTCTCTTGTGAGCAGCTTTGAGTTTGAAGAGATGTACCTTTAGAACTTAGTACTTCAAGTAGCCCAAGGGATATCAAAGTGAACATAAAATCAGAACTCTAAACTGGTAAAAATTTGAGCTTTCTGGTAATTATGGAAACAACATGAGAAGCAAATGGCATAATCAGTCTTCAGAGGATTTAAAAATGCTGCGAGCAAGCTCTACTGTTATCCCAGGTCAAACATAAACCACAAATGTGCAACCTTCCAGTTTTAATCCCAGCTCCATCACTGACTTTGAGAGCCATCTGAAACAGCCTCTCTTTTCCCTTCTGGCTTTTCTCTTTTCTCCCTTTCAATTCTATGCTCACCTGGGCTAGGTCAGCTTCTTAACATGTAGCTCAAAGAAGAAGTTTGTAGCATTCTTTGGTTTACCTCTAGAAGCAGTGTTCTCTCTCCAGCTTTCCACTCTTTTTCTCTGAGCTAACTGCACATTTTGAAATCAAAAATTCAAGCAAACAGAACCGGTTATATACAGCCACAGTATTCTGAAGAAAACCTCTTTTTCTTGAGTCTCAAACAAGGCTATTGAAGATTACTGCTGATTCCCTTCAATCCTAGCCATATTTCTCTTATCCTTTCTGCTAAATGGGAACAGTCCTCATCATGCTGCTAACAAATGACTTTAACTCACTTCTTTAACCCCTGCAGTGGAAGAGAAAATCATCTGAGAATGGCAGAAGTCTGCTCTTAATGGACATGAGAATACACCAGATCCCACCCTCTCTAAGTGACTTGACATAGACTTCCTGGATGCACACTCATTAGCTCAATCCTGCTTATACAGCACACAGGAAATAATATTAAAGTGCTCCACAAAGTAGCATGTAGGGCCATAAATTTCAGATTGAGGCATCTTTCATTTCTGCACTGGTAGGCATGTGGAGAAGAGGACTTGAGGGGGGCAGTATGCCTGATACCTTCCCCCAGTTAAGCCAAGAAATAAACCTGAGCCATGCTGAGGACTGGTGAAGAGGCACTCAGAAGCACAAGGGTCCTTCACCAATGTACAGTGGTATCTCAAAACCTCTCATTCTAAAATATGACTATTTGACTTTTTATTTTGATCCAAATCTGCACGTGCAAAAAACACTTATCTAAATAAACATATCAGTCACACAAGCAAATGATGCTTTTGGAGATGGCCCCCATGGTCTCTGAACTGCTACCTCAGCAAAAGAAAAGTCTGGAGTAAAGGAATGGGGGGAGGAATGAAAAATTATACATATTCTAATGATGTCTTCATTTTCCAGCAGCTCTACAACAAAAATCTCTGTGATGCTGATTCTGACCTCACAAAAAACAGTCAGAGAAAACCTGCCCCACTGCACGCATTTGCGTGGTTTTCCTCTGTAAACATGCTTTTCTTTGTTTACTATATTTTAAAGTATATGAATGCACAGACCACCCATAGTATCAGGTAGCCTAGCAAGGGAAAGGTGGCAGATGAGGCTAAGGATTCTTCTTTATATGAATATAAATTAATCTATCTGATCCACATATGCTAGGGAGCCACAGCTCATCCTCAGTCAATTCATGTCCCTGACACGCTAACTTGTCCCAAGCTCTCCAGAAATCATGTAGATGAAAGAGCCAAGCCTGTGGTATAGGAATTACAGGACTGGAGAGTTAAAAAGAGATTTGCAAATCAAGTAGTAATGCCTGCCTTGCCTTAATTTAATTTATCATATTCTACTCCTGCTCCCCCCTCCCAGCTGCAAATCAGAATTGTACACAGAAGCAGTTGTGGTGTGAGACACTACCTGATCTTTACTGCAGCACCTGGTTAAAAATATGCTCAGTATCCTTTGGGCTCTGACCTGCACACACTGAAACAAAGATAGGCATGAGTTTACAGATAAACACAGGATCTGGCAGCAAGCACAGTAAGTCATTTCTCTGCTCTCCTTCTGCACCTTATCAGTGACATTTTCCTAACAGCACAAGATGCAGCACCAGGCTCACTGCATTTCAACTCCCTGAGGAACCTCCCTGAGATCCTCCCAGAGATAACACTTTATCTGGCAAGCACCAGAGTAAAAAGTGAAAGCATTAGTTAATTTTGCACCTTGGTTGCTCACATCCACAGACACTCCAACTCAATAGCAGAGAAGATAACAGATAGAGGGAAGAATTTCTCTCAAATCTCTTAAAAACCCCACCTTTGGGTTTGCTGAGTATTTCAATCACATTTATTACCATGCAACATTACTGCAAGGACTATTTTGAAAATGTATTTGCTCTGAACCAGACACAGTCTTTTCCCCATACACAAATGCAGCCCTTTAAGAAATATCTAATTTGTTTCACAGCAGAACCTGCATTTCTTATTCCCTGGCACAGAAATGCAGACATTGACCTACTCTACTCCATTTTACACCTTCAGATCAGTTCGGCAATCCAGAGCTGGGGAGAGGGAAAGGGAAGAGAGGAAAATGTGCTGCTGCTCTGCTTTTCCCTGTGCTATTGCTGCAAGAAAAAAAAAAAAAAATGATGATGGGATTACGACTAAATATTGAACTAAAGGGAAGTGTTCCACCTAGAGACCATCTTCACCAGGCAAGGCAATGGGCACGTTACCTGCAAACAGACACTCATCTAGGATTGAATACAATTGCTGGTTCTGTGGCAAAAAAATGATGCAGAGGTATGGCCCCCAATAGTAATTAACAATGTTAATCTTCTTCTTCCTCTCTATGGTGATAAAAAGAGTCATTTTTATATTTAATTAATGCAGAGGATCATTCTGGAAACTGGCTAATGAGGCTCTGATCACATTACCATGAAAATGTGCATTAACACCACAACTGAGGAGGCTGCTTCATGTGTAGAGAATCCACTTTGTAATTAGCCCACTGTGAAATGAATCACGTCAGGAGGAACTCGGAGGGAACCAGTCGGCACTGGGCACTTAGCTGCTGCTGTGCCAATAGACCACCAACATTCTAAGCTGGTTTTTCTCCCCTGCACTGCCTGTCAGCAGCAGTGCAGCCCAAAACTGCCAGCGTTCAGCCTCTATCAACGGCAATGTGTCAAAGCCAGAACAAATTACGGAGAGGGAGAGAACAGATGCTGAAAGGCACTAAACTTTAGTATCTGTGAGTCTGCTATGCCAAAAGGAAAAAAAAAAAAAAACCCAAAAAAAAAAAAAAAAAAAAAACAACCAAAAAAAACCCACCAACCCAAAAAACCCAAACAAAAGCTGCAAATCAAATACTGATTCAATAGGACCTGAGCAAAAAATTACGGGCTATTATGGGGAAGTACTTGTTTTGTCTTTTCTCATTCTGAGGGAGCTGGGAACACAGCAGCAGCAGACTGCTACTCTGCTGTGCACTACACTGTTAGGATGCTGAAAGAGACACCAACATACCTAAATGGGATTATGATCTTTGTCTAGTAGTATACAGAAATAACACACACACAATGAATGAACAAGCAGCACATCTCATCCATGGAACCCTGCTGTACTCAGTACCTGTTTAAAGGTGACAACATGTTTCAGAATTATTTCAATTTTAATTAATTAATCTGAAAATTTAACATACTTCTCAGCCAGCACAGACATGCCATAAAAACTTTGTTCCTTAACTTAAAAATACCTGAGATCACAGACCTAAAGGTTTCAGAGGTAGCAGTACAATTTATCTGAAATCAGTTTTATTACCCAAGCCAAGGGCTCCCTTAAAACATCACCGATACGGTTCAACGAGACTGATGCTATATGACTGACATCTTGGCAGAAGATGCACAAAAATGTTAAAAGAATCCCACAGGAAGTCATCTGAAGGGGGAGTGGCATACGAGCAGAAAACAACAGGCACCCAAAATACTAATAATTACCAACCTCCCCCCAAACAATTTCACTAGCAGTTTTGCAAAGGAAAGAAAAAAGGCAAAGCAAAACAAAAGCATCTCTACTTACTGTCTGCAAAGCACACACATTTTTACTCTGGAGATGCTGGTAATATCCTCTGCACTCACCTGTGAAACTTCATAGAGCAGTTTGTAGTGTTCCTCTCTCTTCTGAAAAGTGCACAGATTGCAGCCCATCCTAATAAGCAACACAAGAGCAAAGCCTCTAATTTCCCCAGCACTGAAAGGCAAATGCACTGACGGGGAATCACCCTCCAGACTTGTCTACTGTTTTTCATCAGTCACTCCAGCCCCGGCACACAGGCACGCCACTGTTAGCTGGAAGCACAAGGCAGGGCAGTGCGTAGCAGCATGCTCTTCTTCCCTTTCCCTAACTATCTTACACTCACGTATACACACACAGAGTTTCGACTCAGTTCATGGCAACACTCCCCCTGTCTCTGCATCAGTGCACATGACTACACAGATTCCCACTCATGAATATTAATAGCGTCTCATTGATTATTTATGACAGAACGTGTTAGCAGGGAGGGGTGTCATAGCTGCTGCTGATGACAGATGAATATTCACTAATTAAGAAGCAAATGTACTGTGGTTAAACAAAATTCACTTGTGTCAATACCAACTCTGTTTATTAAGGTTAGAAAGACTAAGCTGCCTGCATTTCACCCACACTCGTCTCAATTTTTACAGTAATTATGAAACTAATTCATTAATGGAGGAGGGAAAAGCACAAGTCAAGTCTTACGTTAGGTCTCCACCTTCTGCAACAGTGATCACAGAATAAATTTAAAATATTTGTAAGCATTTTAGGAGAATGCTTGTGAAACCTGAGCGGATGCTGCTAAAAATTTAAACTAAAGGAGGAAGGAGAGAAAATTAACCCAGATAGCTATACTGATAGCTCCAACTCTGAAACTGCCAAATTTAGCCAAAATTCCACTGTACTCATAAAAGGCACAATTCCATAACAATTCATCATGCATGTATAGGATACAGAAATGCAGGTGTACCTGACCTGGTGCTTTTTACATATAGACACACATTTTACTGTTTATTGAATAATCTCACATTCAAGTCTCTTTCTTGCATGTACAACAGATTAATAGCAATTATAGGCCAAATTTCTCAGAAACTCAACAGATACACCCTCTCAGACTCCCAGAATCAAAACTATTATTTTAACATGTCATTATATCCAATTTTACCAACTGTAAATTAGATTTTAATAGTGTCACAATTCTCAATGTGTGTATAAAGGAAAAGATGCGCTTAAACTAAACCTATATGTCAAATATGTCAAATATTAAGGCCAATGGAAATCACACAATTCAAGGCTGGCACTAATTCCTGTATTGTACATCATGTAATCCAATGGTAGTCTTGCAACATAAAACCTCCAAGCCATAAAAAAACAGCACAGAAAAAGCATAAGTTGGTTTTTGTTTTCTTTTTCTTTTTAATCTTTACTTTCTGAGCAACTTTGCTCAGAAAGACCCATATCAAGTGCTTGTTTCAAATCATCTTTAATCTGGAGAGGATAGCAGGGGGATCCAAAGCAGAAATAATTACTTGGAAACCAATGAAATCAGTTAGTTAAGATTAACATTGGGCCCTAAAGAGCTGCATTTACTAAGAAATCATGTACAGCTACTATTTTTTTTTTTTGGTGCAGTTTCCTAAAAGTGCTTTGTCAAACATTTAAAATCAATAACAGGAAATGATTCTAATGAGCACTAATTGATAAGAAATTGGCTTTGCATCTAGCAGCACCTCAAACACCAGCAACACTGGGTAGCAAGCAGATCAACAATCATGTGCTGCTTATCAGTTCAGTGCCTTGGGATATAATAATCCGATTTTCTGGGTCCTAATTTTACCTAATAGACAGAGTAACAGCCAAGCAGAGAAACCTACAGGAAAAACTGGACCATTGCTGCTAACTCTGCATAGTAGTAAAGTTTGCTAGAACCTCTAGGTAAATAACAAATAGGTTGAGACTAAATCTTAATTAAATTTCATCTCCTTTAATAAATGTGCAGAGTCAGGAAGAATCAAATAATGACCATTAACAGAGCAAGCTCTTCACATACCAGCTTCCAGCACTGTTCTGAAACAGAAGAGTAAGATTAATTTTCATTTGGTGGAAGAACTTGAGCAGGCAGTTTTGGTTATGAATTTCCTCCAAAGCCCAAGGATTTCAAAGACAAACCATGGAGGCAGGTTCATCATTGTTAGAAAGAATCAGCCTCTGTTCTATTCCTCCACACTCACATGAAATGCTGTTCATGCTGAGAGGCTTAAACCCATGTAGCAAACATCAACTCAATCTTTGAAGGTTTCTATATTGTGAGGTGCAGAAAGATTCTCAGATGTGTAAATTTTGAACTTAAGCAAGTCAGATCAATGAACAAGACAACAGTCATGCAAGGACAACCATGCCATCTTCCAATGAAAGTGTTTTCTTCCACTGACACAACTTCATCCTCTGACAAATACACAATTTCAAAGCTAAACTATATTATTGAAAGGAAACATTATTTATCCTGCTATATTTTTTGATAATTTCTTAAAATTAGTTCTTAAAAAATCAGGGGGAAATGGACATATTGTTACAGGATTCCAGTTATATGCAAGAAACAACAGCAAAAACAAAAGCCAATAGACAAAACAAGCAAGGGAAAGCTACACTTAAGATTTCAGCATTTTCCCCTTACAGTGTCTATTTTATTTTGTTCTTTCTCTGGCTCTTTTGTTTACTTCTCTGGCGACAACATAAGCTTCTCCATTAAGTTATCAAGTGCCTGCTCTCTGCTCATACAGAGTAAAAAAGTTCTGTCTTCTGCTTTTGCAACCACTAATGGGTATAGTCTGAAGGGCTGAATAGATTTATTAGAGAAGGACTGGTGTACTTCCAGGTTCCTGAGCTCCCTCTAAATATGCAAATTTGATTTTTCATGTGGTCAAAATACCAAACAACATTCAAGGCAAAACTTGGTGGAACTATTAGCTAAAAAGAAATACTTGATGTGCTTTGGGACAAGTTGAATTTGACATTGGTAAGAAAGAAATTTTTTTCTTTCTTTCCCTCTTCCTCATCTTTATTGCCCCTCCAAGTTTTTGTAGCTAAAGGGATCAAAAAGGTACAAAAACATCATCAGGTCACTCTCATTTTATATGTAATTCAAAGATATTTCAATAATTCAATGTTTTTCTTAATTGTGGAGTTCTCTATATCATTGCCTAAAATTTAATCTTACCATAAAAACTAAAATCATAATTTACAGTCAAACCAGCAATCAATAATGCAAATGGATGGAGTTTGATTTTAAGAGAGTTAAAACAAAATCTGTTAACATTTTCAAACAATGTGCCTTTGGTTAGGTCCCCTAATTAAATTTAAGTGTCTAGGAGAAAACTTACATTTGGTATATAGTTATCTGAGGTACAGCAATGTCTAATTATTAGCACCCATGCCTGAAAAATTAGCATTGCAAAAAATTCAAGACAATGACACTGCAAATTAAAGACCACTCACTCCTCTGTATGTTCTTTATCACATAGCAAAAGGACACATAATAAAATATAACATCCATTTTAAGTGAGGATAGTGAAGCTGTTGGTCCAAACTCAGTGGTGAAACTCAGTGAAACATATGTGCAATTCCAAATTTTCTTTGCAAACCCTTGAATTCACAATGTCCTCCTGATGTACCAACCCCACAGCATTTACTACACAAATTCTGAGGAATTCCCAGAAATCAGGCTCACAGAACAGATGGCAATGCAATTTATAGTCTAAGGGCTGCATAGCTGTAAAACAGAAGTATCATAAGAAAAATAGAACTGGAGAAAGTTTTTGCATATCCCCACTGTTCAGAACAAAGGTTTGAACTCATAAAGTTTAATCTCAGCCTGAGTAGATCTTTTAGTCCATTGGGATATTTAATGTTTTTCATAAAGCCTCAGCTGCTGGAATCAGGTGATCATATGCATCAGTCAGTTTCCATATTAGAAAAACATGGAATCTTCCAGACCTATGATTGCAGAGAAAATTTAAAAACCTTCAGTAAATATAACCCAAAGACTCAGAATTTGCATATAAGCTAGCCAGCTTGAACTTTAAAATAACAAAATGTATATATTAACCAGTAGGCTAAATGAAGGTGCAAACTATGGTAGTACAAAGTCATTGAAATGGGCTTGGGCTTTGATAAAATGGATTTTTGCAAATATAATAAACTAGAAAATCTAATCACAATCCCTACAAGATATGTGAAAGTCTTACTCAAAGTAAAAATGCTGTATGTTTTCTACAGTCATCAGAGCATACTTAAAAATGCATGAACATAAAACTAAGAATTTGTATCTATGACAAAATGCAATATTCTCTGGAACAATAATTTAGGAAGGACATTTGTTTAATCACAGCTACCAAGTGTTCATGCACTGGTCAAAGTCACAGCAAAATTAAAGGTGGCAAGAGAAGAGGCAGGACATGATATTCCTATGTTCCATATTTCCCAGGACTGTAATTTCTCTGAAGACTATTTAGGCCTGCCTGACTGTAAATCAAATGGGCTCCATAAGTGGAATTTCCCATTGGGCTCAAATGCCTCCTGGAAGGCAGAGAGCACCCATAACATTATATTACACAGTCTGTTGATATCCATTGATCCTTTTCCCCATCCATGATTAAATTGACATGGGATCTATGGGATGCCATGGGATTTATAGGACTCCTTGTCCAAAATGCAAATAACCTGTCCAAAGGGAAATGGAAAGCAAGCACATGAGGAATCCTCTCTGCCACAGTTGCTTACAATACAAGTTCTACTTGCTCTTTTCGCTCTATACAGGAAAAAAAGAAAATACCCCCCTTGTTTTAACCCATTTATCTATCAATACAATGTGAATGAGCTGGGTAGCATTCTTTGGAGAAAGTACAATTCACTTACCATGTCTACTAGCCAAACTTCAAATTGCTCAGAAACGTTTTTTCTTTTTTCTTTCTCAAAGTGTCGTCCAGGATATTTTTTCCCCATGGTTTTTACTCTGAGTGACTTCCTTATCACCCTTAAACTGCTGCCATAATAATTAGGAAACTGTTGCAGAAAACCAAATGATGCCTAATACTGAACTTTAAGCCTTAGGATTACATAAAGGTTGGTGTGAGGACTTGGTTAACATCTTCTAGAAGCACCTTGATTTTCTCTTGACTTTACCTCATCAGCTAGTTATAAGGAAACTACCTCACACAACTTCACTTTTTTTAAACCATATTATCATGTGAAACCAGGCTGATGGCTCTTAACTGCACTAGAGAGTTTTAACACTACGGAGCACACAGTGGAATTACTCATAAGTAAGTTTGAAACTATTTAAAGGAAACAAAGATTAATCAGGATATCCAAACCTAAAGTGTATGAACAAAGTTGTGGGAAAAAACCTCTGATTATAGATAAACTTAGATGTGAAGTCCCATGTCAATAAACATTACATAATGCACTTAGGGAACACTGCTAAAAAATTCAGAGTCTTGGTCTCTAAAGTAATTATATCTACTCAGAATATAGATTTGGAGTTGTGGATAGTTTCCTCGAATTGCCTGGGGAAAAGACTAGCAATGGAGCAGGAACTATTGAAACTGCACAAACACCAGAATATCCATATTTTATCCATACAGCCAGCAGTCCTGGTCTTTCTATCTCTAAATCATTTAAAGAAAATGGAAGAGCTATGAAACACAAATGAGAAATACAGGTAATAGTTCACTTTCCCTGCATCTTCCACCTTTATATGTATTCTTCTGATATAGAACACATTCCTTCCCACATTACACAATGAAATAATAAGATGATACATTTAAAACAACAAAGGAAGACTGGCATTTTTTTTTCTAAGAAATTCGACAGTGGAATGCATTACTGAACCTCGAAGGAAGCAAAAAGCAGAAAAGAGTTCAAAAAGGTATTAGACAACTTTACAACAGGTAACTGTTCACTACTCATCTACCTGCCTAGGAAGCCCATAATTCACAAACTCCTGGGAACTATGAGATAGAACAGCTCTGAGATTTCCCTCCATGCATCCCCTTGCTGATAGCTTGCCTGTGTTTATTATTTTCCTCTTCAGAAATCTCATATTGGCAACATGATCCATTTACTATTGTAATTCTAAAGCTCCAAATTTACCAGTTCTTGCATAAAAAGCTAGAATATCACTTTAACTGAAAGTTCCTTGGCTGATGTTAACTGCTAATACAACATAGAGTCCAACAGCATTAATGATCACATAATGACTTTGAACTTCAAACATGTCTATAAAAGTACATTTTATTATTGTCCTAATCAGTTTCAAAGCTTTCAAGCTACATCTGTTTCAAAATTATATATATATATATATATATATATATATATATATTCCCAACAGCTGAAGATTATATCTGAGTGTTTTTATACCTGTGTGGAAAATAAAGACCATTTGGAGCTGAGATATGCCAAGTTCAGGACCAGATCAAACAACGCAAATATCAATGAAAAGCCTCAATAAGAAACTGAACTCACAGTATAAAATTAATTCAAGTGCTGAAGCTGCAGTGACTGGTTCAGAGGACAAGAGCAGTAGTGAGGAACTCCTTGGCTCTGTTCTTTCCTCTGATACCTGTATCATTAGAAAACCTCTTCTTTTTACATTCTTATAAAATAAGTAACACAAGTCTTGCAAGAGCATCAATTCAATAAGGCTTTAAAGACTTTAGAGAGCTTTTCAAAGGATGTATTACAGAGGGCTGTTACACCCAGCCAAGTTCTGCTGAGGCCACCCTTGCAGTCTCCAGCACTCAAATGTAATTAACATGCCTTGCGTGGTTTCTCAATTAAAAGTTTTAAGTTTCAGACTGCTAATCAGTATAGAAGTACAAACTGAAAAATTGTTCATAACTTGCAAAAGTCCCTTGCTAAGAAGTCCCTTTGAGTGTAAGTGCCATTAGTTCAATAAATCTACAAGAGTAGTTTTGATACACCCAAATATTTCAAAAGTGAATATGCTGAGAAGAACAGTTTGTCATGAATATGGCACCACCAGTACAGAGACACATTTACCAATATGGACATGGCATTGTTCACTTTCAAAGCTCATACAAGTGACAATCTGGAAAAACTGTTGAGGGATACAGCAATAAAACAGATAATTTTGTCTTGCCCCATATAAATGGCCTACTGTGCCCCAGAAAAACACACCAGGATTAGGGAAGTTTTCATAGCCTTGAATGGATTTTCATGGTATTGAAACTAAAAAGGAGAACTGTATTGAATCAGGCCATAAAAGCAGCTGCTTTTCTCCTCTACCAAAGTATAAAGATGTTGTAATATAACTGTCAGAAGCTACCATTACTGTAGTAAAAAATAATTCCATAACAGAAATATGACCTGTTTCTCTAAAGAAGTAGTTAGACAGAGGGGAGTTAGATGCTTGTGTGTAACTAATCATGACTTCATCACCCCAAAGACAGTATTAGGTGGTGAATGTGATTGAATCTCAAACCTGGCTTCCAACACACACTTGACAGAATGAGGGATGCAGGAGTACACCACAGAGTGCTGCAGGAGGAACTGCCCACATTACTCCCATGCCTGTCAGACTAACTGAGTTTGGTTTAGACTGGCTAGTTTGATTTAAAATAACAATGTGAACTATGGTCAACTCTGTTGACAGTCACTAACCAACCGCCATAAAAGCACCATTAACACTGCTGTCATCAGCAAATGCTTTGTAATGATTTAAAATGAATACAGCTTCCTCTTTAAAATCCCCACAGCATCAGAGGTTTACTTGGTACACTGTTTGGGCTCTCTAAAGTTTAAAATCACTGCCAGCACACCTGCTTTCTAGAAGATCATTAGGTAAATGTCCCAGCAAAGCCCAATCAACCTGGCTTTAGTTACCTTACCGTCTGCTCTAGAAGAAAATTAATGTTATTAGATGTGTCTTTCCCTGACAATTGCTGGTGTTTGGTTACTGTGGCAGCTGTCAGGGAAGTGCAGGGGTCTTTCTGCTGGATGCTGATCCAGCAGGCTGCCTGGGAACAAGCCTGGTCCCAGCCCCATGCCAGCCACCCCACCCGTGTCAGGGCGCCCAGAGCCCTCACAGCACACCAGAGCTCAGCCTTGCCAGTGTACCCTGCCAAACCCCAGATCCCTGCAACACTCACCCATCAAGAAACAGAAATGTCAGGTCTGAACTCAGATATAAGGAGTTAGGAAGAAAAATGTAGAAAAAGTAAAAACTATCCTGCAGGCCTACATGGATGGAGACAAATGAAATCCGATTAACGATGCCTCTTTTCCTTTTATTTTGATGTCCTGCAGAAAAGAAATTAGCATAGCAAATCCTGCTTTATCTCTGAACGAAATTTCAGATCCTTAGTCGGAACCCCTCTCCTTTTTTCTGGAATGAAAAGCCAAAATGAAGATCTTGTCAGCTTCAGAGAGGAGATTTGTCACACATCAGCGATCTGCAGGGGCGGGTGCCCACGCAGCCCTTGCTGCCTGGCCACAGGGACACCACTGCCACCCAGCCTCTCCTCAGCTGCTGCCGCCCCTGTGCTCTGCTTCAGCCTTACTGCAGCTTGCCAGGCCTCTGGCTCATCTGAGCCCGCTGGACAGGGGCATTAAAAACTCTTTTGGAACATAGTTTCCTAAAATAGCCAAAGGACAATATAAAGTGGAGGAAAAGAATTCAATCGCATTACAGTTAAAGAATGGTGCAAATCACAGTGAAACACTTAACTTGTATTTAGCATAAAAAACGTATGAAACAATACAAACATCAAGATCACTTAAAAGAAACCTTCAGGTGGGAAGCCAGAATTGTAGAGGCAATGTCTCATTCATTTTGCCAAGACTGAAGCAGATAAAAACCATCACTATGCTCTGAAGAAGAGCCACTTAGCACCCTTCCTCAACAGTAAGTATCAACTGATGAAGTAATCTCATATACTCCAGAGCCAATTTCTATACTACTGAACCATTTATTTCAAAAGAAAAACAAGGGGGCCCCAGGCCAGGCAGGCGACTCCTGTGGCTAAATCCGTTCACATTTGTATTTTCCCAGAAGATGTCAGACCCCACATTTTGAACTTGTCTTCAGAGAGGAGAATGAGATGCTTTCATTTACTAGAGGGGAAGAAGTAACATCTCTGAAAAAGGAATTTACTTATCAAACTTCAAATTACAGGCAGCATGTATGCAAGCATTCATACTGGAGGTAAAAGTAGTTATTTCCAAAACTCACTTGTGTTTTTTACAGAATTAAGCTTTGCATCTTGTAAAACAGAAACTCTTAATAGAAGAGGAAATATTTAACCTTCTCAAAGTCAATGTCTATTCTTTTCTCTATGATTACTCCTGCAAAGATGTGAAACAAATCACAGGAAAAGAAAGGAAAAGAAAAAAGGGGAAAAATCAAGGAGAATAACTGATTGAGAAAGGGTGAGTGCTTTTTCTGCAAGACCTTTGCATCTAGTCTGAATATGTTTCATTTCTATTCAGTTCTTGTGCAGGACACTAGGATTATATGTATCAACTTAATTCAGTGATAAGAAAATCCTTACTATAAATCCTACCATGTGGGACAAATCTGTCAAGATCTTGATTATCAAAACAAATGAACAGAGAGTAAAATGTGACATACATAGCATACGCTTTACATGATAAATTAGCCCTAGCACAACTGACACACATACTGTAAAGGGATGTTAAGGTTGCTATGGCAAGCAATGTATTTCCTTCCCCAGCACCTCAATCACAAGTTTTATGAGTCAATGACTTCTAGCAAAAGACAAAAAATTTTCTGTAGTTAAACATTATCTACATATAATGCATTTCTCTGTCCCACTGTGGTCTCCTTCAAAAGTCACTGCCTTCAAGAGTGATCTCACCCTGTCACTGGAGTGACTAGCCAGAAGCCCTAAGGTTGTTATTTGCCTCTTCAGCAGATGTGTTAAGGATTTATTGTAATGCTTTAAGGACCCAATAGTGATGGTCAAATAAATTAGGAAACTCATGCAGTGAGCAACAACATTGTCAGCTGAGAGAAAACAAGAGTCCTGTCTCAAGCTACAGATCTGAATGGAAATGCAAGTATTTTAGCAACCAAAAATTTTGGATGTTATACATTCCTAAGAAATGGGTTGTCATGTAAGAACTGAGGTTTTTTCAGAAACATTCCCACTTTTGGTTGAAATTAAAACTGCAGGAAAAAACTCCAAACCAATGTGATTTCAGCATACTTCTCATCCAAAATTGTGTTTGGAACTCCTAAAGCAGAAAATCAGGGACACACTTAAAGAAATGGGGTAAACCCCAGTGAGAGTGTAGTACAGCATCCTTTACAGCTATTTCTGTTAACAAGAAACAAGTGTTCTCCTGCATGGAGACCAAAACACCAGAGAGAATACAAGGTGTTCAGAACCTACATCAGGACAGGCTCGCCCTTGTTGCAAAAAATGCAAGTCTTATGCAGTACCCCAGCTGATAGCTTCAGTGCTTACTCCTCCCAGAAATCCACCAGAAATTCAAATTAGATTAGCTTCTCCCAGCTTTCTTAATAAAACTCATAAACAAAGCTATGTTCTCACTGACCTCAGAGGATGTGTCAAATGATCAAAACCTCTTATTTAGCTGTTAATTTCTGTGATTACAGAGTGTCTTTTTTCTTTTAAGTGATGACATACATATATTGATCATCAGCAGACCCAGCTATGATCAGATCAAAATCACCATGGGAAATGCTTGAGTTTCTGTATGTCTAGGAAGGACTGCAGAAGGCACATCTTTCTACTGCCTACTGTAGTTCATTATATAAGCATTTTGCAAAAGGTTACAATTCAACTGAAAAAATGAACCATTTAGGTGCATTTCTGAACATGTGCTATCCTAATGGCAAGTTAAGTGATAAAACAAGAACGAGAGGCAAAGATCTTGAAAAACTGCCATCCTCAGCTGGTTTGTTTAAACCCTCTCTGTATTGTAGGTGAAGATTTATATAAAGGTCTATTTTCTGTTTGAAAATACTTTTTATTCTTTCAGGTACATGAAGAAGAGCAAACAATTCTATGCAAGTAAAAGAGATGATTTAAAAATAATTAAATTTAACTTGTACCAAAAAAACCCTGGCAGTAAACTACTTACATAACAACAGAAGTCAAGTTTCACACAGAATTTTTCATACAGAGGTATCAAAGTACCTCATAAAATCAGGTAAAGCTATCACCATTTTATAATGTGTGAATAATGAAGAAATCTAGCAATGCATAACACTGAAATATGACAAGTAATTTTCAAAATTTAGCACCAGTGTAAAAAGTACCAAGAAACCCCATAGTGAGGGAGGTGCCCAGCACCAGGCAGGTGATGGCACACACACCAGAGTATGGCATTTAATGAGCTGTTTGGGATAACAAAACCCTTTTGAGATTTTTACATACATTGCAAAGAAACAAAACCAGTATGATATTAAATTTGACCTTGAACGAAAAACTCTTTGAAGGGAGCTCTTACAATAAGCTGAAATGAACACATATAAAATTCACATCAGCTTCCAGCCAGCAACACAAACCTATGCAGTTTTATCACATTTTTTTCCTTTCCTTGCTTTACTGTATGGTGAGAAAAATCTCAGTAAGTTTGCTTATTCTGCTCCATATTTCCTTTTTCCTACACCCTGCATGAATTCTGTGCCCTGCCACAGCTCTGCATTTGTCTCCCAATTCATCCATTCATAACTCCAAACAGGTCCCTGCTGCTGTGCACTGCTTGCTCATCACGTCCTGATCCTTCCCACTCTGCTTTATTTCCCTTTAGCTTCAAAACGAGGAGAGGAGAGGAGAGGAGAGGAGAGGAGAGGAGAGGAGAGGAGAGGAGAGGAGAGGAGAGGAGAGGAGAGGAGAGGAGAGGAGAGGAGAGGAGAGGAGAGGAGAGGAGAGGAGAGGAGAGGAGAGGAGAGGAGAGGAGAGGAGAGGAGAGTCCTCTGCAGGCTCCCTGTGGCTGGCAGATGGGAGAGCCCTCCACAACCTTTGGAGCAGCCTGGGCTCAGCCATAGGTGCCCCTGGGGATGCTCCTCACAACAGTGCCTGCTTGGATATTTTATTTATTTTTTTTACACACCTGCTTTCCCACTGCACAGCAAAATAAACCAGGATGCCATGGCCACAGATTTAATTGATTCTTTTTGTCTTTCACCCTGCTTCAGAAGTCAGTCTGATCAATGCTATTTCACACTCTCCAGTGCAAGCTTTACTGATCTAACCTCTGACTAAACACAGATTCATCAAAGCAGCACTGGGGGAGGCAATATTTATCCTTTGCAACACACAGGGAATGTCATGTTACAACTTCCTCCTGGCTTTCCTCTTCTATTAGGAGAGGAGGGGAAGGAGGAATGGGAAGGAGGACTTGCACAGCTGAAATGAGTGCCAGCACTGGAAACTAATGTCGTGTATTTATCCACTCACATTAAGTATGGAAGAGGCAGTCACAGTTCATGTTCCCTTGGCACTCTTGAAATTCTTTTCCTTTCCATCTTCCAGAGGGTGACAGAAAATAGCAGCTACTGAAAAATGCTGGGGGAAAGCACAAGACCTAACCAATAAATATTATATGCATCCATATCTCTAACACTCTCCTTCAAGTCTAAACAAAGTAAATATGAGAATCCCCATAGGAAGTCATGGAAGCTGCCAGTTCCTTTCAGAAGGCAAATAAATGAATTTTCTTGATGCTTCCCTACATTTCTTTAATAATCTGAATAAAAGTTGCCAACTAGTGACAGAGCATGTTCATTTGTCCACAGAAGCCAGCCTTTCCCTTGTCAAATGCCCAGGTGTGAAGGGAATCACTGAGGTTGTGGGACCATTGCCCTGGCAGTGCCCACACTGGAGGTACCCAGCAGACACACTACAAAGAAATAAGGCTTCATCATCTTGTCACATAGGGGAGAAGATTACTTCTTTTACAAAAATGACATCTAGAAGGATTCCTATGTGACTCTGGTGTGAAAAGTCACTTCTACCACTTCAAGCACCTACTTGTTTCCTCTCCAGCCATCTGCTCTTCCTCTTTCTTAGCTTGTTATCTGGATGTACTTTTCTCAAGGACAATTTCTCAGCTCTGTTCAATGGTGGGTCAATCGCTGACTCCTTTAGTGCCTTCTCCACACAGACTAGATTGTTTTTCCATATGAAGTCAAAGAAAGGTTGAACCACATCACAGCTTGGCTATTGTCAATCCTGCCAGCTGTTGATTGAATATTTCAATTTTGAGCAGTTTTGCTGAGATAACATATTCTTAATCACTTCCTATTCAAGGTGTTCACCTTCACCACCAGAGACCGAGACATTAAAAGCTTATCTGTCACTCCTTCCTATCATTGTCCCTGCTTCCATAGCCCTTGCCTTAACTTCCTTCTTTTTTATAACTCATCACTACTTACTTTTTTAAAAAAAGAACGTAACATTCTTCCTCTTGCACCTCTCTTCTGCTTTTATGAAGCTCTTTAACTTGGGCATAAATATTCTTTTTTTTTTCTATGCCAAACTTCTTGTGGGATCTCATTCCTGTATCTCCATAAATCTATTTCCTTCAGGGATTCCTTCTTCATCGGGTCCCTCACAATGAAATCTTGACTCCTTCCTCTGCTAAAATTGAGTTCTGAGTTTCTCAACAGAGAGGTAGTGACCAGCAACCTCCTGAACCTCTGTCTTCTTCTCTGAACCTAGTACATTGGAGAACATGAAAGAAACATGACATATTACTGGAATACAAGCCAATCTAAACTTAAACAGCAAGTGGATGATTTTAGGGGCTTAATTAGCACAACTCAGAGCCAGGAATTAGGACCTGCAAGTATTTCTGATGACTTGAACAATTGAAAATGTTTTCTCAGAGAACACACACTGAGCCTATAACTGAATGTGCTGTAATCAGACAAGTTCTCAAAAGCTGAGAGCAAGTGCTTACCTCAAGAAACCATACTAGGGCATCAAATAACGAAGAGTTTGAAGTCACCACCCTGAGTACTCACAGTTTGACCTCTAGGTGCAAAACGAGAAGGACAATGTGCATTCTCACTTCCCAAGCTAATACCTAAGGTATCACTTCACACAAGTACTACATTTGTAAAATGAACCATAAATCTCTCTTCGAAAAGCATGTGCTTTTTGCAGAAACCCATAAAAATTGACCTGATTATTCACCACATTCCCCAGCACAAACTACCCAAAGCTTCAGCCTGTGGCCCTGCATACATCTGCCCTGTGCTGTGCTAATTGAACCACGGACGTGCTGAAACAGACAGCTGGAAAAGAGCCACCTTATCTTGGTGCTCCAAAAGAATTTTTAAAAGGAAAAGGAAACTCCTGTTGTGAATTATGAGAATGAGAATCCTTCAAATACTGTTAATAGAGCGATAAGAATTACCTTTTATTCACGTCTGTAATACTCCTATCAGCAAGGACTTACCCTCTCTCCCTAAGTTCAATTTAAGATTTTTTTTATTTACAGAATTACTTTCCAGAGATACATATTAGCACATTTTTTCAAAACAGATAAACACTGCCAAAATAATTACTAAACACATCTTTCCCTGCAAAGCCAAACAAGGTCTCAGTTCTGAAAACTTGTGTTATTAATGAATGGCACACTGCTGCAAACTAATTGTATGTAAAGTCAATGGGTGCATGTTTAAGAATTTTAATTACTGTTTTGTGATTGCTTTATATTCAATACGTAACATAAAGGTAACACAGCCTTTATGATGATAAGCAGTTTAATTAGAAAGCCAAGATAAGGGAAAAAAATGCCTTTAAGTTACAGAATTTGTTCATGCTGTTCATGTGATAACTTGACTACATAGTCTTCCCTGTTATTTTAAAATCCGAAAAGCTAATTCTACCTAAACCTTTGTTTCCTCACACCACTTGAACTGCCTTATCTGCCATTTTCTTCTCTCTCTTATGGGTGTCAGCAGCACAGTTTAATTGGATCACAACCCTCCATCTCTGGGCAGGTGGGTGCCAGCGCGAGCCTCCCCGTGCGCTGCGAGCAGCCCGGACTGCGCGCTGGCCGCGGAGCACTCACCCCTGCAGCAAACTGTCTCAGAGGATGGCCATTGATTTCCTCGTTATTATGAACATGGAATTATTGAATGACAGATGATAGAGTGTTAGGTCCTACAAGTATTTTCCCAAATGGGTTATCCAGCCAGTGTTGCCATGGCAACGAGGTTGTTTGACAGCGCTTATGACAAAGAAGTCTTTGCTCAGAATTCAGCTACGAAAGAGCTCCTTGCTTCCTGCCTTATCTTGCCTGGTTTTATCCAGCACCTCCTTAATGCCTCCCCATCCTGTGTCCAGTTGGCTGCTCCAACAGCAGCCAAGGTATGGCACTGCTGCCAGCCTTTAGTCCTCCAGGAGAGCACCCTGCCCATGATGGGACACGACACTTTTGCCTACGATAATGTCTGTTCTCCCACCTATTAAGTCTGATGTTCCTGAATCCACTGGCAACACAAGTTCTGCATCAGGAAACACAACTGAAAGCCTAGGAGGAATCATGCTCACAAATCAGCTATTGCCTTGCACAGCCAGAAGTTAAATAATTTCTTCACCTTCCAGCCATGACTCTTTGTCTGCTTGGGGTTTTTTTAAGCCCTTTCTCTACTAGCAGAACAATGTCTGAACACTTTAAAATAAAACCCATCTATCCACCTTCTCCAAGCGCTGGCATATTTGTTCAAGTCTTCTGATCATTTCAGAAAATGCCTCTCTTTTGATCTTCTGACTCCCAAAAAAAGCTGTTTCACAAATCCAAAATTACATGTAATAACAGGTTTTCTTTCCTTAAACAGGCTCACCCATCTTTTAATTCACTGGTCGGTTTCCCAGAAAGACAATGACAGGAGAATTACTGAAGAACAGCATGAAAAGCTCTTGGTTGCAGCTGATTGCAGCAAACTACCATAAAGCTGCAGCCAGGAAGGTTCATGTGCTTGGGCTTTGCTGCCCAGGTTGGTAACTACTTTTCACCACACACAGTTACCATCCTTTTCCACTCTGTCTGAGTCCACAATAAATTCTGCTGTACTTTCTTCCCATGCTGGATGGAGATGAGCAGCATCTCAGCTGTCACTGCTTGAGTTGTGATAGGTGGGTAGGAAAAGATTTACAAAATCAAGTTACCTTGGCAGAACTTGGAAAAGTACACCTGGGAAAGCTGGCAGTAGGCCCCATTTTGAAAATATAAGTTAAAAATGTGCCCAGATATTTTCTGATATCCTTAACAAATGAGGGTTTTTTTTTTTCTTCCAATCTCCAATAAAAATCTATCAAAAAAGGTGTGGTTTCTGTCAAGATGGAAAAGTACAACTAAAAACCTTTAAAGCACACAGCATCAATGGGGGCATGTACTGATCAGATTCCCAGGAGAAATTGAGGACTAGTTATGGAGTGAGAAAACTGAGATATGTGTCTGCAATGAAGCTTAAATATTCACTCTGTGCCAACTATTTTGTTTCTGTCTAGAAATACTTTAGGTCTTAAAATACTTGCAAGTGCATTAAAGAAAATAAATTCCTGGTACAGCCACATCTGCTCATAGCAGCACTTTTATAGGAGAGCTTCAATTAGAGTTGGCTCTTGATGAGCCTCATCTAGGCTGTGCTGCACAAAGCAATAAACAAGGCACTGAAAGCACATGGAAAGCTGCAGCTTCATGCTGCCATCAGCCCCCACTGTCATATTTTCTCTCCTTTCATACCCTCCTTCTAGCATAACCAAAGCTGTAAATGTTTTAGGGCTCTGTGATAGTCCCTCAGAAAAACAGGGAGCATATGTAATGTATTTTCACATGAAAAAAAAAAATGGAGATCCTAATTTCTAAAGTGTGCCTTCTGTCCAAAGTACACCCTTGACGCTAACTCGGCTGTGATGCAAATCACTTTACAGAGATTACTCAGCCATAGATGATTCCAAGGTACCATCAGAAGGGTATTAGTCAACAATTTCTCATGAAGTCCAATTACATGTTTTCTATATAATTCCCTGACTACCCACTAAAATTTTTGCTGATATTAGCCCATCTAAAAGGCATTCCAGGGACCAGGAGCACAGATAATATCCATTACAAAACCATTCTGTGGTTTCTGTCAAATCTAAGTTAAATGCTCTATAGGGACTGGAAAGCTGCTACAAAATTGCAGATTCAGGATCTATACAAAACAAAGACACTATGTCAATATACTCTTCTTTTCAAACACAGAGAGACGTTCAAATATGTGAAGAATGATCTGAAAAGGATGCATCCAATGACATAATATGCATTGCCTCTGAGTACCACTGTGATGTAACTCTGAGGACCTGCCTGGCCCATAGACATAACTGATGTCATCTGGACTTTCTCAAATTTCCCATGCAAATACAAAATCAGTACCGAATGCATGTAATTATCAATAGAAAAAAAATAGTAAGTTTTTTTTTCTAAAATCCTTTCCTCTTCTCTCTTTTCAACTAAATTGTCAAAACATGTCCCTTCTGAAGACATTTAAATGACTAGATGGTTCAAGGCACAGGTAATGGATACAAAGCCCCTCACCTGCAGGTCATAAATTTGACTTCAACCTCAGTTGGTAGTGACTAAACTTTACTACAACCAGACAGCTGTTTAATGTTCTATCTGAAACAAGCTGGCAGTTTCAGGCAAGTTCCTACTGGGCAGGCGTTTGCATCACTAAAACACACCACTTTTTTCAATAACACTTGGGAGTGTCAGCAAAGAGACCAAGGATGGAGTGGGCTTGGGGACTGTGTATGTTCTCCTGAGTGAGAATCAAAAAGCTTTGGCAACTTTGGGACTGATGTATGGTGATGAGTAACAGAGAGAAACATAAGCTGTCATTGACTTCACTGAACATGTTCTAGGAACAAGACAGGAGTTCACCTTATCATAAGCAGCCAACTCTTTCTTAAATCTTTCAATTCTTATCAAGAATGCCTTATCTCATATGAATTTTCATATATATTTAAAAAAAAATCTGGAAGACCTCATGGTGGAAGCAAGTCCCTTTAAAAAAAAAAGACCAATATTTTTGAGGGGGATGGGGGTGATGAGGGCATTCATTTTGGGTTTTGTACTGCCTTTATACACTGTTTGCCAAAACAGAAGAGTCAAACTGTGTTTAAAAAAAAAAGAAAAAAAAAAAGGAACCAGAAAAGAGAAAAACTGTGAAGCCTTAAAATAAGTATATTTCTTATTTGTGGGATCTCTAGGGAAACAATAGCTGTTTATTGATTTATGCTACAAAAACAGTATAAAAGAGTACAGCATTGAAATGTAACTTAATGTAACAAATCGACCGAACTAGTCTCCTTAACTGAAGTCAGTGCAGGCAGCTCATAGTCAGTGTCCCAGAAAGTAGAGCATCAGCTCCAGCATTTTTTGCTAAAGAGAACTGTGGCAAGCTGCTCATTGAGGTATCCTGATGGAAAACCGCTCCAAATGCTTATACACTTTGTGCTATCTGCCCTTTGACTTAGTGTAGAAGGGAGCATGTTGCTTCTGTCAAGATGAGAAATTTTGGGGCCATTCATGGGCCAAAGGAAGCAGAAAGAATGTTACTGGAGCTGTCTTGATACACACCAATTCTTCCCACTTGGCTAAGTTTCTAGAAGTAAGATTCTCAAGGATGTGAAATAAAATAGTAATTTGATCGTGCTTGGCCAAGTTAGTGGAGAAAAAATGTATAGAGAACGACTTTCAGAAGAGAGATTTAGCGTGTTCCTGAAGCTGTCAAGTTGAAAAAAAATTACACTGCTAAGTCGGGAAGACGGGTGCTACCCCTTTTTTTCATACCCCTTTTTTTCTTCACTGGAAGTTCCTTGAAGTGATCTCATTTGATTATGACTTTGGAAAGTGAATAAAGAAAGTGAAAGCCTACTTCCCTCAAACACTTCAATTTTAAAATCCTGTTTACAGTCTTAGTACAGTGCAATCCTGTATAAACACAGTTGTTTAAAGATAACCCTAGTTAACCTTATTTTGTAATGTGCAACCCCAGCTTGCTTTAAAAACAAAAATAATACATTTGCTCATAAGGCAGAATTATCCTATAACATAAACAACAAATTCAATTTGCTGTTTAAAAAAAAAAACTACTCCATTTTAACAGCAATTAAGAAGGGCATTTTCCCCCCAGATTGACTTGTCAATCCTATTAGACCAAATTCTAATTAAGGGTGGAAAAGTGACTATTTTATCTGCCAAATGAAAATAATTTACTGCAAGTTAATGAGGACTGGCATATAACTGATTAGTCATTTTGATTCTGGCTTGTTACAGTGGTAGAAATTACATTCAAAAGATACAGTAGGATCAGCAGTCATTTTCTCTCATCTGAAAAAACAAACTGAGCTTTCCTTTGTGACCAGATTAGGCATAAAAATATCTGAAAACAGGAACAAGATAGGTGCAACAGCTTACAGCTAGTTTCAAAAGTATAAACTACTTTGAATGATAATAATAACATCTAAACTATTAAGACCTGGAAACCTTTTCTCCATATCACACTTTCAACAAGTAGCCTTTGACTAACAAAGGCCAAATATCACTATGAAAGAGGAGAGATGAACCTCAGAAATCCCTGCTCTCCTGAGCAGCTTTCCATCACCATTCTACAATGCCACACAGGGATGCTCACATGAAGATTTTTAAAATCAAGTTTATATGTGCCACCAGGTACATTTTTTGAAACTAAGCTCACTACAATGTGCAATGGCAAATGCTGCATGAGAATAACAAGCCCTGCTAGTCCTTCACAAATGGATAAGGAGCTGCTCAGCTGGTTCAGAAGGCATCCCAGAGCAGCTGGCATTCAGTGCATCAGGACACAGGATTGCACAAAGCAAAAATACATCAAAACAGATCACCTACACCTGTTTGATTTCTTATATTCTGGATAACTATGTGGTTGTGTAAGAATTTGCATTTCTCAGTATCACTTAAAAACATTCAATTCTTTCATAACAACTGATGTATTCTACTCCTGTGGCACCTCAGCTGTCCTTGAGAGCCATACAGAAATTGAGTGATAACATTTCACTTTCAAAATTTTGTGTAAAGATAAAAAATAATATCAAAAAAATCCTAAAGGCAGATTATTTGATGCCTGAAAACTCATCTCATTTTCTCACATAGATACAGGTACCAAAGTGATTAATGATTTCTGGCTTCAGAAAAATAAATTAAAAAGAATTAAGTCAAGATTGAATTGGTCAATTCACTACCAAGAAATCAGATTTATGACTGATTTAAATTCAATTGAAGCAGACAGGTCTTTTCACATAATTGCCAGCATTGCAACACAGTAGCTCTTCTACTTGGTCTGTAAAAGTCACAAAGGCCATAGCATGGTTTACTCTTAACATCAACCATCAATGAGACATTACTTGGCTGATAGTATTCATACTTAAGTAATTTTATTTTGGTACTGTGACTTTTAGTAGCTGATCTTCTCCAGAATCCAAAACTAAACCTGGAGAATAGAGGTAAGAAAAACCCCAAAACCTCTCTGGGTTACTAGGAAGACAATCTTTTCAAGATGTTTAGGCTCTTAAAATTTTAGAAACATACTTTAAGTTTCTGAAGTACCTGACCAGTTCCTCCTGAACTTTAAACATCTCCCAGCATCTCAATAACTTTGAAATCAGACCATGACAATTAGCTGCTTAAAAAATACAATAGTAACCTAGTAAACAACATCCCAATACTTTTAAATGACAATTGATATTCTACCTGAAACAAATACCATTTGCTCTTGTCCCCTCTCAGCAATGATTGAATATTTAGATTTGACATTGAAAAACACGCAGTTTGCACTTAGTGACATAATGTGGCAATGAAACTTTATTCAAAGCACATCACATCAACAAACAGAGTTTGTTGGGATCTTCATTGTGTATTTCTATATTGACCTGCACTTCTAGTTTACAGGCAGCCTCCATAATTATTAAGTCAAAATTAATGAGGATGTAAAAGAATCAGAAAACAACTTTGGATGTTTCCTGTAGCCTATTTACATGCAAGTTTCACAAAGACTTAAAATAAAATAATTTAGATCTTTACACAGGACTTCTTTAGGAACTTGGACTGTACTTACATATAATGTTGTATCAAGTTTTTAGTATTAGATATGTGTCCATCATCATTATGACATGATGTTCACCATGCCAATTGTATGCAGGTCACAGCAACTGGAGTGAGGCACACAAGGCCACTGTGGCACTCCTCTGTATGCCCGAGCAAAGTGCTGGGCAGGGCCTTGCCACATGCTCTCCTACCTGTCAGAAATTTCTAACTCCACCTGCTCTAGTCCACCTGCAAGAGAGAAACAAACTTTGCCACCTCAGCCAGGATATTTCCCAAGCACCAACTTTCAATTTCAGTTGAGGAAACAGATCCTTCAGTTTTAAAACTGTGCAGCATCTTCATTGCTCTTTAATTTCACAAAGGCCCCCTGAACCACTTTACTACTGAAGAGCCTTTAATATGATTTGAAACAGATACCACTCCAGGGCTTTCTCATCTTCATCACTTGTTTGTTTTGACCTTGACATTTATTCAATTAGAACTGATTCGCCAGTCATGCACAACCCTTCCTAAAGTCCATTTCCATACACCAGTGCATAGGCCCATCCAGTTAGCAATGATCTTTCCACATGCCCAAAGTAAAAATCTAAAAAACCAAGGAGCATACAAAATAGCCAAGGTGTCTGTCACAAGGCATCTGCTATTTCTTTTTCTACCATTGCTCTCGGTAAATGGAAAATAAGAGAAGCTATGACACCTCTTTTGGCAAATAATAAGCTCCAGCATGGCCTAACTGTCAGGTTAATCAGCTCCTTGAAATTTGCTTCAGGAGGAAGCAAAAGGAAGAATGGCTCACATTCAGGAAAGCAGGAATTCATGCCCTGAATATCATAACACTTCCTCCACAGCTGGTGAAGAGAGGGGAGCCCACAGTCCCTATCACATCTCTGTCACATGCTCAGTGCTGGGAGAGGAAGAATTGTTAAAATTGTCAAGTACCATTCACAAATTTATGCCTGTGGAGTTGTTCCTTCTGGAAGAGAACCAAGTAACTCATACTTTTTGAAAATTGCTTATGACAGCTTCTCAGTCTGCTTCAGGCTGGCTCTCCATGATGATTTGTATTTTCATATACTTCTCATACATTAAGAAATTTACACCTGTCAGGTCCTGACAGAGTGTCTCCATCTTCAATCTTTTTGGGGAAAATTCTTTGCTTGCAGACATTATCCAAATAAGTTTCTATCAGAAGTCTGGGTGACATAACAGGTGGGAAGGTCTAAGAAATATGCAGTAGGCAAGCACAGAATTTTAATGAGAGACAGGGGCTTCTGGCATAAAAGGGATAGAAATTAAAGTACTGATTCCTGTCACTTTAAACAGCTCATGAAGCCCATGGGTAATTCCTAGGGGAAGATAAATGCCCACTACAGAACTTTCTTTACTACCCAGGCTGACATCAGAATTTTTATTTCTATATATGGAATCACGTTTGGGGTCAAAAAAGGTAGCTCAGAGAACAAGAGTCTTCTTAAATAAGCAGGAAGATGGTCATCTCTCCTGGTACACTCATTGATAGCAAAACAAATGCCTGTTCCCCACAGCCACAGTGTCCAGAAGAGAGGCTAAAGCACGTGAGGGATGTGAGACATGCTCTGGCATGGGACTCCTTGTGCATTCAGTCAAGCCCTGAAGTGATAATCCTCAGAAAGCTGACACTGAGGAAGACACTTACTACTCACCACAGAAATACTATACTTTTGAGAACCTGTCAGAAAAAATGTGTATTTTATGGCTCAGATTCAGTGCTATGTCAAGTACCACAGTCCTCAACCCAAGTATTTTGCTGAGAAGACCCATAGCAATATTTCCAGCTCAGACAACGCAAGCTTGCCACTTGGCCAGCAGCATCCTGGCACAGCAGCTCCTTCAAAAAGCTCACATTTGTCTGCAGGGGCAAGGGACATCTGTCTGCAAATCCTTCCCTTCACCTCTCCTTTCCTCAGGATGGAGGCTTCACTCCATGACTGCTCCCAGTACTTCATTTTCACGTGGCAGATGGAATTTGCAAGGAATGCAGGTGACATAGCAAGAGGCAGTGGGCAAGAGGTAACACCACTGCTTGTGTAAGAAAAGCAGTGTGGGACGCCTGGTCAAGACCGTACCTCCACTGGCTGGGGATGCCACCTGTCAGAGGCCAACATAACTCGGGTCAGGAGCATGAGGACGGGAAGCAAACATCATTCAGTCTTTGTTTCTGACCTCTTTTTAGTGCTGGCTGAAGGAAGACCTAGACAGGATGTCCAGAGAGGGCTCCTGGCTTCCCTCACCCTTTGGCACTGGAGGGATGAAGGGGTGCCAGTGGCACTGGCAGTTTTGTTATTCTCCAGTCAGCAGCAAGCAGAAGACAGAGCACCTACTATGTTCACCTCCTCCCCCCCCCTCACAAGCTCCTTTCTCACCTCCCTGGAAAATGACACTGTAAGTAAAATAAAAGAAAGAATATGCTGCAGCTGGCAAGGACCACATGGCAACATCACGCCTCTCCTGCCTTCCTTCCTTCCTAGGAGAGCAAACATTTGTATTCTCTCTAACATTTTAAGACAAGTTATTTCACACCTATTCCTGCTGTAACTAACCATAGTAACACCGTTGGACAGTAATACTTAATTGCCATTGCTTTCATAGTTTAATAAATGGTTGGATTACCATGCTAAAAATGCATAATTTGTCAACTGTAAATTAATGTTATTCAAATTAACTTTGGACCATGAAGAGGGCTTTTAATGTCACTCATTTATTCCACATTTACTGCCTCTGTTCTGTAATTGATGTGCAAACTGCTGAAATATTTGATTTCTTCAATATTTTTTAATTCTTTATTATGTGATACTTTCTGTTGTACTTTAATGATCTGCCATGCTTGGCTCTTCCAAATAAAGGGCTCTGTTAAAAGAAAAGTCCTGATTAACCACTCAGCAAATTAATTTTTCTCCTTGTACAACACCTACTCTAAGCCTCTCTTCTTCTCGCTTTGATTGCAGAAGGAACAAAGCATGCAATATCTATATTAGTTCTTGAACCATCTTTCTTGCTCAGGCAAGATATGCAAGATTGCTTATTTCCAGCAAGTTTTAAGGGTAAAGGTAACTATAACATACATGCACATGGTGCTGGTGTTAGGTAAGACACTCATGTACTTGCTTGAAAGTTCCCCAAAAGTCACTTCAGTCCCAAAGGCAGTCAAACCAACCCCATTAACAGCACAGTCAGCTGCTTGTTGGCATTACCTTTTTCAAAAGGCCACTTTGATGTCCAAGCTACTGAATGCAGACTCCAGCTTTACTTTATCTAAAAATGCTTAAATACAAAACTCTTTTTGTGTGTGCAAAGAGTTCTGAAGTTAATTGCCACATTTAGATAGACTTTTTATGAAATCACTGCTTTACCTAACTAGAAAAGTATTTAATCACATGCAAAAGGAACCATTTCTTTCAGGTTTCATTTTTCTTTGTAAAAGCCCATAGAGGAGCATCTTTTTTCCTTAAAAGTACTGAAGTAAGGAGTGATACCTACCTGAATGCACACAAAAAACCAGAAATTGTATCATCCTGTATCAAGTGAATGTTTGCAATGAATTTAATTTAAAATTAACAAATATTTGTAAGTGGAGACAGACTTTCTATTCAAAGATACAGCAGCCTGTCAGTCAAGGCACAGCTGATGAACACCTGCTCTAATTCTATATACAGCATAAAGCCTAATTGTTTTGTCATTCTTGCTTATCTCAGGGAGCCTCATCTCATTTGAGGATGTGCCAGCATAAAGGCCTGGAATACGTTGAAATTGGTCTGAACATCATGCAATGAAAAAACTGAATGAGGGCAAAAAGACATGAAAAGAAAACAAAGTAAGAAATATAATAAATGTGGTAAGTACTGTGGGATTTAATTCACTTTTTTTTAAAGTGACATCTTTATTTGTACTGGGAAAAAGAATGAAACTCCCTTTAAATGTCAAAGCAGGCAGGACTACATTGGAGAAAGTTCAAAATACCATGAAGTGGAAAAAAAACAAACACACAAATATGCAAGGAAACTGACTGAAATGAAAAATATAGGCAAAATACAGAGTAAATATGAGTAAAAGCAGCTACAGTAAAATTAATTGTGGCTGAGAGAAGAAGACAAATGCAAAAAAGTGTGTGAGATGCTTCTGACACAAATGTTAAAAATGAGTATTGCAAATGAAGTCAGAGTGAGAGCAGCAAATTTGCTTGGCATATAGGAGTGCAAAAATCCATGTTTGTCACCATTTTTGATTGGTGCACATTCACATCATAACATTCACTTCTTTTCTAATAAACCAATATCTTTCAATTTCAAACACTGAAAACTTGATTCTGATTTTTTTATGGAGGAGATGACCTTCCTTTGTCCCCTTAAAATACTAAAACCAAAACCCCTGGAACAGCTACAGGGATCAGTTCACACACACAGACTGAAAGGAAGATTGTAAGCCAGGGTGAAAGGCAAGATATAGATATAGTTGGCATTTTCCCTCAATCTACACATGTTTAAATCAAGCAAGACATTTAAGTAGCTTCTTATTTAGCTAGAACTAAATCTTTATATTCTCCATTCAAATATCTCCACTACTTTGTTACTCATGTACTCAAGTACTTCATTACATAATATATGAAACAAGATTTTAAAATTCACAAGCATTAACAGTTTTTTAAGGTACTTTTTCACCCCCTCCAGTTAGATTCCTTCCTAAGTGCTTGGTAGCTTAAAAAAAAAAAGAAGGCAGGCAGAAGATTAGCAGTAGCTGATCATCCCAAATGATTTCTCCTTTTTCTATTCAATTGATTCCACCAACCAACACACAGTAGCTGAAAATTCTCTCAGCACAAGAAATCCACTGCTAAAAATGGAAATGAGAAATAGTAATTTATTTCAACATGGTATCATTAATTACCATAAAGCAATTCAAAACGTTGGGTTTTATTTTTGTTTAGTGTCTTCTGTTTTGTTGTTTTGTTTAAACCAGCCTACCAGACAGCTAAAGTAAATTTGAAATAGAATATTGCCCCAAAGCCAAAAATCATGAACACCTTTATTAGTGAGCTTATTGGATGGATCACTGAAAGAGAAGAGCAATCCAAATCAGTGTTGTAATTTAGATTTGCTTCTGTATCAGAAAGAAACTTTCTTCCTCCCAAAGTTACAAAGTCTCCTCAGGCTGCAGACAGAATAGCCACAAAAGAGTCTGGAGGTACAGTTGGTTTTCTCCTCAGCAGCAAAGGCAGCCACGTACCCTATTGAGCATCTGATCTCTGGCCAAGCCAAGTAAAGCCTCTTGCACTCCTACTTGGACTCTCACAAATCCTGTTAGGAGTGGCTGAGGGAGCTGGGGTTGTTAAGGAGGGGAAACCTTACCATTCTATAACTACCTGAAATGAGGTTGTAGCCAGGTGGGGGTCAGTCTGTTTCCCCAGGTAGCGAGTGACAGGACAAGAGGAAATGGCCTCAAGTTGCATCAGGAGAGGTTTTAGACTGGATATTAGGAAAAAAATATTCTTTAAAAGGGTGGTCAAGCACTGGAACAGCCTGCTGAGTTTGCCACCCCTGGAGGTATTTAAAAGGTGTGTAGATGTGGCATTTTGGGACATGGTTTAGTGGTGGGCTTGGCAGTGCTGGGTTAATGGTTGGACTCAATGATCTTAGAGGTCTTTTCCAATCTAAATAATTATGTGATTTTATGATATCCTTGCTGAACTGCCTTTGACCAAGGCTACATTACAGCCTTAAAACCAGATGCCTGAAAACAAGAGATGCTGGCCCTGTAAAATCTACAAGAGGCAAAACACGTTACACACACGTGCCTTGAAAACCTTCTGTCCTGATGAAGCACTTTCCAGCAAGACTGTGAGTCAGTGCCAGCCTTACAGCAGAGGGCTTGCCCCATGGCCACCACCAGGGCCCAGCCCCTGAGTGAGCTTGGCCCTGGGAGACACCCTATTGCCCTGAACAGGCTTCCTTTCAAAGAAGCACCTTTATGGGGCAGAAAAAAAGAGTCATCCCATGCTGTGTTCTGGTAAAATGTGAAGCACTAGGCATAAGGGGCAGCAGGTGACTGTTTTACCACAGCTTGGAGTGTGCTTGTTCATAAGCATCAGCATAATAGTTCACACATTGAAGGTTGTGTCTCATTAACATGTCAGTGTGGTGCTACACAAACAGAATGCAGGGGAGAGCTGAGAAATCAGGTGGAACATGCATAAAATGGAACATGCAAAATGGATAACCTATGAAATAAGTGGAATATGTGTGTTGTCAATTCATGTGTTGAAAATGAGAAGTCTCATCCTTCACTTTGCAACTCCAGTGTTGTGTCAGTAAGAACTACTGGGAAGTTCTCCTGTATCACTCTGCCTAAACTCCACTGCAACATTGCAGTTTAACAGGTTACAAAAATAAATGGACAGTTTTTGGTGAAATATGAAGGAAAAAGGACATGATGATGACATATCTGCTTCCACCTTTTGTGATATTTTCATCTTTTAAATAAATTGTCTGACACTGTTGGATGAAATAAATAAAAACCCAAGAAAGGGAAGAGAGAAAACACTGTAAATATAAGAGAAGAAACCAGCATATGACTACCAGTACTAATTTAGGCCTAAATCTTTAAAGGAACATAAATACACAGCTTGGGATAGTCCACATTTATCCATGTCTAATAGCTTCACTGTCCATCATTCTCCAGTCAAAAATTCTGAGGGAATTCTTCAACATTTTTCTTTAGCGCTGGCTGCAGCATTTGTCTGTTCTTCATGATTCCCTCAGATAAAATTTCTTACAGAACTCACTCTCTGACAGACATAAAAGTCTTTTCTTTGATGGCAGCTGAGAGTTTTACCAAGAAAAAAGGAACTACCTGTCTTTTTTCATACCTGGACATTCATTTGAGGGATATAGAGCCCATTTTTCTTGCCTGTCAGAAAGCTAAAAAAAAAAAAAAGAAAAAAACTAATTATATGATCCCAAATGAAAAAGATCCCAGGCAGCTGGTAGAAGTTTTGAGATCTTCCCTCTCTGCTCTTAACACCAAACAGGACTGCTAACATGGAGCAGCCTTTATTCCTTTCCTTGCTGTCCTGACAATGATACTGAACTCCTACACAGATTTAACAAAAGGAGGCTATATAGCAAAGGCCCTTAAGCCCCCAGTGTACTCCAACAACCTGTTTGACAGAGAACATGAAGCTCTTCTTGCTGAGAGCCAGGCCACCAATTGCTGAGGAAAAGATGCCCCCAGAGACAGCAAGTCCTTCTCTCATGGCTGGGTAGACAACATTTCCAATGTAAGCTTCTATTCACCACTGGATCTGCAGTCAGGCAAGTGTGATGCCTCTGCTCCTCCTCATAACTTCTAAGAGGAATAACAGAGAGGAACTAACAAGCAAGGGAATGGCAGAAGGATTGCTGCAATTTGGGGATATTAGCCTTGCTCAATAAAACAATGCTCAGCAGACACAGTAACTGGGGAAGGACAAATGGTTTGGGGTATAACACCGGACTGTTTCTCCTCTCGGGGCAGTCAAGTAGTTGGTAAGTAAAATATTAGAAGAAAGTTGTTGGATTAAAGAAAATGAGAAAAGAGAAAATAATTACATTTTCCCGCTCTCCCAGGAACCATGATAGGGCTAACTGTCCCTAGTCTGCTGAAAGCGTACAGAATCTTTAGCCTTGCAGAGGGGTCCACAAACGAAAACTTAATAGAAACTTCTGAACCCATCTTATTCCTTAAAATGGAAATGGATTATTCAGATTTGGGCTTCCTTAGAGAACTTTTTCACTGCTTCAGTCATTAGAAACTTTATTTCTTTGCCCAGCACGTGCCTAAGCATTTTTTTTTAAGTCTCAGGACAGTGCCAATGCCTCCGGTGGAAATCTTCACAAGGTGAGTTATATCTACTGCCCTTCCAGGAGATAAGCAGAGAGGCTCTCTTTTTCATGCAGAGCACTACAGATAGGGGATTTACAATCAGATACACTCAGAAGAAAACAAAATGTGAGAAATACAAATGGATAATCGTTTTCCCTTCAGAATTTTAAGTATAAAGTAAAAAAACACCACATTTTTAAAGGTAATAAAGCAATCATGATCAAAATGCCTGTGTCTTTACCTCATTCTTTTTTTGTAAACTTTGCCCCGATTTAAACAATAATTTTATTTTTGTGGCTGATCTCTGTTGAGTACCAAATGAATCAATCTTCTATTCTTTCCATCTAAAATGGACTTGGTAATTGTTAATAGAAGATCCAAAGGAAAAGAGCAAAACGCCATTTGTCATTTCTCTTTTCAGCACCAAACAAGTGACTGGGAACTGAAAAAACCCATGGATTATACAGAACACTTGCATTGGCTTAATTTACACTTCTGGTCTTTACACAATGGTTGATTTCCAGTTACAGAAACAAGGATAAAAGGATTTGCCAACCGCGTTTGAAATTCTTCCTCCAAAGCTACTTGCCACTTTTCTTTCCAATATATTTTGAAATAAATAAGGCAGGTTCTTATTACAATTTAAAATTAAGAATCACATATTTTTACTAAGAAAGTGAAGAGGCACATGCCTAAAAATTACCCATAAGCATTCCTATCCTGGCAAAAAGAAAACATACTATCCACATTAAGCTAATGACTGACAGCAGACAATCTCACAATAATATTTTCAGATAGATTTTTTTCCTCCTGTGACAAGTTTGTGTGGTCACAGAATCATCCTCTTACCAGATTAATACTTAAGCTTCTATCTTTCTTTGTCTGCTAGTTCTGCTCTGTCAAATCTAGTAATATCCATTACATTGCTAAAGTCTTATAAAAAGAAACAGGTTACCCAAAAAGGAAATATTATGGTCTATTCCATTAAACACAGTAAAACTTTAAATCTCACATAAAAATAGGTCATCCAATTATATGGCAAAAACGACATTTTTTCATTGTCCAGTACACAATATATTTACGGGAAAATTACCAGAAACTCCTCAGCTGTATCAGATCTGAACCTTATATTTAGATGCAGTCATATATTACTGCTGATAATGTGATGCCAGTGAATAGATTGGAATTTTTCACTGTCCTTTATCAAGATAAATTGTTCTGTCAATAGCAAATGGCTGGCAAGTATTAACACTCTGCACACTATATGACTTTTCATTCCAAGCAAAAATTGTATTTAATGCTTTTTCACAAAATCCATGGCCGTGACTATCCCTATTACCTATTTAACAACCTTTTAAAAGGAGGATTTATTTCTGCAAATTAGGATCTGGGTAACAAGACGGTATCATGCATCATAAACTTTAAGTCAATACAAGGCAGGACACTTGCAGTTCAAATGGGGAGATACCTTTCTCTCATCATTTGGTCATCCAATAGCATTACCAAGCTGTGGTGGGAGCAGCTGCTCAGAGCAGAACTTTATCTTGGCGTTCTTCCACCTACGCCGCCACCACATCCCACAGTAGCCATTTGCTCATTGGCCTATTACTTTCAATAGGTATTCCAGTAATTGGCTATTTCACACTTGTAAGGCTTGAACTGGCAGAGTGCAAAGGGCAGCCAACCAGCCTGTCAGGGTCCTGCACGCCGGTCATCCATCAATTATCATCTGCTATTACAAGACAGAGCAAATGCTCTGAAACCTTGTTGGCTCGGATCAGCTTTGCTATGAGTGTAATTTATCCCCAAATCATGTTCAGCTCCTATCTGAGGAACGAGGAGGTTGCTATGAAATGAGTAACATGTTTGTTGGTTGGCATGTGCTGTGGAGGGAGACAGCAGGGGAGACAGTGTTGATTATCTGGAGGATTGTAGCTTCTGCTGGGTTCTGTGGCCACCTGCTGTCCTGCACCCACCCCCTTTGCTAAGAATTACTTAAATACAGAAAAATAGTTTATTTTATAAATGATGACTTCAAAGGGAAGAAAAAAAAGGTCCTGCTTACAGGAGCCCAGAAGGGCTGAGCACACTGCTGGTATTTGTCGGAAATTGTTCTGTAACTGTGCTTATGACAGAGAGAAACACATCTGGAAAAAAAAGGGTAAAAGAATTATGGTAGTTTAGAAATTTTCAGTGATTTTAACACTAATCCCTTTTCTGCTTTAACCTGACAGTCTGAGAGGCTCCATTTGCAATGAAGTCAGATTTGATCTCTCACATCTCCTGCAGCATTTTATTCTGCATCTTTCCATGACAGGCTTTTTCATCACTCCTCGTTAAAAAGCAAAAAGGCACACAAAATCTTTTCCCATCTTATTTCATATTCACTAGATGTTCCAGTTCTAGGTATCTTAGTAGTGGCTGGGGCTTATTATCTATCAGATTCCTGTACAAACAACCCAGACAACTTCTTCCCCAAAGGCCAAACTGATCTGTTGACCTGCTATTATACAAAGTGGTCTCTCGCCTTGCAAGTACTTACCTTGAGCAAAGTAAATGATTTAAAAAAATAATCAAACTCCTCTATTATTTGTGCTAAAAAATCCCAAATACTTAAAAAAGATGAGAAAAAAATTCACATACTTCTTAAGAGCAAAGTGATTTAGAAAGCTGATAAGGATGTTTAAAAATCAATTCTGAACTTCAAGAGGACATGACTAAGGCTCTTAATAAATCCACCTTCAAATAAATCTAAGAGTTACGCACCCTTACTAGTTGAATAAATGAAGTGACACTGATGCATATCTAATTGTAATACATCACAAGATAATCTGTCAAGCCACAAGTGTTCAGGTCCTGTCACCCTTCTTCATCCATTATTCATACATAACCTTCATTGCCAGTGAAATCCCTATGAAGTATAACCTGGCATCCAAATGCAGCCATTTTAGCCACTCAGTAGATACAGTCAGGAATCAAACCTGTACAAACTCTCCAAAAATAGCTGTTACTCTGCTGGAGAGAGAGTTCAGAAAGGAACAGTCATGCAGAAGCCACAACTGTTTTCTGCTTTGCTTAATCGATTGAAGAGCTAACAACCCCATGTCTTTGCAGTGGACTTTGGGGCATGCCCTGCTGCCAAAGCTTGCTTTATATTCATTTCAAGATGCTGTCTGGGGTCTATCTAGCCTTTATTTCTTTATCCTATTTCAGACAGGGAGGCTCACCTAGAAACACATCTCAGTGCTCTTAACAGCATCTGCTGTGGTAATAGGCAAGCAAATTAATGGAGCAGTGCAGTATTTTTTACTCCAAACTTGCCAAAGATGTGTGAAGGGCAAACAGTTGGACATATTTACATACATTCATGATCCAGAAAGTCTCAGTTCAGCAGCTGCTGCAGCAAAGGCAATTCTTCCCTGTTAGCCTGCTCCATGAGCACAGCCCTGCTTCCCATCCTGCTGAGAGTGATGGGTGGTTTGCAGGGAAAGCCACCAGAGCAATAGACTGTCTGGGGGCTTTTTGCTGACTCTTATTTTAGTTACTGAAGTCACAAATTCTTAATCACCACTTTATTGAAGAAGAAACAGGGATTCCTCCCCCTGTTCCTCTTCTTCCCCCAAGGCACACATAGACACTTTCTAAATATGAGAATAAAGATGCACAATTCGCAGTATTTCAGCAGTTCAGCCAGGACCTCTGCTTAACTCAGGAGGCTGCAATAACAACCACAATCTGTTTCAGGCATGCAGCACTAGAAAATTAAAGGTTCTGTAAATTACATGGCTATATTCCTCCCATGGCCCAATTAAAGGCTTTATTATTTGTCAATAAAGTACCAAATAAAAAGGGTATCCTCCAGATAAGGCAGCTGTTGCTATTTGGCTCTGGTGAACCTTTATTTATGTTCTGTAAGTTTGCAGTATGAAAGTTGCTGATAGGCCATGCATGTTATTACCAGGTGGCCCACAGAAATGCTCGTGTCCCCAGGGCCAAGTCCTCAACATCTTTTCCAGCACACACACACAGTCTATTCACATGCAGCGTGATTCATGTTATTGCTTTCTGCCTTTGAAGCTCTGAAACAGCAGACACTGCCTTCCCTTTTAACACAGCATCCTCCAGCAGACACCAACCTCTGTACTGAGCCAATACCTGCTCTGGCTGCCTCTTGATATGATGTTGGTATTCCCAAGGGTGTCCAAAGATATCAGCAAGAGTTTTCCTTCTATACTCAAAAGGAAAAAGGAGCAGGCCCCTGAGCAGTACCATCATCCTGCTGAGAATTATTATCACCCATTTCTAGGCTAAAAAGTTTGGTTGCTGTTGTCTCTGATGCCCATATTCTGCCCCCTCCCCCAGCTTCCCAGAAGTAACCTTGCAGAGCTGAAGCTTCTCTCTTCTTCCTTATCACTTCCCTATTCTCTCTTCTTCCTTATCCTTCTTTTTCTTTTTTTTTATCTTTTTTTTTTTTTTCATTTGAAGAGCAATGGCTTATGGGCTTTTACTAAGGCTGTATGTTTTCATCCCTAGGAAATGGTAATAGCACTCAGGAACTGAGGCATTAAGACATCAACACAGCACCCCCATAGCTTAATGTGCACAATTCTCTCCCCTTCCCCAGCTTTTTTAATTTCAGGCACTTCCGACTTCTTGTTTGGGCTTCTGAGTGATACAAGTGTATAATTAGTGAAAAAAGGCATTAACATCTGCAAGGCACTCTTCAAACATCAAAAAATCAAGCTACACAAGTCTGCTTGCTGTTTCTTGTAATCACAACATTAATTTCTTACTTTTGGGGAAAAATAACATTCCTGTATTTCACAGATGATGACAGAGCTAAAAATTAATTTAAGATGATAATGCTACATGAAAATAAAAAACCTCCTCTGATTGAATTTCAAGGACTCTTCTATTTAACTAGCTTCAAGAGTCCTTTTTTTGATCATAATAAAATTATTTGCCATATGGTTCAGATGCTTGTGATCCTCTCTCAATGAGAGGATTATGCATGAGATATAATGCCTACTGTAGCTGCAGCCAAGCACACAGCTGGCTCTGATAATGCCAACAAATGGCTTCATCTATCTCAATGTCACGTAGGAGCTGGTGTGATGTGAATCAGCCTAGAGTACAATTAAAATCTACATCATCTGTGAGAAAGGTGATGGAGGTTCTGACATCAGAGCTGTGCCAGATTCATCCTCTTTCCATTGTAACAGAAGAAACATGTTGCCCCTTTCACCCTGTCACACTAATGATGTGCTTTGCACATCCTTTCCTGTGCACATTAAAGGTAGTAAATCAGGGAGACTCCTTTTTAAAGGCTTTGCCTTTATCTGACATTCAGTAACGAGGACAATTTCTAAATTTAAGTGCATTCCTTGCTCCCCCCTCTCTGATGAGATAATGCCACTTGAAATCTATGAGTGAAATATGCATAGAGGAGTTTATGATCCATATGGATGCAAATTGTGACAGTATGCAAGAATTTCCTTGTTTTGGTTCCACAATATTTAGTCACACTAATAAAACCAGGCTTGCAAAGCCATTTCTTCCACTAAACCAAATTTTATTGCAGAAAATAGCCATAATTCACAACAAACAAGCTTGATATCAAGACACTGATGAATCTTCTCTTTTAGGGCTTTAAAGCTAGTGGAAACTTGGGCAATTGTTTTGTTTTATTGTTAGATTCATTAAAGGGAAAACCCACAAATATGTTTATTAGCATTTTTGACAACTTAATGTAAATATAAGACATAATTACTTATGTCTGGCTCTCAAATTTTATTACAATCCAGGGTTCTATTAAAATATTTTAAACCTTTTGATATCAGAAATATAAAGCTTGTCTGCTGGAATACAGCAAGACACTAGCTAATGTTGTTTTGTCCTTCCTGTCAATTTAGCTGCATCAGTTTGTGTGGCACATTGCAAATGGTATTGCTAATCAATGCAATGTAGGCACTGGAAAATGAAGATATGCAGTTTTACACTCACTCGTGATCTTTACTGAGATGTAATCAAAGTCTCTTTAAAAATCTTTAAACACACAATATACACACAAACCATTTTCAACTATCTCCTGCTTAGGACATAAGACAAAGTCTCAGTGCATGCTCCTGAATTACAATGATAAATGTGTTTTTAAATGCCCATGTTTTCACTAAATAAGACAAAATACAGCACATTTGGCCTTCCATTGTGTTAGTCCATCATAATGTCATTTGTCATAATGGTGTTACACCACCCTAAAACTGATACATGCAAGTATTAAAGTATTGTTTTATGCACCAACATCAAAAATCTACATCTGGGAATGCAAAGCTCAGTCTCTCTCCATAGGAAAATTAGCACCTTGTTGCTTTCTGATACGCAGTCAATGGTAATAGGAGGTTTTACCTACACACCACCCTACACATCTGTAATGACACTGCTCTCTTAAGTTGATTTAGATAGAATGACAAAAACATCCTCTTCCCTAAGAGCTTACATGGTACAAGCTTTGGAGAAGCATCCAGGTGACATAAAAATCTACTGTTTAATATGGCAAAAATTACAAAACTTTAAAATTACAAAACATAAACCGACTCAGAGCTAAGGAATACTGAAGAAAGCAGATGTCTCTAAAGTGAACAATGCAATCTTTGCAGCTGATGTAAAATTTCATTGCTCTCAGGGGAGAAAAAAAGAAAATCCAAAGAAAAGTTTTACTGCACCCACCTATATCTAAACTTACTGAGCTACAGATAAATGAAACAAAAAGCTGTATGTGAAGGCTACATGCCTCATTGAATAAATATTTGTTCTCTCAGACCTTATTCTTGCCTTTTTTTTTCCCTTCCCAAATAGTAACAGGTAGAAACTGCTTAACAATGCACCCACTTAAAATTCAGGTATGAGCTCCTCACAACTGTACCAAAGAAACTTTGCCTTTGAAGATGGACACCTGCACTTATATCCAAGTTATGCTTTCTTCCTTTACTTGAATAGATAAAAACACAGTAGCCTATACCCAAGTTTGAAAATAAATTGGAAGACCTTACAAAAGCAGCCACGCCAAATGACAAATTGTCATTTTCTCTGCATCTTTCAATAGTTCTGAAATAATTAAGTCAAACCACACAGGGTAAAAATATAGAGCAAGAATTCATAATACCAGTTAAGGTGGCAGATATACTTAAAACTGGGAAAAAATCCTCCTCCCATAATGTGAAAATGCCATTGAAAACTTCCTCTAGTCCTGAAAATTGTGCTACAGTCACCCCAACTCATTTGTACCCTCTTTTATATACACCTCTTCAGAGCTCCCACAAATCCAGGAATTTAAGAAAATCTAACATATACAATCTTGAAATATATGTATCCAGGTAATGTATCTGAAGAGAAAGACACACTTAAACCAACAGAAATAACAGGTTTAGAAAACTAAGCCTAATAGCAACAGAAAATCCTGTTAGCTAAATATGGTGCTCTCAAGACACCAAAATTATAATGCAAATAGAAGTAAAACAGAAAGACCACCATCCTGACATATTAAAATTTGAAGGTTAAAAAGCCATTGATTTGAAGGTTAAAAAAGTACAAAATTGCTAAAATATTAATATGAAACCACAGTGCACAATTTCTAGAAGGAAGGCATCAGAAATTTTCTCATCTATGATAAAGTGGGAGTTCTGGATGATATGTGACTGGGCCTAAGCCACCAATATATTTTTAGAATGTTATAATAAAAAGCAACCCATGGTAGAATAACTGTTAGAAGAAAATTAAGACAGAACTAATCTCAGCATTAGCTGCAGAAAGAAACACGAGGAAAAAAGGAGATGAGATTGACCAGAGGAATAAATGTTCTGGTAATCTGATCTTCTAAGACTTGCCTGTACTTTTACCCTGAAAACATGCACAAGAAAACTGAATTCTGCAAGCTACTGCACATACTGCCAGACCACTAAACTTTCCCTATTCCTAATAACTAGGCTCAGAAAAAGCCACATAAAAGAAGTTTACTTCCATCCAGGAGTAAAAAGGCAAAACCACTCAGTTAAACCCTCCCACCCTCAACACACATACCTACAAGAGAACAAAACCTAGCTTTAATTCTTGAATGATTTGGTGAAAAGAGGAGAAATTAGATTAACAACACATACAGACATGCAGACAAACCAATATTAGATATGAAATAATAAAAAACACCCTATTCTTTAGAAAACAGAAGGTGACTGCCTACTCAGTGAAGACCTTGCAGAGCCATATATTGGGTTTGTGTGGCAAATTTTTACTAGTGGTGGCTTCTGTTTGAAGCTGTTTTTACTACAGGGGGGGCTTCTGTTTGAAGCTGCCAGAAGCTTCCCCACGTGTGAGAGAGCTGGTGCCAGCCACTTCCAAGACAGACCCACCACAGGCCAAGGCCAAGCCCATCAGTGGCTGCGGTAGTGCGGGCAAAAGTTAAGAAGGGGGAAAAAAGCCCTGTGCATTTTGCAGCCAGAGCAAGGAGTGAGAATATGTGAGAGAAACAGTCCTGCAGACACCAAGGTCAGTGCAGAAGGAGGTAGAGGAGGTGCACCAGGTACGGGAGCAGTTTCCCCTGCAGCCTACAGTGAAGACCATGGTGAGGCAGCTGTGCTCCTGCAGTCCATTTAGGTCCATGATAAACCAGACTATTAGTGAGACTGCAGAGAAGAAAAAAGGAGGGCCACAAAAGCCATTTTTGTCATACTTGGCAAATCTCTCTTCCTGTGATGTTCTCTGAACTTACTGTTCTAAGTAATTAAGAAGTTGTAATTAAGAATTGTATGGAAACCTCTTAATATCTTAGTGTGCTGAGCAGCTCAATTCAGTTTCTGGGTAACTCACTTCCAAACACCTCATATATTTTGCTGCAAGGTTTTACCAGTACTTGCCACTGTTGATATAATCCATCTCTGCATGCTACTGAGGTCCTCACCACCAGCTGAGCACCTAGATGCAGGCAGAAGTAAGAGGTGCTAAAAAAGAAAACTTTTATCCATTGAGTAAACCGTAGTATTTAAATACTTTTTGTTGTTTAAGATCAGAATATAATTCTCCTTCATATATGAACTACTTCATGACAGATTATTTCAATCAAAATATCTACAAGTCTGAGTCCTTAAAAGGTACAAGAGGTTGTATATAGAATTATGGGTATGTGTTGAGGTTACTTCTCATCTCCAAAACACGCTTCCTGTTTTAAAGATAATATTAGAATCTCAAAGAGCATGAGAAGTAAGAAATGAGAAAGGAGAAAAAAGTTTACTTTTGAGATAGCTTCAGTGCACCTTTGAGCTTTGATATTTTCTGTTCACCTTTCTATATCCCTTTTTTAATTTTCCTAGCACCAGCTGTCTATTCATAAAGCCAGAAATATATTGTTTAGTATAGCATCAGTATTCATACTATAGCACTAGCAGATTAGAAAAGGTTGTTGAAAAGCAAATGCATATATGTAAATGTTTTTTCTATATTAAATGGAAACATCCCAAAACCTCAAATGATCCATGTGAAATTTTAATTATAACTTAACAGCTGTTTCAGCTAATTGAAGGATATCAAAAAGGTGATTTCCTTCTCATTGTAATTAAAGAGTTAAGCCTAATTTACTGTTGTCAGAATAAGACTAAATGCCAATCTGGTCTGCCTAATTATACAAAAAGGTAAACAGGAGAACTCCAAGACAGATATCAGAATGTTCCCTCCTACCTTGAAAAACCCCAACACACACTTCTTTTCTGGAAAGAAGATGGGCAATGACCTTTAAAGCAGCTCACTCTAGTTCTGCTTTGCCATCCCTTTATTAATTTTCCCTGGAAGCTATTTTCATTTCCATTCCCTTGACTTCCACCTTTATTGTCTAATATTGTGGCTATGCATAGAGGTAAACATATGTTTTGCATTCACTAATGTGGTATTATCTAGTTGTCACCAGTGAAAGAAAAATGCAATACAGAGGTAATGCTGAAATACTTGTTTTTCTGTGACAATGAAACAGTGTTTTCCTCCTCTAACTCTGAAGGAAAATAGACTGAACAAAAAAATATTTTTGATCTCTATCTGAAATACACATAATATGCATACTTTCTAAACTGCACATTAAATATAATGCTCTTCATAAAAAATACAGTCCTTCCAAATGTCCCTAAACAAAAAGTGGAAGCTATGAGAGTTCAAAGATTTTGGTTTTAAGCAATCCAGTGATCAACAGACAACCTGCACATGAGAACTTTTCTACTCCACCTTCTTCCACCTCCCTTGCAACACAGATGTCATTATTGAAAAGAAACCTGTAAGATTTACCAGAGACATAGAGCCTGGCTACAAGTGTCAATAATAACCATTGTGAAGTGAAGTATGAATTATGTCAACAATCACGTACGTGTGTGTGTGTGTATGAATTATGAAAGCATGTTACCTCCAACATGTTGTATAAAACACCAAAGAACTCCAAGTGGAATTTTGCTCCTGTCTAGGTATAGGAGCAAAAGTGGTGAGAGAGGAGTGAAGCAGTGCAACCTGGGAGCTGTATTTCTCTGAAGAAAAGTGCATCTGTATATTTAATTCACATCTGCACCACACCTGAAATTCTGCACAGCTCAAGTGCTATCAGCATAAGAGCCTAACAAAAAGGAGAATAAAAAGAAGCACCATTATGCTGGATGTCAGCAGTAGATCAGGAAGCCAACTGAAAAATATTAAAATCATCACAGAATGGGGATTTAGGCTGGAAGGGACCTCAAAGTTCACATCTTTCCAATCCCCCTGACATGGGCAGGGACATCTTCCACTAGATCAAACTGCTTGAAGCTCCATCCAACCTGGTCTTGAACACTTCCAGGGAATGTTTATAGGTGTTGGACCATGTGAATCAAGAAATGCAAATGCAATATGGAAGGCATTTTGGATGTCTTTAACAAAGGCCAGTGCTGGTGGACATGAAGAATCCCAGATTTGAACAGAACCTCATCTAACAGTAAGGTATCATGCACTGAATATGATCTGTGACTAGACAGCTACTGGTCTCAGTTCAGTTAATTATGGCTATTTTAAACAAACACAAATAAAATAGAGAGCCAATCATATACTGAAAATATTAGAGACAGGTTTGCAGAGAGTACACTTTCTGCACTTTGCTGCACAAGAATCTTTACATCAATTCCAGTCACATTCTAATCACTAAACACTCTGGTTTTTATGCTCAATTAAAGTGACTTAATCCAGCCATAAGCAGAATATTTCAGAAAACTAGATTGTGCTGGGATTCCCCTGCCTCCTTGTGCTCTAGTGCTTCTGCTGACCTTGACAAATCTCTTGGTTCTCCTCCATACAATGTAATTTCCTACATCTTTTTAAATCGTCAAAAAGAGACAGTGTACAGCAAAAACTTAATGGGGAGTTATAAAAGCGTACTTGAAAACCATCTCTGACAAATTAATTTTAAAGAAGAGAATAAAAAACCCTCAATTTTTATTCTATACAGAATATTACAAACATAAATTGTGCACATCTATTTCAGCTTCTGTGCCCTCTATACAAAGCAGGGCTTAACTCTGAGGTCATTGGAAACAGCTAAAGATATGACTCCACCTTCCTTCCACTGCTTTCTCCCTCATTCATTTGTCTTTAATCCTCTGCCCAAATGTTGTGAAAAATCTTAATGCAGATTTATCTCAGGAGCATTTACAGAAATATTTACCTTTACAGGTATCATCCCATTGGTTAACTTCCCCAGATAAGAAGCTACTAGAATCAAATTATTTTACTACTCATCTTTCTCTGTCCTGTCAAAAGTACATTTAACGCAATTTGTGTGATGAATGTGGCCTCATGAGAAGTGGGAGGGAAAATTAATTTGGGGGGTCTGACAATGAAAAGATCATTTGTCATTACTGAGCTGAGCTCTGCTAGCAAATGACTGTATTGCTAGATCCCAGTGGCTGCTACCCATTCTCTGCCCCTTCCCTTAGCAAACTCCTCCTTCCTAAAGCTTCAGTTTGCTGTGAATGAAGGTTATTAGCAATACTAACCAGCCAGAGTGAGGAGCTTGGATGCAGTGGGGGTGGGATGTGAATTTGTAAGAACTAATTTGTCTAATGTTCGGTAACAAAGGCAAAGCGTCTGTGCTGTGAATTAATACAGCATCAATCACTGACTAACTGTTCCAGTACATGTAATGAGAAAATTCCCAGGCCAACCCAATGGTCTGCACAGGCAGCTGGGGAGATGATACTCTGAATTGGATTTTTATTTTAATGCAACTTCCATCCTTAAAGCAAGGAAGAACCTAGGGAGACTACCCTTGGCATGTATGCATCTGTGCATATACATATTCTTTCTTTCTATATATATATTTTCATCTTAAAAGTATTTATTTTGAATAATAATGCCTCATAGTTAGTTCAGTTGATTGTAAGATTCCCGGTTGAATGGCCCTTTTAATTTTCTTCAAGTTGCTATACCTTCTCTGCAGTAGATTTTTTAACTATATAGTTAATTATCTTGTTATAACTTTATCTTGTATAAAAACAAAGAATAACAGGAAGCGGTTTAATATCCAGAAGAGGGATTTTTTTCCCCTTTCACTTGCTGATCACATTAAGGGAAGAGAAAGAAATACATATTTTAATACTTTTAGACTAAATGCAGTTACACTTGGGAAACACATCCAGTTGCATTTCTTTAACAAGGATATTTACTGTTTATGTTATAACAACTTAACATTGTTTTCAAAAAACAGAAGAGCAAATACAATTTTTTATATTTAAAAAAATTAAAAACCATTTTCAATCAAAAAATGCATCTAGTTGACAATCAACTGGAACAATTAGTGGGAGCACTGGGCAGCTCCTTGAACTGTCACCTCTGGAAAGAATGAACACTCTGTGTAAACAGATTTATAGGGGAGAGTTTAGGAGTAACAGAGAATCCTAAAGAAGAAACCAAAAAAATTTAAAAAAAATTAAGAAGAAGTTGAAGAAAGACCTTTATTACAAAGGTAAAAATGAATGTGCCACTTACAACTAAAGGGCTCACTGAATTTTGTATACTGATTGCATGCTCCATGCATGATACTGATCAAGACTACTTGATCTTCAGCCCTCCTAACTTGACATGGCTGCAGTGAAGTAATGAAGATACTTTATCCCTTCCCAAGGCAGATAAGCAAAGTGTTTCAGGTCATTACCAAAGCACTCTTGTCATCTTCCTACTGCTGCCCATTTATGTTATTACTCTGCTAAATATTTTGCCGCCTTCAGCAGCCTAAGATTGCCTTACAGACATCTAGACTGCCTCTTAGATCAAGCTGTGGGCTTCCAAAGGTGAAGGGTGTGCTGCAAGACAGTCTAAATGCCTGTTCTGCAGACTGCACCCATCTTGTACCACATACACTGTTATACACAAGTCACTGTAAGGCACAGGTGTAAAATAACACACACACAAAAAACCCAACCAAAGAAAAAAAACCAAACCACCCCAAAAAAAACACCAAAAAACCCACCAAAACCAAACCAAATTAAAAACAAACAAAAAACACCAACAAACGAACAAAACCAAAATGAAACAAGCAAAAACCCTCAAAACAAACAACTAACAAATGAAAAAGTCCCCCAAAACATCACAACCCAAAACCACCAACAACAAAAATACTAAAAACCTTACCAAATAAACACCCCAAAATTAAAACCTGTGAGTTCAAGCCAAGTTTGGGGCCATACTATCCTCTTTGTCAACCAGCCCTGCACTGCCACAGCCTGGTTTCTAAGCCACCATGACACCGAGAAAACATCAGGAGGAAGTGAACTATGGCCTTGTCTTTCTTATCAGGACAGTTTTGCAGAAATACTATGATGTGATATTTTTGGAAAAAACATCCTAGAATATGACTCTAGGAAATAGTACTTAAGAGTAGCCTGAAACAGAAAACGGAATTCCATTTGCTTTTGACAAAGCAACAGAAGGGCTGAGAAGGAGCCATGGCTGCCCAAAGTAGCATACAAAGAAAACTCCTCTTTGTTTTTCAGGAAAGAAAGGATGAACTGCAGCCATCCTCCCCCAACAGGCTTCAGAGTAACCCCTGGGAAAGGCTGAGTTTTGTATTCCTGTGGGAAAGAGACACTGGAACTAATTGCCACTGCACTTTCATTTAAACTCATGTGCATTTATCAGAACAAAAATTATATATTTATGTGTATAGGAATGGTCACACAGCATTCCAACCAAGCAGGACACCACTGTCATGGTTAAATTAAACAATGGTTAAATTGAACACTGAGAAGAAAAAAATTTACTTGTATTATTTAGCTGTGAAACAATAAGTTGACAAGATCAATTGATAATTATCTAATATTTACCCCAAATGCCCCTTTATCACTTTTATGTCACATAAAACCCATTTCTGATAAGTTTTATGCACACACAGAATCAAGGCTTTAATTAGATGATGTACATATACACTACTTTTACTGCTGGAAAAAGTAGATCCTTTAGCTCCAAACTGAATTAACGGAGAACTTAAGCCTCTTTTATTCAAGATGCACAATAAACAGCCTATAGCATCAGTCCTGGATGAGTCCTAGGAAGGAACTGTGATTCAAATACAGAATTCTTTCCATTACCGTGACAGCGGAAGGAAGTAATTTATTGCAACTAAATAGAGACTGCAGTGTACTTCCCTTTTCTTCTACTCACTAGTGGATTGAGGCAGGTGCAGGGAATAAAGGCTACATATGACAACAGCCCCTCTTCTTCTGCCCAGCTGGATGGAGAACTACATGCAACCTCTTACCCCAGACTTCAATTCCCAGGACAAGGCAAAGTCTTAGGAAGATTCTGTCTCCTTGGTCTTACAAAATGGTGTCCCTGGAGCTCTTTTGCAATTTGGTTCCCCGATGAAAACAAAAAATAAATAAATACTAATGACTCAGAGGAGAAGCTCTGAATCACATACTGAAGGACCTTCTCTCCTTACATGTTGTTTCAATGCTTTTACATTAAAAAAAAAATCAAAGGAAATATGATTTATTATTTATTTAAAGGTAAAAACAAGAAGAGCCTCTTATACATTTAAGTGAGATGCTGATGAAATGGCAGTTATTATTGCTCAGTATAACTTTCCCTGTCATTATACCATAAAGCCTGTGTTACTCTTGACAACACCTTCAGACTATTTCTACAGGCCTACTAATGAAAAATCATAAACCATTATACACCATGCAATGTTTGTAATGAATACATATGTATATTTTGTTAATTTATGCCATGTTTCACACATATGAAGGGAATAAAATCAGGAATAATTATTTCTCAATATAAAATAATCACTGCGTGTGAGTGCACACAGATTGTGGTTATGTTCAGTTCTTGCTTGTGGGAAAATGATAGATAAGATTGCATTGTCATAATATTTATGGAGAAACAGTATTTAACAGCCTTAATCAAAAATGGGTATGCCAACATTCCCAATGACAATCGATGCAAAAAAGAAAGTCACACATTCAGACAATCTAAATTGTCTTCTGTTATCTTCTGCTGTTGTTGGAAATTTTTTTGTTCTGTTTGGAGAGACTGGGTGGTTTTGGGGTCAGTTGAGTGTGTGGAATTAAATCCAGCTCCTAATCTGGTGAGTTATCTATGGTGTGCATGGCAGACACCATCTATTATGCAGCATCAGTGAATGACAGTATGAATAGCAGCCTTTGGCAGTTAAAACTGTGATAAGACCTGGATTCTGAGAGAAGTTCCTGCTCCAGAACGATCTCTATTGTTCCAGCCATCAGTTTGGGCAGAAAGACAGATTCAAAGATAAGCAACGATGCTGGCCTTTTACATAGAAAAATATCACCAAATAATCAATTCACCTGCATTTAGAAAGACTTCTATCAAGTTGGGGATTTTTTTGAAAAATAAAATCCAGTGCCAAGTTTTTAAAATTTAGAACTTAAATATAAAGGATTTCTTGGAGCCAGGATCTGATCCAAGGCAGAATTATTCCATATTCAGCATTTGGATCACCACAACTGATTATTTCCTTAACTCTGGTATAACAGCTTTCATCTCAACCTTATCTGTAACTTCATTGCTGCTGATGGGCATATTTACTGAACTTCAAGCAGCACTCTGCTGCTAACCTAGCTTTCTGCCAGCCTGGACTGGTCTTTCCCTGCAGGAAGGATGAAGAAGCGCTGAGCAGGAGCGCAGAACGCCACGCGTGACCACGACCCCGCAGGCAGAGCGAGGCCGCGCGGTTCCGTGGCCGGGCAGGGGCGGAGCGCCCGTTCAGCACCGCGGACAGCGCCGGCCACCCGCCCCGGGGGAGAGGTTTGCGGCACACGGCATAACCTGAGCTTCCTTCGGACCACCCTCAGCAGCAACGACAACAAAACAGATCGGCTTCCTGAGCTCCTTTGGAAACAGTTGCTGAAACAGCAGATTAAATGACCCAAGGCACTTAATTTTCCTGAGTTTCTAATGAGCTTTTCATAAACCCTCTCCATTAGGGTCCTTTAAGGAAAATAAATAACTGTGGGGCAAGGGACAGAGTCATAGAATTGACTGAAAAACTGTTAAGTGACAGGCAATAATGAGTAGTGGAAAGTGGCTGCCCCTCAAAATGAAGAAAATGTAGAAGTGAATGCTCCTGGGGTTGCTATTGAGATGAGCACTATTTATTAATAACTTGGAAATGTGACTGAACAACTTAGGAACTGCTGTAGCAGTGTAGGAGTTTGCCGGGGTTTTTACCGAGATTCTGAAAAGTTTTACAATCTTCAAGTAGCTAAAGAACTTAGATGATACTAGAAGAAACGTTCAATGATACTAGAAGTGATAAAATGAAAATTCATTAGGAAAAAATAAATATGAGGAAATAGATCTCAGCGTACACTACAGGACCATGAAACAGTTTTTTGAAACATGCAGTGAGAACCAGCAGAGAGACACTGACAAATGAGAGGGCTGGGCAATCACCAACCATATGAAGTTCAACAAGGACAAGTACCAGATTCTGTACCTGGGATGAGGATATCCACCTCAGGATATTATATGCTTCTATGATAACTGGGCAAGGGGTTTTTTTTTGCATATACTGTATAGTATGTAATTGTTCCATTTGCCTCTGGATATATGAAACTACACTTTTTCTAGGGAATATCTAAGAGAAATCATCTGTCACAAGGATTGACTAAATTTAGCTTAAACAGATACAAGGTGATGCAAATTAAAAATAAATTCCATAAATGGCCTGTATCATTCCCATAACGTATCACATCCTGATCACTAAGACTCTAAAGATCTGTTAAAAAGACTGAAAAACCTTGAATTTTAGCTGTTTAAAATCTATAATTATTCTACAGTCATTAACTTAAAAGCCAAATTCTTCAGAAGACCTACAAAGTATTCTTTTTATTTTACTAAATTTCTTCACACCATGAGGGAAAACGAGGGATATAAAATTTAAAAATACAAGCCTCAGATCATACACTGGGTACATTTGAGTGTTCATTAATGTGTTCAGGACAAAAAAAAAGTCACAGCAAAACAACTGACTGCTTCTAAAGCTGAACCAATAAATGGAAGAGAATAAAACAATTAACAAATTTCAGAATTTTATAGCAGCCAAAATTATAAGATACTTAGAGGGAATTCCATGCAGATATTCATAATTAGATAGGATATATTAAAATCTGATCAGGTTCCACTCTTTTCTCTATTACATAAATAAAAGGAGTTTTAAATGAAAGAACAGCAAATGCAGAAGCAATATAGAAAAACATTTCTCTGACATAGCCAATGGAACCAGCTGTCAGATCAGGTCATCGAGATAAAAACCATAGCTACATTTTTGAAAAGAACTGCATAATTTTATGACTGATAATAACATTTGTAGCTATGCCAGGTAAGACAATAAGGGTAATCAAATCTTATGCTTCAGGGTATGAGACAATGAATTGCAAGGTGTAGAAAGAAATGTACAGTGTCACACAAAGGGGTAAGATGCATTAGCCTTTTGGGAAGAGATTTACCTTCTTTTAAAATATCAAGAAATAGCCACTGCCAGAGGCATGGCACGAGATTACAGAGACCTGGTGTCTGATCTGCTGTGACAAATCCTTCATTATTACGAGTTTGGCTTTGATAGACAATAGATTCTCCTGAGTCTTATGGAGCTGAATGCAAATTAAAAGCACATGCTCTATGAAAGCATAGCTTGGAGGAAGGATCTGAAGGACAGAACTGTTAGCCAGTAATTAAGAGTTCTGTACTGTGCTTTCTGGCAGCAATTATTTTAACATAATTCTTAACAGAGTCTATTAAAGAGGAAATGCCAATTAGCAATAGCTTATTGCACAACAAAACAATGACTGCCGATATAATTTACTGCCATAAACTACACAGAGAATTGACTGCTAAGAACAATTGGATGGTTAATTAAAAATGGGGGAGAGCAAGGAGAATCTATATACATTTAACACGCACAAGTCTGATGGAACTTCAGCTCCTACACAGAAAGCTCAATTCAGAATCATGTTAAACTATCCAGTTTGCATATTCTGCATATCCAGCTATGCATATTATTTGAAACACCTTTCAAATTAGAGTGAAATTATGATATTTTGCATACAATTTTTCAGATTGTTCATACCTGCCAAATACTCAGTTATCCATTTGAGAGAAAAATTTGTGGGCACACTGTATTTCCCACACTTCACATCAAGAGAGATGCCAAAACAAGAGGCAAAAAGGAGCCTTGATCTTAGCCAAACAATCTGGTTCCATATACAGAACACAGTTTTCTGTTATAAGGTTTTCTAGGAATGCTGCAAATTACTTCCTGAATTACTGACCTTGATTTTCTAGCCTGGTCTGAGCCCTGTATTGTCCCTCATCCAGTTGTTCCATCAAAATGTATGAGTGACACAGAAAACATGCAGCTAGTGTTGCGCAAAGAAAATGTAGAGTTAGGAAAGTGTTGCTGTGCAAGAAAAGTCTCCAAAAAGGTCTAAAGTGTGCTTTTCCAAGCTTATAAAAGTGACATTAGAACTGCAAGCTTAGCATAGATCTGTTAGTTGACTTTGCTTCTTAATTCTGTGTGTTTTTACCTTACAGAAAACAATGGCAGCAGGAGGAGAGAACTACCTTCAGTCTGGAGATTTAGGGTGCCTGCACTACAACCTGTCCCATTAGGCTGATAAAACAAACCATCACAGGAAGCTGGTATGCAATGGCACTGATGCACACAAAATGACAAGACAGATGGAAAGAGAAAGTTTTCAGTCGTAAGAGCTGCACTGTTTTGCAATCAAGATGTTCAGCTATGTGGAAACACAGTTTGGCGGTGTTATCACCTAGAAGACTGCAACTCCCCATAAAACTGAATGGAAGGAAGAGAAAGAAAAATGATGCTTCTGCTTTCCCCCTAGAGGGTGGAAAAAAATTGAAATGAGATATTCTTTTATGGTTTTATTTTTTGAAAATTTTTGTTAACATGATAGTTAGAGACCCTCTGCAGACACATTTTTCCATGAACTTTTGAATATGCCTGATTTTGTTTTAAAAAACCCTCTTACTTTCTCAGTTTCTAACCCTAATTCTTTGAGTCCCTGTATTGAATCTGAGAATTAATTATCTCTTGCCTCAATAAATTAGAAGCAATCTTTGCTTTTAAAAAGAGAACATAACTCAAATGTGTTTTGTCTACCTCAGAGTGAGCTCATGCTTTCTGAAGTTGCAGGTCACATGCAGCACTGCAGAAGATGGCACACAGTTATTGATGAACCACCTGATTGATCTGGTTTAAATTTTAGAAGAGGCTTAGCCTTCCTCTGGAGAAAAACCCTGGCTTTTATTTTTCCTTTAGACACATTGTCAGTGAACTTTTAGCATAGCTAGCTGCCATAAATAAAAGTGAAATATCATCAAACCTGAACTTGGAAATAAATAATGGTTATAAAGTATCTTATGGACCTGATTTGATTGTTAGTGAAATCAAGTAATTACTTACTTGACCTCATCTTCTCAGATGATGTGTTAATCCCCTTCTCATAAATTATTAGCATACTTTGTAGGTTAATTAACATATTACTTAAAAAAGAAAAGCAGAGCTGAAGTATTTTTTTTAGATTTTTTACTTTCAAAATAGCACTAAAATCTTTCTTTCATTTCTACATATTTATTGGGGTTAAGCTCTGGTAAAATGTGTAATAAGTAAGTGAAAGGCCTAAGAGTATATTCCAAATCAAAGAAGTCAGACATTTCTTTCTTATTAGGCTGTCTTTCCAGATACACAGAATTTTATCAAAATGTTATTTTCATCAAAACTTCCCAAAAGAGTTGTCTGACTCAGTTTCTGCTTCAAAATCTACTATTGTTACTGAGAAGATGAATTTTTGGAAAGTAACACAATCATCATAAACAGTGTTCAGATTCACTATTAGGCTTGCTCCAAAAAGCTCTGTTAAAGACATATATACAGCTTTTAATTATTTTGCTACTGTTCAGTAGAAAGCATGATAGGTTTTATAAAAATATATATTAGACAACTACAGACTTGAAACAAACATCAAGATGTTACCACTATATGCACAGAGAACTAGATATTGCATTTCTGTAATAGTGCACAGCACAGATGCTGTACACTGATATAAACATCATAGGTTCTTGGGAATGGAGATATAGACTTTCTGGTTTAAATTGGAGGCTTGTTCCTAGTAAGCTTTAAATTTAACTGAAATACAGACTACTAAATAACTAAACAGAGCAGCAATCTTTCCTCTAAAAAGAGATGGAGCTCTAAACTAGGATTATTCAAATCGTATTATTTATAGGAGTTCCTATTTAGATTTTCTTTTATGCTAGTCTAGAAAAAATGTTTTTAGATTTAAGTCAGCAAATCCTAACCTGTGAAATACAGTTCTCTAGACGACCAAAGGAAACTGGGGTTTTTTTCTGGCAGTTTAGTTTGAGTGCTGGAAGGATGCATCTAAGCAACTCAAATAGCACTGGGCTACTCCAGACAGAGTAGCCACAACTCAAAAATAAGCTTCTCAAAAGCATTCTTAGAGATGTATGTGTTGTTCTTATGGAAATGCTTCTTCAGAGATTCAGCTAAAATAAAGATATTACTCTTAGGCACCAAACCCTTTATTCCCCCGAATGTGCTCATTCCTCTTGGACCATAAGGAGCACCAGAAGACACTGTCCATGCAAAAGCCTGGTTTTATCTCTAAAAATCTGCTCTATGCTTCCTTATAAAAACAAGTTGTTCCCATTCTAGCATTCTGCTTTAAAATACAAAGCTATGCCCATTATAACCACAAAATTCTATTTGAACTATTTTAGCTAAAGGTACAGGCTGGAAAAGATCTTTAATTTCTCAACTGTCCATTTTTTTCTAATGACGCATTGTTGTGGTGCGTTTTGTGTTGAATGATTTGTTTGGTTATTCCCTGAGCTAATAGTTTAGTCCTACGTTGTACTCCCCCCCTCTTCCCTGTATTGTTGGTTCTGCCCAGATTGTATCCACTTACTTGGTTGTCAATCCTTCCATAACCCTGCCCCTTCTTCCAGACTGTTCCCTATCAATCCCCCAATCCTCGATACCCTATTGGTTGTTTAGGTTGCTCCCCTCCCCCTAGGTTTCCTCCCTGGTTTCTGTTTTGTAATACCTGCCTTGTACCCCTCTCCCTATTGGATCCTGTCTTGGTTTGGAAAGACAGGGAAAGCTGGAGTTTCCTTTGGAATGGAGAATGTAAACCCTTCACCCCCGCCAAATTATAATTTTGGGCAATTAAGGGCTTTCAGGCAAAGATTTGGGAATAGGAATAACAGTTCTTTACTAGGAATATTAACAATACAAATGTAGTAGAAAACAAAACTACCCAACCAAACAAGCAAACAAACAAACAACAATCCTGGAAAACCCTGACAGAGTCAGAGCTACAACCTGACACCCTGTTGGTCAGGGTGTTGGAAGCAGTCCAAAAGTGAGTCCTACTGGAGTGGCAGATGTGGTTCTGTTGAAGTAGAGATGATCCTGTAGAGAAGGGTCCAGTGATGGTGAGAAGGGTCCAGTGATGGTGAGAAGGGTCCAGTCTTCCTCTGGGAGTCCGTTGGAACCAGATACCTGTGTTCCTACATCTCAGTTTTTATCCAGGTAGGAATGGTTGGCTCCCCCCACTGGGTGGAGCATCTCACAATGGAATGTGTCATGCCCTTCGTGAGCCTTAATGGCCCATTAGCAGAAAATATTCCCCTGGAGGTAGGACCGGAGGTGAAAGAGATAAGAAACCTTGCCCCACCTGGTTTTAACAGTTGGCCCATTATCAGAAGGTATCCACCCCCTTCCCCCAGAGTTACAAGAGATAAAGAAAAACATCTCCCCAACTGCTTTTAACAGATGAAATAGAATACACATTTTTAATTCCATAACCCACGACAGATCCCTACCCTCAACTCTGCCCCTAAGCAGTCCCTTAAAACCCACTGTCTTTCTTTGTTTGAGGTCTCAGCCCCTGCTCTGTCTTTGAGTTAGGTTGCATTTTATTTTGTGTCTTTATAATAAACGATCCTCGGAGCTGTAGGCTGAGCCCATCCCACATTCTTTACGCTGATCTGCCAGCGGCTGCCTGGGACACTCAGGGTCCCGGGGGGAAGGTGTCACACCCCTCAAAGCACATTAACATCCAGGTGCTCGGCAGCAATGCGTCAGAGTTTTTACTTGATAGCAGCATAGGAAGTGAAAGCGTAGAGGTGATCTGTTAAACATCTTCCATTTCATTAAACTTGATCACCAAGCTGGTTTCTGCCTATAGAAAATGACTTTCTGTTCTCTCTGCACAAAGAAATCTGCTCATCCCCTTCACTCAGGTACTGGAGTTTCCAAGACATGAAGACCCCAAGAATTCAGAATCTCTCCTGGAGGAGGCTTCAATAGACATTGTGTACCTGGCAGAGCAGCCAGGTTGGAAATGGGTATAGAACTGAGATATTTTGTGATGTCTTCAACGAAAACAAAATATTAGACTTGAAATCAGGCAATTCAGTTCAGTTACTCTAACGAACATAATGAATGTTTATATATTTTTCCTTATGGTTAGTTCTTAGAATTGAACCTCAAAAGATACTTGTTCTTATTTAAATTCTTGAAGGAAAAGAGTATATGTTAATCTTCCTTGGCAGATTTCCATATTTTGTCAAGGATTTTTTTTTCTTTTTCATACCAGATTAAATGCAGATACTATCACTGCCATATCTAGGACAACTTATTTCTATAGCCTGACCAAAAATCTGTTGTGAAGGGTTAGAAGAATACTACACCACTAAATCTGCTTCAAAAATAGAAATAAAGACAGTTTTGAGTTTCACAGATGTAAGAGACAGAAGTTCTGTCCAAGCTATATCTCTATCCTTGTATATATTATGACATCATAATGACTCCATCAGCTATAATAAAAAATGAATTCCCTTGACATGTATTACCCGTAAGTGCAGCGTAGTAAATAAATGATTCATGCAAGTTCAATTACAAGGGTATGATGTCTACAAATGCTAAGTACCTGCAAGACAGCAACAGTAAAAGAAATGAACCTATGCAGTGTTAAAAATGCCTTTCAGCTAAGATTTCTGACCATACCTTTCATCTCTTTACATGATTTTACATGTCTTTTACTAAACACACTCATGGTAACAATCCACTAGAAGGTTATATACAGAGTAGTGTTTCTATCCTTACTATACATAAATCTAAAAATAGAACTAGGTTGCTCTTTTGCTCCAGAGGCAGTAAAGAAATCTTTTTATGAACTGGAATTCCCATTGAATTTAAGGTTCCACCTCTGCCTCCTGTAGGTTAAATTACTAAGCCTTTAAAATGAAAAATCTCTACCCATGATGATTTACATACATGCAGTCTAAACACATGTATTTTGTTTCCTAAATATATGTAAGATGACATGATGAACAGAGTTCCTTATATTTTACAACTATTTAGAGGAAACAATGACTCAGGGAGTAGGTGATCTACTCTAAATCATGTCTAGTTGATAATCCTTGGCAAATGCGTTCGAAGTCTATATACCTTTTACAAGAGAACCACTCATGGTAGTAAATTCTGAATATCATTAGCAAAAAATAATTTCTGAATGGATTTGGTGTAACACTGTCATCGTTTTACACAGGTTTATAGTTACCCATTCACTCACAAATGAAATAAGGACTGTCACAAGGACTTCCTAAATTTACTTCCCACCTCTGCTAGGAGACAGCACTAGAGGGGTGAAAGAGGTCTTCCAGGAGAACAGAGTATCACTGGCAAGTCATCACTACATCTGGTCTTATCCCAGTGTTAAAAAATGGAGTAAAGAAAATAGCACATAGTTTAAATATACCCTCCACAGGTGCATATTGTCATAATTAGTAGCAACTTGGATATTTTTTAGGGTTCCACTTTACAAAAAACAGCATATTTTAATGTCTTCTATGTTATTGTGTTTAGTTGCATTTTCAGTACAATTAGAAAAATCAACAATAAATTGGGAGATTTCCTCTTCTGGACAGGGCATTGAAGCCCTCATGTTTGATTGCAAGAGTTTTACAAGTCTACTTTTAGCAACTGAGTCTTGAAATGTCTTTCACCCAACCCAAGGGGCAGATGCCTGCAGGGTGGATCAAAACTTCACAATGCAAGAAATGAGAAATGCAAATGTCAGTTTGCTTATTTCACTGTTATGGCCATGAAAGTAGAAAAAATAATTTGTCTAGTACAGGAATCTCTTGTGATAAAATAAATGTGTGAGAACAAGGACAAATAGAGTTCAAAAATGACACCGTACAAGAAAATAATACACATATTTACATTCAAAGTATTTGAGTCCACAAGGTCAAGGACATTCTAAGGCCATTTTTACCATAAGCAATATCAAGGAAAAATACCTCTTCTAGGTTTGATGCTTATTTGATATCAAAACAGTATAAGAGATCTGCTGAACATGAAGAGAAAGTTGCAGTACAATTTGTTCACTTTTTAACATTTAATTATTAGAACTTACAGCATCTGCCATAAAAAAAATCTTAGAACAACAAATCCTTAAGTCCTTTTAAGTGGAAGCAACTAAACTTGTTGTCTAAGACTGAAACACTTGAGTATGCAATTCCCCTATACTGTACCAGAAAATTGCTGGGAGAGATTATTCATAAAATATCAATGCTTAATTATTTATTAATGAATTTAAACATGGCACCATCCCCTTCAACTTTTCTTTTCACACATGCACAGCTTGAATCTAAGGAAAGATGCAAATAAAATAAAGAGAAGGCAAATTATTTGAACTCCTTATTTTACAGCAGCCAAATGATCTGAACTGCAGGGCAGTGAAGTGTTTTTATACAAAAAATATGCATCAGGGTTTCTGCCGAATTTTATGAAGTAGTAATAACAATATTGTCTGACATGTATATTTCTCCTGAACCCTAAATGGATGTAAAGGTTTGTCCTTATACTCATCTCCCTTCAAAACTCTACCATACTGCAGCATTTATCTTTATTAATTCCTTCAGCAGTTTTTAATTTCACACTTTTCCTTTCTTTTTAAAGCAGTAAGCATTACTGTAGAGATGTATTAAAAATAGATATACACTATTAAATTACACCACAAGAGTAAACTGAAGCTAAAACTAAGAATTCTGCACACTGATGTTTTTTCTTTTATTTTTAATTATGCAAAAAATGTAGCAAATTTTATATGGGCTTTTCTTCTAGTTTAGTACTGTGATTAATTTGGTGTGCGTCTAAGAATATGAGGCCCCTAAATATCCTTTTAGGGATAGCTGGAAGAATCACACTACCGGTTTTTATTAAATCAGTGTTCTCTTTGCAAGTTCCAGTATATGCCATAAGATCCACAGACAGAGTTAAGAAACGTAGAAACCCAGATGCTGTCCACTCAAAAAAGCACCTTTACTACCCACACTCATGTTCTTCACAAGTCTGTGCTTGGACAATGGGAAGCAGCTCAGAAGTACCATGGATTCTTGAGGCACTTCTTGAAAGAAAACACATATCTGGTACCCTCAACTTCATAGTGTGCTGCAGTTGTATCTCCTGGAACTTTTATCTCTTAAGGATACAGCAGCAGGGTTACAGGAAGGTTAGGTGTAGTCAGAGAGAAAAAAAGGCAGAGCTGTTCATACATGTCTCTATCTTGATCAAGATGCACTAAGACTGTTCAAGACTGAGTCTGCACTACCAGTTGTGGCAAAACTGCAGTTCTGAATCCAAAATCTGAGTTACAGTTCTGCTCCTGATGTCCACACTCAAAAGCTATAGAAACATAGGAAAAACAGGTCAATACCCAAACAAGCTGTTCCCATAACCCACTCTGGAAATAACTATAATTTCTAAAATGGCAAATAGAGCTTTCTGTTCACGCAGACTCAAACAACACCAAGCACTTACTGCTGTAATGGAGAAGGAACCTGCCTCAGCAATTCTGCTGTTAGAGGATGTGTCTCCTGAGTCCCCCTAAAAAGGTCAATGAGAAGAATAAACTTAGCTCCTCTAACACATCTTCTGGAAAAGATGATCTCCATCTCTTCATTGTGGAGAGAAGCTACAATGATCAATCTCACTTGGTGAATACCCATTGTAAATATGCAATATAAATAGGTATTACTGTAGCTTGAACAGACCACTAAGTGAGTAGGCTCCAAATATCTTGGCAGACCAAGGCCACAGAGACCCTCACTTCTTGGATCCCCTTGTTCCCTAAGTAGTCTCTGCTAGCAAGTCTTAGGCTCTCACAGATGAGTGCATATAACCAAATAAAATGTTCTAGCATATGTTTTAGACGGAATAGCAAATATTCCAAATAATATCCCTCTAAAGGTTTTTCTTTCTCAGTTCTTTTAACTCCTGTTTATTCTTCCTCACACTTGGCTAGCTACTTCAGTCTACATGGTACATTTTTAGATTAAATTAAGGTTAGCAAAAGTAAGACTAACAGATTTACCAGGTTTTTCTGTTGCCTTAAGATTCAATGATCAAGTTCTTCACAAAAGAACACTTCAAAATTTCTATTAAAACTTATGAAATTAAGAATTATCAGACGGGTTTGAAATCCAAGTTTCCAAACAGCAAATATCTGGTGATATTAAGACCAGAAATACCTCAGGAGAAATAAAATTGCTCTAGATGGCATTTTTCACGTGTTGGTATCAGTGTTCAGATTGCCCAACGATTCAACTAATCTTTTTAATGACACCTTGCAACAGGCAATTGTAAACGTGATCCCGCTGTTGCAGTAATGGACAATCTGACTCCTGTTTGATATGGTGGTTATTTTCTGAACCATCATTATATCTGTAAGGGTATCAGTTTTGAAACTAGCAGTTTATTGCTACAGATGACCTGTTTCAAATGTGATAGATATCATTCTCTCATGCCCATCAGATTTGCATCTCTATTTTCTTCTTATCCATTTTTCTTTTGCATCTCGAAGCAACCTTGTGCATTAGTGCTATTCAGTATGGCAGAGCCTCACATTAAAACATCAGTACTGTAAGTGTGGATTTGCCATACAGCTCCGTCTTTGAATAAAATATGCCAGTATTTTACTAAAGTAAGTTCTACCACTGGAAATAAATACCAAGAGCAATACTGTCCCATACAGCATTCCTTTTATTTTCCAGAGCCCTTACTTAAGAAAGACCTGCAATTGACTGATTACTTCACAACCTCGCTGAGTCTGATAGACTCACGCTGTGATAATGGAACTATCAATGCAGTTATAATGTACTTACACTCTGTAGATAGCTGTTTCAAATGGAGCAACATTCCCTTCCAGCCCAATGCTTCTCTGCAAGGCTGGAAGGCCCAGTAAAGATTGAATAGATACCCTTAAAAAGAGCAAGTTAATACAAGCTTTCACTGACCACTGGTCTTCTGTGCTACATTAAATGCTGATGCCACTTTTTTTCCCATTCTATTCTCTCATTTAACATAAAGCTTTAAACTGATTTTCTGTGGAGAAGAGTAAAGTAATAAACATCTTAAATGTATTTTCCTACTTTATACTACTTCACAGTAACAATATCAACATAACTAATGACTAGTAAATGACCATGTTCCATGCTATTAGCATGTTATACAGGCCAAGTTTTTTAAAGAGATATTTTACAAAGCAGACCAGTCCACATCATGAGGGATATAATTTGTGTCAAAAAGGTACTTATTTAGTTGTAAAATGTGACAAAAGGGCACCATTTACAAAAGTGCATGAACAGCAGTCAGATCTAAGACCCAACTTCACTCTCTATTTTTGAAACACATTACAAAAAAATCCACTCCAAACAAACAAAACCAAACCAACCAACACAACAAAACACCCCCACACATGCACATGCCCCCAGAACCCCAAACAAACAGACACAAATATCCTCCTCATTGTGAAGAGCATGGATGCCTCAGCTCAGATCCAAAAAATGCCCTCCATCTTCCAAATAGTGGCTTCATTCACCATGCCTCCTGGGACCAAGCCCTACTTCATTAACAAGATGGTCTGAGAAAATGCTAATTGAAAGTTGTGCCCTGTAACAATATATACAGTGAAGTTATATATGTAGTATTAAAAAAATAAATGTCATAGGGTTCTGGCCATACTGGCTTCACTAACACAATCACAGTGGGGCTCACAGAAATTTTATCTAGTTTTGAAGTTCTTTGACATGTAAAGAAATGAATGGGCATTGCAGATGTACTACCTGCATCTCACTACCAGCATGCCATTGGACACCTGTGCTGAACACCTTCATTCCTCCAGTGCAACCTTTATCACTTAGGTACCTAAACATACTCATCTAGACTTCACAGGGAGTCTCTGGGGATGCACAGTTTTAACTCAACTGCAGTTCTCTGGCAGAGATGGCTGTTGCCTTAGAGACTTTACACGGAGCCTGGTTTAAATACATTTCAGAACTCTAAAGCCTCAATTTGGCTTGTGAGGCCATGTAAAAGGAACCATACCTCAACAGAAGCTGAACTTGTTTGAAAGTTTGATTTATAGTCAATTTTAGTTTTATCACAGTAGCAAGTCACAGGGAATCTGAGTCAAACATCTTCAATGGGCTGTAATATAATTTTTTTTTTTTAATACACCCTTACATCCCACCTTCAAAGTAGTGGATTATTGGCACAAAAGGGGTAAAGAAAATCAACATAGCTGTACAGACTTTGTATTACCAGGGGAAAAAAAAGTGAAATAATGTTAGTAAGTCAGATGTTCTCAGGTTGGCCAGGCCTGGTGGTGGTCACTGTACAATATATAATGAACCAACTGACGTTCATTGAGAATTTAGAGAGAATGAAGAGTTTGGAGACAAGAGATCAAGCACTGCACCTGTCCTTAAAAATGGAAAAAGCAGTCAGAAAGGAGTGAAAAGCAGTCCTATACTTTCAATAACTGGAAAGATGTTAAAACAAATTATTAAACAATCAATCTTTAAAGACCTTAGGGATAATAATGTGATAGGGAACAGACAATTTGGGTTTTCCAGAAGAAATCAGTCAGGCCAATCTCATTTCCTTCTCTGACAGACCAACTGCTGTAGTGGATAAGGAACAGGCAGCAGATGTGATATAGCCTTACCACTAAGGCTGTTGATGCTGTCACACGTGACATTCCCAGAAGCAGAAGAAATATGGTCAAGACTGAATTGCACTCAATTTAAAGGATTTATCAGCTCTTCTTCATCAAGCTGAGAAAGGTATAAAGAAGATGTGCAATGTCTTGTCTCAGGTCCTGGAAAACCTGCCATTCTCATGAATGGCTTAGATGAAAATAGTTTGTATGTGTATAAACCCTGCAGATGTCACTGCATTGACAAAATTTTTGCAATTTTAAGAACAACTTCAAAAAATCAGGACTGGACAATGCACATGCACATGAATATATTGGGAAAATTGACTAGACACCAACAGGATAAAAAGCCTGGGGTGACAGCATTTTACCAGAAGAACAAGAGAGACAATAATAGCTTTCCAGTATGGGAAATTGTTACAGCCAGGTGACCATTAGTTGTTTTCTGTGTTCACTGAGAATAGAGCAAGGTGCAATCATCCTGATCTGCTCTCTGAGAATGGACTGGGAAAAAAAAACAAAACCAAAACAACAAAACCAAAACACAAACCCACAGCTATAATAACAACTCTTTCCAGTGCTTTTTAGTCAATTGAGATTGGGAAAACATCAACACAGGAGGTTTTCCAGACTCCTTAATATCTGTTAGGGAGAGTCATGAATCTCATCCTATAGAACAGAGACTTGAATGAGAATAAACCTTGAGGTTTCTTCTTGGATTTCGTAACCTAATATCTTGCAAAAGTAAGAACTGTCATTTATCTATGGCTGTTCTTTGACTACATTGGGCATGCATCATCATCTGCATCATCATCATCATCCTTATTTTTGTATTTCTCTTTCTCTCCACAAGCCAATAAAAACCAATCAAGACAATAGAAGTTCTATTTATATGTGCACCTTCAAATTACTGCTAATTCAGTATTACATTTTAGTTGCAGAGGGTTACTGTTTAAGCACAAGAGAATACCAGAAACCACAGCGGTAACTTTTTAAAACTGGCTGGAAGATAGCAAGTTGTGGGTTTGCATTAAGAGGTGATGAATATACTTGACTGCAGAATCAAAGAAAATACACAGAAATCCTTCAACAGAGAATAAGTACAAAGTCAACAAGGAAATTAAATGACGCTTGCAGCATTTCTCTACTCACCATCCACTTAAAAAATGCTTTCATTTTATGGATATCAGATTCAAGCTTCTAGAAGGAACTCTTCTGTAAAATTTATGTCAAAGTTTATGGCACAACATTCATGCATTGCACTGTGGGGTTTTTTTCAGATGACAATATCTATGTTAACTTCTTGCATTCAGATAATAAATATGTTGACAGTAGAACATTAGGGTGTTTATCTCTGCTGTGATGGATAAAACTGTACTCTGAACAAACAAAACTGACCTTGTGCTAGCCACATGTGAAGAGCTGCTCACCTGCCAGAGGAATATTCTTCTTTACAGGGAAGGGGGGAGATGGCTTTTCCCTGTCAGGCTAGTTTTACAATAGAATATTGATACATACTGACAAACAAGGAACTGAGGGAAAGGACTTCATACATTTATGACAGCTGCCACAATATCCCACTATTTTCTGACTTAGTTGAAATTGGACAATAAATCAATAAACCTCTAGCTGATTGTTACCTTCAGTGAAATATGATGCAACATAATTTAGAAGGTGATTTTAAAGATTAATTCTCTGGAGATTTTATGACACACATTTGAGGTTTATTTTCTTTTTCCCCATGAAAAATGCTTTAAATCCATGTGTAAAATTGAGAAAGTTTTCATCCAAATAACCTGCTTTTGTCCCTTTCTTACCCTGCTTCTGTTTTCAGTCATATCAATATTATTACAGGGCACTGTTTTCAGATTTGAAGTCATACTGGCTTTTGCTGGAGAGATTATAGCACAGAGAGTAATGCTGATCATACATGCAGCTCAACTAGGTCCTGCCTTCAGCCTGGTTTTTATGAGCACATCTCTGCACCCACATGCTTCATCCATCAAAGCACATACTCTGTATTCTGAAATCGAGCTCATAGAAAAAAATTCCTGACTTCCCTTTCTTACCAAAGTAAAAAAAAAGAAATAATTTGTGTTTTAAAAGTGCAGTTCATTCTATTTCAATGTTTTAAGTGGCTTTGTCATACAATTTCATGGGCTGGCTGCTGGAAACCAATCAGGTTAACATTTTAAACACAGCTACTCAAGTGACCCTATGCAGTTCTGCTGCATACACGAGTCCCATCACCTCCTTCAGTGATACAAGCAGACTGACAAATTTTGGATTTACATTTTAAATACATCCCATAGTATTTCAAAATTACATTCCATCATCCCTATCAAATAAGATTATCTTCATAAAGAGTAAAATGCAACTAAAAAATGAGAATGTAAGTTTATGTACTTAAGATCCAGCTGAGTCCTCTGCCATACTCACATGTACACTTAAGTATTTGCATTTACCATGTAATGCAATCTTCACTTTAATTTTTTTGTTAAAACTTTGCGTATGACTTGGCCTGATCCAACATCATACCACACTTGATAATACCTCCAAAAGATAAACTAGATCTGTTAAAGATTCATGATGTCACTTTGTCTATAGCTATAGTCAACAAGAGATGACCTTTCAGTCCCATATATTCCTAAGAGTATAATTAGACTTACCAAGCAATCTCTAGATTGACTGAAGTACTTAGCAGGGTATTAGCAAGAGTTGAACTCAATTCAAGCTTCAGTTGCTTTAATTAATATGGAGTTTGAAAGCTTTCATTTGATGTGATAGTACAGAGAGAGCAGAAGTCGAGACCTGGCAACACTCAGCTGTCTGCTGCCTTAGTAGAGAATATAGTAAAAGAGTGGCAAACAACATTAATTATATAGAAAACAAACTGTGATTAAGAAATGAAGCGTTTCCTCCAAGTGTACTGACAGGTGTGATGTTAATTCATTAACTGTAAGATATGAAGGAATAATTACACAGGTAATTTTGATCATTCCCTGCAATGCACCATGGCTTTATAATATTTGAAAACCCCACATGATAAGCACTACAGACAGATATACAGTCAAGCCCTTAAAAGGCAAACCTTTAAAAAATGCAATTTTTCCATTAAGCCACAAATCTGAATTTAGAGTAATCCATAGCCACATTCCAGAGAAAGGGTGACAATTCCGTGGACAGGAGGAATTCTGAATTTCAGATTAAATTCAGTGAGCATACCGCATCTGCAGGTGAAGTGACACACAAAACAATGTCAAACAAGCTGATAATCTTCAAAAGGCTGATGTGATCCTGAGACAATTTGCTTCCCATAGCCAGTATCACTGGCCACCTTTGCTCTAGGTTACCAGATAGAATTTGCAGAATAAAGATGTGGGTCAATCCACAAGGTCAGATTTACTTTGTGAAAAAATTCACAGGAGAAGATAATTGCACTTTTCTTCTGCATTCTCTTCACACTTACCATCCTGACTGCTTTAATGTTTTATGAAGAAATTGTAAGAAGGTATTAATATTCTTACATATGTAATGTAATGCCAATTTAACCAAGAGGTATGAATTAACTGACTGTGAAGTTTTAAAACAGTTCAGCTAAACAAGGACAAAATTTGGAGGTTGCTCACATTTTGATTTAAACTACACTAATATACAGTAATTTATACACCACAGTAGTTTTACTACTGTGACAGTTTTAATATTAATAAGGAACTGGTGTAAGCACAAATATAAATTGAAAGAAGCGAGGAAAGAACTGAAGAAGAGAAAAATTGAAACTGCACTCTTTCACTATACACCTCATACCATGTATTGGGTTTGCATGGCCAGATTTTGAAGCAGGGGCTTATGGAGATGGCTTCTGTGAGAAGTTTCTGAAGCTTCCCCTATGTCCAGCAGAGCCAATGCCAGGAGGCTCCAAGACAGAGCTGCCACTGGCCAAGGCTAAGCCAATGTGCAATGGCAGTTGTAGCTCTGGACAACAGATTAAATAAGGAAAAAAGTTATTGCAGAGAAGTGATTTTGACCAGAGAAGACAAAAGTGAGAGTAAGTGAGAGGAACAACCCTTCAGAGACCAAGGTCAGTGAGAATGAGGAGAAGGAGGAGGCACCAGAGCTGAGATTCCCCTGCATCCCACGTTGCAGATCATGGTGAGGCAGCTGCGCCCCTGCAGCCCATGCAGATCCTCAGGAGATCCACCTGCAGTCAGTGGAGGAGGCCAGACCAGAGCAGGTGGGTGCCTAAAGGAGACTGACCTGTGGGAAGCCTGCACTGGAGCAGGCTCCTGTACCTGTGGCTCTACAGAGAGAGAATCCCATGCTGGAGCAGGTTTAGGACTTGTGACCCCATGGAGGACCCACGCTGGAGCTGGCTGTTCCTGAAGGACCTGTAGAAAGGGACTCACACTGGAACAGTTCATGATGAACTGTAGCCCTTGGGAGGGACTCACACTGGACAAGTCCATGGAGGACTATCTCTTGTGGGAGGGATCCCATGCTGGAGCAGAGCGAGGTTTCCTTTCCCTGAGGTGGAAGCAGCAGCAGAAAAAACATGTCCTAACTGACTGTAACCCCCATTCCTTGTCTCTCTGCCCCACTGGGTGGGAGCAGGTAGGGGAAGGAGGAAGTGGTGTCAAGTCTGTTTCTGTGACAGTAATCAGTGAATGATGTCTCCTTGTCCTTATCCCATCCCATCAGCCTTTCACTGTATTTTCTCCCCCCTGCCCAGTTGCAGAAGGGAATGACAGAGTTGCTTTTGGTGGGTACCTGGCATCCAGCCACAGTCAAACCATCACAAGCAGTCAGTAAGTTGCAAAGAGATCCTACTTTTCATGAAAACAGGAGCAACTCTCCTTTAGTTGTGGACTATTTGGTGCAAAGACATTTGTACAACCCTGAAAATACCCATTCTAGCCAAGCAGCAGCACATAAAGGGAAAAATAAAAGTGTTAATTTTACCTGCTTAACATCAGCATCAGTGAAACTGCAAGTATAAGCTGAAGGCACATAATCATGTAGTGATTTCTCAATGCACCCAGGGACCAGTTTTCAAATTAAACATGAGCAGATGGAAAGGCAAACTACTCCAAATATGAAGTAAAATGTTCCAGTTTAGGAAGGTTTTCCCCACACACAAGTTTTTACCTGTTTACATAAACAGGATCAGTTAAACCACTGTAAATCCATGTTCAGCATCCTGTTTTTTATCTCTCACTGTGAATATGATTGCCTTTTGGATCTTAGGGGAAAAGGGGCATTATTCAGTCAGTAATTTTTGACTACTGGAAGTACCTTCTGATATTAGGTATGAGCTCAAGGGGACTCCTAATAGGTTCTGGACTTTTTTTTTTTTTTTTAATGACTTCCCCTCCCACCCCCTCATGTTCTTAATATGGGACCTGGCTAAATGAATCCTTCTAGGGGGTCATTTTCAAAGAAATCGTAATGATCACTGTGAAAACTAGAAGTCTCTTGGTGTTTCCCCAAGGCAAAGAAATACTGCATATCACAAAAGGGGTATAACAAATTTTTATTTTAATTAAATGTTTTCTAGTGCCCCTTTTCCAGTTAAGAGAATCATTTTAATTCTCAAGCTTCACTAGAAACTGATTACTGGGTTTGGAAACTGGTGAGTCAAGTCACAATTCATCCATCTGCCTACCAAAGACACTATCTACATGAGGCACAATTACCTAGGAAAGGTATTAGCCCATCCAAGTGTAGGTATATGAAAAAGAAATTGTTCTTAAAGAGGTCAGTGGTGGGTCACAACAAACAGCTCAAGGCTTAAAGAAAGATACACATCCAGTCATTACATTTGCTAATATAATATCAACCCACTGTTCTGCACGGCTTCCCCACTCGGTACATCATTAGAAACCTATACTATCTCCTACATTGTGTATTCCTATCTGGAGACAGAAAACATAAATTATGCAAGATATCAATAAATAAGAGCTCCTAAATGGTCTTTAACAATAAAAACTGCTGAGCTTATGTGCAGCTGAGTTGCAAATCCAACAGAACAACAACCAGATAAATACTGCTAATAGCTATAGTTTAAAAATAAAAAAAATAAAAATGCCAGAGACCATGACCTTCTAAATTATGCATGCTTTTTTATTCTTTACATTCCCAGAAATCATGTCAGTGGTTATTTGGTTTAGCCCTTTGGAACTGAAATTTGGGTGTGCAAATCTTCTCCTCCCAAGATCCTTCAAGACAAAGAATGTGTGCCCATCTCTGCACAGAGAAGGTGGACACGTAAGGCTCCGGCTGCCTTGCAGAATTGAACCATTTGCAATGAACTGGGTGTGATGGACCTGGCTAAGCAGAAATATCCATCTTTTTCATGTGGGCATTGGTAATAGATTAACCAATTGACAGCTCACTGTCCATGCTGATCACTGTTAGAAGAGATTTTTTGTTACAGAATTAAGTCTCTAAATTTGAACTCCTTCCATTATGGGCACAACTTCAACACCTGCAGGCACGGCAATGCTGAAATGTCACAAGAGGTCAAATAAGCTCCTAATAGAAGAATGACTTGGATAACAGAAAATCAGGGAAGTTTAAACATAAGAGCAAGTTGAACCCTTTCAGGAGCCTATGTCCACACTGGAACCAAGACCAGATAGGATCAAATGATTTAAAATCAATGTACTTACACCTACAGTTAGCAACCTGGTATAATCTTTCTTTCACATGAAAATATAAAAACATCTTAAATGAAAAGGCACTATATAGAACAGTCCATTTCTCTAATATAAACAATAGTCAAATGATATGTTTTGATGGATATAGGAAATTAAAATCAGTCTAGTCTCTATTTGTCACACATCTTAAGTGGAAAATTGACCTTTTTTGTAACAATGCTTTTTGCTATTCATTTTAAAATCCCCAAACTGGGGATTTTAACTACAAAGAATGAATCCCTTGGGCACAGAGTTTTTAAACATACTTACACAGAATTTTAGGTCATAATACTCTGGCATTTTTAGCCTAAGAAAATTCTATTATCAAAATACAAAATATACTTAAACAATGCTACTGCCTTTTTAAGGGTCTCACATTAAGAAAAGCTTTAAGAAATTCCTGTTACCCCCTACTTACACACAATTCCAGCTGTGACTGTTGGGTCATTGTGTTTTCACAAAGGCAGTGCTGCCTTTGTGAAACAGTTTAGAGAACTCACAGCAAGAGAATACAGAGAAACTGGAACTAGGAGGAAAAAGGAAGAATACATCTGGCTGCAGAAATTAAACCTAAAGATACAGGGCAAACTTTTTTGTGATATGATACATTTATGACTCTTGAAATAATTCCAAATACTTTTAAAATGGCTTTACCAGAAGAAATTGAAGAAATTTTAAACTCATGTATTTGAAAGAGGACTGGGGCAATTAATGATTCTTTACAGGAAACAGGAAGCAACATGTGAAGAATGAATTATAGCAGTGAACATATAAAGATACTGTAATTATTATGTCTTTTTCCAGAAAACTCCACCTGCACAGGAATCAAAAAACCCAAACCCAAAATTGACTTTAGTGTTTTCACCTGTAGGTCAACCTCCTTTTACCTATCAGCAAGAAATCATCAGACAATGCAACTGACTTCAGAGAGAAATCCAAATATATGTACTTCAGTTGTGCAGAGATTTAATTCACTGCTTTCACAAATAATCTGGATACGTTAGCAAGAAAAGGAGACAGTAAACTAACTGCAGAGCAAATGTAATCTTGTAAAAAACTAATTATTTTTTTCATATTCAGAGTTTGAACCCAAAATATTCTAACAAACAAGAATTTCAAGAACCATCTTGGATCTGATTTTTCTCTATTGCCATTGCCACTTAGAACAGACCCTTTGTGGGCTGTAAAATATCAATTGGCTTGCAGATGAAAGAAGCTGTGTTGAAGCATTAGTAAACCTGCACATCAGAAAGGACAAACTTTTAAATACCTATTTGCAAATACCTTGGAAGGAACAGCTCCTAATGAAGTCTTGCATCTGTACGTGTAGTTTGGGGAACAGTCCACCAACCTACTATATTAAAAGTTTGACTCATAATACATTGCTGTACAGAATCTTTCCCAAGATCCTGCTGAAGATTTAGAAGTGTTTTAGGATTAGGACATATTTATTGTACTCACATAATACATTATTCCTCTCAGTCTACTCCAGTGCAAAGCGAGTGTTTATGAAAGAGCACTGCTGGGCATGTCTTACTCATCTTTATTTTTGCATGTGTGTTTTACAGTTTGGGGTACTTTTTTGTTATGGAAATAATCATAGCAGGTAATTTGTTTGGAAAGCTTAAGGGCAAAATTCCAAGGCAGGAAGGGGGGTAGTAGGTCATAAAACAAACAACTTTGACCAAAGGAAAATAAATAACAGGAAGTCAGAAGTGGGCATTTGTCATTGTCAGAGCCCAGATTTACATCTCGGCTGAGAAAGGTAAGTTGGGAGGCAGATTTTGTAGCGTTAAGATTCTCTATTCATCCTTCTTATTGTGCTCTGAAATTATTCTGAAATCATTTCCAATAGTCTCTATAGATAAAATAATTTCCATAAAATTACTCTGAAACTGAGTTTAAATACTAAACTTTTACGAAGTTATAGCCATGTGGAAAGGAAACTTCTTCTAGAAGACCAAGTGGGAAGAAAGCCATGAGGAGTGCTGCCATATCATGGTGCACAAGATGGGAAGCATGACCACCTCCACAAATCCAGACATGACATCATCATCAAGGAATTATGTCAGACTGTGTTGCATCATGGAGCAATGCAACCCAGCTACAGCATGACAAAGAGGAAAAAGAGCAGAGGATCCAAATTCGGGTCTGGTAAGCTGGGACACCCAGCTGCTAGCAGAAACCATCTTCATTAGCATCAAGAAGTTTAGGCTGTGCCTCTGAAATTGCTGTTAGCCTCTGAAAAAATCAAAATGATCCCTTGTTATTGCAAGGGCCTCCAACTCCTGTTCCATGCCCTTCCCAAGACATGAAGCTGCTGATCCAGGGACTCTGTTCCGCATCGCTGGCCATGGGGGAGTTTTCTTTCTATTTGTTCATTTTATTTCTGTCTGCTGTAACTTTTTTTGCTAAGAGTGAGTGGGTTTTGTTGGCTACGGATCCAATGAAGAAAGAGCTCTGTGTGTGTGAACCTGCCTTCAAGACTGAGCTGGAGACTACAGCAACCCCTGGTGTAATGGAGCTCAGCCTGAGTTCTGGCTCTGCACCTTCCTCGGTTCCCTTTGTTTCTCATGAATCCTTACTGACTTTATGTACCTGCTCATGGTCTTCTTTCTTCCTCACTTTGTCATAAACTGTTCTCTTTCACCTTACACCATCTAATCTAGTACGTTGTCTCCAGCCCCCTTCCTGATGCCTCTTTTTCCCCCCCTCACTCACACATCACGAACAGAAACCTTTAGTGAGTAAAACTGTAGTTATTTCTCCCACTTACAACAGGACAGAGAAGCTCTGTATGCATTTGGATACCTTGCTTTGAACCCTCCCCCTCAACTTTCAAACAGGCACTTCATTCACTTCATGATTCACTATTATACTCTTAAATTCGAGGAGGTGTTATTTCTTCTGCTTTCAGGGGAGCTTCTGTAAGCTAATGCATTAATGCAGTTCCTGGAATCAAAAATCTCATCAGTGACAGCAAATACACTTGATGTCTTAGTAAGACACACAGAAAGACCCTGGTTTTATTTGTGCTTATTCCTTCCTTCTCACACTTGTGAAGACTATGTATACCAAGTAGAGAATTTATAGTCTGACAAAGAAAAGCTGAAATGCCATACAGACACCAGGAAAAAACCAAATGCATTCAAGTGCCAAATTCCTCAAACTCTGATCTGAAGATTCTGGGTGCTTTATTCTCAGTAACAGCTTTGCAAAGCACCTGTAAGAACAGGTCTGTCTGTGATAAAGCTGTTCATGTGTGATAATGCTCTGCAGCTTCAGTTTTCAGCATTAAAACTTATGTTACTGACTTCATTTCTACAGCACTGCATTATTCTCTACAAAATGAATTCTGTATATTAAACAGAAACGTGCTTGAAGAGGACAAATGAGATCAAAGGACACACTCTACATCACATTTTGTTGAAAGCACATTCAGCCATGAGATCAAATAGTCTATGTCAGATTCTACTGTAATTTCTAAAGCAACTTCTTTCAGGCAGGGATGAAGCAGTTTTTACACTTTGTGATGTGTTATGATAAAGTCAGCTTGATTTGAAAGATCGATTATTGTTTCACCAAAAGCCCACAGCCATAACCAAAGACCTCATAATGTGTTAATGATACAGAAAGTATAAAAAGTAATCCCAAAAAGTAAAATTAGAAACTGCCAAGCAAAATATCCTGGCCAAAGTTTCCCAGGAAGTTAATGAATGCTTCAAAGCAGGCTCAGTGATGTTGTAATCACACAGTGAACCAGCTGGTGTAGGCAGGACCTCAATACTGCCATCAGATACAGGGGCTTTGCCAAGAAGCACCTTTGCACACTGGATTGTGCACACCAGACATCTAAATGGAAGAGACAGGGACATGGTCCCCAGTTCTTTTAACCAAACCAAATACAGCTTGCTTGCATCAGTTCCCAAATCCAGTTAACGAGGAAATTATTGTTTGTTTGGAATAAGGATAAATCAAAATGAAACAGAGGATTGTTCAGAGAGTCTGGAGGCTTTAGGGATATCTCACCAAGTAAAGGGAAATTATGATTGACAGTTATTGACATAATCATTAAATTTTGCAATGCCATTCAATTTTTTGGCACATCAGCTTCTCCTTATTTTCAGAGGAAGCTCCACACAGCAAGAAGTAACAAAGCTTGTTCTGCAAATTCTTAATTTCCTGTATCAGACAAGATAGGCTACAACGTTTCATTGATTGTGTAAAAGTCTCCTCTGAAAATTACACTGACCACATAGAAAAGAGAACTTCAGGTTAGGCATTTGACTCCTCAAATAAAATTGCAATACAGGACTGTGGTAACAGCCAGTGACTGTGGTCAAGGTGAGAAAAACACAGGAATAAGAACACACTATATCAGAACTTAAAAGGATGAAAGGCAAAGTAAAGAGTTATAGCACACCACTGATATAAAATGAAATAAAGCCCCAAAAGGTACCTTATTTTGTTTGCTTTTCTGTGAGACAAGGCACACTGCTGTTTGTTAAATACAGTAATGGAACTGCTCATTATTATTTTACTTCTTAGCAAGAGAAAGAATATTAGTCACAACACTGAATAATTTGCAGAAGAATATTTTTAAAGATATTGTCGTTCTTTAAAGCACACAATACTTTCTGTGAACAATTCCAGAGTAAAAAACTCACTGCATTATTTGAAGGTGGAAGGTACAGATCAGTTACCATAAATACGAGACTAATTACACCATTCAGAGCCCTGAAAGCACAGAACAATTATTCTGAATGGATGTAATTCAAGAGCTGCGAAATCTGCCAGGGAAAACTTTAGCTGAGGCAATGTAATTTCAGTCAACAGGCCAGGATACAGAAAGGTGTGCTCAATTATACCAACCCACAGAAAAGGCTGAGATGCTGCTCTCCATGGAGTTCAAAGCCAAGCTACTCCTATGGACTCAGGGGCCACTGGCACTGAGGTGTACTCCAAGAACAGTGCTGGATCCTGGATCAGGGAAACATCTGGAGTACCATGGGCAAGGCAAAAGGAGTCACAAAGTCTCCATGTGAACACAGGGTGCTTCCTGCTCCTCCTGCCTTTCTACAGACAGCAGAAAGAACTGATGCTCTGTGCAGCCCATGCCGAAACTCTGTTGTCTCCACTGACAACTGAGCAGGCATAGCTTGTGTGTAGCACCACACACAGGGCCAAACAAACAGCTGGGTCCCCCTGAAGTGCCACTGACCACCACGCAGGCACCAGGTGCCACTGCCTCCCCAGCAGCAGCAACTGTGGATAAAAACCAGTTTACTCTGGGTTTTATACCAAGGTCTTCAAAGCAAACTATGCAATGGAGAATCACATTCCATGAAAGGACTCATGCAAGCATGAGGTAGAATGGAACAGGTAACTCTGGAAATCCCATACTGCTATTGCTGGAGCACACTGCTCCTGGCAGATGGAAGATCTCGCTCCCTCTTGCCGACGACAAGAAAAGGGAAAGGAGGTTGTGGTCAGAGTGCCAGTGGCAGATGTGAGTATCTGCAGCAGCTGGTGGGCTGCTCCTATGCAATGGGAACTTTATTTGAGGTGTCTCACAATTCACATCTTACCAACTCCTTCACAAATATTGTAAGGTATAGCCAGAAATACAGGACTGGTCTTCTAATCACTTGGGACAATAAAGTCCATTAAGGCTTTGTGAATATAACAACAAATAACAGCCAGTAATTTATAAATGTTTCTTTGAGTAGAAAGCATACAAAATAGAATAGAGATTACAGTCACATTCCACATAGTATTAGGCAGTTTAGAATTTTTTTTTAATAATACCTTGTAACATGCTATACACACACTGTAGCATATTTTGTTCAGCTGATAAAACTTTTTAATAACGTTTTGCTATATTTTCTGTTGTTACTTCTTGGCTAGAAAATGGCAGACTCTATCATTTTAAATCTAAATAATGAATTGTGCAAATTATGAAAGCATGGATTAGACAGACTATCTTTCCTAAAAACACCACAACACATAATGCTCTGAAAATTAAACTGAAATTAATGAACTCAAGATACCTTACATATTTTAGTGAAGTTTACACAAGTAGTTTTTCCTCTAATCTTGCATAATCAGCCCAGGTCTGCTTCTACTACTCTGTGTTGCCATCATCTGGGCTGTGTGCAGAAATGATCAGCTGATATGCATGCAAGCATAGGGAAATTTAGCTTTTTCCTATGAGTGCCTACAACAATGCTTAGGCATATAAAATGAAAAGAAAACGGTAATTGACATTTGCCCCCTCCAAAAGATGCCCAAGGAGCAGAGCAGGCTGTCACTCAGCATTCTCACACACTCTTCAGAGAGACACGGAGATCACGTAGCAAATAGAGACACAAAACATCAGAGAAGAGCCACAGTTCCAATTAGGACAAAATCAGCCACTCTAGGCAATAAAACAACGGGAGCCATCACAACATCGATACCTGAGAAATACTGCCACTTGTTATCTAACCGTATCGCTCACTCGAAACATTACCCAGGAGATTCAGAGCCAGCCTAAACACTTCAGAAACCATCCACAGCCGTATGGCACTGCACTCTTTCATACCTCAAGAGTAAAAGTTAGCCAGAGCCTTCTGACAAACTAAAGTGATTTATTATCACATAGCAGAACTAATGCGTTCTGCTTTACAACTCTCCTGGTAGACTAGGAGAGATGTTGCATTTATTACCTACAGTACATAATGCCCGCTGCAGATCTCTGTATTATTCATAAGACTGGCTTTTTGGTGCCATCATAATGCTGATAAATTATAAGAAAATGCATATTTTATTTCAGTTTCTAACATATTTTGGTACACATATCAATCCATCACATTGCTGTAGGAGAAATAAGCATTATTGCTGACAGCTGTTGACATGTTCACCTCAAGAGAGATGAAACAAAAGGGCTGCAAAGGTTGCTCCCACTCACAGCTACCTCTCCACTTCATTAATTTTTTTGTGGTTTAATATTTAGAGAAGGCTAAGTAAAAATCAGTGCCACCAGAACTGAGCAGTGCCAAGGAATAGAACAATACAAAGGATAGAAAAAGCCATCAAAAGTAGAAAGGGGTATTCAATTTTCGCTTCAAAGGTAGATTTCTGCAGCTGAGCAGCTCCACAAGATAAATTTCACTTCCTAGCTCAATATGAGTTTAATTTCTAACTAGGCTAATTCAGATGCCTCTGAGTAACATAACTAGAGATGCAGGTGGGACTAAAACAAGGTTATTTCAGCTGCTCTGTCTGGCTGATTTCCATTTCTTCCTCCCTCAGCCACAGGTAACGTGAGCACGTAGCACAGAGAGCACCCTCCACCTCTGCTCATCAGTCCTGATAATAAAACCATCTCACCGAATATTTTATAAAATCTGAAAATACAACACTCTGCACTCAAACACACTCAGTTACTTTCAAATGCATTGTCTATATTGATAGATAGATATAAGTTGAATTATTTGCCTGTTATTAAATTGTTTTACATGAGTCTTGGCCTTATTTTAGCACCATCCATTGATGTGCCTTCCGCAGAATGTAGGTAACAGGGATAGCCCTAAAGATACTAGGGTACCCTGAGACCTGTGAGATTTTTCTGAAACTATTGGTTAATATCGTAAGACCTAGAACAGACATGAGCATAATCATCTAAACTATTAACTTAAAAAATCCCAGTTTTCTTAAAAACCAAAACCCTGCCATTCATAAGCTATACTCTCTTTTGGAAGGCCTAAATCGTATTATTCCCTACCCTTTGTACTATTCTCTTTTGATTTCAACTTGAAACAACTACTATCAACACCATTGCAATTCAGTTCTCTGCAACTTCATTAAAACGTTACTAATATTCATCAAAACGTTACTAATATTTGCTGAGTGATCACAGCAGAAATGCAACAAAAAGCGTGCGGCTTTAATCTGTGGCAGGCACATCTCGTGTGTCAGGCGCCCTTTTATCTGCACACACACATTCTGTGTGAGAGGCCCATGCCTGACACACGGCCGTGGCTTTTAGATCTACGAGACCATTAACATAATTGGCTCTGGAGCAGATGAAGGGTTGTTTGCCTTATATCCCAGCAGCAGGCTAAAATATCTAACTAAAACTCACCTTTTACACAATGGTCTTTCTAAAAAAATGAGCTCTCTTCCTGAATGAAGAGGAATTTTCACCTTGAGCTCAGCCAGTTGCTTAAATCATTGAAGGGGAAATGGATTTACTTTAGCTAGCACTGCCTGCCCAGTGCTGGGCATGGACACAGCCCTGCCACATGGTGTGACCTTCAGCTCTTTGAAAGTCTCAGCGGCATCTGGAGAACCTGATTTTTCACCTCACAAACATCCTCTGCAACCTGGCACAGCCCAGGTGGCCCTGGCAAGTCTGTGACCACCCACCTGAACAAAGCACCCCTCCTCCACTGAAGGAACCTGGGCACCATCTGCTCCCAAAAGCCCCACCTCAACCTGGCACAAAGGTCTGTGACTCAGAATATTCCCAAGTAAGGTCACTCCTCGTAAAACTTTCATAGAAGCAACAAACAGGAATACTCCATGGCCTTAAAGGCATCTGCTCAAACTGGACGTATTAAATCTTTAATTAAATAATTAAAGATTTTAAACATTAAATCAGGGACTACATCAAAAGCATAAATGCACAGAAGGCAGCCTGGGCTGTGCCCAGTATGTGGCTGGATGGGATAAACTGGGATATCCTGCCATCTGCTGGGAGCAGGTGACTTGCTGCAGCTCTGCAACCCCTTTTTCACTACACACATAATTAAGGACTTTTAAAATCCAGCAAATAAAGTTATGAAAAACGTGCAAATCATCCTGAGCATCACACAGATTATTTGTGAAATGTGTACTATTGTATGTACTTTGAAGGCATATTTGTTTGCCAGGATCTACTCCAGGGATGCATCATTTTGTACAATACCATATTATTTTCTTCTAGTAATATCAACACTGTTAATTTTAACACACACATTAGTTCTTGCAAAATTGAATTTGTTGATTACTTAAATAATAGAAGAAACATTTCAAAATTCCAGTAATCTAGAAAGATTTGATGGTAAACTCCCACTTCATAACTATCAAGTTTCCTTATTTTTAGAAACTTATTCCAAGTGTTTTGCTATTTTGGGGTGCAAGGGGGTGAATTTTGTTTCAGTTAAAACCCCAGATGCTGGATTCAGGAGGTTTCAGAAGAATCTGAGCACTTTAATTCTTTTCAACCAAATTTCAAGTAAAAATGTTTGAGAAAACTACAGAAAAGGAAGGAGAGGACAACCCTCCCCCCCCCCAACCCCCCAGAAGTCTTGGAAACAAGAATAGAAAATACCTTTGAAGGCAGTACATACAGATTACTTGTATTGTCAGGAGTGAGACAACTCCATTACAGCTACCAAACTCCATACCAGCCAGGTTGCAGTATCTTTAGCACCACTGCAATGTTCTCAAAGAGCTTCATTTCTAGCTTGTGACCCTCAAAGCTGACACAAACAGTGAAGGGCCACTCTAGCTTACTCCAACCAACTACAGGCATGGAGACCTGGATGGCTGAGGTACTCACGCAGTGCTGCAAGTCTGTAAACCAGCAGAGAATAGATGCTTCCAGGCTGTGCTGAAAACAGCTGTAACTTAGCTGGCCAGGTAACACAGATGCCACCCTGAAATCACTGTGTGGAGAAAGCTCTGGGATATTCACAGACACTACAGCGCTGCAGTGAGGTTATACATCCACCAGTCTGTAGGCAAGTTTGCCTTACTGCCCCGAGAGGCATGGGAGATGAGGAGCAATGGGAGAACCCAGGGAGAAAGAGCACACAAATATGCAACCTACTTGTCCAGGAGTCCTTTGCAATCATTAAGTTGGTTGGGTGAGGCAGAGAGGGACACAGAGCAGCATAAGCAGCTTTGTTTAACAAACTCTTCTTAAAAACTGCAATATGAAAAAAGTGCACTATCTCTACATGCTGATCTACTAAAAATTGTCGGCTTAGCACTTTCCTAATTACAAAAAAAGTTTAAGACTGAACAAAACACACACACAAACCTTTTCCCACTGCAGCAGCAACAGTCGAATTTATAATCAATGAAAAACACAACATGTCATTTAAAGAGCAAGGTGACACCAGAGTTCTCAGCTGACTGACTGAGCATACACATAGGTTCCTTCTAACTTAATAAAAACCTCTAAAAGGCACACAGATCTTTCTGCCTACATCAGTGAAGGCATGGCGTCAAAATAGCCCTGTTATTTCTAATACTTCTTAAAATACTAGTCTATTCAGAAAAATGCACCATTAAATATTATGGGCTATGCCTGTAAATATGCACATTCCTACATTAACCCACAAGGGGAAATAATGCATATACACATAATACGTTACAAATAACCTGACTAGCAAGGAACCTCAGCCACTTAACAAGTCTACTATAAACACGTTTATTCATAGTGATTACTTCATATCCACCCAGAAAGGCTGCCAACTAAGGGAAAAAAAAAACAGTTTAGCTTGCACTGGGGAATAATGCAATAACAGCATAAAAAGCAAAGTGGACTCAAATATTGGATCCAGTGGAAATAAGTAGCTGAGCGGACCACAACTGCTTGAGCTGGAAGGCAGCCAGGATACTGGGAATGATGCCTGTGGTCCAGAGAAAGCTGCTGAACTAATCACCACTGCAGTCCCTCGTTCAGTTTTACACTGAACATGTGAAGTTAAATATCTTATGGCAGCGTGCTTCCCTCTCACTTGATAGCTCAAAGGAAAGGCTGCTTAAGTGCCAAGCTTTAACATGCACAAAACTCTAAGTGCAAGTAAACAGTCTGAATGTATTTTAAAGAGAACACACACTGAAGTTGTGCTAAGTGGTTGTGTTTCAGTTACTTCAAACTGCAGTTAAAAGAGCTGCCAGCAGTAGGCAATAACAGGTTACAAAAAAAAAAAAAAAAAAAAGAAGAAAAATATAGCAACAATAGATAAACACATCAGAGGGAAAAAGGGCAACTTTACAGATGAAGCTTAAAGTGATGAAGAAATGCAATCTGCAAATACGTTCAGTATAAAAGCAGACCAGAAAATAATTGCAACTTTACTCACTTGGGTGGCCAATGCTACTCAAGACAAACTGATCTCATCCATTCTTGAAATCAAAAATACCACACATACACAAAAAAAGGAGAGTATCACACTTTCACCGAGTGACTGGTTTAAAATTATTCAAATGTCCTGTCCTTTGAACTGCAAGCAGGACCTTTTATGACAAGTAAGAAATAATCCAAAGGACCACTATGTGCAACATATTTCCCATAGTCCCAGTGACTTTCTAATACATTGTATATATGTGAACCTCCAAGTGTACAACAAAATTCAGCAGTTAATTAGAATTTTTTTTTGTATTAAACAAATTTTGGATAGTGAAAGTGAATTTTGGGCAGTGGAAGTGAAGTAAGCATGTCCAAGAGAATGATGCCAGAACTCAGTGATAACTCCTATTCCCAAGATGGACATATGCTTTCTTCTTGCTCTCATTCCATGTCTTGTAACAGTTTCTTTACATGTTTGGAGATGTGCATATGAGTGATAAGGGGATGCATAGATTTTTTTTAAGTTATCTTCTTTAAAAGGCATTTAGAGCAGTGACCCCTTAATGCAATTTCAAATAGTTGTCAAGATTTAACATTTATTTTGTTAGACAAATAGCCTATTATTGGCAAATTGGCTATTCTTCTAGTATGTCAATCAGGCCAGGCTTAAAATCAATACACAGCATTTGTCAATTGTGTTTCCTGTGTCTTCAGCCTGATTATATTCATTAAGAAGGAACAGACTACTAATAGCACACATTGTAAATCAGGTTACAGTGTCAGAAAGCAAACAATCTTACTGAAAAATAATGAGCTTAAATTCTTAGCTGGAAGAGCCGTACAGACAAAGCTCAGCTGTAAAAATCATAATGCATGTAGTCTTTAGTCTGAGATGACCTTCAGCCTGCAAAATCCCAGAACAATGTTGCCATAAGTATTTCATCAATCCATGCTTAATATCAGTCATGAGAGGAAAGGTAAGCCCAGTGGAGCCCTTCTTAAACAGAAATCAGCTTATACCCCATGGTTTTGTCTCACCATTATATATCATTACTATTTAGAACAGCAGCAGTAACAACACGCAGAAACTCTGGTTTCTTCGGAGGGCATACAGCAAAGGTTTATTGAAAGACAGACTCTTTTACACAGTGTTTTGGTACAATGAGTATTATTGGGCATTCAGAACAACACCTTCTTGTAAACATCTTTACTAGTAAACAAGTTGGAAAAACACAAGGTGTCAGGAAGAGGATATCTACAAGGATTGTTTGGGTTCCTCCCCACGATTTCCCAGGCCAGAGTGGGAGAGCCGTGCACTTGGCTTTTCCCACAGACTTCAAGTTATTGCCTGAAGCCTAAAAATCTATTTTCTGGCCACTGTCAATTCCCACAATTATATACACTAATATTTGAACAGAACTCATTTCATCTTCAACCTTCTAGTTGCCAGCAAAACCAGACACACAGCTGATCAAGTTCCTAACCTTTCAAACATACTTTTATTTCTTCTCAGCAGCACAAACTGATGAACGTTAGTACCTCACAGACATCAGGCTGCAAAAATTGGCTCAGAGTATCTTAACTCAATTTGTTTCCAATGCAATTAAAAAAGACAGAGTGAATCCCCCTCTCTTCATCTTCACCTGACCTGCATCCCAGCTGATTGTGTCACCCCTGATGAATGTTCATTAATCACAACAGCAAGTGCAGGTAAGCCTAGATCTGGGTTCCAGGCTACAGTTTGTGAACAGGATTAATCAAAACTGGCATTTGAAATCGAACTAGGAGAACATGGAAAAAGAGATGCTGGTTTGGAATGTGAAAAAGGAAGCAGAGAGTTAAAGAGATAGGGCATAGCATAAATACAAAACCCCACAAAAAACAAAACCACAGGTTGAAAAGCCTTTACACTTAACAAAACACTTAGAAGCACAGTGAAGGCATTTACAATGTTCCAGCTCTTTAGAGGTGGCTTCACCCAAGAACCAGTCAAATTAGTGTTACTGCGGGATTGCCAGAGTTCTCATTTTGTTAATTGAAAGTGTAACCACTGGCTGAAGCAAAGGTTTAAAAGACTCAGTGTTGTTACCATGGAAGCAGGGGAGAATGACATTCAACATACTTCAGGAATAAAAAGACATTTAATGGTATTCATTAATGGCAATTGTTAACTTCTGTAATCTCATACAACACAAAAATTCCCTTTGGCTGTGTAAGATACCAAATTCATGATCAAAGAGGACAACAAAAGCACATTAGAAAAAAATTCTGATCATTCATTAATTTATTCAACTCAGACAACCAGAACATAAACCATAGTGTAAACTTCCTAGAAGCTTGGCAATTTTCCTATCACTGTTAAGAAAGGACCAGCTATATATTACCATCTTTTTCACAGACTCAACACTCCACTGGCTTGACCTGTCTTAACATTCTACACTTTTCTCTGCAGCACACAGAGGATAGAGTGACCCCAAATTTCACTGGCAAATACCAAAGTAATGTTGGGTAAGCTCGATCAATACTGCCACACCACTCTTGATAATGCAGTTAATACCTTGTGTCAAAACAGATTGCAGTACTTGTTTGGAATCTTTCATTTTCATCTGCATCTTGCCTTCCTTTAGATATGCTAATGCAAATTATATAGGAATTAACATATTGCTGAATACAGCTGAATGTTAGTATGAATGAATTATTTGTAAGAGAAGCTAATGACTAAATGATACTGACTTGACAAACAGTAAAAAGTCAGTTTTAGGTAAATTTTTATGTCATTACATCTTACCAAGTCATCATACTTTAAATGCAAGCAGATTTCTCCAAATAAGTAAGCAGAAGCTCTGAACAGTGAATCAGCTGGAAACCTTTTAAGTTACCAAAGGAAGAAAAACAAAACAAAACAAACAAAAACCCACAAAAAACAAACAAACAAGCAAATCCAACAAAAAAAACTACAAAAAAAGACTAAGAGAAAAAGGGCCTTTTTCTCTTACAGAAATCTTGGTATTCAGTTACCTAGACAGATACTTAGACATTTATATAATTACCTCTCTGCCCTGCTTACTGTTCATCTGCAGTACATTACACAATTACCAAACAACTGCCTTTTTAAAAAAGATTTGCATAAGCCAGATGATCACGAGTTGCATTCATTCCATGCTCACAATACCCATATATAGGAAAGCAGGGCCAATGCAGACCTACAGAAACAAGAACAAAAAGCCTGAAATGGGTAGGTTTCAAGGCAAGAATTAACAGGTATTCAAGTAATTATTTTTCTTCCTTCAGCTGGAAAAGATACAGATCACTTTAAATGGTTTAGAATGTGCACTACATAGCTCTGAGAGCTCAGAGGAGGAGGACCTGCACTACATAGCTCAGGCTTCCCAATGGACACACAGAATATCAGATACGCCCATCTAGCAGGACATGCAGCAGAAGAGAGAACATGTTCAGGAGCACACACCTGGCTGTCACCAAGCCACAAACCCACAATCTCTGCTGCAGGTCCTTCAAGAAGAAACCCTTTAAGCAGCACTTCCCCCCATGAAGCCATGCTTAAAAGATCAAATGCACTTCTGGGTTTTTCTTCAGTCTTAGAATTACAATGGAAATGCTTATGAAACTTGACATTAACAGAGACCACATGGACAGCATTAAAAACTTACGTGGTGCACAAATTGTACAATATTCAGAAGACCTTCAAGAGTTTGATCCCAGACCTTTCAACTGCAATTTGTCTTGCAGAAGGCAGCCTGTACAGCATCAAAATTTGGTAATTCCAGCCTCCTTCACTGTTGTAGGTGTAGCTGCAGCAGTTCTTTCTCAAAACTGAATTGGCTGTAACCATTTTAAAATTTAGATTAAATAGACACCTTATCAAGGTGACCTGGGAGGTAAGTTTTTACAGCAATAGATTACCTAAAGAATATAATCATTAACCAATCACTAACCTGAGAACATTATCCTGAGTAATTTTAATGACTTTGAACTGTCAAAAAGAAGGAAATAAGCACACCTGTGAAATGTGTCTCTGTAGTTAGAGAAGCATGGTTTCTTCTATGTCCTACTATATTGACAGTGCCTATACAGTTAGTAGGTAGCGACTTTTAAATTGAACGTCACTGCTTGTTGCACACTCGATTTTGTTTACTGCAGACCAAGGAACCAGAAGCATGAACAACTGTACCTTTCTAGATGCATTTTCCTGTTGTGGCACTTTGGAGTCCTCCAAGCAAAGCGATGATGTGAACAGATTTCCTTACAGAAAACTGCCCAACTGCCAAATCTGCATTTTCCCACTCCATAACCCCCAGGAGGAGGGAGGGGTTGGAAAATCAAGTTTGGTAGCAAGCAGGAGTGCATTTCACAAGAACTGCCTTTCCTCCTCCCTCAGTTGTTTTAAGGAAAAAGGATGGGGAAGAAGAGAATGACTGAATGAACAGGGGAAAAAAGTCTGCTGTGTGTATTACACATTTATCTTAGTTTAAATAATAAGCTGGTTGTGCTCTCCTGGAAGAACTGTTGTTTCCTGTATGCTGCAGCTCTCATATCATACTTCATGCTTTTTTTCTCCCAAGGTTTGTAAGCAGCAATTACCACCACAGCTGTCTAAAACAAATACCCAGTCTGAGCCTGAGCCAGTCATTCACCAGAGATTTCCCCTCTCCACCCCTAGCTCCTCCTCAGCTGGAAAAGTCACTTATTCAGAAAACCATTCCCAAGGGTGGCCCCAGTAGCACGCCAAGGAGGCCACCCACTTGGAACCAGAAGATATGGCACACTCATGATACCATCAGCCTCATGGGGTAATCACTAACTACTGAATTACAGCGGAACAGAACTAACTTCAGTTTCTGAGTTACCTGCTCTACCTGTGCTTCTGTGCTCTACCTGTGCTTCTCTCCAGCTTGTGTCAGAGGGAAGTGCTCAGGGCAGGCAGCAGTGGGATCAGTCTTGTGCTCTGCAAAGTTCAATGTCACCAGCAGCCTTTAAACACTGCTCACAACTCCTGGACTCATGAAAATGAAAAGGGGCCATAAAACAAAATGACTGACATATTTTACAAAGCAGTTTTTTAACTTGCAGGTACTTAAATCCAGCTCCTCAATCACACTAGAAACCTCTGACAGCTCACCAACAACGTTTTCCATTGTAAAAGCTGAGTAGGTTATTAATGTTGTTTATTTTGTTAAGATTAAATTCTGTGTATCCCATACAAACCACCTAGTCATACCTTGTAAAAAATCTCTAGGCAAATAAAAATCTAAAGCAAAATGCCCTGTTAATGGAGCTTTTCTGAACAGGCAACTGAATGTTCAAAACTTTTTTTTTTCCTGTGCTCCATCTATTTAAAAGGAAAAAACTGCACAAAAATCACCCTCTGCAGTAGACCATCCCCCCTGAGAATCAGAGCTCTGCTCTCCTACCTGTGTTTCTGGGATCAGTCCCTCTCCCAAACCCACAGGAAGCAAAGGGTGTGACACTGTCAGACAGCTGGTTCACCCACAGAGAAAGCATTCTTTTCACATTTCTCATCAGAGAAAGCTCTCCTGTGCAGCACTCCTGCAGAGGGTGTGGGGCTGTGTGTGTGCAAAACTGAGGAAAAAAAAATCAAACACACTTTACCTTTAGGTGTCATATTTAGCCATATTCACAAGGTAACACCAGAGCTCCATGTTTCTTTCTAGAGTATGTAAACCCTCTGGGAAATATATGCAAACATTTTCATCACCGAACCAGCACTAATCAGAGGCCACTGACAAAAATAGCACTGATGAGAAAGTTGAGACTATTTATATGTGTTGTGAGTGTGCAGCTCTGGAAAAAACAAAGGCAGTTTAAAAAAAAAAAAAAGGCAGTTAAAAAAAAAAAGGGAATGTGAAGAGTGTAAGTTCCTCATCTGTGTACAATTAATGAAATACTGGATCATTCAAGCATGGGTTTTGGATGGATGCTCCATTTCAGTACTTCAGAGCAAAATAAACCTCTGCAGTGTCACTCCACAGAGAACAAGCACCACTTGCTGTAGAAACAAACATAAATATATGCATACTTAGGGTAATAATAACCACTACTACCAGTTTGTTTTGTATTTGCAAAGGAAAATTTAATAATAAAAAGGTTTAAATTTGTTGGCATTGGTAGATTATTTTTACTGAATTACCAAATGGAAAATAATGCATTTAAGCCTAACACATAAACTGAATTTATTAATATGCAACAAAAAAAATTTCCTTGAAATATGAAATGATACAATTATCACTGAGCAGTACACCATTGTCCATGCCTGTGCCTGCTCTTTTGTAATAAATGCCTTGTAAGTCTTTTTAAATATTCACATTCACACCTAGGGAATTTATCAACCTAAAACTTCTCCAGAACTGCCTTTGAAGTCTGATAATCACATCTGCACTTTTGAACCTGCACAGGAATCATCTAGTCCACTGACTTCAATAAAGTTAATCACTGTCCTATCTAGGAACAAAAATACAGGTCCCTAACATGAAAATGAAAATAGGAAACAAAAAGTTCATGTGATTATCTTAGCATGAGGCACCATTTTGTATCAGCCCAAAAGCTGATCCAAATCAGTGTTCTGTTTTCATCAGTGTTGCTAACACGTGCTAAGAAATAGAGAAAATATAAAGCAGTGTTTTTGCTGGCACACCTCACTTTCACGTGGTTATCAGGAGATTACAGAGATCAAGATGTGTGAAGTTTAGAAACTATTTCCATTTACAGTGCAGGCATTTACAGCATATACATTTACAGCAGTGTGTTTATGGGACAATATTTTGTTTAAGTGTTAAAACTGGAAACATAATTCTGACGTTTTATTATTTACTACCTTTCTAAAATCTGAAGGAACAGAGGTCATATATGTCTGAGCTGTTAAAAACACATTAAGTGCTCCAATTTCAGTAGAATTTTTACCTGAAGTTACTTATTTAAAGAGAACTTATAGTCTTAGCTTTTTCTCCAAAAGGTTACAAAATTCTTGCCTGAGAAATTTGGCAAGTAAACTTGGTGGAATTTGCTTTATTAAATCCTTTTGCAACTTCTCTAACTAGAAAGATTTTAAGGAAGTTTTATTATAACAACAAATCCATTACATCTACTAAATACCCTAACAATGTCAAGGAAATTACTTCCCTCATTCTACCACTGAGTGAACATACATCCTGCAATTACACCAGTTGAATTTTAAACAGAAGACTAAGTTCAACCTTATCAAACTTATACCTGTTGTATATCCCCTGGTCTCTGTTGCCTTGTCTTCCTTCCAGTGCAATATTACATTGCCCTCTAACGGATTCCCTGCACAACTGCACAGGCCTGTTTTTCCTTTTAAAAGTCCCCATTTAAAAGCGAAAAGGTTGCATGAGAAATGGGAATAGTAAAGCTGTTTTGCTCCTGTTTAATTATCTTTTTTTTATGTTTGAATTAAACTATGCAAAATTTTAATTTTCAACATTTTCATTTTAGTGTACTCAGCTGCAAAATGAAGTAATGTGTGCTGGAGGTTCAGGTCTTTAAATTGTCTCAGGCTGTAAGCTGAATTTGAAATCTAGAGTCAAAAAACTGCTTATAAAAAATAAAGTAGAAGCTGACACAGCAGAGGATTTCTCAAGAAAATTTCATCTACTCCAACTCAACTTTTGAATTCATTTACCTACCCCACGTCAGACATTAAATTTGTCCACTCCACCCATGTCCTCCTGTCTCAGCAAGGTGACATCAGCACAACTACCTGCCTTTGTGCCCTTTTCTCCCCAGAAAGCACTTGTCTATTCCAGATGGAAAACAACTACATTTTACAAAAAAACTAAAACTTTATGAAGAGATCCAATTGTATCTAAAAGGTATGTCCAAAGTAAACAACAGGCACATGAATTTACACTAGGTAGCATATGCAGTTGAAAGTAAAAGGCAAGGCTTTTGGTGGTGGAGGTAGCTTAATGCATCTCAATGCTGCTCCAGTAATAATTTTTAATTATCATAATTCTCAAAATGCTAAATATTAATTGTGTATATCACAAATTAAAAAAACAAAAAACAAAAAAAAAAAAAAAAAAAAAAAAAAAACAAAACAAACAAACAAAAAAAAAAAAAAAAAAAAAAAAAACAAAAAAAAACCACAAAAAACCCAAATAAATTTCAAGTAGATTTCAAATTAATGCAACATTTAATGCCTTAAAAGAGCAAGACCGCACAAATTTAAGGACAGCAACTGTGATCATCATCCTGTCATTGCCTAGTTTTATCCTTAAAACCACCAGAACCATCACCTGTAAATCAGAACCATTTATCTTTAAAGTATGGAGAATCAAATTTGATAAACACGAAGAAACTGGAGATTCAAATTTCTGAATGTTCCATCAGTGGTTCAATCAAAGATCTTCCTTCTGGGAGTAAAAGGACAAAGGGAGTTCAAGGAAAGAAGAGACATTTCTGGATTGCTAAATTCATTAAGTAAAAGCAACATACACACAAGTATCAGCACCCAACAGAGGAAGAACAAAAGAGTAGCTTAGATCTACATCATGAAACTAAAACAAGTTGTAACAAAAACTGTGGAATAAAGACGTTTGAATAATTATGTTTCTTTTGCTGCAAGAGTTATTTGATTTTGATGATATCAAAGAAAATTACACTTTCTTTTGTTCTTATAATGAGGTGCAAGTTAGCTCAGTCTGAAAACACATATATGTACAGACAAACAAACAAATAAGCCTTTCTGATAATATCCAACCAGTGTGCCATGGGACAGAGATTTCTAGCTAAAGCTCTAATCACTCACTTTGGAATTTGTTCTCTAAAGCTTATAAAGGCTAAGCATCTTTAGCAAAGCTGTATAATTTCAAGTAATGATTTTTGTTCCGTGCTGGTTGAACTGAGATTTGAGCAAATGTATTTAAAACAACCAAAAATGGAAGAGAAGTCCACTAAACTGGCTATGACATTTCACCCATGAAACTGGGTCTAACCTACACTCCTGAATATAGTGACTCCTGGCATCTGCACACAGAAACAGAAAATTTTTACACCCAGACCACCCAGCATGTGGCTATCTGACTAGGCAGAAACAGAAACTGAAGTACTGAGTACAAGATATATTTCCACATCCAGCACTCAAAAATACATTTACTCAAAGAAAAGTGTAGTTCATAGAGGTTATTTCTTTCTTTGTCCTCTTAAAGTTGTAACATACTTGAAAACAAATAGATCTGTTTCTGATGAATGAAGTTTAACTAAATGAGCCAGTTGACTAATACAAAACAGGTTAAGGTGAAATGCAGTAGAAAAAAATATATAAACCCCTTTCATATACGGCAAATGGAAACAAAAATTTCTACTCTTGTGATTTAAAAATTAAAAGATTTAAAATTAATGAAGAAAAAAATCTTCACTGGGCAACAGGTATCTCTATTCAGGGATATTCAAAGGCTGAAAGAAAATATTGTCAAGCATAGAAAACCAATTTGTGTGAAGAGATTAAAAATGCTGACTTCTAAATTCCCAAAGCTATCTTCTAAGTATGTTTGAGATCAAGAGTAGAAAACCCTGCAGTGAAGAGAGAACACTCAAACAACAGAACTCTGTCAGCTTTTTCAACAAAATTTTAAACCCTATCTCAAACCACAAACAGACTACTCACTAAAAAGCATAAAGGGAGAGATGCTAAGAGAGCAAACAAAAGGTTTTGGAGCAACCTGGTGTAGTGGAAGGTATCCCTGCCCATGGCAGGGGGCATGGAACTAGGTGATCCTTAAGGTTCCTTTAAACTCACACCCTTCTATGAAATGTATTATTTGGTACAAACTCCTAAAAGGGTAGGGAAGTGTAAAGAAAAGGAGAAAGAAACATGCAATGCTAACTGATGTGTAACCTCATGGTTATGACTCTGTGCTTTGCAAAACAAAGCAGAAAGGATTACATGACCTGCTCTAGAAAGGCTGCAGAAAGGTCTGTCTCTCAGTCTTCTTGTTATTATTTAAAAGAAAATACCAAAAGGGGGAAAAAAGGGATTGCCTAGGTCTTTCTCAGATCAATAGGAAGAAGAAATGTTTATTCTGCAAACAGTAGAGGAAGCTGTCTGACTCCATGGGAAATGGTGAAACACCATGACATAAGAAGTACTGGCAAATAAAGTAAACAGATCAAGGGAGTATTTTTCCTCTATTGTCTTTTGGTTATAGCACCTTTTGTCTTTTTTTCTAAGCAGTAGACTATACTTCTCCTAAACTAAAGACAGCATTTTTGAAACCGTTATGGATTCCTATGGAATCTAGTTCAGTTTTGGGGTGACAGAAATTTTACTTCTATTTTATTCACGAGAATGTGCAGTAAAGTCCAAAGATAGTTTTTCTTCTCCAAAACAAACTGCTAAGATTAAGTAAAACACAATAGACACACCATCAGCATCTGTGAACAAATTGTAATTAATTCCTTAATGCCAACATCCTCATTTTGAGGAAAGAGGGGGGAATGCCTTAGGGATGGAAACTGTAACTTGAGGAAAAAAAAAAACCCAACCTGGAAGTTAAGTTGATTGCATGACTAGCAATTCACACTTCTCACCAAACTCTACCAGAAAAAGCAATTACTCTGCAGAATAACTAGGTGCTCAACTAGACTACTAATTGTACCACATGTGGGTTGAAGATAACATCTCTGAGATTTTTATTCAGGTTGTGTTAGTTTTCTCCTGTTAGAAATGCATTCCTACATTTCTTCCACCTCATTTCTAGATCCATATCTAATGATACTACTAAGAAAAAAACCCAACAAACCATTGCTTCAGCATCCCTGTGTGTAAAACTGGGGATGACATAAGAGGGTGCTTCAGAACAAAGGCTTGCTCTGGGTGGGAGCAAGCATCTGATTTGGTTTCACCTCAGCCACTGTCTTCTGACTGGGGAAGGGAAAGGAGTATCTTTTGAATCAGCTGATGAGCTTGGAGAGTCTTTAGAAGACAGGTGAATATTAGAGATCACAAATCATACTGCAGTCATGCAATTCCTAGGAACTAAGAAACACATCCGGACAGGAAGGAGCTTCATACAGTTCTGGCAACAATTCTTGCAAGTGTCAGGCAAAGATGCAGAACTACATCATCAGGTGATGAAAGATAAATTATAGGAAAAGAAGAGAGACCCAACAGAAGTATATACATGTAAAGAGCTGCCAAGTAATTTAAAAGGAAATAAAAATCTGTGCATATTTGTGAGGTGGAGAGAAGTGGTGGAAGCTGTTGGCAATAATGAAGCTTGGAAGGAAGTCTTTTTTAGGCATGTCTCTATTTTTAAATTGGAATGTTTTGGTTAAAAAACATTATTACACCTTCTGGACTCTAATATTTTTTTTGTTTGTTTGGTTTTTTTTGGTTTTTTTTTTTTTTTGTTGGGTTTTTTTTGGTTGTTTGGGTTTTTTTGGTTTTGTTGTTTTTTTTTTTTCCTCAGAGCCAGTTCACAAGGGCATAAACTCTTACAATTCTAGAATTGTCAACAAGTATCTGCACAGCAAGCATGGGCCCTCTGACCTACAGAGAAGCTGGCTTTGTGAACAATCTTTTCAAAGGAATTGTTTTGCATCTAACAAGTCGTATATAACTAACCACAGTGTCAGTCTCATTAAATTTCTGCTTGCTGTATTTATTTCCAGTGAGGAAAAATGTTATCTCTTTTCTTTTTCCTTCATAAGGCTTTCTCCAAGCCCACTGCAGTTGGGTTTTTCTTTAAATTGCTCTTTAAAACTCTCACTTGAAACAGAAAAACAAACAAACAAGCACAAAATTTAGACTAAGATGTCTAGCCTAAAATTATCTTTTTCACTGTGCTTCAACATTTTTACCCTCTGTAATTTGGCTTATATCTGAATTGCAAGCTGAAATAATATTTCTGCTCTGCATTTGCATTGCAAAGCCCAACAGTGCATTATCATTTCAGTTCCAATAAACTACAATAATAAATACTAATGGGTTTTATTTCATTTTATAGCATGTAAGGATTTTTTCCACTAATTCAGCCTTAGCTAATGAAAATCAAGGCAACAACCATAACAATTAAGAAAAATACTTCTATTTTCCCAAACTTTTACAGCTACTTCATACAGAAAAGACAAATTTGAATTTCAGCAATGATTGCACAGAAATATACAAAGAAGATACAAATTCACTGCCATCACGTAACAGTCTATCAGGAAAAAAAGAAAACCACAATGAAGTTGCATTCAGACAGTTCTCAGACATTTCAATAAGTAACACAAGCATGCAGAGATTTCCTTGGGGTGAAATCTTGTTTAAGTGGGCAAAAATGACACAACCAGGAAGAAACTCTCGAGTCCATTTTTTAATAGGAAAGAGTTGTTGGGGTTTTCATAACCTTAAGCTTCCTGTATTTTTTAGGGTTTTTTGGTTGTTTGGTGGTGGTTTGTTTGTTTGTGGTTGTTTTTTTGTTTGGTTTTTTTGTGGTTTTTTTTTTTTCTTCTTTATCCCAATGAAATAGAAAGGAAGAAAGAGAAAGCAGATACACACACATCTGATGGAAAAAGCTGTGGCTACCAATGTAAGTCTCCCCACACTGAATCTACTTAATCCTCCCAGTAAAGGCCTCTAGAGCTCACAAGCTGAGATGTGCCTCAGCAGGTTATGTTTTGTTAGTGACAGTGAAGAAGTGTTAATGCATTTATTATCCCTTAAAGTGCTAACATCAGTCAAGGTCCATATGCTTCAGGATTCACTACAGTAAAAACATCAGATTTCTATACATGTTTTTCTCTGGTAAAAATTAAAGCTGACATGACAGATTTAGGGTTTGTCTTTTTTGAGACAAGAAGGTGCTCAATATTCTCATGAGACAAAGACAGGTACAGCGACTGTCTAACCAGCCACAAGAAGGAGACGATTTTTTCTGATGTAAGCTGTACATCTGAAGTGCTGCTGGAGGCACTGCAAAGAAGAAGAAGAAAAAAAAAAAAAAAAAGACCAAAACAAAACCAAACCAAACTAGCTGCAGGCAGGTTTTGACCCTGTGGTTCAAAGATAATCATTAGAGATTTGGAGAGAAGCTGTAAAATCTCTAGTCAAAACTCTTCTACTTTACTAAATCAGAAGACAGAAAAAAAGCTTTCAAATTCCCTCTGATAGTATTTTCTCATTTGTTTTCATTTAGTTACAAAATTTTATAGAAAATATTCTTCTCAACAGAGAAAACACTGCTCTTCTCAACAAGGCATCATAACACAAACCCAACCTGAATTAGAACCTGAATGCAACACAAACTTGAATCTTGAGCAACAAGATTCTGTCAAGAACAAGATTTTGAAGGTTCTGTCTCACAAGAACCTCCAAAAATGCAGAAGATATATTCCCTTGTTACCCTGAGAAATATACCCTAAATCTCCTCCTAAAGACCTTTCAAATAAAAAAGTCACTGGCAGTAACTCAGGAAAGCCTGTTCTGTTTAACTCTGAGGAAACCACTCGAAAAATCAAGTTGAGATTTTTTCCAAAATGATAGGGGTCAATAAGCATATGCTGATTAAATTAAGATACTTCTACAGGTGATGGTGTTCCTGGTGATACCAGAATTACCATATTTCTGAAAATAGTAATAAAAAAATAATTAACAGAGTTGGTGTAGTGAAGAAAAAATGCCTCCTACTACACATCAACCAAAGGGACCTTATACCAACTACATCTCATTGCCAAAGAGGAGACAGAAGATCAGGTGGATTGATGCTGGATTCCAACAGCACTCTACCATTACTCATTGCAGCTTCTTAATACAGGTTATCTCCTGTGTGCAGGAGATAAGGCCTCAAATTACTTGGCTGTGAATAGCTTTTCCCTGATGAAATCAGTTAGCGTAACAGCAGTAATTAGTCCCACCTTCAGACACTCTTGGAAATAATTCTTTTTAGACACACCCCTCAAACGCAAATACTGAGACACTGCAGTCACTTTATCATTTTGGTTTTGTCAGCACTTTAAAGATACTTTCAAATTGCATATGAAAAGCTTTGACTGTCTTGACTGTCTAGAGCACTTTCATTCAACAACTCTGTTTTCCTTAGCAGCTTGCCCCAAGGATACAAATTCCCAATAATGTGTCAGTTCATCAAGATCATGTGGTACAATGCAGCAAACACTCATTTATCATCCATGTCACCAGGCTGCAAAAATATTTCTTTCAAATGCAGTATTGACAAATACAACACATTATAACAGCTTATCCTGGCTTGTGTCACTCCTTCTTTACAAACTCTGTCAGCTTCAATTTCTGGCCATGAATATCAGCCCTTTTCCTGGCATCATATGCTATAAAGAGCAAGTGATTTCAGATAGCAAATAAGACAACTGACAAAATGACTTATAGCCATGAAACTGCAGAGGCGGCATGTTTGTTTATGTGGGCCATGGCTTAACTCCACAATCTCTCTGGAATTTCAGACTTGCTGTTATGCATAGATGGAATGTCATGTTATAAGTAAATTCTGGAGGGGAAAAAAAACCAAAAGCCCTGCAGCCTCCTCTCCCCACCAAAAAACCCCAACAACAGAAAAAGCCAATAAATGTCTATGTGTGTTCTGTAACATTGCAAACAGAGGGAACTGAAAATAATAATAAAAAATACACTTCTGTGTACACACTCACTTACTCGAGTATTATATTTTTCAAGCCCAGCAAGACTTTTAAAAAATGGTCATGCTGGATTTTGCCTCATTTTATAATTGTAAAAACCTTGCATAATATTTAAGAGAGAATTGAAAATATGCAGTGAATCTGTCATTTAAATCTAGCCTGACAGCTTAAGTCCTGTTCCTGCATCCCAACCATGGGGCCACAAGGCAAGGGGGCACCAACTTCTGGCTATTCAAACTACTTTGCCTGGATCTACAAAACCATAGCCATGAGAATCTCAACAGAAATTCATGAAAGACAAATACCATGATTAAGGTTATAAAATAATAATAACATAATTAATTCAATGTGTTCTTGCATGTTCTAATTATAGTGAGAGAAACCTTTCTCTTATTTGTTTTCTCAATTTAGAGAATATAAGTGAAAGCTTATCTGCTGATCTTCAGTGTCACTGCAGTAACTGAATATTGGGGAAATGTGCAATAGCTGTAAGAAACACTACACTAAAATGGCATAACCATAAATACTGATGGAAATCAAACACAGTAGTTCTAAGTCAGAGGTCTGGGATTTGATTAACTGCATTTTTCTTTGAACTTCAGTGATACGAAACTGTGGTGACAAACAGGGCCCCCCTGATGTGGATAGAATCCCACTAGATACAGAAGACACAAATAGGTTGTTACTTCTTTCATACAGCTGGAAGAAAATGCTACCATAGACTCCAGTTAGGAATTCCCATTAGGAATTAAGAGCAGGTTTCATCTTAAAATGGGTAAAGAAAAGCAAAACAAAACAAAACCATAAACAAAAACCAACCAAAAAACCAAAACAACCCCATCACACATTTTATATCTTGATGCTTAACAATTCTGTACTAACAGTACTGTCTAAATTGCTCATAATATGCATTTAGAATACAATATTTTTCCTGTAGGAAGTGCACAAAATAAGTTAATAAAAAATAATGGCTAATAAAAGTAAATTGTAAACTAACAAACCTTAATTTATTGCTGTCTTTATAACATATTTCAAAAATGCTCATTAAAGTGAAAATGTATCATTATGGTTTCTGAGTTAAAGCCCTCAGCAAGGATTTCCTCAAGCTACTTAACAGGATGTATCTATAACTAATTGGCTGCCATTATTATGAAAATATACATTATAGGTAAGAACACTGATAATGAGCCAAGCTCTGGCAGCTGCTGCCATGGTGTGCTGATCCTGACTTTGCAGGGGACTCTTTATTTAGAGAAACAAATTAAATTCTGGAACAAAGGCCCAGCAACAAAAAAATAACTGGGGCACACAGTTAGTGATCAGACAACTTCAGCCAAGTTAAGCCTTGCAGCAGGAACAAGCAGCATTTGAGGTTGTCTAGCAAAGCAGTTACTGAAGTCTGGGAGCACCCACACAGCTGGTACACACAGCACAACCAACTCTTGATGGTACATTTGCTAAATCCATTGAATTCATGCAGGTGGAGCAGCACATACCTTGTTTACCTTGGATTACTGAATCAAGAAGGAAAATTTGCTACCTACTTGGCAGGAAATCATTTAGTTAGCCTTTCCTGTTAGCAAATTAGTATTCTGTACTTCTGGAACTACTTTAAACAGGAATTTTAAATTTTAACTTGGATCACTTATTTCTCTCCTGTAACAAGAAAAGGCAAACAAAAATGATACAAAAATTGTACAGTTAGCTCAGCTTAAATGCTGCAACATGACAGAGTGTGAAAGCATCACACTGAAGACTGTGTCAGACCACCAAACTTAGCAAATCTGCCAGTTAAAGCAAGTGACACTGCTTTATGGACTCCATGTGACAGAACTGTTTATGGCCTTTAGACTCTCGCTAACAGCAGCTTTTATGAGCAAACTATTGATGAAGGAAGTAATTATATCCCTGAGGTGCATTCTAAATATGACAATGACATTCTACCCTCTCTCTTCCCACCTTCTGGAGCAGATAATTTCTACTGGTATCAAGTGATCAAAGAATTCATCATCTGCGACGAGAATGCAAAATAGCAAAAAGCTTACAGCAAAACACCTCTTCTACTTTAACATGACTTAAAACAAACATTTCAAGACATTCCCAGAAAACACACAAATAAAACACATCCCCTCTATTGAAACTGTGGCTTATAAACACTTCCTGACCATTACCCAATGAATGTAATTCTTGTTAGGTTTACCACTGACAAGATGCAAATCAACTTGCAGAGGACAGTTTTATGCTGTATTAACCACTCATGGTATATTTCCCAAAATTTTTTAACTCAGAATAGACACATACCCTCCTTGCAGTAACTTGGTGGTCTTTGCTCTGTTTATGATCTGTCTTTCTGTTAAAATTCAGATTTTCAACCATCTTCAGCTAATTATTGCCTATCAAGTGTTATAGCTCATTTCAGTCATCAAAAAAGTGCACACTGCACTCCTTAACACAACCTACACCATCATCTCTAGGTACTTAATGGTATAAAATAAAAAAGAATGTCTAAAGTGGCAGTGATCAATTTAATATTGAATCTACTCTTGCTTAAGGCTATTTTAGCCCATTTATAAAAAATGCTACATTTTCCCTGTTCCATCCTGAACATCTGTATGCATTTATACATACACATGGAACAATATTTTCGGGGCTTGCTAAAATGTGTCAAGTCTAGTCATAGACTAGTAGAATCACAGTGCAACTTTCCCTACACCCTGAGTACACTACAATATATGCAGGTATCTGTCTTTGCAGAGATTTCATCAAAACACTGTGACATCATCCAGCTCTTCTTAGATTTCATCCAGCTTAAACTTATGACAACTTTCAAAGGATTTAGCAAGAATTCAGCAGTATCATATACAAACACCAGATGGGATGAACTGCTTAACTTTAACAGGATAAGGTTAACTTTCAGAATTACAGCCCCTCCGCTGTCCCAGAGAAGCGTAGCTCACTCACATCTTTCTTCTTTAACTGCCTGTTCCATACAGGTCATTTCCTGGCTGCCTAAAACAACAGTCTGCCTAGCTCACATCTGCAAAATCTTTTAGCAAATGGATAAATGCCAGCCCCTCATGCAGCTGAAATATCCAGAGATGGTTCAAGCTCTCTAAAACCTCGTGAGCTGGAGTTTTCCTTCTGCCAGGGGTTACAAAACAAGTCCTGTCCCTGAGAGTTTCTGCCAGCACTAGAGTTACTGTTTCTTCCTCTAATGCATCCTTACTTCTTAGTTTCTTTACAAGGATTATGGTACTTTTCTCCTTCATTTAACTGTACATACCCAGAGGTCAATGCTATTAATTACAAAATTACTTTGGATTAAAAAAAAACTCAGTACATTTTAATTACAGTAGGATTAGCTCCCTGAATTAATCATGTTGAAGTTACATTTTCAGTGAACAGAACTTTAATTATATGCCATTTTCTTTTAAAAAAAGTAAACCCGCAAGAGTCTCGCTGCATCGGAAATAGCCCCTTGTCCTCAACAATTTCTATTAAATAAAGCAAGAGAGAGGCTTACTTAATTCCTGACCAGTCCTTATTTGCATTTCTACTCCTATGAATCATCTCAGCAATGAGGAAAAAAATGTAACATAACAAAACATCTAGATTCTAATACTTAAAAGAAACCCAGGTAGAAGCTATAATGCCATTAGTATGTGTGAGAGAGGACAAGATGGAAAAGACAAGTTCCCAAACCTGCTGTTTTCCAAGGGCTCTTGCCAGGGCCCAGACCACCACTGTCCTGGAGTTACTATAGGGAGCAGCATTATACCACATATAGGACTCAGCATGAATGTGGAGAACTAAGGCACATTGCTCAATATATGATTAAAAACTTCTACTTGTAGCATTGAGGATAATCATTTTAGGCTTTAAGATGACTGTTGCAAGAGCCTCAAAGCCTCTACAAGGCCATGGATTCACACTCAGAGAGAAACATGAAGTTATTAAAATTGAGCCAGAAATACTGCAACAGGGATTTAAGCTACAGATTTGGCCAGTAATGAAAGGCATGGTGATGAACAGCAATTACAGCACAGGACTGAGTTGCAAAGGGCCCGAATGCTCAGCTCAGCTGTTTACTTGCCAGATGACGTGACCCAGGTTACACAAAGCCCAACACACACCCTTACATGTTCCAAGTACACAAAGCTTGAGATTGACCCACGAAAGTAGGGGATTATCTGCTGTAGAACACATCAGTTTTTCTCCTTCCCCTTGTCCTGGCTGAAATGGCTCATGAAGGCCAACAGAGGCCTTTTGCAGGTGTAGAGAAAAGGTTGCTTTGGCTCAGAGATGTGCAACTCAACCAGATGATTTCCAGCTTGCAGCTGAGCCCTCTCTGTGGCCCCAGCTTGAACCAGCAATGTTCCTTAGAAGGCTGCTAGGGAAGAACTAAACTGGTCAGACAGCCTGTACTCTCGTGAGGAGGCCAACAGCTTAATTGCTCATCACAGACAACAGAAACCCCCTGTATCCTGTTTGCCTGTCTCCAGACTCTGACAGAAGAAAAACACCAGCCTATCATGCAGGGACCTTTTGTTATTTCATTCAAGTACAATGAGATTTTCATCTGGTAGGTGCTGAAGTAAGAGATTTATTGCTGTATTGTTCTGAGGAAAAAGTATTTGAGTCATTATGTAAGGTTTGGAAAAAATCTGGTCACAGTTGAGTAGAGAATTTTGCATGATCACCTTCATCATTGCAAAAGGCTTTAAAGTGGAAAAAAAAAAGACAGAAGCTAATTATCCAGAAAACTGGATAAAATTACCTGACTGTTTAAGAAATTCTATGGGTTTTTTCCTCAAAAGGTGTTTTGACAGCATGAGAAAAAAGGCAAGTAGGATGTAGGATTAGTGCTACGTGATGGACAATAATGGGTGTGGGTGAAGAACACTCAGAATACAGGGGACTAGACCTGAAATGTTAGAGAGGTCTTGAGAAAAATTAGAGATTTTCTTGTAGGATTTCTTTCTAAAGTATCCAAGCAGTATTAGATCAAAGGACTAGTCTGAAAAAGCCTACAAAGAAGAGGCAGAAAATAAGAGCAGAAGAGGCTCCAATGCTCCGTGTCTTGCCCAACTGCATTTATGTAATTATCCAAAGAATAAGCAAGCACATACAGACACCACCTAGAAACAGGCAGGATCAGATCCTGACAAAGTGCTCCTTGCCTTATCTCCCAATCCCACAGCCACTGGCAACCAAAACACAGCTGCAGATCAAGTGGCATGTGCCAGAGGTCTTTATCACAGATGACATACTGAATGCCAGTATAGTCTTTCCTTTCTTGCATCCCCCTCTTACAAAAAACACTGTACCTCACCCAAAGCAATTAGAATTAGTTTAGCATCTTCAAGTTAAAAACAGAAGAGAGAAGGAAAAATATAATCATACATTTTTGTGCCAGAAGGCAGGTACCATAAGCAGACACATCCCAGCTGGGGTCACCTGCTGGATTCCACCAGCACATGCAGTCAAACTGCAAACCATAAAGAGGGCAAGACAGTAAAACCATTCCCACAGCTTCAGGAACTTCTCTTTCCTAGTCCACATCTTGGGGTACCTCTTTCATCCCTCTCATATAATAGGCAGTAAAAGTTTAACTGTTCAATTAGTGGGTGTTGATAAACTACCAGGAAATCTTGTACGAATACAGAAAGAAAGTCTCCTTGCTGACGCATGGGCAGATACACCTTGCCATAGAATCCCCATCATGTTGGAGGTGCTTCTGGATATCACAACAGAAAATTAATTAACAAATCAACACAAAGACATTACATGAATGACAGATGCTCTGCAGATTTTCAGATGTTCACTCACGATGTAAAAGTAGCAACAGTTCTTAAAAAGCCAAAATATAACTATGCTAATAGCAAGTACAACAGTAAGGAAGATTGTTTGTGGATGAGAGGCCACTCAAACAGGGAGGAGTGGGAAAGAAGCCAGCACCTTTAGAAGAAGTGGTCAACAACAAGACAAAAGAGTCCAGAGGGTGTGTAAAGCAGTAGGATTTAGCAATATCCTAAATTGCTGGGAGTTAGCAACTGGCAGGGCATAATAATAACCAGAAGATTAATAGATTTTTCCAGTGTGAGGTCAGAAAACTACATAAAATAACATTAGAGTGCTGACATTTTAGAAGAGACAGGGAAGCAACAGGTATTAAATGAAACCACAAAAGTGGGCAGTGGGTGCAGGGCAGGGTCATGGTCCTGGGGGACACTCTGCTAAAGCTTCTACTTTAGCAGACTTCTCAAAAGTAACAGCAAGTCATGGATACCAACTTGTGGCCCAAGTTGGAAAGCACTTTCTTTGGCTGTAGAGAGACAATACGCTGCTGTCTTCACCTACAAATTTTACGGCATGGAAAAATTCAAAGCAGGGATGAAAAACAAGCAGGCCACATTACCCTTTTAGCAACTATCCCTAAGAGAAGTAAGAAAAACTACATCAGAAATTTCTGTAGCAGGAACAGAGCAAACAGAAAAAAATGTACTCCCTGTATGGGAGTATGTACAGGGTTAGTACCAGAAACACAGAGGTGCTATGTCACTGCTTACTTCATGGATTCCTATAAACTCTCTAGTAGTTTCATGATATAATTTTTGCATCCAAACCGTTATTCCTCTGCAATGTGGTACCTAAAAGCTGACATGTAAGTTCTTTTGACCATAGCCAACCATAGCAGAAACTCTTCACCATTGACTGCTACACTTCATGTCCAAGAATTCAACACCGACCTCCTTTTTTGAACAGCAATACAGCAAGAAATTTTTTGAACCCCCAAAAAATCAACATGAACTAAGAACAAAAAATATGATTGTATGTTACTTTCAATAATCGCAAAACATTGCAAACTGCAAAATTTCAACTTGCTACTTCAGGAGTTAAAAATAAACTGATAGATTTGTGACTACATCATATGACAGATAGGAGTACGGATAAATTTTGTGTTTCAACTCATGTTGCGTTATTGGTCATGTTGGAGCAGAGATGCAGAAATGTGCAGATCATACCAAAATCTCATTTGCCTCTCATCTTCTTCATGGAGGAACATGCAGGCAACATAGGAACAGTATAAGAGGCTGTAGAGAACAGTATTGCTAATATCAACAATGATCAATCAAGCACTGATTCATGAACATTATGTTTACAATCCTATAAATCCCCCTCACATTCCTAGACAGGTTTTGATAATAATTATGGTACTATACTAAGAGAGTCTGAGTCTATTTGCAGCTTGCACAATAGCTGAGTAGGCTGAACAAGCACACTCAGAGTGCCACAATAACGTGGAGAGGCAGGATGAGTATTAGTAGGAATTAATTTCTAGGACATTTCTAACTTTTTCATGACTAATAAAGATAAGCTTACTTGCTGTTGCAAGTAAAGAACACATGGTGTTATTAAAAACTGGCACAAGGAATGCTTAAAACATGCTCTGGCAACTCATTAAAGAACTGGATTAGTTCTAAGGAAAAAAAAAGGCTCATCAATCAACTGCAAAAGATATGAACTCAGCCTTTTTTATGGGTGCATCAAGAAACTGATTACCACACAAGCACAGATGAAGAAAAATTAGCCACTGAGTTATGAAAAAGTTACAAAAGCAGCAAACCACTTTGAAAACATCCAAATATGAAGCAAATTTATGAAAAGAGCCAAGACAACATAGCAGGACATCTCAGCCCCCTCCCCCCCGTTATGGCAAAGGGCACACAAATACAATCAGCAATGAGAGAACAAGAAAAGGCAGCTCACTTTCCAGCTGAGATCCCAGGATCCTTCAAATTATTGCCACAGGCATGAATTTTCTACCAGAAAGATGGGCTAGAGCCCATGGAGATTTTAGTGCCTCATTAGCAGGTTTCTTCTGTGTCATATAACACATACCCACGCCCCTCCCCTTTCCTTGAAATGAGAAATGTGTGCTGCTCAGCTCTTTCTCCCACATCCAATTTATTCATGGTGTATTTAGGTAACATAGTACCTGCCACAACAGTGTCCAAGGGATCTGTCTGTTGGTTGTAACTGCAGTTTATATGTGCTACCCAGGTTAATGGCAACACACATGAACTGAATGGCCTCTGCACCATCTACCACTAGGGATGCTGCTCTCCCTTCCTGAGGAGCTGCTACTCAGCACTGTAAGTCCATTGCATGCACAAGGTTTCTGATTCAGCTATCCTAAAAAATTGAAAGCCCTAGGCAGGAAAAAATTTGTGTCAGAAGGAAAAGTTGTTCTTTCAAGTCTCTGGGATATGAGAATGCCAGAGATCTATAATATACCTAAGATTAAAAAAAAAAAATAATAATTTCACTTTCAGAAAGAGTTCTTCAGAACTCTGCTGCAGCACTAATGGACTTAAAGATACATTAATGTAATATGCAGGATCCATGAAAGAGTAATCTTTAATAAAGGGCAGAGCTTAAGGAGAGGTAACTGTTTCATAAATCTAAATTCTTCTGACTCTTTTTGGTTGCTAAAACTACTGAAGATTTATGAGTTCAGGATGCTATTTTCTCCCCTCACAGCTACCAAACATGAAATAAATACATATCAATAGAGACTGCAAAAACACCACTGCCTATATATCTGGCAAAGCACCTTCAGACCCTGCAGGACATGGAGACTGTCTCCTCTCATCCACAGCTCTAGTCCACATCAGGTTCTCAAAGGGATCTCTTCCAACACTGAAAAAAATAATTCAAATATCATCTTGTAGGATGAAAACAACATTGATGTTTTGACCCATAACTCAGGGTACCTCCATTCAAGCTCCTCTATTTCAAAACAGAAGCCCAGCCTTTCAAGATGATCATAAAAAAAGGACATGCAAGTAAAGTGGAGGGAGGAAGATTGTCATTAGAACAGGGAATTAAATCTGTCAAGTAACAGTTGAAGATAAGCCTGAACTGTCTGTAAATAGCAAGCTAAAAGGACCTAAAATCACTTGTCACTTATACTGAATGTATTCATGCCCTTCCTCTGGTATCATGCAACTGCAATGTATCACTTCAGAGCAGCTGGTTCCCCCAGTAAAGACGCAAAAACTGTGTGCTAGGTTGAAAAACTAGAATCAACAGAATTAGTTATTTGGACATCTTTAGTCTTACTTTATAACTGTCCTGTTTCAGGACAAATTTGTGAGAGAACCTCCAAATAGGGTCCCTCTGGGAAGCAAACCCAAATGGCCCCTCCCCTCAACCAGTCCAGGAAAAGAACCTCCTCAGAGGAAAGTGGAAAAAACTATTTATTCAACAAACAAAGTGCCCACAAGCATAAAGAATGAATAATATGAAACAATAAAACCTTTCATTGATTCTGAAGTGAGATGGTAAATTCAGAAAGTCCTTGCCGTGGGTGCAGCTCAGCTCACTCAGTCTCTCACCAGCCCCACTCCCTCCGCAGGTCCAGGCCCGGCGGGCCGCAGGTGCCAGCCCTCGCTGCTCCTCTGGGTTTGTCAGTCCAGAGCAGATTTAAGCAGTCCCAAGGAAAACAACAACAAAAGAAAACCCACCAAAAAACAGTCCAGAGAGCTTCTCTGCCTCAGCTAGCTAAAACTAACTAAGAGCAAAGCAGGTCTCCATGCCACTGCTTGTCCGTGCCTCAGATGAGCACAGTCCAGGAGCAGGAACGCAGAGGAGTGAATGCTGTTTTCAAAACAAACTCCAAACGTCTTCTTTCTCCACCTTTGCTCTCAGAATTAGTCTCATAGTAGTGATTCTCTCTCTTCAGGATCCTGCTTCATGAGCATCTGCTTCATGCTCCTCAAGGTTGCTTCTCCATGCTGATCCTCCCCAGCTCACCCCTCTTTTATCTCACTCGTCCTTGTTGGCTCTAGCAGTTACTCATCAGGGGCAAGGCTGTATTGGTTAATTAACACTGCTGCTACTTATCAGGGTGTCTGAGTCTTAAAGGTACAGAACATAACATCCAGCATAAACAGAACAGACAACTGAGGATACAAGCATCAAAAAGTCACCCCAGGACAACACTGCAGCTGGTCAGGGGTTGTATCCAGCTCAGATGGTGGGAAATGTTTACAGAGCTCAAACACCATCAAAAACCTTAAAACATAAACATGTCTTTGCACGCTTGCCTTCTACCAGTGTAGCCCTAGGCCAGTTACCAGTTCCTTAAATTCAAAAGCTGTGGTCTCACCTGATCCATGAAAGTCAGATACCATGTCTCATTTTCATAAAAAAACTGAGGTTTTTGTTTTTGTTTTTGTTTTTGTTTTGAGGTGGCTAGCTGTGATAAAATCCATTTAACAGAGAGAAAGAAATTATCTTTGGCAAATCACTTCAAGGGTACCTTTCCCTTACAAGCACTCAGCTTTTTCAGAGATTCAGCACAGTTATGTATTATTTGATTGGTTTGAAAATAGTTTTTGCTTTCCTGACCTTTCGATCCCCCAAGTGAAATTGTAACACTAATGAGGTTAAAACAATGCTGCTGCTTACTCATCAGAATTCAAAGATTCTTATTTGAAATAAAATGGATGCTGGGAATAAATTCTGCAGTTACAATGACCACCAAAAATCAAGAAGTGGCTTATGGAAAACTCATTGAAAGAGTTCAGTAGTGCTACTGCTGTCATGCTAAACACATATTGTGTGTTTAGCTTAAGCACTACTTGGCTGGACTTTTAGCCTTTTGCCAAATGTCACTGTGGTTATAAACTCCCCAAAATTGCACAGAATTTAAAAAACACATTACATATTTCTCAATAAATCTTCCAATTCAAATGGCAACTAATTCAACAGCCAGGTCCTCAGTTCACTGCCTTTATGGCATTCAAACCTCCTCACTTATTTAATTCTAGCTTTATAAATCTACGATGATTCATGGAAGATCACATGGTAATATATCTTTCTGTGAAATAACTATACTCATACAGACATACAGAAAAAAACCCAACCAAACAAACAAACATAAAAACAAACAAAAACAAAACAAAACAAAACAAAACAAAAAAATAAAAAAGCTTATATTCCCCTTCAGTTTCCTTACTAAAACCAGTAAACCTAATACACTGCAACTGGTCCTGTTTCTGAACATGGTTTTCAAAAACACTTTTCTTTTGCCAAAAATATTGCAAATTATTCTTTCAAGCACAAGTCATGAATACTTAATTGCTTTTTAAATTTTTTTTTTAACTTCTAGAATTGACCTGGAGCACTCTGCTTCTTTGATACAAAGAGGAAGATAGATAATGGGCTCTTCTTTAGGGTCTCTCACATCTATCACTGTTATCAGGACAGGAGCAGAGATCTTTCATGCTGCTCTGCTGATAATTCAAGAAGTTTACGATGTAAGTGGCCTTGAGTTCAATATGTTTGTTTAGCAGAGAAGATTTAAAGTTCTACAAGAAAAATAAACACATTCTTTCAAGCTAACTTTAAAGACTCAAGACTGATGGTTGAAAAGAAAAATAAAACCCTCAAGCTCTACCTTCTGTGATACCTTAAGGGAACTATTTTTTCAGCTCATAATGAGCAAAGCTATCTGTGTGAAAGTTGTGTGATTCAGCCAAGTCTTCTAGTTTATTTTTGCTCCTTCTTTTATTAACTAGCTCTTGAAACAGTAATCAATTTTAACTTCTAATGGAAGCCCTGATTTTAGGCAATGTTCTGCTAATTGAAATAGCAGTCAAACAAGTGCAAATAGGCAGCTGAAAGAACAGCTGCAGGACAGAGAATCTGCCTGTTGGTTAAGCCCCTCTTAGCACCTCTAGCTCTCAAACCAAGGGGCCTGGAATTTTCCTAAATCCATGTTTATAATAGGAGGTACAGAGGATGTGAACAGGGACAGCACAGGGTCACTGCATATTTTTAATGTGCTGTGATAGAGAGGGGAAAAAAACATTTTCCTGCACAAGAAGTTCCAGGTAGCCTAGGCTCCCACCTGCTGCTGGAATCTTCTTCCTTTACCAGATCTCTTTAGGCAATTTGCCTACTACATCTTTACAAACATAACCATCTATATTCACATAATTCCTGTACACACAGGCAAGTGACTCAGCCAATTTGCTGCAATGGAAAAGGTGCAGCAAACTCTAAATCATGGCTCCAAGAGAATCTCTGGCACCTGCTGATGGTCTACACCACACCTACACTACACCCATGGCCAGTCTTCCCCAGATCCCTTGTGCTCTCCAAAACAACATTAAACCAATTACACAACAAACTGAAGGTGATGTCTGGAAGCAGACAATTTAAACTGAGAAACTGGAAGGTCAAGATACGAACCATCAAAAATAGCTTTGGTAATTTGGTTAAATACCATCCCTCAGATGTTTCTCAAGATGTGTTTTATAACATCTCAAGATATGGTGCAAACTTAGAAGCAAATATTCCAAGGGACAAACACACAACATCTGCTCAAAAAACCAAACGAGTACAAAAAAAAAGCTTCAATTCAGCAGTTCTTTGTTTTCAAGGCAATTTGAAATCTAGTGTAATATGTTCAACTCTACAGACCACAACCCCTTTTCTCCAAAATCTCACAGCTGTAATCCTGTAACTGAAGGCCGAATTATGCTGTATGTTCACATATAGAATTTAGAAGTCTGACAATGACTTAACTCCTGGCTACTTGAGTTTTCAGCTTCCTTCCCTCCTCTTTTCTCAGCATAAATAATGTATAAAACTGGTGCAATAAAAGTTTAAAAAGAAATTGAAAACCACCCTACTTCGAAGTCTATTATCTGGTATCACATATTTCGCAAGAACCAACAGCAGTGATTTTTGGATTCATTACACTAATCTTGTTCATTAAGTCTAACTGAGGACTATTGGGGGTTGTTGAGCTCCACAGCATTGTCAGGAGGGCAACAGAAACCACCATGAGGTTTCAAAGACAGGTACTGTCAGACAAAGACACAGAATCTTCTGTATACTCCAAACACTAGAAAGCAGGGAGGTTGAGTAGATGGTACAAGAGCTTCATCTTAGCCCAACTTTCTTGCCTAGACAAAGATCTAATTCTAAATTTTCGCAAGAAAAACAGAAGAACTTGATTTGTGTGATGTACCAATATAAAGAAAAGCTCCGACTGTTAAAAACTACTTTGTAACAACAAACTCTAGAAAGACAGGAATCATTTAAGCTAAAACGCTGATAGCGACAATGATGGCTATAAAATCACTTACTTTGGAAACTGGTAGACCATCTATGACTACCATACCAACAAAAGAAGGTTCTGGAACAGGTTTGTAGTGGGAGCATTACAGACCAGGTAATTAGTTTTCAAACACCATCTCCAGTAGTTAAAAGGATGTTATAACCTGACTGCCTGAGTTGAGTCCATAGATGTCTTAACTACCTCATGTTTCCAATAATGAACAACATTCAGCATTTCAAAGATACAGAATTTAATTATATATTTAATTAAGATTTTTTATTCCTTACCAGAGGAGTGTACTTATTAACAGAAGCCAAAGGAAATCCTCAAAGTGTATTAAAAACTCCACCATACTACCAAGGTCAAATTGTAAAAGACAAATTCTGATCATTTTGTTCATCCTCTGCAAGAAGCACAACTGTCTTGTCATTGTAAAAAATGCTCAGGATCAGTGTTCCTGAAAGGTTTATACAGAACTGGGCATTTATCTAACCCTCTAACCTCTTCCAGCTTAGGCTGTAGAGGTCACTTACACAGACCAGTAGCTGGCTTCAAAGCTGATGGCTAAAAAAAAGTGTCAGCAATGTATCCTTCCTTACCCCTCTGCATGCCCACTCCAATTATTCTCATATTTACTGACTTCTCTGCTCGCTCACATTTCATTTTTCCTCTCTTTGATGATACAGACATCCTGGCTCCACCTGTCATTGGGTTAAATAATCATCTCTGATTTCAGTAGATTCCATGAACTGCAAACTAGAGCCCTGAACCAATCAAGATTTTCAAGAGGTCATTGTTTTTGATTTTTTTTAAACTGGTCCCTTCCAAGCTGAAGGCAAGCAGAGCTTAACCTGAGTTTCAATAGATGTGAAGGAGAATTATATTTATCATTGTGAGAGTTGCAAATAGTAAGCATTCTCTTTTACTTTTTAAAAACCTATAATCACAAAATGTTACTTTAGAAAAAGAAAGTCAAAGAATGCTTTAACTTCTGTAGACTATTATTAATTATTGCTTATAAGATGGAAATACATGTTTTTCTAACTTTAGGAAACATCATAAATCTGATAATGTGTTTGGCTACTGAGCCACTCTGAAGGCCTTCAGAAGACAATTCTCTCTAACAAATGTTTACCACAGAAGTCTGGTGAGTTAAGATATGTGTCCCTAAAACCATCCACTTGCCTGTCTCTTCTTAATGATATTTTAGTGTTTCCACTCGCTATGCACTTTCCCATCAGTCTAACTTTTCATACATTAAGTGATAAAACAGCTTGGATATCCCAGTACAGACACAAATGCTCTTAGCTCTGGAATACAGACATCTTGCCATCCATTCAGATCCTGATACATTTCACTGAATTGTATACATATCTTTCTTAACCATGAACTCTGAGAGTAACACATCATAAACACTTAGGGGTTTTGGAGCAGAGAAAAAACATTTCCAGGAATCTGAGGGCATAATTTATAAACTGTTTTCCAGGATTTTTTTTTATTTAATGACAAATTATACTCCTGCCCAAGACACAAAGTAACATCAGCCTCATCAATGGTCAGTTTCCTTACTCTTTTGCTATCACTCCCCATAACTGAGTCAACAGTAGGCTGGTTATGCATTGCTTGTGCCTTCTCAAACTTTTCCAGTGCATGCTACCAAGTGGCTAGTGCTGCAGGATGTCACTCCCTTTGGCTTTTTTCCTTCTTCTGTAATTTTTGCCAATGGTATCAGTGAAACATTAGCCTTAAGAAATGTGCTGAAGCCAGCAGACATAGAATGAGAGCCCTTAGGGTTCTTTCAAAAGATAGCTTCCAAACTCAACAGGTGTTACATACAAGAAAACTTTGCTGCTGCTCATCATTCTCAGTTATCACCAGACAAAATTCCCTTACATCTACTTTAATACCAGTATCTGCAGTCAAGAGTTTAGGAGTAAGTGAAAGAGCAATTATGTATTAAATCATTGTGACACATTTGGCTCAGCAGAATGTAAAATATAATTTGAGTGTAGCCTTCTCAACAGAAGAAAGCCACTGTGCCTGGTTTATCTGAAACAGGCAATGGACACTGTTAAAACGTACCACAAAACACACACACAAAACTTCATCCAGAAAAAAAAATCCAACAAAACACAAACCCTCAGAAGAGAATATGTTAATCAGCAAGCCTTAAAAAGAAGTTTTATCAAACATGACAGATTAGGAAAAAACACAAAATCATTTTAATACTTTCAGTAACATCAACAGAGAAAATGTTTTCATATTTTTTTTAGCCAAATTAAAACCAAAATGTAGGTATCATGTGGGGTTAACTAGGAAAATTTAAGTCTTTGGTGCTGGAAAGAGTGGCCTACAGCAAACATGGATTTTTTCAAGGTTATCATAGGTTTACAATAGGAAAACAGACATTTGGGTTTGACTATGATCACAGAGTCAAGGCAGAGCTGGGGCAGGAAGCCCAGCTGTCACAGGAGGATGTTGGGCTCTCTGATGCAGATACACCCTGGGCAGCAGCTTTGACTGCTAATGAGTGTCACTTGACCCAGAAACACAAAATCCTCCCATAAGAATTGTCCTGACTGAAGCCAAAGGACCATCAAGCTCAAGGTCCGTTCTGCAGCTGATCAATATCCAGAGCAAGGGAAAAAGTCAGAGTAGAGCAAATCATTCCTTCCCCAGTTAGCTGTCCCAGCTTCTGCTGGGAAGAGGCTCACAGTGGAGTTCATAGCCTTTGAGGGTGTTTTACTCTGTTGATTTCTTTTTCCTTTATATCAAGTGAAATTAAACATAGTAAGTCATTTATCACGGTGGCTTTGAAAAATGCTGGAATGAAATTTTGGCTATATTCTACACAACGTCTTTGGTGTTTGTAAGATAGAGTTTTACAGTTTGGTATAAAACTTCAAAATCTTTAATCACAAAACAGATTAAGTGACTCCACACAGCAATGTAGTGTAGGGTAAAAGAATCATTTGGCACAACAGGGTTAAAATACAGACAAAACACGGATTAGAATAATACTGTGCTGACAAAATGAGAACTTGGATCTGATTGTGACTAGTCCTTATATTTATGAGTTATTTAGGTTTTATTTATGAAACGCAATTTCCAAGACACTGCTTCCTCCTCCCTAGGAGCACTAGTTTAACACCGAGTTTGAAGAAAATTTATCTTTTTAGGCTACCAGAAAAATGTTCTCTAAACCCACTGCTCAAAGGCAAAGTAAAAGAACAGAAAAAATACTGCCACTATCTCCAGCACAAGCAGACTCTATAAACAGAGAATTGTAAAACACTTCCTGTCTGTTCATGACCAAGTGTCATGGTCTCAGGCCAGGCAGGGGTGCTCACAGCAGCTTCCTTTCTCAATAAATGCTGTAGGTGAAAAATAGGAAATAGACAGTGACAGTGATTTGCAACTCCAGGCACAGAAAAATCCTGCTGCAACTTCCCAGGTAACGTTTAATAGTGCATACAAGCAGGACAAAATTCAAACTCTCCTTGGGTTTTCCTTACCAAAACTCAGTCCCCCTGCTTCTTTCAACTGGAGGATTAGATTACTGGTAGACATTTCATACTACTTACTTCAGGGTTTGAATACTTTTCCTCAAAATACAGATTGTCTCTACCAACTAAATTTTGCATGTCAAAACACAGATTCAACCACTACTGACATAAACAGGAGTCCACACTTCTTTCAGATTGGTTATGGTCACATCTATCAATTTAAATATAATGGTCTAGAAATTGCTAGCAGTTAGTTTTGTAGAGTATTATTTTTTCTTCCTCAAGAAAATTAAATTTTGAGTAGCATTTTTAGTATGTCTTTAGATCCTCTATGCATTCCAATATGAGATAAATGCTGAAATATCAACTCCAATTGCAATTATTTTAGTCTGAAGTATATCACTAACTGCTCCAAAGGCTTAATTAGTGCACAGTGAAACAGTATTGATTTTCCCTTGAGACACAGAAACACTTTAAAAGAAGCAAAGTTTTTAGGCTTCCCTGCTGACTGCAAGAGGTTATCTTTACTTGTAAGTCATGAAATAGAAATTTTCATATGACAGATAAAGGCAATTCATGTGTGTGTTTGGATAAAACCAAAGATATTAAAGAAAAAAAAAAACAACAAAAAATTTTTTTTTCATGTTAATTAGGAACTTAAATCACATTCCTAAGTGCAGACAGCTACAAGATGTCACTTCATGTAAAAATTCAGCATATTTCTTTTGTTGCATTATCAGAAAAATTACAAAGATATTCAGATAATGCCACTCTGACTTTTTTTTTTTGTTATCTTAGGTTTCCAAAATGTTTATTTCAAAAGCATGCTATCAAACTTTTGACCTATCAATCAGTGGTGCAGTTAATTAAAGTTAACCCAAAAAAATTCATCAAACTATGAATTTCCTTCATGTATTGCAAGACCATTATGATGGAAAGTAAATGGCAAGATCACAATGACTGGCTGCCACTGTTCCAGAGAGAGAAAGCTTGAAAATGCTGTGTGCTCTCTGGTAGAGGCAGATTAAGGAAGGGGTGGCTAATAACCTTTCATGTTACCCTCAAACACAGGATTCACTCTGTCTGGCTCCATGCTGCTATTATTGCTTTAGTCCAGGCTATTGTCTATTCTCACGACATTAATGAAAAAAGGAAAACAAATCTCAGACATATGATTTTTGGCTCATTTTACAAGGCAAAAGTGCCGTTAATAGCCTTCTGAATGGTTCACAAGAATATAAATCATTTCACTAAGTTGTAATTACAAAAGTCAACAAATATGTTCTGAATGGTACCTACACATAATATGTTGATATCATCTTGTTTTTCAAGTAAACTAATAAAAATATTTTCTCTCACTATAACAGGTAATATAAAGAGGTCCAGCTTAATCACAATAGGTGAAAGCTTGTAAAAACTAACAAGTGAAATTTGTAAAATCATATTAAAATAAACAATTTCATCTATTTTTCATTCTGATCTTTAAAAGATCTGAAGAGTTTTTCTATGCATTACTATTTTCTAGGTTTCTTTAGCTTAAATATAGCAGCTCTTCTCTGATCTGTTTTGCTCACTGACTTTTTTGGAAACAACTGAAAATATAATGTATTTCAGTTTTTGAAGAGGTGGTTTGGTTTCTTTGCAGGGTTTTTTTAACTTCCAGAAGTCTTCATTATTTTAATAATACTCGTTTAATTCAAATTTTGGATAACCAGATCAAAATGAAAAGGTACAGGTTAAAGAAATATTTAGTTCAAACAAAAATTGAGGAAAGGCTACAACCCTTTCAGTCTTTCAATAAACAGGAGAAATATATATTGCTATTTCCAAATGGAACGAACAGACATACATGCTTGCCTGTGATTAGAAATTTTTACTTCATTATAAATCTTCTAAAGGGAACAATGCTATCCATCCTGTTTGTCCTTCCTAAAATTAATTCTGTTAAGGTAGTATATCATTACCAGATCATTTGTAATGATGCTTGGCAACCTGATTTTGCAAAAAGAAATCCTCTGGAAGTATTTAACACTGAGATTGTTCATGTCCTAATACTGGAATTTCACTTACCTGGTCTCAAAAGCTATACATGAGTAAGTAGATTAGAGGTCTATCAACAAACAAGCATGGAGTGAAGTCTCAGAGTAGAAGTATTTACATTGTATTTACAGGTTTTACATTGCATATTTTCACAGTGAATTTACATGACAGATCCAGAAATGTTAATATATATATTTATATATGCACATGTTTTATAACATATTCTGTGTATATATAGTATATTGTGGATACACACCCTCAAGTGTCTGTACTGGCACCAGTGCTGTTTAATGCCTTTGGTGACACAGACACTGCCATGGAGTGCACCTCAGCAGGTTTGCTGACAACACCGAGCTGTGTGGTGTGGTCAGCATGCTGGAGGGAAGGGATGACACCCACAGGGACTCTCAGGATTGAGGGGTGGGTCTGTGCACACCTCATGAAGTTCAACAAGGCCAAGTGCAAGGTCCTGGGCCAGGGCAATCCCAAGCACAAGTAGAGGCTGGGCAGAGAATGGACTGAGAAGAAGATCTCAGGGTTCCTGGCTCATGAGAAGCAGGCAAGGCCAAGGGCAGCAGGCAGCAGCTGACTGCACAGCCCTGGAGAGGAGCACTCCAGGGCCCCCTCTGTAAAATGAGAGCTATTTAAAGATGGGATAAATGGTATACTCCCAGCAACTGACAGCCCTTGCCAGGAGCAGGGGATCACCCCAGCAGTGGGACTATTGTACGTTGCACACCAGCCTGTAAATGCAGACTAATTGCAGGCCAACCATGTAGGTTAGACCCTGCTGGTACTGGCCCCCAAAACCCAGCTAAGGATTCTGACATGGCAGGCTGATGGAGCAGGAGGGAAGGCAGCTGAGGTCTTGACTCACCAGCATAAGTTCTCTCACCTTGCTCTCCATGTCCTTTTTGTTAAAAACACATTCATTAACCCATTTCTTATCAATGTGTAAATCTGATTCACTGAATGACTCAACAGCATAGCTTTGTCTCCCAGATTTTTGGATCTCCACACCCAGAAAAGTCAGTTGTTTCCTAATTTTCAAAGAATCCCTAGCATCTGAAACTAACCCTTGTCATTCTCAATCAGTGCTGGCTTTTCAGGAAATATATGTAAATGAAAATACTCAGCTTGATTAAGCATTAAAACTATTATCAAGTGTTATTATCTGGATTTCCCAGACTCTTACAATATTTTCAAATTTATAATCAACCATGAGCCAATATTAAACAGTTGGATTAGAAATTGTCTGCATCAACCCAAGGAGACTTCCTGACAGAATCAACAACAGTAATTAAACTAATTAAACATCACCGGCAGCTAGCATTATTGAATAAAGCAGATGAAAAAAGAGGAGGTGGGGAGGCATGTTTGCATTATGAGGAAGTCACAATCTTGTTGAATTAGCATTATGCACCACGGCCTTTTGGCAAGATCTTGCTTCTGAAAACTCCCTGAACTCTTTAACGACAAAATACATGGAGTGAAATCTCTGATTAGACACAGATCAGCAGTAATTAATCAGTAGGAGAGTTGTAGGAAGGCATAAGTCATAGCACTGCCTCCCAAGCAGTTTCAACACTTGCAAGAGTAGATTTAGCAGGCAAGCTATACTCCACACCCAAGGATGGGAGGCCAGAGGAAAGAGCCATCATCTTTTGGTTATCACAGCTGCAGCACAGCACATGAAATCAGAGGATACTATTCACTACAATCTAAATAATATTGCTTTGTGCATTAACCAAGCTTCTCTATTTTTACAGCCTTTTATCAGTCTCAAATCTGCTTATATATCAAATCTGCTTATATATGTAAAACCAAGGATCTGTACATTTTCATTTCGTCTCCCCATACAAGTCCCTTGGGAGCAAGCACAGATTGACTCTAAGGGCAATGCTGCTGCTGGCAATGGGTGAGAGAACTGCAGAGAACTGCAGCAGCTTCCAGCTGTTCCTGGAAGCTTTTCCACCACAGCAGCTCCATTTCACACCTACAGGCAATTCCTGCAGGTCAGCCACTTGCAACACTCAGCACCCTAGGCTGAAACGATGCAGACCCCAGCTGACTCCCCATGAAATGGGCCCATCTACATCAAAATCAGGCATGGAGACTAAGGCACATGATACAGCTTGCATGTGTGTACAAGTACATGCATTCAACTAATTATGCACACTGGTTTTTTGAAGGAGGAGGTACTTGTTACTTTTGCCATAATTTTTAAAATAAGTCTCTGAATTCAACAAAGCTTCTACAATAAAAATAGACTTACAAGTCTTATTTATAGAAAATTAAACAGCAATGTCTGCAGAAATATTTCCCTTGGAGTTTCTTCATGGTAATAAAATTACTAATAATATAAATGCCTCCTACTGAAAGGGCAAATTTGTTCATAGATACTAGAGTATTTATTCATTCAAAGTGAGGAAAGAATGAATGAAACAGACTAATATAGCCACTTAGCATTTTTTCACAAGTCAACTTGCGCAATAATCATTCAAATGTTGAAGTTTACAACTAGCCAAGAACAATTTTATAGAATCACCTCCACCACTATTGCAAATACTTGCTTAAGCAGTAGCCTCTGAGCACCCAGTATACTGTTCTTTAAGCAGAAGTGTGTAACACAGAATTGAGGAAAAAGGAGACAGATCCTGCAACAGTCCTCATCTTGCTGATGTCCTCTGTTTCTTAATGCATCAGGTATAGCAAGGAGTCTGTGTGAGACTACTTTCAACAAGCAAGTGTTCCATGGGCAGAGTCACTAACAGAACACCCAGCTAGTCAATGGGGAGCAGCCATGGCTCTACTCCACAGCATTATTTATTATCCATTGATCCAGCCTTTCCGCTCCAACTGTTAGGGCCCAGATCCCAATCAACTGGGTTTCCCTCAGAGGAATCACCTCTGAACAAGTTTACATGACACAGACTCCACCAGCTCCTCTTCAACCTGCCCATACTAACAGTGCAACTCAAATATCAGGAACTACCCAAGGCCTGTCCACCAGGCAATGCTGTGAAGTCTTTTTCACTTGTGCTTTGACTTTACTTAAGTAAAAAGGGAGAAAACAATAAGGTAAAACTTCAATGAATGTCAGGTTCTCAATGCAAAATCCTGACAGCATTAAAAACCCTGACACAGTAAAACAAAGTCTTTGCCAAGCAATTAAGATCACAGAAGATAAGGAGATGACAAGAATTAAACTCATTAATTAACTACATAAATCTGCAGATAACAAGACTGGAGAGTGCTCGACTCGTCTCCAGTTGCTGCTGCACAGTCCCTCCTACCATCTCCTGCCCCACTTCTTCACACAGGGGCATGACCACCTTCCTCTTCTTCCTGACCTTACTGAGAGCAGCTCATAGCTTCAGTTATCTAGCCCTTGACTTTTAATACCTTCTCTAACAGCCTTATCAAACAGCAGCAAACAAGTGCACAAAAATAAGAGCAGATAAGAATGGTTTCTTTCAGATGATTGTGGCCCCTGACTCAGAGCTGAAGGCTTCTGTGCCAAGAACACAGGAAAAGATGCCAGATGCATGAGCAGAGGAGAACAAAAACAGAGTTAGTGTCCAGGAAATAAAGAAATACAATAAAATTGGTACTATTTCTTCAGCTAACTGCCATTAACATGCAGTGGTCTGAGCATTACGTGAAAAACAAAAGTGATTGCAGATGTGCAAGAAGGAACCAAAGTTTTTGAAATATTTTCAGCAGGATTTTACAGAGAAATACTGAAAACATTTTCTCTATTCTCAAAATCAAGTAAGAAATATTTTCTGCAGTAAGACTTCAGATAAAAGTATGAAGTAAGAAGAAAACACTTTGGTCTACTATTCTTTGCATTTGCCCATGGCTTTCAATTACTATAGAGCATTTGTGTTTAACAGAACAATGTTATTTAAGATTAAAAAAGCACTGATTGCACTTTTTTGAAAAAGTGGATTAAAAAGATGAAAAAACCCCAAACTTTGACCCAATATGCAAATTGCCTGAAACATTTTTTAAAATAAACTTTAAAAAGTAAATACAAAAATTTATGCCAGACTGAACTTCCTCAGTTCACAGGTGGTTTTGGAAAACTACATATACACATATACATATAAACATCCATTTGTTGTATATTTACATCCATAATGGATACAGTAATTGAAATATTTTGATAAATATTAAAGTGTGTCTGATTCACCTCAAGGTACACACTTGCAGATGATTTCACTGCAGTTTGCTTCTCTATGCAAGTCCCGAACACCAAAATGCACACAGGCTCTCCAGAAAACTTTTCAAAGACCAACACAGACCTGTAACCTCAGGAGAACACATGAACTTTCTTGGTTATCCACAAAAAGAAAAGCTCCAAACACTGCATTACTATCTCAGTTTGGAGCAGTAAGACATGAAATTTTGATTTTACAGAATTCTACAAAACAGTTTAAAAACCTCACAACTTCTCCCAGCGTTGCTGGAGGAAGTAATGAGTATGTGCATTTAAGTCAGTCTCTTTTGCTCCCCACTGCACCCTATGCATTGCTCTGAACTGCGTGGCACAGAAGGGAGGAAAAAGCATCATCACCTTCTTCACCTTCATGATGTTTCTTACTGCAAATATATTTAACAGTGCTTTGGTTGCAGACTGAGAGTTGTATTGCAGTATTCATGTAGACACTAGCATTTGAAAAAAAAAATCCTTTAAAGTGATTACAATTTTAGATTTTGAGAAAGAGACTCTAATAATAACATGCCTTAGCTTTTGTTCAGCACTGAATTGGTCAGTCAGCTGGACTAGATGATTGCAGTAGGTCCCTTCCAACTGAAAATAGTCTATTCTATTCTAGTTTGTTACTCACAGTGCCTTTTGGATGTTAAACACTTCCAAATCCTCACATGTAAAATGGTAGTTTGAAAAAAAATAGTAGTAACCATCTGAATAGAGAAAGGTACAGCTCATAAATTGTAAAAAAAAAATAAAATTTAAGTCCCATCCCAAAAGCACAGTTTTACAGTCATACAATAGCTGAAGTTGGAAAACTGTTGCAAGGGAAAGTTAAATAATATCCAGAGTGCACAGCTGAAAAACCATGTAAGGAAAAAAAATCAGACTGCAAAAGTCTGTTTAATAGATAACATTTCAGCTGTTCCTTTTATATTATCCCCTTGTGTCTGACATCCTAGCCTGTTAATACCTTAACTGTATCAAATAAAATGCTACAAGCCCTTCCACTAAAAAGTATTGTAAGAAATTCATACTGAACATTAAACATTTGTAACTTCCTTTTAGTCTGACTCATTTTTAGATTGTTATTTCATGATTATAGTTTACACTGGTGTTTGTGCTTTTGCTGCCAAGCGTTCCCTGTTTTCTCTGTAGCCTCCAAATGCTCCAAGGTACTTCTACAGCCAACATCTCCTTCCAAATGTAGTTTTTAATGCCTCCCCACAGAGGCATCCTCAGAATGAATGCATCTCACATATGTGTAGCCTAAAACCTGATATGCTCATTCAATGTTCAGATATGCTTGTTGAAATTGAGTGGAAACACCCAACCATGAAACTCCAGAATAAACTCTGGATACACAAATCAGTGAAGATGACTAAGAAAAGGAAATGATATTTTGCAGGAAGCAATCCCAACATCTCCTAATTTCTCAGTCCTGGTCCAAAAACCACCAAAAACCACACACGCACACATAAAAAAACACCACCACCACCAACAAAAAACCAAACAGATAAACTTACTATGTATTTTAACGTAAACATACATAATAAATCTTTCTATGCCAGTTTTAATGAAGACAGAGTTTGCCCAAAAGCCTTCCCAAATTTTACAACTGTCTTAGTTTGATAAAAGATGCTGCCTTCATTCCCTTTCGTAACTTAGATTTCCATACAAAATACTAAGCCCAAAAGCAAGAAAAGTGCAGATGAAAATGTCTTACTTTGAGCAATGGTTTTAATTGTTCTCTTGCCAAAAGGACGTCACCAGTCTCTCAACCTTTGCAAGATCTGTTTCTCTGAACAAACTCCATCTCTCTGAAGACTGCTGAAAAATGAAGCATTGCTGTTCTGCTTTTGATGGCTGGTGCCCTGAACCATTTCAACACACATCTGCATCTTCACTTGCTAAAACCCATCACCAAGGTTCCACAAACACCTACTCAGACTCCTCCACAAATTGCCAATATCAGAGTTTGCTGGCTTCTAAAAAGACACAGAGAACAGTCAAAGCTGAGCCCCGGCACGTGCTCTCAGCCGATGCAGGGGTTCATTCTTCTACAGCAGAGTCAGTTAAACCAGAGCTACACCAACCACACCCTTAGGGGACACAGACTGCCACCAACACTTGGGTTTACTTTATTCCAGTTGTAAGGTGCAGAGATTAATAGGACTGGATATGACATGAAACCACATGTTAAGTGATTTCAAAGCTAGTCCCTAAATAGGGAGGGTTTACTGAAACATTTGAAGTTGCATCTTTATTCATGCTCATTCCTGCCAGATTTTGAGTAACAACAGTCAAAATTTAGCAATTGAAATATCTGAAACATGGAATAGGGTTTGATCTTGTTCTTGTATGCCTATTTTGCTCAGTTAGCTTAATGAAAAATGTAATATTGAGTCATTAGGACAATTGAGTTGGAGCAGGCCACCTCAAACAGGAGTATCATAGCATACTCCTGTTGGAGGAGGTGGATTCTAAGCCCAGTTTTGTACCTGAATTTCTCTCTTTGTACTTATGCCAACATTTTACATATTATGAGCTTCCATTTAATTAGTGCAATATATAACTCCAGGAGAATGGAATATCAGACCCATGTGAGACATAACATACAAAGAAGAATAAACCAAATTATACTATTTCTTCTTAAATTTTCTTCATTCTGGAATGACACAAGATTCAATAAGGTTTGTTCTGGCTTTTTAATGAAGAACTCTGTACAAAGAGTTTTATCCCAACAATCTAACCTCAAAAGCACTAAAAAACACTAAAAATGTGTTGGTTTATATGAAAAGTCCAAAGAGTTTAAGATGTATCATTAACATTTGCTCCAGCTGAATCTCATCCTAATATCACTAAGTGAAATATTTCAGGTTGAACTAATCACCTTTGTTAAAAAATACAGGTCTAACTCTTCTTCAATATTTGGAGAATGAGAAAATGTTAAGATATTTATCCATAGGCAGTATGAATCTCCTCTTAAGTGTCCTGTGTGCTCTAGGTTGTAATTTTAGGTTGGTATGTTGGGCTTTTTGCTGAGCTTTGTACCCAGCTGAGCATATGATCAGCACTCAAAAAAGTAAACATCAGGCAGATGGCTTGGCACAGGCTGGTGAACATCACTTGTAATTGTTCTCCTACTTAGTAACATGGTTTGGCCACTTACGTATTGGTAAATGCACAATACATGAATTCGGGGAAAACTCAACTCATTTTAAACTGGAAAAGGCAGCACCAGTAATGGTGCTTGCAATTTATAAGTGGACTCCACTGTTTTGTAGTAGTCTACTACACATTTCTCTACCCAGTCCATTAGCCTCTAAAGTCTCATTTCATTTTTAAGTGGCTGAATCAAAGAAAAAACTTAGCAACTGGATTTTGGAGTTCAGGCTTTTCCTGCCAGAACAGATCTTTAATGGTTCAAAGCCAAATAGACAGGTAACAAGTTCTTTGAGAGGATAGGGTACTCATACACTAAGTAGCAACTCTGATTAAGAAAGCAGAAATGATTATTTTTTGGTTTTAAAGTACATAAAAAGAGAGAGACAACTGCAATGCAAGAAGTCAATAATGTACCCATACAGTTCTTCATTTTCCCTTAAAACTCCCTGAAACACTTGTTAATGCCCTCAGCAGAAGGGCTGTAATGGACTGCAGGGCTCTGACCTACATAAGACATGAGTTTAAGGAATCAGATGAAAACTTTGTTCTTAAGTAGCTCTGCTAAGATATTATTAACAGCTCTGTCTGAACAGTTCACTCTCTGGAAGGTATTCTGAAATGTCATTGTGTTATTTAATCTTTAAAATATTGTCCATGGTTACGCTAATTAGAAGATACAACCTCTGGGCTCAGTGATGAATAGGGATCCTCTAGATTTCCATTACTTCATAGCAGGGAGGAAACAAAAAATACATAAAACCCCACACTTAGTACAAGGGTACAATACTTAAGTGACTTAGAAAAGAAGGCTGAAAACAGTGGTCTACACCTATTTAATGAGAACATCTAGCAGTAAGTATTTTTAAAAAATTATATGAACCATTTTTCCTTCTTCCAGTTTCTTTTTATATTGAAAAAATATAGAAATATTCTTCCTAGTACTCAGACTCTTCCTGCTCTGTTTTTAAATAAAAATGAAAAATAGAGAAATTATTAAAAAGACTTGTTAAAAAAATTAAGGTATTTTGAGTATTTGGAAACACAGAAGAATCCCTATATTTTTGATCAATATCATTCTGCCTACCACTCAAAAAAAAAAAAAAAAAAAAAAAAGGTGTGCTACCAAGCACGCTATGGCTTTAACACCATTCTCTAGGTTACTAAAAAGTAAATTTCTGTTTAAAAACTTCTCAAAACAGTCAATTTTCCATACAATCACACACTTAGAGCATACTAAAAACTGGTTGCGCTGAGCACTTGGAGATTTTATGGTGAAATTAAAATAAAAAAACCAAACATGCAATGTAAGTGCAAGTTAGAAGTGTTAGTTAGAGAGTTAAAGTGTAAGGTAGAAAGTGCTGCTACACATCTGGCATAGCACAAGGCATCTGATTTGGATCAGGGCTCCAAGCACTGCAGGGGAAGTGAAGGATTCAGCTTTCTGGTCCAAGTGTTGGATATTGTACCCCTCAAAAAAATGCAACCAATCTGCTCAAGAACGGCACAACAGCCTGGAAGCTCCTGGAACATTTATTTTTAGGTCACAGTAGCAGCTACCAGAGAAAGCTGGGGGGCAGGCAGAGGTATGTGCTCAAAAATCTTGCTGACAGCATGAAGACCATATGGCTCCATATTTGCCATGTGCCAAAGACTAGCCTAAATCAATCAGACTGTAACAGAGAAGTGTAGGGATCCAGATGTTTTAATTCACTCAAGACAGCAAATCCCTTCCATTTAAAATAGCATGCCTTCTTCTCACAAGCTGCTGGAAGGACTTCAGATATTTACCCTCTTGATCAGCGTGGTTAAAGAAACAAATGCAAGATTGAGAGACTGTACTTGGAAACAGATGGACAATCTCTGAGCCTCTGGGTCTCTCAAACATTGGATGCTCCAAATAGGATAAAGGGAAAAAACTCATATTCTCTATCAAGCCATTTCAGAACTTCTTCCACATTAGGTGACCTTTTCTAGACACAGAGAATCATAATTTATCCAATTTTAAAGTTGTTAAACCATTTAATAGGTGTTTGAAATCCAGTGATCTTCCATACTTAAAAACCAAGTAGAAATCAGCAGGATATCAACAGATCTGATTTTTTTTCTGTCATTTCTCCCATTCCCTCTCTATTTTCCAGTCTTGCTACTTGAAGGACAAATATTTTCCTCAAAGAAAAAAACATGTAAAACATATACTGTAAATAACATACATAAACTTTCTATGTAAATAAACATAGCACCCATGACTGATTTTGTCAACAATATTTCATAAGGAAAATGCTTTCCAAAATAATTTGAATTAAGAAACAGTGTTGAGTCATTCTGCACTCCTTTCCTGTGGCAGCTATGATTCAATCAAGTTGGGTCTCCATACAAAGTTGTAAAATTACATTACATTTGCAATTCCAAACAAGACATATATTTACCCAAATGTCTGTTTTTCAGTAACAAATGTACTTTGCTTAGTATATTTGATTTTACTAAGTATAGTCTTCGTTGGTGGTTTGAAGTGACCACATCTGCTCTTGCCAATTTAAAAATTAGTTTTTCCGTAACAGCATGGTTTAAAATGCTGCAGAATTTTTCATTTTGCAGAGAAGTTAACAAATTTTTTTTTAACATTATCACTTCTATTTTCAAAGCATTTAGAAAACACAGTGCTGTACATGCTTCTTACTACTCCTATTCACAAGTTCTAAGGAGGAACATTCTCCCATTCAACACACTGCTGTATTTCACAGCTTCTTAAAAACTGGGTTATTAATTTTTTAAGTGAAGCCTTGAATAATTACTTCATTTAGAGCATTTCAGCACTGGCAGACACTACAGGCTTTTTTCATTCAACCTCCAATTACAGAGAACAGTGATTACCTACTCCTTATAAATATAACTAGCTGATTAAGAAAAAGGAGAGATCAAAGCTCTTGGAGCACATATTCTTGGGATTGCAACAATCAGTTCAGTGACTTAAGAAGATAAAACACTGCATTCGCACAACACATGTAAGCTGTCAACTCCTCTAACTGTGAAGTTGTCTCAACCACAATAAAGAGCAACCTTCATGAAAGGCTGAAGAAGGCTCTTTTCACTTTCTGAAAATGCCAAGAGCTTCTGGGGTGCCAGCAGCATGTGCTGTGAGAGACATGGCTTCCTTGCACATCCTTCAGTTCTAAGCAACAAACCCAGCATGGTCTCAGACTCTATCAGAGCTTCCCATAGCTGGGCTTACCATCAATTATTCCCACTAGTCTTGATTATATTAGCCTCAAAAGGTTAGCTCTCCTTGATATATCCTGAAGTCCTCTTGGAAGCTTCTGACCTTTTCTGCTCTCTATGCAATTGACAAGGCTAAGGAAAGTCATTGGAGAATGCCTTTCCTCCTCTCAGATTTCCATAGTTCACCAGATTAGGGTACCTGGCTCCACAGCAACCATCAAGTCCCCCATATATGTAAGACAGTCTTGGACCAAGACCAAGGCAATGGTACACAACCTACATCCCAGCTGTCATGGAGATTTGGCTTATCAATGGTTGAGAAAGCACTTTCTTCAGTACTGCCCAAGACCATTCCCAGAAAGATCCAAGAGTAGGGTTTTCACACAAAACCTTGCACCTCCAGCAATAAAGATACATTTCTATGACCTCGTCTTCCCTAACATAAATAGACACTGACATGTAAATATGTGTGTATGTAATTATTTGGAAAATTCCTAAACAAAACACTCCCCTACATATGCCCCTCTCTTCCTGGGAAGGGGATGAAAGCAACAGCATTTGACAGGTATTAGACAAGTTGCTTAATGCATTCCTGAAAGCGTTTAATGAACACCTCCTCACATGAACAAAATTTTCCTCTAAACCTACTACCTCAGCAAAATATAAAACTGCATTGCTCCGGCTGCTGGGCAAGATGGAAGGAAGCTTAAGTCTTGTTGTTCTGAAAGGTTTACCTTAAAGCTTTAAAGAAAACCAAAAATATTCATGGGAAGGAAGAGAAAGACGACATGCAGCAAAGTCAAGCTCAAACAGGGCATCTAGGAAGATGCTAAGCTCCAACTTGCCAAATTTCTGACACATTATACCTCAGGGATGAGATCAGACACTTTCTGAAGGAGATGGGTGTGAGCAGGCCTTCACATGATGGTGAGGGATCTGCAGCCCATGGTAGCAACACCATTTATGGGATCTTGCAGGTTCTCACATTAGTCAGCTCTTCCACAGGTTAACCAAAATCCTTCTTACCTAACAGCACTTCTGAGTTGCCAATTTAGCAACTGCCTAACAGACCCAGTACAGTTATCATAGTTCTGCTCCAGTACTGTTCCCCCTCATTTACCTGTCAGAGTTCATGACAGTATGCAGAGATGATCTAATTTGACAGTTCAGTTACCCCTATTCCTACATGCTCTCCATACTTCCTATTTATGAGTAAGCACTAGGAAGTACTTCTGTGGAAACTTGGAAGTTGGTGCTTTGTACTCTTTAATTGTAAATCTTCCTGTTTTTCTTGCACATTCTACTTCACTCTTTCTCTTCTGCTCCTGCAGTGATCTATCTGTTGTAGAGATCCCCCACAGTCAGAGCAAAAGAGAAATATCTCCTGGGAGAGCAGGTGTTATGCACATCCATGTGCATGCAAGATCCTGAAGCCTCTTTCATCATGCTTAACCTAAGTCACCTAAACAAAACCCCAGCATGGTAGAAGTAGCATAAAAAACAAGGTAGAAGATGATTTTCACCACTTCCACTTCACAAACTCTCTTACTTCTTTCACACTGGGTCACATTTCAGAAATACTCTCACACTGTTACTTCTGCCCCATCTACCTCATGCCATTCCACTACCACAACATCATTTTTCTTTGCTTACTGGGACCACCTTGCTGACCAAGACCTATGACTCACAATCTGAAGAGACTTCTGTAAAGGACGACACTGCCTTATCTGTCAAATGTACCAATTCTGCAAATAAACTAGTTGGAGAGTTCATCTGGTGGTCATATTCCAACTATGTTTGGCATTTCCGTCATTTTTTAGATAAAAGCACTTTGAGCACACATATTTTCACAAAAACAACGCAGCATTATACTTGCACATGTGCCTGGTTTCTCTGTAAGTACAAGACCAAACAAATACAGATGGGAAACCCTTCTACAGGCTTGGGCCTCTCTAAAGCTGCATCCACAGCAAATTCTCAGTTTCCATGTCAGATTAAAAGACCCCACTTCTTAGAAAACAAGACATTTTAGAACTTTTTCATTATGCTGTCCCACACAAGCATCAAAAAAGTATCAAATAATATTTTGCCTGTTTGTGGAGGTAAGACTGCATTCAGTCAACTAAGAGATCAAATAGTGAATTTCTGTTCATAAAATCTTGTCATTCACTACTTACTTTATTACACAAATTTCACCACTTCTTAAATACCATTTTGTTTTATTTCTTCCTGTTCTTTAGGACAGAAAGCATTTTGTGAAGTCTTAGTAAGACTAATATAGTTTACCACAAAAAACCTCAAGACATTTTAGGTCACAGAAAAATAAAAGTCTCATTTTTCTTTTTAAAACACAGACAGTGAATTTCTAGAATTTTAAGTGCTTTTTGGAAGGAACCTGTTTCTCTAAACACAATATTTGCATTTCAGTTCAGTGAATAGAGAGGAAGGCAGGCACCTCTCAAGACCTGTAGCAAGTCCAGTCAAATTCAGGCAACTGATCTGTGAGCTGAGGCATCAAATTATTCAGGGATTCTAGGATAACCACAGTCAGTTTCTAGAACAGACAGTACCTTGAACACTAAGTTCCTCCACCTACAAGAGATTCAACCCTCATGGCCTTTTGATAGTGCCAGCAGTAACCACCTTTCAGATAATAATTGCAGCTTGAATTAAAATGCAGAGGAGGAAAGCCCTCACTATTGGTATTTATTCCATCAGGGAACCCCATGTTTCGCATTTACAAAAGTGTCCCAGCTAGAGGATTTCCTGGCTAACAGCATTTGCTACCTCCCCTCCCAAAGTCAAGGCACTATGAAGTTAGAAATGCAAGTATCATTAAACAAAGTGTCATGTAAGACACAAGACTGTGGAAGAAAGATGGAAATTCTTGTGCATTGTCACAAGCACTTACCTGGAAAAGGGCAGGACCAGTATTCCAGATACAGCTCCCTGGAACTAGTGTCCATTTTAGACCAGATTACCACTGGATAATCCTGACTCTCTAAAGACCTGCTGGCACCAAGCTCTGTTTGAGGAGGATAGGTGGATGCTGGTCTAACACAGGAGAGACTCTGCCTTAGTAACAAGGCCAAGTACCTGGAGAGGTAAATTCAATCCTTTTCAGGCAGAGACCACAACCTAGATATCTTGCTTTTTGGAGAAGCACTCTAAGGATTTCCATTAAGTAAAAAAGTCAGTGGGGGCAGTAGCTCCAATTCAACTGAAATTATGCAGACCTGGTCACACCTGACTTTAAAAATTTATTCAGACAGATGAAGATTTCAGGTGACCAAAAACCCTATATCTCAGCAGGTGAGGGAGAGGTGAAAAGATTCTACAGACATTTCTAAGCCTGTGGTTTCATTAATTTATTATGCCAGGGATCTTTCACACTAATTAGGAGTTATCTAATGATTGCAGGTGCCAAACCTGGCTACCTGCAACATAATGTCATGAATTTGTTACAGATTTAAGAGAAGTTAATATAGCTAAGGCATATTTAGATGCACTGAAAGCTACACCATTAAAATTAGCTATAGTAAGTCTCCTTAGCTACCACACAGATCTTACTGGCCACATTTTGTGCAGCTTTGTTTCAAAGTCATCCCACATCTTCTGGCTCTGATCCCAGCAAGACATTTTAAGACTCACTACTTCTGCAGACATAATCTGACACTGGAGATTCTTAGCCAAATAAACATGACTAGTATCAAAGATTTTGCTTGAGCAACATAGTGAGTGTAATGACAGAAACATGCAGAAGATAAAACATCACAAGACTGACACACAGCACAGTCAGCAGTCTGGCAATAGTTAAAAAAAGTCTCTGTGTAGGCACTTAGCAGATGTAAGTTACTTCTGCCAGGATAAGCCTTAAGACTGCATCTTTATTGAAACTGGCTTTGCTGACATGTGCTTCAAAGCCATTGTGCAAATACTCTCCAAAAAACTGGAAAGAACAAAGGGAAACATGGAATACAGGATGAAGCCTTATTTATCATCCACTTATGGAGCTCAGGCTGCATGAACAAAATACACAGTCATGATATATAAATGCATCTGTCTTATTTTTCAGACATAAAGATCCCAGACTAAAAATGTTTTCCTTTCCCTTCTTCTCCATCATGCCTGCTTAATTCACGAGAATCAACTGACTAAAATGCAGAAGAGCCAATATTCCCATTTCACTTGAGAGTTAAAGAACAGAAGTCTTATCCTTGCAGTGCAAGGAACAGAAAAACACTTGAGCCTTTCAGCTGATAATGTGCTTACAGTTCCACATATGAATATTTTGGACTTCAATCTAGCCCTTTTTATTTGCATATGAAGTTTTTCATTGGTGTTTTGTTATTTGGCAAACCTACTTTGGCAATGTTAATTAACAGTTGCTCCTTTTCCTCAAATTGATGAAATAATGTTCTTCTTAAGAAAAAAAAAAATCAGAAATTCTATCTGGATTACAAATTCTGTCCTGGTCATGTATTTTCTGAACAACACTAAAGTGATTCAAGATTATTCTGCAAGACATTGTGACTTATGGAATGGAAGACAATATGAGCAAAAAATCACGGAGTTGTTTTTAATTCTAAAGTTGTGCTTAAAAACAGAGGAGACAACACACTAATTTCTGTAAAATTAATATCATACAAAAAAACCCCAAAAAAACCAAACAAACAAAAAAGAAAAAAAAAAAAAAAAAAAAAAAACCAAAAAAAACCAAACAACAAACAAGTCAAAGAATTAGTTCTGAACAGCTTGGTGACTAGACATTAAGTATTGTGCTTGGAGATCTGGCCAATGTGGTGCCATACTTAGATGAAACTGAACTGACCACAAAGTGAGATACAAGCTTTCCTCCAATACGGAAAAAGGTGCTTTCAGCATTAACTGCTCAGAACTATAAGTATGGATAAAAAAAGCAGCAGGTGAAGCACTTCTGTGTATCAGTAACATTGCTAAGGATCATAGGTGTTTTATGCCGCCTTGAGGAGGTAATCAAGCATGAACAGAGATGAGAAATGAATTTACTCAGTAGGAACGATTAGCATGCAGTGAGGGGGAGGTAAAATGATGCTGAGCTATATAACTGTGAACCACTCTAAACATACTTCAATAATATAATTTTCTCCTAGAAGCAAACAGAATTCTTTGAACTAGAATAGACTAATCAACAGCCCTGTGCACTGCTTGCTGCTTGTCTCCTCTTGACAGGATTCAGAGGCAGGGTGGAAAGGAAGAAGACAAAGATCCAAAAGCTAGAGCTCGGGTGACCTTATACCCCTGCTCATTTCCAAGGGTTTCATGTTCACAGATACCAATGCTGCAAATTGAGTTTTATGAGATGCATTTTACAGAATGTGAACATTGTGGTCCTTGAAAACATGATGCAGTGTCAATTTTAGGGAGCTAGATTTTTGGATAAAAGTTTCTGAAAGCATCAGAAGACCATGACATCTGCAGGAACCTGCTACATAGAAGTAATTCATAAGGGTTTACTCTTGATGAACAAATAATTATCATCTGGGGCTTGCAATAGGATTCCTGGAAACATATATATATATATATATATATATATATATATATATATATATATATATATATATATATATCAAACTGTTGCTTGTGTGCATCACTGTCCGAGGTGAGTTTTATATAAACAAGTATAAGCAAGTAATTTTTTCCACAGAGGTGTTAACCTTTAATAAAGAGGGCAATGCTGTGCCTGAAACCTTTTCTTCAGCAGAACAGTGGAAATGATTAGCACGGGTCCTGTGACCATCCCCCATGAAAAGCTTTAGTCCCTTGACACAGGGGACCTGGGGCTGTCACCCTGCCACTCTCAAGCACCACTACTCTGCCAGCACACAGGCACCTGTTTCAGCTTTCAGGTCCTCATGAATGAAATATGCTCCCCTGAGGGTAAAGCCCAAATAAACACCAACCTTCTTCAAATGAAAGTGTCAGAGGGTCTACGCCCTGGGCACACTGATCTCAAAAACTTCCAGCAACTAAAACCATTTGTGTGGCACTTTTACACTTAGAATAAACACCTCAAGAAATAAATTTGATTCCTTCCCTTGGCATTCTTCCAAATACCTTAATTATTTGGCAATGTTGCTGCATAGATAATGATATATATAATCAAAGGCAACTCTACTTATGTAGTAGCACATTAGTAGTAGACTTATGTCTTCCAGCCTTGGCTCTCAATTCCATCTGCCAATGCCACAGGACTGTGAAATTCATTTGCTGCACTAGGTTGCCCACGAGATAGTCTTCTGAAATGTGCACAACTCACCATAGTCAACCCTGTGCAGTTAATTTTTTGTTAAACATGTGACAAACCACTGAAACAAATTAACTTCTTTATTTAGCAATATGCCTTGAGAACAGATTTTCTGATTTAACGGGATAGTTCTGTCCATTATCCCATTAGATACATATTGCTAGAAACACTCTGGGCATCCCATTGCCAAACAAATGACTTAAGCTATTAAAGGCTCTTCAGATAACATTAATTCCTTCTGCTCTTGATTATTGACAAATGGTCCCATAAAATATCACCCGTTAGATTAGCTCACCAAAAGAGTGAAAAGCAAGCAATAAGAAGTCTCACTTCCTATCAACTTCTCACCAAAACTCAAATTCCATATATCTGCCAACATTTTTTGAAATAGTTATACCACCCTGATTATTTCCTCACAGCAAAGTTTCAGGGATCTTTCACAACAAACCACATCAGAGCTGGCAGGGCATCCCACTGCAAGAAAATATTGATAGCTATGCATTGGCAATGAAAAATTCAGTGTTCTGACTCCAGCTGCTTCCTGTGTCTAGCATGGAGAAATAATTACTTCTTTTCTCCTCCTTTTTTTATTTTGGTCTAATAAATTTTGAAACACTGAAACATATATTAGAAGTTTTGGCCTAACCCAAAATATTTTTAAATGCTTGCCTGAATACAAAAGTTATATACAAAGCTATTGCATATTAATATGGTGCTCCATTCAGAGCTGTATGAATACTTATGCTAGACTGGATCTATAATGTCACATAGAACTGAAATCTGTTTCAGTATGATTGTATGCAGCCAGAATTTTTTAACAGGTAAAAATCAAGCATCACTTATGGTGACTTTTGAGATATGACCTCACATTCAACAAACGCTGCTTTGTGACTTTATTCTTCCTTCTTCCAAAACCACTTCATTTTGTCTTAAAAAACAAGGCACTATAAAAGCACATTAAGTTAAAGCAGGAAGTGTCGAGCAAATGCATGAAAATACATAGCTGGTCAGTCTGTAAAAAAAAAACCCCAAAACATAATGTGGTAAGTGAAATAGTAATGTCAGAAGAAAATAGATCTTTACAGCATAAGGCTGCTGTTCCAAAAAAAAAGAAAAAAAATGGATGTGAAAGCTTTCTATACCTTAGGGAAATAAGAGGTATCGTGTAAGTTCAGTTCTGCTCAGCCCCCTTGGTATCTCCTAGAGATGCATCTGTCTGCCAGCAAGAGCATAAGCTTTATTCTTCCAAGAAAATATATTCATTTGATTTCACACACTGCTCTAGGCTCCCTACATTAAGAGCAATGCCAGCATTCAAACACTCTTAGCTTATGCTTTTAGTCCTTAACAGGGATATAACACAAGAAACCAGCAGGAGAATTCTGCATTTGTCTTCCAGCCCACTTGTTTCATATGTCTTTGTTCAAACACCCATCTCACTGGCAAGTTCCCACCATGCTTCTGAGCCTGCACTAAACTTGCAAAGCTGGAGTGCCATGGCCAAAACAAACCCAGCAGCTAGTGGTACCTGCTGTCACTGCCAGTTGTGTCAGAGCTGTGATGGGAAATGCCATCCTGGCAGCACCCTAAGCAGCTTGTTTCAGTCACTGGAAACACCTTTAACATTTCTTACAGGGCTAATTACAGGTACATCTGCAGGCTAGACATCAACTTGGTCTTCCAACTGACTTACTGATTTCTTTTATTATTTATAGTTCTTTTATGAGGAAAAACTGCATACAATGCAGGAACAAACTGAAAATTCTATGCTAGAATATTACATGACCATCAAAGTGCTGTAGTGATTCAGGTGAGAACAACAGATGATCTCCTTCTGATCATACAGCAGCAAGTACTTCCTCTAATTGCTTAAGAAGTTTCACAGCAGTGCTTACCAAGCCATCTTCTCTGCCTCATCCCAGTCATGAAAATAATAGTCCCTACACAGGACAAAATCAGTTTCACTAAACCTGTGAATTTTCAGTCATTCATTTGTCTTCTTTCTCAACTTAATGAAAAGAAACACAAAATGCTTCTATTGCTTGTTATTTAAGTGTTAAAACCTTTGCTTCACCTAGATCAGGTTAATCCCAATACCAGTAAATTTATTACTTCTAGGAAAAATCCATCTTGTGTCTTTAATTCTAATATATGTTCAAGGTGGAAGTTCAGTGTACAAGAATCATGTTCAGACACAGCAAGACTGGAAAATTACAACATACTTAGGGTGAAAACCATCAAATCCTTTCTTAATCTGATAATATGACAGACTAATCCATTGGTGTGGGTTCTTTCTTACCTCAATAATCTTGTCATGAATTTGCAGGCCTTCTGCTTTGTCTGCAGGTCCATTTTCCAAAATCTTTGACACATAAATTCCCTCAGCAGATTCTTCCTGATTGTTCTGTACCAGACAATAGGGAAGTTGCAAAAAGGGCCACATTAGTACAAAAATTGAGATGGTACTAAAATCAGAAGCATTAAAAATGTAAATCCACCTGAAATATGCAGCTCATTTTTCTAGCTAAGAATTAAGCTCCTTGGGATTTTTTTTTTTAACTTGCTTAACACAAAGTAGTTATTAATCAAAAGGACAGAATCACTGAACTATTCCAGCAATTTTTATAAGATTATCCATTTACTTCCGGTTATTTTAGTCTAAATGAGACACAGTGTGCAACAGTAATCTGATCCCAGCTAAAATACTTGGAGAAAACCTCAGACTTCACAGCAGCCAGTGACTAGCACATAAATGCACAGTGGAAGACACTCATAAAAATGGATGCACAAGTGTTTCTCTCAGAACAAAAAGGTCTCCTGCAGTACTGCTGCTTGCAAACTGCCTTACTGCATTTGAAAATAAAGCTCCAAGGAACAAAGTGACATTAGTTGGCACGTAAGAGTGAGAGGATTTGGTTGAAACTCATGGATGAGGTTGGTTAACCTCATAAATCCTCTTCACATGGGAGATTGAGAACTTGCTCAACTGTGAAATCCATACAGATGAGCTGTGGACAAAAAGGGAATCCATCTCCAGTTGATCTCTATGCAACACTAAGTACAACTCACATAAGGTCAAATTTAAAACAGACAAGTTATCTACCACAGCTGCAACAATATAATTGATGTTGTTGTACATGCTGGAATTACTTTATTTCATCACATGATAGTTAAAAGTTGTTTTAAATAATTATTAATAAAGAACTAATGTCAAGCAGACACTGCCATCTTACAGGGTTTTAAGTGTTTATACAAATAATAACCTAGCTAGCAATAACTGAAGGAATCTTTTTTCCAGTTGATTTATGCTTTTGATTGCAGTTTATATGATGCTTATTTTCCTTCTGTGACTGGTGAACCCCTGACTAACAGCACAGTTCATATGTACACCAGTTTCTAGTCTAGGTCCTATGTACTCATGGGGAAAGTGCTTTATGACTTTTTTTGTTACGAAAACTGTGAAGGCACATGTAAAACATACTTTACACAATGTGGCAAGAGTCCTATGGAGATGTGACCCAGGTAAATTTAAGGTCAATAAACATTTGTTAAACACAATATTAGTCAGATTTTGTTTTCATAAACTCCTTCCCACCCCCCCCCCCCCGCCCCCCCCGCTTTTTCACAGAGACTCATACATGTCAGGTAAGAAGCAAAAGAGAAACACAGTAACAGTTCTAGCAATATTTTGAAATTATGAAAAAATAGACTTCCACTGACTTCCCATTTTAGCAGTGAGAAATGAAAAAGAAGCATAATGGCCATTAGTGAAAATACAAGAGGGATAAGGTTTGGTTTTAACCTGAAGAAACAAAAAGCTAGATGATAGCACCTTCACCCACATAAAACTGTATTTCTTTCCGTCAGAAATTTCATTGGCTTTTTCCAAAGCAATGTATGACCTGTTTAAAAGAGGGGTATTTCAGTCTGGCTTGTGGTCCCCATCAGTTGCATGTGCTGGTACCCACCACTCCTGACAGGAAAACATAGCACAAGGAATACTGAGCTCCAGCACTGTGTCACACAGCCCAGGGGCTGTGCAGCAACTGTGCCTGCAGCTCACCTCCCTCCAGCCTGGCTTTGACAAGATGTCCTCAGGGGAAACAGTCCTGCCAGCCAGCCAGAGCTGGGGCCCATCAAAGCAGCCTTGCTCCCTCAGAATAATGAATCACCCCTCAGAAACACACTTATGAGAAGCAAGTTCCTTTACAACAAAATAAAAGATAATCCCATGATGAGTTGTTCCTTTCCTCTCCTCCTTCCTTCAGGTAGAAGGTAAACAGTGGGGATGCCTATCATGGACTGAAAATAAACAGAGCCAACAGAAAGTATGTATCTACATTACCCAAGTCACCACGAGTCACCTGCTTTCCAATGGAAAAAAGCTGCATTGTACTTACAAAACACAAATAACATGTGATGAAGAACACATCCCCAGGCACATGACTAGTATAGAGACATCAATGTTCTGCTCTTCTGCTGCAAGAGCCAGTGTTTCAACAAAGGGCACTTTTCCCCTGGACAGCCTGAATGTACAGATGCACCTTCATGAACTCTTTTTGTCTTTTTAACAACAAATCCTGTGCCACTATATAAGCTTTTGAGCAGAACTTTGTGTTTTCAAGAGTCAACTCAAGCATTTTTTCCTGATACACTGAGTCTCACACTGATACCTGGGAAATGCCAATCAAATGCCTGTGGCAGACACATTTGTCAAAATAAGTACAAAACACAAAGGAATTTCCAAACTGAACTTCAAAGATTCAAAACCTCCTGAGACCCATCCCTGCCTCACAACCAATTTGTCTCCAATTTGTCTCCAAATATGAGTGTTAACAGAAATTAATTTCCTTTTCTCCATTTGACAATTTTCTCAAGTTTCTCCAGTTTTCTCAACACACAGTGCTATAGACCTTAATATATTTTTCATTTACTCCTTAAATTACAGAATATTAAGTCAGAAAGTCTGATAGTCTGTGATATATATCACTGTTGCAGTATGCACTGTCAACATCTCCATCCTTTAAAGAAGCTCGGTTGCCATCCCAAGGAAACTGAACACATGCTCCCTTTTCCCTGCAGTTCTCCTACAGATGTAAATAAGAGATGTCACAATGAAATCCAAACTAAAGATTGACTGAATTTTGTTACTGCTATACTCCAAATACTAATATAATCATGGCAGGTGTATTTTAACTTGTAGCCACCTGTTGTTTCATCCTTCCACTAGAAAAATCTAAGAAACTTGCTTTGGATTTAGTCCCAACATCTGATAACAACTGCTGGTCTTCATATTTACCCATAGGGAACAGAAACTCTGGAGCACAGACAGTGGACTAATGGAACAGACTCTTTGGCACCACTAAATATAGCTTTAGAGCAGAAGATTGCCAAATTAATATACAGGGTCCTACTCCCCTCCTCGACTACTATTCTCCCACTTAACAAGGCTACAATTCTCCCACTTAACAAGAACCTGATCAGTACATAATTATTACCAACTCTTTTAAATCAACTATTAATTTTCCAGTTTAACAGGTTTCTTTACCCTTCATATGCAATGACAGTCCTGATTAATGCTTTGGGAAAGATGAAGTAAAAAAAAAACCAAAACAAAACCAAGCATATTCATGTGTATATTCTAAGTGGGGGCTAGTGATCTTATGCATATTCTATGGTCTGCAATGAACTTTCCAAGCCTAGACTGATGAGATTAAGACATAGCATTGGTGAAAACCATTTCAGTTCATAAAGAAAAATTGAAAGCAGGCATGTGAGAACAGGACATGTGCTTAAACTGAGCTACAGAAGCAAATTTTCTTCTCTCCTGCAAATGAAAATAAAAAGGCAAGTTGTTTCACAAAATTCCAAAGGCTGCAACAATGACTTTTGCAAGTAGTCCCAGAGATTTCCATTCAACAGTTTGCATGAATACATATTACTCGCATGGAAACTGAGTGTAAACCAGCCTAAAGTTTTAAAGCAAAACCACTATGAACACCCTTCCAAAAATGAGAATAGTACAATTCCCATTAGATAATGTCTTCCAAACAATGACTCCAGTTATACCTGATAATAAATAGTTCTATCTGAAGAACGGATTCCATACCTACTGTCATTAGAAGTTACTCTTAATTATCAGTGTATACAGTAAAAGTAGATATGTACAAAATCACCTGCAGTTACTTTTCTCATTACCTGATTGGGTCGTCCTCCTATAATATTGAATCCCAAAGTATCATTTTCTCGGTGTAGCATGATCATTAATGGTTTGCGTTCTCCTCCCTAAGAAGCAAGAGATTAAATATTGTTAAAAACATCACCTCAAGAAGAAGTTATTAAATGAAAACATTATGCACATAAGATTTTTAGCTGGAGAATTTATAAGATAAGGCTTGAAGGAAAACTAGGCTGAAAAGACTTGGCACTGGAAAAAAAATGAAGGAAAAGTCATGATTCACTGAAAACCTAGCAGGTAACACCTCCTTATCTCCAGTTATCTTCAGCTGAACAGAAAAAAGGACAGGTTTTTGGTGTGAGGGATGCTTGGCACCACTGAAAAAAAGTCAGGGCTCCAAATGTCTAGAAGTCTCTATAAAAATAAAATCCCTATACATGTTAACATTTCAAACATTAAACATACAGATTAAAATATACAACATTATAATTTTAAGACCCCAAAGTCATAGCAGCACACATTTTAAAGCAACTTTCAGAGAACACACAGAAAATGAAAAACAGCTCTTTATCCCAAACTTTTTCTCTTCAAAAAGAAAGAATTGAAGACATCTGTAAAAATATGGGGCTTATTCTGGAAAAGGGATTAAAATATAAAGCAACCACTGAGAAGCATAAACGGAATAAAAGTTAAAAATGAGATAAGAAAAATCTTTTCCTTCATTGGACCAGATAAATAATTAAAATTAAAAAAAATTAAAAATTGGAGGCTTTAGCACAGGAAGTTATTGTTTTACGCTGAAACCCACATTTTATTAACGGTGTCAGTGACGTGTTTTATGAACATTTGAATGTAATTCCGTATATTTTTACTGCGCTGACAGTTTTCCTCCCCAGCTCCTGTTTCAGTCCCGTTTCACTCCGAGCGGCAGCGCCCACAGCGCCCCCTCCCGGCGGCGCCGGGGAGCGCGGGAGCCCCGCGCTGCTGCCGCCTGTGCCCGCACCTCGGCCAGCGCCTCTCGACAGTGCCACACCGCCCCTCCCGACAGTGCCACACCGCTCCTCCCGACAGTGCCACACCGCTCCCCCCGACAGTGCCACATCGCTCCTCCCGACAGTGCCACACCGCCCCTCCCGACAGTGCCACACCGCTCCCCCCGACAGTGCCACACCGCTCCCCCCGACAGTGCCACACCGCCCCTCCCGACAGTGCCACACCGCTCCCCCCGACAGTGCCACACCGCCCCGCCGGCAGTGCCACACCGCTCCCGCCGGCAGTGCCACACCGCTCCCCCCGACAGTGCCACACCGCCCCTCCCTTCTTCAGACACCGCTTTCCTCGCACACCGCACCCCCAGCACTCACTGCTGTCCCACTCCACAGGACCTTATACCCCATCTGCCAAGAGATGAAGCAAGTGTATGAGCACACCTCTCAGATCCAGCAACCTAAACCTCATGGACTAGCTAACCAGAGGAAACTTCAAAAAAGAAAAAAAAAAAAATTATTCAGGTTTTCAAACAGAGTTACTCAATGCCACAAAGAAGACCTGTGAGACCTGTATTCTGAGGCATTCTGGTGTCCTGTGAACAACGTCCCCTTTTCCATGCAGCAGATGCCCAGCACACTACATTGCTTCGGGTGTGAGTTTCACTGCTCAGACCTTTTCCACCCTGGGATTTTGCTTCCCAAGGGCCCATGTGGATTTAGGTAGAAAGAAAAATTCTTTGCATTAAAACACTTCTCACCACGGCTGCAATCAGCAATGCCTGAGCCTGCACAGTAAGCTTCTAGGCAGGAATTAAAAACCAACCGATTCCATCACAGCATGTGAAGCCAGGTCAACGCAGTTCTTGGATGGTTTGTTTTGCCTAAGGAAGCGTGTCGGTCTCTGGGCAATGCCCCCAGATCTGAGGGGAGAGCGCAGCACCGCTCCGGCCTCAGCTTATCAACGGCGGTAGCTGTCATTCCATTCTACCAAACCTTTGCTGTCCTTTCGCCATCGTTTCCAAAGTCTACAATAATTTTACACTCAAGTTTTTCAAGACAACTTCTCAGCTGCTCAAACAGAATTAAAAGCCAGCTCCACGCCCCTGAGCTGCGCCAGTACCAGCTGGAGCAAAATGAGCAGCAAGAGCAGCTGGGTCCCTGCGAGGCGGGGCGGCCTCATGTGGACACCCTGATCGGAGGAACCAGACTCGTCTGCCAGCTGCCAGCCCAGGAGCGATGCCATCTCCCCTGCCGCCTGTTCCCCATCCTCTCCGGGCGAGCAAGCGCTGGGTCGCAGCCTCTGCCAGGCACTGCTGCGCTCACCGCAGCACGGGGTTTCGGCTACCGAAAGGCGCCGGAAGAGAGACCGGCAAAAAGCGGGTCCCCAGTGGGGGTGTAACCAAAAATTAGTAAAAATAAAACTCTTCATCTGGCAATAGGGTCCGGCGGCTATATCTCCCCGAAAGAGGCAAGGGACAGGTAGGGGCGGCTCGCACCGCCCGGGGGATGCACAGCGGGATCGGGCCGGCTCCCGGGGACACCGCCCGCCCCGTCACTCGGCCGCCGGTTCACAAGTCGGGCACGGGAAAAGGCAGGTTGGAGGAGAGCACAGCTGGAGGGGCGCAGACCGATCCCTGCGGCCGCACTCACCTTGCCGGGCTGGCTGCCCGCCAGGTCCCGGGCGATGCTGCTGATGTGGCTCATGTACTGGCCGAACTTCGCCTGGTACCGCCGCGCCGTCAGCTGCACCTCGCTCTGCAGCGCCGACAGCTGCGCCAGCAGCGACTTCTCCCTCCTGCTCCAGCGCAGGGCCTCCCTCTTCAGCTCGTGACCCGGCTCCGGGGCGCCGCCGCCCCGCAGCGCCCGCAGGCAGCGGTGCCCGCCGCCCGCCCGCGGCTCCCCCGCCGCGCTGCCCGCCGAGCGGCCGGAGGGGTGCCCGGCGCGGGGCTGCGGCTCGGCGGGGCCGGCCGGCCCGTAGCGGCACGCCGCCAGGTGCGCGGGCAGCTCCCGCAGCCGCACCGTGCGGCCGCAGCCCCGCGGGCTGTAGTCGCACTTGACCTCCAGCTTCTGGACCAGGCTGCGGAGGGGCAGGACGGGGCGCAGCTCGGCGGCCGCCAGCGGCCGGCAGCGCAGCGGGCAGCGGCGGCGCCGCGCCGCCCAGGGCAGCAGGCAGCCGGCGCAGAAGACGTGCCCGCACGGAGTGGACAGCGGCTCCTCCAGCACCCGCCCGCACAGCCCGCACTGCAGCTCCGCCGCCACCGGCCCCGCGAACCGCGACGGGTCGAAGCCCATGGCGCGGCCGGGCACCGCGAAACTTTCGGCGCCGTGACCCCGGCCCGGCCCCGACGCCGCTGGAGCCGCTCCCGGCGGGCGGCGGCGAGGGGCGGGCGGAGGAACGGGGCTGCGCCGGGGGAGGCGGGCGGCAGCGCCGAGACGGAGATCCCGGCGGCTCCCCACACCCTCACGCATTAGCTCCCTCTCCGCGGCGCTGCCGCCCCACGCCCAGCCCCGGCACCACCTCTGCCCTCCCGGAGCATCCTCGCTGCGCGGCGGGGCGAGGGACGGAGGTGCGGGGACGCGCCCACCACCCTCCCCCGTGCGGACACTGTCCTGCGGGAGAGCTGTGCCCCCGGCGGGTCACTCGGGGCTGGGCTACGGTCACGGAGGGAGGAAGGGATTTAAAATGCTGCGGGACAGCGAATCGCTCAGGCTCCGACTGATGCACAGTTGTGCTGGTAAATAACGCGCACGTGTGAGCACGCCTGTTTCATGTCTCTCCAAAAGGCTTCCTCCTCTCTTTTCCTCCCGTTTTGGGATATCCGTCAGGGCAATGAATCCTGAAATCCCTAGTACCAGTGCTCTCTTTGTTGCCGCACCATAAAGGAAATAAGTCAGGATAAGAAAATTACTTGTTGAGCTGCCTTAAACTACAACATATGTATAAACAACACTTTCATTTAAAGAAAAGCTAAAACGCAGCAAAATCTGGAAAAGCCTAGTTAGGATCAATAGCAGCCTGGATTCTACCCCTTCATTGCTGCACAACCCACAACATACACTGAAACATGAAACCCCTTACACATTCCCCACATAACTTCACTATTGAAAACACAGAGCCAGATTGCTGCCCCCAGCCCTGTGGAAAACCTCCCAGAGCAGAGAGGGATGAAGCTCTCTGAGGGGTATCTTCAGTGGGCTTCTTCACGTGTGGATCAGAAACCATCAGTTTTGGAAAGGACGGCAGGTTTGGTCTGTCCAGGCTCGATCCCAGGTTATTTCCTGGGCTGAGAACTTCTGAGGTAGAGCCAGGGTGTGTCCTCACCAGTTTTGCAATTTCTGCTTCAAACTCTGAATCTCTGGAAAAGCCATGGGGGCTCTTGAGATCCACTAATGAATGGTTCTTTTCCATGACTAAAAAGACATCATGTGGGCAATACAGCAGAGACTTTTTTTTTTTTTTTTTCAAAGCAAGAAGGAAAACTCTGCACATACCTGCCCCTAGAACTGAATCTGGGATAGCAGATCTGTTGTGTATACTCATGATTTACTTAACAGAAGATTGGCAATGCCTCACAGAACATCTACAGGCACAATTACTGAGAAGCACCACCAATCTACTCTTTCTGACTTGCCAAACAGAAACCCACAGTTTTTGTTGGATTACCATGGCCATGAAATAAATAAGCAAATGGAGTGCACCATCAAATAGTTTCTCATCTTGAAGACAATGCACTATAATCCAATATTTCATTGCAGGTCAAAATCACATTCTCTCACATGAAAAAGGAAATCAGACACCTTGAGCACTAATTGTGCTATTCATACTGGTTTTAATCATCTATCCATTGATTTGAATTGCTTTGCTCATGAGGTCAAATCAGTGTCATTCAGAATGTTATAGAAAATTATTTTAAAATAGTGTCCTCCTCTCTTTTTTTTTTTTTTTTTTTTTTTTTTTTTTTTTTTTTTTTTTTAATTTAACCATCCATTTGGCCTCATCATTTGTTTATATCCTCTTCTGTCTCCCAGTATCCCAATGGATCTCCTTGACCTCAATATACATGGCCCTGAACTTCAGGTCTGAGCACAGGCAGTCATGTCTTCATTCATGAATTAAACTGGGCAGAGAAAAGGCCCTGACACTGGCTCATGATCTGTTAAACTGGTATTGCTTATGTTAATCTGTTAGTGTGATGCTTGAAATGGTTTTGGCTGAGACGTGTGAGCAGCCTCCCAAACAACAATTGGACACAGCATTAGTGCTGCAGGGGCAAGGGCCAAGAGATAGCTTGAGGTGCCTGTCCTCTTTTAGAGGTGGAGGCTTAGAGGCAAGGCTGTAAGTCCTTCTGGAGTCCCTGGGACATTTTATTCACCAGTATTACTGCAGTCATAGGAATGATGTAGCCAGGTTTGGGTCTTGGAGCCTTTTGGCTTCTTTTAGATTAAGTGATTAATTAAACAATAGTTTAGGATTCCTCTGGTAGGCATACTTGAAAAAAAAAAAAAACAAACAAAAACAGCTCTGTAATTTCTGGCCCACTTTGGGCGTTGGTGAAATGTCAATGCACTGGCAAAACAGTTCCAGGCAGTTTTCTGAAAGGTAGTTGCCTTTTTCTTTGCTTGTGCTGGACTAAGAAATTATCTTTCTTTGCCATGATGTTAGCACAGATGGAAACACAGGCAACTGGGTTTATAGCAGAAGCAATTTTCCAGTGCAGAAACCTGTAATACAGACAAATATACTAAACTCATCTAAAGATAACAGCTGTCTGCATACCCGACCTCCATGGAAATGGATACACGTGGATAAATATATGAAAATGTTACCAATGTGCTTACAAAGGATGATTCCTACAATTAGTCCTATTAGTTCTGATGTAATCAGGAAATGAAAAACACAATCCTCATACTGTTCTAAAATATTCTTAAAGAGAAAATGTAATTTTGTTTGCTCCTCCAAGGTCTCAGCACCTACAGCTCCAGGTTTCATACAGCCACTCCACTCATGGGTTCACTGAGGTGGTCAAAGAGGGAAATGCAGATTTAGGGAGATAGAGAGAGGCTGAGGAGCATAAGAACAGCAGTGCCCTCATGAACACTGGGGACAGATGTGATAGCACCACACTGGGACTGAACCCGGTCATGGATAAATGTGCAGTGCCTTGTCTCTGGATCAGTCCATGTCTTCAACAGCTTCCTACACACTTGTTTTTGCTCTGCTTGGTAAGGCAGAAAAAGCAATTTGAAATAAGAAAGTGTTTGCTTCCTTAGTCACAGGTACCTACAAATATACACACACGCACACTTTGAGGGGGTAACTGTGCTGAAGGAGTTCTTTACCAGCTGCTCCCGATCATCAGAGACAGGAGGAAGAGCTATTTCTGTTATAAATAGAGGGTCATATCTGCTCACAATTCTTTTCTCATCCTAAGATGATCTGCAGTTTAAAGGATAAATTATACAGAGCTGTTTCCAAGTCTTCTGATGAAAAAATCAGAAGGAAGTAAGAATTACTGCTCTGAAATACTGAAGGTAACTGTAAGGTGCCAGGCTCCATTGAAGTCAAAGGAGAAAATCCTGTGAACTTCCGACTCACATATGTGGGAATAAAATTTTTGTATTTCCTCCCTCATTTTCATAAAAATTTTGGCATATTATTCATCCATAGGGTTTCACAGGAAGGTAATTTTTCCAGCCACACTAGTAAAATACTGTAACTAATCTAGAGCTAGGAAGACTCAGCAACTTCACTCTGAGATAAGAACTTAGATCTGAGCATTTGCTATTAAAATCTGTTATCATCAAAAGTCTACAAAGAATTTTTGTCACTGCACTTTGGCAAAAAAAAAAATTTGTAAGCATAAAGTTAGACCATATTACTCATGTTTTATTGAAGAGAATCACCTCAGAAGGTTTACAATTTTTAAGTCAGCAAGCAATTTTTCTGTACCACATTTTATCATTGAGCACAGTAAAAGTGTTTGAGGAAGTGTCCAAGTCTGAAAGCATACAAATTTTTGCTGAAACCTGAGCAAGAATTTGCATTCAACAATAAAGAAAAGAAAATTCAGTTAAGCTGCACACATTCAGTGAAGAAGATTACATCCAGAAAACATTTGTAATCTGTTGTTCACCAGCACAAAGACACTGTGTGATCTCTATGTTTGTGTAACTATGTTTGACATCAAATGAATCAACAATCAGCTCTGGTCACTAGAAAAATGAGAACAAGTCTTAAAAATCAGTAAGTGGGAGGTCTAGATTTTTGACCTGCCTCTTTTGTCCATTGAATGGCCATAAGCAAGTTCTAAAACAGCTTTTCACTTTTCACTTCACTTACTGCTGCTGCTCCCCAGCAGAATTCACAGCAGTCAGCAGAAGTCCCAATACAGTGCCTGTAGCTAACAAAGATGCCTCACTAGGGCACCTTAGGGCAGTCAGGATTGAAATATGCACCTTCCAAAGCAACAGGTGGATAAAAGCACCTTCCAGGATGTGCCTGACCTGGGAGATGTGCTCTGCAGTCACACCCTGTGGTCTCAGCCTTGCAGAGAGAGAATCAAGGAGCAGTGAGATTGTGTGTGATCTAAGAGTCAATCTGCCCAGTGCTGTAAAAGCCAAATGCCCCTAAGCATGCCTGTTTAGCCTTTTAGGAACTTACTTGATAGAAATTTACTATGCTATCAGCTTTGGACACCTCTAGCAGCTGGACAGGGTTATTTTTTTTTTGTCAGTATTACATTTCTACTGAAGTCCTTGGTGCAAAGTTAAAGGTAGATAGGAGCATTTAAAGGTGGTTTTTCCATACACCTTTTTAACAGGACATTTTAATAGTAAATGAATTTGAAGGAAGAAATTGTCCCTATTTTGTGGATGAGGAAGTAGATAATTAAATTCTTTAGATTCTGGGTCAAAATTATTCAAATAAACTGGAAGTATGTGTCAGAACAGGGAACTGGGACTTCTCTTTCTATTCAGGAGACTTTGAGCAAGGCAAAGCCATCTCCTAAACTGGAAGCCCAAGTAGAGAAGACTGTGCACTTGACCTATATCAGTACACTTGTTTGAGGGTTGAGACTGTGCTTTTTCTTTATTCTCCTCCACCTTTTTTTCACCCCTCTCTTGTTCAGTGTTAAACATAAGCTACTTGCCAGTATTTAACATGGCAAGAGAGAAGGAGCAAGAAGAGGTGAGACCCAGGCTGAGAGAAAGCAGGTCTGTGTGTGTGTTAACCCCTCATGGTTGCCAGGCTGTAGCACACTCCCACAGCCAGGCTGTGCTGGCTGCCCACCCCTGCCCAGCACTGCTGCACTGCCCTGCACACCCTGGGGCTGGCTGCAGCCCCAGCAGAAGGTGCTGGCAGTGGATATAAATGTAAAGGAACATCAGAGCCTTGCCTTGGGTGTTTCTACCTCATTTCCCTTTCCCCATCCAACTGTTGCAACCTCCAGACATGACAGGTTTTAAATTTGTCCCTGCAGAGCCAGTCCGCAATGCACTTACTTGCTGCAGACACCTCCTTTCCACACAGAGCTGCTCCCTAAGGGTATGCAGATACAAAAAGCTTTCTATTTTAGCACCCATTAAATCAAGGAAAAAATCTAAGGGGATAATTTTTCACATTAAGGAGTCTCATCAGTTGCTGTCACTGAGCAGAGCTGCTCACTGTTGCCAGGCTCTTGTGAGATGACAGAGCCTGAACTGGAAGGGAAGGGGATCTCCTCAGTGCTGATGTCAGTCCCTCCTGAGAAGGGTTAAGTCCTCTTGCCCTTGCAGTACTTGATCAACCAGCAAACACCTCGTGTCTGCTCCTAGGGCTTCCTTTTCACAAAGCAAAATGACATAAACACCCAAGCTGGAAAAATAAGGTACCACAAACTGGGATAGAAGCAGAACCTCAGTTTCCAACTCAGCATGTCTCAGTGTAGGCTTTGGCAGCTGTTCAGGGTAAGAGAAATTGTTCAGGGTATTTCTACCATTTTGCCAGTGTCACATTGTGCAATATTTAGAAAACTGCCTTCACCTATGAATTTTTGTAGTATTAACTTACACATCAACTGATAAGGGAGAGAAGTAAAACATTTAAAAACACATATGGGAAGTTCAGAGTGAAATATAACAAACTAAAAATAAATAAATGAGGGAACTTTGTGGTAGGATTTTCAGAATTTTTATTTAAATACATGAATTTAAGTCTTTGAAATTAAAGTTAAATATCATTGCCACCAGAATGTGGCTTGTCTTAGTCTAAACCAGGTGAACAGCCTAGGAAATGGCTGCAGAGAATTTTGATTACTTTATGCATTTTAAAATGACACAGATTGGGAAAAGCTATTAGTAAATCAAAAACAAACAAACAAACAAAAACAAACAAACAAAAACCCCCACAAGTCAAAAATTAAAGAAGCCAATGGTAATCAGTGCATGGGAATATGGGAATCCATTTACTATTTCAGTGTTAAACACTTACATGATACAGTAAAAAAAAAAAGTCAGAAATATGGAAGCAATAGACAAAAAGGGAGATGAAAAATTAAAATCTTGTTGCTCATATGGGCCATAAGATAAGCATGTAAGAATATGCTTCTGATTATTCTTCATGTTCTGTTTGTTTGTTACACATACTGTAATTTATGCAGTGTAGAATAGTCTCTTAAATCCCATGCTTGTTGCCTCCATGTACAAAATAGGTCAAACAGAAATAGCCAAGGAGCACTTTACTCTGTTGGTGATTCTCAAATAGGAAAGCTGTGATACTCCAAATATTTAATTGACCTCAAGGCCAGTCCTTTTGAGATTCAGCTAATATTAACAGAAATAATGCAGTGCTAAAAAAGAAAGATTTGCTCATATGATTAAGTATTTTAGTCCACTAGCAAACATGATTCCTAGATATATTTTACTTTCTCCATGAGATACTTAAAACATTGAAGTTTCATGTTTGCATTTGGCAGTAGAAATAATATGGAGTCATTTATAGTAGTTAATCTTTAGAAATGTCAGCATAACACAGAAGCAAATATTATGAGCAAGGAGAAAGTATGAGTTTGGATTTTTTAGTTTTTCCAGCTCTTGATCTGTTTAGCCTTATTTTTCTTGTGAATCCTGTTTTCCTAGAGTTATGCTTTCAGAAATTACTTATTAATGAGTCTGAATTAAAATAAATGCAATTGCTTATTCCACAAGTAGACTTAAATAATCTTAATGGCTTGTATTTTATTAAACTTATAAATAGGATTTATTTATTTATTTATTTATTTATTTATTTATTTATTTATTATTTACTTCTCTCACGTGGAAGACCATCTTGACTAGTTATTCTAAAAACACATCTTGAGCATTTTTCTTTCTATCAGAATGTCTTGCTTACTACCCCCACTAAAAGCAGAAAGAACTTGCTCCAGTTTGTGATTTTTTTTCCTTGTAGGTGTGTGAGATCTGTTGTTTCACACAGGTCGTCCCTGTCTGCCCTCAGCAAGGTCATGAAACCATGAAATCCTCTGAGAGACGGTGACTTTTTACAGTATTTTGGGTAACACCTGCAAGGAACAGCTCTAAAGGAGCTGCAGGGAGCTCAGATCAGCCTCCATTATTGATGCCTCTGTGCTTTCTCTTCCTTTCCCTCTCTCATTCCCAAGCCAGGCAGAGGGCCACTGTGGGCCTTTAACTGTGTTGCCTGGGAGATGTCAGAGTAAAGACATGCCCTCCCAGTGTTCCTGTGGGTGGAGGGCATCTCCAGGCTGGCAGAAGGCTGGAATATTTGGCAGAACAGATTAATGTGGTTTTCCCAAGAGTTATGGACGGTGCCTGGATTTTCTGATGTTCAGTAACAGTGGGGTTCATGTTGTGGTGTCCTTTGGTGGGAGGACCCAGGGGAAGGGCTTACTCCTCTAGCAGATTTCCAGGTTTTATTTAACTTCTAGGATCTTTCTGTCTCCTACACATTTGCAAGATGTGGTTGAAAGAAATGAGTTTAAACAGGGCACCCAAACAGGTATGCATACACACAGATAAGGCCAATGCCACATCTTGGCTTGAGAGACCAAACTGAGAAACAATCTGTACAGGTAAAGCCACAGTAAAGATGCTGTGGCTGTTTATCTTAGTACTTGAAGGAGTGCAGTTTAGCTGAACATCTGGAAGAATGTTCTCAATTGAAGTGGATGTCTTCTGTTTCTGGAAATGTCAAGAGCGCTGAGTTAGAAATTTTCAACTTCATGGTTTAATAGTTTTTATCGTAGTGAGCCCAAAAATGGAAAAGAAAGAGAGAAGTAACTTTCTGATGATTGAAAACCTTTTAAAAATATTTTGAGTTTGACCAACAATATCTACTCCTCTTTTTGAGAGACTCAGACCTGAAAGGTCAGAGATGACATCATTAAAGCATATTTGAACAAATTAAATCTACATTCTTCCTAAACTGCTGATCATCATGGATTAAAGAGTGTTAATTCTGGTGTACTAATGCAACTTTCTAATGACTACCTACTGCTGTACTGAGGATTGACATGTACAGCCTGATAGTCTTGTTATGGGGTGTTTTGTCAAAGTGCAAATACAGCTCCTACCTGCTCTATTACCACATCACATTTTTTTTAGCCTATAAAGGTTTTCAAAAAAGAAACCTGAGTTTTAGAAATGCTGAGCAGCAAGATCAGCAGCAGTGACATCAACAGGAAATAAACAGGTCCAAATCAGGTGTACTTTTAGAAAGGATGAACATTCTTTTTCTTCATACTTATTAATATTGTCTTGCTCAGCCCACTCAGATGTATTTTAGGGTGTTTCCACCCTTCATGCTCGAACTGTATTATGGATGCATCAGTTTCTGCTTCATCAGTATCACCAAAGATTCAGATCAATAAAATATAATTTGGTTCAGGAGTCTGATACCAACTTCTAAGAGGCTCCCTACCTAAGTGAGAAAAGCTGGATTTGGCCCTTGGTTGTGTTTTAAAATGGATCAAGGCATAGCAAGATGTTCTGTATTAATTTTATATTTTGCTATCATTATTTTCTCTTTTAAATAGAAACATAAGCTGAGGTTTGGGACAATTTAGCATTTCAAATTAAATGGGAAAACTTAGATGGTAAGTGTGTTATCTCGTTTATGCAGAGGCAGGGTTTGAAATTTATTACATCTCATTTTAAGGCCAGAAAACTTTCCAAAATTAGTAGTGATTCAAACTGTAGTAAAAGCTGAAGTCCTTCCTAGATCATACATATTAATATGCTATGAGGATATAATGCCACTTTAAATTCACTGATTCCAGTCTCCATCCCATGAGAATCTGAAGCAGCATTAACAGCTTCTGTAAAACATTCTCACATTAAAATAAAGCAGCATGGTGGTTGGGAAGAGGAGAGACACAGAAAATACTTTTTTCTGTAGTAATCAGGCTTGAAATTTTCCAAGTTTCATGCTCTCTGCAACATCAAAATTTATCCAGCTTAGTGTTTGAGCAAGCAGTAATTCACTGCTGTCTGGGACAGGGTCCAAAAGTGGCAATCTTCTCTGAGGCAAAAGTTAGATAAGCATGATCTTTTGGCAGCCTGCATATTAAGAGCTGCCCTATTACCAGGTTCGCAACTGAGAACCTTCAGTGGGGCTAGCAAAATGACATTGAAATCTGATTTTATGCTGTTTGGGAACTGAATTTTAGTACATCAGTCTTCAGGCTGGTTTTGTGAACATGATATCTATAACAAATAGTACCAACAGTCTGCAATACCCAGTGCCTTCAAGCAGTGTGATTCAGACGAGTAGGAGCTTTTCTTTCCATTAGTCCCACTTTCAGCTTTATTTTAGCAACAAAGTGATCCCCTCCTTTCCTTCCCATGCAAATAATCTGTTCCTAAAGAAGTCCAGCTTTTAGAGATTAATAGCTTTTTGCAGTCTGTCTAACCCTTTAGTAACAACTGTCACACTGTCAAGGCCAGAGAGATCAGAGCTCAGGGTTGACTTTCCTTACTCCTGATTCTGCCTCTGACATGCCTTAAGATCTTTATTAAGTTAATTAACCTCTGTGACTCAGCATAAGCATTGGTGTAATGCACGTAGTAATGCTTAACACAGAGTCCCACAGATGGAAGGCATGATAAAAGGGTAGAGGACTATTATTGTTACTAATGATCATTAGTTTGAAATCATAGGCAGGCAAAACCAAGAATAACAAGGCCATTACAATTAGTTGAAAGGTAGGGTTGTGATATTTAATCATCATTAAAAGGGTACATGATGAAAAATATATTACATATTTTCTATGAGAGTCAAGAAATAACTTTGTGGGATAGCTGCAGTAGACCATGAGCAGCTCTGAAAAACAAGGTTCAATAAATCTGATTTTTTTCATCCAGCATAGAGGTTACTTTTCCTACTGTGTCACACACTGTGGCTACTAGAGTAAGTCTGTTCTCATATATGTGATATGATAGTGCACTGAAAACTAACAAACCAAAAGTCTGTAAGTTTACCTCTGATTTTTTCATTGTTGCTATTTCCCTTACTGTGCTTAATACTAATTACATGTACTATCTAGAGAATCACAGGTTTGGATCAGAGCACTTTTGTCCTGTGTGCTGCACAAATACATTATAAGATATTCATGGTCTCAAAGACATAACAAATAGAAGCTGACACCTTCATACAGCACAGTTGTTTATAGCTATCTTTCCATTTCTTTTAAACATTGCCTCTGGGATATAATTAGATAAAGAAAAAAAATCTCATCCATCAATTAAGATATTAGTGATCAGGACTGAATATTGGCAGTCTCAAAGAAGACATTCCTTTCCAGCTATCAAGAATTTTCCTTTATTGACTTGTCTCTTTCAGTCTATCAAAGAAAAGTTTTAATTTGCAGCTGAAATCTTGTTCCTACGATGAATCATGTTTTCTCTTGAATGCAAAGGGCGTCTGTCTGGCAAAGTTGGCAGCCTGACCTCTATAAATATTGTTCTATTGATAAAAAGAGGAATTGGATATAGAGACTATCCAAAATAAATATTTTGCTGGGATCTTGAATGTCTGACTACAATAGAGCAAAGGGATGTTGCCGCATTTGAAATCATTCAGATGTAAGTTAAAGTGAGTATTAGCTTTAGTTGAAAAACTGTCAAAGGCAGTCTGCAGCTTTCCTTTCGGAAATGAAAATGGACACCTGTTTAGGGATTGCTCTTTTCACTTTATTAATACAGGGATTTTCCATTGGTTTTGTTGGGAGCAAGTCTGGGCTTCTTGATTTCTAGAAGAATTAAAAAAGGAGTTCAATGAGGTATTCAGAAATACCAGGCTGTCGTGCTCCTGTCTGTTGGATGGAGGTGGATGGAAAAAGAGCCCTTTGTGCTGTCCCTATCAGAAGCCTGCACAGGCTCAGGGCAGCTTCCTCAGCATGCCCTTGGGACGGGTGTGCAAGTGAAAAATCAGCTGTGCATGGTAGGCAGCAGACAGGCTGGGCTGCCCCAAGGATCAGGAGAAGGGAAACTTTTATGTCCCCACTTTATACAGAGGAGGAACAGAAGCATAATTTCTCCCTAAAAGGGAATCGCTCCAGTGTCTCTCCTGGCATGGCACACCTCCCCACTGTTCCCTGACAAGGTCGTATCCCACAAGGTGAAAGATGTGCTGCTCTATGCTGCCATGCCTCCTCCTTTCTGCCCCCTTTGCTCCTACAAAAACTGCTTACATAAAACAAAAAGGGTGTGAAGGAGGAGGTGTATGTGAAGGATTACAACGAGAAGTCCTCAGAATAGCTGATGAGAGGTGTCTCAGCACCATCAAGTCACAACACAAATGGTCTGACACAGAGGCATGAGCAAGCTTGTGCTGAAGTCAACAGAACTGTTGTCTTTGCTTACCCAGCGACGTCCTCCTGCTGCTCTTTCCCAAAAGGAGCAACAGAGGAATTTTTCCCATCAGAAACTTTTTCTTCTTATCAATAAATTATACTATCTAGCTGCTGCAATAGATAGTCTGTGAATAACAGAGGACATATATTTTTATTGGCTCATCCATTTAAGCAAAGAGAATTCCTGTCATCAGATCTGAGCTGTAAACTAAAATTTGAAGATAAGATACCATCTTCTTCTTCTTTCTCCTGTAACTCACAGCACTGCTGTGACTGCTGTGCAAGGGAATGTTTGTATAATGCATGTGACAGATACCCTAACACTTGCTGTTTATCTGGTTCTCTCTTCCTATGAATCATTTTCCTTTCTGTACTGTATATCTCCTGAAAAGTGCCTCCTGTTTCAAATTTCTTAAATCCATGCTTACAATAAAATCATAATAAAACAATACTTTTGCAATTAAAATAATTACATTATTTACTTTGAATTTGATTCCTCTTTGCTGGAACCTTGAGTTGAACTTCCTTTTTTCCTTATTTTCTAGATCACAGAGAAGCTTTGCATCTACCAGCTTTCCTTGTCATAGGTATGTTTCAGCAATGTCACCCTCTTAACATTTTGAAAAGTCTTTTGTACATTTTTTTAGAAGAGGGTGACACGACTTGCATCCTCTCTATCATTTGCAGGAATCATCCAAAGGCCACCAACTCAATCTTAAGCATGTGTATTAGTCACTGAAAAAAGGGTGAGAGACAGGAATGACATTCTCCTGTGTTAACCCAAGCGTTCAAAGAAAATTTAACAAAACCTGTCCATGCCCAGAACAAAACACAGAGAGCACTATCCCCACACAGAATCCACCACCACCAGGCAATTCCCCATCCTTCTGAGTGTGCAGGCACTGCTGCCAGAGCACACTGAAATGCCTGTTGAAGCCATGCAAGCAGAGCAGGGCCCAGTGTGAGTGCTGAGGCTGCAGGAGGCTGACCCAAGACCTCAGCTCTGGAGAGTGGTGACAGTGCCCCACACTTTGGCAGTGCTGTGGCACAACTTTGTGCCTGTGGCCCCAGCCACTGCCTGCTCCCTCTCTGCCTTAAGTGAAGCTAATGGTGGCTTCCTGGCCATGCTCCTTGCACAAACAAGCAGTGAATCTGAGGAGAAATAAAGAACAATTTGTAAAAGGAAGTAGGCAAATACCCAAGACAAAGAAAATAAATAATGGTTCATGAAAATCTCCTACAGTCAAAACCAAGGGCACAGAATTTATCAGACAACCTAAGAGAAACACAACTGTGCTTGTTACATTGCCATCTGCTAGACTGCAGGTCTTCAAAGCTGTCAGAGGAAGGCTGTGTACCTAATCAAAACACATCTCCTTCTCCTGGCTCAGTGATTTAATACCATTGCTTTTGGGAACAAAACATTCTCCTAAGTTCTGCTGGGCTGCAAGTTTCAAGAAAGTCTTTCTGGTATATCTGTCAAAAGTCTGATTTCTGAGCACAGGCTGAAGCTACTGGGGAATTTTGCCTAAAGTCAAACTCTAAATGAATCTCTGCATAATTGTTATTGCCTTGTTCACACTCTTCTCTTTCTGCTTTTTGCTCTAATTCTTAAAGCTAGAATTGATAAACTGGGGGGAAGAAAACCAGGAGAAACTTTTTATTCATTTAGGTCTACAATATGAATGTAACTATTTTATCTCTGGGACTGCAGTGGTTTTTCAGTAGCAAAATTTTTGTACCAATACAGTTACATTCTGGGACAGAGTTTCAAGACTGTGCTTCCTATTTCATCAAAAAGCCACAGCACACTTTGCATTAGTGCGTCAGCAATGCACAGAAGCATCCATTATAAATACTTGCAGTTCTATCTTAGAAGCACAGAACAAATCTAGCTTCCTGAAAATAGGCATCTAGTGCCACTTGCACATCCTGCCATGTACCACTTGGTTCCTTGCCTGTCTCTCACTCCAGAGAATGCAGGTCCCCAAGTGCTTGCAGCCAAACCTGGCAGTCCCTTGCAAATGTCCTTAGCATATTTTGCCTCTTAGTACATGTAACCAATCCACTGATGACCACACATCTAATTTACTTTGAATGAACCTCTTAACTACATCTCAGGATAAAAAGATCAATTTCTTGTCTTCATATGTTTTTTGAGGAGAGCTTTTGCAGTGTTTGAGGTTTGCTTGTGGAGAAATTCTTACAGCCATCATGAACACCCCTATATTCTCTGGGAAAGCTTTCTTAAGTTTCTGTGAGCTTTGAACAGAGCTCATAAAGTTACTCTTAAAATAACAGCTAGAGGTCTCAGCTGAGATTGACAAATACTGAATAAGAGTCAAGAACTCCCCAAAAGATTTTGAAGTGAACATCAAATAGATGTGATAGACAATAGGCAAATAAACTGCCCATTTATAAGTATAAATCTATGTATTTTTTTTCAAATTATACTTATTTTATAGATTTTTTTTTCTACTAGAAACACCTACAAACCTTTGGTGGAATCTAAAAAGGAGACTGCTCTTCCCAGGTCAACACTTTATCTACAAAGACATTCTTCTTCATCTATCAGTTGTGAGATAGGTAACAGAAATTAGGTTAAAGACCATTATTGAGACTTCAGGAGTTAGAAAATGAACCAGGAACTTTGAAACAGCAAGGCAGTGTACATGTCCTAGGATGCTATCTATCATCACAGGCTTTTTTTTTTTTTTTTTTTTTTTTTTTTTCCTTTCTGTGGGTTCTTTCTTAGTACTCAATTAATGAGTAACAACACACAATTTTATTTTCTTTCCATTGTTCAGTGCAAGGCTGTCATCTGAGATAGGGTTAATTTTCCTTCTATTAGCTGGTACAGTGTTGTGGGGTTTTGGATTCATTGTGAGAATCATGTTGAAAACTCAGTCATGTTTTAATTGTTGAGAAGCAGTGCTTACCCCAAGTCAAGGACATTCCAGTTTCCCATGCTCTGCCAGGGGGGAACTGCACAAGAAGCTGGGAAGGGGCATGGCCAGGACAGCTGACCCAAACTGGCCATGGGGATAATATGCCATAGCATAGAACATCATGTCCAGTTTATAAACTGGGGGGATCTGTCTAGGAAGCACTGATCACTGCTTGGGGCAGGCTGAGCATTGTTCGTTGAGTGGTGAGTAACTGCATGGCACATCACTTCTCTTGGGTTTCATTTCTCTCTCTCTTTTTGTTCTCTTCCTTTTCCCTATTTATTTTTTTATTTTTATTTTTATTTTTATTTTTATTTTTATTTTTATTTTTATTTTTATTTTTATTTTTATTTATTTATTTTTATTTTTATTTTTATTTTTATTTTTATTTTTATTTTATTTATTTATTTTATTTTTATTTTATTTTTTAATTTTTATTTTATTTTTATTTTTATTTTTATTTATTTAAATTATTAAACTCATCTAATCCCACAGATCCCTTTGTTTTTCCAATCCTCCTCCTGATTCCACTGAGGTTGTGTGGGGCTGAGCAAACTGTCTGGAGTTAAACCACAGCAACCACCCAAGCTGTCCTCTCCATGAAGCTATGCTGTGGAAGTAGGGTTACTCACATCCTCAGGAGCTCTTTACAATACCTTTCATTGCAGCATGTGTGTGCTTCATTGTCATTTGTAACCTGGTTTCACAAAGCTCCTCTGAGATGTGGACTGAGTGTTTTTCCCACGTTTCAGGTTTGTAAGTGTGGTGCAGAATGACTAATGTCAAACTGAACAGCATATGCATGCTTAGGGCTGCAAGGTCCTTGGATGTGCTCTGGAAGCTTTGGCAGGGAGAGGTCACATCTCTGGAGGCTTTCACTGGTGAATCACAACCATTTTCTACAGAGATATTTTCAACTTCTCCATAGAAATGTGGTATTTCAAAGGGCTCGACCACAATTGAATTTTCATAGTGACAGTGAAAGATAAGCTTCTAGTATAAGGTTTATCCTTTTGTGAAACTTCATATCATAGCACTAAATCTTAGAAGAAACTACATTTAAAGTAAAAGAAGATGTGAAGTTCTGAGACAGGCAGAAGTATATTCTTTATCCCCAAAACACTGGCACTGCAGTTACAGCTTTTCCAAATATTTAGAAATATTTTTTGGAAAAATAAAATAAGTTAGATGGAAGTTAAATGGAAAATTGCATTCCACATGGAGGAAGTTTGGAAGAGTTGTGAGAAGCTAAAATGGGGTATTGCAACAGGAAATGTGCAACCTCAGGAATATGCTATTGGCCTCACTGCAAACACAGAGAGTGTTCAAAAAAGAGATGCAAAAGAGTGTACTGTAATGCTGAAAAAAAGGGAAATCACAAACAGAACATCTAAGAAAATAATGCCTGTCAAAAAATAAAGAATATTTAACAGATAGTAATCCCACAGAACGTTGTGTGTATTTCCCTCATCATTCTTATCCAGACTTGTGGCACCATGCAAAAACCCTTTTCTTGTTTTCCACTGCCAGCTCATACTGAAAGAGTTTGCTGGTTATATAAAAGGGAGGTTATCAGCAATATTGCTAATTAATGGTATAGTTGCCAAATAAGAAGTTCAGCTCTGACAAACATGACCTAATGTTACACAAATATGCTTCATCAATCACAGTTAAAAAATTACACAACAGCCAGCATTTTTTTGGACAAGTAATAGAACCTATTGGCAATTAGTATAATTAAAGGCTAGTAAGCAGATGAAAATGTTTGGGGGTTTCTAGACTTATGTACAGAAAAAAAAAGAAATGTTTTTAAAATGCCACAGCTTGAACTGGTTGTTGCTTCAAATGGGAAGACTTTAATGGGAGGCCAAGGATCTACAGGCAAATCTCGGTTCAGTGTGGGGAGGTCTCAGGTCCCTGGGCACAGTGAGGCTGTTTTGGATGTCCTCTGATGGACACAGCTGTTGCTGGCACTGATCTTGCTCCCAGCAGCCAGTGCCAGTGCACTGTGGTACTGGCATCCCCCTGGGTATCTGCCTGGTCTCGTGACATACTGGGCTATTCCTTCTTTGACCCACTGTGTCCCATAAAATCTGAAGCTCTCCTATCTGAAATACTGGAGATGTGGAGAGCCCTGAAGGGCTGTTCAGGAGATGGGTTTGTTTGGCCTCTTCCCTTTGAATGGAGCAGAAGGAAGTAGAGTCTGCTTGTTTAATGTATTAAGTGCAGAATTTTTTTGAATGATGCCTTGTAAGAGGTGGGAGCTGAAGAGTGCAATGATGAATAGGGAAATTCAACCTCAAATGAAACATTGAGTAGATTATGTTCTTAGGTTTAGATGAAAAAATTAAAGGCAGGGGAAAAAAATCTGGCATAGCAGAATTCACCTTACTCGTTTAATGAACTTAAATCAAAGTTTTTACAATTCTGTTTCAAAACAATGAAGTCTAATGATGAGGATGAACCAAACATTCTCACATATTCACTCCGAATGCTGATTCCCCACATCCAAGAGAATGGATTGACAATTTTTTTAATGCTGTCAGAAAAGCATTTCTCATCTATTTTAGTACAGATTTAGTAAATCATTTCACAGTAATATTTATTTAAGCAGCAAAACATTAATCAGTGACATTGAGAACTGAAGTTCCATTTGTGCTTTGCAATTTATCATAGGACCCATTGGATTCACATACCATCCCAGGAAGGTAAGGAAGGCTACGAAAAACTTATTAAAAAACTTATTAAAAGGAAAATCAAAATATGAATATTAAATAGACTGCACTGTGATGGAGGTTTTGTTTTAGTACTGGTGAAAGAGCACAGCAGTATAAAAGCAAAACATGCTACATGAAAAGAACATGGATGGAAGTGGTGTTGGTGATAGCTGGCTCTGAAGCTTTTGTGAACCTGCTGATTTCAGTGGCCTTTGGATGAAGTCCAGATAAAAGCCACATTTTTATATGGCAGGCAAATTTGATAAAAGCACAGTCAGAAGCAGAAACAAAGAGGAATTGAGGAGCTTTGCAGAGTAGACAATGAAGCAGAAATAAACAGAATCATACAGTCCAAAGGACTAGAATTTGCATTCACTCACATTGAAGCCATTTGACTGATTTCCATGTAAGAAAATGAGCTGGAAAAAAAAAATAGAAATCAGAATTGAAAAAATCTTCAATATCTGGGTTATACATCTATGATAAGCCCTGCCAGAAACAATGCACTTATTATGCATGGCACTTGACCCATGCTTTGAATTTCAGTTGGATTTCACCAATCACATATCTCCAGGAGTTTATAACTTCTTCCTCCTTTCATGGGATCACCTGGCCAGCTCCCCATTATACTTCCAGCACAACTAAGGTCCATGAAATCCAACATACAAACACTTTGTCTTCTCATGAGCATGAGTAAGAGATGCTGTTTCCACTGATGTAGGACTGGGTCTCCAGTGAAAGGTTTCCCTTGCTCCTGATGAAATTGTGAAAGATCCCTGCTGAGATAATGCACCAGAAAGAAGCACACAGACATTTAGTGTGGGTTTACAAACACAACTGCAAAGCTGCCATGCCAAACCCCTTCATACCCCTGTAGGTACCAGAGCTCTTCAGGTGCCTTGGATTTTTAGGTTTTTTCCCAAGACTGTCTGAATAAAATGCAATTATTCACCTAAATGACTTCAGCAACACAAGACATCATGATTCTCTCTTTTTTGTTCTGATAAGGATAGGATTTTTCTGACCTTGTTTTCAGCTTCAGTAGAAGGAGAGACTCTGCCTGGGTCTTAGGCCAGCCAACAAATGAGGGTGAGGGCACTCTTTAAGAAGCCCAACCATATAACTGCAAGTTTGTAGGGGAAATTTGGATGAGACTTTTATTTTCCCATCACTCTAAAGCATTAACTACAAAGGGAGGAAGAATAATAATACATGATGCCTCCCTGGAACAGAGTGTTAATGCTCTAAAGGCCGACCAGGTTGTGCTAGTGGCAGCAGTAAATTCCAGATTTAAGGTACATTTCAATGCATAGCAATTCTTTTATCTGTGTGTTAGGTATTTTCCTGCTGATTGATTGATTCCTGAGTAAAAACAGCTTATTTTGTGCTAGATTCAGTTTTTCCCACTCCAGAGGCCTTCCCTCTTCCTTCTATTGGAGATACTGGCTGTCCTGCAAGGACAGCAGAGACCTAGGTAGGAAAATGTGAAAGCTCTCCTAATGCTGTGTTGTACTGGCCCATGGACATTTTCTTCAGTTTTTGTCCCCCCTCTGGTTGTTGTGTTTGCTCCAGGAAATTTCCCCAGAACAGATCTGCAGGCAAGTACTTCATCTCTTAGCAGATGACCAATGGGGTTTGTCCTAAAGGATCCCAAACAGCTCTGCTGTCATGGTGCTTTGGCCAGCACACGTTTCCCCCTGGTAATCCAGGACATAGGGGTGTGTGTGTAATTCAATCACCTTGCGTGCTCTACTGGTTACGTCAAAGTCCTTTTTGGGGTGTCTGATCTTCCCCATGCATCACAGAAGTAACACAGGCACTACAGGATTTTGGATTCTGCAGCAGAGGCCCTAATTTTAGGGCAATTTAGTCTCTTTGAGGATCTGGCCATTTACAAATGGTGGAAAGCAAATATCCTGTACTTGCACATAGATGACAAAGAAAGACTTTGGTAATGATATTTCATGGCTTCTCAAGAATGTCTCATGTTATGGAGTGAAGATCTCTTGGAAATAAGTTGTGCTCATCAATCTACTGCCTGTGAGGAACTTTTTCTGAAGAACAATGTGAAAAATTATTTATGCATCTTCAGAAATAAACATGAATGGCTACATCAGACCATTATTATTATGCAAAAATGAATTTTTTTCTACAATCTTTTTTTCTTCAGGCTTCTGCAATGATGTCTTATTTTACCTCCCCCTCTAAAAACAGTACACCATTTGTGATTCACAAGCAAGCTGCTTTCACAGGCTTGGAGCAGAACAATGACAATGAGAACACAGTAAAATATTGTCAAGATGGAATGGCCAAGGTGCCATAATATTCTTTGTATTATACCTTAACATGTTTTAACTGAGAGGCAAACCATGTGACAATGAACTAGTGTAATCCAGGCTTGAACAGGCACCCAGAAATGGGTGCAAACTGAAACACAGCATGTGTGAAACAAACTTTACAGAAGCACCCGTGACAGAAATTTTATTTGCAAATTCAACACACATACACAGAAATCTAGAGACCAATTGCATTCATAATCACCAAATGTTACTCAAAGCATTGTTTATATTATAAAACTTCTAGCTGGGAAGAAAATGTGTTGGGCCTTATCCACATCTATTGTAGCCCAGGAATACTCTAAGTTAGGTTTTGGATGAAGTTGCAGGTACTTTGAGATAAACTGGCACAAAAAGCTAAATTTAATTGTCACAGAATAAAAAAAAAAAAAAAAGAAAGAAATTAAAGAAAAAAGAAAAAGTATGCTGGATCAGAAGATTGTTTTGCCCAGCCACTGATATGTAGTCTCATCTTTCTTATTTACATATCTGTGCTTTCAGCCAGTGGTCCACTCAACACATGTCAACAAATGTTGTTCCTATCCTTCATAATAGGATATTATGTCTCATGTCAGATTCTGCCATGAAACAGACTAAAAGAAATACCCCAGGGATCCCAGAGGAGGTGTTGCACCTTTGTCAGAATGGTTTACATATCAAAATATGTATAGAAGATGGAAAAGAAATCTTAGTGTTTTCATCTGATTTGGTGTATCATGTTTTGAGTGGGCATAGATGCAGACACATTAAAACATGTAAGGCTAGCACTACATTTCATTTTTGACAATTTTTATTAGTCCTGAGTTAAATCTAGCCTGGCTTCTGTGACATGTGTCTGACTGTCTTGTCTTTTTGAGAACACATTTTGCTTTACTTTGGAAGGAAAATGAGGATGTAAAAACATTGAGGACAAAGATTTTTCTGAGGATTACTGATGGTAATATTTCTATTTGTTCACCAAAGATAAAATTTAAATGTCCTATTTTTTTTTAATTGTAGACTCTTGCATGCACAATATTTAATTTAGGGTTTTTTATAATTGGGGGAAGAATGGACATATTTACAGCAGTATAATTATTTAGAGTGAGGGTTTAAAATTTTATAAGATCATTCCTGCTATTAAATTATAAATCATTTGACCAATTTTACAAATTGTTAAATAAATGCTGAGTAAGCAATACCATTCCCTCCTGGTGCATTGCACAAAGTCACGTCACACACTTAGATGAGACCTTTTCCCTCTACTACAATGTTGTGCAATGGTTTCCACACCCACAGTGGGGACTGAGAGGGGGATGACAGACTGCTTTATCTTCTTCACTTCAGGAAAAGAAGAACTGGTTGACAGTGTATTCAAAGGGAGGGAGAGAGAAAGAGGAAAGAGAGAAATTTGTTCAAAAACCACCAATGTTATTATGAAATATCAGGTTCTAATCCACATGACTCATACCAGCTACTCTCCCCAGGCTGGCCAGAAGACAAAGCACATTATAATTATGTGGGTAAGACTGGAATGCACTGAAAGCTACGTAAGTAGCCTGTTGGACTCCACTGAAACCCACCAAGGGCAGTAGACCTCCTAACCAAAGACCATACCTAGAGAATTCAAGTGGCAAGGCCGTAGTCCAGTGAAAACATGGTGCTGCTTGCAAATTGCTTCTCCCTAAAATGATTGCTCTGCTGAATGCCTGAGAAGAGTGACATCAGTAAGTGGTCACCCATGACAATTTTATTCCTTCAGCCATTTCCTATTGCTTCAACTGCAAGGAAAAAGGTTTTCTTTCTTTGCATAAAAACCCATTTGAAATGAAAGCCCAGGAAAAGCTTTTCTGAAACTAGAACTCTGACTCCTTGAGTAAATAAGAAAATTTCTCGAGGGATTTATTCGTAACAAGATTACTGTTATGGCATGGATTCTTCAGCAAAATAATTTCTTATTGTATGAGAAAGAATTTGCAAATCATGACAAAAGGAGAGCACAAACTGCTGGTTTTAGTGGCTGGACAATTCCTGATTAGTTGGTCCTGCTTTTGGTCCCCATTGCATGTCAGAATGAAAATACCACCCTATAATGTGTTTTTAAAAATATCTTTTCCTTAAACAAAAATTGTTTTTGAATAGCCAGTTCTCAGTGCACTGCAAGGCCACCTAGACAGTCTTAAAAAGGCAAGGTAAAAAAAAAGAAGAAAACAAGCAATAAAAAAACAAGAGCAAATGTTTTCAACGAAAAAAAGTCCACTATCTTAAACACAGTCTAGAAACACAGATCCAGGAAATCATGCCTACAGATTTCAGCTTTCCTTTACTCATTCAAACTTTTCCTGTTCCTCTTCTGTTTTCTTGAGGATCTTAACATTTGCTTCTTTTCCTCTAACTTTCCCTTTACCAGTCCCTGACTGTCCTTGTTCCAGTCTTCAACATGCCCAGTTCTTCTTTCCAATTCTCTATCCCTCCCCTTTTTTATCTATGGCTGCTACATTTTGTGTCATTTTTTCTATTCCTCCTTTGCTAGTGAGGAGCCACGAGCCATATCTTAGCCCTGCCACAGAAGAAAGGAAAGACAGGAGCACATACAAAAACAAACTCCTGTGGGAAACAGGGAAAAGTAGAAGTCTCACCCAGCTGTTGCCTTGTCCTGCTGCCATTCAAGGGCTTGCAAAATCTTACTTCATTCCTCCCTCGGCCCTGTGCATGAGGAAAAAGGGAATAAGAGATCCCTCATGGAGGTCCTGGACCACAAGAACATCAAGAAAAAGGAACATTCCCTTCTAGCAAAATAAGAACAGAAGTAGTTTTCCCTGAACCTTTAGAAATATTGCAGTCACATCCACTGGAGAAAATAATTCATCAGTTTTCTGTTTTCAAATCACTCCATTTACTTTAATTTTTCAGATTAGATCATCACCTGGCACAGACAGCCACCAGGAGCTCACCATGCTGTTGCAAGTTCCAGGTTTCCCAATGAAGAACTCAGAAAAGTTGCAATATCCATCTTAACTTGATTTCAGTATCTTTCTTTTTTTAACCCTTGCAATGATGTGAAAAAGAGGTCTTAGAGAGCTTGGAATTTTCTAGCAATTCAGTCTAAATGCCAGGCCTGCCATATCTGCCGCTTTTCCCACTAGCCTGCAGCCCTTTGCTCTCTTTAGTGAGACATAGCTGGTGTCCTAATCTACCTGTGATTTATTTTTGGCACTGGGTAAGAATTGTATATTCAGCTTGTGAGATTATTAAGGAATAGTGACAATATAAAACTGAGTTCTTCTATTTCTCTGGAATCACTGAGAATGTATTACTCAAGTACAGCTTACACAGATTCATGATTACTAAGTAATTCTGGGTAATATTTTTTTCCTTTGTTTTTAATTTTGGGGTTTATGCTTGTATTTTTGATTCATGCTTCTTAAGTGAGGCTTCAAAGGGTTATAGTCACTCTTCATTTACCAGGATGTTGTCTGAGGCTGAAGAACAAACCCTGCCTTTAAAACAATTCATCTTTTGGTTGGGTTTTATTGTAACCCACACTGAAATGGCACTACTTGGTTGTTGTTTTTTTGTTTTGTTTTGTTTCCTGAACTCATCAGTACAGAGCTGTTGAAAATATCTTGATGCTGCTCCTTTGTCTCCTGACATTAATCATGGTTAATTAAGTGAGAATAAAGTTCGGGTTAATGCAAACAGGCATTAATTCTTGTCATCTCCTTGCTCTCAGGAGTATACAAACTGGACAAGCAGAGAAAAACAACATTGAAAATATATCCTGGAACAAACATTCAATTAACATCAGGATTGGAGGTCTTGTCAGAGATCTGTTAAAATGTGTTCCCCATATTTTCCCAATAACTCCATGAAGACAAATCCCTGTGTCTGCTCAGTGAGACAAAGGATTGAGATCTACTTTACTAGCACTGGGATAAAAGCTTTTGTATCCTTGCAGCTGAATGTATGCCAGGCAGTGTCAGGCAGCAAATGTGCCAGGCTCATCTTTCTGGAGAACCTTACCAGAAACACTGAAATTTTCCCTCATGATGCTTAAATGTAGAAAACTAAACCAAATTAGGGATGAAGAACAAGCCATGTTTCTTGGGTAGAAAAAACTAGGTTTAGAAAGAAAGATTTCAGTAAACAGGTATCTCTTCTTTTCTTTTTATTTGGGAAAGAATAATAATTTAAAAATCAACTTTAAAAAATCTGAACAAATGTCACTAGGTGAAACACTGTTGTTCCAACCTGTGTTGGCAGTAGTCTTGAAATGCTTCTTTTCAGGCAGTAGATATGCTTAAATATCACTCACAGCTCACTGCCTATTCTTAGAGAGCTGGAAAGGAGATCTCTTTCTCAAATATGATATGAAACAAATGAGGTCTGTTACTACATACAGCTAAAGCATTCACATCTCTGTTTCTAGATACAAGACCCACACAATTATATCTATCTTTAAATATGTTCTCCATGGCTTCTTCTTCATGTTCTTCATGGCTTCAGTTCAACTCAGCCATTTGCCACACCAAACCAATGCCCTGCTGCTCTTCCTCACCTGCTCACCAGCCCTGCAGCACTAGTGCCACTGGCACTACTCTGAAACGTGCTGCTGCTGCATCCCCATCACAGCATCACACAATACCCCATTAATTCCCACCCCACAGAATTGTTCTCACTCACACTGCCCCTGCAGCACTTCTGCCTGCTGGAGAAATTTTATGGCTGACAAAACTGTCTCCTTCCAAAAGGAGGAGGTAGTAGAGGTTGGGATAGGAGTTGCCTTCTTTTACCCTAAAAAAAGTGAGTTTATTTGGAGTAAAAAGACATACTCAATACCTGAACTGTCCCATCAGCTCCCATGGTTCTCCAACAGACTCTTGGAAAGTGCTCCTGTCTGTCTTTGGCCCCTTCTGTTCAGAAATTGCAGCTGCTTTCCAGGTTTGAGATGGAGGTGTAGCTACTGCCCCTGCAGGACCCCTGGGCAGCACATTGATACCCTCAGTGCCCAAGGGGGAGCATTACCAGGGCAGCTGTGAGCACTGGGTGCACTCCTGGGGCTCCCCGAGGGCATGCCAGCCCTTCCACAAAGCAGTGTGTGATTCCCTGCACCTCCACTGCCAGCTGCCCTGTCCTGGGGTCCCCCCCAGCCCCGGGGGGTGCGTTTGTTTTCGCCCTGGATAACCCCAGGTAGGCAGAAGCAGAGTGCCTGTGAGTGTCTGCTTTGTAGGTTTGTGGATGACTTGTGTTGGACAAAAGGTGTCTTCAAAATGAAGTTATGGAAGGGCATTTGCAACAAAGAAAATGTGCTCACAGCATTTTAAGTTTCACATAGCAAAAAATTTTAATATATCTTTTAATTTTCACACTCTTTTGCATACTGTGCTGTACACATAAGTGTTGGCAGGTATAAAAGCAGGCTTCTGTTGCAGTCACAGGAAGAGAAGCTGAATTATTTACAAGGGGAAACTTTTTTCAGTCTGGGAATGGCAGTCAGATGAATAAAATTAAAAATCTTGACTACTGCACAGTCCAAAGGCTATAAAGATGAGGTCCATCCCAATTCTTTATGTGGCTAAAGGACATCTATATTCAGCACAAAAAACAATTCATATACAAGTGGATGCAGGGGGACCTGCTTTTCCCTGTTTTGACTCTTTATGCATTAATATGTGGTAAATACATGATTCAAGACAGAAACTAGACAGAGCCTTTGAATTGTTTGTCATGGGCTTATATTTTCTGCTTCTTTTATGCAATATTACTGCAATTCTGTTATCTTAATTTTGGAGTTCACAGCATCACAAACCTTCTGGGTGCAGCAACTCAGCTGTGTTTCTCCTCTTACTGCTGCATACAGCACATACAAATAATAGCAATGCAGAAGGGTGAAAGGAACGTGGAAGCCAGATAGAAAGCATGCTTTTTGTAGGTACATATATTCAACTATTGCATAATACAGATACATAAATAGCTATGCTCTTCATCTATGTCAACTCATAAAACCCTTGTTTTAAAGATGCATTAGTGTATTGTAACAAAGAAATAGTAATGCATTCTTGTGTTCATATTACAGTGACACTGTGGAAAAAACAGACATTACATTCTTTCTGTAAAAAAAAATGTGATAAGGACATGTCTCTTCTACTTCTCTTTATTGGTGCTCATTCCTCCAGAAAAAGCTTTTATTAGAAAAATGCCATCCCAGAATAGGGACCAGAACTCTCCTGTACCTTTGGATAAAGAAAGATGTACAGTTGCCTCAGATTTCAGAGCTGGATTGCCCAGAGGTCCCACATTTAGATTCCTGTGCTACAGTTTTTCTTTCTCATGGTAACAACTGGCAGAAAAGAAATTTGTTTCCCCATTTTTAATACTGTACAGAAGCTCTGGACTTACTTTTGCTAATCTTTCCTCTAGCAGAGGAACTGAGTCCTTGAATAAACCAAAAGCATCTGTCTCTTCACTGAATGACTGAGTGGGGAGAAAACCACTGCAGAATGAGAAAACAGAACTCATTTTTGTTTCTTTTTTACCTTCTAGACACTAAACCTGAGACAGAGCTCACAACTCTGGCTGTACTCCTTGAAAAACTTGATTAAGAAGTGGACAAATTATGCCAAGGAGATCCTCCAAGAATTATTTCCATAAAGGCAACACCATCTCACCTGGTAAAAACCATTTTTCATCTGTTAAAAGTCAAAGGAGGAATTCAAATTTGCATCTTTTTCTTCCTTGTATTCTCTCATACCCACTTTCAGCCAAGATCATTAGTGCTTATGAGGAAGCTTTGCTTTAAAAATGTTACAAAAAAAATCAATTATGACTGCTAGCTTTAAATCAAGAGGCGACACTTGGGAGAAATCTGGATTGCTTGCTAGGCTGTGTTCATCTGTACCATCCACACTTGAATATAGTTTACATAATGTCATTAACCTTGACATAAGAATGGAGGTTACTGTTACAGGAGGGTGATTGTATTTTGGAAATCAAGAACTAAGTTAAGGACTTAAGGGTCATCAGTACAGGGAGCTAATCATGCTGTCCTAATGCAAAGCTGATCCTGATTTCATCATGCATTTGTGCAGAATGTGAAATTAACTCTTTCAGCTACTAAGGTCTAGCTGAATAAATAGAAACTCCAACTGGAAAGCAGGAATGAATGAGAACATTTTTAAATTTTATATTGCTTTAAAAAATAATAACTCAAAAGTCAACTGCCTTTGCCTGGCCTCCCAGAATCATGCAGTCATGTCAGAATTGCAACCTCATTAAAAGACAAACAACTCTCCACCATATATTGCTGCCTAGTTCTGATTGCTAGGGAAAATATCTGAAAACATAAACCTTGTTTTTATTTAATTAAATCTCATCATGCTTGGACCTGCCATGCTTCTTATACACCAAACAGAGATAATAAAAACATTTTCATGTTAGAAAATACAACAAGAAGGAGTAGCTAAAGTTAAGACAGTTTCTATCACGAAGATACAATTTTGTTACCAAGGGAGTTTCAATCTTCAGTCTGCACTTGAGAAATGGAGACAAGTAGAACAACCAGGCTGAATTGACTTGGCTTATGTATGTCTGTAGATGGTGAGTAACTTGGGATAGTCCCACCTAACTGTAAAGTTTTGGAGCTGTCCATCTTTGGTGTCTTGGCTCCAGCCAGTAGGATAACAGAAGTTCATTATCTCTGTTAGCTGGTAATTACTCAGTTTTGCCAGCTCTCAGCTATGCCTGTGTCTCTCCCAAATCTCGCAGCCTGGAAGGTTTTTTTGTGCATCAAACCACTAGAGCCAGCTGGTGTTTTTAAAACACAGAGATCAAGGCCTGGACTGGGGGACAATTAAAAATAGACACATTTGGGGCCAAAACTCCTGAGCTGTTTCTTTGTGCTGAACCAAGTCCTCAAATACTCACAACACTTAGCCCTGGCATGGAATGGGATGTGGTTACAGCCGTTTTATTCCCTATAAGGAGAAATCTGTGTGACCAGCATGGACTTTTCCCTGCCTGCTTTGCTTTCTTTCCAAAGTCATAGCCTTGCAGCCACTGATGTGTGCTGGCTCTTCCTGGACATCACAGCTCCTCTCTGCAGTCTCCCCTGGGGTCACCATGCCACCTTTGCACCTCTCTCCTCAAGAAAGAGTTGAACAATAACCCTGTGATTCAACAAAAAGAAAATCAGGGGTCCAGCATCAGGCACACTTTCTCAAAAGGAAGATTCTTCCTGTACTTCATATCTTCTTCTGGTCCTCCTAGAGGTTGTCTAAGTGGGTAACTAGAGCCCACTGGTTCCCTGTGCCTCCAAAACTACTTGACTTTTCCTTTGGGTTTTTTTCCAGAGAGGAGCATTTGCAAGTCTTACAGTGTTCCTGGCATCCCCCAGCTTTGACCAAAAGGCCTTTTTTTCCCCAGCAGTCCTTACTAGTAGTCTTCTGCCTTAAACTCTCTGTTTCTGTGCCAGCATAGCTTGCAGGAATGGGGCTTATATGAGGATATAATCGCTTGGGAAAGGAATGTAATTAAAAGCAACATATAAAGCAGTTAAAAAAATCTTCTGAGGACGCTCAGCTGGCACAGTGAGAATCTTGCTGAGAATATTTAATTGTTTGCATTATTAAGTGCAGACAGGTTGGTTTTAATTCAAAACAAACATGGCAATTAAATAAAAAAAGTATGTCAGTACAACATTGTAGCTACAGAATTAAAAAATGAAAATGTAGGAAACACAAATATTCAGGCTTTCAAAAAATGGGAAAGACTTACTGGATTAACAAGATAATTAAAAACAAACAGTCCTAAAGTTTTTTATCAGGTACTCTATAAGGAATCAGATGAAACACTGATGCAGCTTCCTTGATCACTAATATTTTTTATTCCTGTTTTTCTAGTTAAATGTTCAGCAGAACATACTGCATCTGATGATATCAAGTGCACGTCATGAGAAACACTTGACAGATGAGTTTACATTTATTACATTTTCTTTCCTACTTGTCCTGTCTTACCATTTAATTTTTGAAGTCTTAGCACATTGACATACTAATTTAGGTTTTTAGTTTCTTTTCAGACAATATATAGACTTGTTTTCAAGTTTGATAGAAATGTTTGACAGAAATACTGTCAAATATCAGACAGACTTGTGTGAGGTAATGCCCAAATTCATCAGAAAAAGTCAATGCTAATTTTTTTTCAACTAACTGAGAAGGAAATCCAGATTTCCTCTGGAAGACACTGCATAGCTTTATTTAACATCTTCAATGGATATTAACAAATTTATTCTTACCTGAGAGAAGTAGGAAGCATTTAGTTAGCCCTGTTTGAGAAATGGGAAACCTAAGCAGGGAGATTGTTTGACTACCATAAATCCAAAGAAGGACACTCCTCCAGTACTATTATTAGCTCCCAGGAGCTCTGTATTTCTCACCACTGGCTCAAACCTATAGATAGAACGATACCATCCACTTCAAAGAAAGCACTTAATATCCCATTCTCTGGGATGCAGTATCATTAAAAGGTGTATTTTCCCCAAAACTGACCAGTTCCTCTTTTGGAACCCTTTCCCGAGCTGCCATATTTATTTCCATTATGCCCTTGCTGTATTCAGACACTGCCTAAGCCAAGCCTCAGAACAAATCAGTTTTTCCCTTTTGTCAAAACTAGTCTGGGGAGGAGGGAGTGGAGGGTGCTTGGATGACAGTGCTGACACTTGAGCTGCTGTGGAGAATCATAAACATGATGCTCTAATACGTAATCCCTGCTGACAGGTTAGAAATCAAAGCTCATTAGCACAAGGGAAGACGAGCATTTTAATGCCTTTGGATTCCATCCACTGCAATTAACACCACATACAGCATATTGTTCACCTAAAGCCATAAATCACAGTAAAAAGCGCCATATTATACACAGATCCTGAAACCACAATAAAGAAAATGAGAAATGGCTTAGAAAAACTAGGGAATACCACATTTTTTCATATGACCAATTGGAAACTAAACCTAGTGCTGAAAACACTTTAAAGCCTTGTAAGATGGATGGTCCTCATAAATATGTCTGAAGGTCTCCATTTACCTGAATAAACTGCATTGCTGTAATGCCTGTGGGTCCAACCCTACCAAGGCAAGTAAGCAAGAGTAAGGCAATGGTACTCTTGAGTGAATATATGAACTTATGTGCTTCAGTCTGTATGGAACTTGATATAATTTTTGGTACAATTCAGTCTAACTGAATTTTTTAAAGGCAAAATTAGTGACCCTTAAATTCAAAGGACATCAAGAGCCAAATCTAAACCTGAACCTGACATGCAGGTAACACAGGTAACATGACTATTTAAACTAGTTATTATTTCTGAGTATTTCTATTTACAGGTGTTGGACCCCAGGAAGGGGAGTTGTTAGATTGTTGTTACTGTTTAAACTCATCACCAAATACACTGTGTTCTATTTTTTGTTTTAATTACTTGATGCAAAGCAGGAGGAGGCAGACCTCTTTACAAGTCTTCCTGTGCATATTGTCACTTAATTGGTCTCCTTTCCTGTTTAGGGCATTAGGTGTGCCCCCCAACCAGCTGAGAGAGAGCTCTGAATTGAGACAGAAAAGTGCTGGAAAGGGAAAGCATAGTCCTGATATATTTTGCAGCCCAAATGCTGAAATTTGTTTTCAGACAGCAGCATCAGTGAAGTGGTGCAGTGGTCTGTGACAGCACTGGGGATGCACAGGGCACCAGAGCAGCACTCTGCTCAAGCAGACAAAGGAGGCTCAGGAAGCACCACCAACCTGCAGCCTCTGGCTGCTCAGCTGTCACACTTGGACATGAAATAAAGATGCTTGACTCCAGTTTGAAGCAGAAGAAAATCAGAAGGCTTTATTGTCTAATTTTTAGTACCTTTTATAAGGTGTTCTGATACAGACTTAACATGATTGGTAAAAGGGAACAACACCTCTCTAGTCCCATTGGTGGAACAAGAGAAACACAACTAGCACAACTAGCTGTACAGATTTACAGAAATTGTCCTTGAAAGAAAAACTCTCCCGAGAAATCTTCTCTTGGGAAGAAATCAGCCACTGGCAGGCTGAAAACCTTTCAGACTCAGAAATATCAGGCCCACACTCAGCCACATCCCAAAGCCCCATGCTGGCCCTGCAGCAGATGATATTCTGAACAATGTTTCTTCTTCTGCCCAGGTGCATCACCGTGCACTTGCTTCTCCCTTCTGCTTCAGAAGGGTGAAAAGCAGGATGGTAGGATGGTGCACGACCCCACAAATTCCACATAAGCTACATCACCCTCCCCAAAAAGATTTCTGCCAGACCATCTGCAAGCAGAGACCAGAAACATTTCAGAGGTCATCCCAGAACAGCTTTGGTTTTCCTGAGGGACAAACAGACCTTATGACTCCCCCCTCTTTATCAGACTCACCTCTGTCCTGGCCTGTCGATTGGATCCAATCTGGGTGAATCTGTGGCTCAGGAGGGAGAGTGCAGCTGTGCAGCTCTGCAGGTGCTCTCTAGTTACATGGAAAATTTCTCAATAATCTGGGTTTGGCTGGGTGTGGAGGAGAGCACCAGGTCTCTCTTTGGGAGCTCCTTCTTGTAGTAGGATATAGGCTTGGCACTGGCCATGTACAGAGTGGCTCTTTCCTCTAATTCCCATTTCGAGCTGTGGGCCAGGAGAAGTGAGCTCTTGCTGCCAGTTCCTTTGTGTGCAGCTCCTGCAGAGAGGAGCCATCTGGGTGCCTGCCTGCTCCCTGGTGACAGAAGGAGATTCCTCTGAGAGGAGTCCCACTGCCTGCCCCTTGGCTGGGAGGTGACTAAGGGGCAGCACCCCAGCCCAGCCCACCCAGGGACCCTGCCAATGGGATCAGACTCCTTATCACTTGCTGCTTTCCTGCTCCATGAATCTTATGGTCCTGTCAGCAGGGGCTGGGGTCTGACAAGAGCATGGGATACAGTTCCTTTCCTGTGCCTCCTCTTGAGGATGTTTTACTGCCTAGTGGTTAAAAAGAGGCATTATAACCCCTTAGGAGACACAGATTATCCAGATACTCTTTCTAAGAGACGCTGCAGATCAGATCCTATCTGAGGAAGAAGCTCAGCAACCTCAGCACTTTTGTTCTCATAGGAGACCATTAACCCTGTCATGAACCTGGGGGTCTCCACTTTCCATGGACAGAGGAACACAACACAGCCAAATGGTAGCAGAAATTCAGGTGTACTCCTTTTTCTACCATGTCCTAATGGTTGCTCTGTCCTGATCCCTGCTTGATGTGTAAAGCTTTCTGGATCAAGGTTTAAAAGCAGAAAATTTTCCTTGAGTAGAAACTCTAAGTGTCTTAGGTGGTCTAGATTTTCCTGACCGATACCTCTTGCTGCCTGTTGTAGCTGTCTGCTTCATGTGTTGCAATCTCTGTCTTGCCCTTAGGCACCAGCAAAAGAAAAATAATAATCAAGTTTTATGTCAACAACTGGTTGGAAACAAACATATTTCTAACACAACATTATTTCTTGTCAGGTGGAGAAGAAAGACCTATAGCACAGCAGTGAGAACAAGCCTCACAAATGCCTCTGCTTTTTTCATGTTCCACAGGTATGCATCCACAGTTAGAAACAGGAAGCATACAGCAGAGTAAAGAGTGGCAAAAAATTTGATCTTTGTGCATTTTCCGAAGTGGTCTTTTCCCCGTTTCTCTTGTATTTCAATAAATTACCCAAAGCACTCAATTACACATCTGAATTTCCTCAGCTTGTCAACAGAAATTTAAGAATTTGGCTCTTTTCCTAGAAGGGTATGGCTGCAGCTAAAGGAGAGCAAGATTCCTACCATAGCTTTCTAATTAAGTGTTCTCTGTGGGCAAATATTCCCTGTCCCACCTTAAGTGTCTCTGAGGAAAGACACATGCTGTCCCACGCTCCACAGTCATCAATTATCTGAGCACTACCAGCAGCAGTATTAAGATGGAAGAGAGCAGTTTCCCACAGATCTGCTTCTCATTTGATTCTCATGTAAAAATAATTGTCAATCAGCCAAGCAAGTATATGCTGCAGGGAGCACATGAAGCCTGCTGGCCACAGCTGGTGGGTGGATAACTCTGCATATAGGGAGGGGACTCAGCATGGGCCTGGTAGGGCATCAAAGTCCAGCCTGGGCTTCACACCATTGTGATGAATGAATTGTTTTTTGAAACCAGTGGCACATTCTGAATGGCCTTCCGCCACTTCTCTTTGACTCTCCAGCCTCAGTGGCCACACCATTTACAGCTGTGGGTCCAATGATCATATAGTTGAGTGTGGACAGCCTGTGGCACAAGTCTACTGCAAAGGTTTAGCCCTGCTACTGTGCCACAGTGTACAGCCTTTACAGCATCTTTTACAGCTGAACTATCACAGAAGGAGATTATACACTTGTCTTTGTGTATTTCTGGGATCTGAATGAACCTGTGACAGCTGCAGCTGAACAAATGCCTCCTTTGCATTATGGAGAAACTGTGGCCAAAGTGCCTACAGTGTTCTTTGCTTCCCTCCCTGCCTTCTGCAGTCATCCTTTTGTAGTAGCCACCACTGGCAGGGGCATTTCTTTTCTTTCTCTGTCACTCCTTGGGTAGGCAGCCTGTTCTCTCTGACCATAACACTAATGTACTAGGGAGAGTGGATTGCCCTGAGTTTATGGAAATCTATGTGGAAGAAACCACAAGATTTCTTACTTGATCCACATGCCTGAATCTGCTGTGACACTTTTGTAGGCACATATAATGAAGCCAAAAGCAGAGATCAGCCTGCCTTGACCTGTTTGCTGCCTTTAGGACTTTCTCGGCAGCCCTGAAGTTTTGCCTGAAGTAACCCAAAACTGCCTCCCTCTTACATTGTCATGCTCATTCTGTGGGGCTCACAGCAGTTATCTGGCAAAAAACTAACCCAAGACATTTCCAACAACAAATTAAATAAAATAAAACAAGTACCAACAATCAAAGATGCATGGATTCTGTGGGCAAAACCCATAACAATTTATGGCTGTTTACATTCCTTCAAAAAACTCACCACTTACTCTACAGATGTGTTTTGATGGCAGCATTTTGGGCAGCAGCCAAGTAAGGATAAACACAGAGAGCTGTTGCTTACAGGGAAAGCATAAGAAATGCAGGAAGGAAGGGAAAAAAGTGCACATGCACATAGAAAATCCAAAGGATTTTACAAGTAGATCAGGAAATGGGAAGAGTATTTAGAAGCAAGTCTGTAGTCATTGAGCATTGGGAATGACTTTTCTGAGAGGAGCCATCACAGCCCCAGGACATGAAAGGTATGGCCACCCAGTGGGCAGGCAGGTGTGACCTCTGCTATCCACATGGACCTGAATGAAAGCACAGGCAAGTGCTACAGGGCTGTGTTAGCATGGCACTGTGCTCATACTTAGATGCAGCTGTGAGGAAGCTCTCAGCCCAAACCTGGTTTACATCTGACCAGCCTGAAGCTAGTGGGAATGCTGGGTTTGTCTGCATCAGTGTCTATGGGGCTGGTTAAAATAGCTTGGCTGGGCCATGGACTCCTTATGGGCCACACTGGTTGATGAATTGGATGAATTGATTAAAGACTAGGATCTCCCAAAACACAATTATTTCATTATCAATTAGAGGGAAGATGTATTTGGATTTTCAAGGTTCTGAAAAATGTTAAAATTTCTCCAAAAAGGGCAGCTTGGACCATGCCCTTTTCTGACAGCTATTTTCTGCTTTTCCACTACTTAAACTTCCCCATGTCTCAGTTTTACTGCTGAATCCTTGGCCAGTGCCACAAACTAGTGCTTCTCTCCATCCTGGCTCTTATGAACATTTTGTTCCCAAAACTAACCTCCAGGTTTTTCTCTGACAGCTGTGCTGCTCACCTTTGAAAAAGTTCCCCAATCCAACCCTTTCCCTTCTCACTTTTCCAAAGATCTCCCTTAGAAACTTCTGCAAAAGTGGTGGTTGTAGAATAGCTAGCTAGCATCCAAAAGTGTCTGAACAGGTACCCCAAATCAAGATTTGGTATGTATATGCCTGCAGAGCCGATATCTGAAAATACCCACCAGTATCACAGAACAACCAGATATGTCTAGAAGAGAAACCAAAAGCTAGGATGCTGTAGAAGTAGCTTAAATTTCAGAAGGACCAAGCACCCATTAAATTCTAAATTCCAGTAAGAGAGACAGACACAAAAAAGGCAAGATTACACTTTGAATGTGAAAGCTGATTAAATGTATTTCCCCAGTCACTATTTGATGCTACTTGTCAGTGTATCTACCAATTACTCATTCCTTCTGCATCTCATGCTTGTGTTTGCCATGATTAAGCACACAGTGTTATTCAAATAGCCCAGATGCTGAAGCATGAGCCTGTTACATTTTGTTGGCCAGCTGCACAAGGAAGAGCTATTCTATGCTATGTGTATTTAAGAGGTACTTTTTCTTATCCTTCTGTATAAGGGAAAACAATGTACAATCTCCACCTTTTAGAAATAATTCCCATGCTTTTATGCTTTTATGAAATTATGAAATAATTTCCCATGCTTTTTTTTAGGTCTTTCAGGCCCTTATCTATGAGGAATGATAATTCTAATTCCTTGCATTACTGAACTGTTGCAGGTTGAAATCCATTACACATGGTGAAGTGCTCCCACACCATTGTAAAACACTAATGACAAATACCCAGATAATGTAGCTCGTTACCAAGTTACATAAGCTAAAAGTCACCAACCTGGTTTACCAAACTTACTTATCTGATTACTATAATCTGATGAAAATACAACTTAACCCCAAAATATATTGCCTCTGGATATTTTAAGATCAGTGACTGACATTACCTAAAGACCACATACAGTTACTGGTTGCTTGTTAGGATGTGCTGTGGAGTGGACTGTGACACAGTGAACTGCTGCTGGCAGAGGTTTACAGTCCCTGTAGTCTAAGCTATAAGTTTAGCTGTGGTCTTACACTCTTGAGCTTTGCTTTTCTTAAAACTTTCTGCCTCAGAAATGCTCCCACTGCCGCCACCCTTCCCTGCCCAGCGTGTGGCTGGTGTTCTCTTCTCTTGCTGGGAGTTGATGGGAGAGGCTCTGGTTAGATTCTACAAAGGCCTTGACTGTCCTCTTTTTCTTGAGACCAGGACTGGAACATACCTCTTGCTGTTCAAAAGAAGATAATTTCAGGTAAGTTAAATCTTGCTGGCTAATCCCCCTCTATCTGCGTATCAGCTCAGAGTACAACATCTAATGGAAATCCAGTATTTCCACAGTCCTCAGCAGTGTACCTCAAGCATAAGTAGGAGGTGTGCAGGGTGTGAGGAATGTATTAAAAGCATATATATTTGAATGCCTAAATGCCTGCATTTGCCAGCCTTGCCTCCCTGGCCTCCCTTGATAGTCAGTGCAGACAGAGCGTCTCCCCCAGCGGGCAAGTCAGAGCCTATATCCAAGGCTCCTCTCTGAGTCACCCCCAGAGGTGTTACCCTCATCCCCTGACTCTGAAGGAGGAGAGGGAGACTCATTTCCCTTTGTAGGCATCCCAGTTCAGTTCATAAGCCTCATCAGTGTTACTGTTCTCCATCATCCCTGGTTATTTGCTATTTTAGTTTCTTAAGGGAATAAAAAATAGTGAAAGAACTGTGGGTATTACCAGCATTCGAACTTAACCCAGACTAGATAAAATAGACTCTTGCCACATTGGCCTAATGGAGAAACAAGCCCTGGCCAGGAATGTGTGACAGCAATGTCTAAATCTGGAAGACAGACTGGGATGATACACAGCAACCCCAAACTTCCCGACTTCTACTGGATCCTACGGCATGTGTAGGCCCATAAGCAAGTGCTCCCTATATGGGAGGAAACTGGTTGTTTTCCAGGGCATCCTCAACTCTATGTAAACCAGGAGGTGAGCAACTAAAGGAAGATCCAAAATGAGATACCAGATAGTTCTTTCATCCAGTTTTAAATATATGAATACATAAATCAATGTGCATGTTTATGTGTCTGGCTCCAATTAATAAGCACCCGTCCTATGCCTCAGGCTTCCTGACAAGCATCAGAATTAATAATTTAATACATGGAAGAATGATAATCTTGTGGTTAAGTAATTTGAAAGTTGGATCAGTTCTTGGCTCTGCCATAGATTTCCTGTGTGACCGTGGGCAAGTCACTTAATCTCCTTGGCCAAGTACCTCAAAGGTATGTAGGTGCCTGATCCCACCAGTTAGGCGCCACTGCTATCTTCAAAAAAGCATTGCTTAGTTGTTCCTTTAGTTGGTAGGTGTCTGATTTCTCTCAGTAGGCATAAACAGGCCTTGCTGACATCATCCTACAAGTTAATGAGCCACTTCGAAGCCTTATTCAGTTTCAAACTCACAGGTCCCCACTGTGTCACACCTGGAAAAGCTGGCTTTGAGCTCGTGGGACCCCACATGGAGGTGCAGAGGATGTGCCTGCCTAGCTGGAGAAAACAAGCAGTTTTGGTTGGGGAAACACTGCCTTTTTGCAAGGATGTTGCTGCTGGAAGTCCTTTCTCAGCTGGGAAAGCCATTCCACATCTGGACCCCTGCACATTCAGTTAGGCAGCAGGCAATCTCAGTATAGAGGATGTTATAGGAAGGACAGAGGCCTTAGCCTGGGCCAGGGCAATGCACCCTCTGTGCCCCAGGGAAGAGGAGCAGCTGTGTTTGGGCAGTGTCAGCCTGCCCACAGCAGCCCAGCTGTGCCTGAAGGCCATGTCTCTTGACTCAGTCTCCTCTTTGCTGTGAGCATCCCTTGCCCTCCCTTTCCCTTTCTCCTCGTGCTGCTGACTTTCCAAGGGGGAAAGGTGATGCTCATCACTACTGCAAGTCCTCCCAGCAACAGCAATGGTCAGTGCCCTGCTGAGTCCCCAGAGGAGTTGGAGTTGTGATCTGAAACTCAGAGCAATTAAAAGAAAAGGATCCACTAAACACATTTGCCCTTAGGACAGACTGGGGGGACAGTGACCAATTCAGTGACAGGAGGAATCATGCATTCCTCCCATTTCCAGCTAATGTCTGAGGGTGGTTCATGTGGAATCTTGGCATTCACTGGCCAGAGCTGTTGCTCAGAGGCCCCTGCCCATCCTTCCAGAAGGACCTGGAAACCTGAGAAGCCCCAAGTAAATCCCAGGGTGCTGTGCAAAGGGGACAGCCATAGGGAACTACTTCCTCATATTGCTGTACTTTTCCATATTCCTTTGGAAGAAGAATGATATTTTTAGACTCAGGAGTTTTAGACTCTGAGGACTGGATTTAAACAAGTCAGTCATGTTGTTCAGGTTTTTAGCATACCTTCTAAGTTCAGCCAGTTGTACTTGATCCAAAGAAAGAATAAGGAGGGAAATTGTACACAGAGGGAAGGAGTAAACAGAAAATACAGCACTAAAATTAATTTAGTGGTTTAAGAAATTATTCCAGCTAAAAGCTCACTTACTCTGTTAACTCTTTTAAGATATTGCAGACCAATCAAAATGATATAGAAAATTAGATTTTCCACATGTGCTTTAATGGTTTCCATAAGAATGTGTAGCTGCTAAATTTCATTAACCATACATGAGGAAATTGAAGATCTGTGAGTACAACTGAAAGGCACTGAGCTACCAAGGTAAGGAGATTTCAAGCTGATGAAGGCTATTCCCTGGGGTCAGTGTACTTGTGGGTGTGCAGGGCTGTCTCTAATGTTGTGGGGCTTCAGTGGAGGAAAAGGCAGGCTCTAGTGGTTATTTCACCTTCTGCTGAAAACACAGAGCTCTCTTGTCTCTTTTACTGGCACAGCCCAATGGAGTGAGCCTGCTTGCTGCTGCTGTCTGCAAGGAAGAGTTCCCAGCATGAGGCATCTAGACCTTTCCCAGGAAAACTTTGCCTGTCATTCCCTGCACAAATGCCAAACAAACCCCATTCTCTCCCAGTAACTTGGTGCTTCAGTCTTGTTTTGTTGCCTGTTGTGCAGTAGCTTCTCCCTTCCTACAGAAGGGTACCCAGGGAGGTACAGAAGAATTACACCACAAAGCTCAGCTGTGGCCAGGAGGGCAGAGGCTTCCCAGAGCCTGGCAGGTGAGGCTCTGCGAGATGTCAGCTGGGATCACAGCTCCCCTGGCCCTTGGCTGGATTCAATCAAGCTGCAATGAAAGCCAGCTTTACTGAGTTCATTGCAAAATTGAATAGACCAGGGTTTGACAAATGAACACTCTTGATGCACATTACAGGATAGAAGTTAGGTTCAAGGTTTCTCCTATGCCTCCATGTTGTCAAGGAGTGCAGCATGACAAAAATGAAAATTTAGGAACTCCTTTGTGACTTTTAAAGTTGCCCAGAAAGTGCTTGGGGTGCACAGCTTAGGACATTACAGTGATAAACAACAACAACAACAACAAAAGACAGGAGATTAATAAAAAGAGCACAACATTTAGAAAATAAATATTTTAGAGAGGAAAGCAATTCTTTTATACCGCTGCTGTGTGCATCTGTAAGCAATCTCTGTCCCAGTCTGCTGTCATTACAGTCAGCAACTGCCACAAATGCCTTCAGGCAGGATCAGATCTTCAGGTCTTGTGTTGTCCTTCTGGGAAAGTTTTTTTTAATGGATAATGTGATGAATAGAGTAAAAGATGTGCTAGTTAACTCTTTTCCCCTTCAGCCCAGTCATAAAAGTTGATTTTTTTTTTTGACGGTTGATCCAGCATACAGGCATTGACTGTAAATAAATAGTGGATGGAGGCTTAGCCAAGGAATTAATCTACCTGTAGGTGGAACACTGACCCCAAAATGTGGCAGAACGGCTCCCATGACAGCTCTTACACTACTGTGGGCCAAAGTTAAGGTTTTTCCTCTTACTGACTGGTAGAAATCAACTGTTTTCTTATGGCTTTGAGCCACCTGGTCTAGTGGAAAGTGTCTCTGCCCATGAAGGGGGGTTGGAACTAGATAATTTTTAAGGTCACTTCCAACCCAAGCCATTCTATGATTCTATGATCATGCTTTATTGTTTAAAGAGTGTATATAGCCATTGCTCTCTATGCTGTGTTTTACAGGCATATAAGCATGAAACACTTTGTGAGTTTAGTCATTATAATACCTAATGATAAGCATTTAGAAATAGTTTATTAACATCTGGCAATCATCAGCTTGTAATGAGAGTTAATTTTAATACATCTATTACAGAAAATTACTTTTTGATGCTTAATGGACAGAAACATTAGCATCCACAATTGAAGGATTTTTTTAACATCTTCTTTCTACATATTTCCCTTATTTTCCTGTTTTTAAAAAGTGAGTTACTTTTTACTTCTGGTTGAGCACACATTTTGTGAAAAAAAAAAAATAAAAATGGAGGCTTCCTGTTATGAGCCAAAAGAAGTAAAAAATAATCAAAGATATTTTAACTGGGTATTGTCAAAAAACCACAAAATGCTTTTTCGCATATCCTTAATGAAGTGTACTTTTGCTTTACCAAGATTCTGCTTGCAGTTATACCAGAGAGAAGCAAGGTGATTATATATTTTGTATAGCTACAATCTAATCCCTTTACACAGTTCTTTCAGCAGTTGGGACACGCAATTAACTTACAGGTCCTGTCAGTATCTACTCATGGGAAGAAGAGCTGCAAGATGTTATTTATTTTTTCATATCTATCCTAAGAAGACATCAGAGAATACTAGGCCATTGAAAAACTATTTTTTAATAGTTTTTACAAAACTATTTTGAAATAGTATTAAAAACCTATTTTTTAATAGTAAATCAGGAATATGGAAATCAGAAAAGACACTACCACTTTCTAGAAACAAACATGAAAAGGGTAAAGCCTAAAATAGTGATCATATATTTTTAATTTTAGAGAAGGATCTACTAGATGTGAGATGTCCCACTGCATTTTTACAAACGTTCTTTCTCATGAGATTTTTTTCATCCTGTGTTTACTTGCATTTTTAAAGGTGAGACATGGAGTTGACTTCCCTGGAGTTTGGTTTTGTATACTAATTCTCAATAGACATGACTGCTTTTGGCATAAAATCAACATTATCATAGCTTATATGAAATTATTCTCACAGTAGGTTCTAGTGCATTAATTTTTGAGAAGCTAATACTGTCATCAAGACCTTGCCTTTTTAATGGTATCATTAGAAAGAATCTTTTAACTTCTTGGTTCGTTATTTCTCTAGTGGTGCATTCCATAGTAGTAACTCCTTCATTTCAGTTGTCCTGAGTTTCATGTGTGCCAGGATGGTACAAACTCAATTTCTCTTGAGCAGACATCCCACAGGATTTTACTTTTGGTATAATACGGTTCAAGTATTTCACTGATCATCTAAATTTTCCAGTATTTCAAGATCTTGAAGAAAAAAAACCAAAAAAAACAACCCAAAACCCATGGTGCCTTCCTTGGAGCACAGAATCTCCCTCAGTTTCCTTTATGGCCCTGGGAGGAAGCCAGCCACCCAGGTATTCCCATCTATCTTCAGCAATGAGCACAGCTGAGGTGAGCTCTGCTCCCCACAAGCAGAGCTGAGGGTGATCAGCCTGTCTTAGGGCTCAAGGCTCACTGCAGCCTGCCTGGCTCCCCAGACATGGTGCTGGTCATGGAGGTACCTGAGCTGGGGTGAGAAAGTTGTCCATGGCACGTAAATCCTTTATTGATGAAAACACCTTGTCATTCAACACAAAGCCAATCTTAGGTATATTCCCCCCACCCCTTCCCCATTCTCCTACACTGTATGTTAGAATAAATGCTGGCATCCAAATATCTATTGTGTTCATTATGAAACTGGATTAGAAATTGCATGTTGGTCATTGGGTAATGCATAACACACGTGTTTTGTTTAGTTTTCAGAGCACGTGGCTTCAGGTTCTTTAGGATGTCCATGACACTGATGTCACATCTTTTTAAATCACTGCAATATGTCCTTGATTCTCCAAATCTGATTCAGAGCTTTGGGAAGAAGCCTATGCAGTGCTGGATGGAGTAAAAATCATGCTGGTTTTACCTACCTCTTTGTTGTACCAGAACTGTCCATGAAATTGAGTGCTTGCAAAATCTCTTGGATACCTGGATAGTCATTAAGGGATTCTTCCTTGTTTGAGAGCTTAACTAGCAATCATATTCCCTATTGATGGCTTTTTCTAACCAGTGTTCAAGTTCCTATTCAGTTTTTCTTTTGAGAGAAGGAAGAGAGGAAGGGAAAAGGGGAAGGTGAATGAGGAAAAGGGGAGAGAGAGAATGAAAAAAAGAGAAAGAAAGAGAAGCTAAGTATTTTGGTCATGGAAATATCCATTTTTGTTTATGTTTGCTGAAAGTCTGAGTGCTGGGACAGCACTGGCCAGAGGCCACCAGGTTATCAAATTGCAGCAAGGACATCCTGGAAGTTGCCAAGTAGGGAAATAAACTGTGTTAACTAAATTAATACCCCCTGTGCCTTGTGTTCCTGACATACTGAAGGCTTCTAGCTTGCTCAGTATTGATTAGAAAAAGACCAAGACAGCTATTATGCTGTTTCTATATATATATAAAAAAAAAAATCCAGAATCAATAAACCCCAAAGGAGCAGGTTATTTTGTTGTATGCCAACACACAGTTACTAACAGTGAAACTTAATGCTATTTTCTAGGTCATTTGTATTAGCACATTTGGCTCAGTCTCGAGTGTTTGAATTATTGATTCCTCCCTTACTTTCATGGAATTGGTTTACCCTCTTCTCCTGTACTGCTGCCTAAGTCATCACCTCTGCAGCATCACAGAAGTTGGTACTGTAGTTAATGATAGAAAGCTTTGCTGAGCAGAACCCAGTGGAGTCATTCTGTGTGCACCTTCTTGGCCCTTGGAACACAAAGTTTAACAAGTATAAAAGCTGCCACAAAAAACTACAGAGCTCCTCTCTGTTCTTTGGGGATTTTTTTGCTTGAGGTATTATTTTTTGTCAGATTCTGCTACAATCCCAGTGCATGCTTTGACCTACTTGCACAAGGCTCACATATATAAATACACCCACCCCCTGTAGACCCTTCTGTATCATTCCATCACAAGCTTTTTACTAGGGATAAATCAGGTACTGAAGCTGGCTGAAGGGTCTTGTGATTTGGTGCCAGAGGAGACATCATCTTGGCTTCAGCACACACATCAGAGGCCTGCAGTGGTACTTTGGTGCTCTGTCAGAGCAGGCTCAGAGGAGCATCCTGGAGAGCTGGATGATTTTCAACAGTTCTTTGAGCTGCAAGTAGATCCATAAGGAGTCTGATGCATTATTCTGTTAGAGTACAGTTAAATAAGGATCCATAATTAACTGCTTCAGTCCTGTCACAGAGATCTGACAGATGCTTATTCCTCAGTATCTATAGCTAAAAACCTCCTGGGCAGAGAAAATAATACATGACTTCATGAATATTATTAGCTTGTCATAGACTCAGAAGACATATAATAGAGGTTTAATGTTGAAGGGCAAAAGGTGGGTCAGCAAAAGCCTCATCACAGAGAGTCTTTCCCTAAAGCCCTGTGCATGTCTCCACTCCCTTATGAATTACAGATAAATTAGTGGTAAGGACTGAGCTTTTGTGGAACCTACAGTAACAGTGAAGATTTTAAACTGAAATCTAACAAACCAAATCTGCAGCTGGTACTGCCAGCCCTGGGACAGAGACTCCTCCACTGCCAAGTGGTTGCCAGAGGCTGTGGAGTGGCTCAGGGCTGTGCCATCTGAAAACCAGCCCTGGGAGAAGCACTGGCCATGAACAGTGCCTAATGAATGGTGTGGGTAATACTAGAGTTGAACAGCTTGGAAACACCATTTGGTTCCACCAGTCCGATTCACCTACCATGCCCCATGAGTGCTACCACACTGCAGGCACCTGCAGGGTGGCTGTTCATCGAGAGCTGTCTGCATGGGATGAATTCCCTGAGTTTAGTGCCTCTGGGAATTTGATATTTTTTAATGTGCTTCTCCCTGTGAGAATCAGAAATGAAAGTCAATGTGCAGCTAGCACAGTTATTGGCACGAGTCTAAGCTGCTGTGCACTTTCAAAGGCTCCTCATTTCAGGGCTCACTGGATGTTGAAATCCTCCCTGTTCACATCATATGGACCTTTATGCTGGAAAATACTTGCTTCTCTCCTCCCATTGAAGAGAATTCAATGGCTTGTGCTGGATGTATCGTTTCTGAGGCCAGGGCACTGTTTCCATGTCTGGCCAGAGGCTTTGTGCTCTGAGGACAACTCTGCTTGTCTGTGTGCTCTCTACTGCCCTGGGGCCACACCCTCTGGGTATTTCCTGAAGGATTTAAGACCAGCAATCAGGTAATGACCCCTGGTGCCATCCACCCCTATGGCACTTGCTCACTTAGAGCTGCATGCCACCAAAGGGGTTCTAAATTTGCCTGAGCTGGACCATCTCAATGCAATGGCAACACTTCTCTATGTGCTGCTTTCTGCAGGCATAAATAACTGAAGGACAGAGGTGACATAGGTAAATAGCTGCACCATGACAGCCATGAGGGGATGATGCCCAGTCAGTATCTTTGTATTCTCTGTTTTGATTTGCCTTTTTGCCAGCAGATGGTATTACATATTGTCATGTCTGCTGCCTGCTTTGAGAAAATTGTCATACCTTTTTGTGAAGCAGACAGTGGCTGTGACAACACAGTAAAGACCAAAGGCATCAGGTGTTAAAAACACGATTACATTCTTTAAATATGGACCAGAAAATCCAACCATCAGTGCTCACTGGGGCTTGCCTGTTGAAGTTACCACCTAAATCATGAGCTTTTTAAGTGTTTTGGAGAAGAAAAATTGGCATAACTTCCAGTATCATTCATATTAATCAAGAGAATAGACCAGAGTCAAGACCAACTAAGGTGAAGGAGGTACTTTTCATAATCTTTAGACTTGGTTAATTGGCACTGAGGTAAAAGACAAACATGTTAGCCTGGCAAGAAAAGACAGTGCTACTTCTTGAGATATGAACACCGTTTTTTATTTTCCATTCATGAGGACTTCTGTGCATACTCTCCTTTCTTCTGTTTTCAGAAATAAGAAGAATTTTCAAATGGCAAAGCAAAAAGAATCAGTGGTAGAAAAGTTAAAAAGACAAATGGATCATCTCTGGAAGCAATGGAGAAAGGTGCAGAAGGGGGTGGGAAGGGACAACTGGGACAGCTGACCCTGAACTCACCGAAGGGCTACCCCAGACCATACAACACTATCCTCAGCATATAGAGCTGGGGGAAGATGAAGGAAGTGGGTAAATGTTGGAGTGATGGCATTTGTCTTCCCCAGTCACCATTACCCATGATGTATCCCTGCTTCCCTGGCAGGGAAAGATGGCTGATTCCCTGCCTGCCCATGGGAAGTGGTGAGTGAATCCTTTGTTTTGCTTTGCATCTGTGCACTGCTTTTGTTTTTCCTATTAAACTGTCTTTATCTCAATCCAGGAGCTTTCTCACTTTTACTCTTCTGATTTTCTCTCCACTCATGATCAGGCAGTGAGGGAACAGCTGTGTGGAGCTTAGTTGCTAGCTGGAGTTAAATCACAACATATATCTACTGGAACAGAACATGTTGTCTGAAAAAATACTCTCCTTAGTTATCTCTTGCTTCCAAAAGTGTCAAAAAGCTCTCAGGATGCTCTCTGTTACTGATTTTAGATCTTTCTATCTTATCACCTATAATCAAAGCAAATCACCCAGAAAAGCTCCTTAACTCCAGCAATAGTCACAAGAAGGCAGGGCAGAGATACACAGGACTTCATTCTATCCACACCCTTACTATCAGAGATGACCACGTCACTGTTATGAAATTAGAAAGCTCCAATTCAAAAGACAGTTATAATACTTTGAGTAACATTAATACATTTATTTAATTGTCATTTACTTTTCATTCATAAAAAGGACAAAGCACAGTCCTGTTCTACTCATTTGAAAAGAAAAGATAAAAAGGAACTAAAAAACCAGTTCAATATTCATCAGTATCAAATAATAGCAATATCAATTTTCCTGAAATATAAAGAAACAACAAATATGTCTATCTATATAAACTTTAATTAAGAACCTTGCATTTTAAAGCAGATGATACATTAGTTAGTTTTTCTTGACAATTTCAACAATTTGAAGCTGAAGGTCCCAGTCAAATTTACACAATTACGTGAAACAGAAAAGTCTCCAACTATCTGATTAGTATGTGACACCTACTTCATCCATGTTGCTGATTTAAAAAAGAGAAGTGGCTTTCCTTCCCAGGTCATTTCCATGCAAAAATGAAACAGTTTTGCTTCTTACACCATGTATTAGAAAAGTAAAAGGCAATCATGCATTTGGCAAAAGATGTACTTGTGGTTGTATATTATATAAAAATGAGTCATACTGCAAAAGAACAAAACGAAATGAAACACAATCAAACACTTTTTTTTTTTGTACAGAAGGCTTATAGCATATAAGTTTCTTATGTATGAAGACAGCTCATATCTCTTTCAAATAATTATACAATTTATGAAACTCAGTACTGTTTGACACTTTGACATTCCTCTATAGGGGAGTTACCACTTTTGCCTATTTAAAAAATTTTTATCTTGTAACAAATAGTTAAAATGAAACTAAAACCATATTATTGATATTTATTAATGAAGACTCTACACTTTTACATGTAAATATATAGTACAAAATTATACAAATAAAAGAAAAGGGTGTAAATTATTAATAGACCTATCCTTGCTTCATGTAAATATTATTATGGACCTCTACAGTATCAATTCTAAAAAGATAAAATCTATTTCTAAGTAGCTAGCAAGGTTGTGCTAATAAAATATGATTCAAAGCTTATAATTCTTGAAGCATCAGACATTGCACTATTACTTGAGCCAGCTGATTCAACATCACTGTGTTTCTTCATCATTCACACTCAAACTAATTCCCAGCATACCATGGAAAATGAAAGGAATGTGCATTTCTTTAACAACTTAAAAAACCCCAAACAAACCAACAAAGAAACCCAACACTGAAACACTCTAGACACAGTCAGAACAAAAACATTCTCTATCTCTAATAGAGTTCCCATTTTGAAAAGGCCATAGTAAACATGTAGCTTTGACTAACAGTTGGGATCTGACTTCACGTACTAACACACAGTTGGATCATCCAGTACTCTATCAAATAGAGAAATGGTCTCAGAACTTTAAAACTCTTATTTACAACACTATGAACATTAGAATAATATCAAGTTCTTGAAAAAGCATATAGTTCTCCCAAATGTACGCCTTCAATACAGGAAGGTAACACCTGGTGTCTGCAGCATAAAAATGTAAATATAATAATTTTTTTTACTGTGCTACTCTGCTTTTGCCATTTATTGTATATCTTTTTCTTTTTTTATATTTTAAATCTTTTCACTTTAAAAAATAACATACATTTCCTACCATTTCATGGTCCACTTGGCTGATCTTAGTATGGACTTCATCTCCAAACTCCTAAGTGTTATATTGCTACCTTAGTAATAACAATAGGAATAAGACTAAATCAAAACCAATACATTACGCTGCTTCCCTGAAAGCTGACATTTGACTCCAAAACCAGCAACAATTACTGTAACAGAATTTTTCAACAGAATTCTTTTAAGAGAAGAATATAATAAATCTTGGGTCAGTGAAGCACAGGTAAATTCCTTTAAGCTGAGCATGCTATCCACATCTCGAGTGTTTTGAACATATTTAAAACAAAAAAATCCTTATCACTGACTTTTATTTCAATTCCTTCAAATTCTATCCAATAACCTCAAGAAATATAGCTCTAAATAATGAAATGTTTTTGCTTTGACTGTCTCTCTAAAAACCAGTAATCCCAATAAATGATGACGGGGCTATTCAAAAATATGCAGTACACGAAACATATAGGATAGTACAGACAGACGTAGTACTCTTACATTTATCACATACAATCAACATTTCAATCTCTATTATATTTCACAATTTGTTATTCAAGTTAAAGCACCTACGTATGGTGATTTTACTTTCACTGTACAGCCTATGTTATTGGGTTTTAACACTGTAACTTGCCCCATTGGACCGAATCATGCAACTGTCACAGATCAGCATAAGTGTTTTATAAGGCATATTGGAACAAGTTAAAAATATTTCTTAGCCGTTCAAAAGTTGATTTACTTCGTGAAGGAGTTCCTGGATGCCTCAGTCCTCTTAAAGTTCATAGGAAATCGGTAGGGTAATTCTTTTTAAAGTGTAATTTATTTGGCTTAGGATGGTGCCACAGGAATCAAAAAGAATCGTGGTCCTCATCTTCATAGGGAGTCCTTTGTGTTAGGTGGAGGACAAGGTGAATCCAGCTACATTCAGAATCCCGAGCAGGCAAGGACACTCAGGGCAGGCACCACTAGGACCAGGAGCAGAGCTGGTACTCCAACAGCGGCACCTGTGCATCGAACAGAAAACAACACAGTGTTGATCTTACTGGTCTCACTTCAGCACTACTTGCAGTGGGAGGAATAATCCTGAAGTTCACAGAGTATGGAGGCTGGCAAGCAGCTGGCATGTCTCAGCACAGCCCCTACCTGTACGGATAATCTGAAATGGACAAAGAGACTTGCTGCAGTACGGTGGAGGACTAATTCTTTTCTTCTGCAAGAGCTGCATGTTTATGCAGCATGTTTATACAAGAAACAAGGCCATTCAGGACACATCCGTGTATTTTGATCTGGCCAGTCCGACAAGCCAGGAGCTTATTATACCAGGAGGCAAAAGGTCAAAATAAATATTTAAGCATGTGAAAACAAAATTAATGGAGTCTTTGAAATGTGACAAAGCAAAGAGACACCTTTGGAAATGTTAATGCTCATATGAACAGCAATAATCTGAGAGATGTCAAAGAGCCTGGTCCGTTTGTTTACCTGCCAGATTACAAAGTCCAGATGGCTGACTTCTAGCAGTGTGGCATTTATGTCTGTTAAAGCCACAAGGCTATTTCTTAAACAAATATTTTAAGACATAAAATATTAATGTATGGCTTACAAACTTTACATGACTCCCTCTGGCAAACAGAAATAAGAACTGCTATTGTTAAGCGGTTCGTGTTGTGATGGTCCAGCTCCCTGTTAAGAAGGATCTATGTGAGAAAATCACTCAGCCAGACTGTGCCTGGCTGTTTGGGTCTTGGAGGTGGGTCAAAAGAACCTGAGAACTGGTTAGTCTTTCATCCCATGATGGTAGGTGGGCAGTGCAGGACCCAGCTTACTGCTTGGCTTGTTGTTGAACACCAAGCACAGAAGTGCCTGTAGCTGGTGAGGCGCTGAGTTCTGAGGCGCTGCTGGAACAGGCCCACGGGACAGCTCTCCAGATAGTGTTAAAGGAGGAAAAACCATACTGAGAGAAGGTAATACACAAACTGAACAGCAGAGATTTCAGCGGGCCTAAAAACAAGCACAGCACGACAAACTGTGAAAGTACAGGGGTATATTCATCTTATTTCTTAGTGATTTATGAGGCACATTAATATTTAGTTTTTATTCCTAAGTATCAAAGTAGATGTTCTTAATGAATGAAGCCATAGGGAAAAAAAATCAGGTTTTGTGTTTAAGAATATCCACAGAAAATGTATTCTGCTTTTGTCAGACCAGGATAATGCAGTTGGAAAGACACAAATTAATATTTTGAATGCTTCTAATAGAGGAAAACAAGACAAAAAGGTTGTTGAGTGAAGTTGAATGATGTGCAAATATGAGGAAACATCTGTTTGCATGTTGCTATTCTACAAAGAGAAAAGAATAATAAATCTTTCCCTGAGATGTGCTTACTGGCTCCAGAACAGCTAGCAATTCACCTCATTATAGCGGTTCCTCACAAGGATTAGGCACTGTTGTAGAGATGTATTTACCAGCTTTCTTAAATAAAGCAAGTCTTACCCCTTGTGTAGCACATTAACAGAACGTGAGCAGGTAAATGCACATTAAACAGATCACCTTTTTCTTTCTTCTTAGATTACTGACCCACATTTAAGGATCCATACCTTACTGGAAACACTATTCGCCACTGCATGACAGCCAGTACACTCTTGTGGCTCATGAATGAAGGTTAAGAAAAGCTTGGCCTAAGAACAGACTACAAGATTTAATTCTGGGCAGTAATGCAATTGTGACCTGTCAGTTAAAAAAAAAAAAAAACAACCCAAAAATCCTTTAAAAGCTAGAGAAATGTCAGATAAAGACTTAATGTCTGTGTACAAATAAACACGTGGATGTAAATTAAAAGAGAAGGATTATTAAGCTCCCTCTGAAGTCTGGCCAGGTATGGACTGGATATATGTAGTGCCTAAAGATTCTTTCTCTCCTCAGTATTATAATGTATGATCTCTGTGCTCAACCAGCATTTTATGTACCCATAGTGCAAGCAATTGCAAACTAAAGCCATCAAAGTCAGTGTCAAAACCAAATCAGTGCCACATGACCCAACTACCACTCTAACGCACCATGTGTGAACTTACTATCAAGAGTCCTCATTTCTTTTAAATAAACAAAACACATGCCCTTAAAATTGACTGGCTTTTTGTGATTTGTGGGGGTTTTGTGTGGTGGTTTTTTTTGTTGTTTGTTTGGTTTTTGGTGGTTTTTTTCTTGTTTTTTTTTCTTGTTTTTTTTCCCCTCAACAGTCCAAGGAAAAATAATGAAATCTTGCACAGGCTTTACTCTTGTCTGTTATAGAATTCCTGCAGTTGATATTTTAAAGTTTAGGACTAAACTGTCTATAGAAACATGTAGTCAGAATGTAGTTTAACATCAAATAAAATCTTGATTTTATTGGATAAAATGCAGTTAACCTAACTTTTTTTCTGTCATGAGCCTTTCTCACATAAGTGGTTGTTTATCTGTAGGAGTAAATGAAAAGAAGAACTGCTGGATGGCTTTCCCTTCAGCAAGATCTTTGCACATCTCAGGAACTCCTTGTAAAGTCCCACTGATCCACAGCTTTCTATTAGTATTTTAAATTCTCTGTTGTCATCTCAATCACATAACATCCACGATGAAGCTTTTACACTTCTGAAAGGAGATCCTAAATTTTACTGACATCTTGAACACTATGCAACCATCTTCCAAATCTACTCAAAAGAAATGAAATCAATGCCTAAATTAAAACAGTGATGTATTTCCTAAGCCTTTGTGACAATTTGTTACATCATTATTTTCTTTAAATGTTACTTATCTTCATATATGATATTTTTGGCCCTTTTCCCAACATCAGTGTCTTTTCACGTGGGATTGTGAAAAAAAAAGACCTTTGAACTCTCCCGGATCACAGCAAGCTGCAACCTCCCTCTGAGTGGGGCCTCTCAGAGCCAGCAAACTCTCAAGTTTGCTCTGCTCAGAGAACTGCTATGAATGCCAACGACAGAGCCTGGGCTGACAATCCCACTCCTCGAAGCTCAACCCTTTGCCTGTTGAGAAGAAGCAAATGCATTCAACACGAGCTCTTCACTGAACTCAACGGGAATTCTTCACATACTCCTGTAGGTCTGTGTGCATGTGAGTGTGAATATGCCATAGCAAATGTACTGTGAATGTTGCTCTCTCTTAGACTTTAAGTATGTTAGATTCATAAGTCAGGCCTATAAGAGAGTTACCAATGTGCTTACAGTAAATTCTAGAGAATCTTTTCTTGAATTGTTCAAGTTAGGCTATTGATTAAGTGCTGCTAAAACCTTTAGGCCTAAACTGTTGGTCAAGTCCAAGGCTAAGTTTGGTAAGGTGGTCCCCTTGAAACCTTGTGACACAACCAGAGAGTGTCCCTTATTCCTTTTTATCTTTACCCTTCCCCATCCATACCTTTTTCCATTCCCTGCCTCCACGCAGATAATTTTAGGTTGATTTTAATTTTAGACTGATTGATTTTAGATTTTGTTCTGATTTTTCTCTATGTGTTTTGTTCATCTAGTAAGTCGAAGAAAGAACCTTGCCAACAAACTTTGTCATGCTTTCATTTTTACATTAAATCTGCTTCTGCTGATACCTTTGCTGGTGATTCTTCAAACAACCTAAAAACTCATTCATGACAGTCGACCTTTGTGTGTTTTGCAAAACAAATTTCTTTTTTTCTGAAAGAATGACCAGTTTTCCTGTGAATAATACTCTCCTTTTGATCCAGGATCCAAGGACCTATATTCCATTAGGGCTGTCTCTTTTTTTTTTCTCTCCTTTTTGCTATAGGAAAGGTTAATTGCAAAGTCTTCTCATATTCTGTTTCTCCTTGCCTCTAAGCTTGTCCACTACTGTAAAAAAAAAAAAAAAAAGGGATTTTTGCCTGTTCCAGTCATTAGTTTCTTTGTCAACTATTAGGCTTCATTTGTTTCTGTTTTCTCAGTGTTTTCATATTTACTCAGGTAAAACAGAAAACCAGAAATGGGGGAGAATATTAATTTCTTTTGGTTAAACTAAACTGCATAAAATAAAGATATGGGTTTGTTGTTCTTTCAACTGGCTATTGAAAAGAAATTGCTCTTGTCCCAGCTGGAAATACTGTCTTCATGAAAGACTACTGCAAAAGAAATAGGTAGTATCAGCTGACATGATTTAAATTCTGTTTTCCCTATTCATGATAAATGGAAAATATCTGAACTAATTATAATATCTTACATCACTGGCATCATTACTAAATCATGTGTCCAACTTTCCCTTGTCTAGGAAAACTTTGTTTGTGCACGAGGAAATTTTCCTCTTGCCTGTGCCATAAACCTTTCAAGAAAGGCACTATGGAGTGATTCACAACTCTGTGATTTACTGTTTTTGCAGCAGAGTAGATGTATGGGATGGAAACAAAGCTGTCTGTCCATCTGCCCATGCTTTGTGCTGTGCTAAGGTTTGCTGTGCATCTGGGGAACAGCTTCAACTATCCTGAGAAAAACGTATTTGAATTGCTGCTGATGATCTGGGTGGTTTTTCCACCCCATGATGTTAGTCTATCCTCTCCTACTTGAAAATTCAGAGTCAAGGAAACGTTTTGTTCTGGTAATAGCACCTGGAACATTGGCATTGTCAGCAGGCAGCAGCTGGGGCTTCTTTTTCATTGACTGTAGCCCTGGCACAGACCTGGGCTGCCAACATGAAAAGATGGCCTGGACTCCAAGAAAAATCAGAAAATTTTCAGTCATTGGGTTATTACTTAGCTGTCAGTAAGCACAGGTTATTTCTCAAATACCTCTTCCCCTTCACATAAACTAATATACGTTAGAGATTCTTTTGCATGGAGAGTAAGACCAGTGATAATATTTTTTTTATAAAATGTAATGTCTTCTGAAGTTGTGCACACAACAAATAAAAGCATGAGGAGATTCTCCTGTGACCTAGGCAGAGGATCTTCTTCGGTCAGCTGGTGTATCTGGGGATTTCTGAGTGAGATCTGATTCTGATTCTACTCTTCTTTGTTCAAGAAAACAGGGATTTGTGAATTTTTCTTACAAATAAATTCAGCCCAACTATACACCAGATTTGTCACTCTTTTTGACCTGAAAATACTCCACATTTGAAAAACCACATGGTGCAATGGGCAAGAAACTCTTCAGGTGCAAAATGGTGGCACAGCCTCCCTCCTTTTGCTCCCTGAGTACTGCAGCACTGCAAGGAATGATCAGTGGGAAAAAGCAGCACCTAGGGCTGGAGAGCAACATGAAAAATATGCAGACAATGAAAATAAAACACTGGGAAGCATCATAGAAAATAAATTAGTCCAACAGGACAGATCAGTTTCATGTGACCTTGGCTTCAGCAAGGCAGAAAAAAATCTTAACTCGGGCACTAAAGTCACTGCAGAAAAGAAGAAAGAAAACAGGGATTATCACAGGATAGGGCAGACTAAGAAAAAAAACCAACGTAACCAGGTATGAAAATATTCCCACTATCTGTCCAACATTTGAGTTTGAATAGAAGAAAAAGAAAAAAAATTGAAATTAATGAGAATATGGCTTTTCAAGAAAATGCTTGTTCTATCACTGTATATGTTGTAATGCATGGAATTGTCACGTTATTCAGTCAAACTAAGGCTTGGAAAGAGGCAATACCAATAAATTAGAATTGTAATGAAATGCCATGTGATGATGAAGAAAAATCAAGAAAAATACCAGAGAACAAAACATGTTGATTTAAGCATATGTATGTACCAGGTTAGAGGGCATTTTGAGTATTTTCTACATATTTTTTGAGTCATGAGACAACAGCAAATGCATTTTGAAAATTACTCTTCTTTTAGAGGAGAGCTCTTCGGAAATGTACTTTTAATTTAGCAGAAGCTTTTTGCTATATTCTTGTACCAGATGCATAAGAAGTTCCATAGGAAGTAACAAAGGACTGGCATGCTCCAGCTAGATAGAGTCTTATTTCTTCACTATTACTTACAATTTTTATCTGTGTTCTCCTCCTATTTCTACAACAATCTTTGCAACAGATGGACATTTTCAAATCACAATCAAAAGATTGTGATTATACCACATGAAAAGGGAATGACCATCTGACTTACTTGACACTAATATGTGCAATAAACATTTGTCCTCTTTCAAATAGTAATTGAGAAAATTAAAAGATAAATAATTAAAAGGATTGTGTAAATTAGTACAGGCAAAATTTATGGATTTTCCTTTGAAAGAGCTGTACTTCAAAGTAAATACTATTTCAGGATCCTAAAATATGCCTCTGGCAAATGGAATTCATATGTGTATATATATGTGCAGTGAACACAGAGAAACTGTAATTTTGTTCTCTTGCTATAAGCATATACAATACATAAATTATTCTTTGTCCATGTCACTATTTAAACTGAGACATTAACCTAATTTCATATGTGAAGCTGAAGGTGTATGGTATTTTCCCTTCTTCCCCAATATTTATCCAAATGAGAAGAGTAACCCTCCCCTCTCTCCCACCCTGGATGAAATTGTAAAACTTGAGAGCTTGATTCTATTTTCCCTTACTCTGGCATAAAGCAGAAGTGAAAAAAGAACCAAGCACCATATGGTTTTAGTTCCTACTGATTGCAAGATTGTTTTGATTACACTAATATTACTAATATGACAAAGCACTGCAATCCAAAAATCATGCAAGAGACAAAAAATATTTCTCAGCATTTATTGTATTTCAAAGAAAAAAGATAAGCCTATTATTAACTGTTGAAAAAGACTCCATTGGTTAAACAAGTCATTCCAACCTTCACCTGGTTGTGGTAACTCAAGAATGAATTTTAAATTGTGTAGCTCATTAATTTTCTATAACGGGCTTGAAAAATATCCCCAAGCTCTTTACAACTGCACTGGCACTGGCCAATAAAATGCAAAATATCATGGCTGTATTTTACACTGATTATAGCTGTATGCTGGAATGCACATATACAGACAGTAATTTTATGATAAGAACTTTTATTTCAAGATGTTCACTAAAAAGAAATGCACATGAGATAGCTGTGTTTGGTAAACTTCATTTATATCACTCTCAGCTAAAATAGTGTATCCTGTTGGGAGCTGACTGGTTACATGAGAGCAAAGTAGCTGCAGGATATTTGCTTCCCCCTTTTGCAGGTAACTGGGTTTTCTGTGAGAAGGAAGAGGATAGGGAAACAAAAAGGAAGTTTTTCCCCTTAAACAAGGAATTGAGATAGAAATAAATTCTAGTTTCTTTTCCATTTGACTTTCAAATGTAATTATGTTAGTTAAAACATGCCAAAATTTTAGTTCCTATGTTATGACCTCCAGGCCAGTCAGTGCTCCTGAACCTGACACACAGGATAAAAGACTTCTTCTGGTGTCCTGTCTGGCCTCCACCTGTGTCCTGGGGTGACTTTATGATGCTGAATTGCATTTCCATTCATCTGTTTAGCCCAGAAATAAGTTTTGTGCCTTTAAAACTAGATCCAACAGCAAAATAAGGGAGAAGGAAAAGTGGTGGAATTTTTTTCACAGCTGTATTCAAAAACATAGAGTTAAAAGCTTCAGCTCTCTCTTGGTGCATGTTGCCTACAGCACGGACGGGGAGTGACAGAGAGCTCTCTTTTGCTTTTGGTTAGTTTTTTAGCTAGCTGAGGCAGAGAAGTTCCCTAGACTGTGGCTTTTTCTTTTCCTGGAACTGTTCAAACCTGCTGTGGACCAAAAACCCAGAAAAACACTGGATGTTCATGCCTGTGGCCCACTGGGGGCCCAGGATAGTGCATTCCAATGCCAGAGGGACTGAGACACTCAGTGAGCCAAAAAACACCCACAGAGGACTCACTCTGAACTACAGAAGGACTTTCTGAATTTGCCTCTCTTCAAAACAGTGGAAGGTTTTATTGTTTAGTATTAATCATTTTTTATGCTTATAAATACTTGTTAAATAAACAGTTTTTCTCCACTTTTCTCAAAGGAAGTTTATCTCCTCAACAGGTGGATGGAAGGACTGCTGAATTTTGCCCTTGAAGGAACCATCCCTTTGGAAGTTCCCTTCCAAATTTGTCCCAAACCAAGACAACCTGCCTATCCAGAAGGCCTCAGGCCTTGTGGTGTATTTCATGTATTCCTTCATGCCATGCCTGTCAGAATTGTGTGGATGTCCCTGGTAAACTGGGGCATCTCAAATGCTACCAGCTTTGTTTAACATTATGAATTACACCCTAGATGACAAATGATCATAATAGGAGCTTAGACACCTAACTCAGTTACATAATGTAGATCACTTTGGATTTGATACCCAGTGAACAGCAGGAAAACACCCATCTGGATGACACACTGGTGTTTTGGACACTCCTTCTTTAAGATCTGGCCATTCCTGATCAGCATATAGGCTATGTAGAACCTCTGCCCTGTCTACTTAATTCCCCCATTCACTTCTGCACAAAATTAGATAGGTTTGTAGACTCTGGAATCAGATGTCTAAAGGTCATGTAAGGCAATACTCCTCTCTGAGTTTGGTAAGATGCCTTATGTTTTGCTTTAGCTGTTGTTTACATTTTTGTAAATATGTAACTTCCATTTTGGTCAGTCATGCACCAAGGCATGCATTCCTATCAAACTGCATCTTCTCTTCTTTTGCAATTCTCTGAGAAAAACCATAATTTGATAAAAAAAAATTCCCTATCATTCTTTTGGGGCAATTATTCTAAACCCTGATGCATGACTGGAACATTTCCTTAAGAATAAAAATTAGTAGACATAATTTGCCATGTGTAGGTGTTAAAACTATACTTTATTCTGCTTTTTGGAAAAGCAGCCTAGAAATAACCTGAAATTCTTGCCTGATTTGCTGTAGACTATGTATTTGAAAGAGATTACCTTGCCTTTTGTCTCTTTTTCAAACTTTCCTAAACTGAGCCCAGGGAATGCTGCCTCTGTCTAGGTCACCAGTCCCTGGAGGCACAGTCCCTGTCTGTCTAGCTGCTATATGGCAGAATTTATGAATGAGAACTTGTCTGCAGTGTGGAAGACAGTTCAGTGCAAAACTCTGCAAACTAGCATTTGTAGGGTGCTAACTAGCCCAGTGGTGCTAATTCTGTACAGGCATTTCTGGGACAGGTCAGAGTCTTGGCAAGACTGATCAGCTTGGGCTTGACATTGTACTGACATGATGCTTTTGGTCTGGGAAGTAATCTACCAGCTGTGACCTAAAGAGTCTCGGCACCACACCAATGGCAGCTTGTAATGCATGTTTGATGTAAAGACCTTTAGGACATGTCCTGAAGACAGCAGTTGTCTTAACTTCTTTGCAGCTTATAAAATATGTTAAAAGTGATTGTCCCAGTGTATGACATCACAACATCTTTCAGCCTTTTTTAAGAGGCTGACTTACTGCTCCCAAAATATTCTCATAGAACATGGTGCACACAATTAACACGTATGCTAAATGAATTAAGAATTCAGTCACCAGCAGATTTCAAAACACAATTATTGAAGAATGGCCACTGAATTTCTAGGCAATTCCTCACTGAACAGCTGTAGACTGAAAGCAATCCAAGTATTTTTATTAAAAGCAGCAGAAGTAAAAACCTATGGAACCAAAATGGCAAACAGAGACAACAACACATTTATATAAAAATTCAGACAGCACAGGGACTTGAACCACTCAAACCAACTGTGCTTTGGCAAAATCACAGGCAAAATGAAACACAAAGTTAAAAAGAGATATAATTCTGAGGTGGTACTCTGAAAACAATGGGACACTTTATCCTGGAAAGCAAGGATTCCAGGAAGGATTTAGAGATGGTGTTGGACAAATATTATTTCATAGCCCCGTGCAGGGTAATAAATGGCTAATGAAAGCCTTTCACGAATAATGCTGGATGTAGGTAACTGTGGGGAGGCAAGAATATCTCTGCAGACAGCTGAGTTGAAACAGTGCACATATAGTATCTACAGTCCTAAAGGAAGTCTCAGAAGCTGGAGAGGTGAAGAAGAGTTGATGAAATTATTTAAGACTTGATGAAAATGGAGAAACTCAAGGTATACAGTCTTTTTTAACATTTAATTAGTCACTTGGCTTGTATAGATACATTTCTTAATGGGAACAATGTATTAGACACAAAAAGACTCTTTAACTAACAACAGCTATAAAAAGAAACAATGCCCAGACACAAAGCCAGATAAACACAGATGATAAAATTAGGCAAAATACATCGACTGTGCAGGTGTTCATTAGAACAAAATACAGACTTCATGCAAATAAATATGGTGATACTCATGAACTCACATGCAGTGATGTAAGCCATATATATCACTGAAATCCTGCAAATGGAAGGTCTACTCCTTTGGGATGGGCAATCCCACTTACAGTACAGATAATATGGCATAAGCTTTGTTCTTTTTAAAAAGCCACAATAATGACTGCATTGCTTTCATGACAATTAACATTTAATCCTTTCTAAATGTTTAAATTAAATAATAATAATATTTTCTACTTTTTAATTTAAAAAGTCAAGAATGCAATGTAAGGGTTTGAATCATAACCTTGCAAAGACACTATCCAATTCCTTGATGTATTTTCATATGTTCTCTCTCATAGCAAATAGTGCCAAGGAACTACTTAAGATAAAAAACTAACAGGAAAGAGATGTGCAGAATATGTCTGAATGTGTATTTATAGTCGACATTGAGCCTGATTTGAATTATCCTAAGCCACAGACCCTTCTCTTCTTTACCAATCATCCAGACCACTCTGAATTAGAGCATGTGGAGTTTCTCACTGCTCATTTATCATTTTTGTGCCATAGATCCCCTTTGTTTCACTGAGAAGTGGAACTTCCCCAGCAAGTGGTCTGTGCATCACTGTGGACCACTCCTTTTCTCTATTATTTTCCTTTTAGTGACTGTTGACAGAGGAATGAGATAGAGGCAAAAGGTACTAGGAACTCTGGGGTTATTGCAAGCTGACACCTAGATCCTGAGGCATGCACCATGTAGTTATGCTTGTAGGACACTACTGGAAGTGGCAGCCTGACTGGGGCCACCAGTAAAAGCAGTCTGGTATTTGAAAGATGGGCAGTGTTTCCAGGATTGAGCTGGACGGCTACAGAAGTGTCCTGTGTGTGCTATGAGTCCTCAGAAATATTTTAAGTTATACTCTTATCCTCAATGCAGTCAATGCTGAAGGGCTACCTTTCCAACTTTGGATGTGCCCATCTCTCAATAGCATGCAAGAGCAAAATACTCAGTCCAAGATTTCCAAGAAGCATGGGAAAGAAAAGGGAAGTTATCTGCTCACCTGAAATTTTTATTTGGGCTACTTCTCCATCTCCTCCTTCGCTATGTGCTCGCACCTCAACAACATATTCACCATCACTGGGGACTGGGACCTCTATCGTGTGCTTTCCAGTGGAAAACAACTTGCCCTCATGCTGTCCATCTGGCCTATACAGTACCTAGGAAAGTCATGGTAAATGTAGTTATTGAAATGTTACATTTCCACTAAGATATATTCATATATGTACAGTGTGTCAATGAAATAATATAAAGTTTTTATTCATATGAAACATTACATATATATATGTATATATATATATATAATGCACACATAGTTAGTGGCTAATACAACTTCTTCTCATATTTACACAAAGTGAATCTAGACAGGATGTTTTCTCATTTTCTGTTACAAAATTATGCCACCTTTTGAAAAATAATTTCAGCACTTACACTCAAAATAAGTAATTAAGTTATGAGAACAATAATGCAGGGTAGCAGAGAGCATCAAATAAACAAATGAGAACTCAGCTGGGTTTTCTGACATAAAATTTATAACCATTTTCATAAATGAAACAATTATCAATTTTATTAATAACTTTCAATGATGCCAAACTATTGCAAATGGGATGGTATATGTCTTGTGGGACCTTTAGAAAAGATCCCATTTCTTTCTGAAATAATCTCTGTGAAACATTGTTAGCAATTCTCAGGAAGGAGTTCAACTCCTCAATCAAATTTGCAAATGAAGAATATGATACTAATTTTCTTACTGCCAAGCAAGCAGCAACATTAAATAGGAATTAATATCTTAATTAAAAAGGAAAAATAAAGTTTTCTATATGCCCTATAGTCAGTATATACACTTGCTGTGGTTACAGAGTAACTGCATCTAATGATGCTAGAGGTCCCTTCCCTTCCTCTACCTTCCCAGACTTTAAAAACTCATGTTCCAGGAACTGTAGCCCCCATGGAGATGCGAAAGGAAAACTGGAACAATGCATACTGATACAAGGAAAAACTATAAAGTTTACAACTTTTCTATGCATTATTTTAAGCCAACAGATAATGAATGTGATCATGTGGGAAACCAGGCTGTTGCAGTCACTGCTATGAACTTTCCCATAACACTGTTTACCAACCAAATGAATTTTGGTGCCCCAATATTTTCTCATCATATTGACTAAGCCCACTGGCTTTGCCCTAGGCTACTGGATGGCTGTGACTGCTGAGCACAATACCTTCTTCCTCTTCAGCATTCAAGTACGTGTGTGTACTAAGTGAAGTCTGATTACATACACATATTCAACACTGTCTATAAAAGGCACTACATGAAGCATACATAAGGATAAAAAATATTTTCAGATATCATACTTTGTATCCTTCAACAGCAGACTCGTTTGACATTGCCTTCACGTGATCCCAGGTGATGATGTACCTTGAACCAGATCTTACAGAACTGATAATTCTTGGACGTTGGCTTGGAGCTGAAAAGCAACATATGTATAATGTACATATAAGTGAGAACTCATAAATCTTCAATGGTGTTTTTACTAAGATATGAAAAATGTAAAAATGTGAAAATGGAAATGAGGCTGCCATATATACGAGTAAGGGAACTGCTACAGCTGCAGTCAGGCAATTTTGGATGGCTTTGTGCAGTGGCTGCATTGTGGGTCTGCCTTTCTGTGTTGCCAGAATGGAAGAGGCCAACGTTACCCTTCACTGTGTTGCTGACCACGAGTGTATGCTGACATCCAACCACCTTCAGAACCTCCCTAAAATGTGGCATAATTCATATTTATTCATTGAGATTGAATATTTAATCAACTATTTACAGCCATTTGTATATCACTGAACTCAGTTCAGCAGAAATAGAAGTACACCACTGCATAAACCATTTATTATAACTTACACAATAAGCTTATAAAATGGACTCTTATTAATGAACCTCACAGGTGCAAGTTGCACAATATATTATTTACTGACAGAAATCTTCAAATTAGTTGCATGCATTTTTAGCCCAGATAACTGTTTTAAATACAAAAGATGCTTTTCTTACATTGCTCAGTCAATGCTAGTGCTAGGTATCCAATTGAGTCAGGACCAATATTCAAAAAACCTGTTATGGTTATTAATTCTAGGGTGAGATTCAGATCACTCACTTCTCAAGGTTGCCTGAATCTGCTGCACTGCTGGTGATGAAAATGGCAGTTGGTCACATTTTAATCATCAGTATCCTTCTTGCTATTTACTAAACAGAAAGGCAGTGTATAGATGCCTAAGTAATAGCTGGTCTCAAGTGCTCATCATTTAGAATATTGTGTCCAGCTTTGGGATTCCCAATACTTGAAAGACACTGGTAATCTGGAGTGAGTTCAACAGAGCAATACCAACCTGGTGGGGATCTGGAACACTTGATTTGTGAAGGAAGGGTGAAAGAGCTGTCCTTGTTCACCCTGGAGGACAGTTTTGGAGGAGACCTAAGACTCCCCTGTCCTAGCACGGGGCTTATCAAGAAGGATCCAGGCTCTTGGATGGCATGGCAGGAGGACAAGTAACAAAAATGCACAATATTGATTAAGAGCCTCAGACTAGATGCTCAGAATAAGCCAGGGACTGGAATGGGTTTCTCAGAGAGGCTGTGCAGTCTCTATCCCTTTGGGTTTTCAAGATCCAGCTGGACAAATCCCTGAGTAACCTAATCTGAGTTTGCAGATGACCATTCCTTGAGCCTATAATCTTAGCTTCTTTACTGCCTTTTGTAAGATATCCCCATCATACGTGGCAACAAAAGAGAGGCAGGAGAATTTTAGCAGAAATTGTGAGACTAAGAAGCAATAGCACAGGAGAAGAGAACATTTAGTATATGAATGAGAAGCCATGTTTGTTGATGGACATGCTGATACTTAACCTAATGCTCCATTTACTTACGTGCTTTCCTGGTAACAACATCAATGGTGCTGCTGGGAGGTCCATAGCCTGCACTATTGAAGGCAGACACGTCTACATGGTAGCGAGTGTTAGGCTTCAGGTTTTCCAGTTTGGTTGAATACTCTTGATTGCTCACCTGTACTCGCTGTGCAGCTGCTTCTTTATCGTGAGCAGCCCAGTAACGAATCTGTAAGGAAGCCAATTGGAGGATTAAATTTATCATATTTAATCATAAAGAAATTGTATAAAAACTGATGTATTTCTATACTATATATTCAAATATAAGCCATCTAAAAGAAATCTAACAGCAATAGCATGGAATTCCATCTACAGGCTGTGATTTTAACCACATTGTGTACAGGCATAAAGAAACAGAAATAAATGTAGAATTTATTATGTAAACTTTTCTCACAGTGGTTTAACTTGTTCCCAGCTAAGTCACTAGAAGCCTGGGAGCTGGATAATGCCTTCAAAGAACAAGACTTTTTTCTTCTTGCTGTTTTGTTTTTGCATTCTGCTCAACTTTCGTATTATTTTCTTCCACTTGTAGAGACTAAACTCTGACAATGTTTTTGGTGTACTTTGTTTTGAATGTCTTACAAATTTAGGCCTTTTGTACTTCTATCTATGGAATGCAAAGTAATCAGTCACGTTAGCTGCATGTGTAGGTCTGCATAGGTGTATGTAACCATTTTCTAGAGTTATTCAGCTAAATTCAATCAGGTTTCATAGCAGAATATGACATGTAAAAGTAGATGAAGAAGAACATGAAAATATTTAAAACATGGGAAAAACATGACTGTAAGCTTGTAACACCTTAAAAACCAAAGCAAATTAAAAGTACACAGAAATTCCATAAGGTTTTTTTTTTTCCTAAGAACTTGTTCCATCCTACTTTAATTCATTATGCATTACAAAGCACCAGGTGAAAACAGTATAATTCCTGTGGAGTGATGCCATTCCATACAGTCCCTCACCTACACAGGGTTCTATTCTGCATAGCCTTGTGAGATGCAAATGAGTGAAACACTGTCAGTCTCTGGATTTTGTCTGGTTTAGAATCATTTACATAAGACTAAATTACTGCACAAACCTGAAAGAGCAGAAAGCCATGCCCATTGCATTTTGGTTCTGGGTGTTTTCACCCCCAGCATTTTTGCTCCGCTTCTGCCTGACTTCATAATGATTTTTGTATATGCTATATGAGGGTGTTTTAATTTTTTTAGGAAGAAGTTAATATTGTTGGTAAATTCAGGCTCTAGGAAAAAAAACTTACTTTGTAAGACATCATTGGTGACATGAGGTATCCTGTCATCTTGTCTTTTAAATAGTAACTGCTTTAACTTTCTGTTCTTCTGACATTAGTTGTCCATGAAAATGCCATTTAAAGAATAGGTTAGAAGAACTGATGGCCTGTCAAAGTGTTAATATCACAGTTCACTTCTTTACAAGTTGTGGGTACAACCCTTGTTTGGTGAGGCTTTATTTTCTCCTATTTACATTTAAATTACAATAATTAATAAAAATCTTGCTTTTTATCTTAGAACACATGCTGTGGTTGAATAAGGAGAGATGCAGGGGATTTAGAAGGGGATTTCTCCTTACCTACTTCAAATGTCTTTGGACATGAGAACAGTACCACTACACAGATTACTGTCAACTAAATAATTCTTGTAGCTTGTCTCTTGTCAATGTTTCTTGCCACAGTCCTTCCCGCCAGTGTTACAGGTTACTCACTCCGATTATTATAAATGTGACATCTTAGTGGCCTTTGTCATGCTTTCCTGCTGCAGGGAGAATCACACTGTATCTGCAGACCAAACTGGCTTCACTTTTTAAGTTCAGCATGCACACCTGATTTTCAGCAGGCACAAAAAGATAATCTTCAGTTCTATAAATGTATGTCCTGCATTCTGTTTAGAAAGCATCATCCACTACCATCCTAAACAACAGTTTACTGTAATTTAGGCAATCACACTCATAAAATTCATACCTATAAAGGTGGCTATTTTCCTGAGTAAACAGCCTTTACCCTAAAATGAGGGAGGACTCTGCACCCAGTCCATTCTGCAGTAGAGTGGTAACCTCCACTGGATGAATGGTTTCAAACTGGCATGGATCTGAAACTGTGACAGCCATTTCAGCTGAAGGTCTGATAGTGATCTCCACGTCAGAGTTTCTTCTACATGATTATAATTAACACACTGTTGTACATAAGCAGGTCTTGGTGAATGCAATCAGCTGTACACCATAAGGTGTTAACTGTAAGTGGCTGACTCAGGTGAGAGAGGGTGTGTACATGAGGAGCAGAGAACGTCATGTCTATCTCTGTCTCTAAGTTCAAACAAGTTTCTAGCCTGCAGCAAAAGGATGTCTGTAAAGTTCTAGGTGGCCAAAAGTTTATTAACCATGACAGGACCAATAGTAGCTTTGTTGTTGATTTTAGCTGGCCATTGAAAAGTAACTAATTAATTTTTAGTGTGATCTATTATGTTAATTAAGTAACAGCTTTATCTAAAGATAGAAAATACACTTTATATGAACCTCTTATAAATCATGTGGCATATTCTGGAACCTTTGAATTCCTCTGCCTTGCAAAGCTTTTTACAATCTTAATGTTCATTTGCAGTACAGGGTTGCTAATGGTGTAATACAGGGGTAACACAGAGCGTCAAAGACAAGTGAAAACAATGAAGGAAAATGCAAATTTCTTCACTGAGAACGTGTTGTTTCAGACAGAAGTAATACAACTTAAAAATTAAACAAAATTTTAATCCTAAATACAGTTGTTCTTGGCTGCTATGTTGTGGGCTTTACTCCTGTAGTGTGTGACCTGTATGTCATGAACATAGAAAGTTCTTCTCTAACACACAGCCATATTTACACATTTGGAACATTGTAACAACTCCTGGAAAAGAAAAAAAGATTACTTCCCTGGTAGCTAAGAAAACTACTGTCCTTTTTTTATATTATTCCTAGATTTCTCACTTCCTATTTAAATAATTTCAAACTTTCTTGAAATAATTTGAGAATTTCTTTCTTGCCTCGGGAATTAAATGCCACATTGCTTCAAGAGGTCACATTTCCCCACTCTACTGAGTAGCTCCTCTCTCTGTTTTTTAAAGAGTGATATAGTAGCCCCAGCCAGCCTTCTTACTCCTGGTGCTCTGCATTTACTTTGTTAGGGTAATCCATAGGCAATGAATCCCCAGAGCACACAGAAGGAGATTTCAACCAAGCTGTAAAGTTTTTGTGGGAAGTAAGCCGGTTGTGATTTGTGTGAAGAAATTCCTTAGCCATCATGACTTAATGCAGCCCTCTGTCCTAAAATCAGGGAAAAACCTGTCTTCAATGGGCTTCTCCTCTATTCAAACTTTAATATCCTGAAGCGGTTTCTCTAAGTGTTGTGGAACAAAAGCTTCCATATTCTTCAAAGTTCTACATAGGACTGACACAAAAATATACTTTATTCGTATTAGGAAAGAGTGCCAATAGCATATTTCAGTCAACAAGATAAATTTTTTAATAAAATCTACATCTATTGCACAGAAACAGCATGAAATACGGATGCTGGTGCTGCATGTACTGCAGAGATGTGGCTATTAGCAGTCTATTGTAAGAACTCATAAATCTTGAATTCTCTATATGGATGGAGATAGTTTTCATACTTTATCTCTTCTTTAAGTGTGAGTTGAGGATACTCCTCTGTAATGGCAAAATGTATCAGCTCACACTCATCACCATGGGGGCAGTCATCCTGACAGTATGCATTAGTGTCAGGAAAATCTGACTCCTCCTGGTGTGAGAAGCATTGTGTCACAGGTGAAATACCTCAGGTTCTCTGCTCAGGGTACTCCCATCTCTTAAACTTTAGCATTCAAAAGTCAATTATGCAATTTTCAGGTAATAATAAAGACCAAAAGGAAACTGAGAAGATGCTTTGGTGAATGATAGTTTCTATTAACCTGTGTTACACCTGAGCAGCAATTTAAAAGTAACTATTGTAGTATTTATCAATGCAAATAGACACAGAGCCTTCCACAGATAGTCACTAGAATTTTACAGTGCAGTTTGAATACTCCTTCCACCACAACTTCTATTGCAACAAATGCTATCTGTGGCCTTAACCTTCCAGAACAACCCTCTCTATTTTTGCCCTGTCCTATGGCAGTCCTTCAGTCATGGGGGTTCTGATCTTCAGGAACACAAGTCTTTGTTTTTATTCTCAGTGAAGAAGCCTGGGCTTTCCTTTTGCTGCCATCCCCTCTACCAGAGTGAGACTGGTGATTGCCCTGGGGAAAAAGATCTCTGAATTAATACCTTATTGAGCATTGTGGGGCAGTAATTTGGGACTATCAGTCTGTTTATCGTCTAGCCAGATGGAATTTTTTACATAGTTCTGATAATTAGAAGACTGTCTTATAAAAAGATGAAAAAAAAGAGAGAAATTTATATTCTAATGTAGCTGCTCACTGTACATGTACAAGCCAGTCAGTTCATGCTGGATTTGTGAAAGTGTATTTCTCCAGGAATAGGCAGATGAAATTGCACTACACCTATCAAAACAAGGGCACACCCCAAACATCCACAGTCCATGTAACAGATGGTCCATTCCCAGGATATCCCACCTTTGTAACAGTTACTCTCTTTTCAGCCCAAAGATCCCCCACATTTCTTTCTGATTTTTTTTTCCTTTTTTTTTTCTAGTGACTGTTCTGCTCATCCTGGTCTTTCCTGCTAAATTCTCTCCCCTCCCTTCTTCCCCTGATGTCCCCTGACACAACTCAGATGTCTTTATGTCAAATAAGGTAAAATTAAAAAAAATGGCCAAACATGGGTTGCCTATGGGCATGTTCTCCTACCATGTTCTTTCCACATTTATCTTTGTCCCTCCTGCTTTCCTACCCTATTCCCTACTACACTCTGAACTACTATCTATGTGATAGACAGGATACAGTCTATCACAACTGTAATCCCAGCCTCTATCAGCATTCCTTGTTGCTGCTCTATGCACCAGAGAGAGCAGTTGCCACTCTCCCCCAGTTGCCACACTCTACATTCCCAGAAATCCCCTGCTGTGACCCTGCCAGGTGTGTGTTCAGGTTATTCTGCACGTGAAGGCTTCAGTTTCTGGGGAGACTGTCCAGCCTGGGAGTGCAACGCTGCTACAGGCTCAGCTCACAGGTCTCAGCTATGACCATCAATTTGCCCATCCTATTCTAGCTGCAAAATTCCTATGAGACACCAAATCAGTGGGCTGCTTTAGTAAATTAGGAGTTACCACTGATATTAGGAGGACACTGATATTAGTGTCTTAATTTCAAACCCCAGTGTCCTCTGTTTGTAATTTTAAGACTTTATGTCTGCACTGTATAAAATCAACCTTTACATGGGACACTAGTCTTGTTACAGTATCACAAAAGTTTTATCTCATGGTGACAGAAACAGAGATCAGGAAATTAAAAAACCCAAGCATGCCTTAATATTCATAGTTTTTAATTTAAAAAAATACATTCCATGAGATTACTCCTCATTTATATGTCCTTATTTTGGAACATAGAGGATATCTTCAAGTAGCTGAAAACTGAAATCACAAGACAAGTCACTAACAAACCAAAGACCCACACCCCTATTTTGAGTTGCAGTTAAAGTAAGCAGACTGCACTGCAGTTTGTCAGCACCCACGATGCATGGATGATGTTAAGACTTCCCTGCTAGAGTACTACATGGCCATTTCTCACTGCACCCAGCCTGTGGTTGTTGTCATCCCTGCAGAAGGACAAGAACAATTTTCACCAGTAACACCATTGAGATGGACCAGATGGAAGATGCCCCAAAGCTCTTATTCATGTGGAGAATAGAAACCACCAAGAAAACATCACTGTCTTGCATAATAGCAGTGTCTCTGCTATACTGGATTTTGGGCATTTGTCAAGTAAGTCCCACTTACTTACTATTTCACTTGTGGGTGAAATATATTAATAACTGCTGGTAATTTAAGTGGGCCAGAGTTAGTTACAATTTTGCATATGTGTTGAAAATTACACACAAAATTCAATTTCAGTATGTTTTAAGAAGTTATAGATAGGCATTTAATTACATAAAAGAGATAATGTTCTTTCATGAAATAATGGAGCCTTTTGTTTGTTGAAAAGTGCAAACATACATTTCTTAATCTATTTTAGTAATGAAGCACATAACACCAAAAATAATCTGTTTCTCAAGATGCAAAATTTGCATGGAACATGCTAACTAAAGAGGAGTAAACCCTAAGGGATGGAATGCCAGAGTAGGCATTATTGTTGGCTATAACTACTGACAGTGGATGAATAAGAAGATTGACAACGTCACTACTAAACTCACCTGATATCCTTCCACAGATTTATCAGAAACATGGTGCCAGGAAACAGACATTTCAGAAGATGACAAAACTTTTACGCTCACATCTGTAGGTATTTCAGTTGGAGCTGGAAGATGAAACATATGTTAAACATTCAATTTGATCCTCTGGTAATGTTATACTTGTTTACAGGGACTCTTCTCACTTTAGTATTTTATATTATTTTCAGTATTTTATATAATTTTTCTGACATCACTGAGCCAAGTGTTAGTCTTTAATCTGTTTTTTTTGAGTAAACTTCAAGTCCAGTGATGATCTGTAAGGAAAATGACTCTGTAAAAACAAAGCAATGATCCTGTTACTTGGCTCAGACTATGTATTTTTATGCTTCAATAGATTTCATGCTGAAATTTGTGTAAACTGAAAACAACCTTTGATAAACAGAATGAAGCATCCAGTGATCTTTTACTAAATGGGACAGCAGCTCACATATTATATACATCAGATTTTTAAAGTTAGTTACACACAAATACTTGTGTATGTCACTTGCTCCTAACAATGCTACATTTTTTTGTGGGAGCAGGTATTAGATACACAGCTGTCCAGTGGCACAGGTGTGAAATAATCCAAAGCACCCTTCTGTAAGGCATACATCACAAGGTTGATTTTGTTTGCATTCTTAGTTCTGAATAGCAGCCAAAACAGACCATCATAATGTGATAGACTTTTATCCAGGGCTTAGAATACTAAGGTTTAGTTTCATTTCACTGCTGCTCGAATTTTAAACGCGGTAAGGAATTAAGAGAGACATAAACTTAGCAATGTCTGTAAAAGATAAAGTTTTCCAACAACTGTTAACAACAGTTCTCTGTCGTGAATCTTTTGAAACAAGTTGCAACAGACAGGCATGGCAGCCCTAGCTAAGGAAAGCTTCCATATACTTAATCTTCCAACCGGGCATCCAGTCAACTATGCATCAAAACAGGCACTGTTAAGAAAAAACTCACTAACATCTCTCATGAAAAGTATCCTAGGTAACAAAATAATCTTATATGCAAAGTTACCTTTTGTAATTGTCTTTCAATGGCTGTTAATAATGCAAATGTCTAATTAAAAAATTATACATTATTGCAAAATTGTTTTCACAATGACAGGAATTTAGATAAGCAAGAAGCCTGTGCACTCATTACTAGCAATCATTACTCACTACCAGCAATGGCAGATATGACTAGCAGTTGTCAGACATGGAACTTGGCTTATTACACATGGGAACTCAGAAATTCCCAGTCACTGAAGGGAATAACAATGCTCACAGTTACAACTAGAGAAACATAGATCTGTTATAAAATACATAACTTAGTGGAAAAGCTGTCACTATATTTATGTATATATGGATATTTATATATATCTGCATGGAATATTGCATGACCATATTGCTTTAAGATTTCCCCAATACCTTTGAGAAGTTGTGTTGTTTAACAGTAACAATATCACTTGCTGACTCAAACGTACAGAAGTACAGGTGGAATAGTTATGATCACCTAATCTATTCCCAAATCACTGTCAGACTCTTCTCTATTTTATCAATTACAGAACTTTACAAAAAATTCATACTGAAAAGTTTCAGCTGTCAGAGCTTTTGCTGATACAACACTCTAACAATATTTCATCTGCTCATGCTTGTTTATGAGCTGCAATTAATTTACATCCCTTTACATTTCTCATTTATATTCTATAAATATTTTGCAGCCCCTCCTGAGCCAGAAAGATGGCATCAGTTGCTTTCTTCCAGCCTTCTAATTCAGTATTTCTATCAATAAAAGGTGAAATCACATGGTCATAACAATATATTCTCTTCACTGAAAATATAGTGGTCATCACACAATTATCTTCTAAGCAAAACTATACAAAGTTCAGGCTGGCAGCCAGTAAGCACACTACAAGGTATGGAAGTGATTTTGTTCACATCCTCACGCCAGGAGACAACTCTCTCCTCAATGCTCTTCAAAGAAATTTCCATTACATCTCCTAGAGAAATTCCTTCTAACCTGCCCTGAAGTTCCTGGATTGGATGGAGGCAGTGGTCAGGGTCACAGCTCTGCAGAGGAGCTGTGAGCACTACTGGTAAGGTTTGTACTCTCATGCTTGAAATCAAAGAAGTAGGTTCACTAAGCTTCTATTTCTTTTGCAGTCTGTATCTGGCATCATTTAACTACAAATGTTTTTTATCAGGTGTCTGGACTTTGCTAATGTCTGTGTTAGAACATCAGCAGCCACTCAAGTGACCTCTTTATCTGGAAGTTGGCACTACTACACATTTGCTGTTCCTCTGCCTTTTTGTGCTACTAGGCTCTAGCATGTCCCTGAACTTAGAGACCATACAAACACACTTGCCACTCCTGACATGCTATGGATAATCCTAACAGAAACACATGGGAGCTTATCAGTCAGTGGTCGATAAAGTCTCTGAGCAAGGATGGATACTTAAGTGCTATTTGACTGATACTGCTTTCATTACACCATAGCAATTTACTAACTATTTATACAATTGCAAAAAAAACCCTCTGTGTTGCTGCAGCAGCTGTTGAAGATGATTTCCTAAGGTGTGCTTTCCTGAGAAAAAAGATTTCCTGAGAAAAAGGATTATGCTCATCAGCTGGCTTGGTATTGAGGACTCTTTGGTGTTTTCTCTGTGTGTGGCCGATTTGTGAGTGAAGCTCCCATTAGTGCTAATGGGAAGCATGAACATAAATCTTCCATAAAGTACACAGATCACAGAACACAATCGGAAGTGTGAGAATGTGGCCCTGTTATCACATCCCTCCTCTTGGCTCTTTGGGCTACATTTGTTGACTTTGTGAAAGAGATTTTGCTCTACAGAAAGAAAAAATACTAGCAATTCCTTGGGTTTCTGGCAGAAATTAATAAACCACATTTTTTTAGAACAGGCTTGAGTGATGATAACTCAAGCCTGTTCTAAAATTAAAGATGATTGTATATATTTTTCCTGATTTAAGGTAAACTTTCTTCCAGTACTTTCTCTCTTCTGCTAAGTTTGGAAATGTCATTTAAACTTCAATCCTAAAGATCACAGCATGTGAAATAAGTACAGTAAGAGTTAAGAAAAATATTTTAATGGAATGTGAAAGAGGTTTCTATTAAATTACTCACTCAATAGCTCTAACACGCAAACCAGAATAAAGAATGTTACAGGGATAATTTATATGAGACCCTAAACATGCTGGAAATGTAACTAGATACAACTGAACTATCATTCCTTCACAATTGTGGGCTAAATTCTGATATTGATCTACTAAAATACTAGGCTTTAGTGTGGTCTGCTAAGAAGAAAAAGATTAAGTATATGTCAAATCCATGCATTAAGATCACAGAGACACTGCTGAATAAAGATCTAAATGTTTTAGGTAATGCTGTGAAGATAAGAATTTATTTTTCTATATTCTTAAATCTTTTAACAAGCTGTGTGAAGAATCTTGCATGCTGCTGTGTATTGCTTATTGCCAGCAAGTACAGCCAAGTGCTCTGTGTCACACAGAAGGCAGAAAGTGGAAGCTGGCTGTTCAGAACAAGTGTTTTGTGTAAGCAATGCACACCCTCCCTGCTGAAGATGTATCCTGCTATACAAACCAGTGTCAAGGACCAGGTTCTACTGATGCTGGTAGTGCTGATCTGGACCCACAGTGTAAAACTCATTTGGAACATTAACTCACCATCTTGTGCTGAGTAAATGACAGCAGTGAGACTGAATGGCCCATCCCCTTTGTTGTTAAAAGCTTTCACTTTTACTTGATACTGAGTTGAAGGTGGCATTGATTCATCCTTGTGGACATATCGGCCAATTTCAGGATTAGTAACTGTAACTCTTCTCCATTCTTTCTCACCAAATGGCTTGAAGGCCACTATATAACCAAAGTTATTGCCATAGTGGTATTCTCTTGACAAAGGCTGTAGAGACAAAAAAGAAAACATTAGTTTTTGCCAAACAGCTAGGTCTGGAATGAAATATAAATACTGCAGAAAGCATTGATATGTACATTGGAAAAACACTGAACTAAACCTCTATTTCATCTTGGTTTCCTTCAATGGCTTGTTTCCACCTCATCTTTAAAAACAGGACCTCTTAGATCTGCAGTATTATTGTATTTACTAGGAAAAAAATTTAAGATTTCTTTCCTCATCTGAACTCAGTGCAACAAACATCATGTTACCTCCCACAGAAAGAAACCAGGAATAATTGTGTAATAAAACAGCTGTAGCTAGCAAAAAAACCAAAAAAACCAAAAAAAAAACCAACAACAACAACAACAACAACAAAAAACAAAAAAAAACAAAAAAAAACAAAAAAAAAAAAAAAAACCAACCCCCCCCCCAAAAAAAACCCAAACCAAACCAAACCAACAAACAAAAAAACCCCCAAAAACCAAAACAACCCAAAAAACTAAGGAATGAGGCACAGCAGATATGTAATACAGACATACTATGCCAGTATGGAGGTCCATGTACATGTGGAGATAGATATTCTTGCAAAAGAATCACAGTGAAGACAAACTCTACGTGGCTGGCCCAAATTATATTAATTTACTGAAAGTTTGTCACCTAGGCAACTGGCATAGCTGATAAAGAAAGATGGACACATTTAAAGAATAACTCATCCTACCACTTTTCACTGATGGTGGAGGGCATCCAGCTGCTGATTTAGACTACCTAGCCTCTAACTGGTCAATCTTTTAGTGAAATGACTCCCACTTTTGGTACAGGCATTAAAGGTACTTATCCAAATATTTCTTAAAATTGTAGCTAATTTCCTACGTCTAGAAGTACTGGAGAATATGAAATTAGGGAAGACAATCTGCCATAATGGGTTTTTCTTCTTTTACCAATGCTCTACATTCAGTGATCCCTTCTCAGTCCATGGAGCTTTTACCACAACTGTTAGACATGGCACTCAACCACCCAAATACAAATCATTCATCGGTGCATCAGGAGGTCAACCAGAAACATTCTTTGAAAATAAGCTTCCTGCATCACCTTTTTCCCTAATGGAAACCTCACAGAGGTGAAACAGCTTATCTTGAGACAAAGGTGTTGGAGCAGTGACACAGAGAGTAATTATTCTCCTTAGGTGTTTGCCCACTGCTGCAGCACTTCAGCCAACATGTGTGGAAATATTCTGAGCAAGGTTTTATGAAACTTTGGTGTAGCTGATCTTCTGAATCTATCACTGTAAATAGCTGCCTAAAGTAAACCAGAATTCAATCTCATATGCCAAAGTAAGCAGACTGGATGAGGCCCTAGCCTCATAATGGTTTTCAGCCAGAGCAAACTTAAGGAAGCCAGGACTGGCACTTAAAAATTATATTCTGAAAGGTCTTACAGGAGGTTTGAAAGCAGCTTTCCCTCCAATGGCTGCACATAATAAGTAGGTATAAGTAAGTGAATAGTTTGTAGAATCCACTGAAAACTTTGAAAAATAAAATGGGATAGGGAAAGACAAATGGGGAAAAATGAGGAAGAATGGGCCTGCCACTCCTAGCTCTCCTTCTCAGTTCCTCTTTCAAAACAAATTTTAGAAGAGCTTTGATTGCATCTCTGGCTGTCTCATTCAACCTGGGCTTATGAATCATAGCAGAAGCTGAAAAGGGGTTGCAGCAACATGTGGACCTGCCATACATTTTGTTCTTCTCCTCTTAATTAAGGACTATTTAGAGTAGCATATGCAAATATCAACACATTTGGGGGAATCAATGTATATTTTTATTTTAGCCTTAGAGATAGATATACCGTTGTGTGTCAGACACCGTGAATCTACAGTCTCTATTCAAAAACCCTTGCTAGACATAGAATAGAAGATTCTTGGGAAATAAATATCTGAAGCCATGCTTAATTTGTCTGACTAAAGGAGCTACTCAGAACAGATGTCAAAAGCAGAACATTAGGTAAGAGAAATAATTAAAATATAAATCTGCCTGAGTGTACAGGAAATACTAAATTGGTCTTGTACTTCTGATCTTGCATTATTCTTCCAGTTATATTTTCTTTGTTTAGTTTGGTCACAGCCAAGTTATCACTGTATTGGAAGTGTCATGAGTACCAGTCCTTACATGCAATGCAAGTAGCTCTGTAGTTTGTTAAAGTTTTTAGAAGAAAAGCTTATGAAGTAAATTAATCTAGGTCTTCTGCACCTGTCCATTGCATGTGTTCTTTTGCTCTTCAAAAATAAGAGACCAGAACTAAACCAATTAGGAAACATTTACTTCCTAACGTATTATTAGGGGAACTTAGATACAACCTTTCCAATATATTGTAGCAGAAATGTGGACTTTCTTTTTCAGAAACTTGTAAATGTTTCCTTCACTGCTAAATACTTAGGAAGACTGAATAAATATTTTGTACTCAGTCAAAACACAAAAAAACCCCAAAACCCCAAACCAAAACCCAGCCAGGAAAGACCAAATCTGACAGCTCAAAGATATGGCTGACTATATCTGTCATACCTGAGAACTTTCACAGACATATGATCTATGTACAAAAAGAAGGAAATATGCATATGGATTAAAATCTGCATATTCATAAGAAGAATCCCTATACAACAGAACATGCTATTGGAATTATGACATCTTTACATTACTTCCCACAAGAAAAAGCACTCTTCCTAGAGGTAACAGCTGCTACATACGAAACAACTATTCCCCAAAAGACACAAATGTCATGATGTGCCTTATGTATCTCATAGGCCTTATGACAATGAACAGAGAGGTCAACAGAAAACAAACTTGGTAATATTCTCAAGCATAACATAACCATCTTTCTTTGCCAGAGGTAATGCTGCTGTTACTCTGTTTTTCCTGGATGCTGATAGGCTCTGATATGAATCCAACAGTATTTTTCTTTTATTTCTTCTCCCTAGCTTCCAAATACCCTGCAGTAGATTTCAATTCTCTCTTCCATGCTACTTTTGCCTATGCAACTTAGTTTATAAATCCTTATCCTCTCTTGTGCTGCGGGTTTGCTTTCCTCTTACCTTGGTGTCTCTTTTCCCTTCTTGCTTTACCTATATCCACAGCATAGGTAAGTTTTCAAAACCATTGCTTCAGTAGCAGAATGAAGACTGTTTTTAATGATGCATTATCACAGTCAGTATATGTTTCAATCTTTTTGTTGTAGAATGTTTTAGATGATACTTTAGAAATGTCCAACACATAAAACCCTAAAGTACTCTCTTCCTTATTCCTTTTCATGTATTTTCTCATGAGAAAAGACTGAAAACCTATATATTACATGCAAATCCTGTTCTCACAAGACCCAGAGACAAACCATCCACACATTTCAGGGGGAGCAACATCAGATATAAGATATTAGAGGTTTCATGCCATCTTCCATGCACAATACTTACCATCCATGTTATTGTCAACTCTCGATTGCTTCCACCCCCTCCTCCAACATCAGAAGGAGCCACATTAGGAGCTAGTGGAACAGAAGAGACAAGAAAAATTACTACAAAGTATGCAGCAGACAGCTACAAGGCCAATGAGCACACGTGGCACACACAATTAAAGTAATGATGGTGTGCAATCTGCCAAGACTAATGTATTGCTACTGCTTCAGGAAATGTGCCAGCTGTAACCATAGCTAGCAATCATTCTTCCTTCTCCCTGTATGATCTACCAATATTTAATTAAATACTCAGGAATGGAAGATTTCTCGTAAATCCTAAGAGAAGCACACCATGTATTGTTCTTGTGCTTTCTCAGATGTTGGTATACCAAGGGCCCAAGCACCATGGACTTGCATGTGTAACTACTTCAACACACTGTGACCAGTCCCACCTACTTCAATGGATTTACTTGCCATGTGTAAGGTTAAACCCATGGGTCTATCTTTGAAGCACTGGCAGCCTAACTGCATTCTAGATTAGTGGCACATGTCTTCTTAATAGTCATGTTCAGGATGGGTAGATGTACCTAAGCAAGACTGGCATAGCACTTTATAATTTACTATTTGCATTTTACACTGATATTCTCTGTAATGAAACATGATCTGTTGATCTGTGATTGGTGCACAGTGGGTGATAAAGCAGGATACTTTCAAGGACTCCATTATAAATCATTCCTATGTTGTCATTTCTCTCAGACTCTTTGCACTGAGTGCAATGATTCTATTGCTATTCTCTATGGTGGTTGTGTATTTATATGCTGTCTCACTCAATATGGACACAGGAAGTACCACTGAAAACTTAGGACATGATAGCCTACCTACAGGGCATTAAACATGCCTTAGATCTGCATGTATGAGCTACATGCTCTACCTAAATTAATGTGTTCTTTGTGTAAAAAAATTCTGAATAGGATCAGGCATTTTCTCCACTAATCAGTGAAAGCTGTAAGTCACAGTGCTCAAGCACTATGTAAGTAAGATGTTTGCTGAGGCATTCTCTGAGGGTCAGCTGAAGAGGAACACAAAGAAGAGCAGAACAAATGTTTTCAGACAGGATAAAAATATGTAAAAATAAATTTGAATTTGAAATCAGCATTCAATGCATGCTTTGCATTATTTATTTCTGGCCTTTCTGAAAACGAATTAGTGGAGATCAAGACTAAACACACATATGACAATTTGAGAGGAAGCTGGAGGTTGCTATTTGACCTTGTAGTCACACTATCTAGTATAAAAATATAGCTTTAGAGCTATGTTAGAAGTGGAGGGTTGCTAGAATGCTTAAGCAGTCAAAGAAGATAGGCTGCCAAAGAACAGAAAAAACCCCCTGACTGTTTGAAGTCTAACAAGTCATTCTTTTCAGAAGAATCTTCCTCATTCTCTCAACCATTAAACCCAGGTTTCTCTCTCCGTTAAGACCAGGTAAGTAACTTAGACAACTATACTTAGACAACTACTCTAATGTACCCAGAAGCTAAAACACATAAAACTAGACCTTGATCCATTGAATTTCAAGAAATCACTGTGAAATGTTACTGATGAAGCAAGCTGTTTCATTAAAAATAAAAAAATAAATGCACACAGTCTTAGCATGCTAGTAAGTTACTGAAATTAATTATCTACCAGAAGAGAGATGTCCAAATGGAAAAAGACACTGACAACTTTTAAGTATAACAGATATTATTTGTCACCCACCTAGCGCAACAAAGATGCAGCACTGTTTGTTGCTGTTTAATACAGAAAATGTTAATAACTACAATATGTGGACATGGCTTGTTGTTTGCTATTTATCTTTTTCAGAATTATATGAAAATGCACATGCAGTAGTACATGCTGCCTCTGTAGTACCCTTGACATGCAAGGGTGCAACCCAAACCCTACTGTTGCTTATAACAAATTCCAGCTCCTGGCAGAAAACACACTTGGGCACAGAAGTTAATCTGTAAACTGTAAATTATTTATAACCTGTTTTGTCATGACAAGAAGTGCTGACTGATGCCTAAGAAGACTATATTACCATTTTGCATGGTTTGCCAAAAACTGTCTCACAGTCTGCCAGAGCTTGGTGCTGTGCCTGGGGAATTAGACAACAGACTAAGTAGACTTCTTGCAAAAGAGGTACATCCTGCTATGAAACTGGAAATTGTGCCATTTTTGGGGAGGCTACAAAAATGCCATGAATGCGGCACACTGTAAACTGCAGGACACTATCCCTATTCCACCTGTAAGCATTATTTCTCTCCTTATCTTTGTCTTTTCTAATATCTCAGAAATGTCTAGTGTGCACCAAGCACTCAAAGAAGCATGTGTAGATTTCTCCTGTAGATTCTTGGGCCTTCAAATGCAGCTCTTGAGTCACAAAACATAATGTGCTAGTAGTCAATTCTCTAGCAGTGATTATCTTTTACTTCAGTATTAAAGTTCTGTGGCTCTTGCTTCCCTCTCCAAAATAATTTAACCAATTTCTTTTCTTTCTCCCCAAGCAACAAAATTTTAATGAACCGAATTTGTCTTTAATGAATGTTTTGAAATTTACAATGCAAATACATTTTATTTTGAAAATACTATCCAATCAAAGTTATGACCTAGCAGGCATAATTGCAAAAGTTGTTTTCCACACTTTGGTTTTTCATTTTTAGTTTCGAACTCAAGCTATGGTAAACAATTGTAAAGAAATTTAGATTGCAAGTGGGTGCTACTCTGTGGTATTGTAGGCCTTGTAGGATACAGTCTTTGTGCAGTGATACATTACCCCCTAGAACACTGCTGTCATCTCCTCTGTACAGTCAAACAAGAATGTATTATCTGGAACAGTAACATCTAATTCCTCATTTTGGAGAATTCATTATAAAAAGGATGTGCCTAAGCCTAAAGAATATCCTTAAATATGCTCTGAGTTATTAACACTGAGCAACCAGACTGACAAAGAGAGTACATTGTGTTGGATAATGTCACATACGTGACGTGAAGTAAGAAGAGATCAGACCAAACCTGCAATCACAGAAAATTGGCATTATCCAGTAGAACACACATCCTGTCATGTATTCTTTAGTTAGAATACAAATCAAGTGGCAAATGGACATTTTCCTTGCTAAATACATGCATGTTTTTCCCTAAGACCTGAACCACGGTCCCAAACATGTGCATGCACTCATACACACACAGCCTGGCAGACAGATACAGTGGGGGATCTCCGAAAGATGCAGAATGATTCTGTTTCAGCAATGAAGACAAATTTGCCATATCATGATGTTTCTTTTCTGTCTGCTTTGATGCTACCACATCTTAATACTTTGATACTTGCTTACTACAATCTTTAGTAATCTAGTCAGTGGCTGCAAATACATTCTCTCCACACCAGATCTTATAAACTCTTTTTTTTAAAGGAAAACCTAAAATAACCAAATTGGCAAACACAAATATAAAAATTTAGAAACACATTTTAAAAAACCTGACATTTTTTGTTTACGTACGAGCGCCTTCAGTTCTAATCCTCTGTGATGGCATACTGGGCTCTCCTGTCCCCAGAGTGTTTGTTGCTATTATCCGGAATTCATATTCCATCCATGGGATTAAATCGATCACTGTAGCTGATTCCATGTTTCCTTCAATATCTGCTGGGTCTAAAAAAAAAGATTAAATGCTTTAGAAAACAGCATTTTCACACTTAGGTCAGCAACAGTGTGGTTGATTGGGGTAGAACTTGCACTTTTCTGCAATCACACATAGACAACTAAAGGAAACTTGATGTTGTACATTATCACATATCACATTTTACAAGGAGTACCCACAGCAGTGACTGGGAATTTGGAAACTATGACACTGTCTTGGATAAACCCTTATTGACTTCTAAGTTTTAACTAGGTGTGAGCTAGTACGTGTAGCCACAAGATTTCCTTACTAATTACATATTATAACTGTAGAATTTCATTTTCCCTACAGACAAAAGCAATGAGAAATCTTTAATGCAGAAACAGTAAAATAAAAATTCATTACATGGACAAGGGCTAGACATGCAGGGTTCAATCAATTGATGAAGAGTGGTTTATAAAATGTGGTCCTAATTTGGTGCACCTAATTAGTGAGCATGTTATAACCTGCTATCTGGTTCTGATCAACAAAGGTAAATGTTCTTGTAATTCCTGTGAAAAGACTTGTTATTGCCATACGGATGAGCTTCTTTATCATAAATAAAATGAGTAACTCATGACTGTCTGCAATTCACAGACAACAGGAATTGTTTCTATAGCTATCTGCAGCTATGGAAAGACAGGATTTTCATTTATATACAAACAAGAGCTGTTTGTCAAATTAGACTCTTGTGTTCAGAGGAGGATGAGAACTAAGATATTCTCCACTAGAAAGGCAGCTGATTTGGAGTTAAAGTGTAACTGCAATGCCTGCAAAAAAGCTAGGCAACAACAGTATCATCATCACTAGATGGTGATATCACTTCCCTCTTAAATTTCATTCGAAAGTGAGGTTCTTAAGGAGAAGGGAAAATACTTTCCATTTTTCTACCTGCCCACCACCCTCCCTTATCCTTACTCAAATGATTTTTTCATCTAGTCAGTAAAGCTATTGCAAACCTCCCACATCATCCAAGTTGTGACATAAATTTAACATTCTTTCAATGTCCTTCCTGGACATCTGATCTCTTAATTTAATTTTACTGTCCCATAGATTCCCAGAACAATTATGAACACTTGGCACAATGAGAATCTAATCCCCTCAACTGGAAAGAGCAACATAAATGTAAATAACCTATTACATAATCCATTCATACATATTTTCATACTGTAAAGTAGAATGCAGTTCTTTCACAAAACACACTCAGTATTATGAAACCTAAGATGAATGATTTGGTTGGGAGAATAATGCTAGGAATAATAACAACAGTATTTCCAAAATTCAATGCCAAAGTATATTTTCTTGTTTTACACATTGAAAATTAGCAGCATTAGCTGATAGCCTAAACATTTGGTGACAGATCAATTTGGACTGTTCATCATGTTTCGTTAATCTCAAAGTTAGCACTGAATCAAAATGGGAGCAGCTCAGCAATGAAGTAAAAGCTTGCAGCAATGCCAATGATAGTTACTATGCTGATTTTACCTATTTTGAAGGAATCATCTATTTACCAAAATTCCTAAGCGTGGTTCAAATGAAAAAGTAAGGATTCTGAAAACACCAAAAGATATTCATTATTAACTTTTCAGAAGTTAATAATGAATATCTTTTGTGTTAGCATCTTTAAAAAGGAATTCAACAATCTAGATTCCTCCCTGTCCCACCCAAGATGTAAATCCCACTCAGCATTCTTTAGGGTTAGAGTCAAAGTCTGACTGCATGTCTCAAAGACTATCTCAGTAATTCAGAGAAAGCAGAGAACTTCAGAGATGCAGAGAAGTTCATCCCATCATGCCTATAACATCGCAAGTAGGGAATCTTCCTGAGAAGTGAAAAGAGTGGTTTCAAGTCTCTGCTCTGAATCAAACAGAATGAAGATCTGAAAACAACACTTATGTTAACTCTTACACCTCCATTTCCAGTTCCAGTAACACACAGCACAAAACAAAACAGGATCAGTTGCCACCTGAAATTCTTCAAATTTCCTTATCTTCTTTAATTGAAAACTACAGAATCAATAAGAAATAAAATTAACTTATCCTGAGAAAAGCAGAGGCTAGTCTAAAAGGATCCCCCCCCCCCCATGTATTGTTACTGAACCAAATAATCTGTTATTTGAACAGCTCTAATTTCTATATTATTTTTTTTTAAGTTCAAAGAAATCTATTCTACAGAAGCCATTAAACAAGATATAAGAGTTAAGAAGAGGCTGGGGAACCTTCTGGGTTTATTTTCCAAGTTACTTTGACATAAAAAAATATCAGTGCTGGCTGATGGAGGCAATCATATCCAAGAGAACTACATATAATATGTAGTCTGAAAGAAAAATGTAAGACAGAAGGCCTATCCAACTTTTTACTCTAAAAAATGTAACAGATTTTCAGTTCAGTATGTCAGTCTATTTCTCTCACATCTGTAGTTTCAAGTGAAAACTTAAATGGAAGACAATCACTGAAACTATTAATACTCTTATTATTCAGAAATCCTGGGTATGTGATATCTTAATTCCACAGGAAAGCACTTAAGTTGTAATTTATAAGGGTGAGATAATGAAACATATTGATAGGAAAATTCTGTATAGCTTGTGACAATGCTATCCTTCATGATGCATTAAGAGATACTAGTAGCTTAAAAATATTTTAAAATTTATGCTTTTATGTTAAATCCTGCAAAAATAAAATTACATTAGCATGTCCTGTGCTCAGGTAGGTTCCTCTTTAACTGCAATTTTGTGGCACAATGATGACATCCAGTGGTTAGAAGGATAATCTTTGCTATGTTTCCTCTAGGGGTGCCAGTTTTAATGCAATTGGAACCTAGTCTGCTCCCAGAAAAAAATGGACAATTTTAACCAGCTTTCCCCAGAAAAAAATACAGAAATGAAGACATCCACTTTTCATCCAAATTAAACTGTAAGTAAAATTTCATGATTCCAGTACTTGATGTTGAATGTTTTAGGCAACAAGGAAAGAGGCAAAGAATCAGGTAGCAACTCTGGCCAGTTCTTTTCTGTATTTCTTAATATTCAGTTCAGGCCCTCCAAATGCTGGGAACAAAACTGTTGACAAGACCTGACAGGACAGTAAACCTGCAGCAGACATTAATAGCACCCCTGGTTTCCTTCTACTGTGATTACTCTTTCTGATTAGTCAAACTTTCTAACAATCATGCTTCAAAACTGATTGTCTTTATTACTTCTGGTATTACTCTTACCTGTTTTGGCATCTTTCCACTCTTCAGATAGAAAGGTTTTTGACTGGATGGTGTATTTAGAAATGGGACTGTGATTGTCTGTTCCACGACTCCAGGTAAGTGCTACAGCAGTGTCTCTAATTTCTTCTACTCTTATACCTCCAGGGGGGCCTGGAGGACCTGGGAGGAAAAAAAAAATAGTACAATTAAAAAATTAAATACACTGAAAATATTAAAGTTCATCAACTTTTAATACTCTACAGAATGATTAAGAGGACAGCTGCTCTTGTATTTTATAATTACCAAATAAAACTTCCATGATTATTGCCTAATCAGTATTGAGATAATCTTAAGTGAAAAGATGATGTTTTGAAAATGTTGCTGCTCTTTTTACCAAACAAAACTGAACTCAGAAAAAAACCAAAAAAATTTTCCTTCTCAAATTCCACCTAATGATGATCTTATTGGGCACCTTTACCTACACTTTTGCTTGTGCCATGTAGGCCCTGGCTGCAAGTTATGTGGAAAACCCTGCAACTTCATTTTGGAGAAAAATCATACCTTAAAAGAGATTTCTATAGATCTCTTCCCATTTTTCTTGGCCTTCATATTACCCCAATGTAGTAAACACCTCATCAGGTTCAAAGTTCCTACAAAGTTCTGGTTTTTGTTATTGTGCTTCTGTTTTATATGATACACAGTTATCTGATATATATTAACTGTTGTGTAAAAACAGACATAATGCACTACGACTACTGAGATGTATTTTCTGCTTCAACATTCAGAGATAATAATATGCCAACATGATCCAGATAATTATCCAACAACCTGATTGAACAAGTCCCAGAGAATATTAAAAAACCCAACAATACTGTAATATATTTCTCTGCCTTATTTACAGAGAAACCACAGAGAATCAAAACAAAAGAACAAAAAAAGAATGAAAGGAGATTTCCACATCAGATCTAAATACACGGTGTGCCAAATGTATTTTTAGCTCTTGAGCTCTTTATTTTCTCCATACAGCTGAGCAGAAGGACTCAAATGAAATTAACTGAATCAAAAGCATATACTGGTATATATTGCTGTTCCTTTGTTTCAATGAATATATCCTTCAAGCAAGCAATTTCATCCCTTGGACCTCCCTTTCAAGGTAAGGACTAAATATCTCACTGCATGCAGAAACAGCTTCTTACTCTTCACAAAGGATGCACATAATAGAAGTTGTTGTTAAGAGCTGATTTTTAAGATGAGGTCAACTTGTTGGTCAACTTTCCACCCTGATAGTACACATATTTGCTATCCCAGCTCCAAGGACACACAGAGCTAAGGTCTGATGAGAGACCCATTCTCCTGCAAGACTGTCCACTTCAGAAGCCCTCAGGCTGGAAGGTATGGAAAGGTTCATCGGTCCCAACAAATTTTCTTCTTTCTTCATAGGATATACCTCTTAGAGCTTCTCACCTCACCATCAGCTTCTGAAAATGGCATGTCTCAGGAAACACCAAGGAAAAGGCTCCACAAGAAAGCTGATACTGGATCCACAACTAACACCAAGGTTGGTAGTTCCCTTAGCAATGGGGCATGGTTCCACTGGCTCTGAACATAGTGGGCAGTGCCAGGTGTTGATATGGTAGTCCCAGGTACCAGGGGCAGGGAAATGGATGCATCCAGATGACAAACTGCTGCATATATCCAGGCAGTCCATCCAGGAGGCAGCTACCCGCAGCACAGACCTGAAGCACATCCAGGAGGCAGGGCCAGAGACAGAGCTGGAAGCAGGCAGGTCTGTAACACAGCCCCAGGGAGGCCAACACAGCACCAGTAAGGTCTGTAGGTGCACACAGGGGCTGCAGAGTCTTCAGTGTACTAACATCACCAGCAATTTAAACAAGATCACATAGAACAATCCATGTGAACTGTTAAATTGTTTTGTGGACAGACAAAACATCTTCATGTGCCTGCAGTGACAGTGGCTATCCTTTACCACTCCACTAATGAGATGCTCTGGAACACAGCTCTTTGTTTTCATACTCTGTTGTTGCCTCTTCTGTACCAATGCAGTGAAACTACAATCCCACATTTGTCATATTTCATAAGATATTTACTCTTGCCCTGGTAAGATGCTGAGTCTTACACTGACAAAAAAAGTAGCTGTGTTCATTGTATTAAAATCTGATTTTTGAGAACAAAATGAATGCTAATTTCTTCTACAAAATAGTCTCTGAGCAATGACTCTAATTACTGGGTTGGAAGGGGAATCAGAAGCTTGATAAAGCACCTTTTAATTTTTAAAAGGAATTGCTTACATAATACTAAGGCATATGAACAGATCCTACTCTTTTACTTTGCAGATCTACTCTGTAGTTTCATCACTTACCATATTTGCTTTGACATTTTATCCAAAACTGATGACATTTCATGGGCTGTTAATACCCAACAAAAATTAAATGCAGAAATATTCAACTGCACAACAACCAGAGATGACAGAAGTTCAGAACCATGACACTTCAGCTGCTACACAGCTCTGTGGTGTAACTCGAATGTGGGGCAAAACACAACAGCAAGGCAACTCAGCTTACAAGTTCTATCAGCTTTGAATTGTCAGCAAACCAAAGCATTAGCACTTCAGAATGTGTTATGCCCACAGGCATAAAAGAGAGCAAAATGCCCAAAGGACATTAACTCAGGCTACTAAAACTTCACATTGTACCAGATCTTGTAGGATACATACTGTATGAGCAAGAACATTATTTTGAGACTGCAGTAACACTTAACAGACATGAATCAGATAAAAACTGAGTGATAAACCTCAGATGTCTCGGCTTCTGTAATTTGAAAACTCAGAATCCTTTTAATGTAGGTCTAGTATAATACACAATAATTTAATCCATACAGGTTTATGAAAAATGAGAAGTGACTTAGAAATGTATCCAGGAGATACATTGAAATGATCCTTGAAATAAGTTTTTAATAATGGACACCAAATTAAACTATCTAAACTACAAAATTGCTTTCACATAAGGAAAATACCCCTAATCAAAAAATCCTTATTTCTTTTCAGCAAAACACATGCTCAGTTAGACCTCTAAATGTCTGCAACTGAATAAGAACACTGAGTAGGTTTTTATGACTTTGCTCGTTTATGCACTTCTCATTTTCATTTCTGCCATCTGTTGGTGAGAAATCACATATCTTAAACAACCAGAAACACTCTTGTCTTGGTGTCTTGCCTAGGTGGAAACCAGCCACATTTCTGTATTACCTGGGGAAGCTTACCTCTTACCACAAGGTCAGCTGAAGCGGAGGAGTTGTCCACGATTGTCTGAGCAGTGCACATGTACCTCCCTGCGTGCCGCAGCTGAACATTTTTGATCAGCAGCTCACCATTGGATTTAATCTGTCACAAGAACAATCAGTGAAACTGGTAAACATCCCTGTGCAGCCACGTGATACCTGTCTACACATTCTCCCAACTGATTTACAGTGGTTGCTGTTTCTAAAAAGTAAAGTGCTTACTCTGAGAATGGATCACTCTCAAACATACATCTGATTTACAGGAGAGCAGTTGAAAGTGTCCCGTGTTTCCTGAGGAGCTGCAGCTCTTTACCAGACATGAAAAAAACAGTCACCTTAGTAAATGATTATTAACAAGTCAACATCTCCCTCTTACTTTTCAAAGCCCTTATCTGAACACAAAATTGAGTCAAGAATTTGTTCATAAACCACAGTCAGATGATTTTTCTGCACCATTACTTGCTTTTTTTAAACACAGGATTATTTATTGACAGGATAGCATATCATGGAGTCCTAAGAGAGCAGGATGCTGTTTGGCTCTTTCTTTTTAATCCTAAAGCAGTACCTAAGCTTTTATCTCAGAGAGGCCACAAGCACAGCCTAAACAAATGTGCACCAAGACCTGCCCTGTACTCCTGTGCCCTCCCTTGCTGCTGAGGCCCATGTCAGGCTGGACAGGCTCTTCCCCCAGCTCAGCTCTCACTCTCCTTGGCAAACAGTAGGACCCCAGGAAAGCACCTGAACATTCAACAAAGCTCATACATTCATTTTCCCAGACCCTACTCTTTAACACTCTTCACCAATGCCAGACTATTGGGAAATACATAGCCATGTTTTCACTGGCTACCTTTGGCTGTACAAAGAGGCAAACAGAAGACAGCATTTTTATCCTATGACACTTCTGAGTAACCAGATGTGCACCTGTAAAACAGCAAGTAGAACAGTATGTGCACCACAGCTATTTCTTAATGAAAAACACATTTTATGTGAATGCTTAAGTTAAAGTGTTAAAAAATGGCACACTTGAAGTATTTTGTTTATCCATCCTGCACTTTATTCCAGAAAAAGATTACTAGGCTAAATCAATGGGTTATACATGTGCCAGTCTTAAATGTATTTCACAAAACCCCCAAATGTTCTCTCCAAAATAGATCTGAACTTTCACGGGAGTAAAAGTGCTACAAAAAATTAACACATGGATTTATGCCACACTGTATCAATAGAGGAAACATTCAAATTTCCTAATTCACTGAATATTGTTCAAAAACATAACTGAAACCCCTCCCCAAAATGAAGCATTGAGATAACTTACTGCAATGAATAAACCTTTACATGCAGGAATTAAAGCAATTTAGACACAAAATGGTATGTACAAGAAGAAACTGCAGAAAAGTTTAGGTGTAAGAACTAGTGCTATCATCACTGCAGATTCTGGGTAACAAAAAAGACCTTCAAGACAATCTTGTATATTATAGTCTGTGTCTCTGCATTTAGACATTCAGAAGAAATGAAATAAAGCTAATGCCATCCAGTTTATGTTTTCTGGTTGAAAAGGATGGGGGAAGAGAGTAAGGTTAATTTTTTTCCAAATGCTCTGAAACTAGATCAAGAGCTTATAGTCTATATTTAGGGGAGATTAAAATACCCAGAGAACACTACCCTTCTCCTTTCAGACTCCAGTGAGGATTTTGGTTGACAGCTTCAATTTCTGCTGGAAAAATTTTTCAGCACAAAATTAAATCTGTTAACATCAATTTTTTTTAGTTGCAACATAAGAATTCACATATTTAAGAAATTACTGTGGTAAATAAATAATTGGATGAAAGAAGAATCAAACACACATGAAAGGAAGTGCTTGATTCTGGCTAGCAGTACTTCAGCTGATTGCCTTACACGGTCAGCAAGAAAGGCAGATTACACTGTGCCTTCTCTCTTTTTGAGTGACACAAGTGCTGCTAGCAAGGATCAAATAGATCTTCTAGATCAGTGGACAAGCCAGCATTCCTGATATATTCCAGATCATTTCTCTCTCAGTTATTACTAAACTATTTCCAACTGTATATATATATTCACACTTTTCTCTCAAGGTTAATATGACATGGCTTTTAATTGGATTTGTCAAAGTGCATGGAGCCTACAGAGATGAGGAGAGTCTGGGGTAGTGTCATTTCTGTGCTCATGCCTCCCCAGCTTATTCATGAGAATTCCAAGGAGACTGCTGCCACAGACAGCATCCTTTGAAAACCAGCTGGAACTACTGCATCAGTGAACACTGTCTGGCTGAACACCTGACTAATCACATGTGAACCCTACAGAGGGCTGAGAAATTCTCTCAACAGCTTCCAGGGAGAAAAATCAGTCAGAATGTCAGTAGCTCTATAGGAACAAAGAAGGCAGCTACCTGCTCCTCTGTCTCCAAAAAATTACAACAAAGAAGCTGCAAAATATCAAACTCTTTGAGTTTTCAGTTCCTGTTTTTTGTTTAGTTGTTGGTTTTTTAGTATGCTTTTTTTAAAAAAAATTTGCTCTTATTTCTTTTGGTTTTAATAGAAAAGACACACAGTTCCCTATCTGACTGCTGTGTATTAGTTTATCAACACAAAATGTCATCCTAGAAAGAACCACAGTGCCTGTGATTCTCTGATCATTGCTTGCATTTTTATCTCCAAATAAGCAAAAGCTGGGCAAAGCAATAAGGTTTAGAAACAGACCAGAATTCTCATAATCATATTTCTTCAGTAACAAATTATTAAAAATTCTTACTAGGACTAGTAGGACTGATTAATTTATATGTCAGCACTTTAATTAAATACTTCAATGTATTTATTAATGATGTGCCCATATACTTGCCCTAACAATAATTTCCCCTTTAGGAATGTGATCTTATAACCTAAATGAGGAAAAAACAGATGGAAAAATGTAATGTAATTTAAAAAATCATCAACCCATAGATCTGGTGTCGTATCTTGTTGCTTCAGAAGCTCTCCTGGAGCAGTTTTATGCAGTTGGTAATGAAGCTTTCCATACCTCAGAAGAAGCCTAAGCTCTTGGTGGTAAAAGAAGAGCTTACCAAGCAAATAAAGAGCACAGGCATCAGCGAATTCTGTCCACAAATTAGATATGAATGTACTGGATGTTTTCATCCAAAAACCTCAGCTTGGCTATGTTTAAAAATGCCTTTCTTAACTCAAAGACTGAATCACAGACTGGAAATAGTGATAGCAATACTCAGGGATGTTCCAAGGACATCTGCGGTTCATCACTCAGTATTTACCAAGTTTCAAGCAAATACTTTCATCATATAAGCCCTATATTTATGATTTAATAGTGGTGTCCAAAATAGCATTCTATGACCTATTTCTGATAGCCACTGTTTTTTTTGACCATCACCTTTGCCAGTGCACTAAATTGCCAAAAGCCATCAGAATGTGCCTCTGTACAATTAAATATCATTTACAGGAATCTAGTGTTTTAATTGAAAATGGTGTCTATTTGCTTTGTTGGGCCCTCAGAGACAATAAAGGAACTTCTGTTAATTTAAGACTTACAAGCCCTTTGTAATAAGAAAGTGAACTTGGCAGAAACAGAAGAACCTGGTAAGCAGAGACAGAGTATTTTTTTAAAATTCAGGCTCTAAAATTAGACATCTGAGCTCCAGCATTTACACAGTAGATGTAAAATGGCCAGAGAATCAGTAAGAAGTCAGCTGGAAGAGATGGGATTCTTGGTGATGACATCGGTTTGTTCAAAGCTAGAAAGAATTTTAAGAATCTTTTCCTACTACCTGTACCTAGAAGTATTAACTCTAAATGAGCTCAAGTGAATTGGTTTGATCCTGCCAGTACAAAATTAGCTGTGCGGTTGCTAAAACCAGAACAGATAACCCAACAGCTGTTGAAGTATGTTAATGTAAATATGATTATAGATGTTTTCCTGATACTGACATCAGAGACATGGGGACACCACCACCAGTGCAACACTACTGTCTTAATCCTATTCACCTGAGATCTTGTTTTGTTTTATAAGCCATAGATACACATAAATAAAAAACTCAGCAGGATAATGATGACAGTCATTCCCACTAAAGAATATTCCTTCAGTGAGCTATATGTATATGTAAAGGATATACAGTGTTAATTCTATGCTTGAGATGTGGACTGGGAAGTATTTCCAACAAATATATTCTTCTTCTCCATTCAGCATACCATTGAGAATTCCTGAGGACTGTGCTTTGTACCAGCATCCCTGTGGTAATGGGCCTTGTTATTTCACTTATAGCAGCAGGAAAAGCCTAGGTACTTGCTCACTTATGCTTATGGCTCACACTTTAAGGCTGATGACAAAAATTCACAATACACTACAAACTACCTTTCTCTGAGTAGTGTTCACACCTGGCTTTCTCACCTCCTGCTATTTAACTACAGATGGTACATGAATTTTGGTAGCCTGGTAAGTCTCAAAAGCACCTAAATGTTACAGTCAACTGCTTCTGTACAGTATTTTTTAATTCTAGCACAGAAGTTGGCAGATCTTCATCTTCTAAACTAATTACAATTCTTTGTGCTGTAAGTAGAGTAAGTTTCCCCAAAGGCTTCTGCCAGAGAAAACTGCTTGTTGGCTTTGCCCTTAGTATTTTATCTTCCACTTTCCTTCCCCTCCTTGCCCTTAACCACTGACTCCATCCCTCTCATTCCATGTTCACTAGGTTATTATTAGGTTATTGCCTCTAAATATTACTCCAAACCTACCCAAAATAGGGTAGCTTTGGAGTAATATTTAGACTGAATTTCAGCTCACTTGTGTCTCAAGCACCTCCCAGGGAAAACTGAACTGTGAACACTTCAAGAACTGTGTTCCTCCCAGGGAAAGCAATGAAGAAAAATGGAAATTAAATTCCTTGTATATTTTCTGCTGCAAGTAACTGTGGAATCACAGAATCATAGAATAGTTTGGGTTAGAATACAGATTTATACAATAATAAGTGTCTCCATAGCAATCTATTGAAGCAGGAGCATGCAGCAGAATAACTTCATCTATCCATGTCCAGCCAGTGAACTGCAATTTAAAATAATGTACAAAAACTAGGCAGCTATAAATCTCTACTCCTCTGATCTGATTTTTATAGTTCAACTTGTTCTTTGTTGTTTACAAAACCATCGGTTTTGGAGAAGAAACAAAGTATTTTGGCAAACACTGTCTCCAATCTAGAATTCATCTCACATCTTCAGAAATCTGCAGTGTGAATTTTGGTATCTGGACTAACCATCTTTAACAATTAAACAAAGAAACAGGCTCTTCCATGTGTGTTGCACTTAAATGAAAAGTACCTGTCTGGCCGTGTATGCCCAGAATATTGAGTGCCATCCTAGAAGACTATAAAGCTTTCTGTACTTCAAAGGGAGATAAAGTAAGAGGAATATTTGCATAAGGAAAAAGCAAGCTTTTCCTTGTATTCCAAGTATTCAGAGAAGTCTACACTACTGCAGGTTAACCACAAGATAGCTGCAGGGATACAGAGCTGGTTATGCACAGACACCTTGGATTCAGAAGCTACTTCAAAGCTGAATAGAGCCTGAGCTATGGGACCTGCAAGTTCTATGCTGAATGGATTTGTCTGCCTTTGTGCCATGTCCCTGCACCTATGAACACTGGAGAGAACACTGCAAACCCAGAATTCACACTTCAGAGTCAGTGTGGATTCAGCAGGTCTCAATTACTGCTCTGTAGCTGTCATGACACTGAGGTGTGTCAGCATCAGTTTGAGAAATGCCCCTTTATAGGAGAAAATGGGAGGAGGTAACAAGTCCGTTGTCTCTATGACAAAATTCATCACCTGGCTTTACTGTATCTTTCCATCACCACTCTTTCTTTGAATACTTAATGAAGAAAGCTATTTGCAAACAGGTCAACTTCCTGAACAGCAATTCAATTTAACTTATTAAAGATAAAAAATATCAGGGTTTCAGGTTCACTGATACCACTTAAGACAACTAATGCAGCTAATAAATAATGTAGCAAACAGAAATAATGCTGGTACGGAAAGCATTTTTAAATGTATTTGTGTCATTATGCCACTAAGACAACTCCAGCCTAAATCTGAACTCTTCCTAAGTCTATGTAAAAGTTTCTGACTTGAACCAGTTAAATTATGGAGCTTCTTTTCTTGACTATCCATACAAATGGACTAGTGTGACTCAAAAGTACAAAAAAGGACTCTTTTTTTGCAATGAACTTAAAGGAATATTCTTATTTTGATACTGTTTGTATTTTTTAATATAAATATCTTTTAAGTATTTTTTTCAATCTTTAAAAATATATAACAGAAAGCAAATCTCTAAATAACAAACAAACATTAGAGTTTTCCAGATTACCTGAAGAGCTGTATCTTTTTGGGACTTGAAAAGATATATTAATGTTTAGTTCCTCGATCAAATAATCAGAGGAACAACTATACATAAAGTTAAAAGTAATCTATTTAAGAGTGAGGTTTTACAGATTCCATTTGACTATTTGGAAACTAACAATTCTTTTTGTTTTTCTTTTTTTCCCCTTTACATACTGCTGTCACAGGAAATGAAAACAGAACTGACAAATGTCCTTTTGTGAAATTAATTTTAGTACTAATGTAATGCAAATTAGCTTTGCCTTCAGCAATGATGGAGATACCAAAACTTGCATTTAAAGAAAGAATAATTATGCAGATGTTTACCTGAATTTAATTAGCATTTCATTATATCTATATGACAATATTAATAGTGTTATTTTGAGAACTGAAATACTGTGGCTCTATCAAGTTTCAGCACTTGATCTGCACAGTCACATAAATTAATAGTGATATTATCAGAGGGACAGATGAGGATCCTTCATCAACAGGAAATTATAGCACAGAGCACATGCTTCATATACCCAGAAATCTTAATATTCACAGTGGAATATCTTTTACTTTTGTGTTTGTGAAGTGCTGGTGAGCATGTTTCAAGCTCAGCAGTTCGGGCTGCTGCTGTCAAGTGTAAACCAGCTCACCCTTTACATCCAAGAAAGCCTGAGCAAACCTGCCACCCAGTGACTTCAGCTCAGAACTGCCAGGGAGAGGGAAATGCAGGAGAAAAAAGAAAATCCCTTTGCTTGCCCAGGAAGGAGAAAAACCCTTAATGCAACAATACAATAACAAACAAATAGAACAGAAATACAGAAAGTGAATATTCCTCTTAATTATATCCTACATAAACCACTGCATTGGACTTGCTGAATTTGTTAAAAGTTCTGTGTCTGTTTTTACTTAAGCACTGAACCACCTAATACCTACAAATGCAGGCTTCATATGCAATCCTACTGTCCCCTCTGCCCCAGATAAAGACCAAGGTGCCTGTGGAAGAGTAACACTAAAAACAACGTTTGCACTTGCTTTGCATTTGAAAGCCCAGAATTAAGGCTCAGGAATGCAAAACAAGAAGATGCCTCTGCTAAAATAATTTCTACCAGTATTGACAGATCAAATGCAAAACAAACCAAGAAATATCCTTCAGGAAGAAGGATATACTGCAGGGGTTATACACTGACAAGTAAATTAATTGATATTTAGATCAAAACTACTTAATTAGGAATTCTTCAGCTTTTTTTGAATCCTGTGGACTATCCATCCTATAATCTACTGAAAAAGGAAACATTCCAGGACAAGATTCAACATCCACATGAAGAGAAGCACCTCTTTCCCTCCCTCTGCAGACCACAGAAAGTTTGTAGTGACCACGGTAGTCCAGAAAAGTTAGGGTAATTTGGTTTTGAAATGAAGCACTTCAATAAACGGTCTAAAATACTGTGGAGATAATCAGAATTTGAGATCAGGAATCCACGACCACTGGCTATCTGGAAGATGAAACAGGTAGCTGGGAAGTAAATAGTGTCAATCTTCTAAGAGAATTACACATTTTCTTAAGGCCTTATTTGGTCTCATATTTGTCAACTTGAAATGCTTTGCTAGAAAGGGCCCTTAAATCAGGATTAAATTTCAGAATTAATTTCCCCTAAAAGAAAAAAAAAATACAGTTTAGTTCTATTTTCATTATTTAGAAGAAACCCCAAAAGTACATATTAGTGATACAAAAATCTTTGTTTAATATGTTCAATACCTACACATGACCTACAGATGGAGAAAGTTCAGGTTCCTTTCACTTGCACTACAAACTCTTCTGATAAAGCCATTTTTACCTTCCTTCCACACTGAAATAACAGATTCATCAACACTTTCAGTCTACTTTTCTGTTCTATGGAACAAATTTCTTTGTGTGACATCTGTCAGGTAGCTAAAAGCAATCAGCTAAGTAAAATCTGACACAGACTGATTTTATTTGCTTTTTTACACGGAGTACGTTTACTGGGGCTTTACTCTTTAAGATCTTATTTTGTCTGACACTCAGACTCATTCCAGTCTTTATCTCAGGACAAACTAATGCAATTAGGAGGCACTTCAAGCTTTTTCAAGGTATTCCTATGCATCAATTACTCTACCAGAATGTAAATATAGACCTATCAGAAGCGTGACTTAACAGCCACCTGCAGGAAATGTTCTGAAAGATAGCAGTGTACTGGAGAGTAACTACACACTTATTATTTAGGCAACACAAAATACACTGCAGACTACTTCTTGCTACCCTGCTACCGAGTGTGGATATAGACTTTCAGGAGATTTATTGCAGAAAGTGTATGTCTTTGGGTTTCAATGTTTATCAGCTGATCTTAGCATAATTCCACTGGCTTGTTGGACAAGACATGATTTCTCTCACTGAAAGAGAGCAGGGTGGCTTCTTAACTATGTCTTACAACTCAGCAAATGAGCAGGATGAGGCAACTCTTGACTCCTCAAAGGGCTCTTTTGTTCCAAATCAGACTACAATAGTTACACTTCAAACATCTTTTCACATGGAGATAAACAGATACTGAAAGCAAAAAAAAGGAATCTCTTGGTCAATGGAAAATCAGATAATATTGCCAGCCTAGGAGAAGGACTCTTTAGGAGGCACTGGTACATCATTTTGAACAAAGCTGAAACTAAACGTGGTCTCTGGTGTCCCCAGACACTACAGCTACCGTTAGCAACCTTTTCTCTCCACAGCCACAGTTTCTCTTGGGAGCACAAAAAACACCTGGTATCTAAATATGAGGATTTTTGTATAATTTAAATCCAGAATAATAGAATAAGTATTTAGACAAGTAGACAACCACTTGGGGGTTGTTGAATATTAGGCAAATCAGCATGTAATTAGACATAACAAAAAAGGATTTCTAATAGAGATATTAATTTTAAATAAACCTGATAGAAGACTATAAAAACATAACCATATATGCAAATATAAAGGAACTATGATTGTTCTATAAGCCAAAATGAGTGTCTTTGTATTAACTTGTTTAGCCTCAATATAAATTGTTCTTCCTCTGCGTTTACAGACTGACTCCCACCCATCATCTGGCCCAGTTTGTGCCCAATTCCAGAAATGTTGGTAAGAAAAACATGGTTAAGTAAAAATGAATGCATACGCAAACTTTTTTGAGGTAATTTTCATCCTGTTTACAATCAGGCTATCTAATTACCACCTATTTTCACTAACAATCACAGTGGGATTTATCTGAGGTACCAAAATACTTACATCAATTTAGATATCTGATTTTAGGTATCTGCCTGAAAGTGTCTATGTTTCTGTAAGGTGTGTGAATTGTAATTCTATTTTATGTTCTTGGCTTACTGGTCCTGAACCAACACAGAAAAGACAACTATTCATGACAAAGAAAACTAGGCTTTTATGTATTCAATAAGGATCTGTAGTATCTTACCATAACATTCCGTTCATAATGCTCATGTTCTTTCTCAAAATCTATTACAAAGCCATTTAGAGACCAAATAAATGTCAGGTCTAATGTGGGATCATGGGATGCAATGCACTGCATGGTAGCATTCTCTCCAACGGTGACATCAACATTCAACGGAGCTAAAGTAATCCTTGTAGCTTCTGTGAAGGTAATGGCAAACATGGAAAATTCCAATAAATAAACATTTATTCAAATATAAGTTCTGCTCCATAACTGTTTGATCATATATTAAACCACTCCCTCAAAATCTAGTTTACATGTTATTCATACAACTACAATTCAAAGGGCCAAACTGAAAACAACAAAGAAAATATTTTACAACTAAAACACCTGACTTCTGTTTAGCTGTTTAAATCTCTGAATCACATTACAACTATTTTTATTCATTGGCTATGTCTCAAGTAGAAATAAGGCACGTGATAAATCTTACGTGACTTATGTTGCATTTCTTGTTTCAAATATAACCTTTCCTATGTTTTAAAACTTGTCTCTTTAATGAATGTAAAGTTCTACTTGGTTATGCCAGGTCAGATTTTCCTTACAGCATTGCAGGGATTGTGATCTTAATTTATCTACTGAGAAACAATATAATAGATGCATAACAAATTGTGTAAACATCTACATGTGAAAAAGAAGAGAAAGCAATACAAGAAAAGGAAGAAAACTGTACATCCCCCAGCAATGTCTCTCATTATTACAGGAACAAAAAAGAAAGCAGACATTTCATGAAACTTGCTCAAGCTCTTGACACACATATGAAACTCATATGGCAACTATTCTGGAAGGAACTCACTGGATCAGTGAGACTTTTTACTTTTCTTACAATTATTATTGTAAAATAAAAAGCCACAGAATATCTTCCTTATGCCATGACAGGTACCATCTGCCCCACCAATATGAGAGTGGCAGTAGGGCATCAAAAGTTGGAAGACAATAGCCGTAACAAAAGAGTTACTGCCATTAGTTAAAACCTAGGCTTGAGCTTGCTCCAAGGAGCACCCTCCATTCCATCATACACAGAAAAAGAAAATATCCTCAGTAAGCCCAGTATTTTGTCAATTTGGCTCAGAAAGAAATCCTTCCCTAGATCCTACTCTAGTAATCTAAAACCTGCTTAATACCAAGACTATGAGGATGGCACAACTACTGCCTGTTGCAATATGCAGCATCTCACAGTGCATTGGAGATGTACTCTTAACATCTGGTCTCCAGGGCCTTACACATGGACACATGCTTTGGATACTTGCTCCACTCCAGTGTGGTGGTGCCTGTGTGCTCTGTACCAGTATCAGTCTAGAATGCTGCTGAAAGAGTGGACCAGTGGCAGGGGATGAACAGAAACTGGAAAAAACCATCAGAGTTTTCAGTGCCTGTCAGCTTCAGATTTAACTTTTTAATTGCCTATAGTCATGTGCAATGTCTGATAAGTTTTATGGGCCACACAGTGTGCTTGGGAATGCCACTTCCAAAGCATTCTTCAGCAGCCCTGATCATTGCTGACAATGTGAAAATGATTTTGAAATAAGTCAACAGAAAGTCAACTGACCTTTCTGTTCCTACTGTGATGTCTTATGTCATTTTTAGATGAATCAGAGCAGAACTTTTTCAAAATTTAAAATTTCCTTATACTAATTTATAAGGTTTACAAATGTATTGGTTTTTGTTTCACTGTGTGAATTTAGTATGCAAATGTTCTTCCTGATTTTAGAAGATATAACAATAAGTGGCTGGATATATTTATTTACATGAACTTTCCAAATAATTAAATGCCTGAGGGTAATATTAAGATATATGAAACAGCAGAAGATAATAAAAAGTAACTGTAAATATCAAAATACAGCTTTGCATTTCATCTGATACAATAAATTTGGAACTTATCGGCCATAAAATTGCTTTCATATGATGCTACAGACTAACTCTTACATTAGCACATCAGCACTGAGCTGTCACATCCAGCATTTCTGGAACAGTGATTAAAAACCTATTTGACAAATGACTCTTCCTCTATCAGTGGTACTTGACAGACACAGGTGTTACAGAATGCTGTCCTTCCTGTCTGTAGTCTACAGTTATTTAGTTATTTGACATCACATTTAAAATACACAATTAAGGGTATAAGTACTCAATCAGTACATAAAAATACTGATAAAGAAAGGTAATTTAGAAGTGCAATCATACAGATATACACCCTTATCTCAAAAATTTCATGCATATTTCTTTAACAGCAATGCTCTCTCAACCATGCTTATACCACCACCATCACCACCACAACACCAAAACCACCACCAAAACAAACCAGCCAAAACAAACCCAACCAAACCAAATCCCCTTCAAAACAAAAACCCACAACACTAAGGAAGGTCAGCAGAAGTCCAGTTTCTCTTAGTCATGGCCCCAGAATCACACCTTAGAATGAGAGCTAAGCTACCAAATAGATTGAACACATTAAAATATGAAGATTTGATGTATCTTGTTTAGTAATCCCTTATAGAGGGATCAAGCCTGAAAATTGAGATACAGCGCTAGAACTGATGCAAACATATCCAGTTTCAACTGAGCAATATGCTTTAGAAGCATCAATTCAGTGTTAATGAGGAATTACATTAGAAAGATGTAGAACAGCTAGAGAAAGTAGTGCAATACTGGAACAAAAATTAGTAATTCTGAATTAAGGGATTCTACCTAAAACAAAAATGCAATTCTGAGGCTTACCTGTCATTTCTAGAACACCAGTGCTATTGGCTTTGCCTCGGTTATTTTCTGCAAAACAGGTGTAGCGACCTTCATCCAGCTTTGTGACATTGATAATTTCCAGGCTCCCATCATCCCAGATACGTATGCTATGGAAAGTGCAAAAAACACACTAAGAGAAATTAGATCCTATATTAGAAAGCAATGCTGCCTGTAGAACTGTCGTAAGTGAAAGAACAAACCATAAACATAATGTGAAAGCTCACTTCTAACTACTGGATTTATAAACATGCCTACAATAAAAAATATTTAAAGAAACTGTGGCATAGATGTCTTAGATTGCTGGAGCAAGAGAATGTACTTCTATTCACTTGTACTCATTCAAGTATTTTTCTTAGAGTTTTATGGTACAATTCAGTTCTTAAACCAGACTGGGTAAAGTTGGATACCCTGCTAACTCTTTGAATCCATACCACCTGCAACATTTTGGCATATTATTTTCCTGAAGTTACACATTCTCCTGTCCCTGAAGTCTGCAAAATGGAGAATCATCCTAGGGGATAGATAGATAAATAAGGCTACATTTTTAAGGCTTAAAGTGTTCACTAAGAGTCAATACTAACCGGCTCCCATTTACTAGCAATTCTGTTCCTTTGCTCCAGGAGAATTTTGGCTTAGGAGCAGCTTTAGGCTTGCATTCAATGATTACTCGCCCTCCTTTAGCTGCTAGGATTTTCTTCTTCATAGGGTTCAGTTCAAAAGTAGGAGGTGAAGCTAAAAGCAAAAATTAACACAAATACTGCTGTTATTGATTTTACTGCAAAACAGAATTTGTTTGCAACATACAATAAATGACAGAACTGTTGGACTGTTTACAAATGTTCATTATTCAGACTAGTGAGAAAATATTAACAATACCGAGATGTACTGGGAAGAACACGGTGATCTACCAGAAACACAAAAATCATTATGTACTTCTGTGCTGTGTTACACTAGAGGTTTCCTTCTATTGATTTCTGAACTTTCATCTGAGTTTAATCTAACAAGTTCAAAGTCCACTGAAAGTTCCTCCCTTTCAAAAAGCCTTTTGATCCGTCCTAATAAAATTCAGATTCCTGGAGATGAATTTCTTAAACAAGTTGCTCACTCAATCATAATTCCAAGGAATAGTTGGGTTTACTTTTCAGTGGTTTTAACCCTCTCTAAAAACTAAAATCGTTCCCTTCTTATTCTTTGTGGTTTTTTCGTTTGGCCAGCTGGTTTTAGGTGCACTCTGAGATGTACAAGAGTATTGAGACATGACTGTCATATGCACCACACTTATGTTTCTGAGGTCAGATCTTTGCTTACTAATTTTCTTTTTATTTGAAACCAAATAAAAGAAAAAAAGCTTTTAATTATTTTGTATCTTGGCATACCATTTTTAATCATGCCAGCAACTGTGTGCATAGCCTGAGGAAATAAAGCTATTCTTTAATTACAGAAGTACAGAGCAAAACTCTGACCAATATCCACATATTACCAACACTGAATTTTGAAAACACATACATAAAAAGTGCTCATTTTGTGTAAACCAAGCTGGTAGTGAATACATAGTAATGGAAGAACAGTTTAGAATGAAGCATTGTTGTACAATGGATTGGGAAAATCAAGCATAGTTTAGTTCTTGGGAAAGTCTGAAGGCAAGTGTGAGATGGAAAGAGCAGCAATTACCTTAGGGAAATCTAGAAAAATATGTCATACAGCCAGGATGTCTGCTCTAATGAAATCAGTAAAAACACCAGAAATTGTTTTAAGGCTGAGAACTCTGGATCTGAGAATCAAATTTTCAACAGGATGCTCCTCAGAAAAACAAAGTGGATTCATAACTACATCCAGCCATCAAATGGCACATCCATATTGCATACAAACATTGTGACTTTGGCGTAAAGGCTTAGAGAAAGCAAAACCAAAGGGGACAGCGAAGACAAAGAGCTTCAAAGGCCAAGTAAGTAACAACATGATTTCTTAAAAAGCAGATTTTGCCTCACAGAGGAGTGATCGTATGTGAGCAAAAATGAAAATGCTTCTCAAACAGTTTTACAAGCTTAGAAGTGTAGACAGCAACTTTATGTGCTTCATATAACTTCAGCACTATCAGTTCCTCTGAGGGGGAACAGCAGGAAATGAGCATCATAAATATGAACAGAAAACATGCCCCACAAGTTGGTAAATTTGTTCCTTAAGTTGTTGTCAAAAACCAGCTAAAGAGCTCAAATAAACCCCATCTCACCTAGACTGAGTGAGAGTTCTTAGCTTCATCCTCACAGGAATCTGTTACCAAACAGTACTTGCAAATCTAACTGCAATCTTACTCAACCCTGAAATGGTAAATAGAGAAATAATCCCACTGACCCACAATCTTCAGTTCAGCATTTGCATAAATAATCCCGTGCATGTTTTCTGCTATACACTGGTACATGCCGGCATCGTCAAAGGTCAGACCTTGCATTCTTAGTTCACCCTTCCGGAACTAAAACACAGAACCAATAAAATAACAAGATATTAACATAAATTGCATAAAATGAAGAATCCACAACCATCCACATTCTTTCTCTTTTTTTTTTCTTTTTTTTTATTTTTTTTACTTTTTCAGTGACATTGGGTTCACTTTTTTTTAAAGAAAGATTCATTGTCATTCAATACTTAAGTTTCTGGGAAAGTCCTTGTTGAGTGTCAGTAGACAAATTTAGTCTCCAGTCCCCTGTGTTCATATCAGTGAAAACACTACTGATTCAGAAATAAGAAAATAAATTCATTTTATGCACATAAGCTTTGTTATGCCAAGCTCAGTGGTCAGTACTTTCTGTTGTTACATCATTTTACAACATTTACAACTGGTCAAAGCAAAGTCTCAGTGAGGTAGGAAGTAGTTTTTCAGAAGATTCCTCTAGGAGATAGTATAAACTATTTTCTATTACTTTGTTTTAATGCAAAATATTAAAAAAAAACAGCCAATCAAAAGAAGGTAGTTAAGGTGGGGTACTTAGTAAATTACAATCAGTTTTTGAAAGATGTATTCTGTTTTCTTGTGAAAATCAAGCTGAAAGCTTTAACTCTTGTATCTAAGTACACTGGAGTGCATGAAGCAGTGGGAGATTAAGAAAATAGCTCTTAGCTGAAAAGAGAACAAATTAAAGGAAACATTTTCTGGCTGTTTTATGTGAAAATGTTTTAATCAGATTTTATACAAGGAATCTTTGTTGTGTGCTAAATGAAATGCTTAATTACAAGTTATCTGATTTAGAAACAAATTACATTTTAAGGTGATTAACATATTTCTGCTATCTTCCATTTAGAAATCATCTTATCATCATAGTACCACACAGCATAATCTTCTGGTGTACTACTGGAGACTTACACAATGCGTTCTGCAATCCAGTATGCAGATTTTGTTAGTGAAAGCCAAGTTTAGCGGGCAGCAAGTAACTTACTTGTTAAATTATTTGTTTGCAATAACTACCAAAGATAAACAAAAGCATTGTTATTCCTGGTTTAAGCCACCTCCATATAGCAGATGGTGATATCCCTGTTCTTCCTCCAACATCATACAATTTTCTTAAGATATACAATGAGTTGCCTCATTGTCTTTTTTTGTTTGTTTGCCAAGATGAGTCACCACAGCTCACCAGATGCAGAGCTGCATTGTGCCTTCATATTCTCTTGTTTTTTTAATGGCTTTTCATATAGTATAAGCAATAGACTTTGAATACACTGTCAAAATGCCTGAACAGGATTTGCCCAGAGAAATTGTGGAATCCCTGGAATTGTTCAAGGCCAGGCTGGATGGAGTTCTGAGCAGCTGGGACTAGTGAAAGGTGCCCCTGCCCATGGCTGGGGGGTTGGAACTAAATCTTTAAGGTACCTTCCAACACAAACCATTCTGTGACTCCATGATTCTAGGACAGAAAATCTACTTTGTTTAAACCAAATATCCAATGTAATAGAATTAAATTATCAAACAGTACTTCTTTAAAATTCTTTTAAACATCACCTAAACATTTGCAACATTCTGTGCCTAGAAAAAATGTAAAAAACACAGGATAGAGAGAGACCACTGGTAAATTAAAAAATAATTTTATTGTTGTATTTCCAATGACGATTTTGTCTCATATTTTAAAAGACCCACTCATGTTTCATGCGGTAAAAAGGGTTAATCTTAAAGAGAAGCTGATAGACATTTCATCCAGAGTGAAGAGCATTTACTTAAACAGGCGTGGAGAAAAAGGGATATCCACCTCCTAAACATGTGGTCAAAAGTTAAGTTCATAATTCAAAGCTAAATAGCCTGAAGAAATAAGATTTAGACGAAACTTTAAAAAATAGATTTTAATGGCTCATGCAAGTGGCATCAACAAATATTTGGATCATTATAATTAATTTTCTTTTAACCTTTTCATAATGCATGTTTCAAAAAACTGTTTCCATGAGCTAACCACTCAAGCCTGTGTTACCTACAGCAATGCACTCACCGAGGCACCATTCTTCAGCCACCTAATTGTTGGGATAGGCTTGCCCGTAGCTACACAAGGCCAGTACAGGTCACTGCCTATATCCCTTTCTGTGTCATTGATATGTTCTACCCACTCAGGAGCAGCTGCAAAATAAAATACATCATACATTGTAAATATAGCACATACATATTTAATTAGCATTATGTTGTATTCCAGTGCTTTTTCCATGATACTTAAACAGGCAACTCAGCAATGCACCAGCACAAAAAAGAAATTTTTGTCTTACAACATCGATTCAAAAAAGCTTCAACGTATTTTTTAAGAGAAGAAAATATGTAATTGAAATAATGGTTCCTGAATGACAGAAATCATAAGATATTACTACCTTTATTGATCTGTAGATTATTCAGTGTGGAAATTACTCAGTAGCACCATGAAAATGATAGTTAAATGACATGAAATTGTGCAAAACTCCCTACATACTGAAAGGATTTCCAGGAAATTATTCTCTTGGTCCAAACAGCATATGTAAGAAATTAATATTGAAAGTGGTCCAGCATATTTGCTTTTGCTAAGCAAACAAACTAATTTTTATTAGCTTTGCTTATTATAAGCAGTAATAACCTTCCCACACTAATTCTGAGTTTGAGCTACTGAAGTTCTAGCACTTAACTGAGAACCTTAACTCAGATGATCTTCTGTACAGCCAATGAAAGAGATATAAATCTTCTGAAGGTAGTTCAGATGTTATGTGTCGCCTTTTCACGTCACGGTTTTGTGGCATGAACCTCATACAAGAAGCCAAGTTACTTGGGATGATTTCACTATGAGCAGCAAGATGCAATTTTTGGTTACCTAACTTAACCAAATGCATAAAGGGAAGTGACAGTGGAGGAATAAAGAACTGTGCATAGCTAGTAAGACAGAGAGCTAAGACAGAAAACACTAACAAAATGAGAAAACAAGAAATCCTAACAAACCTAATGGTCTCTTTCTTCCCAGAAATTCTTTCACTTTGAGTACTATAAATTGATTTAATTTACATTATGCATAAGTATATTAACACAGAACTGTCAAAGTGTATATACCAGCTATCATAACCAGACAAATTGAGTAGTCTTTCAATTAATATGTAAGTATCATGCCTGGCATTTAATGCAAGAATTTTGATGCTGCTCTATTAACTTGAACAGCAGTGTGTGAGGATGATAGTATGAATCTACACTGACATCAGCTGTGAAAACACAGATATTTCCAACATGACTAAAAGCAACACAAATCATCAAGAATAAAATTGTTCCTCCTACCTTGTACATAAACTCTTGCTTGATGTTTATCTTTTCCTTTATAGTTTTCAGCTTCACACTCATAAAGTCCTTCATCTTCATACTGAATATTGAAGATCTTAAGAACTGCACCAGACATGCTTATCTCAGCAGAGGCTGGCAAGGGTTCAAGGTATTTACTCCATCTGAGTTCAGGAACCGGACTTGAAAAGGCACAGTAAAGCACAAATCAGCGTGTTCAAGAACTGGTGGTTAAATTGCAGACTACAAAAAGAGCATTTGATCATGAAATATGTATTTTCATCCCCTGAAATTTGAAAGCAACTCATGCTGTACAATAAAAACACACTTACTTTCCAAGAGCAAAACACTCCAGTGTCACGTTTTGCCCCAGGAGAGCATACGTGTCCTTGAACTTCACCTTGATATCAGCAGGATATACTTTTGCTCCTAATATGAAAAAAAAAAGATTCTAAGAAAAGGCATGTCAGAAAGTTATACAGATATTAAAATTTCCACAGTTCAGTAAAGCTTTTCTTAAAATTCCAGACAAAATTCTTTATACTGAATAAACAGCCTGTCAATTCAAAAAGTCTGACTAAGCACTGAACTTTTACTAGTAAGGCATAATTGTTTTACTCAGCAACTAGTTATCTTTCTCTGAGTGACAAATGCTAACATTTTTTACAGAATTTCTAATTGCATTTGAAGCATGATGATGTACTCTGCGTGTGGGTAGACAAAAACCCGAGTCTGTTTTCCACAGGTTTTTTACTGGGTAGAATATTTTGAATTATTTTGAATTTAAGCTCCATTTTATCTCAGTAAGGGTATGAAGGAGCTAGAGCAAGCACATCTTCAGTTTAATGAGAGCAGAGGGATGTAAACGTAATCAAATCTCCCTACTAGCAATCCCTGCAGGAACCCTCTTGCAGTTCTAGATGAAGATGGCAGTGTGAATACTGGAATATTTGGTCAAAGACTGCTAATTTAAAATTATACTAATTCAATCAGCAAGAGAGAAAATTGTACAGATAAAAGGGTCACTGAAAATTGATGATAAGTTTATGAAAATCTAGTGACTGAAAGTCTGAAGTGGCAAAAAGGGAATTTGGTTCCTATTTGGAAAACGTGGTTCTCCTGAAGAAAAAGTGGCAAATAATCCAGTAACACAAATGCACAGAGGTGTTTTAGGAGATTGACCGTGAGACTCAAAGCTCTTAGGTCACCATTGCATAGGAGGGTTCATCGGGGAAAAGGATTTTCCTCTTTCATGGGGGATTTTCTGGGAGAAAGAAAGTAAATCCTGAAGCGTTCATCAACATTTACATGAAGTTTCTGCTTTACAGTCATGCTCCTTTGAACCAATGCCAAGACTAGAAAGATATTGAAGATTCTGGGATGAGATCAGGGGCTTATGACATAAAAGAAATGGGGATTCTGGGGATAAGAACTCTCAATTATTTGAAAGGAAGTTTGTGAATCAATCCATGGAGATTTCTTTCAGAAAGTTTTCACTGTGTATGGGAATGATCTGTACCTCTGCATCTGAAACACCAAGTAAGATTGTGCAGTAGCCATTGTAACTTGCCATATAATTCTCCTTACAGAAATGAAAGTAGTTATGGATTAGCAAAATTATAATACAAACAGTTAAAATGCCATGCATAGTATTTCCAGTAAATACTTACGGTCAGATTGAGGAATAAGTGGAATAAATTTACTGAATACACTCTTTGTTATGGAAGGGCTGGACACAAAGCATGAGTAATTGCCCCTATCTGATGCTTCCACGTTTGCGATGTAGAGATTGCCGTTCGTCTGTGACACAAATCGGCGCTTGTCCAGAGCGATGAACACTGGGAACTCATTTAGAAGCCAGCGATAACTGAGGTCATCTGGAGGAAAGTATTTTAGTCAATATTAAACCCCAACACTATCAGCTATTTAAACCACAGAATACTCTCTGCATATAACTCACTTGAGTATGATTTCTAGGTTATAGATCTTTTTTTTTTTTTGGAGAGGCAGCTATGTGAGAGATATTTATACATGTCCCTGCAGCCAAGTCATTCCTGTCTACACTGAACACTAGGGCACGGCTGCTGTCAGTGCAGGTTACTGGGGACCTGGCTACAACGTGCACACCTTGCCCTGGGCACAACCATCCCACAGGAACTGGAGTGGGATAGGATAAGAAGCAGCTGTGTCTTGACCTTATGCAACTGAGAAGCTGGGAAGTTTTCACCAGTCTTGTGATTTAGACAAAACCTTAGAATATTTTAACTAGTAATGTCTCCATTCTTCAGTTCCTTGCAATGTTTAAACTGAGAATGAAAACTCATTATTCCATTTTACAAGGCAGAAGAGATGCTAACAGCCAATTTCATCCATCATGATGGAACTCCAGATGCTTGAGATTATGGGTATAATACCCACAGAGCTCTTCAGTAGCTAATGATGAGAAAAAGTCACTTTTGGAGAATAAATAACCTCATCTCTGACCCTGTGGGGCTGCTTCTGCTGTTCCATGATTTTAACAGAAGTTTTAACCTGTTGAGGTGACTTTTCTAGGTGGAATGAATGGTCAATATATGGTCAACAACAAACATATTCAAAACAGAAACCTAACCTAAATGGTGATTCTCAAGCTGCACCAGAAATACTGTTTAAGTAAATACAAAGGAAACTTGCAAAAATAAATATTAACTTATCTTTTACTCTGAAGACATTGAAAATGAAGCATTTATAGCTGAATTACCTGGGTAATGGTAAGGGGGCTCACAAAGAAGCACTGCTCCAACACCTTCTCTCACTTTAACCTCATAACGTTCCTCAGGTGGAAAGGGATCCAGATCTAGTTTTTAAAAAAGCAAGGGGAGGAGAGTAGGAATTTTAACAACAGTAACTTTTTATTCTTACCATTACTTTCAGTCCTGTAGAGATTAGTATAGAAATATGTCAATACATGGCAGATAGAAACTTGTTGATCCCTAATACCAGTTTAGCTTATTTGTCATTACCTTTTTTACAGTATTTTTTTTAATCATAATTGTAAATGCCAGGAGAAAGAAAAAAGCATTGCAGGCTTTATCCCTAAGAGTAGTTAGGATTAAAATATTTTAATGAGTTTTAAGGCACTGGATCTAAGAAGTATGTACAGTATTCTTAGAAGGACCAATGGATAAAGTATATAAGAAAATGTGGATTTTGTTCCACAGTTTCAGTTAATTTGACAGCAAAACAAAATTACAGCTAGTTAAGACCTTTGAACTCTTCTAAATGGTGGTTGACATTTTTCAGTTTATGCATAAGCAAAAGAAAAAAGCTTACACCAAAGATCAGACATTTTTTATATTAATTTTAGCAACTCTATTCAGTTCTTTAGAAACAGTGATTGTAGGAAGAAGTGTTTTTTTATAGGCCATCATTAAAAAGGAGAAAGGAAGAAATACAAAAGTATAAAGCAGAATGAAAGCAGGCTTTTTAAAAACAGATATTTATCAGTTTCCAGCTATCTTTTCACTATTCCTTACCTCTTTGCCCTATTTTAGTTTACATATTGATACACTGTATATTAGGGTTCTGTTCAACATAATTTTTCAGTACACTACTAACATTCAGCTCACGCAGCCAGTGAGCTTGTAGGCAGAAAACATGCCTCAGACTGTTTTGCTTGTATTTTTTTCATCTGTAGGTTTATTGATTTAATTTTTTTATCCTATTGATTATTCAGGACTGACACAACTGAAGCCTGCTTTAGGTTAAAATAAATATTCCATAAACTGAATTCTGAAGTTTTCTTCATTAAAAGGAAGTAACAACCTGTCTTTCAATTTTTTTTCTAGAACATACACTGGGTAAATACAGACTAAGACTATATCAACGATGATATGATCATTCAGCTCATTATAGCTTCTGACTTTCTCTAATATTTGTGGTCCCACAGTCCCACAAATCAAATCCCTACTATCAGAAAGCTGAGCTTTTCACTACATGTCTGATCTTCTACAGCAAGGAGTGAATTCTACTTATGGAGGCTGGTTAAAGACAAGAGAGGCACCAAACCCTTAGTGTCAGGGCACCCAGGGCTTTGTGAATGGGCCCCAGTTAGAGTGGATTCCTTTTTTTGGGATTCCTTTTTGCCCTCTGATGATAAAATATATCTGGGGAGAAAGCAACTTAAGGCAAAATAAAACACGAATCCCAAACATTGTCTTAAGTCCATAAAATTTTGCTTAAAATTAGTCCATAAAATTAGTCCATAAAATTAGTCTTCATGTGGTACATCGATTTTCTACAATTCATGTATTTGGTGATATGCAGGTCTGTACATGTTCATGTCTTCACAAGACTAGCTCATGACTGTCAGAAGTTGATAGAAATTTCCCCCAGCAGGATTTTTTCATTGTAGCCTAGGAGTCAGGGCATACTTTACTAGCAAGTGTTGTGCCTTCCTCCTGCAGTTGCGTTTGCACTGCACCTCATCACCACACGCCCTCACTTGAGTCTTTCTTCTGTGACTATTTCCCCTCAGGTCCCACCATGACTTTAAAAGACTCCAGACATTATTATCTCCAGATCTGGCTCCACGAGTCCCTTCAGTCAATAATTTAACAATAACTCACTGGGAAGTCTGTTATGTTATGACAGCTGAATGCTAAAGAATTTATTTTGAGTCGATCTCTTCAGACTAAGCCACTTCAGAGTGTGTTTTTACACAGTAATACAGATACAGCACACCTTAGCAGAATACACTGCAGTGTAAAACACTGGGCACTCCCAGCTAACCGTGATTTTTCTATTTTCTGACATAAACAATGGCTTACATCCAAAACTCAGGGTGGCTTCACTGCTTCTGACAGTTCCAAAGATATTTGACACTACACAGACATATTTTCCAGCATCCCTTGATTTCTCTGGATTGTTGATAACAAGTCTGCCATCCACCATACTGTAGCGCTCCTTTGTTAAATCAATATCCCAGTTGTTGAGTTTCCACCTATTAAAAAAGAAAAGCCAGATGTAAGATTTGGCCCCAAAAAGCAAACCTGGTAAGAAATATGATGTGAAAAGTAACTCATAAATTCTGAAAAACTATGCAGCAAGTTATTAATATATTTCTATACAAGTCTTAAGTTTTCCTTCAGCAAGAGGCACAGATTTGAACTCCAGAGGTCTTTTAAACGTAACAGTGTGAGTTCTTCTTAGAGATGTGACACAGTTTGCTAAAACATAGCTGCTGGCCAAGCAGTAAGAGATGCTTGAGCTGGCTGTGAATGAGCTAGCCAGTCACCAAACGTGGATTTTAAACATATCACAAATAAATATTTAAGGCCAGACTGGATAAAAATATACTCCCTCTGCACTTTTAAAGTATAGGGTAATGAGAGATTTTTGTAAACCTGCTACAGATAATGAAGATGCTTTATAACACACAGTGTGCCAGCAAAGTCAGTGCAAAAACTGTGGCATGCTTCAAGCAAGATCTACTTACTACTACTTCAGTAAATTGCTGGACACTATTCCCTCAGTTATGGTAAAACCCCACAGCCAATTCACTGAATTACCCCAATTTTCCCTTGAGGGATTACGACAGAAACTGGAGGCCCAGTTCTGACCGATTTCCACTCATTTTAAGAAATGTTAAAAACACAGAGTGGGTAGCAGTACTCATGATTTATATTTGTGTCTATTACTGTGTCCACAGGAGGGAGCCCGTTACCTTAGAAAGGAACTGCCTGGTTCCTATGCACAAACAGCCAAGATGCAACTTTAAAACACTTAAAGATCATAAAATTATTTCTGCATAAGTATTTTCTTTTTTCAAAAGGTAAGGTTAGGCATTAGGATTTGACAATGATACACACACCACCTGTTCATCCACTATTGAAGATGTACCAAAATATGCAGAAGTCTCATTTGGAAGCAGAACTTGCAATTGTCATAGAAAGAAAAAATAGTAAGAGTGGTGTGAATAAAAAATAATAAATTCGAAAAAAATCTAATGAAAATAGAAGAATTTTAAAGATGCAGCAAATAGCATTTTGATCTTATAAAATTCTAGAGGCATCACTTCAGTCCTGTGAGACATACTATATGTCTGTGTTAGAAAAAAAAAATACCCTCTATTCAGAAATATCTAGGTATAAATGTCATGAGGACAGCTCACCCTGCAACGAAAATGGCAAGAAGGACTTAGTTACCTCTGAGATAGAAGAACTTTGGCTCAATAACTGCTAGAGGGCTGAGATGATGATAATTGAGGTATACTACAAATAATGTGTCAGGAAATAAGAAAAGTGGCCTTATTCTGTACTGCAATTATCATCACATCACCTATCAGTGCTAATTGTCAGATCTGTTCCTAGACAGAGAAGCTCTGGAGGTGCAGAGAATGTAATTTTGTGAGAGTGACTTTGCTAGTTCAGATTTTGCAGAACCCACAACAGGTAAAGAATAATGTCAAAATTTATTTAGAGCTTGTAATCATCTATAGATGGTGTGTTTACAGTCTTGCAGGCAGGGTTGAGGGAGTCTCTGGACCAGCTGGAAAGGATGGGGAAGTCCACCAAAGGGTATCAAATCTTAGCAGATGTAATCTCTCCACTTTCCAAGCACAGCAAGAGGAAGTAAGTGCAACAAAATGTCATGTAGCAGGATCATACTCAAATGGTGGTTCTGTACAGGTAGACAACCTGTTAGCATGTTTTCAAAAGTGGCAATGAAGATGAAATCAGCTGTTTTGATGGAGAAATACCATCGCTGACCGCAATGATGTAACAGATTTAAAAGAATAGCCAGCAGACTTGATTGGTTTTCAGTTCTAGAAACCAGTCTGGGAACACACATTAGAGAGTACTGGAGGCAGGCCATAGGGTAATTTACTGAAATGGATCTCTTCTGCTGGCAAGATATTGTGTCTGTCATTAGTACAATGATAGCAGTTTTCTGCCTATGATCAGGTTGTAATTTAGTCACAGTCTTAATACTGATAATCTTAAGTACATTTCTCTTTACACAATGAGCAGATAATGGCTGACAAACTCATATGAATGCACAGCAACACATTGCTTTCTACAATTATATAATTATTGTGAAATAAGTCATGTGGGAATCTGTAGGAAAACTAGTTGAAATGTTTTTTTAGAATGAAGTTTTTCATGTCTTCAGTAGCATAGCTGACACATTCTTGATCACTGCTCTGCAACACAGTGGATGCAAAAGCAACATGGGATGTAGAATATCCAGGTTCAACAATCAGTACTTCTCTTTTCAAAGCAAAATAGAATTAAAAAACAATTCTGATTGAAAAAGAACAAATACTCAAATCTCAGTCAACCTCAGCCTAAACTGGAAAGATATAGCCTCTTAACTTTTTTAAAGGTCACTTTTTTAAAAAAAAATTACATATGGATCAGCATTTTTTTCAAAAGCTGAAAATATTTAACACAATATACTGTTTTTAACACTGATCAGACATTATGGGAAATCAAATCAAGGTTGATTCAATTTGCCAAAATTGAATTGATTCAAAAATTGCATATCCATTTTTTTCCTGCCTTGAAGACTTCACTCTAACCTTTTAAGACAGTCAATCATTTAATAACACAATCTGAAATAGCTGCTAAATAAAATATGCAAGATCTGAAAATCAAAACAGGAGATGTCACCTGTAAGTAGGAGAAGGAATTGCTCGAGCTCTGCAGTTCATTGAAACTTGTCCATCTGAAGATTCTTCTGGATAGATGGTATCAATAGGTTGCTCCTCAAAAACGGGTCCGTAACCTTTGTTTCTTTCCTCTGAAAACAGAAGAGAGTTTCAAATTAATCACTTTTTATCTAGCAGTCAAACTGAAGATGAATTTGCATCACACATTCAAGAATCAAAGGCAAAACAGTGAGTCACCCAAAATTAAATTCCTTGTGCTTCAGCAAAACTGGAGCAATAAGGGTAACAAAACTGCTGTTTGGTTCTCAGAAGGCAGGAATCAGTGAAAGACAAAGTGACTCACTCTTTATTCCTCTAATACTACCTTCTCTGATGAAATTAACTATTTGTCACTGTTTAGGCCAAATGTGGAGATAATTAGGAACTGAAGATATGTCCCTCAGAAATAGAGTGAGACCAACTTACTTCACAGAGAACAACAAATTCTGATTAAAAAGGTCCACATGCAAAACAACTATGCATAGTTATTCCTGATCTTATAGACTAATCTTCTCCAATGACTTTATGTATTTAGTTAGCTTCCACACTCCGAAATACAATTTTTAAAAGGTCCTACACTAAAAATGCTTTCAGTTTGCAGTCAAGAACTTAAAGGTGAATAGATGTAAAACAGGTTTGAACACAAACTGCATTTTTTAATCTTCATCCTTCATTTGTGGATGCTGTTGTAAAATTGGTAGGGTCTGCCCACCCCTGCTGCACCCCCTTCTCCTTCATCTCCTCCAAGCATATAAGGTCACTCTTTGGGATCTAAGAAGCAAGACTAGGAGCAAAGGTGGAATGTTCTGGGAAAATTCTTCTCAGTAAATCCAGGAGGTAACTGGTTTTTTTCTTTAAAAATGTCAAACATGCATTCTAGGTACAGAATGACTCTGTGAGGAGGCAGTGGATGTTCTATTACAGATAAAATTTTGAGACAACACAGTTGTCTAATTCTCACAGGTCTCTACTGAGACTGAAATAACAGTATGGACACTTGTAAGCAAATTCATGGGAGAAAAAAGGAGTACATGACTGCTAACAGGTTCACTTTCCATTCAAGTTCAGAGCCTTGCTCCAAATCCTAGAGTTGCCAGAGACTTATAAAATGACTGCAAGAATCTTGTTATACAAAGGAAACAAACAAAACAAACACAGTTTTAACTAATAAGATCTTCAGAGATGGCTGAATAATTTAACTCAAAAGCAATGGTTGAAGATGGAAAAATTCTAACATTTTCCATAGTATCTGTGCTGCCTATAAAAATTTGTTACATATCTTGTAATTCAAAAAGTCTTCTCAGATCAGTAAATAAACTGGCAATGTAAAAGATGAATGTTCTTGAATAAATTATGACTTTGTACTCATGCCCTTAAAAGTCCTGTGTTTGGTCCTAAAACATATTAGACTAAATCAGACAATTTTTAGGAAACCTATAAAAGAAAAAAGAGTCTCTCTTTATACCTAAGGAATGTGAAATATACCAGTGTGAAAATACCACATACACATAAAACACTCTTTTGGCAGATATCTTTTTTATTGTTTCTAAATTTGCTATTCATAGATGGACACTGGATTACAGCACCAAAAGAAGACCGCAGATAAAAAGCAAGTTCCCTTTTAACTTCAAATCTGGGGGAAAAAAAGTCACCATTTCCCTTGAGGGCAGGATTAGGTACAGAAGACTGTTATGCTGTGAGATATATGGTCAGGCAACTTAATTTTTAAAAACTAATTTGAGTAATGAGAATTCTTTCAAAAAAGCAAAGAAGACCAGCTAGAAAAGCAGAGCTTTTGAACAATGGTCTGCTTTCTTTCATATTTTTCATATTTTAAAGCACAACATGATATAAAAATCTACCTATTGCTAGACCAAAAGAACTCATTTCAGACTGAAAAGGCAAGATTCACGTACTTGCTCAGAGACTGGAATGACTAAGCCAGAAACCTGATGGCATGCTCTGTGCAGCTCTTAAATATGAATACAAAATAACAACAGCCTCTAGCAGCAAATAGCCATATCATATGCAGCTGACTCTTCACCTTAGGACTCAAATGATGTTACAGAGCACTTAGGCATTTCATGGCATGCATTTTTAATGCAGCCAGCACTATTAATTATACTGAGTGAATGCCTGCTTCTCACACCTATCAAATGTGCTTTATCAAGGCACTTCTGCTGCAATCTATTATGAATCTGGTTTCTGCTCTGTCTGAGCAGAATAAGATGTGCACGCTGAATTTCAGGTATGGTGAACAATAAACCTTTCATTCTCAGCCACAAGGAGAGCATGGACCAATGACATAAAACAGCACATGGGAGAAAAGAGAGAAGAAAGGGGTTGTGAAAAGTTCTGTAAGAAATGTTTGCACTTTAAGTGAAGTACCATGACTGTGTGACAAAGTTTGGACAGTGACGTAGGGAAGACTAAGAGTACAAGGAAAAGCATCAGCTCACTGAAGTTGTGTCTACATGAAAAGGACAAGTAGAGAAAGAAGAAAATGGACATATTAGGCAAACTGAAGATATGATGAAAAGCACATTTCCTATGTTTGAGTCCTGCTTTAGACAAGAGGATGGACTATCTGACCTCTCAAACTGTGTTTGTTTTGGGTAAATTTCTTGTGATTTGTATTTTAAATTGGAGCAGAAGCTATCACCTGAATATTGGAGGCATTCTTCAGTGAATTCTGAAAACAAGACTCAGACCTTTCAATAGTGCTAAAATGTATTAGGAAGTCTGTGCAAAGGTCAAGAAAATATTTTCTCAACTGAAGAGATTATGGAGCCTGTATAAGAATCTTTCCCTCTGGAAGGGATATCCTGTTATCCGTTCTCTAAGTGGCACTTTATAATGAGTGTTCTCCTCTTTCTGCTTCCTGCATACCTATCTATCTCCCTGGCACTTAACGTTGCCAAAAGTGCCTGCCTGAGACAGTCACTAGGTGTGAGTATTGATCTACCAGAAAGTGTTGTATCCAGTTACATATTTTAACATGAGAGAGGGACAAAGATCTGTTGACATGGTGCATGGCTAGATTAACCTTGAGTGCTAAAGGATGCTGAACATAAGTGCCTTGGAGTAATTCATTACCAGTTTAACTAAGTTGTCAGGCTCTGCATTAGCCTTGCAAGACAAGAAAGCATTTGATATTTAGAAGTAGATCTTGTACTGTTTTCAATGTGTCAGAGAAATGGGGACTCACTTGTGTCTGAGCTCATGCTCAGAAACAAGATGGTCTGGGAATGAGCCAAAGCATCTCTACCAGGCATGCAGGAACATAAACAGGGCACCTTCCACATTTCTGAGCACTGTGATCACCAAATACATTATGATTATTTATTTATGAATGTCAGACACTCAGCAGTAGCATGAAATTGTCTTCTAAGTTCCAAGCAGGGAAAAGACAGACAAGGTAAACAGGTATTAAGTATATCCATCCACTTCTTTTTTTGGAAGAAAATTATTATCTCTCTTTAGAAAATGTGAATAATTCTGTATGCTATGATAAAAAGCTTTAAATAGTTTACATTCTAGCCCTCAGTTCAGACACGCCTTCTTGAACCTACTGTTCTGGAAAATGTCCAAACATGAATAATTAAAGGTTTGGGGGCTTGATTGTTTTTTTTTTACTTCTCTCAATCATGTGGGAAAAGTTGTACTTGGCATTCATGGGAAGCTTATGTGCTGAAGCAGTAATGTGTTCATGTTGAAAAAATTCATAACAGAGCCTTCACGATGATGGAGAAGAGAGGGGTGCATCCTAAGTGTAAGTCATCAAGGTGCTAAAGGGAAATCACATTCCGAAAGCCAGCCAGCACTCAAACAGAAAAGGTAACCACTCCAGCACTCCCACTTCATATTATATGAAAGACTAAGACTGTCTGGGAAGGCTGCCTCTGTTTTTCTGGACCCAAAGGAGCAGGAGAATTACTTCTATTTCCTATGTGCCAGTGAGGACATTGGAGAGCTGCATAGTTAATGATGTAGTTTCTCCTTTATAACAAGTTTCAAGTATGAAAAGCTCCAACCCCTGGCAGAGCAAGTTTCTCCACTTGTGCCTAACAGGGTACAGTTTTCTTGTCTTCTCATACTGCCAAGAGGAGTGCCAGACAATACCAATTATTGTGTTTTTAACATATTCCTATTTGCCTATTCAATATTTAAATTTTTACATGGTTCTTCCTTAAAATTCTAAGTCAAAAGTGACTGAAGAGCCTAAGATGTTGATCCCATGGGAAAGTCAGTGACTGCCAAATTAGGGATGAAGCTAAAGTGCAGTATCTATTCTGCACAATCTCCCCACACAAGCCTTCCTGGTGCATATGAAATACCAACAACACACTCAGAAATTCAGCATGCTGTCTAACAGCATCCCCATGTACTCATCAAAACAATTGCCTTGCACTGAGAGGCTCTGCATCTTACTGGCCTTCTTGCTTTACCAGCCTTCTCTAAAGTTTCAGTTCCTGGTGATTTTTGGAAATTTGGTTGCCTAAAAAGCAGAAGGCTTTTGACACTTTTACCCCTGGACTATTGCCTCATTTTGCACAATTCAAAATAGTTTACTAGAGTGACAAGCTGCCTTCTAAGGCATGACCTGACACAAACTCAGATACTGTCTGGCTCTGCACTATCAAATCCCAAGGCAAAAAGTAGAACAGTTTTATGTTATAATTTATACATTATAAGATAATAATTTATATATTATATAATTAATAATTTTATAAATTATCAGGTGAACATTTTTCACTACTGATTCCTTTCATAGCCAAATGTAATCTACTATTCATTAAACACAATAAAATACAGGGTCTTTGCAGCTTTTGATTAGTCTTTTGAAAGAACAAAACAATCTGTAGCTGAAAAACAGCCTTAATTCTTTTGGTGCTAGGCTAGTATCCCAAGTGAAGATACATTTCAGTTCAATGATTTATATGGGAAGCAGCGGATGACAGAAAAGTTTGAAATTCAGACTTAGGATACGAATCCAATGGGGAATCAAAGGCAACTTGGAAATGCATTGGAGAAATGTCAAGGAGAAGTGGAGAAGAGTCAAATATTATCAGTAATAGGCATGAAATAACTTTTTTGGCAGTGGACTGACAATCACTGACATGTTCCCTGAAGAGTGATTTGCTGCTCTCATTTACAAAATGCACTCTGAAAAGCAACCCTTGTAACAACTGTCTGTTCCATCAGTAAGTGGAAGACCAAATTATTTATGGCTTTTTCACCAGCTTATATCTGCAAGACTACATTTCAAGCACTTATTTACCTGGAAAATAAATACTGCTCCTGTCTCATTGCAGGAGATGATCTCTGCCTATACCTCTGATGCACTGATTCGTAGAATCTTTGCTTCCCCTCAGTTAAGTAAGTGCACATTCACCACTGATGAGAAATGGCCAGTCAATGCAACAGTTTTCAATTTCTGCCTTTGATTACCACAAAATAGAACAGGCTAAAAAAATCAAGGTATTTACATCAAAGTAAACTCTGATTTTCTAAAAACATACATATTTCGCTTTTTTTAGAATTTCTTGCAGTGAGAAAGAGAACAATTTGAAAACAAATAAAACTCTTCAGCTTATAGAGTCTCAGAATACCTATCATCATTTCAGGCCCAATTCTGAACATCTCAAGTCAGTGCAGCTTCAGGTTGCTAGCTTTCTGTTTCCCAAATACTTCTAGCTGTTAAAGCCTGAAAGCTCTCAACGCTCAGTCAAATACATGAATTCTGAGTACTTTCAGGTTTTTTGGCTGCTGTCTTTCACCTCAGGGACATCTATAGGGTGAGACATCTCAAAACACTGCAAGCTATCAGTTTCCTGGGTCCAGAGCAGTTAATATAATAGTAGGTCTGTTTAGGAAGCATGGATTGCAAAAACCTATACTACAGTGTCACAGATGAATCTGCCAAAGGCAATTTACAGGGTAGCACCACCTAGAACCGTAAATCCAGCACCACAGAAAGCAAGAGGAGACAAATATACTTCCAGAGAAATTGTGTTTTGCTAAAAGGTTCTAAAACAACTTCTTAAATACTCTGCTTTCAACACCTGCTTCCAGTTAACTTGTCTCTTCACTCTGCAACTTGGTCTGTCTCGATATTTAAGTGAGAACTCATGATCTTTACTCAAAAACTGTCCCCAGTTTACACATCCTCCATTACTGTTGACACTGCGAGCATTCCCCTTGATAACATCACGTGTGAAAGAACACCTCCTAAGTGTTGATCACTTGATCACTCTACTTGTGCTCCTTCTTTCTCTTCAGTATCTTTCACTTTTTAACCACACTGAGAATACTTCAAGCAACCCATTTTCATCTTGGTTACTGAACATACATACATACATACATTTCATCTTGGTTACTTGGTTACATACATACATACATTTCATCTTGGTTACTGAACATACATATTCTCTGGATACAATGGCATTTTCATTGCCAAGAAATATATTCAAAAGGAAAAATTGCTAAGATTAACTGTCAGCAGCTCTCACACCCACTTGAAATGAGAAACCATCCAGCAAAGGGTGCTGGGGCTGAGCAAAGACTGCAACACCAGATTTATACAACCTGGATGGGTGCCATAAACTCTAGATGATAGAAGCAGATTTTCTCTCCACTCAAAAGGTTATTTAATGATTTATGCAAAGTAGAGCAGGTCCAGGAGCAGAGAGCGTGTGCACTACTCAGCCTTGCAGTAACACACTGGCAGTAACAAAACACCCTCTGATTACATAAAACTAGGAATCTTCCACAGTGGACAGTGGTGCCATATCTCTAGAGACAGTCACAGGTCTTAACTTTACTTTTGATGAAAAATGCAAGCAGTATTTTTTCCATAGCAGAAGATAAGTTAGAAAATTTCTTTGAACCATAACAGCACTATTAGAACCTGCCCTGGATTCACAATCCTTCACAGCAATGGTTCCTATCTTGTGGGAATCTAAGAGTGCCAAGAACAGTCCAGTGAGAGACCAAAGGAACCTTTCTGTGACAGTGTCAGTGTGTACTCGCACTGCATGCAGTGTCATGATAACCTGCTTTGCTTTTCCTATGTCCCTTAGCTGTGACCCTCACAGAACACCACCCTCCAATGCCATTCTCAGGCACTTGCCAGCAGCCACATTCTGGTGCCAAGGTTTTTTTGGCTAATGGGCACAATAGTGATGTGCAAAATACACAGTGAAATTAATCATTCAATCCTGCCTGTCAAGAAATTACCTGAACACTTGTTCTCCTTGATTGACTCAACTCTTTTATCAACCAGTGTCCAGCACTTATTTGGCTACTAGAGCTGATTGTTTTGTTTGACATCAACAAGTCCAGAGCAAAATCATGTGTGTAACATTACTGAAAGCACTTGACAGTCTTTTAAAATTATTTTTATTCTTTCAGGAAAAGCCCAGTATTGAATTAAAGTGGTGAGTTTAAAGTTTTAATTTTGGTGCTATCAGCAAGCCTTATATCTTAACAAAGAAGAAAACCCTTGAAACACACAGCAATTGTAAAGGTAATTATTTTTATTAGGCATCAGTTAATCTGCCATCAAACTCAGACGTGGAGTAAAGAACAGCATTCAAAACCATAGAATAAAGTAATTTTCCTGCTAAACCAGAAATCATTCCTGTGAGCTCTCGGCTAATTTCTTAAAGGCAAGGAGCTTACATCACAGTTTAAATCAGATTTTTTGACTCAATATAAAGAATATGGTCTTATGGTAGTGAAATTGAGGCAATGCCTGAAATGATATCCCAGATTAAGCAAGTCTGTGACCCACAAAGTAAGGAAGGATCTAAAGTCTACTTTGAAATTAACCAAAACATTAGTACACAATGTTTGCACTTTTCAAATATTGGTTATATTTTGCACATGCTCTGTTTATGCTAACAGTAAAATCCAGCCCAGCAACTAAAACCCAGCATTCATTTAAACTGGCATAGAAATCTGAAACTTTACAAGTCTCAAAGTTGTTCGGAAGAGTTGGAATTCTGCCTTTTCACAGACTTCCCTCTATCTCTTAAAATGGAACTAAAATTTCAATTGCAAATATTCCTCTAAATGCAGATGCCAGAAATATGACTCCAGAATGTTTTATTATTTATGGCCCCACCTCTATTTATGAAAAATTTTATAATTTTTAATAAAAAATTGAAGTCCCAATACACAGAACCACGCCACTGTTTTATGAAAACTACCACTACACTGGGCTTCTGAAAAATTATGAATTTTAGATGGTGTCAATAATAGAGAATTTTGTTTTTCATTATTCTAAACATGTTGATCATCACTGCACAATAGACAATTGATATACTTTTAATAATCTAGCGTAAGATTTCATTCTGTACATGAAATGAGACAACACCAAATTTGAAGCCCAGATCTGTCTTTTTTTCAAACTTTTTATTATTGCAGCCATTCTAATAAATGTTTCCTGCCAGTTTCACTGTTCACATTTAGTAATTTGTTGTGTCTGCACAAATAAATTAAAGCCATACAAACATTCTAATTGTCCTTGAAACACATAAAACTAACAACTTTAGTTACTTTAATGAATTAACACAGGAGATCATCTTACCTGCCAGGGAGTAGACAAAACAGGGTGTAATAAGATGATAGATGAAAAACCAAATGGTTATCTTCTGTTCAGCCATTATCTCAAAAGGAATTGTGCACTGCAATACCATCATTCAGAGAACTAAAAATGCCTGTTACAGAAAAAGAAGAGAGAGTGAATAATTCTGGCATAAAGCTTTATCTCATATCACATTTGGCCTGGCAGATTATGTGACTAAACCGAATACTTAAAGAGTTAATAAAGAGAGAACCTTTTGAATAATAAATGCATCATCAGAATTTCTGGATCAAATTAATTATCTCTATTATTCAGAGAGCACTCTGTTTTGGAGTACTCAGATTTTCTGGTGATAGTACATAATATGGTAAATGTTAAAACTGAACATCCTTTTTCACACTTCTCTTCCGGATTCTATTCTCCATCTCAGTAAATACTGCATTTCAATTCATGACTTCAAAGTCTGTAAAAAGAAGGCTACAGTGAAACTGAAGTACATGCATCTCTTTCAGATTAATTTTGTCTGGTATATCACTATTTGAAACTTTAAATATATAATTAATGGTGCTTTACGAAGGTGGTTTTATTTTTATGAGTTTCCTTTTATATACTGAATATAATCATTATTGCAATGTTGTTTTCAAAGGTTTCACTTTTCCATATGGGAGGAACTCTGCCTGTATATATATTAAAACCAAGCTAAAAAAGCATGTAGCTTCTTTTGAATATCCTAAGATTTTATAAATGATTTTTCAGACAATTCTGTAAGATTTGTTACTACTTTCAATCAAAGTACTTTGCTAGCTTTTTGTTTCTTGCTGGGGACTATTATCTATTTCTTTAGGGAAATGTTTCCATTTGTCATGGTGTTTGCAGCGTGCAATTCCCTAGGTTTTTTGGATGGATTTCTTGTCATGAACATATAAATACATCCTTTACATCCATCAAACCTTGTTCTTGCTTCTTCATTGGTTCTGCTCTAGCACTCATTAAGAACTTCACACAGAGCAAGGCTTCCAGCTCACTGACAGAATAGCGTATCTCAGGCACATGCTGACATCATCCAGTCCCCTCAGTATACTCATTTTGTTACTATTTTATTAGAAAATATGCTTATACATACTTAAACACCCTTCAGTAATATGCATCCCAGGATATGGTGCATGATAAAAAAAGAAGACTCGTAGATTAGGGACACTGTTTAGTGGTAGACTTGGGCAGTTTTGGGTTAGTAGCTGGACTCAATGATCTCAAGAGGTCTTCTCCAACCTAAGTGATTCTATGATTCTAACACTGCATTGCCACTTTTTGCAAGATGTAATCTCAATGCTCCTGCTTTCCAGCCCCCCATGCCAGGAATCAATGACTCTGACTATGACATCCACCTTTTACCATGACTCTTGCCCTTTCCATGTCAAAATTTTTACTGTATTATTCATGCCTAAAATCCAGATATTTTAGATCTTGTTTTGAAACCGCTCCGTTTCCCACCTCCAACACCAAGAAAGGGGCAATTTTAAATTACAAAACACAAGTACAAATACATTTGTCTCATGTCTTCCCCTGAGGTGGCTAGGAATGTGTCTTGGCCACTGGGGTCTTTTACTTGTCCCCTCTTTCTCAGAATAATGCTAAGATGTTCATTTGAACATGCCTCAAACAGTGAACTTTCCTTAGAACAGAGTTGCAGGAGTGTTTTGAAAAACTCATAATGCAGGAAATGAGAAGAAATATCACAAGAAAATCTTCCAGCTCAGAAATTACAGGAGATGTTGCATGTCACATTTTCCCCCTTTTTTAGTAGAATAAATCCTTAATAAAAAGTTAAAGACTATATGACCCCACAATTATGGCTGTTACATGAAAACTGTGCTCAGCAAAGCACAGACAAGAGTTAAACAGTGATTCCCCAGAACTGAGTTTCATCTAAAAATATTTCCTAGAAAAAGGCTCTTACACTGGCAACAAACACATATGCTTACTGTAGCTGGATCCAAGGAGGAAAAATTTACAAAACGTCTTTACCTTCCCACTTCTGTTAGCACTAAAGTTTCTTCAGATTCTGTCACACAAAACATCCACAACTATTTCAGGTATCTACCTTGACCAGCATACGAACTACTGTGTCTGTATGATTCATCCAGAAGACAGTGGTAGGTTAGATCAAGAAATTACTTTGTATACTTTTCCAGCAGCCATGCCCTGGCTATGACATCCTTGTGATATGACATTGCCTTGCCTGAAACATTTGTTTCCAAATGACATGAGTAAATTGCATAGTTACGCTGAAATAATGCACATAATTAAATAGTGAAGAAACAGGAACTCTTCAGGGAACAACGGTAATTACACAGCAGCTCATGGTGATAATAACTGTGTTCAAGTGTATTGATAGAGGAGACTGTTAAGAGCACTGTGTTCTCTGACATTATAGTCATAGATGGAAGATCCCACCTCCCTCTCTTCAGTAGCATTTAGGTTGATTTTGGAAAGGTACAATGTCCTCTAGTTCTCCAAAAATCCCATTTTGCTGGCTTAGAAAGAATAACGGTTTGAACAATGCACTTGCAGTAAATAAAAACTGTGTCAGCAAATGCTATAAATACTTCATTTTATTCAGAGACAAAAATATCCACCCTGCCAAGATTTAAATCCCTTCCCTACTTTCACTTGTTTCGGCTGAGTGGGTTCTGCATATATAGCACAGCCATTCCTCCTGATTCATCTCAGCTTGTGGGTGAGAAGCTGTTTCACATCGCTCTGCTGAATTTTGGCAGAACTGGCTGCTATGTGATGAGACAGCACGCAGGTTATTGCTGTGTGTGTGAGGTGGCATAGCTGTGTAGTGTTACCACCCAGCCGCCCAAGGAGCCGTCCCAGCAGATCTGAGGTAGCAGCGCTGGCGCCGGAGGCAGCACCGTGGGCTGCAGCGCTCAGGCAGCACCATCTACTTTTGCTTTACAGCTCTCAGCCTTCTTTCTTCGCAGCGTGAGAAGGATATTGCTGCCAAATTAAAAATCATTCCTGAACAAACGAACAGTCAAGTCGCTTTTCTCCTCTGAAAAAGCAGAGTGACTACATACCTAGATAGACTTTCTTCAGTCTGCATAGTACATGATCTTTCTTCTTCCAAACAAAGCATCACAATTTTAGCAAACAAGTAAGACATTTAAAAAACATGTAATAAAATAAGCAGGCATTTAACTGCAACCATGCCATGTTTAATTACTAACTAATGCTCATTAACACACTTAGATCCCTTCTGACTGTTCAGTTTCCCATGAGAGGCAGTCATCACTACAGAGGCTTTGCTAGATTCAAAAAACACAAGTTCTGGTGAGCTGTCTGGAGTGCAATCCTCCCAAAGGAGGTGGAAGAAACTGGGGCATTGGCTGCTGAATGGGAAGCACGTTCCATTTTGAACACAGAGACCTGCCAGAGTGCTTCTGGAGGCTTGCAGTGTCTCGTGATGCTTCATGAGGATGAGAAGTGTTCGCAGGACACAAGGGTAAACCTGCCTCTCTATAGTATCCAATTGTAAGGATTCTTTAATCTCTTAAAATGCACTTTATGAAAATGTCTACATTTTCTGCCATATCCTGTGTGGCTTTCTTCAGATCTTCAGTGCACTTTGGCATTTATTAAAGAGAAAAAGACACCTGTTCTACAGCTATGGAAGTGGACAGTGTTTTCCATCACTTCCATGCTAAATCCAAACATGCAGACAACATCATTGTTTTGCAAGGACATAAAGCATTTATATGGTAGACACAAAAAGAAATTACAAACAGCAGGTAATTGAAGTCAGTTGAATAAAGATTTTCAACATCAAAGGCAGTACAAAAAAGATACGAAATCTACCAGATTTGAAATCAAGAAGGGATAGGGATAGACAAGGGACAGCAGAGAAACAGTATGGGATGCTGAAGGGGTGAAGAGGAGACAAAGAAAATATCTCAACACTACAGAGGGAAGGGATGCCATGTGGGACATGTAAGTGACCTGTGGGAAGATGGAAGCAATAAACCAACCCAAACGGGCCAGTAGAAAAGAAAGCAGAGAGGGAAAGTGGAGGAGATATAGGTAGGTAAAGGTGTATGAGAATTACCAGCTGCCTCTGTCAGTAAATCTCAACATTTACCATGGAAGAGCTTTCCTGAACTTTGCTTGCCAGGGCTTTCAGTGTGGGAGCAACGTGATTACTGCATCAGCCCCTGATGGGGCTCCACTCCAGGTTCCAGTCAGGAACCCCAAGTGAAGGGGAAGAGAGGGGGCAGAAGGAAGTGTTTAGGAGTTCTGGCATGGTACACTTAGCTAGAAGAAGTAAATCAAGATGCTTGTTTATGATCGTCATTTCCTGGTATAGTATGATAATTATAGACATTCAAGTTTTAGAATTGTAGAGATTCCGTCCAGATTAGACTGTAAATAGATACAAAAATCTAGAAGAAATATGTGGTTCTCTATCCTTTCTCAAAAAATGAATATATATAATTGCAATAATTCACTCACAAATTAACACAGTGGCAAGTCATAATCAAAGTCTTTTAGGAGTCACACAATACTTCAGCCTAATCAGTGTTTTGTATTTGTTTTTACTTCAGACTCTTTCAGTGATTTTTGTAAGCATGTAATTGCTCCTCGTCTTTATTTTCTTAACAGAGTTGGCATTTTCTTCTATAAGTAATTCCACACAAATTTTATTGGTTGGTCAGTATGTAGAAATACCAAAAACGTTTTAATTAAAAAAAAATATATACATTGCATCTTATTTATTGTATCACTTTTTGTCCTTTTCTGCTATTTTGGCCTTTGCAAATTAATTTTGTAATCAATTAATGAGTTCTGACAATCTATGTAAAAATGTGCCATTAAAAAGGGCACTGAATCTTGTTCTGGCTTCTCAACCATCACCCACACACAATCCAATTTACTTCTGAAGCCAAGACTTTAGCCACTAGCATTTATAGCTTTCTCTATTACTGCAAAAGTGATGACAGTCAAGTTCTTTGCCACTGAACAGATTTGTCTCATTCCAGTGGTCTGGGATTGCTGTAAGCAAAGTTCCAAGCCAGCCCTGTTCTTACAGCACTGCTGCATCTGCAGAAGATTATATGTGTTAGATGGCTCTCACTCAGGAGTCCAAAAGTGACTTGTGGGTTTGTAAGAAATGTTTTATAAGTTTTAGTTATGAATATAGTATAGTTTTTTGATTGTAATTTTAGTATAGTGGATACCTTGAAAAGGCCTCTTGCCTTGGAATGTATTTTATCATGGTGTGATAAGAGTTTCTAAGACAACCTGAGTCTCTGCTTAGAGATTCTTTCCTATTGGTTCTTTTCCCTGTCCCATTCCTGTTTTATGTATGATTTTTTTCCTCTGTCCATCATGGAATTCTTATCTCCAAGGTCTGAGGGTCTCAGCCACCGGTTGGCAGAATCCCTGGAGACCACTCCCAAATCTATCTTGGATTTGTTGGTGTTTAAGTAATTTAGTTGGCATGTATTGTGGAATTGTTTTATTGGTCTGTAAATGTTGTACCCACCCCTTGAACTGTCCTGAACAAAAACGCCCTGCTGTCGAAGTTCGGGGTCTCTCTGAAGACACCGGGCAGAGGCTGGGGAACCCCCTGACCCCCCGAATAAAACCTCTGTTTTCTAAATGCCTCTGAGGGTCCACTCTTTCTAACCACAGCCGTGACAGTGTGAGTCAATCTGCCTGCAGAGCCAAGGTCCCACCAACAGGTACTGTTGAGGCGTATCAAGGCAGCTGGGTGGCCCACCTAAACACCGGGCTGGGCCAAAGAAAGATATACGAAGCAACATGACTTCAGTTCCCTTCATAAAGGCTTGTCGAAATACTTCACTTCCTTGATTTCTATAATTATAGTCTTTGCTTTTGACAGATTTGTTCAAGTGGAAATGGAATCTCAAATCCACTGCTCACAATACTGCCCACTGGCCCAAACAGTCCATCACCAACAGTCGTGCTTCTAATATTTTCCACTTCATTCTATATAAAGAATATAGCTACACTCTCCCTTGAGAGATTAATGAAATGCAGCTAAAAAGCACATCAATTTGATAGCCCATAAGTAAGATGCTCTTCTTGAACAGAATTTATAATTTCAAGGACAATATGCAATGACAACAAAAAAACACACCATTGGAATAACATGCAGCCTAATTCTCCCCCTCCAGTAACTCAACATTTTTTAACTGCTTACAGGTGCTAAATAACCAATAATTTTAAAAAGCTCAAACCCAGAATCAGTTTATTATATTATTATATTTATTATTATATTTTAACAGGCTAAATTAGCAAGTGATTCAATCACTACTGGATAACTCAACCAGCTCTGTGATTTTGCTTAACATGGGCTTGGAAATACAAAGAACCAGAATCTTGGATGTGATCTGGAATTTACTACCATCTGGAATTAAATCTGGAAAAAAAATGACAAGGAAGACAAGAAGGGATTCTTCAACGGCACCAATAACTAAAGGAAAACAAAAGATATAATGTGGGTCCATTGCTAAATGGAGTGGGAACACTGGTTACAAGAGGATGCTCAAAGAGAGCTGATGGACACCCTAACAAGGCTGCTTGGAACTATCTTTGAAAGGCTATGGTGATCAGAAAAGGTCCCTGAGGACTGGAAGAAAGCAAAGGCCACCCCAGTCTTCAAAAAAGTCAGCCTCACCTCAATCCTTGGAAAGCTGATGTAGTGCCTCACTCTGGAGGCCATCTCTACCCACATAGATGTAAGAAAGGCATCAGGAGTAGGCAACAAAGACTCCTTAAAGGAAAATCATACTTGACCAACCTCATTGCCTTCTACAATAAAATCAGTACCTGGATGAATGAGGGGAGAGCAGTGGGTATTTCCTAGCTCGACTTCAGCAAGGTTTTCAAGACTGTCTTGCACAACATCCTCATAGGAAAACTCCAGAAGTGCAGGCTGGATCAGTGAACAGGGAGATGGATTGAGAACTGGCTGAAGAGCAGATCCCATAGTGTCATAATAAGAGGCACAGGGTTTAGTTGGAGTCCTGTCACTAGTACCCCTCAAGGTTCAGTACTGGTTTAACATATTCATCAATGACTTGGATGAAGATGCATCCTCAATAAGTTCACTGACAACACAAACCTGACAGGAAGGCTGATACACCAGAGTGCTGTGAGCCCTTCAGAAGGGCCTCAGCAGGTTGGAGAGATGGACAGGAAGAATTGTCTGAAATTCAATGAAGGCAAATGCAGGTTCTTGCATTGAGGAAGAATGCACTAACACAGTCTGTATCATCCTTCCCATTTTCGCTACTTCTGTTTTGTCTTTTTGTTATTTTGTCATCATAGTTCACACAACTAATCATATGTCTTATTTTTCTTGTTTTCATCCACAGATTCATTATGAATCAACATTAATTCTCTTCCCTACAAGGGCCTTAGAGCAGTCACACATCTGTCTCAGCCTGCAGTCAACCAACACCTCTGTAACAATGGGTCATCAGGTAATACTATTACAAATATGCATTTTCAGGCACATTAGGCATCTTCTAATTTGTGGTAAGCTCAACAACTCATCTTTACCATTAATCATTAATACAGTTTAGTTACTTTTCTTAAGTCAGCTGCAAAAACATAGTTTTGAAATACTTTCAGATCATGAAGCGTTGCTTAGTGGTACTTACACAGTGTCTTTAATTATCATGTCAGCAACAAGGGCCAGGCAGGCAGTCTCTATCCACACTATTTGCTCTATCAGCAACTGGTTGCTCCTTCCTCTAAGGTAATAAATAAGAAAAAGATCACTTACTACTGTCATATCTCACAGGCATTACTCACTTTTGTGAAAGCTTGATGCAAGGGCTTTGCTGCTTAAAGACTGCCTGGTAAAATATTTCAGCAACAAAAATCAATAAACCTCCTTCCAAATCCTGAGCATTCCATAGGATACTAAATACTAAAACTGGGTATTCCTTCATGAAAATAGACTTTTAGGTTACTTTGGCCAATAACTTTTAAGGGACAAAACACATTAACTTCTTCAGAAAAATTAAGTGTACAATCACTGGTATTTTTTTTGAGCCTTAAATTTTGTTAAAGTTTATAAAAGAAAAAAATACTAATCAAAACTTTATACTGATATTAAATCTCAAAGACATCAATTTCTAAGAAAAGACAATCATTTTATGTTTCAGAAAAATGAAATGAAGACTGTATAAAATATCTTTATCATGCTCTTGGCATTTTCATTTGATTTTCACATTTTTTTGAACTTAGTAATACCTTGTAATTCATCAGTAAATGGAGATACTGGAATGAATCATGCATATTCAATATGCACAGCAGATGTATTTATATACATAAAAATTTAACAGTTTATCCATATAATCTGTAACTCAGGATACCCTATAACATACTTATACAGCCAAAGACTAGCTCAGTGGGAGATTTCATCTTCAAAATGCATGTTTCCTAGCAACTCTCTTGAAATCAGAGTAGCATTTTTTAAATTTACATCAATCACTCGGAACTGTTGAGAATACTTAAAAACATCTCTTTCATCCTATGAATAAACAGTTCGAATCAAACTAGCAGCTGCAAAAGGAGAAAAAAGGAAAATCAATTCAATGTTTACTAGAACTTGCTGGTGGATTTTGGAACAATACATTTTTTGTGCCTTTTGGTTTTAAGCCTACACATTTCAGAACAGATGTTGGTGAGATCCATTGGCATTTTTAAAGGTTTTAGCCACCATCCCCATTTCAAAGATCCTCTGTGTTTTAAAGACTACTTTTCAAGGATACATACTCATGAGGTAGGCTTAGCTGTACTCTGAAGATTTTAACAGACAAGTAATGGTTTCATTCTATTGGTTTCATGACCTACAACTGAAGCATTTTTTCTGTAGTCTTCAGATTTTTAGGGAGAAAAAAATTTTTTTTGAAAGCTTAGTTTCTTGCCTCCTAATTGTCAGTTGATACTTTTCATACATGAGTTATCTATCAATGTTAGCAGAGCCTCAGAGTCACACAGCATGTACAGAAATCTCTCTTAACATCAGTCAACAAGGAGGGACACAAGGACATACACCATTAGAACAGCCTTTGTAAATCCCTGTGCCAGAACCACTACACCTGACATAAGAAATCATATTTTCCCAAAGCTACTCAGAATCTTATCTCATGATTGCACTTAGATTAAATCAAGGTGGATCAAGGAAGAAAATAGATTGGAAAATGGACAGGCAAATGGGACAAAAGGGTCTGGTTGTGACTCTTCTGGGTAACAGGTCCCTATTCTGTGTGCGTGTATGTGGATAGATGCACAGGTGCCCACCACTGGGATGTGACCATGAGCCCAGGTCTCTGTGGTGGCAGTAGCAGGAAACAACAGAAGGTGTCAGAGGTCTGAGTGGTGGCAACTGGAAAAGGGGCCACAGGCTTCAGGGATCCATGTACCCAGGGTGCCAGCAGCTATGGAAGCTGATTAGATATGTTAGTGTGGGTGTGAATGCCAGTGTGGGATTGCCAGCAGCCATAAAATAGCCAGCAAGTATAGCAAGAGGCTTGGAGCAGGTACTGGTGCTGCTGCCAGAGCTGGGGACAGCTGTGCATCCAGGTCCTGGGCAGGGTGGGTGCCTGAGGGCAGCTACAGCAGGGAGAGGTCCAGGTATGTATGCACATGTGCTTTCCACTAATGGATCCATCCTGATCAGCCAGGCAGCCTGAGGCTCTTGGGGCTGCTTCTGTTGGTGAGTGACTCTGCTGCTGTAGGTGGCCAGCCACACACTGAGCTGTGCATGCACTGGGAGCTGCTGAGCATCCCTGCAGGTTCTCACAGGCACAGGGAGCTGCTGCAGGTTCACCTTGCACAGGAAACCAGATCTGGCAATCCCCTCAGAAACAACCAAAAAGCTCACTGAAATGCATCTGATGCTGAATTCCTACAATGATGTGAAAGATAAGCTTCATGAGAGTGTGAGTGTATTATCTTTATATTGCAATATATTTGAAAGTGCCAGAATTTTACCTCTGAAATACAATAATGTCTGTATATGAAGTATGAGAATTATATTACAAAAACTATGACTAATCAGTTTAAGGACTGAATGCAGAGTAACTCTTTAAGATCACTTCTAAGCAGTAACAGGTCTATAAATAAAACCAAAAGGGAACGGTTTGATTTTATACATGCAAAACATTCTGCTTGGCTTTTTATACTTGAATAACAAGGAAAAACAAAACAAACATACAGATATATGAAAGCCAAAAGCCTGATCTACTGACATTTCTGTAAATATTTAAATATAGAATGAAAACATACAGCAAAATCACAAGAGGCAGTCACCAATTTGCAGGAATGAAGCCTAGAACACTTCATTTTAGGGATCTTGTTCCCATATTTTGGTGTCAAAAGATATATTTTGCTATGTAAACAGAGCTTAGGCATGTCAACCACAAAAAAAAGACCTCTCTCTTTAGTTATCAAAGTTGCATTAGGAAGTCCACTTCCTTCAACTAATTTCAAATATTAAAAATGTTTTAGTTGATAACTATTCTACTGAACAAAACATATGAGTCTATTCTCTCACAGATGTTATTTCACTATGGTGATAAGCCAAGAAATCAAAAGAACCTCACTCAGAAGATGCTAATTGCAAAGTCATGCTGTCATAGCTTGCAGCAACTCCATATTTTTCCATGCAACAGAATAGAGTCCCCACAAGACTTCATTAAACAACTGCCTACAGGTCCTGCACAGTTAATCTGTATTTACTGCATTTCTGACACAGACCTGACATGACCTCCAACATGGGGGCTGCTTTCCCTGTTTAGGAGTTTCTCACAAAACAGATATAATGAAAACTGAAGCAAATTGCGTCTGAAAATCCTTTCAGAATAGGAATCCTACCTGTTTTGAATAATAGCTCTGATTCGAAAGTATGAGAGAGTATGTAGTAGTGTTAGGGTTCTGTGCCTACTACTCCTGCTTTTCAGCACTGAACAAAGTTCAAATATACCATGTTTATAGTCTTTGCTTAGTAAAACTTGAACAGACAGTGAACATGCACTATTTTCCCTATTATGACCCAAAGTTTTTCATCTTTGGCCAAAGAGCGATACTTTCTAATTCTTGATTTCCAACTTATGCATAAAAATTAGATGATTTTTTATTATTATTATTGTTGTTGTTGTTGTTTATTTGGGGGTTATATATGACCAAAACTGTTCAACAAGCAAGGTTGGTCATTCAAGCTGTACTGTTAAGTACTCACACAATATTAATGTTCTGATTTTTCACTGTTTCGTACCACAACTGAAGGGCAAGAAACCCATTACCTAAGAAAAAAAAGCATATAACCACCTGCAGACATTGTTCTACCCAGGGAAAGCAAAGTAATCAGCATATATTCTAATATCTATGGTGATATGCTAGTGGATCTACAAATTAGGAGCATCCACACCTAAACGTCTTTCAAGGAAACAATTTATAAATGCTTTAATCCATTAACTTTTACACATACTTTCTATCATGCCTGCCTTTGTCCTTCTTCCTTGACCTTTTCCCCAAAGTGCTCAACTTTTCTTAATTGATAATTTAAATGGAGAAGCATGTAAGGTACTTTTCACATTCAATTTATTTGTAAAAAAAAAATTCGATAAAATCACCCCCAGTGTACAGCTGAAAGAACAAGAGAACAAAGTGTTACTCACAGTAACCAATACCAGAAATTAAACAGCATCATTACCTTCATTGGAATCTCTGTGCTTTCATACTGGAGATATGAGAACACAGTTTAGCATGTGTAAGAATATTTTAAAAGGCTATGTAGCTACCCAGAACTGCTGTATATCACATTCTGTGGTCTGCTTATGCATCTGTCAAATGAATCATTACAGCAACACAAATGTAGCCATTTACTATTTCCATTTCTCAAAATATTACAGTGAATCACCTTTTAAATGTACAGTGTACAATGCCTGTTCTGTAACATTCTTTGGGGGTATTTGCCTTCTTTTGGTTAAAAAACAAAAATTACAATCTCCATTACAGCACCAACAATATGAAAAAAAATCTTCTAGTGGGGAAAATAACTACAAAATATTCGATATACACAATTAAACTAACCAGGCATTTTGCATCACAGCTTTATATATCTACCTTTTTCTTCAAGTAAGAGAGTAGCTACAGAGTAGCTGTTAGTGCCACTATTTTATGCTTCGTGGCATATCTAAAGATTATTTCTTCTAGTACATCATTAGTATTTTTAAAAAAAGATGTTTGTGGTTGGCAATTTGGATTTATCCTGCAAAGAGTGAGAACCTACAAATAACACCAAATGCATCTGAATCAAATCCAGAGAGAGATGGTCAGATGATGGTCCTAATTGACCAATATCAAGAGCTCTTGGACTGCTTTATGTTTTAAAATAAATGTGACTCATCCAATGTCTCATAAACTTCACTGAAACCATTTGGCTAAAATAAAATGCAAAAACATATTAATAAATTAAAATAAATTCTGAGGAGGGTTATCTGAAAGTGATCATCTGCTGTTGTGAAACAATTTAATGAATTTGACTAAAATCTATATATTTTGAAGATATTTTGAATAACTTTGTATTCAAAACTGAATATGTACTTGAAGATGGTTCTAAGCTGTTGTTTTGTGTTTGAATCACCAACTTTTTGTTATTGATTTTGCACATTTAATTTTCATTTCCTGTGTGGTGTATAACCCACTTCTCTTCCTAATTCCCAACAGACACAGCTTAGACCTTACAATAACACTCAGGTGAAAGCAGCTTGACAGCCCTTGTTAACTGCTCTTACAGCAGGCATTGTAAAAGTTTCCTTCAATTCAACAAGAGACTTTATATCTTTTTGAGGCTATGTTTCAGGGTCACTTTGACACAGGAAACTTCCTTTCTGATGTCTTCCCTTTCAGAACTGTATGGATGTTCGTGCTGCCAGGCAGGCACACAACTGCAAGATACAAGCAAAGCTCTTAAGTCTTGGGTCTTTCCTATGTAATAGTGCCAAAAGAAGGACATGGAAAAAGAAATGACATTTCAGAGCAGGTTTTTGAGCTGTTCAGCTTGGTAATACTTGTCATTTGGAAGTAAATGTAAATTCACTCCTGGTATAACTGCAAATGAAAAAGATCTGTTTTTTTAAAAAACACAACAGTAAGTACAAAGCAGCCACAGTGTTCTTCCATGCTTAGAAAATCAAGGCATTCAGTGCAAAAAGGAATAAATTATGGAGGCCATAAACTAGAATGGGTGCTCTCTGGACAGCAGCAACTCTGAAAAACATCTAAGGGATACAGTAGACAAGCAATTTTACTGGGTTTTCCAGGACAATGCTGTGACTAAAAGAACTGCGTGACCTTAGGGATTAAATGACTAAGTACAATTACCATGTGAATTTACTTGGTAGAAATAAGCAAATTTGCTTGTAACTAGCATGACTCATATGTGAACACTATCAATAATTGTGATGCTGGGTGATTTTTATAAAAGAGACTTTAAAAAAAAAGAACATGGAGAGATGTAAAATATATACATATATACAAAAAAAGGAGCAGAGAGAATGCCTTATGGCAAGAACTTTGCTTGTTCAACCTGTCTGGCATACCAAGGAGATGACTGGGGAATATCCTGGTTACAGGATATAAGTATGGCTTGAAAATATGGGAGACAAAAGGGTACCACTGTCTTCTAGAAAAAGACATAATAAAACCAAAACTCTGGAATTCGATACTGGAATAATTTAGATGGGATATATGGTAAAATTTTAGCAAGGCATACAGTGACATTCCCAGCTCTTGAGGTCTTCAGTAACCACTAAACACTTTCTAGCAAGGCAGAAAGTGCCAGCACTGAGGCAGCTGGCTGAATCTCACTGACCTACCTCGGAGCTCTCACTGCCTTTCAAGACCTCGAGCTGCAGACAGAAGGCAGATGATGATATTCTGGCATGGTGTTTCCCCAGAGTGGGATCCTTTCAGACTGACAAGCCTTGTTCCCTGTTCCCAACACCATTTTACAGCACCTCCTTTTAGTGTTTTCCACAAAGGACACTGTGAGTCCAGAAAATAAAGTGCCATGCTCCAATGAGGTCTAAAGTAGATTATTTTTTAGGGAGCAGCAACTTTTATTGCTACTAACAATTAAAAATAGTCCAACCCACTTCTCTTCTGAATATTACAAACAGCTGTGGAAGCTGCAAACACAGCTGTGATCAGGAGATCAAAAATACAGAAAGAAATTATTGCAAAAGAAAAACTTCTTGATAATGGCTACATCAATTACAAAAGGTCTGGAGATGATATTGGGTTATGAATTATGGTGAAAGGTGTTCCATTTGCATAGAAATAAATTACCTGAAGAAAATAAGTCTCTATAGCCAGCACACTCATCATTTCATCAGCAGCAAGACAAAGAAACAGGCCTCCATGCATTACAGATAGATCTCACTCTTTCTCTGTTAAAAAAAAAACTTTATGGTACATTTTAAATTTATGCAATAGACCATATGTCAAAGAGTATTTAGAAACTTTAAATTTGACACTTCAAATGCTACAGGCAAAGATTTTCAAGACTGACTTCTATATCTATTATTAAAAATATAATTTTTAAGTATTTAAAAAAAAAATTTGGGTTTTCTCTCTCCTTTCCTTTTTTTTTTTTCCCATTTCCACCAATTAATTTAATATTGAGACTTCAAATCACATTACTCGAGATGCTGTTCACTCTAACATCTTCTACACTCCCACTCTTTACTGAAACACAATTCACTTCTTATGTCTCATTTTTTGGTTTTCACAGAATCAGAGAATCTCTAGAGTCTAAGAAACCTCCAAGATCATCATGTCCAACCCATGCCCTAACAGCACAACTAAACCATGGCACCGAGTACCACACTCAATCTTTCTTTAAACATGTCCAGGGATGGTGGCTCCACCACCTCCCCGGCCAGACCATTCCAGTACTTTATCACTCCTTCTATAAAAAACTTTTTCCTAATATCCAGCCTATATTTCCCTTGGCACAGCACGAGACCGTGTCCTCTCATTCTGTCAGTTGCTGCCCAGTGAAAGAGACCAACCCCCAGCTGACTACAGCCACCCTTCAGGAAGCTGTAGAGAGTGATAAGGTCACCCCTGAGTCTCCTTTTCTCCAGGCTAAACAACCCCAGTTCCCTCAGCCATTCCTCACAGGGTTTGTGTTCCAAGCCCCTCACCAGCCTCGTTGCCTCCTCTGGACACGCTCAAGCGTCTCAGTGTCCTTCCTGAACTGAGGGGCCAGAGCTGGACACAGCACTCAATGTCCTTCCTGAACTGAGGGGCCAGAGCTGGACACAGCACTCAATGTCCTTCCTGAACTGAGGGCCCAGAGCTGGACACAGCACTCAAGGTGTGGCCTCACCAGTGCCCAGCACAGGGGAAGAATGACCTCTCTGCTCCTGCTGGCCACACCATTCGTGATCCAGGCCAGGATGCCATTGGTCTTCTTGGCCACCTGGGCACACTGCTGGCTCATGTTCAGCTGCTGTCACCAGTGCACCCAGGTCCCTTTCTGCCTGGGCACTGTCCAGCCACACTGCCCCCAACCTATAATGTTGCAGGGGGTTATTGTGGCCAAAGTGCAGGACTCGGCACTTGGACTTATTAAACTTCATCTTATTGGACTCTGCCCATCCATCCAACCGTTCCAGGTCTCTGGCCATCCTGTAAGTGCTGTGTGATGAAACTCAATATAAAGTGGTTTGGGCCATTTTTCTTAAATTCAAGCACATTCAGATGTACAGGTACATGCATTCAAATTCTTGTCTGCATCTGTCTAGTGCCAGGAACCAGTAGCATCAAGAAGCAGCTTTTCGTACCTTTATTTACTAAACAAAAACTTCCTCCTATAGTTCTTTAGCATTGCTTATAGGTAATAGTTGAGTCCTTGGTATTCACCCCTTATGATAAGGCATGCTTTCAAATACTTCCATTATTCTCATGATTTTTCTATGAAGCCACTCAGATATTTTAAAATCTGCCTGAAAGGCAGTGCTTTCCTCAATCATACTGAATATTCCCTGTTTGACTGTAATTGAACATCAGAGAAGAATATTTACTCACAGCACTAAGATACTGATTATCTCCAAGACACCCCATGTCTTTTTTAAAGCCATTCACCTGATGGAGATGATAAACTAATCCACAGAAATGTCTGAATTGTACAATATCTACCTCGGGGAAGGGGAGAAACTGAACACCCAGGAATTGCTTGTTTGCTTATCTTTCCATTCTGTTCTGCATTGCAGTCATTCAGTATTAAGGAAGAAACCGTTCATTCCTTAAACCTGTTTTTAAAAATCACATGGCATGCTTTCGGTTCTGTGAAATGTAGTTAATGAACTGTGCACAATGATTTTCTGTTAGATCTTGGCCTTCCCTATTATTTAATTGGCAATTAGTTCAACACACTGCACCGCATGCACTGCTAATGTTACCACGTTACCCGGACAGAATGTATTTTTTCAGAAAGGAGTAAAAGCAAAGAAAAAGAGTATATGAAATTCCATCACTGGAAAGGATGTTTGAAACCCCATCACTACCAGCCCTGGGCAAAGACTAAAGAAGGACAGCTGATTGAAAATGACCTGTCTCCACAGGGAGCAACTTGCCAAAGGTCAGTGTGATGGTGAATAAAAGAACAGAATAAAGGAGGCTTAAAAAGTGACCACAGCATTCTTCAGATTTCTTGGCTGTAACCCACTTATAAATCTTACAGTTTTTATTAGTTTTCCCTCCTTTTAATGAAAACTGAAATGCAACACAACTATTTATATTTGCAATGTTTCTAGTTTCAATATAACACGTGGAGAATAAGGAAAGAAATTATGAATACATTGGCTGCTGCTTTTTCTGCATGAATAAGACCATTATGGCTTTGGACTATAATCTGAATTCTCAGACAAGTCAGTCTAAGTGAATCACAGATTTTGAAAGTGTCCTGAGAAGTCTCCTGATTCACCACTGTGCTACTACACCTTTTGGATAAGGTTATACAACTTAAAAACAGAAACAGTGCAGCACTGTACTAGCAGTATGTTTTAGCTGTACAATTTTCTGTTTGCATTTAAATAATTTTTCTAGAAGGTTTTGTGGGATAAGAAATGGCATTTCAAGAGTTAAAATAGAAAACAGATGATTTTAAGCACTGTATGGACTCTTTTTTTCCCAGGTAGAGAATTACAGGCAACAATCTGTCCCAATGTCTCATAGCAGATAAAGAGTAAGTGATGTATATAACTATTGTGCATCCCTGCCGTGATACAGCTGCTGCTTTTGTGTCACTAATGGACTCCTCTCTTGGCAGAGAAGGAATCTCCAGTCCTTTTTCAACAGGTGACAGGCAAAAATAAATTGCAAATCCTTGAGCTGGCCTGTCAGGGAGCCAATTGCCATTTCACCTGACCAGAATCACTCAAAAAGAAAAGCAAGGAGGAAGAAACACGACAGAAGAAGATGACAGAAAAATGACAGGAAAAAAACAACAGAACTGGGCAAAAAGGAAAAATGGATTCAATGCTGAAAATACAAGCAGTCTCAAAATAAAATTATACCCTCCTAGTAGTTGTGCTGTTTTCCTTGCTTTCTTTTTCATTTGATGGGAGTAAACGCAAAGATGAGGCCCCTGTGGATCTTTTCTGGTGTCTTAACAAAACACACTTTGCCCCTGGCAAGTTTTTACAGTTCATTATTTCAGTGATTTGGGTTTTAATGGAGTGCTGTATCTTATTCAGCAGTAAGTACTGGCATGAACTTGAGAGACATCATGGGTGGAAGAGGGGGAGGAGACAGACGGAAGGCTTTCTCATCCCTCCAATTGCAATACACTCAACAGCTTACCCAGAGGAGGGAAGGGTACTGGCCTCAGGGACAAAGGTGCAAAGAAAAAAGGGATAAACATGGTGATTTGGCTTAATAATATGCTGCCTACTATATCAAACTGGATTAGATACAGTTCATTTCCTGCAAAGGTTTCCCAAGCTTTGCTTTACGTTGCCTTGTGCCAAACAAGAGAGTTGTTTCCTGCTATCCCATAAACATGGGTTTAGTAGAAGGATATAACTTTAGTATGAAGCTGGCTGCTACATGGTCCTAATGGTGAGTCTCAGCATGTGACACCTCCTACTCTCAAGCTTGCTCATAAATTGTCCCCCAGTACCTCAGCTGGGCAAACAATGACACCCAGGGTAGATGACAAAGATCTCTCTCACAGATGTAATTTTACCACATGTAAAAGCTTAGAGCAAACCACTTAGACTGTTCAATGAGTGGCAGTCCTAACATAATACCCACATGTTTCTTTCCTTCAGAGTTTGCAGAAAGCATGCCAGTACATATTGTGGACAACCATGGAGGGTCTGTAGTCCAATCCAGGTAGCTGCAATCTTCCCAGAGAGCAAGGTCTCACTAGGGACAGCCTTCCAGGGCTCTCAGGCAGGCTCCGGCCGCCGGGCAGCCATAGCAAGGTACAGCCAGTGCCTGCCAGTGATTCAGCTCTCAGCAGTGATTTCAGCTCTCAGCAGTGGTTTCAGCTCTCAGTAGTGATTCAGCTCTGCCTTGCGAGGTTCTCCCAGGCCAACGCAGGGACAGAGAGACAGAAGAACTGCGTAGCAGTTCCACAGGGCAGCTTTATTACCCTGCAAAGGGTGGCCAGGGATGGCAGCTCCCCCTGAGCAGGGTTAACTCTGGGGTATTTATGGGGGAAAGCAGGGGTGGTATCAAGGGGAAGAACCAATGGGTTGGAAAGGTATACAAAGCATTATGGGTGCCTTTTTCTGACCTGAGAGGGGACTGCCTCATCTAGGTCCTCTCTCTCCAGGGGGAGGGTTGAGATCAGCTTATCACATTCCATTCAAGGGATATTCCTCCAGGGCAAGGGCTTGGCAGGCTCATCCACCTCCACAACATATGATGTTGCTGGTTTTGTAATTCGCAGTGTAAGGTGTTTGATTTGATTTAATTTATATGTAAAAATGAAGTGGAAACATAATTGAAAATCACCAATTTGCTTCCAGCTCTTCTCTTCATATTTGAATGGGTATAAAATATGAGTCATTTGGGAAAGAAAATGAGTGGCACCACTGGACGCTTGCCTGCACAAGGGTCAAATGATAGGAAGCTCAGACAATGTACCCATCAGCTGCTCAGGTTCCTGTCCTTCACCTGGCATTCCACTAAGCTTTCTGCCTTTGCAGCCAACAGTAAATAATAACAGAGTTGTGGATTCATACACAGACAGCTTCTATCAGGAGGGAGTGGCTTATATTACCCAGATTACACAGAAGCAGGTCCTCAGGGAACTTTAAATGTTTGCAGCTCCTGACATGTCTGGTATCCTGCTCTCCATCACAAAGAAACCTACCAGCTTTTTTCAAAATGTTTTATTAGAAAAAAAAAAATTAATTGCTCTCTATCAGACCTGAAACCACTTTTCAGAAGCTTCCCCTAAAACTTAATTTCAGGTAAGAAGACAAGGTTGTATCAGTATTCTTATTCTCAAGCACAGAAACACAGGGCTGGCACTCATTCATTGTCACAAAATGGGGGAAATAGCAATGTCCAAAGATGTGCTTCTGTCTGCCTCTAGAACTGCTGTGCAGGAAATTATTAATAGAATTGAAAAAGAAGAGCTGGTACTGAACAGTACTAAGCATCTAGGTAGTAAACTAGTATACTAAGTAAACCTGGTATACTGCTAAGTATACTAAGCAGTAAACTAAACAGTAACAAAGTCTCTAAATAAAAATAAATAATAAACAAACTGAAAATAGTCTTAAAAGTATTATGTTCTTAGCATAAGGCTGCAGATTACATGGAAAGAAGACAAATACCATTTTTATAACTGGGACCTATAAAGAGTATTTGGTACAAATTGGGAAGTTGTTCAAATTCACATATTTTCAGATATGATACAAGATTTATCAAAGTATATAAAAGTTGAAAAGGTTGTATTAATATCAAACTGTATCTTCTCTTAAATCTCAAAACTCATTTGACTGATAATGTTTACATTTATAAAATGTTGACTGGGAGCTTGAGGACTCAAACCACCTCACTGTGCCAAGTTTGCCATTAAGAAGAACAGGGTGAATTGCTCAGACAGAGCTGGTCTGATTCCATGCCATGCCAAAAAAAAAAAAATGCTTACCACAGATTCTGGGAATGCCCTTGACAGAAGTAACTTCTGCTGTTCTTGAACTGGATCTTGGTATTTTGCACATCTATTTGAACACATTCCACAGGCCCCTAACCCAGTTATGAGACTGAGCCACAAGAAGCCTCCCTGAGACCTTCACCCGTTCCCGTGCTGACCCTTGGGCTGGGGACTATGCTGCACTCAGGCTCTTGCCAGAGAAATGCTGACCTGACCTTGCCTTGCTGATTTCAGTCCGGACTGGCAATTCAGACTGCCAATCCAGACTCTTGCCTGATTCCTGATTTCCATCACTGGACCTCCTCTGCTCTTCTTATTCAGTTATAAATAGCAAGGTTTATGTCTACATATATGTACCTGAGTATGTTTTCAGTCATAAAAATGGAAGGATCTGCATGTTTGCATGTGCCTGTGTGTATGAAAGGGGAGTGGGGAAGGCTGTCACAGCAGGCTGAGTATGTACAGGGGGCTGTAACGAGGTGGTGTGTGTGGGCAGCACAAATGGTATTGGTGTCATTGAGGACACTGGCCCTGCCTTGGCTCATGCAGTGCCTTCCCCTGCCGAGCAGCCTGCTCTTCCGGGCCCTGAGAAATTGCATCACCTCCTTCTGAAAGTACACAAAGAGCTGAGCTTGTAAACAAGGGGAAAGAAACACAGAATAGGTGATTTTTATAGAATGTAACAATTTGCGTCAGACATTATGAGGTCAAGGAAAGACATTTTGAATTTATTGTACCCAACAGCTTAAATAGCTTATTACATTTAAGTTAAGATGAAGACAACTGGCTAGCTTTCATAGCAATGAGACACTTCCCTACTCTGCATGTCTGCAGGAAATAAAATGAAATTAAGAGTTTAAAAATTTCCTCTGCTCTCTGTAAGCATCCAAAGGATTATTACTGTTCATTGCCAGCCAAACTTCAAGTTCCATTTGTAGAGCCAGAGAAGAACTCCAGGACAATCACTGAAGCATTATCCATGCTTTTGTAATCGTGTGGCAAGTTTCCTATGTCATGAAAGCAGCTGGAGACTGCTTACTTCCAAATGCCCCAATGCCAAGTTTGTTTGTCCCAGTTTCAGAATGTTACAGCAAAACAAAGCCAATTCACACACTTTATTTTCTAGTTTTCTGCAACACTTCCATCTTTACTAGCCTGTTTCAAACTGAAGATGATTTTTATCAAAAAGGTAGTTGTTCAAAAGTTAATTTTGGAGATATCCATTAATCAATGTTGTCTACTGCTAGTATGCAAGACATTTGATGACACCCCTGCTGTTAACTGTCTGTAAAAGTGCACATAAAATAAAAAAGGAAAACGTACATGAACAATAAAAGATAAATCAAAACCATTTGTTTTGCTTGTTTAATGCTGATCTTGCTTGTAAAAATTCCATCATTTTATTTGACCGTGAAAGTGTTAAAAGCATTCTACCTTTACTCATTGTAACAACAAAATTATTCTTTTTTTTGCAAGTCTAAAAAAGTTAAGGGAAAACAGTAGTGGTGAGAAAAGTGTATCCTCTTTAAGCTGATGTTCTGACAACACAATTGCCACTACTCTGCACACACTGATAGAAACTATCTACCAACTAATCTTATGGTTTCCATACATTGAGGAATTAGAATAATACTTGTACTTAATAAACAAATAATTTTAAACTACTTATAAACAGTTGTAGTACTTACTTCAAGAAAGAAAATATGTATCCACAGAGACACTCATTCAGGTGCACATTCATTCTATGCTCCTGCTTCTTGTTTCAAAAGCTGAAGTCCTCTATGTGGCTTAGACTGCACTTCATACATCCTGTGTTTTCCTTTCAAGTGTTATGTCACTTTATAAATCCTGCTATAGTTCCTATCTTTCCAGGAATACCTAAAAACTCAGCAGTCACAGTTCTGTATCTCAGTGTTCTTTGTATTATCATCCTATGTATCACCACCACCATTATATTCCTTGTTTGACACCCAATCAGGCCTGAAGAAATGGACAATTGCTTTCCAAGGAAAGCAACCACATTAACACAAACTTTCACTTAGTGGTAAGGTAGTAAAAAAGAAACCTCTTTTTGTATAGATGACTGGTACACAGCCTTTTAGTTCCCTCCTGAGCCTCTAACTTTTCCTTGTCGTTCAGTCTGTAATGAAGGATTTCCCACACATACTTTTTTTTTAATGTCACAGGAAACCAACTGCTTATTTTAAAAAAGCACAATAAAAAGGCCTGTCTCTACAATTTAAAATAAAATATAGGAAATATATCTTTTGGCAGTGCAACAAAAGACTCACACAAACCCACAAATTGTCTCTCAAAACTAAACTATAGTTTTTGCAGCAATAAATTAATATTCAGTTCAGGAGGATCATCTGCATTACAAATGTCAAAACAAACCTAAACTAAATAAGGAGACACTAAGGATGGAAGTTAGATCCTACAATCTATTTTGTTCTGGTCTCTGGAAATTAGAGAGAAGAAATATCTCATAGGCTACAAGCCCAGGGTGAAGTAACTGGACTTACCTGTCATAGCTGCTAAGTGCTGACTGGTCTGTGCCCTCCTCAAATATTTAACTTTCAGGAGACAGTTCTCACTGTTCTGCCAGGAAATGACTGCAGCAATGCACAGCCAATGAAGGGTGCTGACATGAAAGGACATTTTGTATAGCAAGAAAATCCAGGAGGCTGCCCATCTCCAAGAGGGGACAGAAAATGCTTTATAACACCTGTTGTGGTATAACCTGCTTCTTGTCATGGTGGAAATAGTTGCAATGCCTCTGCAGTTCACTTCTTTGTTGTGAAGTATATCAGACATGATGGTGATAGTGTTTTTGCTGGATCTTAAGGTTAAGACAATCAGGCATTTCCAGCAAAGTTCACACCTTCCCACACTGAGTTGTTCAGTGATGGCAGAAATCTGCCCATCCCCATCTACTGCAGTTTGGTGGGCCTGCAGGCCACCCTAGCAATGCTTTCTACAAGCAGAATTTGCTTTTAAATATGCTGTAAGCATGAAGGGGAACATTATGAAATGTGCTGGACAGTGCTAGAAACAGAAGTCTTGAGTGGGTTAAAAACAGTAGGGGAAACTGGTAATTCCACCATAATCCCTTTCTACTGTCTTCTGAAGAAGAGAAGACAATTGGCAAAGCATCTCATCTGCTGCAGTCAGCAACATCAGATAATTGCAATCAAGTTTCCTAGGATGGGACTCTTTTCCATTTACATGCTATAGACTAAGGTTTTACTGTAAATGGTATCAAATTTCCCTATGTAACTAGCTGAAAGCACCTCCAATCCTTCACTGTCTCAGCTTTATTATCTTACAGCTATTCATATTTGGACATTTATTCCACTTTATTATCATTGGCACAGTTACACAAAAATGGCACCTTACAGTGATCCTTACACATAGTCATTTAGACTGAATTTGGAGACTGAGTCATGGCAAAAACTGATTTGAATAGAGCTTTGTTCATTTAAACTGGAGGATGAACAGTTCCAGAAGTGGAGCATGGAGTCCACTTCTTTGATTACTGTGATTTCAGTAACTGCACTGCTGTAATTTCTCAACAGTATCCAACAGTACCTTCATGTGTGTTTCTGTAAATAATTTTGGTAGAAACAGTAATTTCAGTAGAGTACAACTGTTGAGAAAATACCTATTTTATGGAGAGACATTTGCAAATGTTTGAGAGAAATGGGACTGAATACTAGCAAAAGGTATTTCAATAATGAACTATTATAAAACGGTTATAATATAATTAGGTAATAAACATAAATTAGTACATTTGAAGACAAACCTGTCTTAAAAACTTGCTCCTTGAGGATTTTTCCCTAGGTGATATTAGGATTTGTGCTGGAATATTCTTTTCTGCCATGTTGGAATTGAGAATATGAGTGGACTTGAGTGTTGCTAAAAGTGACACATCTTACCAGTAATGACATTTAGGTTATATTTTGCTTTGATTCTTTTTCTTTGTCAACACATCTTTCCAATAAATTGCTAGTGTTAAGAAGATTTATTCTAACAACACTGACAGAGATAATAACACTAACAGTTTGAAAAATAATATAGAAACTTACCTACACTGCTACAGGGTCCTAATTTGTGGAGTTTAGACCTAAAGTTCCCTTAGTCAGGGAATAAACAGGAATTAATCAGCAATAAACAGGAAATGTCTGTTCTGTTTTGTTAGAAAATGTACAGGACGCTGGTTATCACCATAATTGGGGTATAAACACTCAGCACAAGCCCCAAGATTTGCTACAGAAGATGTAACATCCTATAGTTTATAGTAGCTATTTGCATGCCATACAGACTCAGTGGAAAAGCAGCACTATGGTAAAATATCTATTCAAGAAAAGCATTCATGGTCTGGAAATTTAATTAAAAACAGCCAATGATTTTAAACATGCTTCTATTTTTTTTTTTAAATAAACTAATCAAGTTAATGCTTAGGAAATCACTTTTTAATGGGTGATTTTTCAAATGCATATCTGTTACAGTTGCATAATCTAGAAGCAATGGGTAATACTCTGAAGCACATCCTGAAGGCCTGCTATTACAAACTTAAGAGCAGTCATTCAAGACACCGTCTACAGTTGGAGGATAGAGATCTCCTGACTGCAAAAACACTCAGCCTACCAAAGATCTAAGTGTCTCAGTGGGTGCTTGACTGTCTTCTTTCACTTGCCCCTCCTATGAGTGGCAAAGCAGACTATACACCTGGCTCATGCAACTCACTTGGATGGATAAAGTTAGGTGTGACGAGCCTGGTCCCTGGCTCCTAACATTTTGATATATTAAAAATGACAGGATTTTTATCTTCTATTCCTTTTAGGAGCAAATCTGCAAGGAGTCAGACAAAGTGCTTATAAAGAGCATAGTTTTGAAACCATTTCTGATTCAGTGACAAAGGTCTGGTTTCCAGTTTTATCTTCTCTGATACGTAGCATGTCTGTGTCTACACAGTCTCAGTTATGGTTCCTCTCAGAAAGAATAGGGCATTCAATAAAACAATGAAGCTGAAAAATGGAAATAAATACGTGATTTCTCACTTTGCAGAACTAGACTCTTCAATAAGATCGTGTCTTGACAGAAAAAAGAAATAAAGTACTATAATTTCTGCTTGAGAGGCTACTTTCAGGCTTTTTTTATATGCAAAGCCCTACTAAAATCCAATATTCCTAGTTCTGCTGATAGTAGTACAAAGACCCAAAAACACTAAGTTATTGAGAGAAAAATCTAGCCTTTAAATGCTCTCATTTACAGGAAAACAGCAACCTCACAAACTGCTGAAATTATTTTTGAAAATGTATGCATTTAAAAACTAGTCACTCCTTCCAATTGATATAATTCACCTAGAGGGCAGCTGAATGCCAGACAATTGTTACTGCCATGAAATTTTCATCTAGTAAGTGTGACAATTAACATCCTAACTGCATTTGTCTCATGCTAATGCTGAGTATCAAGAGACCAAATTGAGCACAACCTGTTAAAAACCTGAAGAGAAATCTAATACAGAAATAACGGTTGGTAGCCAGCTGAGAGATTTACAGCTGAGATTTACAATTTCTCTTACATAAAGTAGAAGGATATATGGTTTCAGCTTCTGCTGTCAACACTACAAATAAACATGAATTCATCCCTAATAGGCACTGCAGGAAGCCAGCTATGCAATCTTAATGATCCTAGACTCTTTTGCTAAAGTATACAGTTCATAATCTCAAGCAGATTCCACAATTCTATGTCAATTAGGATATCATGCAGAGCAACAAAAAAGGCAACACCAGCTGGAGGCAGTCATTGAATCTCAGTGTCAATGCAGCAGTAAAAGAAATCCTGTTCTACCAAAATGAAAAGTATAAAACAAAGATAAGATGAATTGGGTCAGGTCGTAAAGCAATCCCTAACTGCCACCTTCAAATGGCTGAGTGTTAAAGATCTTTGGGTAACTTGCAAGTCAGCAGATTGGGAGCTGTCTAACTGGATGCCACCACCGGATGTCACTGGTGCTTCCACAACAAGCTGCTGAACAGGCATTTATCAGGCTGCACAGCTTGGAAACGCAGTACTGGGAGTTTGAAATACTGTCATGTTAACACTTTTCTCTCAGATGCTTTTCACTTTCATAATTTCTCAATTTACTCCAGAAGCTGCAATTACTCAGTAAGCCTCAATAATACATGAAGAAGTGAACAAAGAAAAAAATAATTTTATAGTTAGCAACCATATTGCTGCAATTATTCTAATCCTAACATCATATTTTGTTTTCCTTTTAAGTAGGTATAGCAGGCCTTCTGGAATATCCTCTGTTGTACTTAGACTCTTCTGTCTATTCATCACAGAATTGAACATTTCTGTATTATGTGCTAGCATCTTCATGTTCTACCACACCATGAATTTTAATGGCCAGGTAAAATGTGATACACACTTACCACAAATCTAAACAGCAGGTTTTTGCAATAGATGGATCCCAACAGCTAAAGATAGAAACCACCAAACTTTATGCATCTACTGATATTTTTGTTTGGAATTCAGTCATGATACAACCTTCCTTTCACCTAAAATGATATCGCTATAATGAAAGTGGTATTTTGCTCTTCTGATTATTTTTTGTAGTCCACTGACAAATCTCAAAAGAAGGGAAAAAAACACCCTAATCATATAAATGTTGTATTAAAGCATCCTCCTCTGCTGATTGGCTCTGTGAAGAAGTAAATCCAGAAACTCACAAAACAAAGGATACTGGAGACCTACATGCAGCCTCTACCCACAGCTAATAGGGCACCTCCCTGAAAAATACTGTTTCCTTCAAGAATCTCTTTTTGTAAATTAATAAGCAGAAAATAAGGGGGGGGGAGGGGGAAGTGTAGACATAATAGGTTGGTTTTGACAATGGAACAAGGGTACCAGAGGGAGATATTTTGCTGTGCAGCAGATCCATAAGGGTGACGAAAGGAGGCACAAACACTGAGATGATAAAGAGTGCTGGAGATAAAACACTCTTCAAGGCAGTAAGATCTAAGCTATCTGTGAAGAATTACAGAAGATCATGACTCCAAGTTACGGAAAGTAAAATGGTAAAATAGCAGATGAAATTCAGTTCTGATAATAGCAAGTGATAAACATTGGGAAAAGTAACTGCATATACAGAAAAACAGGATCTAAATCAGCCATTACCACTCAACCTCCCCCATATTTTAGCACAAGTAAAGTCTCCAAAAATATCAATCCAGTTCTCAGCAGCAGTCAAAAGGAATAAGACTTGGGAATACTACTGGTCCAGTTGCAGCTATGTTGAATTTTAGATAAAGGCAACTGTAGTTTCAGAACCAGAGGTTATCTCATATGGGTGGAAAAAGCTAAAAAGCCTTCAGACTTTCTGACTCTTCTCTGGCTCTTAGCAGTAGCAGCAGCCTTCCAAGCTTACTACAAGCTGAGAACAATAATTTTGAGTTCAACTTAACCATGTCATGCAGTTACACCATGTTGAGCAGAAAGGGGGTGTTAAGTATGCTAACTGTAACGGGCAGCTTTAAATGAGCTCTGCAAACACCCTGTGTGAACTTGCTTTGATGGAGAAAGAAGCCTCACACTGTCATATACCCACAGATGTCACATACAGCCTTCCAGGAGAAACCATACAGAATAATCATTTAAGAATAGTAAGCCACATGGAAAAATGATCCTACCTCATGCATTTTTTATCTGTTTCTACTACTCAAGCAATACCTTGGCTTTGCTAAGCTCCTGAATAGGAGCAGCCTCTCCTCACAAAGGCATATGCTGCCACTGGAATCAGCTCACGCTGGGGCAGCAAACGCAAGGCTTGGTGACTATCTGCACAACCTGCAAACAAAAGTGCTGCTCCAGCAAGAGCCACCCAAGTCCCACATCTGCAGGGCTGCCTGTAAGTTTGATACAATGTACCAAATGCCCTTATCACAGACGCCTATGTGGCTAACACTAAAGGACCATTTTGACAAGAACAAACAATTTTCCTTCTCCAATCAGTGGAGCTAAACCAGTATGAGCATTCTTGCTGATTTGCAACCTGAAAAAAATAATTTGAGGACAACACATATTAGCGCCTTGCTATTCTGAGGAACTGGAGAGACTGACATTTTACATGCAGGCATCCTCTCGTTATGTCTAGCTCACATTCTTTCAGATGGACAACAGGCTACAATGTAAGTGAAATTCAGCATGCACGGACAAAGGGATATTATTCAGACTACAGTGAGACATTAGCTTCTGCTTCCTCATTTAGAAAATGATCACTTCAATTTCTAAAAGCTTCAGATTCTCTTGGATTTATCTACTTTCTACCCCCTCCAGCTCATGAAGAAAACAGCTATCTTTCCTTGAAGCCATGGCAAGGTCACTTGCTGCATACTGGGAAGAGAAAACTGGCTGCAATTAATGGATATAAGCACAAACACTCATTCTCCTCACTTGAGAAACTGAGCTGTTGCTATCAATTACACGTATTTAGCTTTTCCCTGGCAAGCATAAATGCTTGCATACAGTAATTACAGCTGCTCTGATGTCCCCAGAAGGAAGTAGGGGAAGTAAAATAAATCATAATAATTTGTTTTCATTGCTTCCCACTTAAGTTTTATGCTTTTAATTACATAATGTTACAATTAATAATTTAAAGCTTTTTTTAAAAAAGAAAAACAGTTTTGTAAACTTAGGCCACAAAATGCTGTAGCTTTGTTAAAGCTTCTTAAAATCTACTGCATTGCTTGTGGGCTCAGAATAAATAACTTGAGACTCATGGTTAAGCATCCTAATTGATTTGATAGACTATATTTCATATATATGTATTATGTCTACGGAATTTACCACTGTAATTAATGAAAATGCAGCAAAATACATTATTTTGCACCATATATGTTTAGCAGTTAAGACACAACTGAAATTTACTTACTAAGAGGTATTCCTCTGTAATAATTCTTTGTGTACAGACTAAAAACCACAGCATTTTTATATTCCTTATGTATGCTATATTCTTTTGCAGTCATTGATGCTACATGTACAGTAAAAGTTAATTATTAGGAATTGAACACGGTATGTAATGATATTGGTTTTTGTGGAATAAAACAGCAAAAAAATCAAGGTATATGTTATGAGAGAAAGCAGCAATTATTCTTTTAAAAATTAAATCTTCAATGGAATGGTAACTTAAAACTGCATATAAATTCTAGTATTTGTTAAGTGTGATATACCACGCAAGATTAGTTGTATTCATTAGCAGGAAACCATCCCTCCCATTTCTGCTGAAGTTCTTTGAGGGAGCCAACAAGATAATCAACTTATTACATTAACATTAACAGCTCATTAACAGTGAAAAAACCTCAAAGCCGGTTAAGCGTTACCAGGAAAGAAACAGAAGCCTCAACAGGAAATGTCATGATGCCATCCTACAGACAATTCAAACAGTTCTGGGATTTTCATTCTCCTCCACTCCAAAATACTGTATGTGGAAGGGTACCAGTGATGGACCCTGCACTAACCCAGAAGCAGAGAGGAGGAACCAGCACAAGGGACCTCACCCCACACCTCAGGCCACCTGCACTTCTGGTGATGCACTTCTGCCCAGCTTTAGTGTGGTGGCACAACTGAACCCTAACCCTGCACTCTCTGCTGAGGACTCAGCTGTCTGTGGTGCTGAGCCCCACAGCCCAGCTGTTCAGCCACCACTCCAGGTGATTCATGAAGAGGGACAGGAAATTGTAAATGCGACCTACAGTTAATATGAGGTAAGAAAAGTGCAGAAAGTGGTGTTATTGTTGAGAAGATAAAATATAGCAGCACAGTAGTTCATAAGAAAAATATAATGGTTTAGAACTGTTAGGTTTTTAAGGCTTAAACCCCCAAGGTTTAAAACCCCAAGATTAAAAAACAGGATTTGGAAGATGGCAACTCAGGAACACTGATGATAATAAATCATCACTTCCTCACATGGCTGATGCCCACTGTGGAACACCAGGACACATGCAACATCCTTTTGAGAGTGGTATTTCATGGCTTTTAAGTTCTATCTATTGCATACATTAAGTAATAAATTTGAATTCCCGAGCTCCATATATCCGGTTTTCAGAGTCTCTTGAGGAACAGGTTGCTCATGCAACGTGTCCCAAAGAGAGTATTCATTTAAAATAAAGATGCATGTGAAGCACAAGTCTCACATTACTTTCCTCAAAAGAAATTCCATTTGTGTACTGCCCATGCCTTTACAGGGAAAAAGGAAAATCTGGCGATTACTATCAAAGATCACTCCACAGCAGGCATGTGTAATGTGGATCTCACTACTGATTATGTAAGGATGTCAAGTTTCTTTGAATTAATTCAAAAGCAATTACACAATCAAGCAATACAGAAATCTCTAAAACAAAATTAAGCCCAAAGATGGCAGCTGTGATTTGGGAATTCCCAAAGTAACAAACTTCGGGGATAGACAGAATATTGTAGGAGTACATTACGCAAACTTTTCCATTTTTTTGTCATTCTTCCTTCTTTATATTCTATTTCAAAGTCCTGGAGAGAAAATACTAGGCCAGATAGAAAAACTATTTTAAAATCTTACATAATTCCTATTTCCACACAGCTTTGATAGTATGCACTCTGTATACAAACCAGTAAATCTTATATACATACCCATTTGCATCCAAAAGAAATAAGCAGTAGTTTTTTGTTTTCCTTTCATTTTTCTATTACAAAATATGAGCTTTTTCAGAGGTAGCTTCTTTGACTTTGCTTGTCATGTCCTCATGCCAGATGAGGCTGCCTCAGCCAGATGACTGACTTCACTCAAGTACTGCATACAAGTTAGGTGTTATTATATATATATATGCTATAAAACTTCTTGATACACAGTAAAACACTCAAATGTCAGTGTCAAGAAAAGCCAGGATAACCAGGCCTCTTAGTTTAGCCACAATTGGACTGGAATACATGTCTCTTCCCTGCAAGCTCAAAGGACTACCTAGCACAGACAATTTACTTTCAAGACAGAATATTTTTGTACTCTCCCCTCTTCAGTCTGTACTAAAATGACAAAATAAACTGAACTCAATCCACAGTTGTGTATTTACCATAAGCTTAAACTTCTAGCATCAAACGACCAAATGCTGGCTGTGTGGGATACTGTCTCCTCTCAAGAATTCTGTCCTGTGATTACACAAGCTCCCTGGTAAAGGGAGAATTGAGCTGGGAACAACAGGGTCACAGCTTCACTACAGAACTCCAGGCATTACCACAGGAATAAGCATGGCTGCCTATGGTGTCTCAAATAGGGCCAGATAATCTAAAGCAACTGCAATTACTTTTTGGATGCATGAGGTTTGTATGACAACCCACACAATGATGGACAGGCCTTTGCTACACACTGACAAAAAAATTAGTCCTCCATGGAAAAAAAAAATTTCTAAAAAAATTAGCCGTCTATGGAAAACCATTTTCTAAGAAATGTATTTTGGTTTTCGGAGGAGGGGAAAAAAACCACTGTTCAATCAGGTAATTTCAAAGCCAGTAACTAAATCAAATGGATTTTCAGGACACTGAAATGAATTTCTTCTGTTAAAAGCCCACATGAACATCTATCACTTCACCTGAAGTCAGTCATTTTACCACTGAGATTTTTGTAAAGAGAAAAAAAAAAAAAGGTTTTTCAGTCCCCTAATTATCACATAATCACGATTTTATTTCCACTTGGAGAAAAGACCAGAGGCAAAAATATTTGTGTTAAGAAGGGTTGTCTAAGAAGATAATTAGTGTATGGAAACATTGATGATCTTTCTTGATGATCTGGGTGAGGAGATTGAATCTACCCTTGGCAAATTTCCAGACAACAAGAAGTTAGGTCAGTGTGTTGATCTGCTGGAGGATAGGGAGGCCCTGCAAAGGGACCTGGACAGGCTGGATTGATGGGCTGAGACCAACAGCATGAGGTTGAAAAAGACGAAGTGCCAGGTCCTGCACTTGGGTCCCAACAACCTCAGGCAGCGCTACAAGAGGAGGGAAGAGTGCATAGAAAGTTGCTGAGAAAAAAGGGCCTGGAGGTGCTGGTTGACAGTGGCTAAACATGAGCCAGTGTGTGCTCAGGTGGCCAGTGGCTCAAAAAGGGCAGTGGCATCCTGGCTTGCAAGAGAAATAGTGTGCCCATCAGGACAAGGGCAGTGATTGTCCTCCTGTACTTGGCACTGGTGGGGCCACACCTTGAATCCTGTGTCCAGCTCCTCACTGTAGTTCTGACTACAGGAAAGGCATTCAGCTGCTGGAGCGTGTCCAATGAGAAATGGAGTTGGTTAAGGGTCTGGAGTTTGTGTCCTGCAAGGAGCAGCTGAGGGAGCTGGGGTTGTTTAGCCTGGGTAAAAGGAGGCTGGAGGTGACTTTATTGCTCTCTACAACTACTTGAAAGGAGGCTGCAGACAGGTGGGGGTTGGGCTCTTCTCCCAAACAACCAGCTTAGTCTTAAACTGTGCCAGGGCAGGTTTGGTTGGATGTTAGGAGAAATTTCTTCACAGAAAGGGTGATTAGACATTGGAATGGACTGTGCAAGAAGGTGGTAGAATCACCATTCCTGCAGTTATTTAAGGACAGACTGTACGTGGAACTCACTGCCACGGTCATGTTGACGTGGTGGTATTTGGTCATAGGTTACACTTGATGATCTCAGGTCTTTTCCAGCCTGCTTGACTCTGTGATTCTGTGATTGGGCACTAGCAAAGTGGGAGTGCCTGCATTGACCTAACAGGAGAGCTTGTATGTGATCCAGTGTCAGGTATAACTTGTAGTTCCTGTTTTAGTAAACTCGGGTTCTTAAAGGTAGGTTAAAAATTCAAATATGGTATTTTCAACAAAAATTACTTGCACTTTAATGTCGTGAATCTACATATCCATTTGGAGTTGAATGGAATTAGCTTGTGAGGATTTTTGAAAGCTTAATCATGTTTACTTAAGGATTTGAGAAACTGACTTTAAAGGCTCAGAAAAGTTTCTTGCTTCTTGAAGCTGCAAATGATATAAATACCATCTCAGGGGCAGTGCTCCAACCTCTAAAGGTCCAAAGGTGACAAAGCAAATCCACTGACATTTATCTTCAAGACACCCATTATTGGAAGGCTTCCATTTGATATTTAACACTTCCAATCTATCCATTTTCTAATTATACTGATCTCATACTTTACTGTGTGCTTTTGGCAGTATCATTAGATTTACGTGTAACAACAAAAAAAAAAAGAATCTTTAACTTATAATTTTAAAACAGAATCATAGAATATCCTGATTTGAAAGAATCCCCTAAAAATCATCAAATCCAGCACAGGACTATGCCTAAGAGTCACAACATGTGCCTGAGAGCACTGTCCGAACACTTCTTCCACTTCGTCAGGGATTGGTTCTGGGACCACTTCCCTGGGGAGCCTATTCCAGTGCTCAACTACCCTCTGGGTAAAGAATCTTTTTCTAATATTTAACCTAAACTTCTCCTTACAGAGCTTCAGACTGTTCCCTCAAGTCCTGTCACTGGTCCCCCCAGAGCAGAGATCAGTGCCTATCTCTCCTCTTCCCCTCACAAGGAAGTTGTAGAGTGCAAGGAGGCTTTCCCTCAGTCTCCTCTTTTTCAGGCTGAAGAGATCAAGTGACCTCAGCCACTTCTTGTATGGCTTCCCCTGAAGGCCCTTAACCGTCTTTGTAGCTTTCCCCTGGATGCTTTTTAATCACTAAGTATTTTTCTTATATTGTAGCTCCCAAAACTACACAAAATATTCAAGGTGCAGCTGCCCCAGTGCAGAGCTGGGCATGGACAATTGGACAATTTAGTTAAGTTCTGTGATTTTATTTTTTTTTTTAATTCCACAGAGTTTTAATATCAAGCATCTGTATAGATAACTCTTACAGCAATTTCTAACCTGTCCAGGCTGCATTTTTGGGGAAAATATACTGATGCATTATATAACTTGACATCAGAGAGGAAAACATCCTCATCCAAACACCTGCTTGCAGACAATCATTTGAGACTCTGCAGTCTAGGGAAGCAGACCCAGCCTAGGGAACTGACATAGTCTAAAGCATGGCAGATCTGCAAAAGCCTGAAGCACTAAGAACACACAGAGACAGGCCCAGGGTCTGGCCTCACTGCACTGCCAGCTTCCTGTGGTACGCTACTGTGCCCAGTTGTGATCTGTGGTGTAGGAATGGCCTACATACTTCATGTATAAGCATTAACTAATATTTATAGCAAACAGATGGGTTGGAGGAGATTCCAAATGCCTGAAGCTCTTTTTTGTCCTCATCCAGCTCCTGCATGGAGCATCTGGAAGCTGTACTCTACTGTTTTAATTTCTTTTGAACTAAACTTCCCTCTGCTCTTGTCCTATCCATTTCCTTTTTCATACTCTGCTTGTGACCCTTTCTGCACATGTGTGTGTTTTAATTATGAATCTGCTTGAGTAGGGCAACCTGGGCTTGGCTTATCACAATATTTACCTGTAGGTCCAGGGAGATTTTTTTAAGCAGCACTTTCAATGCCAGCTTATCTGTTACCTTGTTCTACACTATGGCTTGCTACAGAAATCCTCTTAAAGGTCTTTAAAAAATTTTAACCATTGTTTAAAATAAAATAAAGAGGTTTTTCATTTAATATGACCTCTGAATTTAGCTGATGAAGTTAAAAACACTTTTGCAAACTGCTCCAGTTTGTGTAACAAATAACTCAACCCCTAACAATTGTATTCCTACATCTCATGAGAATTGTGTAGCTCTTTTGAGCTCCTTCTAAAAAAGTCTACAATCTGAGCACATTTCATTAAAACCAGAAAACATTTCATTAAAAAGTAAGGCAGAAAATGAAAGCAAAGTCTTTAAATGACTTTAGCATGTGTTACACATATATGTGAGAACACACGCTGAAGTACAACAGATCTAGATGATGTAAAATAAAAGACTGACTTGCCTATTCTCTGATCTGATTAATCACCCATTTATTATTTAAATCTGATAAGTATCTTAGCTTGATTCAATGTCATAAATGAGTATTTCTATCAATGTTTAATAAGGCATAAAAATTACCACAAAAAAGCCCTTCTGACCACTGCACTTTACGGATGCTAGAACTAACATTAAAATGAAATTATTTAAAAAGAATTGCATGCCACTGAAGTACTGAAATTAATTTTCAATTTTTTTCCTGTGGTATTATTTCAAACTGAAATCCAGACTAAGATTCATCTGTATACTATGACTTCCTAATGTCCATTATAACTCCTTCAAATCTCTCTAGTCCAGCTACTTCTTTCTCTGATTCAAAAAACCAAGTTGAACCACCTTCTCCTCATATTCATAACTTTTTATTCTAAGTAAATGTTAATAACAAGTAGCTCAAAGCTGAAAAGGAATTCAATTTTTTTTTTATTAGCCTTCTACAGACTTCATCTGCTTGTAGCAAATATGATGTTTGCCACTGCAGCCATGGCACAGTGCATTACTGCTGTGTTTGGCTACACCAACAGTCTTGATAGCCTGAGAAATCTTCTTGATGGCTTATTTCACTGCCAAGGGACTTGGATGAAGAGCAGATTCAGAAACCTGACAGAAAAACAGTCAAGAGGTTTCCTGCTGTCTGGTTTCCTGACCCACTCTCATTTTGTACCTCTCCAGCTAAGGAGGCCACTACAACTGATTCAACTCTGTATAAATCTGGAACTGGTTAATATACTGGAAAAGGCTGAGCAGCAAAATATGGATTTTTATAAGAAACTGGTTAGCCTCGCTGAACAAACAGTCCAATCAAAAGATGACTTTCTTGAGTTTAATGACTGAACTACAGTAGTGTTTGAATAAGCTGGACACCAGGAAAGAACACCATTGTATTCATGTTGGACAGAAATCTTCAAAAGTTTGAAAAAGGTCCAATTCAACAAATTGAAATGGGGTAAAAAAACAAAACAAAACCCAGCACTGTACCATTTCAGTACAAACAAGATGGCCTAACTTCCTCAGTTCTAAATGAATGAGACAGGAGCTACTTTAAGACTGTCTTAGTCTTAAAGTCTTAGCCTCCAGAGGAATTTTTAGTCCACAAATTTTTAATTCTTCTCTGGCTCAGAGGACAGAGGGCATTTTCTGGTGTCACGTGCTCTGGACTCCAGAACTGCGACAAAGCAAAATAAAAAAGCGAGCTCCACCAGAGAGGATTTTTGCCTGCTCATCACTGAATGTGCCTGATGAGCTTTCAGAGTCCTGATAACATCAGGTAGGTTCACACATCTTTTCATCAGTACATGCCTGACGTCACCAGTGAATCTGGACAGAACAACCTGGACTATCTGCATCCCATGAGGTGGCTTAATGATTTCTACTCAGATTAAACCTGAAAAATATTCCAGTTGACACCACTGTCATGGAGACAGTTTGTTGATCTCTGATTATCATGGATATTGTACAACACCAGATGCTCTCTCATGAACCTGGTACTAAGAGAGCAAAGAGCAAAAGACAGACTTGTCCCTGCTTCTGCTTTACAATGAATGACTTCACAAGGCCTGAGAGCTGTAAGAATGAAATACAAGGGCAAGAAGAGGTGCTAGTTTCATAATGATATAATGTTAAGGACTTTAGCAGAGTTACTTCTGGTCTGGACAAATAAAACTGGGACTGAAAGTTTCCTTACAACTTCTCTTAACTGAAATCTTTAAAAGACATGTTGTCCCTAACAAATTCTGTTGTAGGCTCCCCTGCACCTCTAGAATAATTGGAACAGAGGGACAATAAAATAACTTAAAATAAAGTCTTAGTCACAAAACTTGCTGTGCTGCACTAAACTGCACTAAAACCAATCATCTGTAAGAGCACATTTAAACTGTGTGGGTACTGCTGCTCAGTACAGCAAAGTAGGAGGGCAGTGATACTACATCTGAGAGACAAGGCAGAAGGAAAGACTTGGTTTGGTGCCTAGGCATGCTTTCCATTGTCTTTTCATGCTTTCTTTCCATAAGTCTCTGATTTAATGTATAGTAGTGGTAAAAAAACAGAAGAGAAGCAGCAAAACTTCCACTCCTCGGCATGTGATAGAAGGGAACTTAATGTGGACAACAAACACATTAGAACAGGGATGGTGTCCAGAAACCAGACTTCACAGATAACTCTTCAGGAGAGTATTTAATTCCAGGATTAGTTTTAGAAAAATAAACTGGATTTTCATAGAATGAAGTCTATACCCATCAAAGGAGGGGCATCCTGGAACAACCTTCCAAAGAAGGAGCCAACAACTCTTCTTAAAATTTGAGATATTTTTGGAAGAAGTTAAAGAACAGAATACTTTCCTTATTCTAAAATCCTATATTTTAAAATAAAATTATTAATAAATCACTAGAAAACACCATGTTCAAAAAATTAATTCAGAAGTAAATAAGGAACAATTTGAATACAGTAGCATTTTATGTGTCTGGATTTTGATTACCATAAGCTCTTACTTAGGCACCTGCAGTTTTCCATTTCACTGCATCAAGCTCCATCCTTATCTCCTATTCAAGGGAGTAAATGGGATGTTAAGCTTCACTTTAAGATCAGCTTGCCATGCATCAAAGGTTTGAGAGGCCTATGGAAATTATTTATGTCATAGTGAAAAGTAATGCCACTATTCTTCAAATAATCATAATGAAATATTAACCATGTGCCTCCCTGCAGTAAAACTGGCAGATGGGACACAAGAGGACTCAGGCAAACCTGCAAGCTTCACCTCTGGATTCTTTTGTAGAGAACTGTGGTGTGGGGGATCAGTCCAGGAACCAACCAGATGGGTACAGAAATGTTCTCCATTTCACAGCTATGGATCAATATGGATTTATGCTTTAAGTCTTTCCTCTTGCTTCTCCATCCTGGCTGCACAGCCCACAGGCTGCCACAGCACACACTTCTGGCATATGTTAATAAGGGGCAGACAGAGAGATACTATCTCAGAAAAAAACTCCTGCAGACTTTAGAATAATCAAGATTAACTATTGATTAAAAAAAACCAGAGTGGCATAAACACCTTTACCTTCTGCTGAACATTTTGGGTTGCTTTCTCAATATAGTTGTGCAATATAAGTGTATGGACACAGTCAATCTGGTGGGACATCTTCTAAGGAAGTAATTTATCTTAATTATAGCAAGCATGCAGGACAACCTAATATAACATTAGAAAATTTATCTAGATGATATAATAGGCCACTGCAAAGCAGTTTAGTGATGGCTCATGAGAAGGAATTGTTAATTAATAGATTACAGCTATTCTCCTTCTCTTGGTAGCAAATTTTGGGCTAAAAAAATAACAATATTTGCAGTTAACCATTTCTTGGACAAGACAACAGAAGAAGTTTTTCAGTGGTTTTCCTGCTGGTCCCCTTAGACAAAATACTTAATTTTCATTTCAGCATCTTAACTTTTTTTAAAAATTATATCCAGATAATTTACAATCTAAACATCATTTTAAAATGAAGTGCTGGAGAAGATAATGTCTAAGCATAGTGCATAAATCACATCCTGCACTTTTTCTGGGGAGAGAAAGAAGAGCATTGCTCACTGAATATGAAATTAGCCCAAGTTGTATTAACAATATATCAAAAGTAATTAAAAGAGCAAAAATTGTGATTCTCATGGTATAAAGCCTTAAATATGTTCAGCATGTAGTTCTCAGCCTCATCATAAATAACTTATAAAAATCAACTGACTGCCTTTTAAGTAGACTGATCTGCATTGCATGAATGCTGTATATATTAGGAATATTATCTACAGAAATTAGCAGGAAAAGCCATAAAGCTACTCTTAAAGTCTTAATTTATCCCAAGCTATCAAAATATGAATAATTTTAATATTAACCAACTGTTATGTAATTTGAGCTGTTTCTGAACTGTCAAAGAAAAAACATTCATCCATTTCTGGTTTTAGGTTGTTTTTACCTTTTACAATACATTTGAACCAGCAAGAAAATCTGACTGGAATATAGGGGAAGAATTTAGAAGAAGCAATTTGCTTCACACCTTCTGACAGAGTTTACCTGCAAGAAACTCACTTTAAAAAATCGCTGTGACTCTACACCCCACCACTCTCAACCTCATTGAGCTATTGAGAATTTCTAGTTACATTTTTGATGTTAGATCAAACAAACACAACTGGAAGATGAATTTTGGTTTTATTCACTCAAAAGTCATACACAAGCATGTCATATGGTTTGCCAGTGAAGATGGCATTGACCTTACTGTCTTTCAGGTCCCCTGGCTATTCCAGACCCTGGTGGCATTCCCGAAGTCTCTCACTCCAGTGACAGAGCACACCAGGGGCCACAGCTGCCTGCCAGGTGTGGCCCCACAGCACATCTAACTGAGTTTGCAACCTGAAAAACTGGGCATTTGTCCTGTGGCTGAAAAGCAATTAAGTGACTGAGTAGAAGTTTTTTTTAAAATCCAGCTACTCAGTATTCATTAATGAGAGGACAGGAATTGGATCAAATCAGTGAAATAATCACACCCTGAAATTTAACTATCACTTTCAAACTTGCAATTCATCTTAGAAATCCCTCATCTCAGACTGCTGCCCCAAAGATATCACTTCTTCCCCTTATATTTTACTTAGTCATTATTTATAAATTATTATGAATAAATGAAAAATTTATTTATTTATTTATTGTTCTTTTGGCTTCCACGAGCATACACACCTAAGCCATTGGTTTATATACTCTATCTGGTATGTTCCAGCACAGACATTACTGCAGAGATGTCTTTGAATAATTAGGTACTTCAGTGGGTTATATGTAACCATTACCAGCTGAGCTCCACACAGGAAGAAATACCAACAAAGATGTATAGAATATTCACAGAAAGAATTCTGACATCTTTCAGTGCTGGAGAAAGTCATAAAAATCAAGGACACAGCTATCATCTGTGCTACAGTAAAGTCATAAGACTCCCAATGAAAGCTCAAAGGCTGCTGTTCTGCATGCAACAGAAACTATATAATAGAGTTTCCCAAGCATTTCATTCCAAATAAAGAAGTTTAATAAACATGGAAAGCATGAAGCATTGCTATTCTCACATTAAATTTGATGAACTTGAATAAAACAGGAGCTTAGCATTTTTGACTTGTCCTTCATTGCAATGAAAAGCAGAGCCCAGTCCTTATATCTATTCCCCATGACAAACCCTCACTCAGGAAGGAGGAAGGATTGCACTGCACAGCTACATGGCACCACCAATGACTCAATTCACAGCATCAGGCCACTGGGCAGGCAATGGGTCTCCTTTCACAACTGGCTACCTCTAGTGACCAGTCTCATTTTGCCATTTGCTCATTTGGTCTGAGAACCACTGCTATCAATCACTTGAAGTACCTCTTTCATCAGAAGTTGTGGCTGAAATTTCATTTAATATAAGTGAAAGATTTTGGATGTGCATGAAAATCAGGCTAAGCACAGAGGGCCACTACAAATGGAAACAATAGCATTAAATGTTTCCTTTCACCCCTGAAAAAAAAGATATCTGGAGGGTTTTTTTTTTTTTCTAAGTTTCATCATAATTTTCACTTTTTAATAGAATTTCATAAACAAATTATTAGTGCAAAATAGTAACATTTATATAGGGCTCAGTTGTCCATACCTCTTTCAGACTAAGAGAGAAAACAAACATGGGAAGTATAGGAATGAGCAGCACACATTTGCTTCCCTTTTTCTTTTCCTCCAGTCTCCATTTAAAATAACTGACAGTATAAGGAATTCTATAATTCATGGCAAGGTGCATGCCAGAACTAGGAAAACAAAGTCACCTGTGAAGTGTCTGCAGGCACAGCAGAGATACAGTAAAAGAGAAAAACTAAAGAGTCACCTTGAAAAGTACTAAGGCACAGCACTCCACTATGAGGAACAAAGAGGAAGCACATTATAGGATCCAAGGCACACTGTGGTAGTAAGGAGAATGAAGTTTCTCTGAGAAAGCACATATTTCTGGTTTTAAAATCTTTTATCTTCATACTTCCCCTATTTGAGGTAGTTTTGACAGAATTTTCTAAACTCCCATTGGATTGAAAACAAGAACATATTACAAGTGCAGAGAGAAGTGTCATGAGAATGCTCTTCTGAGCATTTGAAGAGAAAAACCACTTCAAAAAGAGATTAAACAAATTCCTTGTGGACGGGTTAATCAGAGATGACTGAACACCCACCAGCTGGCTCTGGATCAGGGATCCTCTGAGTAGCTGAAGGCTGGCAGCTGGAAGGTAAAGTAGGGGAAGCATTTGTTGTTCATGACTGTTCAAGCTAGGATGCTGGACTAGGTCTGGTCCAGAACAGCCCTCCTCATGGCCTTGCATTATGCTCCCCAAAAAATCTGAACTGTATCCACTTCCACCCAAAATATCCTGTGTGACAAGCTAGTCCTGAGTGTCTCAGATAGGTAGAGATGCTCTGTAGGAATGATGGCAGCAAAATAATCAACACTACCAGTTTTCTGAATACTACTAAATGCTTACTTGGATGAAGTCCTTGGCAAAGGTTCTTTACCAGACTCCAGAATATAATGGTTCTCAGCAAAATGGTTCAGCTTTTGGTTCTCAGCTTTTTCTCAGCAAAAGCCCATTTAAAAAAATCTTCATGGTCTGGATTGTTACCAGGCTACCAATGGATTTCTGGTTGCTGTGGCCCAGGCAGTTCTTCTAACAGAAATAGCAGGTAAGAGGGGTCTATATTTTATGCCTGATGGTACTCAACTGTTTGGTGTCTCCTTCTTTAAAGTGTTACCTCATTAATGACTAGATTCCAGGTGAAAATTAAGATAGTCTGTTTTATTTTTGTGTCCCAAACAGAGATTCAAAAGAGAAGATGTTGGGAGGAAGAGGAGAAGAGTGTTTCTGTCTTCTTAGTATGTGATCCTAGGTATAGCTGCACTATAGCTCCTGCAGTATATGTAAGCAGTACTTTCCCACCCAAGTGTGTGTCTAATTCAATTTGGACTGGTTTACTTTATCTGACTCCGTGTGTGAACATGCCTTTATTTTATAGAACATGCAATGTCTAGAAGGATTTTTCATTACTTATTCTATAAGATTATAGCAAACAAAGCATTAAAAAAACCCAAACAAAAAATATACAAAATGCTAACCTCAAAATTACAAAGATGATCTTGCTCTGTAAATGTATTCATAAGCGACAGAAGGTGCACATCCTCTGAAGAAACTATCACCAATACCAGGAATAGTAACTTCCTGATTTTGGCCTGTAGTTTTGGCTCGTGGCATAACCCAGAAGGTTCTGAGGAGTTTGGCTGCATCCCAGTGCCTGTGATCACCTGCATATGGACAGCTCTGCTGCCCAGAACCTCCCCAGCACCGCACACGCCAGCTTGTTTGGCTGCCAGCCACACCGCTGGCAGAACCCACACCTCAACACCTGAGAACAACATGCAGGGTAACACCAGGGTGTATCTAATCTGCCTATCCTGCCCACAACAGGGGCCCACAGAATCTGGCCAGGATGCTGCCCCATATTTCCCCAGAACACCCTGTCCTTACAGAACTTGGGGATTTGGATCTTTCTGCATGAGAGTTAGTGCCTTTCTGCCTAATAGTCTTTAATGGATTGCTCCTCTGCAAATCTGTCTCATCACTTTCTCACCCTGTGTAAGAACACTTTGCACCTATACTCCCTGTAGCAATAACATGAACAGTTTAACTATTCCTTAAATAAAAAAATACTTTCTTTCACTTACTCTGAAGCTTTTCTCACTACAGAGCAAGATTTGAATGAAATAATTACAAGACACAGCGGCAGTCATTCCTTTTTGCACACTCTTCATACTCCCCTCACTCCACTCACCCATCTGCTTCCAAGGCTAAAGACACTTTACATTTATGCTATTTCATTTGTTTCCAAAAGTCTGGAACTATTCATAACAATAGTCTTCGAGTTTTGTATTTCTTACAATGTCACATCAATGTCCTCCTCTCAGCACCACCAAAGAACTAATCAGACTAGATGTGAACAACTAGAATACAGAAAATAATGCACAATGAATCAACAACTTCTGTTAGGTGCTTCCTGTATATAAACTGAAGGCCACTAAAATATCTAAAACCAATATGAGAATGATTTGCTCTATATGGGTAAAATTCAGGAGCTAAGTGCTCCAGTGTAAAAGAGTCAGAAAATTTTTGTAATATACATATGTATGTCCCTCTGTTGCTATCAGTGTTAGTCCCAGTTTGGAAAACAAGCAAATCTGGAGGACTTAACTGAAGTACAGCTGGAAAAGGCAGAATTCAGTGCTTGCATTCAGCAGGGAGCTGCTATTTTTCAGGCAGATCCTGTCCCCATCTCTGCAGGTATGACTAAAGCCCTAAAGAACTAGGGAAAACCCTGGGCATGAAAGGAAAAGCATCCTTCTCATGGTAGACAGAAATGCCCAGCAATGGAGTATTCCAGGTGCAGAAGATTGTTGCATTTTCTTGCTATACTAGGATCATGAGATGACATCAAGGCTCCTTAGAAGAACTTTATTTACATGGTTTTCCTTATAAATGATGTTGTCTCAATTCTGAAGCTGTATTGTGGGTTGCAGCTGCTTGTGCACTGCCATCAGGATGAGAACTCTTCTTGCCTAGTTAGTGAATTAATCAATAAACTACAATTTCATACAGTACATGTGAAACCCTTGGGATGCTAAAAATAGACCGAATGATGAATTTCTCTTTCTGGCTTTTTCCATGCTTCTACTACGAAAACCATGAAGAGAAAATACACAGGAGAGTATCATACATCATTGGTGTCAAATTATTAATTAGCAAAGCCTAACTTTTCCGATGGGAAAGCTGTCTGTAGATTTCAGAGCAGCTGTGCAGGGTAGGAGGACAGGAATACAGGAGGGGATAACACACTTATTCTGTGTGTTGAAGCTGCATAGTAAGAGGATGAAGAGCTTATGCTCAAAGGTCAAAAGGAAGGATGATGTGCCCTGGCCCCAGCACTGATGCCCTGTGGTGCTTTGGGGTCTGAGGTGTTCTCACTACATGATCCCTGAACAGGGCAGCAGAGGAGGCAGAGCAGAAAGAGGGGTTAGCTCTAGGATCAGGAATTGAGAGAGGAGAAGGAAGGAAGGAGAGGAATTCAGCAGGAACTGATGTACTGGTTTTTCTCCTGGTACCTTGGCTCTGCTGAACATGTTTCAATGCCTTCAGCACGCTGTCTCAGCAGATTAAATGGACTCCATGCACACATAGCGTGCTGAGAAGCATCAAGTGCTCCTCTAGTTAGGGTGGTGTAAAAGGGGAAAAAACCCCACCTACTACACTGGAACTCACACACCTTTGGCTTGTACAGCACCTTATTCCTTAGCCTCTACAGAAACTAGTAACTAACCAGTATTTCTCTAACTCTAGCAGCACAAATGCCCCCTTTTCCATCCCCAGGTACTTTTTAAACAGATGCTTCAAATCAGGGGAAAAAAAGGAAAAATCAGGTTATGATTTCTAAAAGATAAATGGCAGAACATTCCTATTTCCACTGCAATGTTCAGTTCTGGTAAAGAACAAAGCATTTGAACCCAGTAAATAGCAAAACTGTTATTTTTTTCTGGAATAGTAGTAGAACTATTTCCCAATAGTTTCCAGTAGTTTCCACTGTTATAAGTGGAGTATAAAAACAGTAATGAAACAAAGTGCAGAACTAATTCTATAAATGCAGCCATAATCAATACAATGCTGCATTACCATCACAAATGTAGTAATGCCTTAAAAAGCCAGTTTGAGATTTCTTTCTGTATTAAGATAAAAAAGCACTTATTTGTGCGGGTTAACATCCCGCATTTTCTTCCTTTCTATGAAAAAACCCCTGCATAACTCCTAAAGTATGATGTTGCTGCAGGCAAGAGATCAGAAGCTACTGATCAAAAGATCAGTGTTGGCAGTAGTAGCCAATGTGAAGATCCTGAGCTACATGTAATTCATAACCAGTTCAGGTACAGCTCCTAGGCTTGGCTTACAGCCTTAGCTGTGGTAGGAAACCAGCACTGTGTCGTGTTGAGGCTGCCATTGCCAGTTGATGTTGATCCCCATGAATCCCAGTGAAAGAAGCAGAGGAGATTACATTTCTATGCTATTATTTCTATTCATATTGAGCCTTTGTTTTGAAGTGTCTGATTCACGCAAGATGTAATAACCACAGGAGAGATGATTGTGTTGCCTGGACAAATCAAAATTTCTACAAATGTAATTCTGCATAATGAAATACCTGATCAATACCAATCAATGCTATCAGTAATTTATGTACTCCTCATTTGTGACATTACATTCATAGAATCATTTAGGTTGGACAACACCCTATCCTAAATTATTATGAGAAGTTGGCAAAGCTGTGACTAAACAGGTGTCACTGCATCCACATAACAAAACTGCTCATTATGAGAGCTTCAAACCCTAGGTCAACCTAAATAATTTTCCAATCACGCCAAACAGGTCACCCTGATAAGATGTGAGGCAATCTGGAGGTCTTGCTTTTCCTTGCATGGCTTCCCCTTTTCCACGCTAAAACCTTTTCCTTCTGCATCACACTGATAGACTGCAGATGCAGCAGCAATGGAACCTTCTACTGGGTTCATTCCCATTAAACTACATGTGGATACAGCAGAAAGGACTCAAGTTACTCTAAGAAACAGGTTTTCTAAAAGCAATTAAAAATAGTAAAACAAAGCAGAAATCCTTCTGATACTTCTGTCCTATTTGGCAAGAGAAAGCTGCCTGCCAGTTTCCAGCTCACAGCCCTTGGCTGTTGCCCGGCTGAGACTTCTCCCCAAGGCTGTCCCTGAAATATTCTCATGAAAGAGCACAAGGGAACAGCATGCTCTGCCCCAGGAGGAAGACAAAGACTAGCCAAATTTGTGACCACTCTGCAGTCATTCCCTGCAGCTATGAAATCCCACTTATCCCCCACTAAGGGCATTTTCAAAGGGGCCCAGTCTTCCAGACCTGGAAACTTAAAGCAAGAGCAAATTTAGAGTCTGGTTCCAGTCCTACCATGAAAGGCTACATATTTGGTCCATAAGAAGAGTTCAACCTTGCCTGCAAAACATAAATTAGAATCTGTCACAGGCTGGATACAAGGTCCTGAAATTTCTATGCACTTTCTGATTATGGTGTCTAACATGTAAACTCGTTATTTTGTTTGTCTAATGAGTTAAAAGACTCAATTTTTTCAGATGTCAGTGTTTTCCTATGAGGAAATATGGCCTAAACTTTCCTCAAGTGTCTGCTGGGATATCAATGTGAACATAATTTCCAGAACTAGATGTGTATGATTAATAATTCATTTCCATCAGTTAATCCAATGAAATTTTGTATTTCATTTCTAACACTATTTTCTGGCCAGTAACAAGTATGAAGTCTTGTGACACAAAAATGTCAAACTGGTGGCATTCATCTGATGTCAAGAGCAGCAATAACACTTTTACAGTCTGCTGGGTTTCTCCACACAGAAGCAAACACACAGCCCAAGGGTAATCTATTTCATCCTCTAACAGGGTGCAGTGGGAACAGCCTCGCATCTAATGAATAAGATCATCGTTCCCATGCCTTTGAAGAAGGATTCAGGATGGAGATTGGTTGCTGGACTGAACAGGCACAAACATTGTGGTTACCTCATATTCCAGCACCCAGAATAACAGCCTGTGTGTGAACTTCCTATGCTGAAAGGTCTGCAAATTTCGGTGTCATTATGTTATGTAGTATACCCGCTTCCAACATCAAACCTTGAGGAACAGATTTTCCTGTCTATGACTATTTTATTTTCTGCTATACTGTTCCTCCAGTCCTTTGTGCTGTACTGTACCCATACCAGACCAAGTTTTCAGATACTAAACCCATTTTTAAAATGAAGAATGTGATGTAGCTCAAGAATCTCAGCTGAAAATTTCTAAGTAATTTCACTGACCTACATTAATCAATGACTTTATAGCCTGCAGCCCAACAGGCAGGTGAGTAATTATTTTTATAAAGTAATCTTTAGTGTGCCAGCCTTTTTTTTTTTTTTTTTTTTTTTTAGTAAAAATGCTACCAATAAGAAATCCTATGACACAGGCTTCTCTCACCAGTTTCTCCTACGAGACTAAAGACCTCATTTCTAATATACTGAAATATCACTGTGCTGTGAACAATGTCTTCAGCAAATGAGAAAGAGAAGTTTCAGTTCTCTTTCTGCTCAACTAAGTCAAATGAGTTTTTGGTGCTGCTAGTGAGTAAAGTTTAATTCAACTCTGTCATCCCTTTAATTTTATCTACAAGAAAATGCTAACAGAAGGAAAACGTGCCTATTTTCAGTTACTGCTGAAAAATTAGTACTTAGGGAACAGACTTGTTGAGCAAGCAGGTATTATATACAGATATATTTTTCTGCACTGGTAAAGTATCTGTACATTATTTGCTTTAAATTATTTTATGCAATTGCTAACTGTTAAGTGTCTGAAGACCTATTTAATCATTCAAAAGCAATCTCATTATTCTCAGTGATTACTTCTCAACCACTGGATGAAATGTAAAAAAATAAATCACTAATAACAGTGCATAATACAGTGAATTACAGGAAAAAAACATTTTTTATGTGTTATGAATAATTTAGAAGCATGCTCCTTCTTGCAAAGATACATGCTGAAATACTTCTTCACAGCTAATCTAGTATTTTGCCACTTTTGGAACAATACCAACTGCATGATAATTTAATATGCATTAATTCCTGTTATTAATTCCTCTTACTAATATGCATTAATTCTGCTTTCTTTTTATAGAAACAAATGAAAACCAACATAAGCAGAAGAAAAAACCTTTCCTTTTACTTATCACAAGGCCATAACTCAGAAGTGTGCCAATGCTACTGCAACAGGAAGTGAGAACTGATCTGTGTTCATTCAAGTTCACATGATGCCTGAGCATCAGCTCTAAAAGCTCCTGATTTTCCTACTAGTACCCCTTCAGTTACTAACTGAACTGAATGGATCTGCTCTACAGCCCAGAGCAAGAAAAAAAAACCACTAAGATGTGGTAGCATGCATCAATTCTCTGGTTGTAAATATATTTATCAAAAGAAAATTTTCCAGAATTAAGTCCAAGTCGGTTGAAATTTGCAAAGTTGCAATTTGAGAAAACCAAGTACTGTAATTGAATCTTTGGCTTTATAATGAGAACAAGGAAGACAATATTCCAACATGTTATTAATGGACACTTCCGTCCACATTAAGCTGCTTTTTTTTTTTTTTCTTTTTCCCCTAACAATATCCCTTACTAATAAGATGCTTGCAAGATTGTCCCTTCTTGACCCTTTTCTCTGTATATCACCATGGATTACTTATTGGTATTTTAAATTATATAATTACACAGCTATCTGAGATTTTGGACCAGAACAACAACAACATCACCAACAAAAATATGTTCTTCCTCAAATTACCTATATTAACAGCAAATAGATGCTGGGCTGCCTTTGCTTTCCTCTCTTTTTATTCAGGCTGTTTGCTCTGCAGTGACTAAAATATTTATGTATGCTCCTCTGAAAATCTCAGCCGAAATGACTAACAATCATGGTCCCTAGGCAATTTCAACGGGCCCTGGATACCTCTCTCAAAAGTGTTGGAAACCCAGCCATTATTTTTTAGAGAATATTCATATTTCCAATTCTTTATCTTTAATTAGTATATCTGTTTCCTCATTAAACTGGTAATTTAAGTACCTCACCTTCAATGTGAAAAAAATGAGAATGCTGTTACAAGATCCATGCCACTGTGATTATGGCTGTGATGTTTTTTATTCATGGCAAAGAACGCAAGCAGTGTTCATTCAGTGATACATCTGGATATAGTAGCACAGCACTGCAACAGCTGAGCCACACTTCAGTAAATTGCATATGTTCTGAATTCAGTATTTGGATGTGCAACCCTTAAATGGACACGTGAAATTCTCACAGAAATACATTTATTTCCATTAATTTACTTAGTTTCCATGAAAACTGAGGTTAGGTATTCCCTAATTAACTGAACGAAAGGAATTTAGGAAGTTTTTTTTTTTTTTTCTGCCGTTAGTTATTCTCATTTTTACATCTGTTTTCACAGTCAAAAGCCTGCTTAATCTGCAAATTATGCATTTCCAGGTAATATTTCATGGCAGAAGCACAGAAAATCGAGTAAATCCTGCATGGCAAATGAAGACTGACTAGCATCTTTGCGAGCACCCAGCTATCACACACGTCTTCCTCGTTAGCATCATGTGAGCTCCTCACATAGAGCTCCTCACTGCTGTCCCCGCCGTGCTCCCGGCCCCGAGCTCACACGCCTGGGAAAGTGTTTGCATTCAGCACACGCGAGATCCAGGCTTGGCCAGGAAGGATGTTTAACCCCCTCTCTCTCCCCTCCGGACGCTCCTGTTTCCCCTAGGTGTGTTTCCCCTGCCCAGGCTGGCTCTGGCTGCTCCGGGGGCCGGGCGAGCCCCTCCCAGCCGGGCGCTGTGACTCAGCATCCCGCAGGCCCGGGCGCCGGAGCCTCCCCAGCACGGCGGGGACGGTGCTGAGAGCGGAACCCCCGGGCATCGGCAGGTGAGGGGCAGCTCCCGCACAAGGGTTCAAAAGTGCCGCTTCAGCGATCATCGCTTGGTTTCAGTCGGGCGGTACTAACAATGCCTGGTCTCTGGTACGGCTGATTATTTCGTAATTAACAAGCAAACACACACTGTTCACTGAGACAGGGCTCCATATGTGTCTCTGAGCAAATGTGGCATAAGGACTCAGGGATACAAAACTGGCCCATCAGGCGTTATTAGATGCAAATGTAAAATTACAACGTAAACTCAAAATAAAAAGGCATTTACCTAAGGAAGGGTAGCATCCTGTTGTGAATGCCTGTAATGCTTACTGGCAATACATTGCTCTTTGAAAGTATGGCTATGTCTTCAAGTTACTGAACACAAAAACTAAAGCATTTGTACTCCTTTTTCCAAAATACTAAAATCTACAAGTGCGAAAAATATTAATGATACAGAATTTTTCAGGATTTACTGTCCTAAATAATTTAATTTAAAAATGTAATTTAACTTATCTTCTTTTAAAAGAAGGTACATCTGTATTAGTTAGACAATTTTCTTGAATACATCCAAAATCATCAAATTAAAAAAATGTAAAATGCTTTTAAATTTTTTTTTAAATTTTCCATCAAATACCATAATTAGAAATAGCTGTACTTATATGTCAAATTTCTAAGAGTACATAGTTTTCTGAAGGACAGTAAGGACAGGCTTGTCTATTCACTGAATGAAAGCCCAGATTTTTATCCAAAATATAACAGGATGATCATTTTTGTTATTTACAGGACAGACAAGCAATAGATTCTGGAATGCATTTTCCTGGCACACGTTTTACTGTAGCTTGCAAATGGTACAGAAAATGTACAGAAAGAGGAAAAAAGTCAATGAAATTTCATTGTCATTATTCAGTTAGGACCTCTAATGAAATAGATCATGTTATTATATTGATCACCTCAGTGACTGTCCTGCCCCTCCCTACAACGCAGTCATCTATAGCAGACAAAAAATTGATCAGAAATGCACACTCTTGAACAAACTGCAGAATTCAAATACAGTATTTCATCTCAGCAACATTTAAACAACCATTTAAAAATAATCAGACTAGTAGGATCTCTGCAGTTATATCCACCTGAGAATCCTGACTCTGCTTTCCAGCCCAGGTATCTGAGTCAATGTAACCACACTGCATCATCATAATCCTGTCTCAGCACATTCCCTCTACTGCACTCAAATTCACAAATAAAAAATATCCCTTTTTACCTTAGATGGTGAATTCCTTGTCCTTTTGTTCATAGTAACTATTCCAAGTTTGCATCTTTGAAAAAATACAAGGATGGTTAAACCAATAAACTTCGCAGATCCTCTCCTGCGGCAGAAAGCAAATTACAAAAAAAAAAAAAAAAAAAAAAAAAAAAAAAGACTTCAAACTGTGACCTCAGAGCAGAGCACAGCCGTTAGCATCCCTCAGCCAACCTTCAGTAGAAAGAAGCAGGTTTAGACAGCATGAACACCGGCTCTGTACATGGCTGCAATGCTTTCAAATCAAGCATTCTGTGCTGTAAGCTCGGGGATTTATATCTTCTTAAATAGGCCGTCCCACTCAATGCTGCTTGTGTGCATGAAAATATGAAGCATTTCACTGCAGTCACTTTATGCAAGAAACTACCCCAGTCATCTTTACAATCTCTGTCACTATGCTCTGAGACTAAAGAATGAGGACAGCATGCATAATTCATGCATTAAAATTTTCTGTGCACTTCCTGCAGCAACTGTTACATCCAGTAATGGGGTATCGATCAGCTCATCGCTAAAACAATTGGGGCTGGGCAATTGCTTTGCTGCAACAAACAATATTCCATCCAAAACAGGATGCAGACATGGGCTTTCCCCTGCAGCACTCAAGCATAACTCTAACATACATGGCATGGCATTTACATATTGCAAAGTGTTTAATCTGGACTCTGCATCTCTTCGACCTCCAAAAAATGCTGTGTTATCTGAGCCTTTTATTTGAAGTCTGTATTCTCTGCAGACTGTTTCTCCTTTAACTCTGTGCAGCATGAGAAGCAAGTATGTTTTCCTAACCCTGTGTTCAAAGCCCAGTGAGCCTCTGAGAGCACAGGGCAGATGTAAAAGCTTTCTACCCCATGTCATATTCTTTGCCCCATACACACATGAACCATTTGTAAACAAGTCCATTCTCACTTGAATACTTTTATTAGAGTGCATATATTATATTATATTCTATCTGCATAGACACACATAGATACATCATTTTTGTCTAGCACAACTCACATAATTTCTATCTGCCAGATCAATTAAAACACATCCCAGAGCTTCTACTTCTTCCCACAGATCTGAACATCTTCCAGCCTTTTCAGCATACTACTTTTTCCTGCACCCCTGTCATTTAAACAAGCTTCATTGACAGTATATCAACCCTGTCTTTGGCCTCTGTCTTCAGCAGCCTCTGGGCATTCCCCATCTCTGACTGCCACGTGCTTCTCCTCCCATACACAGGAAAACCACAACTGCCAGTGTTTCATAAGAAAAAGATGGACAAAAGGAAAACATAAAGTCATGACTAAGGTGAAACTCCAAAGCAGTATTAAAAAAAAAAATAACAAGGATCTTTGATTACCCTGGTGTTGCCAAGCAGCATAGTCACTGGTGTGTGAACCACACAGACCTGTAGTTTCCTGAAAGCCATGAAATTATTCCTTACCCTTGACAGTTTGGGTGTGCTCCTTAATCACTAAAATACATCATCCTCACTAAAATAAAGAACTCTTACTGAGGTTTGTTAAAATACATTCAAGAGGTTAGTAAGATAATAATTATTTATTCCTGGCAAAACAAAAAATCTTGATGGAACTGCAGCACAGAGACACTCACATATTGATGAAAACCTGAATCTGGGCTAAAGTATCAACTCTCCTGCAATTGTACACATTCAGAGTCCTCCCAAGTAAGTTAATGGAAAATCGTCTGGAGCGAGCAGGATTTGGCATACAGTCTGGAAACTTGAATGAATAGAGGCTTTTTCAGCAGAAATTCGGGAAGAAGTTTTTCTTTGTTTGTCTCTCACCAAAGGAATCACCTTTTAGTACATCCAGCATCTACTGCTTTCCCTTATGCTAAGGCATGCCTATATATTCCACAGGGCTGGCAAACATATCTCCAAGAAATTCCCACATGTCTATCTGGTACATCCTTTCCCAACAACTACCAAAGTTATAATATAACAGCAGTTAATCATTACTTTAGGATATATCAAAATCAGAAGTTTAGTTTGTCAAATTCTTCACCCATTTGACTCATACTGAGTGCTGGGTCACAATAATCTCTGACAAGCATTAAGCTAGAAGGTGCAAGTCATATCAGAAAATGCGATGTTGTGCACCTGACTGCTTAATTAATTGGATTAGAATGGGAATAAACCTCAATAAAGAGATGACATTCATGCCCCAGGTCATGTAATCCCCATGAGTTCACTTCAGTCTTACTCTAATTAGTTCTAAGTGGAAGTTTACTGGGAAAAGAATGCTCATGTAGGCACTGCAGACTAGTTCATCCTGCACTTACCATTACAGTGGACATCTCCCACTTCTTGCTATGCTGGGAGTGTGCTCCAGATAGATGTCTAAATTTGGACAGATAGCAGCACATGCCTACACAAGAGTAAGATGCCCATTCTCTGTCAGAAATCTGTTAGAACCTGTTCAACTCTTGTGGTCTATTTAAGGGCAAGTTGAATAATTTTTATGTTTGTGGACTCCATTGATTAGATTTCTGCCCAGTAAGATCAAACTTAGAGCACGTCAATCACATGTAGGTACTAACATGTAGACCACTCAATTTACACATTTCATTTTGTCACTGTATCCCCCCTTCATGTGGTTTAACAAGAATATTTCCTGGACATTGGTAGGAGACACAGTAATTTTGGGAACAGGATCACCCATCCTATTCAAGCTATGTTTGGGATTCCTTAAAGAAAATGAGCAAATGCTTAAACCTGATTTCATATGTAAATGCCACAACACAAGTGCCATATTGGACAGTTCTATCCAGAATATGTACTTGATTCAGAAAGAAACTAACTTTCTGCATTTTATTATGAGATAAAGTTAAACTACTCATTGAATTCAGAAATTTGAAGTGGAAAACATCTCCATGTGATTGTCATTGGTACTGTAATACATCAGTTAAATAACTATTTGTGTGGAAAAACACATTGTTAAAATGTCTGCAATACCTGTCTGGTATTTTAGAACTTGTACATAATACAGTTGATTCCTCAAAGGAAGACATAGAAGCTCTGGAGGATAAAGTATGTCTTACATCTATCAGAGAATTTCATAAGAAGCACAAAAGTCACCCTAGAACAAATACAAATAGAAACTGGTACACTTTCTTTGGAAAATAACAAAGATAAGAAGGGTTTTACAATTTAGAAGGGTAAGAGCTAGAAACTGGACAAACTAGTGTTTTCTTGAAGTTACTGGCATCAGCAAACACAAATAGGTGTGTTATAGGTATCATTACACTGAAGTACTGCCTAGGTATTTCACCGTATTAGACAGACATCCCCAAAAAAATCTGACAATCCATGCTGACAGAAGCTGTAACAATATGACAATCCATGCTGATTGCCTTCTCTGTGTATTTAACTGTAATTTTAGCATTCTCTGATTTGCTAACGATGAAAAGGAGATAATGAAAATGCCCTGCTCTCCTTGCTTTACTCCTCCTATTCCACACTTCTCATGCAAATGAGACATTTTCATTTTTACTATGCCTAGATAGATGTTAGAAATCCACAAGAAAAAACCCAAAGATTTATCATTCATCGTGAAAACCATTCCAGTACAATACACAGCCTCCCAGCCCTCCTGGCAAATTACCCTTTCAAACTAGAAACTCCAGAATTGGAAACTTTCTTTTCAATTTGGAATGGGAAAGTACTCATGGCATGTAAGGTTTTAAGACATGCTATGCAATAGACTGTCAGGTACTCTTAATCACAGGGTCCCATTTTTAACAGAATATATTCTGAGGCCACAAAACCATTTAATGCAGCCATTTCTTATAAACATCTTACAGCTTCATTTTATTTCAGTAATTAGTTTTTTCAGATTCTGCTGTTTCATGCACCTCTATTTTTCATTTGCTATTCTCTCTTACTATAGTCTACCTTCAGCCTAGATTTATAGAATCATGCAAGCATTTGGGTTGAAAAGATCCTTGAGATCACCAAGTCCAACCATTAACCTAGCACTTCCAAGTCCACCACTAAACTATGTCCCTAAGAACCACCATCATCTTCCTCTTCCTGTTTTTCACAACAAATTAATTCTGTTCTCCTTCACATTTTCTAGGTACAAATCTTATATTCTACCATTTATTTATAACATCCATGACTGTCATTCAACTCCAGTGCTCAAATCCTCCTGTTTCTCCTCTTCCCATATGTCTATTTCTCCAACAGATATAATGGCATAATAGACATAACAGCAATTTGATTTTTCTTCTTCCTTTGCTTTCCCTGCCTTTCCCTACCTCATCCTTGAAGCACAGAAAATAGTTGTGCTCAATCCATCTAATTGCTCCACTCTCCTAACAGCCACAACCATTTCAGTTTCCCAGTCCTTCAGAAACTCATTTCCCCACTGCTGTTTCATTCTCTTCCCATTCTCACCACTTTTTTCCTTTCACAAAGGAAAAAACACCCTAGTGTTTCCCTTAGCCACCAGTACATCTTCCTGCTTTCCTGTTACTCTTCAATAGCTTTAAACTACTGCTTGAAGTTTTTCTCTTCCTTTCCTCATGACTTTTACCTTTTGCACTCAAAATGTGCAAATGGAAATCTTTAAACCTCTACCATTTGCAGTTATCCAGGCCTCAGGAAGCTGGCTCATTTTTCATTCTTCCTGACATGCCAATAGTTTTTCATGTTTAGGAGTTTTTACTTCTAATGTTTTGGTTGCCTTAGCACAGTCTTACCCTGATGTCCCTAGCTTGCTCTGGATGTCATTCAAAGGAACAACTTCATGGTTTCTTCTATGCTTTCTGGACAATATTTTGGTCTTTTTTTCCTCCTAAAACTTTACTCTAGTACAATCTCATCTATAGACAAACTGTCAACTGCTATCTCCCCTTTAGATGTTGCACCTCTACTTCAGTACTACCTCATTCTTTTCAAATTGCTATCTCAGACAGTATTTCTGATACTGTAAATTCAGGCATCAGCTTAGGCTCCACATAGACAAATTAGGGTTTTCATTACCCACCCCCACAAACTCATTCTGCCAGATCCTTTCTGAATCACTGTGTACAGTCTGAATGTTATCTCTAACCCAAATCATCCTTAGATCATTAAATCCAGACTTGCAAAATCTTTCTGCATAATACTGCTCATACAAAATCATTTAATATGCACTTAATTAATACCTTTGTCCAGATTCTCATCATCTCAGAAACAGATTAATCCAAAATCTTGTCCTCTGGCCTGGACAAACACAGCACCTGATCAAAGCGCTGCTGCTCTGAGTGTGTGATTTCTCTCCTTGCCTCCACCACTTTCTTTGGTATGTCAAATAAAAGCAATTTCACCTTGGTTCCATGGACCACTCTCATTATTATTCTCACTTGGTACTGAACAGCCAATTTAAAATTAGTCTGCAAGTTATTTTTCATTATGCCCTTGTTAAATTCTCAGTGAACCACTTCTATGCTTCCTCCCATTACACTTCACACTTTGGAAGAACTCTGCAACACCTGCAAAGTTACTGCATTGCCCTCCTTCAAATCCTTTCTTAAATCTTGTTTGCTATGATAATTGCAAATTAAATAGACAGCCTGTAGGCTGCTCTGGAAAGCTCAGACCACTGTCCTCAATGGCTGATTTTCTTTCAGTGTTTCTTTGCAATTCCCCATCTATCTTTGCCTTTTATGTTATACTTCCACTCATAACTGCTATGAGTAATTCTCACTGGGAGATGGACAGACTTCTTGTTTGTTCAAAGGGATCTCTGTTTGATGACTCTGACTTTTCAGCACTACAGTAATGGAAAGTACCAAGGGCACAGAACAACAGAAATTTAACCAGGACTATCTCATAGAAACTATGGAGTCAGGCATAGAATTTGAGCTGGGCCCCAGTTCCTACTGAGAAGTCATATGAGGCTGAACAAAATCAAGACTGTCAGTTCAGTCATTTAAGCTGAAAATGTGACTTTGATCTTCTATGGACCACTTTGATACCAATACCTAAAAAAGTACCACAACAAAACCACTGTCTGTTCTGCTTTACTGCTTAAGTCAGTGTTCCAAGATGTCAAAGATACTAATTATATGAAAATGCTTTCTTTAATCATTATCCAGAAACAATCATAACATTTAATACAATTATATAAATTGCATGCCAATGTGATTGTCCCTACTACATATACTATAGTGTATTCTGTAATCTAGCACAGGCTTAAAATATCATACTATTTACTTATATTTATATTATAAAATAAAATAAGATAGTAACCATAGTTATTGGTACAACAGACTACTATCAACCATATTTAAAGTTGTCATAGGCTAGGAAAAGCCTGATTTTGTTCCAATCGGGGTCAGCTTTTTTGATTGACAAACAATTTATCCAGTAGAAGACAAGCTGCGACTTTTGGCAGAATGCTTAAAAAGGCTGGGTGGGGGGAGGAGCGACCTCTTTGTCTTCCAGGGTGGCAAGCGGGGGACAGAGAGCCGCCGGGGCCGGCCGGCCTCGGTGCCCCCCCACCCCGGGCAGCTGCGGCGGGCCGGGCCGAGCCCCGATGCTGCTGGAGCCGGGCCGGGCCGGAGCTTTAGGAGCCGCTGTCTCGCAAAGAAGCAAACAGCATGGAGAGGAAAGAGAGCTCGGACGGAGTGCCCCTTCGCCCTTGCTCTTCTTTTCAAGCCGAAGAAACCAGCTCAGGGCTTCTAAATGACTCAGTTTCCCGCCGCAGAGCCACGTGGGCAGCCCGGCAGCCCGAAAAGTTTAACCCTTTGTTGCTGGCAGATGGACTTTCCTAAACATCGTCTTTCTCCGGAAGAAGAACAAATATAGCGAATAGAAAGACACAGCATGGAGCTACAGTCGGTAAAGGGAGAGTGAAAAGGACTTTAAGGCAAAAGGACAAGGAGTGGCCTAATTTTGGCTGGACATTTCTGGTAAACTATAGAGACTGAATTAGTTTTTTTCCTGTAACATATAAATGCTTTGGGGGGATGTAAGGTTCTAGTTAAAAGTGATATGAAGCTTTTTGCTCCTAAAGAAAGAGGAGATTTGTTTTTGGGTCTTGAGATGATTTTGGAAATAGAAGAAGAGAATCTTTGTGTCATACTAGAGGAGGCATCCTTAAACAGTACCCCAATAAGCAAATATGGCCTATGTGCAGTGTTGAGAGAACTGCTAATGGGTAGGATTTCGCAGTTTGCAGGAGTTCCTTTAAAATCCTCGCAGATGTAGAGCATGGGATGTCTATATAGAACCCAGAGAGACTCCTTTCCTAAAAGAACTGATAAAAGGTTATTTTTAAAATGGTAAAACTGGCTGAAGTTACAGGTCATGTCTTTTTATGTTGAGTGAAGAAAGGTAAAAAACTTAGAAAGAGAAAGAAAGATGTTTTAGAAGTTTCATTTGTTGTTGTTGTTTTTTTTCCCTTTTTTTGTTGTTTTTGTGTATATTAATAAACTATCTTTGTAATTTAAAGATGAGCCTGTTTTGCTTTATATTCTTCCAGTCAAATGAAATATAGAACATGATGAAACCATCACAAAAGTGTAAAAGAGATTCTATATATACTGAGAAAAATGCCACTCCAAATGTCCCAAGAGCTCCAAGAGCCAGTTATGGATACAGAGCTGTAGAGAGCACTACTTTCATGTTCTCCTAGGCCTTTGCACTCAAACAGCAACAAAGGCTGTATACAAGATCACACAAAAATCCCCTCCAAATGGTTTACAACGTTTATGGAGTGATTTACTTCAAATCACTGCTGATCCAAAACTAGCATCAAGTGGAGCATGACTTGTCTGCAGTGTAGTCCTCCACAGACTCTTCAGGTCTTCTTTTCATGTGTTTTTTTGGTCACATCCTTGTCCTCAGGCCAACTGGCCAACACTCAGAGCAACTGACCCTCTTCATACATTTTGAGCTTAAGAAACAATCTGTTTGATATGGTTTTTTCCTGTTTCTTTGATACTGCTGGTTTTGTATTCTACTATGCATGCTTAGTAGATGATGATGTTCCTGACCTGATTGATGATTCTAGCCATCATTAGTTAGGAACTCCCTTCATTTGCTTTATTGGTCATCACAGTAACAACTCACATCACCAGACAGACAAAGCAAGCCTATGCCTGACCTGACAGCAATTCGGTGTTGGGCTGCCTACAGTAAAGGATGAGGATTCCCATATCCTCATTCAAAGACCTACAAAAATTCAGGGTACACCACAGGAATCAACTGAATTATGTGTCTTGTTGAAAAGTAAAGAAAAAGCCAAGTATCCATTACTGTGAGCAGAAATTCAGGGCCACTGCCTGTGCAGAGCATAGCAACAAGTTCAGGGCTGCCAGCTCTTTTTAAGCATGAAGCTCAAGCCAATAAAGGTTTCCAACTGACTGAAATGCTTTCATGACAAACCTTTTACCATACAAACAAGAGCCAAACTGCTGCATCCAAACATCTTGCTGGGGTTGGGTGGGAGGGGCCACTGGGTGAGGGCAGGGGCGTGGGTAGCCAGGGGCCACAGGCAGCCCAGGCCTTGGAGGCACAAGTTCATGGTCCCTGGACAAGCTGGGCTGATGGCAGCCAGGGCAGCCATGGATCTGGATCACTGCACAAGACCATTGCAACAGGCCTGAGGTCCTCCCCAGAGCACAGCACCTGTCAGAAGAGTGAGACTGAAATCATGACAGTGCCCATTGTGCCCACTCTGCCTCCCTCTGCTGCAGCAGAGTTCTCTGCTGAACACACCTGCCAATTCCAGAAATCTGGGGAACAGCACGGTCCCAATTCAGAGATCTCATGGCCACAGGAATCTGGTGCCCTGAAAAAGTGTTTCAGATACCAAACCACAGAAATACCAACTTATATCCTCTCTGCAAATTAATACTCATGACAAAGTACATGATAGTCAGGATTCATTTTCCCCTGTTCACTTTGTAATCTGCGCATTTAGATTTTTATCTATTTCCTACTCAGTCTGCAAACTCAGAGAAAACATATTACATAGCTGCTTTTTAGAGTGGACTGCTGTCCTTGCTGTTGCACTAGAAGGCTAGAAAAAATACACAATTTGCTTGCTTATTTTTATTCCATACCCTACTAATTCTGCATGTCATACTACACTTTTGAATGAAGAAAATGTCAGTGTGACTCCTAATAAGCAGCATGAGATAGCATTTGGCTGCATGAAAATCACAGGAAAACTGAAGTGGGAAGCCAATATTTAATCTTCATCCTCATGTCAAACATACTTTCCAGTCAGTACCACCAAGTGTTTTCAAATGCAGGTCAACCTAGATCAGTAGCTTGCCAGTAAAGAAGCAAAAAGCAACACAAAATAGACAGAAAGCCTCCTACTTCTGCATTGTCAGTGACAATCATCCTCTGCTATTCACCACCAGCCCTTTCTCCTCTTTGCCAGAGCATGGCTTTTGACTTTTTCATCTATATTTGTTCACAGTTCTCTGAATCAACAGCTCCATCACACAACACACAGTATTAGTCCTGTCTGACCAGAGAGAAAATGAACATAAAAATACAAATAGAGGAAAGAAGTTCTTTTCAGCTTGGGAACAACTATGTTCCTCCAAATAAAAACCAAATCAGACATTTGGATTCTCCCAGGAAGGATATTTCCCAGCAATAATATGCATTCCCAAATCCAGGAACAATCATGTTTTTAATCTTCCACCTTAGAAATGCACTGTGAGAAATTGCTAACTGCAAATGAAGAGACAATATGAAATGAGTTCTAAATATGCATCATAGATTGCAGGGGGAAGAGCCAAGCAATCAATAGAATCAGAAAACTCTGTTATCAGTGAGAATTTAGTGGAAAAATCAATTAAATATGTAAATTTTCCCCTTTGGGGGAAAACACAAAACAAAGCCAGACCAGGATTGTAAGTTCTATAAAAAATGGGAAAGAGAAGCCTTCTTTCCTTTAAGCCTTATTTTCTAACCTATATCAATGCAATTCACATGACTTTTTACATCCTCCTCCCCAAACTGTAATCCTGCATAAACGTTCTGGGGTCTTATGTGATTTTTTTTTTTTTCAAAAAGCAGATTCATGAAAGAAACAAAAAGCAGATTTTGTTCACAGTTCTGTGTGAACAGAACATACAGAATAGGCTATTTCCATGGGGTGGGGCTGAAATCTGAATGAACAGACTAATGTCTAAAACTGAACAGACAAAGGAATAGTAGACAGCACTTTGTGAGAAGCACGACATATGATATGAACTACAAAACATAAGGGGTTGCAACCACTACACAGGGTATGCAAGTTCTTGTGCTTGTTTTAGAAGAAACTAAAGCAATGCTACTAAAACCAAATTCCCAACCACAGTTTACTTGATTTTAGCAGCAAAAATCAAAACAAAAATTAGGACACAGCATCAGAAATACATATTTTGTACACATTTAAATGTTCCCCAAATTTTTTAATACATACAAATTAGGCTAAACATTGCACAGGTTAAAAACAAAACAAAACAAAACAAAACAAAAAAACAAAACAAAACAAAACAAAACCACAAAAAAACCCCCACCACAACAAAAAAACCCCACAAACAAAACAAAACCAAAACAACCACCAAAACCCACAACTTAAGCAATTTAATGCAAAATAAGTATTTTCTCGTCATTGACCAGTGTTTTTTCTGATGTAGTTCCAAGACCAAACATTTTTATTTATATGGCCAATGATGGGATGGATGGCTGAAGGACTGCAACATTCTCCTGCTGTTTGCAGAGACACTCATACATCTGTACTGAAATGTGGATGGTCCTATGAAGATAAAGAACATTTTCTAAAAGTTCTTTCAGTTACTGAGGTCTGCAAAAACTAATATCAGGTCCTTGACAAATACAGGAAATGTTCAACAACAGGAGGTAAATCACCATATAAGACCAAACTGTGCCTTATGGGATGCAGAAGTTAAAAAACTGTCAACCCCCTCTCCACCCTCGAAACAGTTAAATTTCTGCCTTTTTGTAGTTGTCCATCTTACAGTTCTCCATCTGACTAATGAGATATGAATAATTGAAAGTTTAACTACTTGGGCCTTTGAGTTGACTTAAGTTGCCTGTTAACTTTTTAGTTATTTTTCACTTGAGACATTAACAGGCACACAGAGACTATATTTTTGAAAGAAAAATGCACAGCATGTCTCAAAGGAAAGGAAATGCAGTGAACAGCTTAATGGACATGTACTGTAACCCACCATAAGTGTCCATGAAGGAAAGTAGCCACATAAATGAGAAGTACAAATATGCAAGTCTTCTAGCTACCCCACATGAAAACTCTAACTTCTGAAGAATATCAGAAGATGTTATCCTTTTGTGTTAGCTTAATTGAGTGCTTGGGGGCTATAATTTTTAAGGTTTACAGAAAGTGATGGACTCCATTATGTACATAAAGCTTTTATTTATAACAGCAATAGAAGCTATGGGTACTGACAAACAATGAAACTATGGCCAAATCCTGAAATAAATTGCAAATATACCATCTGGCACTTAAGATTTAACTAAATGTCACTGATACAGCCCACCTGTTCTGAGAAGTTTCATGATGGTGAATTTCACCCACTTTCTCATAGAATTTATTCATTTCTTTCAAGCATGAGGATGGTCTAAAATAAAACAACTGTAGGCATACAAATTTAAAAGCAAATAACAGAATTTATCCATTAGAGAATTAAATATAAATATATTTAGTGACCTCTAAAGAGAAAATTAAGTTAATCTTGAACTTAAAAGTGATATTGGCCACATTCCACCTCTTCCCCTTGTTTTCAGTGCACTTTCTGCCAAAAAGCATGTAAAAGGTTTTGTTCCTATCAGATTGAGTAATAGTCTAAGATAACCTGACAATGAAGGACAGGAATCCTCCAACCAATTCAATTTTTATCTTACTAGTGTGTTGCCACACTACTGATATGTTATCACATCTTAAAAAGCTAGTAATCTTCTACAATAGGAGCACTGAATTTGATAGATGTCTCTTTACCAGAATCTTTCTCTAATATCCTAATATAAAACAAATTTGCTGCTGCGCTGCACCAAACATGGAGCACAAATTAGTGACATTTAAATGACTACACAAACTTAAAACTGTGGTCAAGGTTTGAAAAATCATTTTTCTAACCTACAGGCTCCAATTTTGCCATAGAGCAAAAGTTTCTGTAAACTTCAGCAGGACTGCAGTGTTGTTGCAGTGTGGGAAATGTTTGTTTTGTAGTAGTTATGTTTATCTGCCATCTCCATAAAAACAAGCTGAGATACTGATGAACACCACTGTTGCTTTAAAAGGAAACATAACTAACTGGGCTATTGATGGGAGGGTTGCATGGCATGATTTTCACTTACACCTATCTAAGGCTGGATGGAGGAGGTGGGTTTGCACCAGCAAGCGAGTAAGCACTGTCCTGCATCATGAGCAGTGACTGTGCTGCTCTGACCACAATCTATGTAAGGGACACCCTGCATGGAGGACAACACAGTCTGTCAAAACCAAACCCTGTGAAACTCACCAGTGACAGAGCTTTCACTGGCTCTGCTATCTTCTCCTCTAGTTCCTGAGTGATTTATGTCTATCTTAAATGATGGTGTTTAGAATAAAAATACTGTGCATAGTATGTTCTGTAGAGGGCTGAGGTGACTGTGTCAGCTGCCTGTAGTTTTGTTGCACGTGTTGCACAGAGGAATCTGGGGCCCTCGGAAGGGAGGGAAGGAAAGAGCATGGCTTTTCCACGGGCTTTGTTCCCCAAGCTCAACAAACTGACAAGGTGCTCTCTGCCTCCTTGGAGGGCTTCTGTCCCAGGATGGCACCCACTCCAAAGCTGCCTGCCATGCAGTGTGGGGTTAGCTGCTGCAGTAACAGGGGTGTACCGGGCTGGGGCCGTGCAGCCCAAAGCAAGTAGGAAACCCCACATTGGGTTGGGAACTTCCTTGAGGTAAGGAAGGAGCAGATCTGGTTACAAAATCAGGGGAAACAGAGGGAACTGCATACTTGTTTCATCATACCAGAGGAAAAAGCCAGCTCTGCAAGGGTTACAGCAGGAGTGATGGATATTAAAAGCCTTTTATTTTTATGTGTTTACCTACAGCTTTTCTAATTTTATTACAGTTTATCAGTTTGTGTTGTAATGAAACTACCTTTTAAGTCCCATTCGGTCTACTTGAGTAAGTCATCAGATAGGAAGAAGGTAAACCTCTGCTACTTACCTCTCTTCTCCAAACAAACACAAGCTTGTCATATAAATGGATTTTAAAAACCCAAAAAACTCTTACTCCCCACTCCATCTTTCTGTTATCAAGGAACACCTCCCAAAACATAAGTATGCTTGATACCTTGTTCAGTTTGATATATAGTCTCATCCAAAAAAAAGAAGCATGCAACTGCTCTTAGAGGAAACCAATAACCAGTATCAAATGCTTGGAGGTGTGGGACCTGTAAGAAAGACGGCACTAACAAGACTTTATTTATCAAAACATTAAGACCAGAGAACAAACCCATCAGAGATAAACTGGAGAAGATTTATTTATCTTATACAGCTCTCTCTGTAGTTCTGCAATGTGTCTGGAGAGTACCTGTCGGATTATATGTTCTTCTGACCTAGAGATGGGACAACTCAGAGGCGTTTTAAAAACTTTTATTCCAGTTTCAGTCTCATGTGAAGGGTGAGACAGTACAGATATTACAATTCATGTCATCACAATCAGAAGCCAAACTATTTCATAATTACAATACATTATAAGCATTTCTCTTGGCCTGTTAGCTTTTGCCACACAACACTGCTAATACCTTAAAGCCAATCATCTAAAATTACCCCTCGTGAGTCCTTGTCTACTACAATACATCTTTCATAGTTCTACTTCTCCAAAGTATCTAGTCTGTTTGCAAGGCCATGATTTGAAACTTGTTTCTAGTTTCATTTCTCTCTCAACATTGTCTGTCCTATTCCATGGCCTTTCTAAGTCAGCACATTTTATCTCAGAGTTTGCATACAGATGCATACTATGTGAGCCTTCTGTCAGGCTTTGAGAATTCTCTACAAATCCATTTCCCACATTTCCCTGCTCTCTTGAACTGAAAAAACTTCTTTGATGGCCTTGTTTGTTGTTTGCTGTGCACAGTGAAGTACACAAGGCAATATCACTAATATTGCTTTGAGAATTTTCTACAAATCCATTTTGCCCAAGTACCTACAGTGTTCATTATAAAATAATTTCCCAAAAATATGTCTAGACATAGGGCAATACAAGTAGTTGTAACACTGTCCTGTGACAGCCTTTGCCCTTCTTACCAAACCAGGTCACTTTTCTGGGTTTTCCTTTAAAGATTCAGACTCTGACAATTTTAAAGGAAAAAAAAGCCTAAACCAAAAAAAACCCAACACAACACACACCAAACAAACAAAAACCCAACTAAAACTTAGTTGCATCTCCAGCTTTTGTGGTTCTTGATTTCTTCCCCACTTCTGTCTATGGGTGGTACTACAAGACATGACATTTACTTCACATGTGACCCCCAGCCAGTCACATTCTCTATGCCCTTCCCAGCTTTCCTTCCACCACAGCATTAAGCTTCTCTTGGACACAAATCATCCCCAAACTGAGAGCACTGCTGGCATGGGAAGCTGAGGTTTAGGATTTGTGATCATAACTTTGGCACCCAAGGCAGGCACCCAAGCCCTGGACTTTATCAGAATCTGCTGCTAGGAGAAAGAGCATCAGCTCCCCATCATCCAACTGGATGAGGAAAATGTATGAGTTCTCCTGGCTGACATCCAGAAGTTTCCTTGCAATTATCCTAGGCATATTAAAATAAAACTTTAAAAAGACTCCTAAATATTGTTCCAGCCAAGGAAAATGAGACCTGCTGTGAACTGCTTCAGCATTCAAAATTGGTACTGACAGCAATGGACACCTGCAGTAAAGACTCTTCCCTGAATATTTATCACAATGGAGAGTCAAGGACCAATGATATATAAACCACCAGGAAAGATCAAGTGTGTTAGTGCTACCACTTCTCTTCAATGTTCACCTCAATCAGCTGGAAATGCTCACTGAAAACTAGGAACAGCTTGTCAAAATGACCCAGCCTCGGTTTTGTCACTATGTAAAGTCATTTTTATTCTCAAATTCTCCTTCTCACTGACACAAAGACCTAGATCCAAGATAGATTTGAAGATTCCTAACTTCTCGGTCTCTGCTGCTTTTCTTCCTAGATTTGTAAAGGAAGATTTTTACCTTTTAAAGGTCAACTCAGACTGCTCAGACTTTCTTGCTTTTCTCAACAGGGAAAAATTTGAAGATTTATTATCTACTCCCATGTGATCCAAATAGTCCACCTCCAAGTCACACATTTTTACCAGAAATAGTACTTGTCCCAGGGTGACTTTTTGATGCTTGTATCCCCCATCGTCTGTTCTGTTTGTGCTGTATATTGAGTTCTGTACCTTTAAGACTGGTTTTGAGAATGAAGCAAGGAGAAGCAGCAGCAGTTTGTTTTGAAAACAGCACTCACTCCTCTGCATTCCTTCTCTGGGACTGGGTTCGGCTGAGGCTCGGACAGACACTTTTTTGCATTTAATTAGTTTTAGCTAGCTAGGGCAGAGAAGTTCCCTGGACTGATTTGTGTTGGTTTCATTTCCTTTTTCTTGGAACTGTTTAAACCTGCTCTGGACTGAAAAAAACCCAGAGGAGCACCGGGAGCTTGCAGCTGTGGCCCACCCGGGCTTGGACCACTGGAGGGACTGGTGGGAGACTGGGCAAGCTGAACTACCCACAGCAAGGACTTTCTGAATTTAACATCTCACTTCAGACCAACAGAAGGTTTTATTGTTTCATATTATTCATTCTTTGTGTTTGTGGCCACTTTGTTAAATAAATAGATTTTTCCACTTTTGTCCAAGGAAGTTCTTTCCCAGACCAGTTGAGGGGAGCAGCCATTTGGGTTTGCTCCCCAGAGGGACCCTATTCGGGGGTTTCTCCCAAATTTGCCCTAAACCAGGACAGTAATAATTATTGGTAAGCAAGAAAGTAAATAAATTGCATTAAGATTGCTAAGGTACATTTATAAATTATTGGAACCAATGCTCTAATTCCTATATGCAGTTAGATTCATAGGGGAATTTACACGGTAATACTTTTCATTAATAATTATTGCTATAATTCCCTTATTATGATGATCAAGGAAGCTTTAATTTGGAAGACGTAACAATCATCTGGGCCCCAATCCAGCAAAGCACTTTAAAAATGTTAATTTTCATCATAAAAATAACCAACTGGATTTGAACAGGACTGACATGCTTAAGATAATCTTGGCTTTGTTAAGCCTATAATGGGAAAATCAAGTAGAAACATTATAACAGTAGTCCATGAAATCCTGGCAGAACTTTGCCTCAATATTACACCATTATCGTATATTCTCCAAGGAGCAGCCTTCTGCTAGGAGACTACCAAGTAAAATGAGGAACTTTTATAGGAACTAATTTAGAAGAAAAAGATCCATTATGGAGCCAAGGACTCTTAAAACAAATATACAGCAAAAAGCCAAATGATTACAAGATCCATATCTGGTACTTTAGGCCAAGATTTAAGTGTCTGACATGAAAGCAAACCCTGAATCAGATCTTCCACATCTGATTTTGAATAGTGTTTTCTTTTTCTTTACACACATTTTCCAATAAGCAGTTGCAAAAGCTCCTTCAGAAACAATAACTGAGTGTTCAGATGCAATTTATGGAAGAAAAGGAAGAAACATAGGAACACATTTTATTTAACATCTTGGTGACATTTGCCTTTGGACTGGGTAGGAGCTGATCACAGTATTTATGCACAAACTGCCAAGCTTCTGCAATCTTTCTGGAGAATAGATCAATACTAGCCCTGGGGAGAAAGGAATGTTCTTGGACAAAAACCTTAGTATAACCCAGCAATGTGCACGTGCAGCCCAGAAAATGCAACATTTTGCCTGCATCAAAAAAAGGCATGATAAGCAGGCCAGGTGAGCTGATTCTGCCCCTCTACTCTGCTAAGACCCCACCTGGAGCACTGTGTCCAGTTCTGGGGTCTCCAACACAAGAAGGATATGGACCTGTCAGAAGGAGTCCAGAGGAGGGCCACAAAGTTGACCACAGAGCTGGAGCACCTCTCCCATGAAGACAGGCTGAGACAGTTGGAGCTGTTCAGTCTGGAAAAGAGAAAACTCTGGGATGACCTTAAGTGCCTTCCAGTATCTAAAGGTACTTACAAGAAAGCAAGAAAGGGACTGTTCACAAGGGCATGTAGTGACAGAACAAGGGAGAATGGCCTTAAATTGAAGGAGGGTATGTTTAGATTGAATATTAGGAAGAAATTCTTTACTGTGAGGGTGTGAGACACTGGCACCGGTTGCCCAGAGAAATTGGGCAGAGAAAACATTTCCCATTCCTGGAAGTGTTCAATGTCAAATTGTATGAGGCTCTGAGTAACTTGCTCTAGTAGAAGGTGTCCCTGGTGAAGGAAGGAGAGTTGGAACCAAATGATCTTTAAAGTCCTCCCCAAAACCATTTTCCTGATTCTATGAAGAGATCCAATCCCTTTTCTCTTACCTGATGCGGAGTGCCTGCCTCTAAGTCTGTGAGCTTGTCACAGCACGTCAAGACTCCCAAAAGCTACCTACCCATCTGCTTAAAAGAAGCAGTGCACCTCTTCAGAGTCCCCTATGGAAATATATTCTGTTTGGACTGAAGACTTTTGCAGTACACTAGAAATTTACAAAACATCACCAGCCTTAAATTTAGACAAGGCTTTTTGGAAGCACAGACCTTCCTTTTTTTTTTTTTTTTTTTTTTTTTTCCCCACCAACCAGGAAAACAGTAGTGGTCAAGGAAGAGTGTCTCTGAATTTCTGTAATAAAATTTAATCTGCCTTTAGCACAGCAGAATGAATTCTGAAGAACCCAAATAACTTGTCAGCAGTTTTTGAGAACACAAACAACTTGTTGCCTTTTCATTCTACATTTGATCATGCTCTCTTTTTACTTTTTTCTTTTGCTCTTATTTCAGACCAATTATATTCTCTGGTTATATATCTAAACATTTAATTTTATGTATAGAGTCCAGTGAATTCATCACCAGTATCTGATAATAAAACCTCTGCCTACACCTCTTGGCTCTTGCCCTGTGCTAGACAGAGATTTCTCCTTCTAAATGAACTCAGCATAATTAGGAATGAAGCACAATGAGAAGTTTCACATAACATCACTTTTCAAATGCTCTATCCACATTCCAGACACTTTTATAATGTAACCTACCAAATATTAAGTGCAGGTTCCTACTTGTCTTCTCCCTGAGTAGCTGGTGACCACTAGGTTCTCCTCCAGGGTACAAAGCATTTGGAGACATCCATTTCCCATCTCTCTATCCACTTCCCATTTATATAAAACACATCTTTGATTAGCCTCACATCTGCCTTTACACTTAGATTACTTATGTTCCTATAGTAATGTTGATGGGTTTCAAACATTACATACTTAGAGCCTTTAATTTCAAATCATACCACCTCCCTCTGCCTACCCACAGCATAAAAAAAAAAAAAAAACAAACTAAAAAAACCAACCAGAACAAAAGGACATCATATTGAGGAGGCAGGAAACCAGGAGATGATGTAAGGCCATTTTAAGGTTCACATTTTGCATGATGTTTCATCTCTATTAAAAATAGCTCAGTACCAGAAAATACGATTGCGTATATCATTAACTGTACTCGAACTAATTATATTTGAGTTACTGAAAATATAGTGCACTGCTAGTGGAACATAAGTGGATTGCCTGACTCATTCAGGCTGAAGGTTAATCCTAGAGGTTTCAGAAACCAAAGGGAATAAAAGCAAAGAACCCCCACACCACCACTGAAGAACATTTCACTAATTACATGCACTTCTATACAGCTCCCAGACTTGATGCAAATGCTTTACGAAGAAAAACAGGGTGACAGTCTAGACTATGAAGTTTATTTGTATGCCATGTGCTCAGCCAGATCTGGAAGCAGCAGCAGGTGACCTGTCCCCAGCCTGCTGGGAGAGTCCAATACCTGATGTGGTTGTTGCACTACAAGTTTACCTAGCAGTCCTTCCCTCTTCGGTACTGGTGGTACAAACACATTAAACATCTTGAACATGCCGTGGCATTGCATACATGCTCATATATGCTCATACACGCTCATACAACACAAACTATATTCCCTATTTTATGACTGTGTTGACATTATATGCCATGCTCCAGCTATGTCCTAATTGGAGATGATACCTGAATGATAACTCGTCTTTACTGCCTTTTCTTCTCCCCCTCTTCTCTTGAGGCGCATCACTTTCCTAACAGATCAAGGCTGGAAAGAAGCCGTGTTGTATTTAAGGAGACCCTCTGAATTAAAAGTATGACAGGTGAGGACTGTTGGAGTGTGTATGTGTCCCAAGATCAGGATTCTGGAGTATACCACAGATAGCATAAATGCTGCACGTACCCAAAGCTTAGTTTAATCTACTCCATCATCCTAAGAGCAGCAACTAGGAGCCTAAAGAGAAAAGTGTTTGCATTTCCTCAATGAACACCTTTGTCCTTAATATTTTCTAACCTTATGCCCTTAAACACAAAGAAATTTATTTCTCTTACCCTCTATCAGGGCTATCAATAATCTTTGGCCATCCTTTGGAATTTTGTTAACCTCTTTAGATAGAATAACCTGTGGTGATAATGTCAATAAATAATTTTGCAATATGTGTTTCCTTTTATTAATTTTAAAATACTTTTGTAATAATTGGATTAATATGTCACTTCTTTATTAATATTATTTGAAAAATTTGGTGGAACTTTATGTACAGATAGTCAACTTCTATCGATCTAATTGCAGTTCTCCAATTATACCTTCATTAGAAGTATTTCATCTGCAAAATGAATGGTCCTAAATAATTACTTTGCAAAATAGTTCACCTGTGCATCAAAAAATTTCTCTAAAATGTCTAGCTATTCATATTTTTGAAGGTATTGTCTAAACTGTTCCAGATGCTTTTATGCCTTTATGTGACAGATCATTTACCTTTGGTTTTGATCCTAGGTCCTCTTTTTGCACTATTTCTTCACATTTCATTCAAAGTATTCCTATTTTTATTAAAACTGGTCTCCTCTAGGGGCAATACCAGTTTTTCTGTGTCCTTTATCTTACCACAGGCTCTCTGTTGAGCTGTTTGACACACTGGTGACTCAAGGAGGACAAGGGCAGGTCAGTGGTAGTCACACCTCCCCACGCTGGCAATCTACATCTCTGTCAGTCAGATGTCAAATTTAACAAACTTTACAGCACTCATAAAGGCTTTTTTCTTCACTCAGCTTGGATAAGGTGCATTATTTGATTTCCTTTTCTTCATTCTGGCTTGATGCCAAAGGCCATTCCAGCTTTTACAAAAGCAAAACTTGTGAGCTAATGTTATGCTTTGCTTTTCAAAATTATTTATAGGACTCAAATCCTTTTGTCACAGTACAGTAAAAGTAAATATATTGATACTAGCAAAAATAAGAACATAAATTACTAGCTCTCAAAATAACACCTATGGTGAAGTATTTAAATTTACTGTGACTCCAGAAAGAAGTGTGTTCTTTTTAAAGTGGTCTTCTGGAGTTGCATATAATGAGGACTAATGTTAATCCATTGAAAGACCAGACAAAAGTATTTCTGAAGCTGTACATTGGACAGCTGAGCTGTATCTCACACTACTGTCAGACAACAAAAACAAAATATGGTTCACAGCTAAAAATTCTAAAGATATAATATGAAGCAAAGTAGCTCTAGCTGCATTAAGCATAAATGTACAGAGACTCAGTTTTCCACTCATTCTCATCTCTGAGGCATCTTATGTCTAAAACTGCATGGTTGGTGAATTCAGTAATTACATTTCTTGAAAACTGAAACATGAATGGTGAAATAAAAAAAAAAAAAAAAATGTAATCATTTGGTCTGTGGTCAACAGATGTAGTGAAACAAGATTTCCTACAGGCCGAAGTCCTACTTCTCTCATGCTTCTTAAACAAAATAATTTCAGCTTCTCTCCCAGCACATGTACTTCCTGACATCTCTTCTGGGCAGGAGACACCACCTGCTGTGCTTAGCCCAAAGGCATGTACATGTTGATTGCTGCCAAGGAAAATATGTAACAGCTTTCCACTCAGGAGGGCACTGATTTGGGTTTTTCCTCTTTTTTGAGCCACAGACACCATGAAACTTGTAAGAACTTAATTCTCTTCAAGGCTTGCAGAAAACCTCCTTCCTGTTAGCGGGAGCTAGTACAGCAGTTCAAAACTTGATGTAGAGGACTGACAGGCAGAAAGTGGTTGCACAATCCTTGTTTCCTTAGGAAACAGTAAAATGTTATACCAAATTAAAGTTCCATTATGTTAGCAGTGCTGGCAGCACAAACTATGAAAATTTCATCAGCTTATTAAATTTATTGAGTTATGTAACACAGGACTGTCATAATGTGGTTAAATATACAGAAGTATATTAGAAGTATTGAAGTAGAATTAGAATATTAGAATTAGAAGTATATCCTAAAATGTTTATTTTGAATTTTATAAGTACCCTGCACACCATAATTTATATATATGATGTATCCTGTTTCCTGTATGTGTGTGAAATAAGTCCCCCAAAGAATTTGAATTGTATTCATGATTTTTTTTCAGCTGTAGGTTCTCATTAAAATAGAAACCAATCTAAATGGGTGGTGAGATACTCTGATCCTCACACACCTCCAAGGCTGAGCAGCTAGAGTACAAACTGAGAGTGGCTGGTACCACAGGTGTGTCTGAACACAGCCCCAGGGCTGTGCCTAAACCAGGCAGAGCAAGGAGCTGGAGCGGTTCACAAGGCAGCTCCAAGAGCTGTTCTGTTTGCTACTCACTCACGAGTCTTGACAGCTTCTACTTCTGGCTTAAATTTTATGATGAATTTAAAGAAGCTTTAGTTTTACTCTGTATTGAAAGTAAAGGTCAAACAGGATTCATGTTTTCCCACCCTACTGCTGTCTTTTCCATGCCTTCCCCAAGGGTGCACTGGCTTTCACCAGAATCTCAAGTCTCTGAAACTCTGTCCTTTAAGACCCAGAATTGCTTAAGTATTTCCTTCCTACAACCTACATGACTGTTCATTGCTTTCTTAGTTACACCCTTAAGAAACAACTGGTCCAGGTTTGGTTTGAGCACTTCGGACAGATAATGCTCCTTGTTTGCTTCAGGTGGCTTCCCTTCAGGAAAAAGCCTCTGAAAAACCCTCTGACACCTGGTTTCTGCACTTCTCATGAGGCATTTCCAGGTTCCCATTCCCAGCCCTACACTGTGAGGCTGAGCAGTGTTGCTGGCAACCAGCTGCTTGTTTCACCTGTAAAAATATCCACAGTCTGATTGCTCCTGTCACAATCTCCCAGATGCAGTTTGGCTATTACATGCAAATGTCTCTTATGAAATGACTATACAAAGCTAAATGGAAGCCTCCTGTCAAAACAGAGATTGTGATAAAGATGCTGCTCACAGGACCAACGCTGAATTCACATAGACATGTTCCCAGCCTGCACAAACATCATTCTCTTTGAGAAGTATTGTTTTTCATTTTCTATAAAACGAGGGGAAGAGAGATCAAAAATACACAGCTTGCATCTCCCACCTGAAATACGATCTTCAAGACAATTGAAGAATTGGTTATCAGGAAGCAAGCAACTGACAGCAAGTTAATGCAGCTTAGGAATGTACTCTAATAACTCACATGTGATCTACTGAAATACCTAATTTAATACTTGAGCTTCCTAAACAATAGGCCTGAAATACCAATACCATAAATTTCACTTTTCCAGGACTTCTCCACACAAGAATGTGACCAGTTGGTTCCATATTGCTCAACTGAATTTCACTGCAAAAACCAACCACAGGAATTTTGTAATGTAATGTTGCAGGCACAAAAAAGCCCCTCACACACAACTGGAATGTACCTAAGACATGCAGCCACAACAGTGAGCAGGGCTCAACAGCCTAAGCAGGAAGGAGACCTCATAAACCACAGCCTTCACCTGAGTTTGAACTTCAAAATATAAATAAAATAGAAATAAGGCTGACTTCCCTTAACCACCATGAAATGAAACATGCAAGATTGTTCTCAATTTCTATCACTGTTTAATTTAAATCCTCTATTAACTCCAATGCATGTTGTGGCTATAGAAGAACATTTTAATTTAGAAGAATAGCTTCATTTTCCAACTCTGTTGTGAAACAGAAGAAGGACCATTTTTAAGAGGCAATCAAGTCTGTGGCCATAAAGCAATGTGCTGGCCATTTCTGCTTTTCCCTGTGCAGACCTGGTAGAGAGATAGTAGCTGGTGAGATTTTCACCCTCAGTGCTCCACACCTGATTTTTTTATAGAAAAAACTACTTACTTATAAGATTACTGCATTAGGCCATGTTTTGCTATGGTTATGAACAAGCTGGTAGGAATCTGTAAGATCTGTAAGGGATAGATGTGGTTTAAGACCCCATACTTTCGGTCTTCTTTGCCTTCTTTAGGCAAGCCTAAGTTAATAGCTGGTGGGAGTTCAGTGGCCTAAAATTCTTTTTTCTAATGTCAGACAATTGATTGGATTTCATTGGAAGCAATTACTCCAGAAGGATTGAAACACTGACAGGAAGAAAAAACTGAGCTAAGGAAAACAGAGTAAAATGGAAAGGAGGAGAATGAAAAAAAAAATATCAACAGAAAAATAGAGATAGAAAGCACTTGGGCCCTCTCAATCAGTTCGTATACCTCAGCAGTATACATACATCACCTTGCACAATTTCATACTTTGATTGCCTATTTTTGACAGAGCTCTAGAAACAAACTCAAGTTTCAAAATGAAGTTATCCCTAGTAAAAACAAGAAGTCCCTGCAGGCCACCACCCCTCTTGTTACTGCAGAGAAGATCACCTCTAGCAATATTTTTCTGACAAAGCAGATTTCCTTTGCCACTACTCAGATGAAAAACGTAAGAAGCCTCTCCAGAAGTGCACTGCAGTTACAGACTCTGACAATGGCAGACTCAAGTCTACCAAGAAGATCAGCCAATCCAGCTAACAGCAGTATCACCTCCAGCTATGGAAGCCACTTTCCTGATACATTATACATCTCATAGCTTATCTCCTGGGAGAACAGCTCATCTGGCTGCTACCAAAACACTCACTGCTTTCCCATCAGCTCCCCACACATATCTTCTCACCAAAACAGCACAGAGTAGACAGCAGATGGTCTCTCTCCCGTCCACACATAATGCACACCCAAAAGCTGAACTCTTCCATACCATTATTTCAACTAATATTAGATTTTTTTCTATGTTACTTCAGCATTATCACAGGGAGTAATAATCTAATTTGCAGAAGCAATTGCTTAAATCTTGATGTTGTTCTGGCATTTTTGATGTTCTGCATTCCAAGGGAGATGCTGATAAGTTTTGGAGAAACTTTCAAAGGTTAAAACAGTAACCAGGATACACTCTGTATTAATCAAATACTTCAAAGGAGATTATTGAGATTCTCTGAAGCTTATTCTGTGAGAATAATCAAATATCCCATCCTACTGCATTGACAGGAGTGACTAAAACAAGTATCATCCAGGAGAGAACAATTCCATTAAAACCTCTCTTGTTTGTGTGTATGCATTAATTTATGTGTGTATAGATATACAGGTGTATGCAGATGGCATTAAAAAGAGATAAGGAACTGTTACCAGCACTGCTGTTTAAATTACCATGATGCAGGATTAGCAGAGCACATGTAACTCAGCAATTTGTTATACCTCATCTGCAATATCAGGTATGCACTATTCAGTCATTTATAATTCATGTTTGGATCAGATTGTTGTCCAGCTCTGTTACAAAGTACTATGCTTCTGCTATTCTTTTTCAATTTTCGAATGGAATTATTTTGAAGAATAAGCATGAAATCTTATCTTTAAAATGGAGAGCTATATCCCAAAAGCCTCTCAAGCAAACTCAGCAAGGACCAGGAAACCAGCTGAAGGTGCACTTCCAGTATGCAGTTTTAGTCATCCTTGAAGTGATAAACAGCAGAATTATAAACTAATACTTTAATATTTTTAGAATGAATATGTAAGTTATGCTTTGGTATAATTAGGACAGTACATGATATCAGTAAAGTCATTACTAGTATTCTGAATTTAGTCCTTGAATCAACACCTTAAAAGAATATTTAAGACCAAATGAAATGTTTCTCTTTAGTCACAGTTGATAAACTTGCCTCAGGCAGGACCTAAAGAACTTTAACCTATCTGGTTATTTAAAAGAAAGTCAAGATGAAATTGTATACTCCACAAATACCAGCAGACAATAACAGATTTCATACTGTCTGTAGTGGTTCTGGGTGGGATTCATACAGCCTACTCTTCAAAAACTCTGTAGTGTAAACATCAATCTCTGATCTCCTGAGTTGCTTTTTAGTGAATAAGCATTTTTAATAATGCAAGTATCAACAAATGGAGCATCTTACTGAGACATCTTTAAAAAAACCCCATACATTTCAAATTAATATCTGTATCGAGGAAAGATTCTGTGGTCTGCAACTACCTAGTAATTGCTTTTGGGTCTTAAAATCTACAAGTAACAACTGCTTCGCATAATTATTGGAAGGTCCAGTAAGCACTGTTTTGCAGAGTTAGTCTCTTTATAATGAAAAACACACACTGTTCTTGATGCAAAGTGAAAAGTCACATATCAAAGATGTCAGAGTCCTGCAAGGCCATTTGGCACACTCTATTTTAATCCATATGAATCACTTCTTATTTATTTGGGAAAACTGGCAACATATAAAAGTGCATTAATGACTTGCCTTGATTAAAATTGATTTCACCACACCCATGATCTAAGTACATGACACAGACACTTCCTTCCCCAAGAGAAGGAGTTGGAGTTTGACCCCAGCATCAATTCCAATGGTTGGCTGGACAAATATCTGGATAATCTTCCTCCCACCAGCTCTGCCTAGAGAGTGCAGAGTGTTGACACATGAACAAAGGAAACATTCTGAGCATCTGCAAGTATTCTGCCCCTAATCTGCAATAAATTATGCTGCTTATGTAAAGAGTGCTTCTTCTGAGCAAAACATAGTTTAATTTCTTTTGCAAATGAAGGGTTTGTGGGTTATTTTGGGAACTTGTATACACCATCTCTGTTACTTCAGTTACTGTGTTTTCTCCATGGCTACTGGCTTTTGTGGTCCACTCTAGCACAGACTTCTCTGGACACCCCCAGTTCGTAAATATCTATGCCTGACACTCAGTATTTGCTGCTGATAATGACTGTACTCACTCCTTTGCAATAGCTACATATGTGCTTCCATACTGTTCTACCAAAGTCAAAGCACTTTGTTGACAGTGGCAGTAGGACCTGGGAGGCGCCTTTCAGTAACATTTTAACCCCAAGAGGGGTGCAAAAGTACTCAGGCATGTTAAAAAACTGCAGCAGTAACTACACTGAAGTATGCATGTAGTAAACACAACCTTTTAAAATATTAAATGTTGAAGGTACATGGTCCCTATTTCACAAGAAAATTAGTCGAAGACACAAATACAATTGATTCAGGGAATCTTAGCTGAACATACTTCATCTTTTCACAGTTCCTACTGTGTCAAATACCTGAGTAAATTAAAATCCTAAACAAAATTTTCTCAACAGAAAAATGGCAAGATAAATGACCTGGCCTGTTCCAATGTATCAGTGTATCAATCAATAACTCTATTTCTGCAAATTTGCAGTATTTTTGTAAGATACTGCTGTGCAAAGTGCTACTGGAAAAAAACCAAAACTGCTGGTTTTCTTTTAAACACAAAATCTTCAAAAGCACAATTAACTGCACTGTTGGGAAAATTGATGCATATCCAAAACAGCTCACAGGTGAAGTCTTTTATCAAGACCACAATGCTACACTGCCAGTTTGCCATTTCTGCCAGTTTGCTCCACAAGAGGAGCAGACCACTCCAACAGTACAAGGATAAGAATGTGGAGCAGCAGAAACTGAGGTAGTTGAGTAATTCATCTCTCTTGAGAGGAATAAGACATGATTGCACTCTGTACTGGCTGGCACAAATGCTTGAACAACAATCTACTATGTGGAAAACAGATTGGCCTTTATACTTTGCTTAGGCCTTTACCAAGAGCATCTCAAAACACTTCAGTAATTTGAAAATAATGCCTCCAATATAAAAGCCAGATGCACAGTTATAGAAATTAATGTATAATAAGCAGAATGAAGGCCTTTCCAGGGAAATGCTTATTGGACCTGTTTCTGGTAATTTGAAAATATCCAAAAGGAATTCTGCAAGACTGTTGGCAAGTATTTAGTCTGAAGTAACAGTCATAACCAGACAGATCTAATCTTTCACGCTTAGAGGCATTGCAATGAGGAAGAGACTGCACAGCTTCACAGAAGTACAACTATATATGAAAAGCAGTAGTTTTGAAGGTCTGGATGTTTAATTAGCTCTTAGCATGCCTCAAAGAGATTTCTGGATGAGAGTCTACAGCTTATGCAATAGTTAACATACCACCATTACTTCTGCTGAATACCTGAAGAATTATATACTTGCATCTCAACCTTCTCTTCAAATACATGAGAGCCATTGTGCTTGGTCTTATCACAGAATTGTGTCTCAGTCAGACACTGAGAGAGGCACAGAACAGGCACTTTGTGCCACTTTCCTGCAGCCTGGGCCTCAGTGCTGAGTTCTGCCAGAGAGTGCTCCTCTGTGGCAGCTCAGCATGGCTCAGCATCTCTCCCAGACCTGAACAAAACACGAATGACTGGCAGATCCTACAAACACTGGCTAATCCCATAAGGTCAGAGAGTAAAAGGGAGGCTGCAGTGTTGTATTCCAGCTGTGCTGCCCTACCCCCAGCCCCTCTGTCATTTTGCATGACAGGCACTCTCTAAAGATGGTGATCAGAGCTACCTGCTCCCTCTCTGCATCCCAGGAGCTCAGGAGAAGCTGTGCAGGAGACAAGTGGCTTACTCCCAGCTGCTCCCTTCCCTGGGGAAAAGGACTGAATTACATTACAGCTGACCTGCGGCTCAGCGCAGCTGCACAGACCACAGCACCACCTGATGAGCTTGCAGGCAGGTGCCCTCTCCCAGCAGAGATTAAGCAATGCTATCTGCCACTGCAGGCAAGTGCACACTCCTGTATTTACACCTTCCACACCTCTGTAAGGATCTTTGTTCTTCATTTTCCCTTTTTTTTTTTTTCCCAGACAAAGAATGAAAGTAATATTCATCTTTACTGATGACAGAAATAAATTAGAAACAGCAGGACACTGTGGCCATTTTGAATGAAGATAAAAAGCATCAGGTATATCCAGCTGCTCCTGGGATCACGAGCTCATGCATACAGAAAAATCTGCAGTTCTTTAATAAGAGAGCAACAGCACATGCCATGCCAGTTATGGGCTTATTGGTAAGGAAAGTGTAACATGTACTTGGAAAATTGAGTGTGAGGAACAATGCAACAAGGGTGGGTAAACTCTTTCTCAAACAGAAAAGGAGTGTGTGAAGAATTTCATGGATCTCATCTCAAATAGAGAACACGTTTCAGGAATGAAAGACTTGTCTCATAAATACTTGTTCAATGGAAAAAAAATGCCCTTGTAAGTACAGAGGGCAGAAGCCTTATGAACATCTACTTGCAACAGTGTGCATTTGCTGCAAGAAATGCTAATGGCTCCAACAGATCTGGCTGATAAGAAGCTTCACTTGAATGTGAATCATACTAAGAGCCTAAGCACAGCTGTGTAAGGACTGGAACTAATACAGTGAGGTATGATATCATACTCATAATCCAAATAGAAAAGCACTGCCAAACTTCCAGAACTCTGATCAGACAACTGGAATCACAAATAACTATTAAGAAGCTGCACTTACATCTTTGTTAATGAAGAAACCAGTTTTATAGAACATAAATAAAACCAGCTTAACAGCTGAGTTAGCTCTCCCCAGAAAATATAGGATAATCAAGGTCCAAAGACTGAAATCATTCCTAAAATGTATGCCATTTCATTAGCACTGAACAGTCATATCATACTCTACCATACATACATATTAATGAACCAGCATATAATCTACATGCTGTCATATATACAAAAAGTAATGTCATAGCAATTTGGAAATGGATGAAAGATCCAGATAAATATTTGACTCTATAAGAATGAATTAAACAGTAAAACTGGGGATTTTGGGGCATTTGTCAGACAGGTTAGCTAAGGATGACTAAAAACTTAAGTCTGATCTACATTAATTTGTTTGTTAAGTTACAATTAACTGAAGCAGTATGTGAAACAGAAATGCAAGGAGGCATTTCACAAAAAAAAAAACCCACCCCAAACCGCAATGAGTATGAAGAATTACTGTCATTTGCTTACATTACACAGATCCCTTGGATCCAGTCCTATAGACACATGCAACAAAACAGCTTGTCAATACATTAGTCAAAGACACCAAGATTCAGCCTCTCAGAAAGATTACTTTAAAATTGTATATAAGAGCTGAAAAAATAGAAGTCACCAACCTCTAATAAGGTAGACTCTGTTTCACTGCAGATCCGGAGGCAGTATCTGGAATGAAATAAAAACATGGTTCAGTTGTTTGCTCAATCCTCAGTTTTTTAGTTAACAATTGTTAGAATTTGTTATGCATATTTTCTTAATGTTCTCATACAATTAGCTTTTCTCAGATGTTTCCAGCATTCATAAATATGTGGGTGTCCAGTTAGTCACTTTTTTGTATAAAGACAGGACATACTCATAAAATTCTACTAAAATTAAACTTTAAAAGCAGAGTAAATTTGTGTGGTTTTATTTTTCCTGATTACTTCACAACAAGCTGTCATAGGCTACCTTTACAAACTGGCTCGGGTGAAGATTTAGCTACTTTTCCAAGTTATTAATACCTTATGAGAAACACTTGATCCTAGAGCTCTCTCCTGAAGTAAATAACACTGAGATGCCTGCTCAGACACATACTATCACCAAACCCCTGCTTTCTCTAACACATAATTCTTCCCTCTGTGGTATCTCTTCTGACCCATCCTTATATTTGTCTCCATTCTTCAAAATTTGGCATGCCCTTCCAGAAAGATAAAAAAAAAAAAAAAAAATGCACACAACTTTGGATATGATTTCCCACTCCTCTGATTCACAGCTGTAGATGCTGTCAAACTACATCCAAATCTCAATTGCCTCTCTTAGCAGTTTGGAAATAACATCCAATATACACCTTGATCAGTGGATTAAAGGTAGAAACTACACTACAGCAGCACTACTTGCAATTTTCAAATGCTTCAAAGATCTACAGCAACCTCAACCATTGTATAATACAGAGAACTCACTTCAGAAGTCTGCTACATAAAAGGAAGAGATTTTCAGCTCACTCCTATCTCTGTATTTCCTTTTGTAATTGTAGTTAATTCATTTTATAAATAGGATTTTTAATTTGTGTTAATAGCCAAAAGGTCAATGATTTAAGTATGTGAGATATGGAATCATTTTAGATATATAAAGTCCAATTGCTAAAAATCCAGGCACTCAGGCTCCAAAGTATTACTCCGTAGGTGGCTTAGTCAAGGTGTGCTTGCTACTCTGTTTCTCTTGTACTCCTACTGTGCTACTTTTCACTGTGCTGAGAGAAGAAGATGATGACTGTACTTTCAGGTTCATCCCTTCTCCCTGTTTATAAGTCAGTTAGTGTACATGTTAAGACACCTGGGCTTAATCCTTCTGCTGCTGCTGCTGCTGACATGGACAGAATATCAGGGTATTTCCCATCTATAAAACTTTACTATTTCTTCCTCCTTGTAAACTACTACTGAGAATATGTGGATAAAGCTACTTTTAATAATTTTAACTACTCTTACAGAGCCACAGACAGAAAAACTCACTTTGCCATGCCTAAGTTTTATTCTCCATTCACTTCCTTGCTGAGTACGTATTTGCATGGTCAGAGGTCTTAGTAACTCTAAAAACTGGTTTTCTAGAAAGACATTTATTTTAAGTATGAAGTTCTTGGAGTAATAAGTTATTGAGTATGCCATCAGAATAATGCAATAGATTTTATCATTCTTTCAGCTCTGAATAGAAGAAAGGTTTACATGCTTCAAAATTGATTAGCTGGGTTGGAAAATAAATTAAAACAGAGAAAAAAAATCCAGCATCAAGGTTCTGAATGGTTTTCTGAAATGGCAAGCATTTTAAGAATTTTAAGCATTTTCTTATTAGAGTTCTCTAGGCTAACTAAGTATTTTTCTAAAGCAAAGGCATGAGAACTATTTACTACCATATTCAGTGAAACTCCCTAGTACTACTAGTCTTTCTGTAACTTTCTCTATATTATTTTCTATCATCCTTTTATTTTACACCAAACTTTGCACTGGTTGTTAGAAGATTTACATTCATTTATTTCAACTAAAGCTTATCACTGCTGTGCAATGTAAGAAGAAGAAGAAAAAAAAAGGTTAAAGAAATCACCAGCAAATTTAATCCTCACAGCTCAGCAGCTCCCCTGCCCACATACCAGGGCACAGCAAGGGAATGAGATGCTCCAGCAAGATTCACTCCTGCTGACTAAATAAGCATCTTCCACAGACAACTCTGGGAGCCATCAAACCATACTCCTCTTTCCTATTTGAGGAACAGCACTGAAGTCAAAGTATTTCTATCTACTGGAACCTGAATGGAGTCACTGAGTTAGCTGGAAAAGTGATCGTATTCATTTTACAAGGATTCACAGTATTGCATCAGGTGTCATGAAAATATGATTTGATAATTTTAGCTCATAACATAATGAAGACAGGCAGAATATTTTTTCTCAGCTTTACCCCACTTTTCCCATTCACATTAGGCTGTAAAAGATAATTGATTTGCATGAATCTCTGTACATGAAACTTTATAGAAAAACACACAGAATTTTAGAACATCTTCACTTCTTCAGCTTTAATCACACTGTGAAGCAAGAGGGAGAGCTATGATGGATAAAGATTACTGCTGAACTCAGTGATGCCAAAGCAATCATAATGACCTTGAAAACACCACTTTCAGACTTTGCTAATCAGAAGAACCCATCAGTTCAGCACCAGGCACTGGCTGTGCACAGCAACGGTAAAAAAAGGCCATTATAAATTAACTTCCACTCAGAGAAAAGACCTTTTGTAGTCCTTGTCACATATATTAATCCATTGTCGATGACACCATAGAAGGAGTATGTCATGCAAAACATCACCCATGGTCAAGAAACACAGGGAAAGTAAGAACTTTTCCAAGCTCAAAGACAATTACATGGTTTGTATCAGAAAGATACTTGTATCTCCATGATCTACTCAGGAGTGGCTTCTGGCTGGGAATACAGTAAGCATAAATAAAAGTCATGCATTGTTTTTTGTGCATGTCAGGAGCTTAGATATTCCAGGTTTCAAACGTGTTTGTCAAGTCAACAAAGCTGTCGCCTACCTAGAGATATTAAGGTTCAACTGAAAAATCCATATGCTAGTTTCTCAGACTAAAAAAAAAAATATCTTGGTACAAACCATTAGACAAAGCATTTCTAAAGGTGTAAATTGCATTAAAATTTCAGTACTGACTTGGAAGAGCAAAGACTTCTGACATTTTTCTAGTAGCTTTAGTCAAACTGCTAGCAATAATTTCCCACCCTTCCATAAAGCCCTCCTCTGCATTTCCACCTAATCCTTTTAAGTATTCTTTTTCTTCTTCCCACACATAAGGCCTTTCCTATATATCCTTCACATACAAAAAAAAAAACAAAAAAAAAAACAAAACAAAACGAAACAAAAAAGGCTTGAAAACTGGGAAAAAACATTATGTAGCTTAGCTCTTTCTGGGACTATTGTGTAGAAGTCACACTAGTGTTCCTTAAGCTCAGATGCTAACTTACCTTATATGCTGAAGGCTAGGCTTAGATTCAGCTGATAAACAGGCACATTCATGGGAAGGTATGCACTAGCATAAAAATTTTCCAATCATCAGAAGCCAAATATTGAGAAATCTCCTTCATAAACTTTAGTACTATACCATTAACTGTAGCGTCATGGAAAAAAAATCACAGGATTATCTACAACCCTAGAAAAGCCCCCAAAGCGTAGCACAACACTGACACAGGAAACTACCAAAGACGAGCCAGAAAATGTAAGTCACATTGTAAAGGAGTGAGTCAGGTAAAATCAGTTTTAGCAGCAGTAAACAGAAGAAAATGTACAATGTGGAACTGGGAATCAATTAAGAAAGTGCAAGTAAGCTAACCATGCTAGAAAACATGTAAAAATGTCTCTTAGTGGATTTACGAGAAGGCCATAGGGGAACCCCACCATTAGCATGCCACTCGTCCTTGCACCAATGTGCTACTGACCCATTGTAACCTCACCCATCTGCCCCTCCCTACTTGAGAAGTATTGACACCACCAGCTGCAGAGTCAAAGGATGCTGAAAGGGTGAGTGTCCACCAGAGAATGGTCTGTGTATTAACTGTATCAATAACTGTAAGGAGCTGGACTGAAATAACAGCTGTATTTTGATTAGAAAGCTAAAGATAAACCGTAGCCCCCTACATCACTCAGCATTCCTCTGTCCCTGCAACAGAGGCACAGCCCCTGCAGTCCCAGGCTGAGCACCAGAGCCCTGCCTGCCTTCAGCAGAGCTGCTACCAAAGATCCAAGAACACACTTACAGCTGCCACCATCAAGTTACAATGAGATTAAGCAATTTTTAAGATTGCTTTGGTTAATCATGGCAACATCTCATCATCTTCTACTGGCTGCAGGCTGTTCCATTAGAGGTCTGCAAACAGGGGCAACTAGATCCATGAGTAGTGGAGACCCAAGGTCTCACCTTTCTAAAGACGAACTCATTGCAAACTCAGGCTATAAACAAGTCAACTCAACAGTGCAAAAAAGAAGAACTGTCAGTGTGACAAGAGCCTCTGCAATGCTTGCTCCCTGTTTATTCTGATTTTAACTCGGGGCCAAAGCTTAAGTCACTGCTTTTGCAAGGAATTCAAATTGAGTATTATAAGTTCATTCATACTGGAGGTGTATCACAAAGCGAAGACACAGATATGGCTCCTGCCTGGGAAATTACAAAGGCTCTTATCCCAAAAAAATTTACATATCAGGAACTTTATTCATGTAAGTAATCAGGCAGGACCAGGACCTTATTTAATCTTCCTTCAGAAATTGAGCCTATACAAACAGCACACAGATGCTGCCTCCACTTTCAATAGCAAGTCATTCATTTTATATTATCGTTCTACCACTAATTTAGCTGTAGTGTTGCTAAGAGGATTTCCAACATATTGAAGTATTATTGAAATAATATAAACTATTTGCATTTGAAGAGTATATTGTCTATTCCAAACAATACGGCAGGACATCCCTCCATGTATTAAGAAATCTCTAACTAATCACTTTAAAGCAATGATATTACCCATTGGAGAATATGAAATTCTGCTCAAAACCTCCTTCATAAACCATTCTATATGCAAGACAGAAATGGCTCCTAGCAAAGCAAAAAATATCTCCCTATGGCAAGTTAAGTGTAAGTATGAATTTCTGTTGCTATAAATACAAAAAAGAAATTAAAAAAAAAAAAAACCACAAAAAAAACCAAACCAAAAACCAAAGGTACTTGCTTTTTGACAAAGACACAAAGTTTCTTCTTTTTGATTAAACGACCCTTTGTTCTAGAGAATCTTCAAGCTTGTTTTGTCACTATTGTTCCAAAAAACATGAGATAACATAAATTTTAGTTATGTAAGTTACTATCCTACCACACACTACAGCACTAAAAAATACTAAAAGTCTCTTTGCAATGTCCTCTGGGTATAAGATATAGTATTGCAAATGTCTTAGCAGGGAACAAGTTAGGATCACTCTAAACTGCAAACCTCCTCATTTCTATACTATTTTAGTGCTGAAGAAACACCAGAAAACCAAGAAAATCCTGTTTCATAGCTGCCCTCATCGCCTATGTACCATTTATTGACAGATGGGCAATTAATTTTTTTTTTCTAAAAATATGGGAATATTTAAATGGTAACCATTGTTGCAGGAATTAGTACATTATATTCCATACTCAGCAAAAAAGAAATTAATTTTGTACTATTTGTTGTTAAGTGGTATTTTCAAGTTCTGACTTTGGTGACATTCGTGTTCCTTTAAACGGCCAGGAAAAAACTTAGTTGTTGGATTTCAGTGATGCAATGAGCATGTTTGGACAGCCATAGATTTTGCTTATACATTATACTTTGAGCATTAGGTGCATAAGATTTTGTGAGGTGTCCCTGTTCTAGCATGTGCTGATTATGGCTGTTAGTTTTTGGGAAAGTTAGTTTTCTTCACAGTAGCTGGTATGGAGCTGTGTTTTGGATTTGTGACAAAAACAGTGTTGATAACACAGGGATGTTTCAGCTGTTGCCAAGCAGAGCTTACCCAGAGTCAAGGCCTTTTCTGCCTCTCACCCCACCCCACCAGGGAGGAGGCTGGGGGTGCACAAGGAGTTGTGAGGGGACCCAGCCAGGACACCTGACCCCAGCTGACCACAGGGTTATCCCAGACCATGGGGGGTTGTGCTCAGCATATACAGCCAAGGGAAGGAGAAGAAAGGGGGATGTTTGGAGGGATGGTGCTTGTCTGCTTCAGTCACCATTACCTGTGATGGAGCTCTGCTTTCCTTGGGATGGCTGAACCTGCCTGCCCCTGGGAAGTCGTGGATGAATCCCTTGTATTGCTTTGCTTTCATGTACAACTTCTGCTTTACCTATTAACTGCCTTGATCTCACCCCGCTAGTTTTCTCACTTTTACTCTTCTGGTTCTATCCCCCACCCTCCCAGGCTTCTGGTGTTTAGTGGCCTGCAGGGGTTAAACCACAACATAACTCTTATCTGGGTTTTGTCACAACTACAGATGACTCAGACTCCCTCCTGTGAACAAGTTTCATTCACATAAGAAGCAGTAACAGCCACAAAAGTGAGATCCCTCTGTGCACTAGATCATTTTAAGGGTATATCTGTAAAGAATTTCAGTGAGGTACCAGTATTTCAGCTTAGAGTGGTATATCCAGTATTTGATACCAAGGATGTTCTTCACCACTGACCAGAGCCATTATCAGCTCTATTAAGGCTAGATTTGAAAAGTGCTTTCCTATTTCACACAAAATGTATCCAGAAGTGGGAAAAAAATCACATGTTTACTGACTCCCTCATTTTCATGTATTGTATCACTATTGTATTTGCTCTGGAAGATAATGGGACAGTTTGAAAAAATAGCTGCAACAGAAGCATTTACTGAAACCAAAAGCATCAAATCAAAAAGGTTTGTCAGAGTGAACCAAGCTCAAACAATTTATCAAGGGCCTCCAAATTTAGGGTTGGCAAAAACCTGTAATATATTTCTCCTAGTACACAAAAGGAAAGTCATCTTTTACCCTCGAGAATAATGTTAGCAAAGTGCATTCAACCAGCTCAGGCTGAGTTATGCTAACAACCCTGTTCACCTCTGGACACGGAGACCTTCAATCCATCACTGTAAAATTTGATAAAAATGTTCCGGGAACTGCCAAAAGGTTCATATTTAATTATCACTGGAATCAATAGAAAGAAATATTGCAGAAAATTACATGTTCTACATCATTTAAGTTTTCTGATTCCTGACTTCTGGGCTTCAGAGGCAGCCTGCATTACCTTCTAAACCCCAATTCATCTGGTTTAGAAAGAGTAATTAATTTCTACTCCAAAGAACATAAAACTGTCACCACTTCAAAGCATGTTCCACAGGCCTGGATTTACTGGGAAGAGCAAGGAGCTGCATCTGCCCTTGTTTCTATCATGCAGAACACCCATTAAACAAATGATCCAATTCTTCATTACAGGCTTTTCAGCTGGTGAGTGCATACCCAAGAACTAAAAAGAGATCTGTACTTAGTTCTACTTATGAAAAGAGAAAGGATATTGTATCAGCTCCTTGGGAACAACCAAAAATTTTAGTAGGAGTTGGAGAAGGATTGCCTTAAGATTTCTGTCAGGTAGCAGGATACTAAATAACATAGCTAAGAACTCCAATTAGAAAACAAAGGCACAAATAATTCTGCAATCCCTAAGGTACTAATATGTTTCTCCAGCAAAACCAGGTGTGATAATCAAAATACTTACCACAAGTATCAAGTCTCAGGAATGAACATACTAGTACTTAAATGGTATGCAATCAAATAGCATAAAAAAAGGAAATTAAGTATTTGGGTATTAGTTTTTAATTTTTGTGCATGGCACTGAAGAGAGCTGCTAAAAGCAAGATGCATTAAAAACATTTCATTTTTATTTGTGAAATGCTGTTGAGACATTTTCATTTAGAAAAGGTACCTGTTTATGTGACACAAGAATATATACTTCCAGCTGTACTAGCAAGCAAAAATCCTTTTTTATATCTGACTTGTGCTTCAATCTTGCTTAACAATTCACCTGTGCATACTAAACCAGAAAATACTTAGCGAATTTTCTTTGGATTTATTTAAATACACATCCAGCAATGTAAGTTGCTGCATGAGCAGATGGCTGAAGAAGCCTTAGATACCTGAATCCTGCAGCTTCTCCTGTCTGCCTCATCCAGCAATGTAAGTTGCTGCATGAGCAGATGGCTGAAGAAGCCTTAGATACCTGAATCCTGCAGCTTCTCCTGTCTGCCTTGTCTCAGTAAGAATTCCAGCTCCTTCCCTTGCCCTGCAGAATTATCCACTATCCCATGGCACCTATGAGTGATGCCCACACTGTAAATCACCTTCTGGGTGTCCCCCCAACCTGCCATGTATCTCACTTAAGAACTCAACAAGGTGTAGCCAGTTCTGCAGGTGTGTGTGCTTCCAGCACAACAGGTAACTGTGAGATAGCACTCCTCCTTACTGGGGTCACTTGCAGTTATTTTGGGAAAAGGCATTCTTTCTCAACCTTGAATGAGAAATTGCACAACAGGTACAAAAGTTTCCAGAGAAACACCAGTGAGTGCACAGTACAGTCACCTATGTCTCATTTCCTTAAAAGGAGGCTAAGCAATATGCAGGTCCTTGTTTTCATTAAACGTTTCTCTGGAAAACGAGATACTTACGAAACTCTTAGCATGTCATGGGCTTTCTGCCATTCTACTAATGTAAACCTCACATTTATATACAGCCAGGGAAAATCAGCTTCTCTTGGGCTAATAAGCAAAATTTTTTCACTTTTTATAACTTCTCTGAAATTAATCAATTAATGAAAGTATTACTTTATGTAAAATTACTTCATTGAAAAGTGAACTATATCATCAATTCCTATCACATGAACATCTCTAAATGTCAGATATTCATTCTAGTCAGATACTGATCACTTGGATTGGATTCAAGCTGAATTAAAATTTAAATAATTTCTCTTCTATCATGTGCTCTCTGATCAAACTACCTTTCCGTAGAGGCATTTTTTGATGTTAAAAATAAACATAAAACAAAAAATGTTTCCTTTAAGTCTAAAAATGTCATCAGTAGTGAACATTTCTTTCCTTACTGCCCAGTTTCTGAAATGCCAGCTTATATTTTATGTTGAATGATTTAATGATTTTATTTTGGTTCCCAGTCAACCAAAGCCTCCTCTGTAGAATCAGTATGTATGATTTCACGGTTTGGCAGAATTGGCATTCTAGACCCAGAAAATGCTAATGCATCATGCCTAAAAGTCCATCTCCTCATTTTTCTATTAAAGCCAGCCTGCTGGGCTTAAAAGCTGAAAGTTAGAAACCTACCTATCTATTAGGCATGCAGCCAGGTAGGAGCCTCACAGCCTTCTTGAACTCATTAGAGAATGTATTATACTACCAGGGAGCCATCTCCCTTCTGAACCAATACAGTAAAAACATCAAAGTATGTATCTTACTGTTATTGCATATAGATTTAGACTTACGATTAGCTTCAAAATAAAAATGTAAGATCCTGAATAAGTATCTGATGAAGAGACTGACCTGTGCCCCAAGATGGAACACACATTATCTTTTTTTCTGCAGAGCTTACAGTTACAATTTCCCCAAACTGGAGGAGATTGAAAAGGATGACAATGTAAGCACTATTACCTTAAATAAAAGACAGTTAATGTGGGAGAATAATTGTGCTGAAGTTCTGATCATCTGTTTTCCATTTCTATTATTCATAGAAAACAGATTTTTCCACTGGCAAAAATAAATAAAGCACTGAATTTTAGGATTTTGGATGACATCAATGACAGGGAAGAAACCTAAGATAAGCTCTCAGGGATATAAGTGGGCCCACGTAATGAAAAATGAGATTTATATTGTTAGGAAAGCACTGTGAGAGCTTTCCTGATTACCATTATGTATATTATGTCAGATCACAGAGTCCAGAGAGACTGGGGCTCTGTTATCTGTGTCATGTCACACAGCACAACACAGCTCAGTCTGTGGGATGCTTCCACCTAGCCTGTGGGGTTTTTTTACCTGATCAAGAAGATGCAGATCAGTTGTCTAAAGAGTAAACACAGCTCCAAGAGTCATGCTTCTCCTGTGCTTGCAAATGGGGCCACGCTGCGTGGCTGCTGCGCGCTCTGCCAGCGCATGACAGAAGTGAGATGGTTCCTCCTATCCACACGTGGACTGCTAAAACTCCATTGCTGCAGCTGCCAGTGAGTCATGAAACTTGCATCCAGCACAGCCTGAGCCATTTCAAAGTGCAGTGCTCATTTCCCCCAGATTTCAGGGTCAGAAGAAACCAAGACAGGCAAATGACAGGTGGGAAGGAAGGAAGACACAGAGTAGTGTGTCGCACACTACACAAAGAAAATGACACCCACACGCTGAGATGTCCAAGGCAGAAAAGAGGAGGTTTATTTACAAACTTCAACTTTTATAGAATTCCAGCAGTGACCATGGATTGGAGGAAGAAAATCTTCCTCTTCAACCACACTGGGCAACCCAACAGTCCATCAACAGTCTCCTCCTTATGAGAAGAATGTAAACATGGTTAGACAGTAACAAGAAAGTTGTTTATGTAAAATCGTGTCTGACTCCATTGCAAAAGGTAAACACAGAAGGCTAAAATAGAACTTTAGAAAAACTTCTTAAAGAGACAGAGGAGAACAGCAAAAACCCAGACAACAGTAGTGCAGTTAACTTGTTTGTGTGTGTACACATAAAATGCCTACTATTCCAATAATAAGTAGATATTTTCTAGTCCATGTATCATGAAACATTAAGAAAATTCTTACAAAGAATTGCAATGAAAGAGTATTTAGCTTCTAGTTTGCTCTCATCCCTCACAAGGGAGATACTCTGCAACTGCTTTCAGAAACAAGCTAATGAATGATACCAATTAACCACAATTAATTACCAGTCTAGTTTTGTCCTCTGTCTCATCTGTTTTACTTTGTTGACAGCCATTACTTTGCTCACAGCACCATGAGAGCCCACCTGAGGGAAGAAAGCCTCTTTGAACTCCAGAGAACACCCTGATCTTTACCAGGTTAAGAGAATAATATTCACCTTTGCTTTGCTTTCCATCCCTTCTCCTCTTAGTAAGAATAAGGGAATAAAAACACAAGAACAAGCAATAAATCACTACTGAGTTATAAATTCTGATTAAAAAAAGGACCCACATCCCCAAAAAACTTACCCGTAAGTCAGAAGAAAGGAGGGAAAACAGACAAGTCAACAGTGGACTGTGGCCCCCATTTAAGAGAGGACACATTTGCTGCTCTGGCCCATCCTGAAAGTCATGCTGCTCACTACCACCATGGACTGAATGGCTCCTGCAGCATCTGCCCAGAAAGGAGCTCTCCCAGACTATCCTTCACCTCCACCTTAGGAGAACATCAGACTGAGTAAATGCAGCTCCTCTTCTGCAGAAGAGATCATCAAGGCAATCCCTGCACCAACTCCCTTCCACCTCTGAGAAGATCAGATCTTACTGATTCTCCCTGACAAAGAGAAAACAAAATCCTTTGCCCCTATTTCCGCCTTTACTACAGATATTCTATGGCTCTAACAAGTCTGAAAAAGTCTTCTACTGCTTATATCTCATAAAGACTAAGAATTAGGAAAAATAAATGTTGATTTCATTATGTGATGCTATGTTTATGTTACAAGGTTCTCTCTTACTTTTATAGTTATTTCCAGAAAGCCTGTGCCAATAAATAAATCACTTCTTCCACCTGGGCTTTGATAAGACTTTTTAAAATAATAGCCAAATTCTGCTCTGACTGAATTCACTGCTGAAATTTCCACTGATCAAACTGGATACAACACCCTATAATAACTGTATGATCTCAACAGTATCCACATTGTCCCAGGTTTCCTTTTAAAATAGGAACTTAGAGAAGGTCATTCATGGTTGCTTATTATAAAAGTACTTCAAGAACAGATGTGCACTGCTTAGGAAACTCTTGGTCTCTCAAGAATGGTGCTTTGAACCTTGCCCTTCCCAACATGGTCCCTTGAAAGTAGGGAACATATGTTTGTATAAACCAAAGATGATGGTTTATATGATGTGCAAAATCTAGATTTAATTTATTGTTTGCTTTTTTCCTCTCAGGAGCACGCATACATTAGATGTATGTTTATATATCAAGGCTAAGTTTCAAAATCAAAGGTTATGTAAGATGAAACAACTTTAAAGGAAGTTATAATATGCCTTTAAACACTACCAAAAGACAAACTTAGCTCTGTTTACACCCCTATCAAATTTAATTCTGTGTCAATGCTGAGTTGTGCCTCACAATTGGCTGAACAGTACCTGGTGAATTTCCATGCCTCCCATAAGCCTTGGCCTGGTCTGACTGGATGGTTTATGAAATCTGGCTATACTGCACCACTTAGAAGGCTAAAAGCCAAGAACAGCATTAGAAAAGAACATTATAAATGCCCCATGTTCCAGAGATTAATGGAATTTGAAACATGCTTTTTTTCCCCAAAAACTAAGTGAACTTCTTCAATGTGTTATGAAGCATTATTCACACTGGGACAACTTTACACAACTGATATGCTGGAAGAGATCCTCTCCACGGCCAAGATATTATTTTTTATTGCAAGTGGGAACTGGCTCCTCCAATCTGTTTCAGATGTCTCATTATTAGGTTAGAAATTAATTTCTCATGGTTTGTTTACTTTGTAATTCTCAAAAATAACACACATGACAGCAAAAAAAAGGCAACAATTTTTAAATGTTTTCCAGTTGGAGAATAAGTTTTGGGATGTAACAACTTTTTAAATCAGTAAACAAAAGCTTTTTGAAGGGGATTTATCCTGTATGGTATGCATTCACTAGGAGGAAAGTGGAGGAAGGGTAGAGGAGGATAAACCAAAAATAAAGATAATGAGGACTTTATGTGGATGGGAATTTCTGGAAGATAATGGTTTACAAAATATTAAGGAAGTGCTTGCTACAGGAAAAATACTGCAAGGTCTGTACAGATGGTTAATGTTCTTTGCTTACTTATTTTTAGGACTAGTCGTTTAAGAAATGCTTTTAGCTTTCCTTCCTAGTGCACCTCCCATAATTATATATTTTTGATTAAAAACTCCCCCAAAAAGCTTGTTTCCATTTGCCTGAGTGGTCCAATCTGCTTATTCTTTTACTGCTTTTTAAAATTTTATTAAGGAAGCCTTAACAATCAAACTGAGCAGATGATGTTTTTCTCAAATCTAATTTCTGCTGTGCTTTTTCTTTTTCATAGCTTGCACAATGAGGAATGGAAATAACTGCCCAACTCCTATGTCTACTCAGTATGGTTTTAAGAGAATCCTGACCAGCAAATCATTTTGCTAGACCACGGTGTCCCTTAGCAAGCAAACTACATTTCTGAAATTCACATAAACACCTGTCAAGAAAGCTATGTCTAGCAGAAAATAAATAGGAGAAAAATCCTGCCACAATTCAGCTGGACACAGTGACAGTTCATTGCTAGAAGCAGGGCATAATCCAACTGGGATGGCTTTTATTAAATTTGGTTTTTCCACAGTTAAACCTATTCAAATAAATAAGGTGCTAGGATAGCTGTGAACCAGCAAAAAATAAGGCAAGGGACTAAAACACTACATTCAGTTTAACAGACATCACAAAATCTGGAGCTCAGTTCTGTACATGCAATGTCATCCAAGAAAAGTATCAAGATTTCATGAACTCTCACTCTCTTACAGTTAGAATCCTGTTGTCATTGTCCCTGCAACTTCAGCATCTTTCATCTTTCAAAACTAAAGGTATTTCAAAACTATGGCTTTACTTTCAGATAAGGAAATCTGCTATGTAGCCTGTTACCTGGGTAGGAAACCGATTCTCCAAACTTAGATATTTTAGCGTTGGTTTGATACTAGGTGAGCTCAAGTAGCAAAGATATTCCAGGCAGTCTACTGCCTAAAACTGTAAAACAGAGCTGGTTTTCTATAGTTCAGGTCAACTGTTGACTAAAGCCATCACTTCTGGCTTCTTGACCCAGAACTCTTTGTACCCCAAGTGAGAATTTCTTATGTTTATCACGAGTGATTTGGAATTGTTAAAAAAAATATTTGAAGATTCTTCTAAAGTTGCTTTACTCTCAAATACTTTTTTTTATTCCTTCATCTCACTGCTTATACACCGAGGACTGTCTTGAAAATCCCCCTTGAGATTATAACTATGGATGGTAGCTGAACTGTACAGCACTTTTGACAGATCCAACTAAACAACTGAAGGCATCCATGAACACTGAGGAATAATATAAAGCTTTGCAGCAGTGTCTTTTTGGATTCTCTAAATGCAGAGTATTTAACTAGTTTAGCTGCCAATTTGAACCTTCATAAAATTGCATATAAAGTCTCCTGTGTTTTACGGGAATTTATAAAAACTGCTTTTACAGGCTTTCCCAATACATGCTAAATTATTTCTCATACCTTTTAATTGCAATTTCTTGGCCATCCAAGAGATGCCTAACAGTCTGCATTTTAACTCTTCCCACAATTTAAATATTATACAACTAGAACTGCTTCTGCTCAAAGAATTTTAATTGGAATCCTCAGAATTTGAATTAAATATAAAAGAAAACTTACTTTTCCTCAGTGAAAAGAGAATCAGAAGGTAAGGCAGATAAGTCTTGGTTAGAAATATTTCAGTATTTATTTCCATTTTAACCCTGAAAATCTATTAGAAAAAACATCCCTTTCTATGTTTTTTCTTTTGTTTTACTTCTGCTGCTATTTACTTCACAAGAAAAAATTTCCACTACAGGCAACAAAAATCTTTTACTTTATCTTCCAACTGAAGGACAGGAACCTATCATATTTTTCTTAGTTACTAACCTTGTACCTTTCCCTACATATTTTCCAGAAATGATGAGAAGCTATTACTTTCCTGAGTTAAAGCAGGAACAATGCCAATATAAAATCAGTAAACCTGCCTGTAACTTCAGCTTCTACTCTACAGATCCTCACTTTCATATCAATTTGTGGTATGTCTGGCTGTATGTTTTGTGTTGTGCAAACCTTTGAAATTAACTGGTTGGTGTAGCATCCCTGAATGCCAAGTGGAGAAAGCAGATCCTAGGAGGAAGCTCACCAGTACTTTTCAAGAGCATTTTTATTAAAGGAGCAGTAATGTCTCATATCACCTTGTAATGTCTTTTAATGCAAAGGAAAAAAGAGATGATTACTTGTCACTAGAGACTGAGAATGCAACTTTCCTTCAGTATTTTCAACGAAAATGATTGCTCTACATCTTTGACTGCTTCATCAGTTTGCAGATGCTGAAGAAAAGCTTCCTATTTCAGGCCACACACTACCTTGCAAAATAAACATCATGAATGCAGGGAATAAATAGTAACAAGAATACAGTCAGCAAAGAACAATATTAATTGTTAAAAGGAACTCTTTATGTTCTAAATAAAAATGCACTATCCATCTCTGAATTCTGACAGACAAGAGTTGACAAATGCTGAATTTTCATTTAGCTTTTTGTTCAACAGCTGCTTTTCCAAACCATCCCCAACTCCCAGGGCTCTGGCATACATCACAAATCCCAGCTTTCAGCAGATGTTGACAGCACAGTATCTCCCCTCACACAGAGACTTTTATTCACACAGAAGCTCAATAATGCTTCAATAAAAACTTGACTCTGCAGTAAATGAACTAATACAAATGAACTTAGGACGTGGCAAGAACGGCTTATAAAGCCCCTGGGCAGTTATCACATTTCTAAACCCTTTCTGGCATGTGGACAGGAAGAAGGGCTGATGACACCAGGAGGTGCAGAAGAAGCTGGACAGGATCCTCTGCCCCAGAGTGCAGGTGCCTCCTCAGAGGGAGGATTACACTGACTTTCGCTGACATTGGCAACCAGCCAGTTCTGCAACAGAGAGAGATACAAACAGGGGTCCAAATCCCAAATTATGCTAAACATGGACACAGGGATGCTGAATCACACTTGAGGAATTAAAGTCCTTCTTTCTCCACTCCCTTTTTACATCTAAGTGGGGTCAAAGTCTTTGGTTTTTGAACTATTTCTGACTGCTCTTTAGAGCAGCAAGTGCTACTCCAGCCCTCCTACAGTTATCCTGTGCTTCAGCTACCACAGGCTTTTTTATAGCACACTATTGACAACATTGCTCAAATTAGCCCTGACAAAATATGCATTATACACACCAATAGGCTGAATTGCAGGGCTGGTACTGGCAGTTATATGACAGTTCTATTACAGCACAACTACAGCAGAGCCTACAGGAAAGAAAATGTGAACAAAATTGATTTTTCCTCCACTGATATAAAATACTTCAAAATTATACAATGAAAATAATGCTCAGCTCCTTGTTGTCACTGCAAATGAATGCATGCATAAAAATGAAATCCACTGGACTTTCACTGTAAGACAACCTACATTTTCCATACAGAAACTTTGACCTGTATTTGGTGTTTCACTCTTCCTGAGTGCATTGGAGAGTGTGTTGGAAGCATGAGCAACCAAAACAAGGGCGCACAAACATGTTGGTGTGCATTTCTGTAAACTATTCTCTTCCTTTAAAAGCAACTAGATGTTAGATCCTTGAACAAGGCTAACACACACACACAGAAAGATTCAAAATAGGCAAGAAAAAATCGAACTATGCAGACTGCAAATATAAATGACACCATGGTACCTCACATGGCTTTAACATATGAAACAAAAATTAAAAGAGAAATATGAAAAATTAGAAGACAAATTAGTCAAATTATACTTAGCAGCCCAGACAGCTGATGAATTTTGTGAATGTAGTGCTGTAGGTATTTGTATTTCACACAGCATTCACATGATATTTCTATAGTCTACATAAGAATTAGAAGCCGATGTTTTTTTATATGATACTTTAAAAGTAGTATTTGGTTATTGGCTGCCAAAAGAAAACCAAGTGAAGTATTCCTTAAGCTCCTTGGGAATTCATATCTCACACCTTTTCTTCAGTCCTGTTTCAATCTTCCCTATGTGGCTGAAGTATTTGATTGTTTACTGGTCTTAGCAGTCACAAATGCCAGAGTCTGGAACATGACTTGAATCCAAACATACTCTTTTGACAACACCTGTAGGCATAAAGCTCAATGACTTGGTTTGGGGAAAAAAAAAAAATATCTTCTTCAGTATCAATATGGTGTAAAAGTTCTTCACAATAACCTGTCCATTGGAGACCTCAGGAAGATGTAATTAGTAATTTCTGATGAAAAGGTACAATGACCAGAAATTTTTGTTTTTCCAGATAGCAAGAGCCTTTCATTCAGAAGGATTTTCCTTGTAACTGATGGTGCAATCATTTCTTTAGTGACAACTGAGTCGCATGCAACCAATGCTGGAATTACCAGGCTCGACTTAAGAGAATGTCAGAAACTGCTGCTGATGGCAGACCTTGGAGTCTGCTTCCCCCACAGCTAGAGCTGGCACTTCTTGCCTGAGAAATGACCTGGGGAAGCCAGCAGGCTTTAAAATATACTGTTCTTAAATGCAAAGCCTCTGGTATCTTAGAAGCACTGTATTTCAAACATCATATTTTATCATTGTAAAGTTATGAATTCTTCACACTTTTGTTCACAGGGGGCAGATAACTTCCCCAGAGAGCAGAAATAAGGCAAGCAAATACTTAGACTTAAGCACACACAGAGCCTTGCCAAGGAGAGCAGAGCATGCTTGAGTTTTACTCCAGAGCAGCCCCACGCCAGCAGATTCTACAGCTCCCTGAGGCAGCTTCTTCTAAATAAAAGCTGACTGTCTCTGTCAGTGTTGCTTCTCTTCTGAGGCAGGGAAGAAGGTAGGGTTTGAAATTTCCCCTGGCAGCTCTAGGCCCCCATTTCCAGCTATCACAGCTGGGGCAGATGTGGCCAGGTGTTTTGCAGCTGGGTGTATTTCCAGATAGTCAGTCTCAAACACTGACTCTTACACTTCTGGGGCATCTGTTTGGTTTTGATACCAAACCAAAATCTGTGGCTAAATAAAGGGCAAGAATATTAAACCATGCAGCTGACTCCCAAGAATGAAATAGTAAGGCAGAAGAATATTCTCTTTGGTCTTGAAGAGACTGATCAAATCCTATCGTAAATCTGAATCAGAACTGTATCTTTACTGTGTAAAGAGAATTGATCAGCAATATAAAAATAGCACAGCAAAACAGTAATTTCTTCTCCATTATGGGAATTACACAACCCAAAATAAACATCTTCCTATCCACCAGCTGAATGTAAGAGTTATTTTCAAGGCTGACAACTGTCTGCTCTATTTATGTAATTTAGAAGTCTGAAGTATTTATATTATTAAAATCCAGCATGTGGTAGAGATCTGGTTTTGTTTGAAGAGGTCCAGGGCACAGACTCTACTAAGATGAACTTTTTTTCTGACAAAAATGGAAAAATGTTACTTTACTGAATTTTTAGCTAAGAATTGTTTGTTTAAAATAACAACTCAGGTAGTATTGGAAGGACTGGTTTTATAATAAGACAAATTAAATTTAAGAGAAATCTTCCTATATGAATTGGAACACACTGCTAATTTCCTATCTTATCTGATCTTCCTAGGTCAGCTGTTATGTTTCTATATACTTTTTTCCTGCATGTACAGTATTTATTTTAAAACCAAAACGATCTTTACAAAATTAATGAAACTGCGTAATATAACTGAACTCTTTTTTTAAGTGCAGATTGGCTAAATAAGGATATTAGAAGAGGGACACATTTTTGAAACCTTCTTCGTATTTTGGTGGGGGTTTTTTATTACAAAAAAATCCCACAGAATTGTACCATTGCTGTTTTATAGAAAATGTAAGAGTGAAGTTAATTTTTTGCAATGGAAGTTTAAACTACTGTTGTGCCAGGAATTACTACAGCTTTATTATTTAGTTTTTTGCACGATCCTATCAAATTTCTGTCAAACCTCCCCGTTTCCAAATTTGACCTGTTCCAAATTTGAGTGTTAGCAGCACCTTTGGAGGGATGGAGAGAGTCAACAGAGGTGATAAATCTCTTCACTTGCTCATCTAGTTTGCTGCCCAACCTCACTGCATATAGAAAACTCAACTTTGTTTTCTACAGTTCACAAAAAGAAGGCAAACTCTAACTCCAGAGCAAAACATCTGTGGTTTTGCTTTTTGTATGCTCAAGCAAATTATTAAAATTTGTGCAAGATTAAATGTCAATGCTTTAATGGTTGACATACATTATCTAACATTTATTTCTGTAATTTCATTTTCCTGTATTGCCTGCTCATTTTGCATTCTGAAGGAGAGAAGGGCAGTTTTTCAGCTGACCTAATGAAAACACTGCCATGACAAATGAGAAATCAACCTGTATGCAGTGGAGTCTGGCTGGAGAGAATGCTAATTTTCTGCCTCAATACTGCCTTCAAAGAGATTATTCAAGGCTCCCTCTGACATGGAACACAGTGACCAGCCAGCAAATGCTAGGAGATGAAAATAACCTTTATCTGTTTTAACAAAAAGGTGAACTAAAAAAAGCAGTCAGTCTTACCCTTAATGTTTACTATTAGCAATGAGCAAAGTGACTTTATTTAGTGCTTATTCGGTAACTTTCATTGACAGGGTTTTTACTGTAAATTTTATTTTACTATAAATTTTCAGCATAATTTATCTACATAAGGCAAAATATGCAAAAAATAAGCAATAGGAACCTGATTTAAAAAAAAAAATTACCTGTTACTGAGATCTAGAAAATGCATAAGAAACCTAGAAAAGAGATTTAAGCTACAGATTTGCATTAAAAAAACTACATACACTGAAGCTGTGAACTTACTGTCCTCGTCAGCCAGGTGGAATTGTTTATAGAATTCAAGTATCAAACACCCAAAAGCATGAAGACAACTCAAATGGATAAATGAGGCTCAGCCACCAATCTATCAAAGATGCATGAATGAACCAAAGCCAGCAAATTAATCAAAATACTAAGAGTAATGAAAACCTTCTTAAGGTGACAAAATGTACAAGTGGAGAAATGACCTGAGATTTCTAAACTTCTACCTGCAGAAAACCAGAGTGATGTACAGTATGTAGCTTATACTACCATGAATGCATCTAACTCACTAGTACTAACTTTTTTTCCTGAGCAGTATTCTTAATGAATTTTAAACTTACAGTAAGTGCCTAGCCCTCCTGAGAACTGAATCTTAAAACAGGACACTGCTGTGACAATTCTATTAGAAAGCACAAGTTTTTAATATCTAAAATTGCTGAAGTAATTTAAATGTCTGACAAGAAAAAACCACAGGTTTCCAGACTCGCATAAGACGTATTTCAAGGGCTGAAAACAAGAAGAACTGAAAACAATATATATTGTGTAGATACAGCAGTTCCAAAAAAAAAAAAAAATTAATGAAGCCTTACTACCAACAACAAAGAACTTGGAAAACTTGCATGGTTCACATTAATTTTAAATGTATTAAATAAAACCCCAGAAAACACACAGTTCTTCTTAAAGTCTCAGAAATAAGGTATCTAATACTGTTTAGGAGTTTGTCACCCCCTCTAATAGCCAGATCCAGGTGGTGAACTCCATCTCTCAGCTGTACTTTGCATCCTTTCCTCAGGACAACTCTTGGTGCACACAATTTATCCAGCAACAGCTGTTAACTGTCCCCCAATATGCTCCTCTGACAGAGAGAGAGAGAACATAATGCTTCATTTATGAACATTATGCTTTCCCAGGATAGATTCCCTACCTTGAGGCATCCTGCCATGTCATATGGTGCAGGTCTGCTCCTGTACGTTTCTAGAAGGTGTTTCTCCAAACTATTCTGATGCTCTATTATTCTACAAACAACAACGTATGTGAATGGACTGTGGTTCAAGTTCACATTCTGTATTACAATTATCAGCTGATAAGGCCTTTAAAACCCCTCAAGTGGACAACTGTTTCCTGATTCCCAGGAACTATTTTCCAATCCAAGATTGTTATTAGCTAACTCATGGCAGAGTTCTTCAACAAATCCACCCCCCCTATCTTTGGCCTGATGATCATAAATGTCAAGGCAGCATTACTCACCATTATTTATCCCTCATTATTTTTTCCCTCAGTGGTATTTGTGTCTCTTGATTCCATCAGCTTACTCTGCATTAACTTCAAAGGTGGTAATTTTTAATCATCATGTTTAGTTTAGTATGATTTGTAGTTTCCTATTATGTTTTCTTCCATTACAGTTATAAGCAGGAAAAGGTAAAAGCACTACCTTTTACTGCCATTAGTTATTGTCATAACTTTAAATCAGATTTATATTAGCTCTGTCTTGCCTAAATGGTCTGAAGAGGTATTGAACCAAGGGCTTAAGTATTTACTAAATGCCCTTTTTACATTATTCATGGGCAACTGTCAAAGTATCAGTGGAGGGTCAGTAAACCTTTCTGCACATGAAAAACAGAAAGTTACAAGACAGACTGCACAATAGGTAAGTGAAAATTGTTTTGTAGGTAGAATATTTACATTTTGCATGCATCAAGATGGGATGTTTAACATGTTTCTAGGATGATGTGGAACACTGTCCCTGGAGCCCTGCTGGCTTTCTCCCCCATCACCTCAGCAGTTTCCAGCTTAGCCATGGAGACACATTTGAACCATCCCATGAGCTGCATTTGGCCGAAACTCTCTGGCTTGGCCAATTTTACAGTAACAGAAAGGGCAGATGCAGTGGTGTGGAGAGGCCTGTTTTCACCTAAAAGTAAAGTAAGACAAAGGCACCTTGAGGAAAATGCTATTTGGCATTTTCATGTAATCAGAACTAGATTTCATCCCCTGAATAAGATCTTAAAATGTCATCCCAGTTCATTCCCATGACGGACTGGAACATGGGTCATGCAAACAATCCCTTTCCTTTCAGCCATCTGCGACTTTCAGAAATTACTAACAAAAGACATCAGTCTACGAAGACCCATCCACTGTTTCCTCATTTACTTTCTCATCTCTTTAAGATCAGAACTTGATAATTGCATCTCTCTTAAGAGATGGAAAAATGGGCAGTGATCTTTCTTACTTGCTTATTTTATACAAGGAAACACTACAGCAATACTGTCATGAGGAGGTCTCTTCCTCTCTGACACTTACAGTGACTGCAAAACTTACCTGTTTCTCTTCTTATTCAAAAAAGACCTTGACTCTGCTGTGAACTAGAACTTTTAAACACATAACAGTAGCTGAGAGAGTACTGCAGAGAGTACTGCTGTCCCTGTACTCCTGAGAAAATATTTTTTCTGCAGGAGGCAGCAAAAAAATTTACTGTTGGGGGACAGAAACAGACCAAAATGACTTGGACCTAGTTTTAAGAAGCAGAGGTAAGCAGAGGTGAGGCAAAAGCAATAGCTTTACTGTCTAATAGACACTGGGATAATTACAAGAGAGAATGGAAATTCACTTGTGCTGCCATGTTTCAGCACTGCATAATCCCAGACAAGAAATGCATAAACTCATCATGGAAGAAGACAGAACAGAACCTTAGATATTCTTTTAAAAGGACTATTTTTGACACGGTAACATGTCTTCAAAACTGGGAGTCACCCCATATGCACATTCCCACAATTTAGCTTAGCACGTAAGGAACTCATCTGAGGCAGAAAAACCTCAACTACATTGGGCTGAAAGTCAGGTCTTCCAGTTCTTGGTTAGTGCTCTCCAGAAGAAGACAGCTAACTCATTCTCTGACTGTAAAAGGTTGTTTCTTTCAAAAGAAAACCCAACAGCTGAGATCATACTGCATTTTGCCATAGGTCTGCTCCGACATGAAAGCATGGGATGTTCTTTCTTTGAACACATGCAGGACACCGAGCACTTCAGAGGATTTAGGTAAAGCAATACTTAAATCAAGATTCATCCCATCTCATCACAGCACATCACGGAGAGGTCCAAGTTACAAAAGCCACCATGCCGTGTAGGCTCATTATGTAATGAGTGGAGAGAGGCACTTTCAGGCTGTGATTCATGTATTAGGCATGTATTGGCTGCAAAGAATAGGAATGTTTGAAGATGGAACAAAAATCAGTGTAGGAACCTGGGGAATTATCAGTCAGAGAAAATACCCACTGTATTAGAAACCTCCTATTAAAATGGGGATTGGGATTTGGGCAGCCAGCCCATTAGGCAGAGCTCTCATTTAGATCTGTTCTTTTGCCTATTTCCTAAAACAAATTAAAAGACTAAGAAATAAAGCAACATTAGAATTAACCCGTTTATTACCTGGATTTGCAGACAGAGATGCAGTAAGTACGTTGTGCTTGACTCAATTCTTAACAGTGTGCTAAGCCTTTAGAGTTCTGAGGGCAACTATCAACACTGAAACATTTTATTCTGCCTATGTCATCTCTTTACTGCTAAATTAATATTTATTATTACACAAAAATAGCTGCAAAATGCAACCACTCATTTAAATTGTCTTTAGGAGTTATGAATAATGACAGGTAAGAAATGGACTAATAACTTACGGTCAAAAGCCATTAAGGTAAAATGACTGTATTTCAGAGTATCGATGCAAGAAACAGTAAAACTTTAACAACGAATCAGGTAGGAATTCAAATAATAAAATAATTGTTTTCTGGCTACCAGCATCTTCTCTGAACTTTTCAAATTTTTTTAGACAAGTTATTATGTATCAAATCTGGACAAAATATGTTCTTATTCAACTATAAAATAGTATGGACAGTATATGCAATGCTGACAAATGATGATCCGTACAAAGATGCCAGAGCAGGAATGCAGGAATAATACCAATGTATGAATTATAAATACTTTGTATTATTAATTATTATTTGTAATATTAATACAATATATGAATTATTAATACTATTAATACCCAGTTCATAAATGACTGATTGTGTACTTGGGGACTGAAAGAGCAGAATGCCTACTTCACCTCACTAATTTTTTCTCAAAATATGATATGTAATTATCTAGTAATAAAGTCACTAATAAAATAGGTAGTCACTAATAAAATATTCATTTTAATTAGCTCAGTTAGTAGATGGTTGTATTCAGTGCAAGAAAATGGCACTGCTTTTACAAAACTGTGTAAGAGAATGATATCTCAATATGCAGAACTTCATCTCAACTGTTTCTCACAAATTGTTAATAAATTTCATTTTCTGTCTCTTGCTGGTCAGTTGAACAAGTTACAGATCTGTAATGTCAAAATGAGAATTACTCAAGAAAGTAAAGTATTAAAACTATGCAAAGTTCAGGGCTGACAGTCTAAGTACAAAGCAAGGCTCTCATCTAAATGCTGCTGCCTAAAAAAGCTAAAAAAGATGTCTGCTTCATCATCCAAGTGAGTCATCTGCACGGGTGAACATCTGGAGGAAGGGCTCTCCTTTGAGGGAGCCTCCTTCTCACTGCTGACTACAGAGAAAGCACAGAACAGTAGTTTACTGGACACACACCTTCAGATTACTAAGATTTGCATAAATGTCTAGATGAGTCACTGGTCACCAAGAGCACCATAGGCTTTTTCTAAACCATTTTTCTTTTTAACTGCAACAGTTCAATGATCCAGATCATTGTGAGGGCTTCCAAGTACTAACACCAATATAAGCCAGAGGACAAGAAGATCCAGCTCAAACCAAGGAGGATGCCAAACCTTCTCTATTGATGGCAGAGCAGATTTATAGAAGAATAAAGAAAATTGCTTCTCACAATACAAAGAATGCCATTATTTTCTCAGTGGTTTTGGAGCAGAAATTCTGCCTGCCTGCACAAGCAGAGAATTCACTGAGTAGTAGTTTCCACTTAAAAGTAGAAAATTCTACTTCTTACTGATTTCTAACAATTAACTTTTCTGATGTTTATTTTAGCTAATTAACTAATATTATGAAATAATATTTGTTGGCAAAATTATACTCAACTACATCCCATGATTTTACTTGATTGTGATCAGTGATCTATAAATAATTATACTCCTTATCACTATTTCACAGACAAAAGAAAATTATCTCAGATTTACAGTTCTAGAAAACAGTTTTAAAAAGCATCAATATCAGATATAGGAATCAGCACTATCAGATACAGGAAGCTAGATCTTGGAGCTTTAAGCAGGTGAATGGATTAATATGACACTGAAGAATGGAGTTTGGGTCACCGAAGAAATTGTCCTGGTGAAAACACAGCCTTATACAGTGAGTCTATCAGCTATAACAGGTATAACAAAATTCTGCAAGGTTGTCTCTCTAGTTTCAGAAATAAATGTATGATTTTAAATATTTAATTATAAGGAAATGACAAAATCAGAAATGATTGTGAATAGCAACACAAGTTATAACTAGTGGTCCAAACAACAACTGGCACAGTAGCCCAGCAGATAAGAAAGGTGGTCACAGTAAGATTACTCACAATGTGCAGCTGAACAGGAACTGGCAACAACCCACATATGTGTTAAACAGCTGGAAGGGCAATCCCTGCTCCTGCTCTGAGACAGGGCTTCTACCAGCATCCCAAGTGTTGACACCTCATGGGGGGGTGGAGAAAGGAGAGGTGGCAGGGGAAGCTGGCAGCAAGTCAAGCAAGTGCTATGAAGGAGGTGTACAACTGCAATTTCTTCAAGGCAGTTAAAAACCTAGATCTCTATTTTGTGGGAGAAGTAGTTAGCCAGTTGTAAAAGCACAGTACTCAGGACACCACCTGGTAGATGGTGCATGACCTGGAAAATAAAAACCGATCCAAACATCCATAGAAGAGAAATGTGACTCAGGTGTAGGCAGCTAGACCCCACAGAGCAGCTCTTCAGCTGGGGGACACAGTGTTCAGCTATCAACTCGTCTCAGATAAAGAACTTTTTGTGACAAATCCCCGGACAGTTTCCAGCCAAAACTGAATAAACCTAGTCCCAGGAAGACAGAGGACAACATACAAAGCAAGGACCTTCTGACTGCACCTAGTAAACTCACAGCAGACCAGAGCACCAGCAGTGGAGCGTGGCCCTAGCACATCCCACAGGGGCCAGCAGGACCACCTGGAAATAGAGGCACAAGAAGACACAGAACAAGAGTACTCTAAATTCTGCAAACAAGCTCATCTCCAACAATGGCCATTGCCAAAATGAGATGCCAGCTGTAGGTGGTAGATGTAGCTAACTCCCTCTGAACACTTCAGTGCAAGTAGACTCCATTGATAGCATTTAAAATTTGGGAAACATAGGTCCCTCCAAAAGTCCACCCACTCCAAGGAGTAAAATGAAGGAACAGATGATGAATACTTCGCTGCATCTGCACAATAAACACTTGGAGAAGCAGGAAAACAGAAAGAATTACAAAACCAGCAATGGAGTCAATATTGCAGAACAGCTGTCGAAGCAGCTTTGCAGATCTAGCTTCACATGCTTAGCAAGCGTAATGGCATCAGTTACACCTAATTCACATTTTAAAATACTGAGTGCCTACAGAAGAAGTACAAGTGGGGGAATGGTATTCTACATAATATACTGGACAGCAAGACAACTTCTTTAAGGAATTGCTCTCTCTTCAAAGAAGATCCAAAAAAAGATACTCTGGTCTCAGTATTCTGACTCTTTAGCAAGCGACAGGAAGCAGCAAACACAGAGTAGTTTCCTCAGCCTGATGAGAAAGCGCAATGAAACAAACATCTGTGTTGCCCATGGCACAAACCTCCAGCTTCTCAATTACTGTACATAAATCTGCCTATTTTTATCTCCATTTGATTCAAAAGCTTTCCAGGTGAGAGACCAAAGAAAACAACTTCCCCTCTTCCCACGAGTGTAGTTTCCTCTCTACACTCTCAGTTCCATTCATACAGAAACACAACTAAGGACCTTAACTCCAGTGACCAAAAAAGTCATGTGTCAGCCCTGCCCCCATACACCCCATGCCACATTCCATTGTTAGCGTCTGAGTTTATCTATTCAAATCCATAAAAGGATTTGTTAGCTATCTGCACCAACAATTAAAGACTATATTCACCCTATTCCAGAGTGCCAAGGGGTAACCAAGAATGCCCAGGCAGCCAACTCATCACGCCCATATCTCCTGTCTTAGCAAGCAATCGTGTGCAGGGTTGATCATCCCACAGAGAAGATGCTACCTTTTACTCCCATTAGTGAATTTAATTTTCTCAATTTCATTCTGAAGTTCCCCTTAATGGTTTCCTTAAATTCACAGACTAGGCTATTTTTCATGCCACCATGTGAGTGGGCAAATGTGTAGTGACAAATTTGGTTGTACATAATCTATTTGCTGGGGAGAAAAATCATTGTGCCAAGCCCTTGAACCACTAAAAAAATGGTAATTTGTTTGCTTAATAAAGTAATATTGAAAATTCATTCAGTTGATCATATATTTAAAAAATTGACTAATTTTCATAACAATTGATTAATTACAAGGATGTTTCAACGTGATTGAGTACACAATTTCTGCAGGAACTGTCATACTTTAAAAATAGCAACAGAGTGTTTCCCTAACCACCAGCTGGAAGTTCAATTAGTTAAATGGTAAGTTTTAGCACTTCCAGAAGAGATAAGATAAATATGATTTTTTTTTTCCAATAATGTATGTATTGTGCATGCCACTCAACAAGACAGTGAATGCAGCTCGGGAAAGTTTGCATCCTTTTCATATCCCTTACCAACCGCTGAGGCACATACTAAATATAACCAGGGTTAATTTTTTTTTAAACCATTTATTTTTCAATTTATTATGACTTCATACTTGGTGATGCCATATTTTAAAATTATACTAGGCTGGTTTTAGACAGTAATTAGTTCTATATAAAACCCAACAGCCTTATTGAATATAAAAGTAATGACATTATCACGTCAGAGCACAAACCAAACTGAAGCTACCTAATAAATTCTTTGAGCAAAGTCAACATGTATCAGAGAATTATTCTACCATTAATTTTTATTATATGAGCAAAAGTAGATCATAGCAGTTCATGAGCAAAAAGAGCAAAACCAGATGCTGTAATTGTTAGCACAGTGTTTTATCTTGAGTTAGTCAAGAGAAATGCTCACAGGTTTTTATGTGTTTATTATGTACATTTGTACATAATATTTAATCTGAGGTAACTGACACTTATTTTGGTAAAAGGGGAGCCTTTTGTTCAGTCTACACAAGAAATTGCTGATGAGGAAAAATGTATTACTCTGTTATAAACAGCTTTTTAAAGCTCTGCACATTCATTTTTTTTGAACTCCTGCTCTTGAGCAGTTTTAACAGATACCACACCATACTTACTTTCTTAGACAAATAAACCCTCTCCACCATTGCTATTTAATTTATTTTACTTCAGATTTCAAGAGGAAAACTCCAAAAAGCACAGTAAGGAAATAAAATAGAAAATACTTCCACAAAAATAACATTTTAACTTTTCTCTTTTCATAGCAAAACACTATATCAATCAAAACTCAATTGAAATTTCAAAGAAATTGAAATTCTGTGAATTAACTGAGTTTATTCTTCATTATCCTGAAACTCTGGATCATCAATGCTGTAAGACTATAATTTACATGCTAATAAAATCACATAAAAACATCTGGATAAAAAGCAGACTGCAAGAGTCTGAAAAGACTCAGTGTTTCACAGATATTTCTTCTTAATTTTTCCTCTAATATGCTAGTTAATTTGCTGAAAAAGTATTTCTAATAAAGCAGTATTTTTATGCGCACAGTATTTTTTGTAATATGTAAGCCTGCTTTACGTACTTATATTACTGCATTCTCAGTACAATCTCAAAGCACTGCACAAATAAATTGTTCAAAATCCTCACATGAAAGCTTTTGTGCTACATAAAAAATTACTAAATGAATTTATCATGCAGGTGATCTCTGTTCACCTTATACTTGAAATAAAAAAAAAATATATGGAGTACATCCAAAATAGTAACTTCAGTACAAGTACATCAGCCTTTTATACACACAGAAAAGCAGTTAGGAAATGTTTTACCAGGTCACACAGAAAAAATTCTGATCATCTTTCTTAGTCGAATCACATTTTAAACCTCAATAACCACACAATGTAAAAGAAAGCCAGCCAGCAAAGATTGGTAGAGCGGAAGTACTTCTTACTGCTAACACCACTAGTCATATGTCCTTTTGCATTAAGTGAAATCTTCAGTCAGAAAAACAGAGAAGGAAAGGCAGTGAGAAGGGATGGACAGCAGCGAAGCTGCAGATCGTGGTGGAAGAATATTCCAGACTCCCAACGCCTGGATCTCCCAAACTGAGTTGGTGAATAGCAAGGTGATTGGAAACGCCATGCAAAGCAGGCCAAAAATCAAACATTTAGCACGCTCAAGCTTAAAGATCAAAAGTTGCATTTTCCTGCAGAGCTCTCTGCACAGCAAGCCACAGGCAGCCCCCTTGCACGGGGTTTGCTGTGTGAGCAGGAGCCTCCCCTTCACAGCGCGTTGCTCTGAACCAGTGAAGCACATTCAGGACAAGCTGCACAGCACGACGACATGGCCTAATCAACACAGAACAAAGCCATCACTGGCACTGCCAGCTCATCATTTACAAACACGTGACTAACATGAACATAATGGTACCTTTGTTCTCATTCTGAAGCAATTATCAAAGAAGATTCAATGTGGAAAACTGACATAAAGGTATGTGCAAGTAGGAAACTCTTCATGGGTTTTATCTGAACATAGGCTTCAAGACCAGAGTTTCTCATTTAGGGACTCACTATCAAAAAAAAAAGTTCAAACTACTTCATTTTTCTGAATTCACAGGATGATAATGAACTTGGTTTGAAAGGTTTAAAACAGAATTATAGATTGACTCTTACAATAATATCTATTTAGGAAATAGGAAAACTGTGACTGCACACTTACACCATTATGAGGTTAAGTATTTCAGGAAGAAAGTTTAAACATTTTGTTTCATTTGGAAAATCAGTTTAGAATTTGAAATTAAAATATCAGCAGAAGCTGATTTAAGGCACCACAGTATCAAAATATTAAATCACTCTTCTGCTTCGCTAATTTCCAATACTCACCCACAAAGCAAGCATAGCCATCTGTAGCTCGGCTCTTTATTTCAGAAGTCAAAGTACTTCAGTGGTCTGGTGAAAGCTGTTCATCACACATCCAGAAGCAGAAGAGAGATTCTCAGTGAAGCTCTCCCCCTCTGGCCTTTGGAGTGTGGAAGATGAGATAGTTTCACTGCCACCTACAGAAGGAGCTCTACAATCGACCTGCTAAGATCATTCTTGCGTGTTATGAAGGTTTGCCATCTACCTGCTGATCTGCATTAAAAGTCTTAAGAGTTTATCAAAAAGTAGTATCAGGCTACACAGACAGACATATATTCTGGAATGTTGCCCTAAAAGAGGACCAACATTAATAATAACAATACAAAAAGGAGTGGGAAATATAATCTCTTCTGAGATCCTTTTCTGTCCCTTATGCTCTCCGCAAATTTTAAAAATATTTCTGCCAACATATTGTTTTGCATCATATAGAAAGAAATTTGAGGATATGATCTTTGGTTTTTATGCCTCATTGTTATAAAATTAGCTTCAGATTCATTATTCAGAATATAAACAGTTTTAAATATTAAAACATAAAGAGTGTGCATCTAATAGTTGGACCTGTGTTTTACCTGCAGAACATTTTGCATCCTGTTTGTGCTCTAGGCATTGAATTTTATTAATTTCAAAAGAATTAACATAGTTTTGACTGGGGTAAAGCAAAAAAGACAGCCTACATTAAATTTTAATGCTGAAACAGATCTGCTATGTAAGATTGGTATGCACAAATGTCTAGTCTATTTGTGTTTACTTTCAGCACACCATTTCAGAAACATTTTTTCAAATAGCCACAATATTAATATCTGCTCTCCATTTAATGAACATTCATATTGAATAGTTCCTGAATGTTCAGAGTGTATTAAACATATTTCTTTTTCTGTTTCATTTTCATGTACTTAAAATTGTAAATTTCATTGTACTGCAGCACACATTAAAAAAAATAAAGTGCTGGGTTGGTTGGTTGGAGTTGTCTTTTTTTGTGAGATGGGAGAACAAATGGAGCAATTCTTTTTTGAGTGAAAATCTACTACATTCCACTTCAGAATTAAGAGCACAACCAAATCCATCTAAAAGTTCCTTCAATACGGGCACTATTATGGAATAATCTTTCACATATGTACAGATGCACCCAGACATCAGCAAAAGTGTGTTTTCAGCTTTCCAGGCATACCTGCTTCAGGCCTCACTTGGCATTGCAGAACTCTCACTCCACAGGACTTTCTGCACACTTTCAGCCTAAGAATCTGTCTGAATAAACTGAATGGTTTAAGTAATGCACTGGACAATTCAGGCACATTTATCATCTCCTATCACCAACTTATTTCCTTCAGAACCCCTCTTCTGGAGAAAGGGTGTTTCCTATTCAGTTTCTTGTGCTAAATCACACTCTGACATAGTCCCTTTCCCTTTCATCATGAGTGAGGAGTGAAGAGTATCACCCAGCCCACTGTTATGGCAAACCTGGGTTACACTCAGGTAATGTGAATATTGTTATCATACATCTCCACACTGGGTAGTCTGAGAGAGATTATTTCAAAATATAATGGTGAAAAAAAAGCTTGAATTCTTCTGACCTAGTCATTCATATTTGTTTTTTAAATACATGGGTCTCAGGCACTTACATTCACTTCATATTCAGAGAAAACTGGGTTAAGTGAATCATTATGGAAATATGTCTACTCCTCCTGAGTGATTAACTCAGACATAAATATCTACCTTTTAGATGCCTCAATTGGGTTAGATGAGTATCAGCAAAATATTTAAGGAAGCATTCTGAGGGATCATGAAAACATCCCAGACTTCCCCACACATCCCAAGGTGTGAGCTCAGAACTGCAGAGCAGCAGGGCTGCCACAAGCAAGGGAAATATAGCAGCAATGGCTCCATACTGTGGACACTGTCCAAATTTTCTCAGCTTCTACCTAAAAGAAAATTCTTTGCATTTGAGACTCAGCTGACACAACTCTTTTGCCTTTAAGAGGAAGATAAAATCACCTAAGGGAACTAATTATGGAAAGGAATCTGTGTATGGAAGTAATCTTTTCTCACTTCCCCAGTTAGACGGGGTAAAAATACTTCACAACATTTCCAAGGAGTTAACATAATTTGTTTCCAACCTGTTTATGGAGTATTATTCTCAAGAGATCAAATTTAATGAGCAAGGGCATGTCTAAAAGGAAAGGGAATACAGATCTGAAGGTACTTGACTACAGCTCTCAAGCAATCAAGCATATGAAAATATTTAATAGGCATGGAAAGCTGGAGATAAATGAACACTGGAGAAGGCATTTTTATTCAGTCAAGTAAATTCATAACTGTAACATAAGAGTGACTTGATTTGGATTCATGTAGCTTAGTAATTTTTTACAGTATGAAGGCTTTTCCTTGCTTATTAGATTACCGAATTAGGAGGTTGATGACTAAAGAACTCACATTCTTCCAAGAACTTGGGTGAAATTCATTAATTCACCTGATGCTATTTTGAAAACTTCTCATGAGCTGCTACAACTCATTGTTAACTGTAACACCAAGAACAACACTAAATAATATGGGTTAGAAGCTTTGTCTGGATACTCTGAAAGAATCTACTTTTATTCTGGTATTTGCTGTGTCACTCAAATTGTACTATGCTGAGGATGTTGCACACTGTCACTGTTTGTTTAACTACTGGAAAATTGCCAATAGAAAGAAAAATGGGAAATTGTTTTAATTGAGTGGTTTCCTGAACAATCTTGGACGAAAAGTCTCTCCATATGACTCTTAAGCTGTACCTCTAACACTTCATCTCTATACTTCTGTAGTCTCTATCATCTAAGGATCTTAGAGCTTTTGCCAATACACTTCACAGCAATCTTATACAGAAAGAAACTAACTATATCACCCAATGATAAAATAAACAATGAAAATGTTGTAAAGTAAGAAAACATTATAATGGATTTGAAAATACTTCACTTAAAAAAATCTAGGCTGTTAGGTACTAGATTTGTTTTCATACAGTATAGATTAAATTAATTACATAAATTACATTAAATCTTTTATATACAGTTCATGCTTCTGAGAAATTAGGTTTTCCAAAACTGGTTTTCTGTTTGGACCAACATTACCACAAATCCAAGTTTAGTTCTTCTGCCCATATGTCTCAGCCATGAAGAAACATACTACTACTGTAATTTTCTTTGCCAATTGTGGGAAAATTGTGGGAACTGAAAAAGCAGAGGACTTGCATAGCGTTGCAACAGGCTTACATAGATAGAGGTTTGAAACAGAGTTAAATTTTAGGCCTTGAAATATTTGGAGCATAGAAAGTTTCTGAGCCACAAAAATATAAAACAAGCAACTATTGTATGCTGTAAGGTGTACATGTAGTGTTTATTGATCAGCTTAAGTAGATGCTTGTAAGCTTTTAACATTAGCCTACTGGCTAAAAACCTTTTAAAAGACCTTATAACACAGAATTTTGGCTGCTGTTGGCAAGAGGTGAGCTGTTGCCATCTTTCAGTTGTCTCACCCTGCACTGAGAGCAATGCCACAATAAAGCTCATGCCAACGTCTCCCAGCAGTCCCATCCCATCATTTGAAAAACCAGATCCAACAGCCAACATATTCCCATAATATAATATGAAAAGCCATATATGCCAGAGAGAGGGATTCTTGCTGATACACAATGTAATTAACCCTTAAGGATACCAAACCACAAATTATACTTTTCGTTTTCTGTAACAAAACTGAGCAATGCCAGGACCACTAGGATACACAATTGATGAAGATTCTATGACCAAAATGGCCATAACAACAATTTGGTGTATGCATGTATAATGCATACCACCAACCATCATCAGTAATTCTTGCATCAAGGTCTCGTAACTTCTAAAAACACTAACACACAGCTTTTATGAAATAGTTCATCTTGGTTAAGGTTAATCTAAGAGTAAATAACCCTTCTCCTTAAAAAATACATTTTACTGGTGTTTCTTGCATTTTCAAATTCCAGCTTTACAGTCCTGCTGAATTTTGTCAAATTAAAGGGCTCTCTAACAGTTGCTTTCTCTTCCCAGTGCAGGTACTAACAATCTTTGATCAAGTCAACTCTGAACTCCTCTTTTTAAACTAAATAAATTGAGCTTCTTAAGTCAGTAACTGCAAGGTGTTTTTTCTAGACCACAAAGAATTTTTGTATGAGCTATAAGCCTTCAGATCTTTCACAGTAGTGAAAAAAGTTATTTTGCTTTGGAATGTATGTGCAATAACTAAACAAAACACTAATATAATTTCATAAAATTAGCATTTATTATTTCATATGATGGATAAATTAATTTGGAGACTTCTCATATGGCTATACAGGCTTTCACATAGTTGTAGAGAAAGCTGGACTCTATGATCCTTTTGGTTCCCTTCCAACTCAGAATATTCTGTGGAGCTAAAAGGTCTCCTTTTTCTAATTCATGATTTCACATGTTCACATGAACATATTCCCGTACATGTACACACAGGCTTCGTGTTTAACAGTTCCAATTCAATTACTTAGATTTCACAATAACTTTTGGATTACTACTATTAAAGTAACATTTCAACACACAACATACCATATTTCCTCTCTGTTAAGGAAATTATAAGGCTCTTTCATTTAATAGATTTATGGAGTATTAAGTACAATTAATGAAGCTCTACTTAGTTGAAGGAAACAACCACATTTTCACAGGATTAGTAAACTTCAAATTGTATTCAATCGAGAAAAGCATTAGGCATATTCATCTACCTATATCTTAAAATTTTCTAATGTTTTCTCTCATGTGATAGAATTCTTGCTTCATCATTCATTTCCAAGAAACATGAATTAGACTTTTGTGGGTGTATTAAGTCATCATAATATTTACTTTATAAATGTTGCTTTATTACTAAGCACTTAGCTGTATACTTGTATGGAACCAAAATTAAATCATTTTTGCAGCTGTCAATGTGCCACACATTTCTACAGTACCAGATAAATCCATAATCACGCTGCTGATTGTCAGCAAAACTACAATGGACAGTTTCATCACTGCTGGCAAACAAATGTCAGAGAGCCCTCTGAGAGCCATGCTGTGCCATGACTGCTGCATGCAACATACTGGAAAATCGTACCTCTGGAAGGGTTAACCATTACTCTCCTGCCAGTAAAGACTGAAGGCCACATAAAAAAATGAGATAATTGACAATCAAAGTGTTGGGAGATTGTAAGTGGTTCAGTCATTATTGGACTTGATCCAGCTCTGAAAGAAATAACTGAAAGAGTCCCCCTGATGATGCAGACTGTAAGTAACACTACTAAAATAAATCCTATTCGAGTATAGGCTTGAAGTTGTCTTCTATATTTTACACATTTAGAACTCTAAGAAAAGCAAACTGCCACCACTTATAAGTTATTTTTAGCACGTATCCCTCTGAAATACTTAATTAGGTAACCTAATGTTCCACTTTACTATGACATTTAGCTCTGCAGGAACACCAATAAATGGTACACAAATAAAATACATAGCAAGGCTAAGGTTTTTTATGACACCTCTTAGCAATTCAGAAGGCACAATAAACATCAACCAGTTCACAAAATAATCAAATATTGACACTTCACCAATAAAGCAGGGTATCTAGTACAACTGGTGATGAAATTAACAGCAACCAATACACTAAGATCCATCCATTGCTGCCTGTGTCTTTTTATCCTCTTTGCTTTTCCCACCCTTTTCCATTTTTCATCCACTATCTGTTGTGAGCAAACAGTTTATTTTAAGGACCTTGAGGGATTCTCCATGAGCACACCTAGCCTTTCACTTGCTTTAAATGATAGTGCTTTTACATAAAATAAATGTTACATTCTGGAACAATTTCCCCAAGACCAAAAATGCATTTTTTCCTTTAGTACCATTAGGCCTTTCTGGTTAGTTTTTGCTCACATATATGCTACAAGGTCATTGCTTTAGAATATAATTTTATCCTAAAAAACTGTAAAAGTTAATGTGACCTACTTTATGCTACTTGTATGCTTTCAAATGAACATCTAAATTGTACAACTAACGACACAGGTGAAGAGTTTAACAGGATAAGGGAATTATTCACCCTGAACTGAAAGGGAAAAAAGAGTAAAATCACTCCACAGATACACAAAGGAGAGGTGTTTGTTAGTAGGTGAGGCTTGCATGAAATAATGACAAAGCCTGGAACCTTGTTATCTGAAAACATTCATTTGTAACTTCTCCATATTTTTTCTTAGGCATAATTGTGCTGACTAAACAGTACTTGCCTCCTCCTTTAATACTAGGGTATGTCACCAAGACCTCTGTGTGGCTCTGTCCCAGTTACTGCAGTTACTATCCTGGAGATGAAGCCAAAACAGAAGTGTTAGTTCATGGCAAAAACAGGGCCAATCTGCTTTGGCTAAAAGACATCCTTTCATAACAAACTAATTTTTTAATTTTATGGTACCATTCCTAAAACTACTTACGTGATCTGTGCAAAATTATAATTGCAGCATACTTACACCATCTAGGTGCATTGTTGACAGTTACATCAATGTGGTAGCATGGAAGAAATTGTTGGTTAATTGCTCAAGAATTTTTTCAGAAGCACAGGCATATTTTGCTGCTATTGTAGAGCCCCGTTCTCCTAGACTGTCTCCTCAGCAATTAACCCAATTAAGTGAATTTAAACTTAGGTCATGCAGGTTTATGACTGCTAACAGTAATGTTTCTGACAGTGGAAAAGGCACCTGCTGTTATGCACCTATATTGTCCTGAGTTTCCATGGGATTTAGTTTGTATTGTATTTTTTTCCCCAAAACAAGGATGACAACTCCCTAAATCAAAAGGATCACCACCTGTACCTTTCTAGGAGCCACACATTTCCAGAATAATAAGCAGAACAAATAACAGATCTTGAAATACTGAATTAGAGAACTGAGGGGTGGGGGGGGCAGTGGGGGCATGGAAGGAAGAACATGAAATTGAAGTGGAATTAAACTACTAAGAGCAACCCTATTTTATCTGCAAACAAATCTTATAACTGGCATGTGGTCAGTGAATTACACTCCACTTGAGCTGGAGAATATTAAGGATGCTTGGTGCAGTCTCTCAGACTGTGCTGAAAATAGAGATGTGGTTCATACAGATCAGAAGGTGGCCATTCCTTTTTCCTCATAGCTGGGGATGTGCCATTTTGCCTTCATTATAAATGCAGAGTGCATGCTTGGCCAACAAACACACTGAATCTAAATACTGAGTGACATGATCAGTATAGTTTAGATCTACTATGCTCCCCTGTTCGTCCTTGGACAGGGTCTCTTAAATCAACTACCATATCTTTTTCTCGTGAAGGACTACTCTTGAAGTGTTTCTTTGTATGCACTGCAGTTCCTCTGGTATTGGAACTCTACTACTCATCGCAGTTTGTCGACAGGACCGTTTGTGTGATATGGATTTGAGTTTGTTGCATGCTTTGATATCACACTTCGTTATTTGCCATGAGCTGGTAAATCACTCCAGCAGTGTCACTGAGTAATTAAAGAAGTGGTTAGGTCAGAAGCACAAGTACAGCTCAGAAACTTTCTTTCTCAAAACCACTTGTTCCTCTTGAATCAGAAAACAAGTTGTCCTATTCACAGGAAGATCTGCCTTGGGAAAAATTAACTGCAAGTGTCATCTGTCAATCAACAGTCAGCCACTGCAACTTTCTTCAGCTTCAGAACAAACTCCCAAAGAAAAATGTGATTAGCAGGTTGCTGGCACAGATGAATCCACACACACCCAGGCTCAGGCATTTTGTCTGGAAATAGAGAAAATATTTCTCTGTCTCAGCTATTAACTTGAAGCAATCACAGATGGCCCATTATATTACATATGCATTTATAAGCCAACAAACCCAAAGAAACGCCTTCTGTAGAATAATATAGAGCCTAGTTACCAACAAAAGTTTTCCAGTGTGAAAGAAGAGAAAATTAAACATATTGTTCTGAGGGATGGGGAAAAAAATAGTGACAAAATCAGATTTTGAAGACCTTCATATATATGTCACTTCTGCTAAATATCTGGCCAATGCACACAATTCTTGGAATTCTTTAAAATTTTGTGTGTTCTTCAAATTAATCTGTATTATACAGCTCTGTCTAATCTAGAAATTCAAGATGCTCTGAACCGTATGACCTGACATAGAGTTCCCCTGCCATTGTCCATACACACACTACTGCAACCTTATATGACAGAGCCAAGCAGACACAAACTCTCTCCTGGGAAATGATTTGGGACCATATTAACTCCTGAACTATGCTCAGGATTGTTTCTGCATGTCCCAGCAAGAAACCCTTGTAACAAGTTAGCAGGACAAGCAGCTGAACATAGTTCTCTTGATTAGCATACTACAGGTACAAGCCAAGTGTTCCTAAGATTATTTCCAGCAAGCAGTATCAAGACTGAATGTAACTCCTACAAATTTACATATTAGGCAGAACCAGTACTCCAAAAATCCTGCAGTTAACAGTCTGTGATTCTGTCTGAGCATTGGTAGCACATTGAGTCAAAATGTCTACATGCTACTTGTGAAACTTACTTTTTCTTCCATTTAAAAACTCGTATTTTTCTTTGGTCTCACACTTTTGTCTAATCTCATTGATAATATTCAAATGTTCATCTTTTTGTGTTCATTAGAGGAGCTGCATGCATGATTTCCGATTAGCAGCAAGTCTAACTACACAGAATTTAAGATGTTCCTCTTTACCTATATAGCCCATTAAAATTTTGAACATTATCTCAGTGTGGTCTCAGCATATAGATGCTGACTGTTTGGCATCCACCTTGCCTCAGCAGAGTCACCACACGTGAAAATGGAGATGCTCTGGCTGACAGTGCTGAGATTGCCTTAAAGCTATAGAGCATCTGGAAACAATAAGCATGCAATTTTCATACAACATGCATACATGAATGCACACGAGTGGCAACATGAATTCTTAGCTCATGAAAAAGCAGCTAACATTTGAATTACTAACTACAATGCCATTACAAATAATGAACATTGTCAACTAAGAATTATATAGTTCATACCCAGATGTATAGAGATATCTATAGATACACCTACACATCTGGACCCCCACACTGAAGTCATTGAGCTCTGTGTACACTCCATTACCATATGTATTGTTCTCAAGCTAAAAAAGATATTGTTGTCTGGCCCAGACTACCTTCTCTGTAAACATAAACTTCCATCCACAGTCACATCTTTACAAGAGAATAAATTTTTAATTACAAAATGTCTCTCCAAACACAACAGTCCTTTTGGTCTTTCCACAGTAAAACCCCAAAACAGGATAAATATTAGAACTAATAAGTATAAACAGACTTAAGATATGTTTTCAGTTACCAGCAAAGCAAAATAATGTCTTGATATGATTCTTGAAGTAATTTCTTTCAACTTTAAACCAACTTATGCACCAAATCACAAAGACTCACTCAGTAGGCTCTTGTTGGAGAGAGGTGCAAAGGGCAACAGCTAGCATGGCCAATGGAAATACTGCAATCTTCAGTGTAAATTCAGACAGCAGAATTTATTTAAAGAAATAAATCCAATTATAAAGCAAAATTTAGATATGACAAATAAGAATAGAGGCGATCTTTTTATGCTTTTTTTTTTTTCTTTCAGGATAAGAGTACACTCTATGGAACTGCTATGGACACTCTATTTACACTGCTATGGAACACTCTAAGAGTACACTCTATTTACACTGCTATGGAACAAAGTGAAAATTCTTCCATCAGAATGAAATAAAAATATATTGTTAAAATCTTGTTCCACACTGAAATTGAGCAGACTAAAACTATCTTTAGAAGGTTACATTTCATGTGAGTGACTCCACAGAAACGATGACATTTAAAAGATCAGTAATTATGCTGCTAGTGGTCACGAAGTTATTCAACATTTTAGAAGAATTAAATTTGGTTTAATACTTACTTTTATTAAAGATAAACCAGTTGACATTAAGTCAAGTTTCACATGACTTAAAAAAAAATTAATTATCTCTTGGATAGAGGAATTTGACATTCCAACACTGCATGGTGACTCATGTACCTGACCAGAATGCACTGGAATCATTTGCCTCCAGTAATAACAAGCAGCATATTGAGGCAATTATGATCAATTTGACTATAACTGTCTTGAATATTCTTGAGGAATCTTTTTTACCAGAAATGTCACAGGGGCAATGACAGGGAAAAAAATAGTCATACCCCCTGGATATTAGTACAGTATTTAAAGTATTGACTATATGAAATTAAACTACAAAATGCACCTTATGCAACAACAACAGAAAAACAATGTTGCCTACTAAATTTATGAACAGACAGAAGGACTGAAATCAAACCATTTACTTAAATAGATAGCTATTTTTCTGCATTAAAGGTTTGGCCCAAATCTAAGCTATAATGGAGCTAAAAGCACTAATGGTTAGAGAATCAATGTTTCTCCTAAATGATAAGGCAGAAAAGGTTGCAGAACATTTACATGTAGCTGAGATATTAATCCATATAATCATGCACTCCTCTGTTTCCATGGCAACCATTAGAGAAGAGTTTTCACCCTGAAGGAATTTTTCTTTCATGGTACTATTGGAAAGATGCCATTAGAACAGTGTTGGTTATCTGTTGCTCACAGATAAGCACAGGAAATTCAAGGATAGGTATAACTACACTTCAACCTTGAGAGAGGCTGAGCCCACTGAGACCAGAGGGGAACAGTAAGGCAAATCCACATGTCCTGGAGTATCTAACTTTGCATTCCCTTTCACTCTATTTCCCCCAAAAAGCCCACAACTGGACATAGGGGCGCACAAGTTCATTTCACCTGAATAACACCATCATAATGAAAGGGAAACAAATTCAAAAGAACAGAAGCAATTCCATGTAAGAAACACTTGGCATCACACAGGAGCAGAGTCCAGCCCCTCCTCCAAATGTAGTTTGTCTTGCTCTGGCAGCCTGGCCACCCACCCTGGGGGTCTCCTGGCCACCCTGCTCGGGTGCCCCTTCACTTACAGTCCAGCCAGCCTGCATACAGATGGAACGGCTGGAAGCAGCCAAGGCATAAAGTTTACATATCACAACTCAGGAATGAACCAAATAACATGCTATCCTCACATAGGGTACTAAAACAAAACCAAAACACAACCATTTCTGTAAGGACATGGTTTATGGCACATTTTAAGGAGTTAAGACTTCCAGAAACATTAAAGAACTGTACTTTGAAGATGAAAAACTGTCATTTAATATTAGATTACAGCAGCTTCCCAGGAATATGCCCTATGCTCTACTACAGCAAAATGTAGATCCCACCAGCATCTCCTGTAAGAACAAAGCCCCTGGAGTGCCCTCTCCTGAAACACTTCCTGGATTTCATCTCATCTCTTGAAGCTTTCTCATACCCTCCCACAGCCTGAATTATCAGCAGGGCAAGAGGTAGGTTCAAGCTATTTACTGAGGCCTTGACAGAGGAGGTACGACTGACACCAAAGAAGGCTTCAAGCATCAGCACCTTGTTATCTAAAAATCTCTCACATGTTTTCTATATAACCTCCCATGGGCAGCTCCACACAGCTCTGGCTCTTTCTCTCTTTCTTCCCCAGTTCTGGCTCACTCCTTCCTGTCCCTCACACAGCCACCTAATTCTGTCTGTCCTACCTAAGCATCTCACCTTTCTGTCCCTCACACAACCTCCTGTCCCTAGCTCCTCACAGCACAGCCAGGAGACTCCAAATGACTCCCTTCCCGCTAACTCACCCTTTTATCACACCCATAGCTGTGTGGGCCAGGCTGTTCCCACTCTTTGGTAAATACATCAGGGGCAAGACTGCCTTCTGCACTATCTCTGTCCTCTCACAGTGCCTTACAGCAAATCAAAAAGGACAGGCTGAATCTCAGGTGAAAAGTTTCCTGAAGAAAACATGAAAAAAAAAATGATTCATCAAATACTCTACAAGAAAGGCCAGAAAACAGGGCTACATATTAAAGCCAGTTGTGATAGTTGTCAGTGGCAGAACAGCATTTAACAAACCACTGCAGAGTCTGCACTCTTCTATTTTCTGAGGCACATCAACAGCTTACATGGTGAAACAGAAATCATACAACTACAAATCATAAATACTCCCACACTGAAGAGGAAAAGAAAATGTCAGTATCATGAGATTTTACCCCATAATCCTATTATTTATTAAAAAAAAAAAAAAGCAAATGATATTAAGGGATCATTTTCCCCAACTATTCAAAACAGGAGGTCAGCTCAAAGGAAAGCATGCTATCATACTGTCATGCTCAGAGTTTTATTAGGAAGCATGTGTATTTTGAACTCTTGCCATTTATGTGAGGCAAAAATACCAAATTTCTGTCCATTTGTCTGCTGTAACCAGTACACTAATACTGCAATATGTGAATTCCAGTAACTGAAATAACTTCTAGATTAAAAGTATGAAGAAATAATACTTTCATGGCAAGCACAAAGTGGTAACTCAGATACACATATCCAAAAATGTAAACAAACAAAGAAAACCAATTACAAGAATATAAAATGTTGCTTTACACTGTCTTATGGTTCAGAACATAGAAGTTAGATTATCTGTGTTTGCTTGCTATCTGTGCTGGAATACAGGATAAGAAGTATGCAGAAGTCTTTTAAAAAAACAAACACCACAACAAACAAACAAACCAACCACCTTAAGGAGACAAAACCAAACAAATCTCCAAAACAACAACAAAAAAATTTCCACACAACACTCTCCCACAAAAAACAAATTCAGGTTTTGGGTTTTTTTAAACTCAAACAAGCTTCCATTATTGTCTTTCAATTCTAAAATCACTTTGGATGCTTAGACAGAAAATTAACTGTCTGAAGTTAGTTTATGTGGTGGATTGACCATGTCCCCTCCTCAGCTGGACAAAGGTGAGAAAAATAGAATGTAAGGCTCATGGAAAAAGGTCAGGGAGCAATCATCCACCAGGTACTATCACATAAAAAACAGGCTCAGCTTCAGGGAAATCAGCTTAATTTATTACCAGCCAAATCAGAGATGGGTAATGAGGAATCGCTGATGGGCTTGAGCATGGCCAGTGGTGGCTCTGTCTTGGAGCCAGTTGGCACTGGCTCTGCTAGACACAGAGGAGGTCTCTGGTAGCTTCTCACAGAAACCACCCCTGTGGTCCCCCCACTACTAAAATCTGACCATGTAAACCCAGTACATATTAGTAAATTCTCTCATTGCTCAATGAAAATGTAATTCGTTGAAAACACATCTGTTTATTTATGTCTGACTGCTACCTGCATCAGCAGGTGGAAAATGCCAAAACAAAATACTTAAAAGTTCTAAATTATGACAACTGGAACGACTTAATTTTTGGAGTCATTAATAATATATATTCACATTTATCTAAAATGAGAAAATGTGTGATTACTATCTTTTGTACACCTAAAATTTCAGTATGTGAAGGCATATTTGTCAAATACTCCTCTGATCATCTTTTTCTTACACTTTTGTCTTCCTAAATTAAAGAGAAACATTAAACTATCAGTATGACAAAGATGGGAATAACTCATAAAATACTTTTTTTTTTAGTAAACTAATTTTTATTAACATTTTTCTAGACAACTTTATGGTTCTTCTTGCTAAATTCTACAGGAACTCACAAACAGTCTGTAAACAGAATTTAGTTTCTCAGTTCTCAGTAGGACAAATATATTTCTAGGAAGCTGAAACAACAAACCTATTACCTTCCCATTTTAAAAAAAAAAAAAAAAAGTTGAATACATTTCCACATCTTCCACACTCAAAGGGAATGTAAAATTTAAGTAAAATATTTTAATAAGTCTGCAATGCCTCTGTTTTGATTCAATGGGACGTATTTTTTGCCTCAGGACTTCTAGACTGCTGCTTGTTCAGATGGCTCACTCATATTTATTTGTATCAAAAAATAAACAACAAATGTCTACCAGGGGATCATTTCAGCAGTCTGGGGATGGTTTTTCTCTTTTGTAAGGGATCTCTAAATTAGGTCTCTTAAGCTGTAATTAGTTGTAAAGAGGCACAGTTTTTTTAAGTGATTTCTAATGTGTTTCTCCTACAATTTACCACGTCACTAAAAAGGTGATGTCTATTAAAAAGCAAATTCTGCATAGACAAATAAACTGAAATCAATTTCACATCTACATAGTGGGAGAAAAAGACAAAGGCAACCCTCACTTCTATTTGACTAGAAATTCAAGTTGAAACATCATCATCTCTTTTCTCATGAAAGCCAATCATGCAAATACTTAATCAGTGACCTGTCAAACTCCTCCTCGTGACAGTATCAGTATCAACAAATGATGCCCTGAGGTTTCAAAATGCATTGACTTTTCTATTACTCCACTTAGTGATAAACCCAAGACCAGAACACAAACCATGACCTACTTCTTCCATTTTACAGATTTCATTTACTGCCTCTAGTGATAACCAGAAGACTGCTCTCCAGGGGCTACATCAGCATCTGAATCCGAGAAGGAAAATGAAAATAATCCCAAACTCTTTAACAGTCAAAGCTGAAATTTAGTCCCTGAGAAAAGAACATCCTTGCACATACTGTACAGGCCAACCATCTGTCTGAATACGTCGACAGAGAATATTTTTGTCTGAACAGCTACCAAAATCCCCAAATGGAACATAAAACTTGCTCAAAATTAAACAAAATAAGCATTCTAAAACTACCATTATGCAAAAAACCCCACACCAAAACAAAACAAAACTCCTGCAGAATCAGTTATTAATTTAAACTTCCTGTCATCAGGCAATGAAATTCAGAATATTTCCTCCTCCTTTGCATCTATGATAACTATTCAAACTTTTTTTCTATTTTTTGCTGTGCATACACCTTTTGATAGCTTTAAGTACTGAGGGGAAAAAGGAAAAAAATTGGTCTAAAATACAGGACATCAACAAAACCAGCATGCTCATAATCCTCCATGCAAACATGTACAAGGGCATTACTTGGTTTATCACTCATTCAAGGACCAGAAACCCGTATCAAATGGGTTCACAGGAGATAAAACACTGTGTCTAGAAAGATAACAAATACAAGCACTGTCTTTAGAGGATTATGTGGTGAGACTCTGCATGTCTGTGAGCTAAACTAAGCTACAGAGGCAGCTGAAAGGAGATAAATTACACTGGCATATAGTTTAAGGGAACTTGCTGCTAAAGGACCATTGAGATTTGCACTGCTCAGACAGTAGTTTGGGATCAGTGTGTTCTTCCCAAAGTATTCAAATACTTATTCATAACGTGTCCATATTAACAGTGGTGACAAATTCAAATTGTTTAGTTACATTATCACTCAGAACAAAAATTAAAAAAACAAAGTAAGACACAAATATTACATCTGTGAGAGAATACAGCTTTTATTTAATTTTCATTAAATTTAATTGTCTAATTTACTTGCAGGTTCTTAAAAAATAATGCTAGATTCAGAGATACTAATATGCCATTTAAAAATCCAGTTTAGTGATCCTGAAAGAACCTGAACTAGATTTTTTTAAGAATTAATGTGATTCCCACTTCACTCTGGAGTTACGAAGTATGGAATGACTCCAGAATTACTGAGCTATTCATCACGTTAAATTGACAACCCCATATAGTGAAACCATCAAGTGAACACTCTGCAGCCAATATGCTCAAAGGGATATATCAGATCCAAATGAAATGTTCAGGTAATTAAAAATCTACAAATTAAATTAAAACATCACACTATGTTTCAGTCTATATCTAAGGATATATTAAATACTAAGTAAACAGGAACACCAAAAAGCAGAGACATTTTCTTATACAATGGTAAATCAAACTAGCTTGATATCTCCTCCCAACGCTCAAAAGAAATTCGATTTTTTTCAGAGGTGAAAAGCAGAACCTAAATTTATCTGCATTAAGTATTAGAGATGCTTTTATGACTCATCAGTAATGAAATGTATTAGATCATAAACAGTATTTTAAAAATTCTTCTTCAAACATAGTAATTCCATTTACAGCCAAATCAACATATGAAACAGAGCTAGTGAAATGGCTTTTGCACAGTGATAAACAAGTTCATCCTTAGTCTACATATCTATCCATGGAAAGTGATAGAGTACTACGTGAGAAAACTCAGAGATCATCTGATGGTGATCATAATGATGATCATCACTACATGTTCTGTATAATGTCTGCAGTGTTTGAAAAAATCTGCACTGATACCTAGAATGACCTCCCAGCAGCTAAGACATAGGGTTATAAAAGGATCATCTTAGGAGAGGGTTTGGATATTGTTCAGGCATATAGAAATGCAATATATGGAACTAGTTTTATGTAGTAAAATTAGTTGATAGAGTAATATTGAATAGCATTGACAGAAGAGTAATTGTAGTGCTCTTAATATTTACAGGTCAGATCTTTTCATCTTACTTGCAGTGAACAAATAGTACTTCGAAAGCTGTCCAATTAATAGCAGCTAAAAAGCTGAATTAATCTGCACTTTTGTGGACAAAATAAGATGTTATGTAAATTACTTCTCATCATCAAAGTTGTCTGCAGACAAAGCTCATTAAAAATAGTTTTATGCCAGTGCCACTCCCTTGATGTCAACTAAATTATTCCCAATGCATACTTGAACGTGTGATTAATGTCAGACATAATAACCAGCTAATAACAGTGAAAATCCATAAAACTTTCTTATGTTTCTTTCTAGGAAGTACAAAACCTGCAGAGGGTACAATATAACTTAAATTATGGTAAACCACTAGATTCAGCTCTCTTCCATTTTTAGCATCAACTGGAAGTTTCACAGTAACACAAGCTTCAATGGCAGAGATTCAAAATATAAAAGTTTGGTAAAAGGGAAAAATAATATTGGTGATTGAGAAAGGGGAAGAAGAATCTTAAAATAAAGATGACTGCTTCTGCAGAAATAGTTTACTCAGTTATAATAAATATATTTGTGTTGGAATTGCATTAAAAGGTTAGATAAAATTGTCACGAAATGCATTTGATGAGACGCATTTTTTGTTAGTATTTCTATAACAATTGGAAAATGGAATTGAACTTGGTCGCAGTGGAATAAATAACAGAACCTCCATCTAAGTAAATTAGAATAAGAAAAGGAAATTCAAAATTCAAACTGATTACAGTTCAATTCCAAATATAATAAGAAGATTGAAAGAAAATTGAGAAAAGTGTTTCACAGGTCAGTGACATCCCATTGCATTTTTTCAATAAAGTATCAGTTGTACAAGGGTTGTGTTGTCATAAAAATCCTGTTGCTGGGAATTTCTTTAAATTGAGTCAGTAGAAAAGAGCAAACTAGAAAGAGAACCATATGTGCTGAGAAGGTGTCTACCAAACACTGACAGGCTATGGAGATTTGTTGTCCTGTTGCCTTCTCAACGCATGAAAGCCCCAGAGGCTGTGTCGCGTGTGCGAGGCCCCCAGGCCGTGTCAGTGCCAGCCAGGGCTGTGCAGGGCAGTCCCCAGCCCAGGTGCCCGTGGTAGCTGCACCCTCAGAGACACCAGCTCTGCCCATGCTGCTGGGGTAGCTGTGAGGGACCCTGCACACCTGCCAGGGGTCACTGTCACACAGGGCAGCTCCCCTGGGCAGCCAGCAGCTGGGCTGGGCAACACACGGGTGACTGGGAGTGACGGCGTGTGTGACAGTGTCAGTGTCAGTGTGACAGTGTGACAGTGTGACACTGTGACAGTGTCTGACAGTGACTGTGTGACAATGACTGTGTGACAGTGACTGTGTGACAGTGCCTGTGTGACAGTAACAGTGTGACAATGACTGTGTGACAGTGACTGTTGCAGTGACTGTGTCACAGTGTCTGTCACAGTGTCTGTGACAGTGACTGTGTGACAGTATCAGTGTCAGTGTGACAGTGTGACAGTGACTGTGTAACAGTGACTGTGTGACAGTGTGACAGTGTCTGTGTGACAGTGACTGTGTGACAGTGACTGTCACAGTGACTATGTCACAGTGTCTGTGACAGTGACTGTGACAGTGTGACAATGACTGTGTGACAGTCTGTGTGACAGTGTCTGTGTGACAATGACTGTGTCACAGTGTCTGTGACAGTCTGTGTGACAGTGTGACAATGACTGTGTGACCATGTCTGTGTGACAGTGTCTGTGTGACAATGACTGTGTCACAGTGTCTGTGTGACAGTGTCTGTATTGTAGCATAAGACAAAGAGGCAATTTCCTTACTCAATTTCAATGCCAATTACCAAGCTGTGCAACTTACAGCTCTCACTGGGAGCCAGCACCTGCCAACTGTCACTAGACCAACAGCGAAAGAGGAGACACAGTAATGTTTTCATACACTTCTGCAGCGAGAATTAACAAAATTAAGTAAAATAATTTCTAACAATCTTACCAAAACACCATTTGCAAATGTCTGTAAAACAGTAAGACAGTGTTTCTAAAAGTCTGCAACAAATATTTCTGCTTTTATATCCCACTGCACTGAGAAAACTCGGTCAGCAAATTTATGAGCAGTCCTAATCCAGAGGGGGGCAAAATCAGACTACTTGTTTGAAATTGTTGATGTGACTTTAAACTCATGCAAACAACTTCAGACTGAAGAACAGAACAAGCTAGGCAAATTAAGAAATTTGTGTTTGTCCTTGTTAGCTGCTGCCTCCTCTGAGCCAGCTTCTCATCACTCCCTATCCTGAGATGTGAGATTACATCTAGTGAAGTTCTCAGGCCATCAAGAGAACTTCCAGGGAAGATGAAAGAACGATCCAGGATGAAAGCCCAGTTTTCAAGTTTTAATGAGCCCTGAATTTAGAGACAAGCATGAGTACAAACAATGTATCAGCTTGATATATCCAGCAACAGAAAATGTTGCTATATTTCAGGAAGAGTAACTTTTAAAATGTCACCCAAATGCACATAATGGCATTTTTTCATATGTACTAAACAAACTCCCAGATAAAGATCCCATAGAACAGGAATAATGAAGTCAGAATCAGTAAAATTACCCTGTAGATTAAGAGACATAAACCCACAAAAATAAATACACTTTTAACATAAGTGCTTAGCAACATCCTGAAGGCTTGTTTAGAGGAAGCACAAGTGCCTGTGTTCTGTGAAGTTACTCCCAACACCTAAATATTGATGTTCTATACTATAACAAACATCTTCACCCAGAGAGAGCTCAGTCCAATCCCAAACTTGCATTTGGATGATAAAGGTTAAAGAACTAATGTTAACAGCTAACAAAAAGTTCTCTCATTTAAATTCACCTATTTTTAATTCTGAATTTTGTGTTCTGACAGAACTTTCAGATGAGGAAGATCAACTGACAAGCAAAAAACTACTGTGTATTTAACAACTGATTCTCCCAGAATAGGCAAGAATTAGCCTCTGGACTCTTTGGAATGATTACCTATGTTTTATGAAGCTGAACTGAAATTTGCCTGCTGGTAGACCAAAATTTCAAAAATTTAATTTAGCAGCTACACATATAACCATATTTCCTTTTTAATTATTAGATTAGATTATCTTAGCTTATCTTATCTTATCTTAGATTAAAATGGATCCAAGACAAATGCCAAGTAAATGCCTTTTGGCTGCTTGCACACCCCATTAAATAGCACAGTATCTAGCCAGTACCCACACAATAAATTTTTTACCTTTCTAGACAGGCACTTTGTACTTATAAAAAAAAGTTCAATACCTCATTAAACATGGCAGCCCATGAAAAATAGGCCAAGAATATCCTAAATGTTTGAAGTGCTTTAGTTTAGACAATTACAAACAAGTATCCAAACTGTTCTGCCTAGAAGCATGCTAACCTTAACAATCAGCTATCTAGAGACAGGTACTAAACTGCTGCAATAGAAATTGCATTGAAAAGTGCTCTGTATCCTTCACTGTCCTTATATTAATCCAGTTTTCCTTCAAGCTGGTCTGGAAAGAATATCTGAAAGCTGATTAGTTGTTACATAAAATACATAGGTGTTTTGGTAGTATTAAACAATCACAGAACAGTAAATTCTGACCTGATTTCATTGGTTTATGTGGTATACTAGAATTTATTTACAGTGGCTAAAAACCCACATATATTCCTTCCACACTCTCCTTTCTTATCTTGGCACTTGTACCATACCAGAGTGCTTGATATTTGTTGGGTTTGGGGGGCCTGGTTTATTGATGCTTTTTAAAAACAAAAAAACCACACAACATACACACAGGGAACCTTAGTGACTGTTTGCAGGCTTTAGCTAATCACTGTCACTTTAAATACTATGTTAGCAACACTGCCAAGGATAAGATCAGCTAAAAATATTTAGTAGGTCACAAAAGCCTGCTAAATGAATGTAAATAAAAGTGAGGTAATACATAAGTATATGGTAATGCACAGAAGTATATGTCTTTCAGAGTTGTCCTAGTTAAAAAAAAAAAAAAAAAAATAAATCCTATGCAGCTACTCTGTGCTTCCTTTCAGTATATGCATAGGCAAAGTCTGGATTATATGAAGATGCTCTAACTTCAGATACAAATACCACATTTGACTGGAGTTAACCCTTCCTAAGGGGGAAAAAAAAAAAGCCTTTTTATCTTTTGAATGCTTCAAATAAGATCTCATAGAAATGAGACAAAACAGGTTTTATGGTTCAGCCACATTTAAGGCTGGGTCAGCTGGTCTGTAGAGAACCCACAGAATGTATTACTATAAAAGAATGTGAGCGGAAGTGGCAACAGCTGTGCTTTATAACAAATCTGAGGCTGTTTTAACTACAAAACTTTCTTTATGCCTTTAGGTTTCTGTAGCAATCTCTGCCATTCTGAGCAGCAGTAAACTCCCATTTTCACAACAACACAATACTTGGTTTAATCAAATTTGCCTTTTTCTGTTCCACCTATACAGTTAAGTGTGATTAACCCTTTTTCTCACATATACCACTTTCCTTTATGCCCCAAAATCACATTTTGGAATCACACAGCCTCAGAATAAATGAACCAAAAAATTGCTAGTGATAAAAATGCAATCATGTCTTTTTCACTCAAACCTCTTTAATTATCTCAAGTATTCTTAGCTAATAAAACACAGATCACCATCACTTTGAAAACAAAAAGCTACTTAATATTTTACAACAATTACCGACTCTACTATCCCAGAGGGAGAATTTATTGTTCTTGCTCCTGTTTCTTTGTCAATATGAAATTTCCAAGATGAGACAGGGAGAAATACTTCAGTCCAAGAAATTCCTTAAGTAATGACTCATTTTTTGCGCATATTGACAGAAGATCCCCAGAAGAATAAAAAGCATCCTCTACCAAGGAAATGGTTCATTTCAGTAATACAATGCAATTAAGTCAAGGTAGTTTTTACACTGATATTTTAATAATGGAATTAGTAAATTCTAAACTCAGTTCTTCAAAATCATCCTACTTGAGTTTATCTACTTCTCCTCCCTTTTGTTTTTTGGGACCATTTAATAGAGGTAACTTTCTTCAGTTTACTATCTTCAAACAAATAGGAGTGCATGGGGAAACACCTTGTATACAGATGTGTTTGAGTACATGGATATAAGTCAATGTAATAATGACTGGATGAGGTCAATGTGTCAAATAAGACAGTTAAGTATTTTTCCATTAAGAATCTTTTTAAAATTATTTTAATTAGGTTTTGCCAGTGCTTACCAGACTCTTATTCTATAAATACCAGCTACTTAAAAGGAAATTAATTCTTCATCTAAACTCCTATATGCTTACACATATAATTTCTTTATAAAAAGACAAGAATTATCAGGTGAATTGGTTGTGATAGGAATTACCACATACATACATTTTTCAGTTAATACATTAATGAAGTTTGCAAAACTCTACTTTTGAATGGGGAAGATCAACACCAAGAAATTAAAGAGGCAATGAACTACTATGATGAGGCTAAGGAAGTAAGATCTTATTCAGCATTCCCTTAAAACTCTGACAATAAACCTTTACTCCTACACCAACTAAAAAGAAACCCCAACTAAATAAAGAACCCACAACCAAAGTATCCAAAGAATCCATCTAACAAGGCCTAACGCAAAACTGAAACAGAAAATGTTTAAGCAACAAAGTGTAAGTATCACCCCAGATGTTTAGAACAGAAGTCAGCATTGGTACGTTCCAGTAGTTATCTTTCAGTGGTTTTGTTTGGGTTTTATCTGCTTGTTTTACAGTACTTGCAGAGTACTTTTGTCAAGAAAGTAATTAAAGCAATCAAAACCAAAATCACATGTAGTTTTTAAAGTGCAGTAAGTGCTGAACTTTCACCTTTATTTCAAAAACACCCTGTAACAGTCAAGTTGTAGACAAATTCTGCCATTGTGATGGCCTGTTTATGCATTTTTCAGGGATATCATGGCTACACCTAGCCTAGGTGGCAGAACTGGATACTTCTTCAAAACATGTTAAAAATTTTTGGGGAAATTGCAGGGTCAGGGAAAGTCAGAAGGAAAAGATATAATAAAAATACAGTGCAAAGTGAGTTCAGGAAGTGACAACAAGAAGGCAAAAAAAGGAGCGTTTCAGACTGCCTGGCTTCCCAAGATCTGTTTCAGCAGCAGCTGGTCTCCCTGGGAGCTCCTTTCTAATGAAAATCTGAAGTGGAAACTGTTCAATATTCCGAAGTTCATTTTTATAAAAGAAGTAAACTGTAGACTTCTGATGAAAGGGGAGCTGGGCTTCTGGCAACAGTACAAAAGAGAGATGACCTTATTCTTCAGAAGAAGACATTCCGAAAACAAAAAAGTGTTATTTCTAGCTGCTCTTTCTCATTTATCTTAATTATTTTCTTTTTGCCTTGCTCAAAAATGATCACAGTGAAAAAATGCAGTGCTTTCTCTAAAGTACTACTAGCAAGAGCAGAGAGTTCACAGTTCTAGAAAAAGCAAGCCTTATCAACAGGTACGTTATCCTTCTAGGCACTTTTACAAGTTTGCTAATAATACTTTGTAAAGGAAAATTGAGTCTTGCTCTACAACATAGACACATTTAATCTATTTTTAACTTTATTTGAGGTCTTAACAGTGAGTATTTGGCAGGACGACTGATTATCTTTATCAAAACAAAGCTTTATTTCTACTTTCAAAGAAAGCATACTAGCTGGAAATACAGATATCTAGAAGGAAATCTTCATCAAGAAATATTTGAGGTATATGACTGCTTCTCTTTTCTCACAGAAGAAAAAAAAAATTGGTTTATTTCTCCTAAGCTCTGATGAATCTTAAACATGAAAAGCATCAAGAAAATATGTAGTGAAAAAACAAAACTATATGTGAAAGGTTAATTTATGGTATTCATAAAATCAAAAAAGCTTTCAAAAAGTTACATATTCATCACTGCATCACACATTAATTGACTTACAAGTAGGCACCAAAAAAAAAAAAAAATCAGTGTTTTTACAGTACACAAAAATTTAAAATTACATGGATTTCTGTCCTGATGGTGGAAAATACAAAATTTCCCATCTCACTGAAGCTGATGTGTTAGAACCAGTCACTCTTTGTTGTCTTGACCCTCTGCTTAAGACAAGGCACCTAGTTATCTCCTCACTCAGTAAGTATGGATCATTCCCAGAAAGATTAGCACCGTAACAAGGAACAACACTAAGACAACATGAACAGCCTGTTCCACTAAACAGCATCAGTATTTGTTTTAAATATTTACATTCAGATTCTGAGCATGAGATTTTGTAGGAAAAATATAATTTTTATAAAGAAGAGTTGTATTAATACACCTGATTCTTCTTTCCTCTGAACTTAAAGATGAAGAACTACAACTTGTTATAACATAAGTGTTAACTGAGGAAGCGTCTGAATCCTGCTATAATCTCCCTGAAAACAGACCTATAATAAAACATCAAACCTAACTAATCCACAGCAAATCTAGTAGTGCATTTCAATACAATTACCAAGGAAAACTATAAAGGGAATTCAGTCTGTAACGTTATTTCACTCACACATTGAATATTTTGTCTGTTGGCACAGCTATCCTTTCAAAAAGAACTGTTCGGACTGGATATTGACTTTCTCCCCCCACCTCAGGAATTACAGAATAACCTCATAGGATATTTCATGCTGTAAGAGAAGTCAGAATAAGGTATGTCATAGGATAATTCATATTGTAAGGGACATCAGGAGGTTTGCAGCCCGACCTGCTGAAAGCTAAGACACTTGGTCAGGTTACGGGGGCTTTCTTTTTTCAGCTTTGAAAGCTTCCAAGGAGATAAACTGCACAACTTCTCTGAGTAACCTGTTCCAAATGCTCGACTGAACATATAAACATCTCTCTTTGATTTTTACAAACAAATTACATTTAGCAGCTGCTTAGCTGAAATGCATTACTCATCTTTTATGGAAAAGAAAACCAATTTAATGCAGAATCTAATGCAGCAGTAAATTCAAGTCCATGTCTAACAACTCTGAATACTGGCTTGACTAGGAATAACTAATAGTAACGCATCTGTTCAACTTCTGCTGAACTGGAGAAAATGGAATTGTCTATGGTAAAATAGGATGTTTCCAATAAAGCTATAAAAAGATCACTCATCTCATTACTAAATCCTGATCTCTGTGCTCCAAGCTAACTCTTTTGCATGGAACAACATATAATCTGTCCACTATGTGTCAATTATGGAAACCTGACATAAATAAAAGCTAAGAACTTATCAAATATGTATATTTATATTTCTTCATTTTAACATATTATATCACATTAATTATTCTGTCTGTAGTGTTAACCATAGCTCAGCCCACATCCCTTATTTCAGACACAGGAGCTACTAAGTTATTGCAAATACTATTTTATCACATCCAAAAGACTACCTTATGAAAACAAAACCACTACCATGCAGCAGTAACTCCACCAGTTTTATCCAGATCTCAATTCAGTGAGAGGTTTACATAATCTTTTTAAAGTATTTGAGGTTGTAACAAATCCTTGAGATAAAATGAAAGAAATAGTAGGAATCCAAACAAAACCCAAATCATCTGTTATTTTATTTCCCAACACAAAACCCTGCAAAACTTAGCTGAGTTAAGCAAAAAGGCAGGATATGCTACAGTCAGAATTGCTGATTTCTCCACATAATTAGGACTATTGAGGTTGCTCCACATTTCTATAGTTTACTACTACTTAACAACTTTGTCAAAGTGTCCTGTGTGGCCTTGCTTTCTGCCAACGCATATAAAAAACAATATGCTACATCTAAAAAATGAAGATTTCAATTTTTAAAAAGGAACAACGGAGGAAAAACCACAATTTTTCTTCAAAAAAGGTTTGTGATTATGTTTTGAAGCCATCAGCATAGACAGGTTTTGAGTTAATGCTATGCTCTTTCATTCATCTCTGAAAATGTAGCTAAGACAAACCAGCTTCTAAGAAGAAAGTACTGTGTTGTTTCAGTGGAGAAGAACAAAAGCCACCTTACAGTCTCTGAAGAGGAATAAAAATTGAGACCAATGTCTGCTAAAAGCACAGAAAAAGTGACTGGAGACTGTGGAAAAGAGACTAGACTGGGCTGACATAGCAAATCAGGATGAGAAGTCTCCAAGGAATAAAGGAAAGTAAGTGAAAGGAAAGCTGACAGGAAAAAAGCAAGGAGACAGGACTGGGTGAGATACAAAAACAAACTTTGACATGGTCAAGACCAGGAATACCTAAAACACTGATACCGGCTACAGGATGATAAAGGTGCTGTCATTAGGATACATATAAATGATGGAAAGGACTGTGCTTGCACAAGTCTAGCAAAAGAGCCCTCATGCACCACAACACATTCTAAAGCCAACAGTACAAAGGACTTCAGTCTTCCACCATTTCTCCTCTACCCCAGCAAATGTACTGTAAGTTATGCCATTCTGGTTTACCACTGCTATACATAAAAGCGACTGCACACCTGTAATATCACTCATGATGGTAAAAGTTCAGGAGCTTTTTGTAAAGGATAAAACTTTTCAGATTCTCTTTGTAACCACTGTAGGTCTGATACAGTAAAACAATAGGAAATTCACTTGGAAAACTGCATTTTCTGGCTTTGTTGGCATGTTTGGTTTTTATTTTTAGTTCCCTAAAATTTAATCTTCTAGGTTTTAAGGACATTTATAGGACATGTATACACGTTTTACTTCACAAACAACACAAAAGAACATTATTAAGGTTACTAAATCAAGCACTCAAAAGGTGTAAAATGACAAACTGTTGTCTGTGCAACCATAATTAACTTCCCTTGAGTGTGCTGGTTTTTTTACAATACTTAAACAAACGTGCTTCTTATTCAAAGTCACCTTGCCACTGAAGATGATACAGAACTTAAGGCAGGTAGGACTCTTGTTTTATCTACTGAAGAACTGAACTTGCAGAAAGAAAAAGGAACTGGGGCTCTGTAATATGCCACAGAGACTTGAATGGCTAACATTCTCTCTGTTGTAGTTTCCCCTCATTCCCCTTACTGACTTACAACAAACCATTTAACCTAAAACTTCCATAGTGTGTAATTAATTGTAAATTCCTCTTTTTCCCCATCCACTGTGCAGATACAATCACAGACATGGAGCAGTCAGGACTGTTACAAAAAGCAGTAGCACATATAACTTCAGCACACATATTTATATGTTCATATTCATATTTACAAGAATATACTTCATATTTACAAGAATTGTAAAAATTTCAAGCTGGACACCAAAAATGAGTGAATACTTTTCACCTCACCCTCTCTGTGTCTTTCTTCACCATCTGTAGAAGTGTTGTCTCACCTTAGGTAGTGTTTGATAAACTACTAATACTTTGTAGGGCACTCTGATCACATAATGATAAGCACTTTAGCAAAGCTCATACAGATGTTATCAGTTTTGTCTTCAAAGCAGAGCTGAGTAACACTGAATAAATAAATCATGGGCTCACACAACAATCAATAAAAAATACTGAATTCTCTTAAGTGAGCTCTATCTATCCCATGCAGTGAAAGACAGGATTCCTGTGGGGAGAAAAAAATACTATATGATTATGTAATTAAGACTGTATGAGAAGTACATGCTCAAGAAGGCACTTAAAACCTCTTTATTCCATAGCCTTAATAATGTGGGATTGCTCTACAAAAGGTGTTTAAGATACTTAATTTAAAATTCTATAAAATCAAGTACGTTCTTGCATTACATACGTACGCATCTCCATGAAGTTGTGTTGAGGTTGCATTATTTTTTAGCACCTCTCAAAAGTGAAACTGGAAATCTCTTGCTGGTTTAGAACAGCACTGTGGATAATACAAATATGGACCAGGACAGAAGTGTTTTGCCTAGGTCATTTTTATTTTTTGCAATATTTAGAGATGGAAAAGATATATTTTCTTATTATGTCAACTATCACTAAAGACAAAAAGTAAGCAACTGCTAACATATAACAAATAATACATATTTGAATGTAAATGACCAAACTAAAGATTCATACTACCAACAGTTTTCAGAAACATTAAGGTGAGTTCTTACTAAAGAAACGTTAGTACATTATCATTTATACATGGGCCAAAGATCATCCTTTCACAGAGATCTGTACAGTATTTGCACTACAAGGGCATTTCGAATTTACTAATGGTAGATGAAAAAAACCTGAGAATTTTTATAACTTCGAGTTATTTCAGAAAGCTTTCCCCCCTCTTACGTAATTTCAAGGCCTGTGTTCATGGTTTTTACTGGTTTACACGTAAGTATATACAAAAGAGTCTAAATAACATACTTGTTAATACCTTCTTTGATACAGCCACGCCTGCATAGGTGGCTGCATTTTAAAGGCATATTTTTCCCTAAGTTGTACAGCCTAATGATTACATAATGGCTTCTTTTTAAAACGTTAACCAACCCTTTTTTAAATGCTTTAATATAACTGTATTATAACATTGTTATATAACTATGACTATGCTAGAACGTAACACTCGAAAACATTCGCGGCTCGAAGGTCACAGCTTACTTTCATTACTAAATGGAGCATAGTTGATTAACTGCATAGATAATCTCCCGTAGATTTCATAAGCAGAATTAAACGGCGCTTCATAGAGCTGCAATTCCTAAAGAGCCGCTGACCGAGGTGCAGCTCAGGCGCGGCACCCCCGGCAGGCTCAGCCCCTCCAGGTGCCTTTAGCGGAGCTCAGCAATGGCATTTCTGCCCTCACCAGGAGGTTACTACAGCCGCTCCGAATTACTGACAGCTACGGAAACGCGGCACTGGAAAAGGGCATTATTAGCTTTTTACAAGGAGATAACAAAGTGAAACGTTATTATTTTTACTGCAAGAAGGTGCACTGGAAAAAAAAGAAAAAAACCAGACACCAAACAACACCCTTTTTAGCCCGTCCCCACTAAACACACCCAAAACGCAGATAGATACATCAGCGTACGGCGCAAGGCTGCGGCTGCTCCGGCACACAGACCATGGTGCTGAAATGATGCGCTGGAAGACCACGGTACGGACGCGTTTTTACACAGGCTGCCAAAATCCATACGTGCGCCGTAGGAAACTGAGAGGAAACCGCGCAGGAGGTTTCCCCTGCGGCAGCATCCCGGTCCCTCGCCAGCCAGCATCCCCCCGCCGAGCCCACGATCGGCGAGGACAGCACTCGCCGGGGTATTACCCGGGGCAGGCGGCCCAATTTCGGCAGCCCGGGGTGCCGAGTAATCAATCCCGTGCCCAGCGGGCAGGCGCCCCGGGAGGGGGCGGCTTCCCCCTGCCCGCCCCGCTTCCCGTGCCGGGTGAGGGCCGCCGCCCCCGGCCGCCGCAAAGGAACGGGTTCCACCCTGAGCCGTGGCGGGGCTCTGGGCTGCCCCGCCGCCCCGCACCTGTCCCACCTCCCTCCCCGGGTTCCCCCGGCCGCACCGGCAAAGTTGTGACTCGCCGCCGCTGAGGGGACCCACCCGGGGCGGTGCCGCCTCCCCAGGACCGCGCGGTGCCGGTGGCCGCCAGCCGCTGGGTCACTGCCGCTCTAACGCGGGACCCCGCTGCGCTGCCGAGCCAGCCCTGCCCTACCTGCGCGCTGCCGCCGCACGGCCGGGCTGTCACCCCGCGCCGTCCCCACCGCCGCTGCGCACCGGGCGCGTCTGGGACGGCCCTGCCCGGACGGCACGGCTGCCTCGGCTCGGCGCGTCCTTGCCCGGCTCGCCTGGGCTGACAGCCGCCCGCGCGCCCCCGCCCCGGCCGCGCGCGGGGCCGCCGGGGCCGAGCGGGGCCGAGCGGGGCGCGGGGAGCGGCGGCGGCTGATTGGACGGGGGTGATGTCACTCGTGCGCGCGCGAGCGAGCGGGAGCGCGCGCGAGCGGGGCGGTGAGGGAGAGCGGGGAGAGATGGAGGCAGAGCCGGGGAGCGGGCGGGAGTGGGTGCTCGTGTCCCCCGTTCCCGAGGCGCGGGAGGAGAGCCGTGGTGGAAGCAGTACGGTGAAAGCGGGGTGAGGAGCGCCGTGGGGCCGAGGCGCGCACCGGCCGGCAGCCCTGGCTGCGGTGGGCGGGATGAGAGGGGCCTCTGCAGAGCGGGAGGGGCGAAGGGGGCTCGGCATCCCTCCGTCCGCGCCCGTCCCGCTGGCCGGGACACATGACTGCAGGTGGAACAGCATCCCGCGCTGTCCAGGGAGCTTGTGCGGCACCGGCTGCAGCTCTCACACAGACACACAGACACACAGCCACAGGCACAGGCTGATGCGGGCACAGGCGTGCGCGCTGCACATGCCCAAAGGGCGGGTGAAGCCCAAGTTAAGCTGCTGCCCCTACCCCGAGCGTGGCTCTCAACTGCGCCGGCATCCACGAACCGCATCAAAAAAGAGGCGGGAGACGGGATAGACCTCAAGGCTGGGCAAGAGTCGTGATGCTCGGGATCCCCGGGGGATTGCTCGGCCAAGTTCAAAGTTTCAATCCATACCCTCCTCGCAAACTAGGAGAATGATTTTGAAATGACGTGATTTGTCTTCAGCCTCAAATTATTTTCTGAACTTTGTGTCTTCTATGTAGGACCACATTTTTTAATTCTTTTTCATTACCACAAAGACTAGCTATTTGTTTTTAAAGCATCTACTTGTCCCTTGAGCCCAAGTCTTATGGCATTTTCCACATTATAAACTGCAGAAATCAAAACTCAGAGGGAGAAAAAAAGACAAATATGGGGCTTGCTGCAATACCCCCTTGTAGAAAGCAAACAGGTCCACAGACGTGGAGACATGATCCACTGAAGAGTCATGAGATGCCAAATTTGTGACGACTGCTGCAGGAAGGACTCATGAGAGATGGAATATGGAACCTGCAAAATTCTGAGACATGAGTTCACCCTGTATAGGAAATGTAATTTTTGATGGTAGCAGGGGCTGTAACCATGGCACTTTATCTTTACAGAGAGTGGCAGATAAGACACAGTTACTAGCATGCACAGCAGAAATAACACTTGACTAGGTTGCGCCACTTGCATGACAGTAACAACCAGAGAGTGAAAAACTTTAGCTAGAGCCTGAGGCCTGTTGTTTCTTCATGATCAATCCTTATGGTGGGAGTAATACCAAAGCAACATACATTTCCCCTTATGAAAAAATCAGGTTTCTGCTGTTCTTTTTTTTTCCAGCCACTTGAAGTAAGGAGGGGAAGACTACTTCACTTATAGCTGTCATCTTGGGTAGTTCTTACATGTCTGAAAGGATTTGAACTCTAAAACACAAGATAGCACTGACTCTACAGCTTTACTGTTTGCTGATTGCACCAAATACGGTTATGTCAAGTTCAGTGAGCTCATACCCTCACAACCATATGGATCAGAAGCTTGTTCAAGAACAAAAAAGATAGTTCATAAAAAAAAAAACCCCCAACCTAATAGATTTCCATTTAATCATTGCAGAGTTGGAGATTTAGACTTGGATCTTTTAATTCCTGTGCCTTAATCCAATACTGACCATTGTATGTGTACGCAGCCACTGTTGGGTGTGCTCTCAAAGCAGCAGGGACAGAGATTACATGCCAGGAAGAAAATTGGGTGACAGCAAGAGTGCAGGAAAAAATGGGAAATAAAGACCGAACAGCATATTAAGGTAAACAGGTCAGATGATGCATATTGGCAGAGTATATAGTCATGAAACAGAGGGCATTTGAAGTATTAGTGAGCTTTGAATCTCTGGCACAGACCTCACATGAGTGTCGTTTTTAACACACCCTTACTGCTTTCTTATGGTGAGGACTATGAAACTGTTTCAGCCTTTGCCAGGATTTAGCGTGGTCTTACAAGTGCTCTGAATGGCATTCAGCTGCCTCAGGCTGTATTTGCTGCTAGAAGCCCTAAAACACAACTCCAGGATGAGTTGGTGAAGAAGTGCTGTGGCATGTCCCCTCTGATGTACAGCATGGGCTGCTATATACTGCTGCTGTGCATTTAACACTTACAGAACTCTCTGAAGCATGTTCATTCCTAATACTCAGTAATTTCAGTTTATGATTTCATTGCCAGAAGTTAAGATGGCTGTCTTACACATTCTGAAGCAGGGTAATTTTTTACTTAAATATACCAGTGGGTGTCTCTGCACTGCACAGAACGTCTGTCTCTCCCTTTGCTTGATTCAAACGTCCTTCACTAGAGTCAGGGAGTCAGTAAAGCAAAACAGGAACAGAAGACATGCAAAAAGCAGAAAGAGAGTGCTTTCAGCAGCCTGTATGTTTGTAATCATCAGCTGCTCATTATTCCATAATGCTCTCCCTACGATCAATGGATATTTTAGTTCATACACATACCTACATCCCTGGGTACTTGATTCTTGTGAGGGATTTGCTCCCTAGAAAGAGTCAAAAGTCATTTGGGATCCAAACATAAGGATGAAATAGACGTAGCTTCAGCCTGCAGCACTTAGGGAGGGACAGCAACCACTGACCTCACTTCATATTTTTACAATGCTCATAGCATCCACCATGGGAGGAAGAGGGGGAAGGGAATATGAAGCAGGAACAACAGCTTTCTGCTATTGTAATAAAATGGAGACAGAGGCCAGCATGAGCTTTATATACCTCTACCCAGTCTCAGAAATCTTTTAGAGGATTAATGAGATTAGAAGCCCCTATTGTTTTGCTAATGGTTGTTTATTTGAAAAACGGCTTTTCTTGTAAACATACAGAAATGACCATATGTTACTCCATACTCCAGTGCTGCCTTGGGATACTAATGAAAGCAAAGAATGAATGTCATGTTCCAACTGCAAATTTTACAAAAAACAATTAATTTGCCCTTCAGCTCTCTGCCTATGGAGTCTTACCTGGTTGAGGGTAGTGCATTAAACTAGATTAAGAGTATTACTTTGAAGAATCTTGCTGCAGCTTATGCTGCTGAAAGAAGGCTAACAATGCTAACAATCCATTTTAAAATCCTTGGTTATTTGAATTCCACATGTATATTTGCAGAGATAATTTGAACTCTGGCTATACCCAAGCCTATCATCCATGAAATTGACACATGCAAGTTCCTCTTCATTGCTCCCAAATGTTGCAAAATATTTCCTATGATATTAAATATTTTCAGATGAAGTTTTAGAGTCAGACTTAACTGAGCTGAACAGTATTCATGTTGAATTTCAAGGTTTCAGAGTGAATGAAACACATCAGAAAGGTAATTTTAATTATAGAGCTTAAAATAGAACATACGGCAAGACTTAAGGTTGAAATTAGATTCTGTATCATATGAGTCTATTCTCAATAGCTTGAAGTTTAATCATTGAGGCTGATATTTCCTATGCTTGATCATGAATCAAATGTTTCTGGAAAATGATTCAGACATTTTTGAGGATGCTAAAGGATAAAATTAGATACTTTTAATGAGAAACAACTTTTTCAACCACTCTTGTAATGGGAATACTGTTGCTATATCCCTCCTCAGAAGGGATTAAGAACTTGAGGTCTGGCAAAAAAAGTAGCTTAGAGCTCAGACAGGGGTTTTTTTGTACAAACAAAAATATTAATATCTGACAAAGAACTGGAGCAGGAGAGAAATTAAGAGGATGACATGATAATATGTTTACAATCTGTTGATCACTGACTGGTACCATATGCTCAGGATACCAGTCCAACTTTGGTCATTAGGTTGCTATAGGTTGCACTGGAGTTTGTTTAAGAAGCAGTCACATCATGTCATGGGTTGGGTGAATATAAAATTTGATTTTCCTCTCAGCAGGAAGATCTCAACTTTCCTGTTGAAAGATTCCTGTGAATCTACCCACAAATGAAAATATTTAAGTCTTGTTTGAAATTCTTTTCTCTATGAGCTATTACTAGGATACCACAGCACAGGCGACTCAAGTGCAACTTCAGGGAAGCAGAAATTGCCCAGATTCTCTCCAGAGTCACAATTACAATTGCTCACCAGTCCAGTCCATATTCCATGGATCATATAGCCAGATGCATAGACACAGCTTTCTCACAGCAAAACAAAGGAGGAAACAAAACCAAACATTCTTAGAAAGTAGATTGTGTAGCCCTGTATCGGCTATTTCTCACATATGATGTTGATTCTATTGATTAGTTACTCATTTAGCCCAGGTGACAGACCATCATCTCATGAACACAAAATTCTGCAGTTTACTGATAGTTTCATGTATAGGGAAATATTTCAGGTTTTTTTAAGTATATGTGAAAATCTGCATAAACACTATGGAAAAAGTGTACTAGTACTTATTGCTTTGCAAGTCTTTAAATTTAAGAGGTATTATGTTACCTTAGTTTTCTCACCCTAATCTTATGCATTAGAGTTTTGCAAGGGCTTAGTGGGTTTTCTTCTAAGAATTCCTGTCTTATTTACTATAAAAAGCAAATATATGTGATACAGCATATCTGTAATATTTCTTTATGTCAAAAAAAATCAACTGATTCAGGCATAATTTGCAGCTAAGGGGTGCTAAGTAAAATTTCCTCTTCTTTTTTCATTGTGACCATGAGTGCATTTCCTGATGTTCTCCAAGGTTCCTGTCTTCAAAACTTTTCTTCCAAAGATACAGGTATGACAAGATTTTAGTATCTTCATTTCAGTATATGCATCTAAAATACAAAATGACATGTGGAAATCACTAAATAAATTGAAAATATCTCAGCAACTAGATGCCCTGGTTTTTTCAGAAATGCTAAACATTTTCAATATTCTTTATAGGCAAGGGAGAAGTTAGATAAGATTACCTAAAATCGGGGCTGAGACTGGCACTTCAAGCTGGCTGAATGGAGAATAAAGAGCACATCTACTGTCTTTGAAAATAAAAATGACTGAAGTGGCTTTCTCAGTAACATATAGACTGTGAAAGACATGGAGCTTAGTTCTCCTGTCTTGATAACTTCTTTTAAGCACTTTCTGCTATTGAAATCATGCTGCAGTGTAAGGCTTTCACAAGAAAATACACAGATTTCAAAGAAAGTCACTTCATTCAAACCTCAGCAATAATGCAGACATAATCTTTACTTTGGACTCTGGATTATTGTGTGCTTTCAGCATCATTTTGTGAGGGAAATATATAATGCATATGTCTATGTCACTTTTTGTTTGCTTTTTAAAATAAAATATTCATCAGACATACAAAAAAAAAAAAGAATTAATTTACTTCAAAGAAGAGGAATTTCTGTGCAGTAGGGTTCAGCATATCTGTAGAGGCTACAGCATGCTCCAGTTTTCTGAACAGTATTAAACAATTCTTTGATGATATTTTAAGAAGCTCTTCTAGAAGGAGCATTTCTAATGGAAGACTCTCAGTCACAGAAAGTACTTGTGTATTATATATTTAGCATCAGTATCAGATGCTTTCCCCTAAGGTGTGGCAGATGCCCTGGACTTCTAGTACACTTATATTTGCACTAGCCTGCTAGTCATTGCCTATTAGCAATGTGGGATTTAACCTCCTTTTCCTAAATCTTATCTGAAATCTGCCTGACAGGACAAGACACAGAAGCTGATACAGCCATGTCTGACTGTGGGAGGAAATGGGAGAAAGATTAGTGGTAAAAATTGCACGCCTACTGTTATCTCTGCTGTTAGTTGCCATCAAGGTCAGAAGTGGGTGGCTTCTTTGTTACTGCCATTGTCTCCAGCTGGGGAAATATGAACATGTCTGTGTTGAGGCTGGAATGCTGCAGTGCTTGCAAAGCTACTCTGAGAAGATCTTACCATTCAAATGTCTAAAACAAAACAACCACAATATAAGCTCAGTGATAAAGACATAGCCAAGTTTACTGCTTGCCAGCACATTTGCCTGATGATCACCAGTATAGGAGATAAGGTGTATCAAAATGATGTACTGAAGCAGCATCAATATACATCACCAAAGACTACCATCACCTTCAGTTAGTTTTAATTCTTATTTCATTTGCAGAACAGCCCTGCTTAAATATCACATTTTCGCTGTATTTTTGTTTTCTTAATATCCTGTCTTAGGTAGCCTAACCTCAGCTTTATCAGGTTCAAAAGTTGTACTACAGCTTTTCTTTGTGTCCTGATAAGATTGGGCATTGTGTGAGTGCCATGGTGAGCTTTTATGTGACAATGTAGATCACAGAATCACAGAATTTCTATGTTGGAAGAGACCTTCAAGATCATCAAGTCCAACCCATGCTCTAACACCTCAACTAGACCATGGCACCAAGTGCCACATCCAGTCTTTCTTTAAACACATCCAGGGATGGTGACTCCACCACCTCCCCGGGCAGGCCATTCCAGTACTTTATCACTCTTTCTGTGAAAAACTTTTTCCTGATATCCAACCTATACTTCCCTTGACGCAGCCTGAGACTGTGTCCTCTCATTCTGTCAGTTGTTGCCTGGAGAAAGAGGCCAACCCCCAGCTGACTACAACCACCCTTCAGGAAGTTGTAGAGAGTGATAAAGTCACCTCTGAGTCTTCTTTTCTCCAGGCTAAACAACCCCAGCTACCTCAGCCATTCCTCACAGGGTTTGTGTTCCAAGCCCCTCACCAGCCTCGTTGCCTCCTCTGGATGCGCTCAAGTGTCTCAACGTCCTTCCTGAGCCAAGGGGCCAGAGCTGGACACAGCACTCAATGTCCTTCCTGAACTGCCCAGAGCTGGACACAGCACTCAGTGTCCTTCCTGAACTGCCCAGAGCTGGACACAGCACTCAGTGTCCTTCCTGAACTGAGGGCCCAGAGCTGGACACAGCACTCAATGTCCTTCCTGAACTGCCCAGAGCTGGACACAGCACTCAATGTCCTTCCTGAACTGAGGGCCCAGAGCTGGACACAGCACTCAAGGTGTGGCCTCACCAGTGCCCAGTACAAGGGAAGAATGACCTCCCTGCTCCTGCTGGCCACACCATTCCTGATCCAGGCCAGGATGCCATTGGCCTTCTTGGCCACCAGGGCACACTGCTGGCTCATGTTCAGCTGCTGTCACCAGGACCCCCAGGTCCCTTTTTGCCTGTGCACTGTCCAGCTACACCTTCCCCAGCCTGCTGAAAAGTGTGCTGTAGCCCTACAGCTACAACATGAGGGACATAGAATTCTGTCACATACTTGCTAGTGCTAATGAAAAGGCTACAACCCTGAAACCTCCATTCATATCTGAAATCTGTTTGTTCACTATGTCTTGACTGCATGTGCATATAGGTAAAGATACAGATAGATGAAAGAGAGGATTATATTGAGATGGATACAGGCATGTATGCATATTCCTATGAACAAATGAGTTTAGAGCCATTTTTGTCTGGAAGAAAAATAGTGAAAAGGACTATGTCCTAATTTTCATCCAATAAAATATTTTCTTTTTGAGGTCCAAAAAGTCTTTTATCTTCTCAACTAAAAATGACAAAACTTAATGTAAAGAATTCTCATGGGACTAATGCAAATTGGTTGCTCAGTAGTTGAGATCTTCTAATAAAAGGCTAATCTTTAAACTCTACCAGAAACTTCCACATCAAAAGATTATACTTTTTCACTCATGTTTTTTCAAGCAAGGTATTTTTCTTCTAAAAGGACACAAAAGTAAAGAAATAAAGGGAGAGGTAATGAATGCTCCAGTGAAGTTAGGATTTGTTCCTTGGTGGTTTGGTGTGATTGTGCTTAGCACATACAATACCTCAGGGGACAAAAAATCCCAACAGTTACAGTTGACAATTAATGCCTCTCTAGTTCTTAACATTCTTGTGATTAATCTCAACAAACTGCATTGTTACAGTGCAATGCACACAATTCCTCTGTTCAAAGGGTAGTTGGGAAAGAAAAAATTAAATTCAGCCTATTATCCATCTGTTTTGGTTTTTTTTTTTTCATCCAGTGACATTCTAATGGAACATGTAGAAACTGTTCTGAACAGCAACCAGAACTTGAAGGTCTCTATCCTGGATATATTACATAATTTCTTCTTTTTCACTTCTCTCCCATTAAATCTTCATTTATTTTCCACAAAGCTTCAGTTGGAGATTCTTAATCTTGCTGGGATTTAGAGCTAAGTGTTACTGGGGTGCAGACTGTATTTGGGAAAATAAAAACTTCCTACAAGAAACATAAAATCCAGGGAATTTAAGGTTTTAGAAGCTATGAGTTTGTATGATACAAGTCTTAGATATCTGAAATTATAGTTAGGTGGCACTTAGGTCCTTTTGTTAACCTGCCTATCTGCTTCTCTGCAGATATGTCAAGACCAAATTGTAACAGACTGGTCTAACCTCCTCCTACAGCAGCCTAATGTATATTGAGGAAAGATAAAAGTTAAATACTAGAAGCTTTTTTAAAGTTCCTCATGATAGATACTGAGAAAATTGGGGAGGATGATTTAGACAAAAATGCTGTTGCCTGCCTACAAAAGCAGTTGGAAAAGGAAACTCAGGGTAATTAGGAGTGACTCAGAGTCAAAATGGGAAGGTGTCTGAGAGATGTGACAAGGGCCTGCCTTGGTGTGGTGTTATACTTGCATTGTTGAGAGGAGCAATAGGGAATACTGCATGGTTTACAGTGGCAGAATATGGAGAGAAGGCTCTCAGCCAGACACGAGAAGTAGGACACAGTGATTATGTGGATGATTGTGATTAGATTTATTGCTCATACAGTATCTAAATTTTCCCAGTGCAGCATGTAAATAACATCTCTATCATCTATTACATGGGTTATAGTGCACTCAGATTGTGGTCCCTCCCGGTGTGTCAAGAACTTCAGTAAGACCCACTTGCTTTCTAAACTTCCAGGTGTGGTTCTGTCTCAAACCTTAGTCTCAGATTTGGTCAACAGTTTATTTCTAAAGGGTTGTAACATAAGCTGGTTCAGCTAGAAACATACAAGTTCACAGTCTTTGGCCTTTAAGAATTCACAATTAAAAGCAACAAAACATCTATGTAGCTACTTCAGGATTTTATCTCCCTGTTTGACTGGATCTTGGTGCTTTTCATTCACGCATACAATAGGGAGTGTTTCCTGTCTCTGGGCTGAACACGCCCTGCAGGGGTCCCTGCTGGGGTGTGTGTGGAGGGAGCAGTCCACATAGAAGCTGCCTGTAACCTCAGGATACCAGTTTACCCAATTGGCTCAGTCTACAGCAGCATTTTATACCCATATGCAGGCTGATGAGCTCCAAAGTAAATGGCAAACTCTTCATCTCCCCCATCACTGGAGCACGTTAATTATGCAAACACCTAGATGGTTCCTCCTGAAATACCCACCTGGTGTTTGCATCTTGGGGCAAACCACATTGGAGAAGGAGAGTGGGGGGCCAGGGGAACAATGCATGCAAAGACCCATCACACTTACTAAATTCAAAGATAGTCTAGATGGCAGTGAGTTAGCCTGACAGGGGGCAGGTTACTTCAAAGTAGAGTGGACAAGTGGAGAATCCATCTGAGGAGAACCAGTGTACTGTAGGAAAGGATCTGTGGGTTATTGGAGATGATTCCCAAGCACAGGCAAACAGTGTCACACATTGTACTAGGTGAAAGAGCAACATATACAATTTGTAAGGCAGTCGTTCCACCCACCACAGGTCTGGCAAGGTTTTATAACAATACCATGTTTATTTTTGGACTTGACAACAAATGGACGTGGAACAGTTGGACAGAGCTGAGACATGCTGAGAAGAGTCACTGTGCTGTATGAAAAAGTCAGACAAAATGGGATTGTTTCACTTAGACAACAGGAAACTAACATGGCAGTCTGTTACGGAGGAGGTGGAAGAGAAGGAGATTCACCTGTTGTTCAAGCCCATAGTAGAGAAGACAAGAAGTAGTGGCTATAAATTACAACTAGGAAGCATCAGCTTAAATACTAGTGGTTTGAAGTCTCCAACTTGGGAGCTTTGTAAAGACAAAAATAATCTCACTAAAGATGACCTTGCCTTAGGAGTTTGTTTGTAGCAGGTGATCTCTTTAAAGCTCATTCAGCCTTGTGATTGATGGTCTTATTGGTGTCTAAATCTCAACTAGGCTGTTTTCCTGTCTCAAGAGCCACAGGCAATCGCAAAACCAATTCTTGGGTATCTTCAGTGCCAATTTTAGGTTATCCAGGCCACAGCAATATTGTATTCTGAAGCTGTAAAAGTTTATTTTGCCTCTATTACTTTGCATTAACTGAACAATAATGGAAACACCTGCTACTTTCTATAAGAAGTGCAGCACAAACAGTGCCTACTTTGCTTGGAACCTGCTCAGCCATACAATAACCTGTCAATTCTGAAACAGAGAAAACTGCTGGAAATGCCAAGGCAGTGGTTAATCTCACCTACCTTCCTGTGTCTACTGTATAAATGCCTACAACCACACAACTCATGCTGATCTCTGTTCACTGTAAACAGAGAAACTAGGCAATTTTAGGATGTAATTCATTTAACTTACTGAAGATGTCCATATCAGGGTGAGATGAACAGAAATGCTTATTATTCTCCATTGACTAGAGGGAGACTTGATGAACAGCTCAGAAGGAGAATTCTCCATGGTAAATATCTCATTCTCTAAGAAAACAAATGTATCTGGTGTGTCTGTATTCAGAGTCCAACAGTACTGACCTAACAGTATTAGATAAACAACTCTGATGACCAGCAGCTGTTTGAAAGAGAAGGTAGTAGGAAGACCTCACACTAGCTCTCAGGTAACTCCTATAGTGTCAACTGCAGACAAAACTAGGAGGTAGAAATTATAAAGTTGAAATGACTGACACCATAGGAAGGAAGTATCACGTAAATGATGTTAAAAGCAGAGAATTAGCATGTAAAATCAGGGCAAATATCATTCAGCTTAAAAGTCTGTTGATTGAAACTGCTGTCTACTGGTGTTATTTTGAATTAGAATGACTGTGTAGATTAAAAAGCATAATATTCCTTCCCTTGGGCTCTCCAGATGAGGTGTGAAGGTAAGGTTCATGCTATGTCTAGAGTTACATATCCATTATCAGGTTATTGTATTTTCAATCATTAAAAATAATCTAAAAGGAAGGAGCATGGCACTTCTTGCCGAAGGTTTTTTTTCTTGATAATATCTCCCTTTCCTATGTTAGAATTTTCCATAAAACAATTTCTTTTTTAATTGAGAAAAGAACAGAATGCACTCTTTAGCCTCAGCGTTTGAGTATTTAACCCTGCCTTCCTCTACAAAATCAAATTTCTTCCTACAAGATCACATAGTTTTCTTTTCCTTTGGACTCAACAGCAGTGTTAAATTAAATAACATTGAAACCTTACCAGATATACAGATTTTTACTAGAGCTTCCCTTGAAGAGTCAGGCATCCTGACTGGTTCCATGATTCCTGTCTGTTCCATCTCGCCCTTTTTTCTTCTTCTCACCTGCTCCTCTTCAGCATTTGCCCCCAGTATATTTCTCTCTTTTTATTACAGTGTTCTGTTCTGGGATTGCCTATGAGAGTCAGATCCATTCTAATGGTTGCAGCATATGTACCCACTTAGAAGCATTTAGTTACCAGGTTCCATTCTGAATATTACCTTGCACAGTGCTGGAATCATTCTTAGTCAGTAATTTGCAGGAGAAAAATAGAAGAAAACTCTTAGCTCTGAGGCTACTAGATACAATGTTTCCTCAAGAGCATAAATTTTTAATTGTTTTTTATTGCTTGAGGACCAGAATACAGAGGCCAATCAAGATGAACAAAGATCACCTTCTAGAAATTTGCCCTCCACAGAGACCCCTGAAAATATTCACAGCATTGGACTGTTTTTCTTTTTGCCATCTCGGAAAACCCCATCAGGTTGGACAGGAAATAAACAGTTTGTATATAACACAGAATAAGTTCAGTTAATGGAATAACTAGGGATCACAAGAAGATTTCTGAGAGTTCAGTTTATATTACCCAGATGCATTAAAGTCCTGAAATAGCAGGTTGAAGAACCTTTCTCTGTACAAGAGGGTGTTAGGCAGCAGTCCCTAGAGCTTCATTACAAACATGTTTTTAGATAGCTACTTGGAGCTCATGTTGAGGTGAAAAAAAAAGGATGTGTAGAAAGAGATACTAGTTAATGCCACTCCTTTTGTAACAGCTACAATACTTTCCTGTTCTTTACCGTGAATTTTTGACTCCCCAACAAGTTCCCATGGATTTTCCAAGGCAAAACCCCATAATTTTGCTAAAGGAGAGAAAAAATAAAGATATTATAGCTTGTAAAATATATTAAGTGTTTTTGCAGTGTGAAGTGTTTGTAAATTTGGTGTGCAACACCATTGCTTTGGAACTACTCAGCCAGCACACGCCTGTATTTCCTAAATACCAGCATATTTTTAAAAATTAATACACGGAATGTGGCTTTGCTAAAACATATCACAGGTAAAGTTCTTGTGTTCTCCTAAACTGCTAATCACTGAAATTCAGACATTGTTTGAGAAATATATTGACCTTCTTGTCACTGTCTCAAGCAAAGATTGAAAAGACCCTTACACTCAAAGGCCTCCCATTGCTGATGAGGTTAAGGAAACTACCTACATGGTGAAATATGCTGGGTCAAGCTCCTAATTTCCACCTTAGCATTTTAAATACAGTAGGAAAAATAATTCATCAATATTTAATGTGCATATTTATTTATTTTCCAGTGACCTCCAGATAACTGAAATCCTCCTGACTGCAGTCACTGAAATGGCATTATAAATAAACACTATAGACACAAAAAGCCAAATGCACAGGTGGGTAAGTGAGCAGATCCCAGAATGCCACAGGGTTATTGCTCTCTGGAGTTAGCACTGAGAACAACAATATAACCCCTTATTATGGTTTAAATTGTCTCCTCAAAAGAAGCAGGTGCTCCAAGCAAGAGACCCAAATAGCTGTGAGATATTCTGTAACACAGTAGGAATACAAAACAAACAAAAGATCAGAAAACAGACTGAGTGCAAATCAGAAGGGAGTGCAAAAGTTTCTGCTTACTCCCCCAGTGTCTGGCTTAGGTTGAAGCAAGAGGCAGATTGTTCCTGTGTGGGTAAGCAGGGACTGCCTTGGAAGTAGATGCAGATGAACACTTCGGGCTGTGGCCAGGCTGCTTCTGTTCTGGCCTTGTCTGCAGTGCCAGTGGTGGAGAACACCACGTAACAGGCCCCAAAGCACCCATCAAAGGTCACGTGTGATGGGAGATCCTCTGTTATTTCTCCATTCAGTTTCTGTTTTTCAAGCAGAATCTGAAAATCAGCTATGTCCAGTTAACTCCAGCTGCATTAAGGATTTTTAGACACATGAGGACACATTTCAGGCATCAACAGTGACATTGTCATGCTGTTAGGTGATGCTTTCCGACAGACCCAGTGATCTCCACAAAATGCTGCAGCTACATGCCAGAAAGGCTCCTTCTGTGTACAAACCTGACATCACTAAAGCATAAAAGATGGAATTGCCAGTAATGATCCCATAGCAAACGAGAATTTTAAAGCCATATATACAGAAAGCAAAAATTCAAGACCAGAAAGTCACTGTTAGGTAGCAAAATAATAATAAAAAAAAAAAAATCCAAACACAAAATCCAGCAAGCTAGCAGCCTGGAAGCTGTCTTTTTGGAGCTCTATACTGGTTTTCAGCTCACAGCTGCTGAACACCAGCTGCACGCACCTTATGTAGCAGCCCACATGCTATTCCTGCAGCTTTCCAAAGGCCCCCTTGGTGAGCTGGCCTTTTAGAGAGATTCTGGAGAAAGAATGCAATGTTTTCTGCCTGACCAAAAGGAAGGTAAAGTTGATGAAAATTAAGGCTTTAATGTATCCCAGTGTGCTGGAGAGAACAGAGGGGCTGCTCACACCACAGATTCAACACTCCTGAGGCTGATGAGCTTCTGCTGCTGTGCTGGTGGAACTAAGAAAAGTAAATGGAGTCTCTACATCCTTACTATTCCTTATGCTAAAGAGCTTCCTAAAGGTGTCATTATTGGAGCAACTGTACTGTCAACGTCACCTTATATTTGCATCAGGGAATTTTGTTCAGCTTGCTTCTATGATTGCCACACTAGGATGCTTTTAGGCACACAGCTTAACGTTTTCCATGCCCAAATACAGTCTTTAACAAATTCCTAAAATGCTGATATTTCTCTTTAGGAGACCCTAGATCTTTATCCTTTGGAAATGGTCTTTGGCATTAGACACAGGTGTAGTTTTTGTGCTGTTGCTTCTGTAATTTTGGTCAAACTCAGGCAAATGGCTGCCCAAGTGAGTAAAGACTGCCACTGTTTTACAGGTTAAAGGTGTAATGTGTCAGGGCACAGTAAGCACAACTGAGTCAGAATATATTCAGGCAAAAAAAAATTAAATGTGCCATGTCTGGTACAGAGACCAGCTGGCCTGACATTGCCCATGGCGTCATTATAATCTCTCTCTGTACAGCAGGGGGGTGGCTCGCTGTTGCTGCCTGCTGGGAAAGGTCCCTGGCTGTGCTAGTTTCTGAATGGTGCCAGTGAACTGTTTGTCAGAGTGCTTGTTGGTCCAGATCAAACCTATGCCATCACTTGAGAGTGCAGACAGGTGGGTGTCAGTAACCCAAGACTGTTTAATTTACTGGTACAGCTTTGACCTCAGAGCTCCTATGTGCCATCCTCACAAACAAACATGCTTTGTACTCCCTGTTCTGTAACAAGCTTGAGTTGCATGAGCAACAGAGAGGGAATCTGTGCTTGCTCAGGACTACCTGTAGCAAGCCAAACTTTCCCTGAAACTGCTTTTTTTGCCTAACTTTAGGACACCGTTTTTCTTGCTTTGGGGTCCTGGTATTGTGCTAGAAGCAGCCTGACTCAATACCTGCTAGGTTTGATATGCTGACCAAGGTGGTACTGGACCAGGTAGGTCAAAGGGGGATGGATATTGGAAAACTATCAGTTAGAGCTACTGGAGAGACAAGGAATGCCTGGGCAGGGGAAACAGCATCAGGTGGACAAAACTGGTTGGAGCTCTGTGAGTAACATTACCTGTTAAATAATGCCAATCCATTCCCAGAGTGTGTCCACAGTGCTACTTTGCATACTACTTAGCATATGCTCATTGAGACAACATCTTGGTGGAGAAAATAGTCTATGCCTATTTTGTAAAAAATTACTATAATCCATGCACAAAAAAGGCCAATTAAGCTTAAGTAGAAAAGTTTTATTTTAGCACTTTGCAAGTTTTTAGTGTTTGTCTTTCCCATATCACTAATGCAATTTTAAAACAGATTTTATGACTTGACATTTAAGGTAAAATGCATGAGTATGTATTTATCCTTTCTCAACAGAGATGCTATGAGCATCCTGGTACTATGGCTAAGTCAAAAAACTCTAGGAAATGCAATTAGAAATTGAAAATTTAGGTAACAATATTTTTGTTTAAATAGTTTAAGCAAATAGTTTAACCAGTGTTTGCTGGTTTGTTCCAGACAAAATTGCCATAGGCCATCCTGCAGGCTGAACACAGGAAGGATGGCACGTGTACAGTTGCAGTGCTCTGTTTTCCCCTGCAAACATTACCAACTTACAGCTGTAGTAATAAGCTGCTGAAGAGCATGTTGCCTTACTATTGGAAACATGACTTTAGAACAAAGACAGGCTGTAGTTAATTACAGACACACTCAGTGCTCACATCCGAGAGCTCTTCAGTAGTAATGAGAGCAGATACTCTATATTTGGTACAAGACATAAAGCAATTTGACAAACTGTCTGTCTGATGGTAAAATTAAGGGCTCATTGACTCTCTGGAGTGCTTAGAGTTGTAAAGAATTACCTTCAGATAGATTACTTGAGCTCTTGTGTTTTGTACCAGCATCTGTGCAAAATCAAACCTGAGGAATTCAGTATTCAGCAAAGAAGACCATCCTCCAGCAGCCTTTCTGCTTTTCTGGTAGGAAAGCTGTGTCAAGCTATCTCAAAACTTCACCAAGGTTTAGACATGTAAATGAAAGTGATGACCTGAGAAAATACCAAAATACTCTTTTAAATATTACATGAGATGGACTATAAACCAATGAATATAATTGAGCCTTTGCTTTGCAGTAGCAATATAGGAGATAATTGAGATAATAGGCCAGAGGAGACTTAGAAGGAGGCAACTTTTTAATACAGAGCTTACATTAACTTTTATTTATTCATCAGATCCCATATTGAAATGATGAGATTTGGAAGCACACACACAATATGTACTCATTCTGTCACGATGGCATAAAAGCTCCCTATTGTTTGGGCTCAGTTGTAAGTGTGTGTATTAAATAAAAAGCTAACACAAGATTAAAAATGGGGTCAAAACCAGGGTGATTACATTTTTTGTCACATCTGGCATTTGGTGATTATTTCAGTGTCTTACAACGCAAGAGACCAATTCCATAAGAAATGGATTATCCATGCACATATCACAAGGCAAACCCAGCCTCCCTCCTCATATTAAAAAATGTTCCTTTATCTCCCAGGAATACACTGTAGTTTCTCCAAAACTCCATATACCTGTTGGTGTATTTTTGAATCAGGTGCAGTGATGAAATTGCAGTGCCACTGTGAGGACACAGGTTTATATCACCAGCAGACATCATCACCCTCTCCTGACCTTTATTTTCCTTGACCCTTTTGGACATGTTGGTCAGTATGTGACTGGAATAGTCGGGGGGTTAATGAGGATTTGGCTGGCAGTCAAACAGTCTGTGTTCCTGGGGTTCATACAGTGCCAGTACAGGGCTTGGGGAAGTACACTTGATTCAAGGCTGGGAAAAAAAAGGTCACAGTTAAGATTAAAATTCAAATGAATTGTGACCACATGCCCATGAAGGGAGCAATTAGACAAACTGCATGGTTCTGCAGGACTGTGTTTGTGAGAAATGCTTCCAATAAATACCAGAGATGAGCAATACAACTGATAACCATTCAAACAATTTTTTTTCAAAATGTCTGTCCCACATTAAAACCAGAGATCTCTTTTCTCTTATGTGTTTGCCCATTTTTTTCCAGGATTCATTTTCCAGCTCCATGAGACCCTTATCCAGGTGCTTTCCACCAACTTCGTGTTCCAACTTCTTGTCATCCTCTATGCAGCCCAGACTCCACACAGCTATTTATGTGCATCACTAAGGATTTCTGTGCCTCTTAACACCTGGGCCTTAACCACTTAGGTGTCTATTCTTTTTATCAAAATGAATGTGGAAAGGCTCCCCAGGTACCAGTGGGAGGTCAGAGGGTTAATACACACTGTGTGTTCAGGGTTGTACAGCACGGGGAGAAACTGCATCTTAGATTTCAGGTCGCGTACAAGGACAAGCTGAGTGTGCACGGGAGCATCTTGGAGGTAGTCCAGATTCCAGACTCTCTTCAGGTTGTAGATAGCTCAGCTAAATATAGAAGGGATGATGGGGTCGCAGTGAATTCAAACTTTTATGAAAGGGAGCAGATACTCTCAGCAACAGGCCCTTTTTCTCACCCATCTGCACCATTGTACAGTACTGCAATATCTTAAAGCCCAAAAAAGGGAATAATTTAAGCTCTACTTATTTCTACACAAAGAGATAACAACAAAGCACTCTCTGAAAAATGCAGTGGTTCTAAATATCCTCCTTGGTTGCTTCTGAGGTTGTTGAGGAAGTTAATAGCTTTCAAGTATTCATGAATAACTGCAGGTCAGTAAAGGGAATGCAAAACTGGTCAGAAATGGTGTCTCTATATAGAGCTGAATCCTGTGTAATTTGGCAACTTATGAGTGTTTCTTCATTTTTAATTATGAGGGAAGCCTTTTGTTAGAATAATATTTTGTCCAGCATTACACATTTCCTTTATCTAGGCAGCTGGCAGGGGGAGAGGAAAGCAGCTCTTCAGGCAGTAGAAGTTGAATTTAATGGGATTCACAGAAGAGATTTAAGGAGCTAATCATCCTTATAGCTGCTCAAGTTCAATTTTTATCCCCCAAAGATACTAATTTTTTAAGCATGTATTTTTGGCAGTGCTTTGCAGCAAATACCTCCCCTTGGGGCACATGAAATGTGCAGGCTGTATTACATGAATGAGTTTCTTTGCCATCTCAGTAACCCATAAATGCCAGTGACACATGAAACTAGGTACTTGTTCATCTCAGCAGGCAGACCTACTCCTAGCCTTACACTTAATAAAGTCAGAGGAGGACACAGTGGCAAGCAGAGGTAAAGTCCTTAGATGCCAGGATCCAGAGTCAGAACTGACAGTATTGGATTGACAAAATACCATCCAAACATGAGGAAGGCTCTACATCAGAATTCAAAAAAACTGGCACTTTCACCCTCTGTCAGCCAAAGTAAATGCCATAGACAGCTGTATGTTTGATATTTCAACATATATCGATATACATATATTTTCCATTTAGAGGAAAGAGGAGTAGAAAATGCAAAGCAAGAAAATTATTTCTTTGCATACATTTATCCCTCCCTTGGTTGCCTCTGTTGTTAGTTCATTGTCATTTAAATTAGTGGAGTAAGAGGAATATTGTCCAGAATTTGGAAGGAGATATTTCGGAACTATTTGGGCACCTCTTATGCCTCACAGACACCTTGTTGTCATTAACACAGTGCTTGTCAAGGAGCTGCAAAGTGCTTTTAACAGCAACTAAATAGCTAGAAAAGTGAAATAACTGTGAGTTTTGTGGGTTTTATCAACTCACTTTACATGGGAGAGATACACAGCCCTGCTTTCCTTGAGTCCCCAAAATTCCTGGCTTCTTTTAACCTATCTTGAACAAGTCTACTGTCTCCATAACACATCCTCCTTAAAACACACAGGCATTATTTTATCATACTAAATGCAAGGACAGCTGAACAACTCACCTCACAGCAGTTTCCTTGAAAAGGAATGTGTGTCCTGTGTCTATATGGCAGAAGAGGGTCATTCACTGGTGTCTGGGCTCACAGCCCTGCCTTGCGAGACAGCCAAGATTTGTCTGAAGCCAGCAGCCTTGCTGCCAGGGGAGGCAGGCTCTGGAGAGTTTCTCATCATCTGATAATTACTGCAGCACACTGAAAGAAGAGTGGGGCCGAAATTGGCCAGATCAGGAAGGGTTGAGATGCCACTGCCATTTTCAGCAAATCTTAAAAAGCTGAAGGCAGCCCATGTGCAGATGTGGCTGTATCCTTTCCATTGGCTCAGTCCCTCCAGGCATCCCAGGGGCAGAACTCCCAAATGCTTCCTGGGCAAAGGAGAGAACAACATGCTCTGAAAACACTCAAGAGAAAAGTAAGTCCCTCTGCTGACCTCAAGTTCCATTTTAGACAGCTGCATAAAAAAATAAATAACACAGGTTTGACTGATTCGGTTTTCAGAATTAGCACACAACCTATGCAATGATCCTCCCAAGAGGTGTCACATTCCTCAAGCCCTCCTATGAGTCCTTACAGTTTTTCATCTACCAAGTGGTTGGCAACACTGTCAAACATTTTCTGTATTTGCTTGGGTAGAAGCAGTTTAAATCTTGTAGGTTAAGTACTGGAACAAGTACAAGTAACTGTGAAGGTTAGTAAGGACGGTGAAGACACACTGAAAAACACTTGGAAGGTGTTGGGATGTTATCCAAAATTTTTAGTGATTGTGGAAAGACCAATAATAAAAAGACATCTCGAAGAAGAAAAAAGCCAGTGAAGATGAGGAGCCAAGGCTATATGGGTCTTCCACCTGATTGGTATCTTGTGTGTACCAACTGTGGCCATGTTGAGTAAGGCAGAAAGAACCATAAATCTCACCAGATGAATAAAGATGGGGAATTAAATGCCAGAGAGAGTACCTGGATCTTTTCAATGTATTTTAAATGTATTTATCATGTAGTCACAACACTGAAAAGTTTACAACTTTACTTCATTTATTCTATCTTTTCTACCTAGGCAGAGAGGCCACTCTTTAACCTGAAGAAAGGAAGACCAGTGTCAGTGTATTTTGCTCATGCTACCTGAAAAGAAAATATATCTTGTTTCAGGAGCATGCCTCTTTCTGAATCCTTATCCTTACACTTGAAGAAAAAGATATGTAAATTGAGATTGCCAAGATTGTCTGTGGATTTGGATGATAAATTTGTATTTATTCCTGTCGAATTTAGGAAATGGGATGTTTCATAGAACTTTTGAATTATATTATTTTAAAGGTTTTTGATTTATTTTCTTTGTGCTGCCATGCTGATAACCTGAAAGATATTTAATACCACATAAAATAACAACAGAAACAATTATTACACTGGTGGCCTACTAGAAGCCTATTTTATCACATTTTTATAACATTAACATGCTCAATAGAATACATGATCATGTTTATCAGATGAATGCCAAAACCCAGTAATCACACAGTCACTAGGAGCTACTCCTGCTCTCCCACAAAAGCTGCACTCATTTACTTTCAAACTTGTGGCTATGAGCCAGTCTACATGGGCAGCCTAAAATTATTAAACAAGGAGCTGCTTCTTCAGTTGTGAGAATCTCGCTGGCTGTAGACCTTCGGTAACTTCTGGTGCCACTAAATGAAAAGCCTGACACAATTCCTGATTCTGTGTGGGAACTTGCTTAGACTTGCTTCATTTCTCACAACCAGAGCCGAGCTTTCAAACCTGCACAATTTCTGTGATACTTGTAAACTGCTGATAGTACAGAGCTATACTCATCAAACATTGTTTTGCATTCTGGTGAGAAAAATAATTAGCACAAGCATATTTCTATAATTACAGTAGAAAGCGTTGCTTTTTGTGGTGCTAAAACTTATTTTTAATTGGATTTACAAACTGAATTAATTTTATATAATTGCCTTGGATTCTGTAGTTCAGCTGTTAAAAATCATTATCCCAGCTGGCCCCTAGCAGCCTTTCCCCATGTCTGACCAACCAGTCCTGAACACAGACACGTGTGAAGTGCTGCCTTGTGCTCCAGGGGGTGATGGAAATGCAGGAAGCTATCAATAGCCAGCTCAGGCTAATGAAAGCACATTTCTGCAGGGCCTGAGCAAGCTGATGATTGGTGGTTAATTATGTGGGGCAAGTTCAATGGCATTTCCCTGCAACAGGGGTTATGTCTGCTTGACCAAGATATCTACTCAGTTTATACACCCATTTAATTACATTGCTGTTTTCATATTGGCAAAATGCAGAAACTCCTATTAAGTGAATAATTCAGAAATAAATGGGATTTTGCCAGTCTTATCACATAAACTCATACAGAATTTTCATTGTGTATGTATCCAATGGAAATACTAAGGTCTACTTACCATTTTGATATCTAATGTCTCCTTTCCAAAAGAGAGCTCTCAGCCTGTTCCATGTAGCTCCCCTTTTCATCATTACCTCTGCATTTCTATCAAGTGAGCTGTCTGTGACTGCCTCTAAAACCCCTCTGCCCACATTTTTCCTTGCTTTGTGAAAATTCTTTGCACAGATATTTTACAACATTTATGGAAGAAGAAATATTGTGTCATCCAACTCAGTTTCTCTTTGCTTTCAGCACATCAACGATTATATATTTTCTTGGTATCCCATCCTATGTGAGTTTTTATGCCTCTCTCTGTTCAGACTTGAGTCTTGTCTCTCCCTTGTCTGAATCAGTGTAACAGCTCCAGACAGTAGTGCACTCCTCTGCTTCCTTCAAATTTTTTTCTCTCTCCAAATCTTGGTAGTTCTATCAAATCTCTGTCTGTCGCGGTCTGGTCTGCGTGGTGAAGGTGCCACAACCATCCTCGCTAGAAGTGTCTTTAAAAAGACACCCAGATTGATGGAGGCACAGGCATTCTCAGGCACAGAGTGGTTTGCTCTTTGTGCACCCTTAGGTGCAGAGTGATCAGCTCTTTGGTGCACTCTCAAGTGCAGAGTGATTTGCTCTTTGTGAGGCTGCCTGAGCAGCAGAGCCGTGTTTGCCACCCTGGGCGACGCAGGAGTAAAAGCAGCGAGATGGGATCTTCCCGATCTCCAGGAGAGCTGCTTCACTCCACAGGATCTAGAGCAGAAAGGAGACGATGGTCCCAGGGGAGGAGGATTATATAGGGTAGCCAGGGGCGGGGTTTCACAGCTTGGCCAGTAGGGAAAGGAATTGGGAAAGGCACCAGTCAGGGGAAGGATCCAAAAAGAACCAGTCAGGAGGGGTAAAAACCAGGAAAAAAGGGAATAACCAATGGGGTATGAAACATTAACATAGAATTGCAAAGGCTCATGGGTTGAAGTATTTTTTTCTCACCTTGAGCCACAAGGAAAACTCTCAAAGGGATTTCCCCAAGGAGAGTCTCTGCCAACTGAGACAGCCTAGGGGCTGCACATGGGTTGAAGCACTTTTGCTCACCCCGACTCTCTCAAGGGCACTTCCCAAAGGGGAATCTTCATGAATAGAGGCAGCCTAGGGGCTGTGCACTCTCCAAGGGAGTGAATTGTCCTCTGTGAATGATCCAGGAACCACCACATCTGTCCATCTCTTTGTCTCTTGGAAAAGGAAAGTTGTCTTTGTTATGGTAGAAATAGAGTCCTTTTGAGGCCCATACATTTTCTGCAGTTAGCAATGTACAGCTCATGAAATTGGAAAGGAACTATTTTGGACTAGTGAGAGAATTTAAGGGCTCCTTTGACACTGCAGAGTCCAGATTTGTTTTGTTTCCAATGCGGAGAAAGAGTGCTAGTCATGGAGTAAAGGATGTCTATCTACTCTGATATGAACAATTAAGGTAGAGCCACAGGAAGCATCTTTGCTCCTGAGACATGGTCTGAACCCAGCCAGCCCATAAACAATGATAAATAGTTCAGCTGCAGGTCTGTCTTCCCAGAAATCATTTTATATGTAGCTATGAAAACATTCCAGTTAAGCAGTCAGATGTGTTATCATAGCACCAAGCTCTGACCCCTCGGGTTACATAGGATCTGCTCAGAACTGGAGTCTCAATAATGTTTTTTTTCTTTACAGACCTTTATACAGCTTCCAAATCTGAATCACAGTAGCTGTATTCAGTGCCTGGAAAAACAGTTCCTATTCATTATCATCCCTCCAGTACTTCTTAGGCTGCCAAATTGCCATCAGTGCTTTTACTCTTAGTTTGTATGTATCTTCCTGTCCCACTGGCTCAGCTTCTTCTTGTGTTCTGTGTTCTTTTAGGAATGATAATTAAAAAAGATACCATGCATTTGTTTGAAATAATACCTTTTCTCAGTGGCATGTCCAGCTGCAGGCTAGGGTGCTGACTTGCACATCTACAGCCATTCATTACAGCACTAACTGAAATCACATCACTGATAGCTATGGACCCACCATGGGAGAGGGCTGTGGGACCTCACCTCTTTGCCACGTCAATTCAAAACAGAACCGAGCTCCAAGGGCGCCAAAGAGTTCAGCTTTGTTTTCTGCAGCTGTGTGGGCAAAACTAGAAGTTTCATGAAGTATTATTTTTTGTCCACTTTTGGATTTTGGATGCTATCTGAATGTTCACACTTGATAACTAAAATGCTGGGTGATGGATTATTGTCATCAATATAATCTCAAAAATTTTGTATGATACCCATGTGTGTTTGTAGCCATTTTATCTTCTTGGGCACAACATCAGACTATTTTTCAGGTACATATCATGATTTATGCCCTTTCTCTTAGAGTGAAATATCTCACTGGAGTAATCACAGTTTCCAGTCTACCTTTTATCAATGACATCAACTCATTCACCAGCCTAATGCTGCATTATCCCAGGAAAATCACATTGTTGTGGTATTACCTTTCCCCAGAGGAGACCGAATTGCTTTTATTACTTCCTGCTTGAACAACTGCTAATCTCATTTCTGGAGTTATTCCAGCAGGAGGAGTATACTTCTGACACGATGGATTCAAATCATCCTTTGTCAGGATTTAACAGACTGAAATATCTTTCTTCAAGGGCAGAGATTTGGTTTCCTACAGAAACTGTGATTTAAGGACAAGGGGCTTTTTTTGCGCAGTTCCCCATTTATCCTCCTGTTTTAATGAACTTGCACATATTTAGAGTTTTCTGATTCCAAATTGATAATTAATTGCACCTGAAGCCAGACTCTATACAGATTTAAAACCTGTAAGTCCCATGATTTCTATCCCAATTAAAAATGTTAGCTCTCCAGAATTTGTCATTCACTTCCTCGTTTTCCTCCATTAATTTTCTAGACTTTAATATTTTAGTTTGCCAGAATTTTAGTCACAGGACAAATCTATATCGTACCCAGCCATCACCAAGGTAATACTGTGGCTGTATCTTCAAAATACACTGAAGGTACACTCCCATTTCTAAACTAACAAATTAAATTCCCCTGAGATTAGGCAGTAAAACTGAAGCAATGAACTTCTATTCAGAAAGCTTTCAGCTTTCACATTTAGTTCAATGCCTACAACAGGGCTCTCCTGCGTCTGGAGAAGGAGAAGAGATCTCAGGATGGTGGCAGAAGAAAGTGGGAGCCTTTTCCTTGACCACCAAAAGCTCTTCCCCACCCCCATCATTCCCCTTCTCCACCAGCCCTCACACAGTTCCTGCAGTGGCAACTACATTGTATGTCAGCTTGCTCAGGGATCTCTAAACACTATCACTGAAGACATTTGTGTACCTTAACCTCTGCTTTTAGCTGGAGGTGAGTATATTTTGTATAAAAACCTGTCCCTTAAGCAACGCCCTTTGAGTTCTTGGGGAAGAAAAAAGTTAAGTTGGCTCCTTCTGCTATGAGGGACTGATCCAAAGAAACATCTTAGAGAAATAAGTGGATAGTGTCAAGTCTCATGGGTCCTGCTGTGTCTCCATTTCCTCTCCCAGTCCATAATGTGCATTTTTACTTTTAGCAGAAGGATTTAAGATGTGGGCCTGAGACTTAGAGGTGGCTGCTATTTAAGAGAATTTGCAAAATAGGGGAATATCTTATCAGTGTGTCTTGTGAGAGGATAAAGGTGAATTTAAAGTCAAAAGCTAAGTTGTTTTTTTAAGCAACTTAAATTGGATACAATGGGCCTAATCACGTTTTTAGTATCACTTAATCACTTAACAGATTGTGATCTCTAAAAGCTTCACTGTGCTTTTGTAACATAAATAATAACAACCATAAAAGATTCCTTCTAGTGATGGATCTGATCTCATGGAGGAAAATCACAGACATAAGAGCAGCAAAAAGAGACTTATTTAATTATGTTGATGTCTCTTTTCCAAGTAGCCTGAATTCTGACAGTCCTGGTTTTTCATTTTCATAAGGGGTTTAGATCTGTCTGTTTCCACCTTTTCAGTCCTACTCGGTGGGAGCAGTTTGACATGGACTGAGGAGCAACTCTGTTCTCTTTCACTACCAGAAGGGCACACGGTGGTCAGGGCAGCACAACAGCAAGCTGAACCCACTGGAAAAGTATATGGTATGAACAGTGAAAATCTGATCTTCTTTCCATTAACTTCACTGCCATATAAATTTCAATTTACCCTTCAGGTTATTAACCACAGAAATTACTAATTTTGAAGCTGATTACGTACATGTCTGTAGTCTACCACTTATGGTTTGACTATTCAAAACATAAAGCAGTTTTTTCAGCTTGGTGGTTTTAGCACAGTGTGAGCCTCCAAAGGGGGCTGGATTCTGAGAAAAAAGTGTGCACCCAGATATTAGGTCCATTAACAATGAACTGCATTTCTAAATGGAGAGTGTGACTTAAATTTGATTATCCATTTAGTGAGAACACGGTTGCTGAATGCCCTTTAGAATAAAGTACTTAAATCAACCCAATTCTCCATGGATGTCTTAGTAACTACCATTTGCTAGAAGAGTGGCTACTACTTGGGTTTAAATTGTTCTTTTCCCTCCAACAAAAAACATTTTAAGGCATCAAACAAGTGTACATGCAGCAATGGGCAGGCAGTTTCCTTTTAGGCTTGGGCAGTCAGCTTTTTGCTTTTTGTTTCAAGGTTAATGCTTGAAACATCCATTAATTCACTAATCCTTCATGTCTTAGTGGCAATAAAGTTTTCTAGGTGGATTTATTCTTGCCTATTCATAGAAAACCAATGTGAAGATCTTAGAGATTAATTTCTTTCAAAGCTGCAGAAGTAAATACATCTGTGGCAGAAAAATCTTGTCTTGGTCACTTACACTTTTCTTATCTCTGCCTTTTTTCTCTGATCTGTTTCTTACCTATTTACTCACCATCCTCACCCCTCCTATGCTCTCTTCTTTGGCACTTACCCCTGAATTCTGTTGGGCATTAATGCTAAAATCATGTGTATACATGAAATGCACCTTAAATAGGGTACACTTACATCATATATACTGGCCACCCTATGTTTATGATACATGCATGTTCTCTGATCTGAGCACTTTATCCTGTTCATTTTTGCTGTTCATGTCCTTAAAAACTAAAACATTTCAAGAAACTCACTTTAAATAGACATCTTTATTAGTGATGATTTCTTGTGTCTTAAGCAAACAATGGAATTTAGTTGCATATTATCTTGAGAAATAGATCATGACATATGAGAGAGAAAAGAAAGCAGCCTGGGAAAACTAGCCTGTCGTAAAACTCATCTGTGATCACAGAGCAAAAGCTGAGCACTGCAATAAAATATGCCTGCCACACATGATCAATTACTCTATAATTGTCATTAGTTGGGGAGAGTCTTCAACCTCACAGAAGAGTGGAATATTCTCCCTACTAGCCACGTTGGATTTTATTTCACAGTGGGATTTTGCTTTCCGGTAGGCATGGTCACTGCTTTGCTTGCAAAAGTACACATGTAGAGATGAGTTTTCTAAACCAACTATTTATTTTCTCAGAATATATGATTGGGTGATTTTGGGCTGTTTTATTTAAAGTAATTATTGTTGAAGGATCCCTTCCTTCTCTCCCCCCATCTCCCTTTCCAGGGTGGCACATTTGTCACAGGACCAGCGAAGTGCAGCTGTGTGTATATCCTCAAATTAAAGAAGGTGTAGAAGGAGGTGGTAGCCATAAGACCAAGGAGCACAGAGTTGGTCTTGACAAGGCTGTGTAGACCCCACTTTGCAGGGGATTAGCTGCCCCTGCTGAAGCTCAGCCTGACCCTCCTTCCCCTCCCCAAGTCTAAAGCTGTGGTAGTGGTACGGGATCACATTCTTCCTGCAGCATGACTGTAGCACATCCTGTTTGGCATATGGAACGTGCTGAGACAGCGCTGAAGGGAGCCACAGCTCACACAGTCCTGTCCCCATTGCCAGCTGGGAGCAGGTACCTCTGAGAGCATACAGAACCCTTCAAGACAGCCTGGTAATGAGCTGACAGCAGTGCCGTGGGGCTGGTTGGGGCCCCAGAACTGAGCCTGGCCCAGGGATGCTTCTAATTAACAGTGGAGGCAAATCCACTGAGGCCAGTTCAGAGTCAAAAACACTCCAAATGCATGTTTGCATTAGGGCTTAGCTTCAGTTGTTTGCTCTAATGCAGAATGATGCAAAGGAACATGTTCCAAAGCTACACTGGACCTTTGGAACAAGGGGAGGTTTCAGCACCAGTTTGAATGTTCTAAGAAATTATGACTGAAAATACCTGGGTATGTGTATATTTCAGTGGAAATATGTATACATGCTGAATGTGGTTTGAGCATACCTGTTGAAAAGGTAGGGGTGCAATTGGTAATTATAATATCACATTACTAGCACTTGGCCACATGCAGCTCAGCTATGTGCAATTTATTTTAATCAGTATATATTTCAATTTTATCTGTGCCCAAATCTGATTTGGGCTATCACTTCAAGGTGAGGCATGTTTTCAGCTCATTAGTATCTTAGAAGGTGAAAAAAAAAAGAGTAGTGGATAGATTAATACAGTTGACAACCTTTCTTGCAAGGGTGATGCCTGGCCCCGTGCCAGAACTGAAGCAGAATGCCTAGAGTTATTCAATCTGGACAGTAACCTTTCAAGGAACATATTTATCCAGGCAAACCATTTGGAGTGAGCAGCTGTGTGGTACTTAGTTGCCAGCTGGGGTTAAACCCAAAGACATTTGGTTTTAGAAGAGTTGCACCAATGCATTTTTAGTTTGTTACCTGCTGCTGGTAGGAGCAATGAAACATGGAGAGACTTACAGATCTCCTGAGCAGCACTGTGATTCACAGCCACCAACCTGCAGCATCTCAGGAATATACTCATCTTGCATGACACAAGTTATCTCAGGATTTAGCTCTGAGTGTTTTATGTAGTGAGGACAAATGCTTTTTTGTTTTGTACAACAAAATTGCATGTGTGTGTACTCCTTTCAAAAGGGTTTTTTGGAGGTGAAGATCTACTGTAAAGTTGATGTGCTTAGGAAATCCATGCTGATATCAAATTCCTGCTCCTTTACATGAGTCTCAAGTGTCTCTATCAGAACAAAAATGTCAAAAGTCAACAGAATAGTTCCAAGTGTTCTGTTGACCAGCCTGCAAGGCAAGAGCACAGCAGTGTTACATGCAGTAAAAATATTCTGTTTATCAGGAGATCAGTAAGGAGCACTAATGGGTGGCCTATTCATAGTATATTCAGGGGTTCATTTTCAGTACTTAGTTTGACTGTCTGTCCTATCCACAGCTACACCTGTGCACTTACTGCTAAGTAAGTATAGTTTGTATAACAAAAAAGCACAGTAGACACTTGATTTTACAAAAGCCACAGCTTATCTTGGCTACCTTATCACAGCTGTCTTATCAACCACTGTGCAAGACAAAAGAGAACCCAAGAATGACTCATGGCTCTCCACACCAAAGCCTGCCCCTCCTCAGCAACCATGATACTGTTTTGGCATCAGCACAGTTCACTTGTGATCAGTAATTCCAGGCAGAGTAATTCAGGAGGGGTTCAGGAATATACCTCCAAGTCCTGCTCTGTCTCTGATTTTGCCCTGAAGCAGGGTTAGGGGGTGCTTGCTGTGGTGACAGCTTGACTGCCAGCACAAACATCACACTGGCTCAGAAAGATCTGGACAATGGGTGGTGCTGTTTTCCCCTTTTTCTCTGACCAGGCAGGCTCTTCCCATACTGGCAAAGAAACACATTAACTTATTCTTTGGAAATAATGCTTTCTGCACACTTTCTTTGAGTGTGCAAAAGTGGCTCAGGGCCATTCCCACGATGAGGAGCCTCATGACATTGGGTAGGCTGGTGTCCCCTTACCTTGGTAAATGTTCTTCTCTGTACCAGTGTAAGTCTCTGCCCCGTGTAAGGAAAAGGGGTGATCTTGCCAACTGAGCAATCTTCATGTGTCTTTGATCTTCTACATGGTAATTCTACACGGGTCTATTTGTATTTGCTGGCCTGAATTAAAGGTGCACAAAGCCTTGGTTTACTCTCTATTCCTTTCCTTTTTTTTTTTTTTTTTTTTTTTTTTTAAACCAAGTGGCCACAGCCACCCTGTTTGCAGGAACTGTTTCCAGTGCATGCCTGGTTACTGTGTGAGATGTTCATCTAGCACTTTGAAGGAGTGAAAAATCAAATGTGCTTCAAGGATCAGCCTTCCTTCAGTGACCTTTCTCCCCCATAACTCTTCTTCTCTGGGATGGTGGTAGGATTTGTCCCTGGGTGAGAGCCCTGCCTCAGAGCAGAGCTGGCTCCTTAAGGCTGTGTGTGGGGTAGAGGAATTGTACCTCTTGATATAGCTCTTGACCAGGACATAAACTAATGCCAAGACTTTTAGCAAGGCTATAATTTCTGCTCCCATATGCTTCACTTTATGTTATCATCAATAAAAATCAGTCCCCTAACCCCCCATAATTTACTGGGTTTTGTTTTCATTTGTCTTTAACTAGAACAATCCATCTGTTTCATACATTAGCTTTTGTCACTTGAAGTAGCTGAACATTACAAATTCAGTATCTGTGTATTTTTATACCAATTCCAGTCTGACATGGAAAGCTTCTTTGACATTAAAACCTGAGTTACAGGGAAAGACTTGCTAAATGCAGTTGCACTGATTGTCACATCAGATTTTTGACAAAGTCTTATGGTATACAATAATCTTTCTCTGAACATTTCTGAACCTCATCATCCAGTGATGAATAGATGTAAATCAGTCTTGAAACCTATCCTACTAGATGTATTAAGAAAAAAAAGCCTGACACACAACCAAAACCAGAACTGAACCTGCAGAAAAGATTATGAGCAATAGTGAAATTTTTTCCTGTTTCTTCTCTTATTTTTTACATGGAACACCAAATTTCCAGCCATTAAAATAGAAACTTTTATCTATAAGTAAAAAGGATATTACAGTGATTCTCTCCAAGCTTTTATGTATAGAATTAAAATGTATACCCTGAGAGCAAGCCTCATAAAAACATGGACTATGCTTCTGCAATGGGCCTGTTACATTATTTTTATTATTACACATTCTTAGTGAACAAATCATGAGAAATAATCTCACCAAAATTAGGTACATAATCAAAGCATTTTGGATTCTTAAGATTTTTAGTGAAACGTTTTTCAGTTGCAGACTGAAAGACATGATTTAGAAAAAAAAAAATCACAGTTCTGATAGATTACTATCTCCAACACGTAAACTGGCTGTGGCTGTCATGTCCCCACTGGAGGCTAAGGCTGCTGTCATTAGTGGAGAGACCCTGACACTCTATTAGACAGTTACTCACTAAAAAATATTCATTATATTCAAAGCTCTGCCTGAAGACCTGCCTAAAATGCCACAAGCACGAGTCTCAGCTGGTGTAAATGAAAGCAGCTTCAGTGGCTTTGGCAAGGTGGAGACTGCCTGCTCCATCTGAAACATCTGTCCCGGGTTCCAGTTTTCAGCATCTCTGCTCTCACCACCAGCAAAAAGAAAACACTTGATACATTTTCTTCAATGGTAATCACTAACCTGTGGCTGCATCCCCCTCTCCTAAAGCAGCATGCATCTATTTGTTTGGTATGATGCTGATATACGATGATTTTTCTATAGCAGTGTTATGAAAACTTCTGTTATTTTCTTAACGCCTCAGGCTTTCTTATTTTATTCTACTGCCTCAATCCATGCAACAAGTCTCCAGCTACAAAGCCATGCACACCCTGCAGATGCCTCTCCCTTCCACCCCTCACTACCACCACAAGGATGATGTGATGCCAATCCCAAAGGGCAGAGCTTCTGTCCTCCTCAGATGAATGGGCCCTGACACGCTGAGCTGGTTCCCGCAGGCAGAGCCCCTCTGAAGATGATGCTGTCTGACAACGTGAATCAATTCAGCATTTCTTCATCTCATTTCAGAGCAGCAGGGCTCCTGGGGCTGCGACACCGAAAATGTGCCGTGTGTTACCCGTCCTGATCCAAGCACTTAGCGGTGGTCACCGTCCTGGACTCGCTCTCAGAGGAGCGGCCTGAAGCCTGGCAGGGCCAGGGGCAGGGAGCCCTGCTCCTGCCAGGGAGCAATCTGCTGCCTGACGGGATGTGCCCGTCTTCATGCGTCAAGACCTTAAGCTTTTCCTCTTTGACACAGAGATTAAGGGCAATCCCGACAAATTCGAAAAGAGATCAAGTGTGGTACTTCAGTGAGATGAACCGCTGCCCTACAAATTTCCCAGCCAGGCTGCCCTCCTGGACTTCTCATGGGAACCTGTCCCCTCCAGTTGCACAGGGTCAGCAGCACCAGGCAGCACCTTTTCCAAACCCATGGTGGCAGTGTAGGCGTCACATGAATTGCAAAAGCTGAGCTAGTTGGCTACACACCAACCAGGTCAACACCGTTTTTAAAATCTTTATTATTGTACAGCTGCCAGGCACACATACCTACAGACACATATCTGGGAATTGACAGCCTAGCAAGACATTTGTCTGGCTTCTGATTCTGCCTTGAAAAATCCTTTGGGACAGGGGTATCTGCCAAATTTCAGACCAAGCATCCCTGTCCCATAGTTCTTGCCAGTTTACTTTTCAAACAGCAATTCTGCCCCAAATGTCCCTGCAATTTACAATCGTGATAACAAATGGTTGAATTAGAATAAGGCCATTGTTGCATAGACAAACAGAATTAATGTGTTACACAAAACAAGCAAATTATTATGAACTTGTGTCTTATTCTTTTTAACCACTAATTATATAGTGCCTTTATATAGATATACACATGCACATTTATATCCATTAATGTGGGATGTGAACTTGAGATGCTTTGGGCTTCTGCTGACCAACAATTGTAACTTCCCTCTAGTGGCCAATTGTTACTTAAATGCTATTGATTGAAGACTTGTCTGCCTCTCATTATAAAAAAGATAAATCAGCTTGTTTTAGGAAAATATAATATATGAGTTTCCCTTTTAATAAAGTTTATGGTCATTGCCTAATTGTGGTAGAATCACACTAAGGCTGTTTCCTTATTAAAGCAAAACTTTGGAACCAAGCACCTGTAGTGAAAAGAACAGGAAGGAAAAACAGTCTCAGCTAAAGAGAAGTTCTTGCTAGCTAATTGTTCAAGTTATATAATTATACCAAAAAATTGAGTTTGTGTACTGCTAGAAAATTAAAGCTATGGTATTCACTTATAGCCAGGGTAACCAGTTTTCTTGTGCTTCTTCATATGGTATTTGTGCCTACAGGCCACCACATAGCCTAGCAAAGGCCATTTTCCCTCTCCTTACTGAAAATTAAACTATTCCTGCCCACGTCAGCATTCTTTTACATTCATCTGTCCTCCGACTTGTCCAGAAACTGTTGCAATTAGCTGTCTTTATTTTTTCCTCTCTTCAGTTTTATTATTGAAGAATCTCTTTAAAAACATGAATTCTGGTATTTCATGTTTGGAGTCCTCATCGTGTAGATTCTTCATCTACCAAACAGCTTGTACCTTCTTTATCTCAACAGCTAGGAAAATGCCCACTTCCCTCATATTACTGGAACACCACTAGTCAAATTCCTAAGAAAAGGCAAAAGGATCTCTGCAGTCTGCCTTGTCCTATACCTGCAGAAAGCGGGTGCTTTCCAGATTTAGCTTACTTCAAAAAGTAAGGAAATTAAAGCAACTGCTTTGTGTGTTTCATTGTCCAGCTGGTTAGTTCTTCCCCTGTGCCAAACCTACAAACTTCCTGGCAATTTTCAATTGTTTGACAGACATTTTTAAGATTGGTAAGTCTCTCTAAGTCTCTTGGAACAATAGGTAAATTAATAATAATAAAAAAAAAATCTGGAAGGAGAATGATGTCCTATTGATCTATTTCATGCCGTTTGTGACCAACAGATACTCTGGTCTGCACCCAGCAGGCTGTGCTGCTCCACACTAGCAAGGGCTCCTGCTGCCTCTGCCATTTGTCTGTTTTTCTCTTTTTGCCCTTCAGGCCAGCTTTCCTACTGGCTGTTTCTCAACTCTTTCCAAGAAACCTCAGATATTACACTTTTGTTCTTGCATTTTCTCTGTCCCAACAGTTTCATTTTCACTACACCTTCTTGCCACACCAGACAGGCAAACTATTCATGCCAGCATGATCGTAACTATCTTTCAACACAGTACATATATTGCAGAACATCTACTTGAAATATATCCTGAACACTTCCATTGGAAAACAATTTGTTCCCTTACTCCTGTGAAGCCTTTTAGATCTTTGCAAACACAGGGCAGAGGAGTGGGCTGCTATCCTCTCTCAGGTGAGATGTTGGGTTTCAAAGCCAAAGCTTTGTCTCTGGACATGGGAAGAAGTACAGTGGTACCCTCTGGAAAATACATATCAAGTACAGTTTATTGTCAAAGGTAAATGTAGTTCATTCCTCAATGTAGCACAAGACCTGGTAATTTTTAAAAAGTTTGGCACCAGAATTGGACTGTCTAAACTTTCCCTATTTGAAAGCTCAGGTCTAAAACCCTTATTTGTACAGCATGGACCAGGTATGTTTCCTCCTCATCACTTATATTCAAAATGTGATAGAAAGCCAGGCAGAATTAGATCTAAGCAGTGGCTTAGATTTCTGACATGATGCCATAGGGTTTATTTAAGCTGGCAGGGAAACCACACTACCTTCTAAACTTCTTTATTTTAGTTGAGCACCTTAGGGCAAGACAAAACAGGTCAAAAGGCTGGCTGGGTCCAGGTGACAGGAGCTGTCTCCTGCTCTGCCTCTCTCCAATTTAAATATGTGCAAACCTATTACTTGCCAGCTGGCTTCAAATCTATCCTGTGCTGCTCTCCTGGAGGGACAAAAGCCAGTGCTGCCAAATTCATAACAGGGCAAACTTCTCCAACCCCAGATGAAGGTATTGAACATGATCACAATTCTTGTACCAGCTCATTTGCATGTGAGCACAGTAAGGAACTTTGTGTATATTTTTGCTGCCAAAATTCATGAGAACACTGGGATCACCGTTTTCCTCCTTCCTTACAATCACAATGGATCATATCTACTGTCTGTCATAGTCCTGCTGACATGTATTTATCTTGACAGTTTGGTCTAAAGTTTCCACTTCTCATGTACAAAGAACAGCCAGAGATCCCTTCAGAGATTAAAACATGATGACCAGTTGGATTTATTTTCAGTCTAGGGGCATCATTTGGGGGTACATTTCCTACAAGTACTACATTCAGTTATTTCCATCTTCCCACAAAACCAGTTGCTGCTTCTGCCAACTCTGAAATGTTCTTTCCTAAGGTAAATGGAGAGGGAAAACAGAGAGATGGAGTGGGACAGAAACACAGCAAAGGACAATTGCTTTTCAGAAATTATTGGAATCTCATTCTCTTTCTGACTTTCTCCCCAGTTCTTTTTTTTTTTCAGAAAAAAGACACTTCCATATGGTAGATAATATTTCTTCATATATAATTCCTAGGGTTTCTGTTTTAAAATATACCTGGCATCATAAAAAGAGAATTTGGTTCCCAAATCTTTTGCCACTTTGGTACATGGAATCGTGAGGAAATTGTATTTTCCTAGGAACAGTGTGAGAATAGATTACAAGAAAAATTACCATTGGGGTATCCTCTTTAATTCCCTCAGGATTTATACAATCACTTCAGTGATAATAAAATCAAAAGCAAAGTTATATCAGTAAAAGGAAAATGTAGCAACTGTATGTATTAGTACACTTTGGGGAACAGGCACAAATAACGTATGTGTGTCTCCAAAAATTGTTACTGTATGAAATCCTTCTTCCCAACTAAGCCTAGGGAACTCAGACCTTTCTTTTCAGGAAATATTCTTTAATTGAAACAGAAACAGCTGTATTTCATATCTCCCAGACAATTTACATTGCTGCAATAATCAAGATACCTGTACAGATACCTGTACAAAAACCAAGGCAGCCGACATCTGACGATAGTGTGAAGACATCTGAAGATAGAAGTACCAGAACTGAGTCTGTGCAGATGACAGGAGCTGAAATATCCAGGAGTTTCCAATTACATATGGAAAGGCTGACAGAATGGCTTCTGATTCAGTGATAAGATCCCTCTTTCAAGCATCATGCCCACACATCAACTTTTGGATACATCTCCTGAAGCACCTGCATCTCTTGGAATCCATGGCTCTCCTGCAGTCTTCTGTGCAGAACAGCTGCCCTCCTGCCCAGTCTGTTTCCATTCATATATAGAATAGACAAGATATGAAAAGAGCATTGCAATGGATTTTGTGTACTGTAAAAGACAATATCTAAAAAATCCTCACTTCATATACTATTTAAAAACAGATAACCATACATTTGTATGTCAGACAATTCCCTTAGGACACAAAATCCTTATTTGGGATCCTATCTGAGAGCTCTTAATTCCTAATCAACGTTCTTACTTTCTCTTATTCACTCTTACAGGTATGGAACTGTTTCAGTTCTCTTCTTTGCAGAAATATGACTAAATAAATAATAAAAACATCCGTGGAAATAAAATGCAAATAGTAGATTTCAATGGGAAATGGTCAGACAAATTTACCACTTTTTCAAATGGTAGCATGTGAAGGTTTGCAACTTTCTGTAAATAATTTGGTGGCAGCAATGGAAGTTCTGTAACATCATGGGAACAATTTCTGTCAGAGTTCTTTCATGCTGTTTTTCCCCTTTGAATTCTTAATTACAGGATGAATCCAATGTGATTTTTACTGCTAGTGTAAACAGAACAAACAGCGAAATTTTAAAACCACATTTATTTTTAATACAAAATCTGTTGCACTATTACAGAAGTAAGCCTGTATGTTTACCCCCACATGCACAGATAATTCAGCATCTACAATCAAATAAGAGTAAAATGATATTTCTTTTTTACCAAAACCACTGGCAAATCCTGTTAAGAAATGTTCTCTTTGTGCTTTGTAATCAATGTTCAGATAATTCATTCTGTATTTCAGTTCCCATTAAAAAACTGACCAATGGAAAGCTCAAAGGTGCAAAAGAAGCTTATTACAGCTGGGTTACAATTGGGATTACTTCAGTTGTGCTTTACCTACAATATATACATGAAAGCTGCAAGGTGTCCTATGGGCTAATGTAGTGCACTGGCAAAAGCTCTGAATGGTTCAGTTGGAATCTGCAGTAAAGGAGCAGATCACTATTTTGTTTTCACAGCAAAAAAAAGAAAAAAAAAAAAAGAAAAAAAGAAAAAAAACCCAAACAGCTAAGTAGATGCTTTAAAATACCATGCACACCATTGGCTATAGTACTTCTTACACAGTACAACATAAGCTTTCTTGGTTTATTTGTCTGTAACACCTAGAAGCATATAGCATCTACGCTTTAAGTGTATTTACAAATTCAACAAAATATCTACATATAAAAAGCTTACTTAAAATTAAACTTGATGCAAGTTATGAAAAACCAATTTATTGGCAAATGAAACTGAGCATTCCTTCAACCATAGGTTGTTATAAAAATTTATATTTGGTGGTAAACATTTGATTGATATAGTATGCAAGAAAAGAATTTTTTAACTGATAAGGGTAATCCTTTACCAATAAACCGTATTAGCACTTGTCAGATGGAATGCTGTGGTTCTGAGTGGTAACCCCCACACTGCTTCAGGCTGGAGAGAATTACAAAGCTGCCACACTGATCAGGCTGGGACACAGAGAGAAATGCGCTCTCACCGATGGAGTCAGCTGGTTTGGCTTTTTAATGATTTATTTTACAAGAGCTTATACCTTGCTGTGTTAGTAAATAATTTAACTCTGGTTGTCTTTGGGGATTTTTGTTGTTTGTTTGTTTGTATTCATTTTTTGTTTTAAGTATTCTAAGGCCATGAAAACATGTTGTGCTGTAACTATGTAGAAAGTTATTTTTAAAGGGGAAAAACATCATACTCTTCTTTATGTAATTTAAAATAATTTCAACATTCCATTTTTAGCACAACAGTTTCATAACACTTCTTCTTCACCACATTTTTCCTTTATTTGGCAATGACAGTAGTCTGCTAATCACAGTTTACTGCACCAACTGATTTAGTAGTACAGCGCATTACGGAATGCATATTGTATAAAGGCACTGAATGTACTTTGCCCTGTGTTTTCCGGAATATTTTCCCTCATTTTTAAAGTTTTTCTTTCAGTGACTGTACAAATTCCAAAATGCATTGCAATGCATATCTTTTATGCCCTAAAGTCAATTCAATGTGTTTTGATGTAAAAATAGAACACTGTACTGCTGTAATACTTGGTAGATTAAAAAGGCTATAAAGGAACAGGACCAAAGAGCAGATAATAGGGTCTCATTAAGCATCAGCAAATGCAAGTGTCATACTTAAATCATTTAGCAATTATATACTGTACATACTGTTCCTAACTGTCTTGCAAAAAGACATATGATAGCTAGACATTAAGTCACCAATTTCACAACAATGTCCACAAAGACATTGAAGTTCTATATAATACTACTATAACACTCTGACAATGAGAACAGAATTCATATCCAGGGATTCAGCTGAGGACTGCATAACAAATTGTCAAACCATGTTTTTATAGTGTACACAAGATTATCTGTGAGTTGTGTAGGGTTTGTTTTCTTTTTTTTTCCATGCATTATACTGTATTTTCAACAGGAAACAGAATTACAAGTTGATATTACCGTTTGTGTCAGTTCCTTTTAAAAAAAAAGTAAAAATACCCAAGTTTTGAATGAAATTTGAATTTTCTATTGTGATTCATAGTAACATACCACTTACTGTGTCATTATGCTGTGCACTGGTATTAACCTGCATATTCTCATAGCATTAACATCTGGTGGTGAGGAGCTCCGTTACCTGTGTGTTCATAGTATGAGAAGGAGGATGTACAAGTGCTTTAAGCAAACTGAAGATACAAGGGGATCGAGTTCTGTGGTTACACAAATGAATTCATAGCATTTACAGGAGAAGGAGCCTCAGAGCTTTCGTTTCCTTCTGCAGGTTCTTTCTCTTTTTTACCACTATATTGTCCAATAAAGGAGCCATCCTCATTGAACTGACCATTTACACCTTCTCCATAGTCAACTAAACTATCATCACTGTCTTCTTTTTTCACAGTTCTGTCTGAAGGTGTCCGGCTTCCTTTTTTTAGAGGTTTATGGTCCTCTGCATCGCTGGAGACACAAACAAACAAACATGGGATTAACCGATGTACTGTTTATTAGGACAAAATCAGCCATGCATGCAGAGTTTATGAAAAGCATGTGTCAGCCCTATAATCCTTTAGTAAACCCACATCACATTGTAGAGACAAATCAATATGATGCAGTTCACATGAAAACATGGTGTAAGAATGGTTTAAACAGAGAATGTCTTCAGTGGAGGGAGGGGGAGTTGTGGTTTCTTTTATTTTTTTTTTTTCCCATCGTGCATGAATTTTCAGTGGTAAGACCTGGGCCCTTGGCTTGGAAGCCATGTAGATGCAACTGCAAGCATTAAGAAGTGGGTTGTAAAGTTATAAAAAAATAATTTGTTTGTTCTCCAAAGTAACAAGCTTATGATGTGCCGTGAAGTTAGTCTGTTAAACTTCTTAATTTCTTTGACTCCTTGAAAATGAATGAAGAATGAATTTGGTTAAATGAAATATACTGATTTTCTTTACTAGTATAAAGAAAATAAAAGTGCTGCATTTCAAATCATTTGTTACATAATGCAGGCCAGACTTGCAATTTTCAACCTTACCTTTCAAGAGACCTACATATTCCATTAAAAGGGTGCAGAAGAAACAAATGAAAATAGCCTAAGAAGAAAAGCAAAGTCCATATCCTGATAGTGATCAGTATTTTATCAATAATAAGTTGCTCTTAAAATTGCTACAATATTTACTGTATTATAGGTAAAGCAACAATTTAGCTTATAGTATCTAGAATTGAGGAGTTGAGAGCATGCTTATTCTTTTTCATTTCTTATCAGATCCATCTCCCTACCCTACTCCACGACTGATAATGTTCTGACAGTGATGATGGTGATTTGGAGTACAACAGAAAAAGGAAAGGGAAGAAGGCCACTAGAGGAGATCTCAGTAGCAAAGTACTGTGGTCTTTCTTTTGTCAGTGGAAAAGATGCAGCACCATCAGCATCCTCAAATAAATTTGCAGCTGTGGTAGGCTTGTATTTCATGAAAAAGATATAGTTGGGCTCTTTTCAGAATCCTTTACACTGCACTTCAGTTTCAAGATGAAGAATTCAGCAGCAGCTCCAAAGCATTTTGAATTGAAACCCACTATTGCCAGCTGCACTTTTGGGTGCAATTATTTACCTTGTCTTAAACAGAACATGTGACTTGATTTGTATATAGGGTACAAAAAAAGGAAGTGGTTTGGGGTTTTTATGTAGATTCACAGCTTATGGGAAATATAAAGAAAGACATACAAAATATTAAAGAAACAAAATTACATTTTAGAATTTCTAGAACACTAGGCTGAATATATACTCAGGAAATTATTTTAACCCTCTAATTCCTAAAACCTAATATCTTAGTTCTTCAAATAATGCATTTTTTTCCTAATTAATACCTTTGAATACCCAGAGAAACCATATATATATATATATAATATAGGATGCACAAGGCTACACAGATCATATAGTTAGCCAACAAAAGCCCTGTTGAGAAACTGTTGCTAGAAAACCATTACACCCATTTTCCATCAAGCTGTTTCTCCTCATCTCATCACTTTTTTTTGTTGTTGTTTTGGAAAACACTAAGTTATTAAATATTATAAGAAGGCGACCTCTAATATGCATATACTTACAGAAAAAGCATACCAGAGATTTTATCATTCTGCATATACACCAGAAAAAAAAACCAGTGGTAGGAATATCTCTTTTATTTACATGTAAGAAAATCTTCATGCTCAAAGCACACAAAACCAAAACCAAATGTGACTGTATGTGACTGATGTTTTACTTATTGTTGTGTACAAGGCATGAGGATAAATGTCTGTCATTGATCTGTGCTCACTGGTGCTGCAAACATACAGGCCAGTATGTAACTTTTAAAAGATTATACTCCAAAATGTCAAGAATCCAGCAGCAAAATGAAAATGTTTATGACACTGTGAACACAAGAAGACTAGAAACATTATTGAAGAGAGTTCATTTTGGAAGGACCCTATATTTAAAAGGCTGAAGATGGGATTATTTAATACTCATACACAATGTAGTTACTCCAATGCCCCCATCAGAAAGTATTAATAGTCATTAAAACAGGCTGTACAAGTCAAAGGAAGGCCAGGTCCCCCCTTTGAGATTGTGACCAGTCCTACTCCCAAGGAAGATCTGCTTTCTGGGTAATAGTGTTAAGGAAAGAACACTGGCATATGGTTTGTTGTTTAACTTCAGGTGTATAACTTCATAATTCCTTACACCATAATACACAGAAATGAAAAGAAATTAAAACTGCAATTATATCATATTCCAACTGGTCATGGATCTCTGTGCAAATATTCTAAAGCATGGCCCCAGCCAGTGTAATTCACTAGGCTGGAATATACATAAATAAATAATATGCTGCTACTGTATTAAAAGTATCAACATTTTTGTGTTTAATCCAAGGAAAAGCTTGATTTGCCTTTACAATTTAGAAAATTTAGAAAAATATAGAATTTAGAAAAATCTGAGTATGAGAACTTCTGCTTTGTGTTGCTCTTATGGTTTTCTTATTTATATTTTTGCAAACAAAGTTTATGTACAAGACAAACAATGAAGAAATAAATACACAGTCAGTTGCATTGTGTATAATTTATATACAATTTTGATATTTTTTATTATATATTTTAGTCAGGATGTGAATTCTACTATCTCTATAATTAAAACCAAACCAAACTCCAGATCTACCCAGGTGTGTATCTGCACAGAAGTGGGCACTGGTGTGAGAGCACAGTCACAGCAAATGCAAAAATCAAATCTGAACCCAGGGATTCCTTCACTTGTTGCACTATGTAAGTCTAGAGAGAGGTTTCTGCCACGACTCTGGCAGTGGAAAAACAAGTGGGATTATCCAAGATGCTTTACACTCCTGGTTCAGAAAAGAAATCATATGCCATTGTACCATTTTTTTTTCTGTATCAAACAAATAGGAGAAGGAGAAAAAAGTGAACACATCAATGTTTTGGACAACACTTTTCCTACCTTGGGGATTCAAAACATAGGAGGGGCTCTGGTGCTCTGGTGAAATGAATGTATTGTCTGTTTGTTGCCAAGAAGCAAACTGCAAAAGCTGCTGAATTACATTAGGAAGAGCTATAGAACTTTAGGCTGTAGAATATATAGTATTATATTGCCAAAACGTGGTAAAGCCATAAGCATTGATGCTGTACCCACAAGGTTTGCCAACCTTGCTTACAATTGTTCACAAAACTATTCCAAAATGCAGTCAGGATAAATCATACTTTCTTTCAGTTTCTGTTTGTGGTTTTGCTTTCTGACTTTATTATGTAACTGGTGTAATACTGTGATATTAAAAAATGAAGTGCAAATTGGGTTGAGTAAAATTACATTGGGAAACTGAAGAAGTTTTTGAAAGTGTCGTTTATGCAGTGCATATAATTAATACTCAGAAAACAATACTGGAAGGGAACCAAACATGAGGTGAGAATGGGTATGAATTCTTTATTTAGAGCCATGGAAGTTAAGTGTACTCATACTTTTACTATTTTTTGCTAGTATCTTTTTAAGGAGGAAAATTTCTCAATGAAGACTCATATGTACCAATCATTTTTGTAAGTACTTATATGTACCACGTACACTTCAGTAAGAAAAGTGCTTAATATTAAAGCATACTCTGAAAGCATGATTTAAGTATTAATCATTAGTATGAAGTATGAAGGTAACAATAACATAAGTGCAAAGTACAAATTTATTTGTTTAAAAAAAGTAATTCCATTTCACAAGCTTATCAGTTATTGAAAGAAATATGTACCTTGAAATCTCCTTTCTTCTTTCAACTTTTCAATTTTTCTTCCTTAGATATGGGTACATGCAGCAACCAGTCAGAATGGGGAAGACACTTTTACGATGCCTCTGTAGTCCAGCAGGCAACTAGTTCCCAACTAAACTTTGCCACATTCATAGACATGCAAAAAGACTCAATATATGGTTAGCAATATACTACTTTTCCTTAGAGCACAACTGTCAGGTGAAAGGCATCATGAAACAAAGGGGCTAAAGCACTGTGGGCTATGAGACACAGAAAGTGGAACCAGAAGATGAGAACTGTTAGCAGAAAATTCCTTTTTCTGTGACCTCAGGTCAATAGCCCAGAAATGTTTAAGTAAAAGCAATCAGGTAAAGCCACAGAAATACCTTCTGCTATGGCTTCCCTGCACACTCCAGGAGAATCTGTCCCTATACCTAACAGGTTTCTGCTCACACTCCTAAATTGTTAGGACTGTGAGTCCTAATATTGAGTCAATTCAGACTTCAAATCATTTTACAATTTCTTATTTAGCTAAGCCTTAAGCACACCTATATTAATCTTCTGAGTAGTTTTTCATTAACATCTCTGTAATACTCAGTCTTCAATCCTGGTAGAAGTTGGAAAAACTGGGTGATGAAGCTCTGGCTTTAAAAAGCAATGTGTTGAAAAAGTTGTTAATCACACAAGTATTCAAGAATTAAAACAAGAATTGTCAAAGAAAGTGCATGTGTGTAAATTAGAATACAGTAAGACCACTGCCAAATTGAACTGGACTATTCAGCTCTTCAGGCAGTCCATTGAGATAATCTCTTGTTCTGGTAGGGACCAAGCTTAGAATTACAGTCCTGAGGCACAAATCATGGCTAGGTCCCTGTGGAAACACACCTAAGCTGCAAGTTAAGTAACTACAAGAGAAAAAACCCCACAGTTGTAGTTACAAACTTTATTTTCATTGTTAATCAACTCAGAAGAAGAAGGAAGAGTAATATATTATCTAGCAATCCCAGAACTCTCTGCCACAGTGTTTCACAGCATATCATCAAATTTCTAGGAAAAATACTGTGTGTCAAAATATTGAAGATTAGAGGCAAAATGATTCACCAAAATGTGCAGATATCCTGTGTTACCACACTAGCAAGCCTACTACTGTAGTTGCCTTGTCCTGTTTTATCTTCTAAGAGCACTCAGCAGACCACTGGACTTTCGTCCTTCCCTTGTAGTTGTTTACCTCCAGTCTTCCTACCCATGAACCCACGGGTCTGTAGCTGTCATAACTTCTTAATTTCTCTTGATTTGTGGACCAGGAGAAAAATCTAGGCTAATTTATACACCCACGCTGACCTCAACACACACCTGTGGTACTTATTCTGTTTCTTGCAGACTCTTAGTGTAGACAGTGACTGTCTCAGTCTTCTACAACTCAGAAAACCACTGAGAATGCAGTGCAGATTTGCTACAGAGGCACTGTTTTCCCTTTTAATGTAAAAATGAAGGAATCCATCCAGTCATAGGAATACAGCATCCACAATCATTCTATGGTTCCTGAAACATCTGCATTTCCTAAAGCATTATTTTCTTCATTTGACCAATATGGCAGAAAAATCTGATGTTGTCTGGTCCTGCAGACCAGCCAACTCTCACATAGAAAGTATTCTCTTAGTTGAAGTTGAGGAGTGCAAAACTTCAAACAAATCCAAACCATACCAAGACCACTAGGAAGCCTAGAAATGAAATGTGAAAAAACTCTCCCCTAAAACTGAGAGCTATGACTTCTCTAGAATATCTTAATTAGTCATTAAGATTTAAGTAACTTCATAATTTAAATCTTCTTTGAAACAACTGATTTTCTAAGCACTGGGTTTATTTGTCCAAAAATACTGAAACATTTCCATGTCTTTCACTCTTCTCAGTTCTTGACAAACTAGGAAGCAAGTCAGTGTTCTTAAAAAGTTCCTCTTGATGGTCTGGTATCTCTCTGAAAGTGAGATGTCTTTTCATACTTGGCATGAAATGATTGTGAGACTTTATACTTTCCCTTCCCTCCTTTGAACCTTGGAGGAGAACGCAAGGAGCTCAGACACTTGTGAGGAGAACAGGAAGAGCTTCCAACAGAGCTCTTTTTTTTCATCTGACGTGAGGAGTGTTTGTGTTCTGAGAAATCCTTCATGATCTGGACTAAGGATTCACCAAACAGCTTTCCCCCTGTGTAGGGTAAAGAGAGCAGTTTACATTTCAGATCTAGCGATGAGCTCCAAGGACGCAGCCATAGAGCTCTCCAGGCTACAGTGAGGCATGCCACATTTTTAACAGTGAGGCTGAGAGAATCCTCAGCTGCATCATGGATAAAATTAGCTGCCATTTTACACAGCCTGCGTTTCCTCTGCATGGCACCAGATGGGACCCATTTCTTTTTGAATCTGGTTTGTTCTTCCTCTAACCATATTAGTAAAGCTTTAGAAACATAAGTGCAGTAGATAGATACTCCAAGCTGGGCTGTAGCTAGCTTGAAAGATCTTTTAATTGCTTCCTCAATCTTTCTGTCAGTAGGATCTTTAGGGAGAGCATCTGTATTATCAGGCACTGACAGTACAGAATCACCAGTAACCAATGCTCTGTCTACCTTGGGCAAGGTCCCCCACAAAGCAGCTTTATCCACTGGAAAAGGATAGAGCTTACGTAGGACTCGTGGGGCTTCATGCTTGGCTTCAGGATTTCCCCAAATCCTGCAGACATGATCTTCCACAGCTGAATGGATAGGAAGTGCATTATCCACCTTGCCCTCTTCAGAGGCGATAAGCAATTCTTCTGAAGCACATTCAGGTTTGGAAGATTTTAGCATCAGCACTCTCTTTATGTGTTCAAACAGGTAATTCTGATTCTCCATGTCAAATTTACGCACAGGATCTGGTCCTTCTGGATCTTCTGTAGGGGACTCAGATGCCACCTCCCCATCTTCAGGGGCTGATTCAACCTTGAAGGCCTTGTCAGCCTCAGGTTTCTCCTTCCCAGAAGCTGTTTGATCTTTTAAGCTGTCCATATGATCAGACTCAGAAGTCTGGGAACTGCTCCCAGATGCTTCTAAAGGAACCAGCGGAACTTCTACAATTGGTACCCTGGGATGCTTTACTGAATGGGGCCTAGCCTGTGCCACAGATGTTATGCTTTGTCTGGCTGCTGTCAAAGCATCCTTTAAGACAGTGGCCAGCTCAGGCAAGATCACAGATTTCATTAGTGAATTCTTTTCAGATTCAGAGAAGTGAGTAGTAGTAGAAGGTCTTACCTTCCTGTGGCAGGAGCTCTGAGTGTCTTCTGAATCTGAGCTGCAGTCTGGGGTCTGGCTGTGCTGGAGAGAAGAATGCTGCCTTGGCAGTAAGCCAGCAATTGAGTTGCAGCTGAGGGGTTGCTGGACAGGGGATGGCTGTCCTGCCTGAGAATCTGAGCCCTCCTCCGACCCCATGATCTGTTGCTCAGAAGCATGATGTCTAGAGCCATGCCTGTCCTTCCATTCGTCTGACCTCCTCTCCTCTCGGCAGAGGGAAGCAGAGACAGAACGAACCCTTGTAAGCTCTGCAGACTGCCTAGCCCTCCTCCTGGTGTAGGAGGTCTCTGATCTGGTGCTGGAGTATTGATCCCCTGACCTTCTGAAGAAGTTGGATCTGTCAGATCTCACAGACTTTGCTTTGGTAAAGACAGGGTCTGCTTCAGGAGAATTGGCACAGCTACCTTTTCTTTTCTTTTCCTTGTCCAGTTTCTTTCCTGTCCAAGCAGACATGGACCTGAAGTGATGAAAAAAGTTCAAAATACTCGAATTCCTAGATCTTTCAAAAATTACATTTTTTTCCAAGGGAAACCCTATACCCTTTTTCCTCAAAGAAGCACCGCATCATGTGAGGCAGACAAACTGGGAACTGAGTGACTGCAGTGATGCTGGGCTGCAGAGAGGATGACAAGATATCTTCTGTAATCTGACTGGTTGCTGCTCCTGCCCTGTCTCTAAGGAAAAAAGAGGAAAGCCCAGTATAGACTAATTACACAGAAATACATTTTAAAACGGAGTTTTTGCAGGGTACATAGAATGAATTCTTTCAGGTGAACAAGTACGAAAGCTTGGCATGCATCTGCCCATATTCACCAGACATGACTGAATCAATGCACTATAACAGAATTTAATAAAGCTCTAGATCATTCTTTAGATTAACTCAACCTACTTAAATATGGAGACATAAATTCAAATCTTGCTACAGGTCACACATGAAAGCAGGCTTGAATACTTATTCCAGGCCTGAGAGAACATGTATTGAGGTCGTATCATTTGTACAGTTCTGTACAAAAGTTAGTTTCTGCTGCTAAAAATTCCAAGTATCAAGAACCAGTGGAGCAAAAAAGGACTATGCAAACCAGGCTTCCCAAGAAAACTTATACAGTACTTTTTAAACTCTGCTTCCAAAGATTGCTTCACACTTCCCTTTTTATCAGTTGAATTTAGGTAATTCATATGCACTTATGGCTGTAATAAAACACTGTTCTGAACTCATTAACCAAAGAACAGAGTGTATATCTCAGAGTGTATAGTTTTTAATCAAATAAGAATAAACAGAAACTGCTCCTTAGCATTCAGAACAGTACATCTAGTCCTGTCAGATCAAGATGTACCTTTCCCTTCTATGAAGAAACTATGGCAACAAAGTAGATCCTTCTTGAAAAAAACTGCTTTTTCCATGTGTATTTGTAAATGTCAAATCTTTGTAATAATAAAGGACTTCTGCAGTGCTTTTGACACAGGAATGCACTATCTATTATAATACCCAGGTAAAATATAATTGTATTGCCCTATTTAGAAAGTATTTTTTTGTACTAATCAAAAAGACAAATAAACTGCTTATTTAATAAGCTGTATTAGTTGTTGTATGAATAGTCTTGCCAAGGCATGCTTTTGGTAATGCCAGATTTGGCTAGACTGCATTTACTATAAAGGAAGAGAATCAAGAATAAGAGCTGTGTGGCATGCTTTGAAGCTGCTTGCTATATATCTTGTACTGAAATACATGAAAGGTAGATTTGCTTTCTTGTAGGACACTCCTTCACCTCTGTGTATAACATCACTTCTTTGTTACTGGATTAGATGTTAGTACTGCCAGCTACTTTAAACGCATTTGTTTTCCAGTCAACACCAGATATTCTTTATTAGGCTTCAGTTAGAAATTGATTTTCAAAAACTATAATGATCAACATAGTGCCCTAGCTGAAAGGACACTGTATCTAGCATTTGAACTATCTGAAAGATGGCTTTGTAAATAAAGACTCCACACTTTGACTTTCAAACGCACACAATTGTGTTTGAATCTGGTTTTCACCTTGCATTAGCAAATGGTTTATACTAAGCTTGGATAATTCTTTTTTCTAATGGTGTGGTTGAAATGCTATTTTTAGTTCTAAGTAACACTGGATACAGAATCTTTGACATGGAAAAAAAAGTTAGTCTTAAATTAATAAGTGTGATACTATATACAGTACAGGTGTGACATGAACAGTGAACATGACAAAGCACATCAGCAGCTCACCTGTATTCACCAAATGTTCCATCATCTTCCTTCATAGGTTGTATTTCTGGATCAGCATGTGCATCCTCCTTTTCCTTCACTAAAATATTTGAAATAGTTATTTTTATAGTGAAACTGCAAGATGAGAAAATCTAAGACCTTAATTTCTTAAACTGATCACATTTGGCAGAAATGAGGTTTGAATAAAAACAATTTTTTAATTGGGGCCTTAGGCTATTAGTTTGGTTTTTTAAAGAAAAAGATCAGTTAATTAGTTATAGAATTTTATTTTCATTCAAATGTGACTGTATGTCATTTTGTATTAACAGAACTTCTTGTTTCTTTTATTTCTAGCATTAAAGAGAGAAAATTGTTAAAACCCCTACTAAAATAACTTAGATTATTAACAGTTATTGTTTAATGAAATTTGAATTATTTAGTTCTACTTAACAATGCTCTCTATTTCCTCTTGATATTTTTCTCAATCTGAATCAGATTCACTTTTGTTCATTGTTGGTTTGTACATTTTCTGCCTTAATTTCATGTAGTAAATCTCCAGAGAATTTTAGATACTTTTTCCCATTATTAATAATTCTCAAAATAATTCTTAAAAACTATTCTCATTGTTTGGTAATTTCTTCTCTTCTACAACATGATCAAACTCAATGCAAAGTCACATATACTGGAACCTAAATTTTACACAATTTTATTTCTTGCACATTCTGGTTTTAGGTTTAATCCTTGTCCACTGGTGGAAATAAATCCAGGCATATAATTTGTCCCTATAAAATCATAAATGTAGCACATTGACAGAGAAACCCACTAGCACCTGAGGAGTCAGATATTTACAGATGACATGTATTAAGTTAAGATTGTTGACAGGGTAAAACAATTTAGTGACTTTAAGAATTATGTTTTTGGTTCTTCCCTTTGCCTTTTCATTTCTTTTTTTTCTGGCATCTATTCAAATCTTTCCCTTGTCTAGCAGATACAGTTATATAATCCAATACACAACCTCTTGTCTTTTACTCTGGTAATTTCCACACTTTTTTTGTACGTCATCGATTTATTTGCTGTTATTTAAGAGGATATGAATCATTCCTGACAGTATTTACTAAATCCATAATTGCAATAATGCATAACACCTTGAGATATATCAGGCTGCTACAGTTTCATACTGAAGTAATTGATTACTTTCTACAAACCACAGGCAACCTCAAGAGGACATGCAAAAATTGGGATGAAAAAGAGTTCAGAACTTAAATTTTTGTAGATTTCATAACTTAGCACTTTCCATTTGTCACTACCTGTGGAACAGTACATTTACAATGACCCAAGAAATACAAAGTCACTGATATAAACACCAGTACACTGATTCTGGAAATCTTATAAACAATCTAGGTCCACCTTTATGTATGCATATGTATCTGTGCATGAAAAATGTGTACCTTACAACTAATAATTCTGCAGAAGCAGCAAAAAGGACAGAATATCAAGGATCCCCAAAGTAATGACAACCTTAGCATCCAACTGCCCTCTACACTTTTACTCAAAACCTTTGTTTTACCCTCCTCTAGATGGTGGTTCACTCCATGTCCTACCTACTCTTTTCAGTTTCATCACTTCACTTGTTTCAGCCACCTGAATCACTTTTTCTATATCTTCTGTTATCTCATTTTCTCTTTTAAAAAATCCAAATATTAGGAAAAAAACCCCTAAGATGATGTCTTCAGCCTGTCATATAACTCTATGTAACACTATGTTCCCTTATCATCTGTTTTCTTCATAGCCATCGGCAGCTGGAACAGAAACTTCTCTTACCTAATTCTTGCTGTCACTACAAACCTTTGCTCTCTCTGTAAAACAATCTAACAGATTGGGCAGAGTAGGATTCTTGTACTTAATAAAGTGATTTCCTTAGAAAAATAATCTGCAATTCTATTCCAGCAGATTTCCCTATGAAGAGCTAAAATTCTTAGTGTTCCTTGATACTAAGTTTTCAGAAGTGCACTGGTCAAAACAAGCAGAAGAAAATAAAACAAAGTGTGGATTTATGTACGTGCATTTTATAAATGCTTCCATCTTTTTCATGCCCAAATCAACAGTATGAACCTCAAGAAGTTTGAGTAGACTTTAAATAAGCATTCTAGAGTCTGGACATTTATCTTATTTCCAAACCTTAGGAGAAAATATTTTTTTCATTAAATCAAGATTTACATGAAACTTAGCAACTGTACTTTCTATTGTAGCTAGAATAGGAGAATGAAAAATCAGATTATCCTTTGATGCTCAAAGCTTGAAGTTCATTCATAGCTACTCATACCTCAACAGCTGCTCTGAGATCCTATCTGGCTGTGCAAACTGGTTCTCACTGTCCTTTTCAAGACAGCTTTGGTCGATGGACCAACTCCACAGAAAGAAATAAAAGACCAGGGAAAGATATATTGATACCTATGTGTCCACATACATACATACACATACATGCCTTTTGTAATATGTGTACCAGGAGGGATGCATGTTTTGATAGAATACATACATTGTGTAGTTCCAATTTTTAATGAAAAATCATAAAACATACTTGGTCATTCCTAGACCTACCATAAAAAAACCGTTTATTCTACATCTCCTCTTAGAAATAAAAAAAAAAAAAAAATTATAGAAAAAAAAACCAACTCAGCCTAACTGAAGGTTGGTAACTTTAAATTTAGCTGCAAAACTGCAGAGACTGAAGATGACACAGGTTCTGGGAAGGAACTCAAGGTATTGGAAACAATATAACATATGAAGAGATTTCTCCTATGACATGCATTCCCCATACTTTAAAGTAACCAGTGCCTGTGGTTTGAACTTTCTGACCAAATAAATTCTAACTCAGCTCATGTTAGTGGGTTAAACCCATCTGCACTGGACGTCAGAAAGCAGAATGTGCACTAGTGGATGTTCCAAACAAGCTCAAACCTCTCTAGAGAGGTCATGCACTGCTATGACCCTCCAGGACTGAAGAAGCTCTTTCTCTTATGCTGAAATAGATGCAGGTTTTCTACCAAGAGGCAGATGGCTCCTGTCAAGCCCACCAAATGTTGCAATATACACAGTGTAAATGTAAACCAGCAGCAAAGGTAATTTTCCAGTAAGCCTGAGATCTGTCTTAATGGGTTACCAACCCATGAATTTTACTGTCCTGGTTAAATAGCATACCTGGATACTTGCCACCCTTATTCCTCCTTATGAAGCAAACAATCAGTAAGATCAAGATCAGAAGAGCAACAGCACACATAAGACCAATGAACCATCCTTGGGTAGCGATGTCCACCTGCCGGCTTGCCATTGCTAGAGATAAAAGAAGAAAAATTATGTTTTGCTGCATTTCAATGTTATGCTAATTCAGATAAATAATAGCCAACATAATGTTCATTAAAGAATAATGTTCACTGTGAAAAATAGACAGCATTAAGAAAACAGTGTTTCTATATTTTGTATTTTCATTATTCAGAACATTTCCAAGTACCTATGCATAGAAGTTACTTTTCAGTATATAAGAAGTCTGCTAACATTTAGGCTTAGCAACTGCTTTGCAAAATCTACACGCATACTACACATTGTTTTCCACAAATCTCAAAACTATTCTCAACCATTTTGAATTAATTAAACTACTGAAATGAAGTTGCAAATTATAATTCACACAAACATGTCAGTTGCATTCTCAAAATGAATAAAAAGCCAATGCTAATGCATTCCCATCATCCTGAAATGGGGAAACAGATGGGTCATTCAAGGACCCTAACATTCAATTTCAACTAAAAAAATCAACAATGAAGCATCCTTTAAAACGCTATTAAGTATCAGGTTTTCTTTCTTTCCTCAAACCTATACCTCATCCTACAATTAATTTATCATGATTGCCACGATTTAGCATTAGTGAGGGCTTAACACAATGCAACTGGGGAGCCTATTTCTCTCCAAATGCTGACTCTAGCTGGAAGATAATGTAAATAATGAGCAATCTACAAAGAAAATTATATAGGCACCAAAAAGGGCAGGAATTATCTATGTGGTCTATGGTCTGGATCTACTGTTCTCCAACACAACAGGAGGATGATTCTGCTAAAGCTTGTTTTCTACTCCACTGTTGGAAACACACTAAAGGCAACTTGACTTAGGATTTGCTGCTGGGAGAAAGTGGCAAGAGTGAGAGGGGTTGGAGATACATGCTCCAAACAGAAGAAAATATGAAGTGGAGGAAGGTGAACATCCATCCAAACCTATCTTCATTCTTCAGTTTCTTCTCCGGACCCAAAACCCCAAAGTTTGGAACTCTATGAAGAGCTGCTCAACAGACAGAATTCAAGGCGATGTCTCAGTGACATTTTCTAGTTAAGAGGGAGTGTGAGACAGGTAGCTTGGAAAAGCAGCTGCCAATGGTCCCATATTCCTGAGGGATTCTATGAAAATGCAAAGTACTTCCCATGTCTGGATATAGTATCTCCAGTCCATTCCATACAGAAGACCAGTGTGTATTCCACTTTAGAAGTACTATGCTAAAATTAACTCTTTCTTTAAATGCTTATTTTTAGTCTTACTAGGCAAAGCTATGACTTGATTTTTGTTTAAATAATTCAATGATTTAGTGTGCCTGCTTATTGTGGAGACACAATCAGGAGATTTCTCAGCCCTTGTTTATGTTTTCTGGTATTTTAGAAGCCAACTTTTATATGCACAAGAATTTAAACTATTTTTGCACAAAAGTCTCTACATGTCATAGAAATACATAGTTTATATACCTAAATATTTATACTCTTTATGCCACATATAAATATACATAAATATATATATAAATATTAAAAAGTGGCAATTAAAAAAATCACAAAGGGAATCTTCCTCTAAACTACAAATGAAAATAAAATCAAACTTTTTTTTCATATCAAGGTTGTAATTATTTTGAGTTTTGCGCATTTGCATTATAATAAGGCATTAAATGTTGTATTATACATACTGTAACAAAATGCAAAAGCACAATTCACATTCAAATGTATTAAGAAAGATCATCAAGCCAAAAAATTCATGCATAAAAATATGCAAGATAGATGGGAAGATGAAAACATACTTATGCAGCTTCCTGCATTTCTAGTAGGAAAGGGTTTCTAGATCTCTGTGCATCTTTAAAAATGGCACATTTCCTGCCTACGCTAAGCAAATTATTTTCTTCAGGCAGAAAAATCTTGCATCGTGGTGAACCACTAATGCAGGAGTCAATGCAGAACCCTGTACTGGGAATGCCCAAAAAGATAAACCCGTACACTGTGAAGACGCTCTACAGGAATGCTTGTCAAAGAAAAAAACCTCATATTTGAGGGTGGGAAAAGCCCATATTTGAAATATCAAAGTTTCATTCCTAATTAAGGATATATTCCAGTGTTTGCCTCTTTCACCTCAATTTTTTGCAATGTTTAAAAGCTTTGACCTAGGCTGAAGACAGTGTGAAACAAGATTTTTCTGTAAGAAATAGGCTATGTTTATAATTTCATGCTGAACATTGAAACTTTCCATTATCAAGGAGCAGAAAGGAGTGTCTAAAGTCCCTTCTTCCTTAAGTACACAAGGGCATGAGTCAACGTGACTGGGTAAGTACAGGAATCCTTATCTACTGCTCAGTACTCTGTGCAGAAAGATGCTTCTGGGAAGGTTTCCATGCAGATTGTTTTGAATTATATTACAGTCTTGATCCTTGTTTACTGCTCCTTTAGGCTTCAGATGTGTATTTACATAACATTTCACAGGTAGGCTTTTGTACCACTAGCTGTTTCTGGATACATATTTGCCTGGCACTGTTATTCAGCACCATGTTTTCAAACCTGCCTGCAATGTGAGAAACTGTGAACAGAAATGGAACAAAACAAAGCAAAAAATGATGATTTTAGAAAGTGCTCACTTTCAAACTAGCATATCCATTATCTATGTTGATGTCTGATAATTATAATGTTCAAGTGTATTTTCATATTTAAATTACTTTCTTATAATATAATATTCTGGAGTTGGTGGGGCTACTGCTATATAGCTATGCACTGACCAAAATGCTTGGAATGAGCAGAAGTGGCTAGCAAAAATAATAACAGAACATGATGATGGCATGGCATGTGATGGCAACAACATATTCAGTGTAACATCAAAAAACCTTGCAATAGAACCTTTTCCCTGATCTGCAGGCATTGCTGATTTGCTTATGAAGAAATAGGACTGCAATATGAACATAAGGAACTTAAACAGCCTTACTGATTCCCAGGATATATGTGTGACATCAAAATCCATGTGAAACTAGTATGTAGCAGGAAAAGAGAGATTTACAAGTAGGAATGTCTTAACACTAATATAAATAGATTACATGAGACATCAAATTGAATCTGAAATTCCTGATTATTCAAATATTTTAGCTCTATAAAAAGAGACGTTACTTAAATACAGCCATCTAATTATACTAACTGGAAATATAAGAAATAGGTCATCTTCAGTGCACAGCACACAGATGGACTGTGAGCAGGGCATATCTTGCCCCTAGTACAAACATCAGTCAAGTAGAGTGAATTGAAAGGATGGAAACATTCATAATCTACATATAAATGTACTGGCATTATTTAGGAGTTTATAAAATCATTTAACATTGCTCTATAAAAGGAACATGCAAAGATTCTAGCTGCTCTTGGCTAGAAGCAGTTCAGCATTTCAGCAGTTGGTCTACCATGATTCTGGCTACGATACAGAATTGGTACAGTGTGCCTCACCTGGACCTGTCTCAAACACATCCTCTGAACTCCTAAAACCAGACAGGCCCTCAGCACCAACCCGGACTTTATATGCTGTTCCTGGTGTTAAACCCTTTAAGACAAAGAAGCTTCGAGAACCATTTATAATTTCTTTTTTCCAATCTTCTTTGCCTATAAAAATTTTAGGAAAACAACATATTGGAATTTTAATTTTCTCTGTATTACTGAAAGTTTCTAGACAAAATACTACTGACAGTTACTTGACTAAACTATGGATCATCTGAGAAAAATAGTTTTTCTCTCAAAAATAATAAAATTATATAAAATTATGAGTAATAAATTGCATGCAACATATTGAAGAATACGTTGTACAGTAATTATTAAACTATTTTAAACATTTGTTCCATTGTACTAAAGAAATACAAATTTAATTTCTTTTTAAAATGCTTATTGAACTTGTAATTATGAGATACATTAAAATAGATTTTAGTAATTTAATTAAATGACACCTCTGCAGTTTCAGTCAATATTTATTTTGGTCAAGAAGTTCTACTTCAAAATCTGAATCTCTTGTGTCTCTTTTCTAGGACAGTCTCAGCTATTTTTTTTGGCTAATATCCAGAAAAATGCATTTCTAGTCCAATTTTCAGGTTAGTCACCTTTAGTAATAACTTTACAAGGATGGGGTATTTGAAAAGAAGTATCTTGCTTTTTTTAGCTAACTTTGTTTTAATTATTACCAAAGTTTTAAACCTTGTTTTAGGCAATAAGAGTACATAAATTAATTTATATCCTACTTTAAGGTTTAATTTAACAAAGGATACCTTATTTAATCCTTTTTCTTTCCTGAATTATTAATTTAGGGCATAATTTAGGAAAATCCTTATATCCTATTTTAATGCAAGTAATCATATTTTTACACATGTAATCACTTCATGATAAACCACTTCATGCAAACTACATTTTTAGAAGTTCATGTTCAAAAGAATTTATAAAATAATACAAAGGAACAAAGGTTCATATTCTATCTATTCATCAAAAACCTGCTAAACATTGATGTTTATTAAAATGAAAATTATTTGATCTTCCTGATCAAATTAAAAAAATAATTTAAGACATTTCAGAGCTACCATTAAGACTGGGTCAATTTAAGACCCCATTTACTATAAAAATCTTAAAAAAATACATCTCAAAACTTTAGCAGAATTTAATGAAATGACTTCTTACTGCCTGCTACACCATATTCAACATAAAAGTTCGCATGATCTGGTCCCTCATACTCCCAACTGATATTGGCATAGGTCTCAGCAGCAGCTGTTGTAACATTTCTGATCCTTGGATAAAGTGGTTGAACTAAATACACAATAGAGAAACAAAGCAGAATATGCAGTTGTGACTTCATACATTAAAAAAAAGAAATATTAAAAGAAGTTACTATGTTAATTTAGACCATATAGAGGGAAAATATAGCACATTTTTCATTGGTTCTATTACTGGAAATTAGTGACTAAAGTACTGTATTTTGAAATTTAATCCCAGGCAGTTACTACACTAAGGTATTATAAAGTAAAATCTATTACTTTACTGAGCATGCTCTGTGCCACAAAAACTGTCAAATACTTAAAAAGTACCTAACTGCCAAAATTGTGAAAAACATTATTTCTATTCATCTGGAAGTAAAATGCAGACAGCTGGAAAGTGAGAACATTGTCAGGGTAATGGGAAATGGTAGGACAGAAGGAGGTATGAAGGTGGCACACTCCTCCCTTTATGGCATGTGGCACTGAATGGACTGCAAATGCCCCAAGTGCAAACCCTTACAGGATTTTGGCTCTATTGCATTGATAGTGATATAAAAGGAAGACAATACCCTTATAAAATGTTGGACGGACAGTGTGCATGACTGGGGAAGTTGCAAAAAGGATTTCTGAATATCCTTCACCATCAGAGATAGTAGGAAAGAAAAAATAAAGAGTAAAAACACTTTGCATCAAAAAGTAGCAGTTAACTAATACAGTATAACCTTACCTGTTAAATAAATAACACATGCACATTCTAAGATCATGCAGGTTTCAATCAGTTTTACTTGTTAAAATATGAAACAGCTAAGTGATACCCATATATTTGAAAACAAACTGATGTATGTACTGACAGCTTTGCTTTCACAGGACATTCCCAAAATCAGCTTTTGTCAATATTATGCATTCATGGCCCCTTTAGACACTGGAAAACTAGACATCAGATATTAGAAAGCCAACATCAAAATACTCTGGTGTGAAGGACACAAACACCAGAATGCAAGGAGCTGCCCATGGTGAGGTACTGTGCCTCACTGCTGCCATTCTGCTCAGACAACAGCACTTCTCACAGACACAAAATGCCCACAGCTGGGAAAAGAGGAGCTGCTCTCTTCAGCATTCTGAAATCAGCCACTTTTGTGCTCATACCTTAGTTCTTTGCTCATACCTTAGCTCCAGTAATGCTTGTTACAAATGGACATATAGCTCAGTGTCTCTGCTTGCCCAAGACTAATGAAAAAATAGATTTTAATAGTCCTAATGCTTTAATAGGGCAGATACAAAGGGGATGCTCCTCAAAGGTATGAAATTAGTTTTAACTGAAAATGCCTCACTTTGACACTGAGTTTTCTGTCCTGCTAAAAATATCTTTTCTATTAGGAACATTAAAAATGCTTCCCAAAGGACCATGAAACATCAGAGGTAAAAATCTAGTCACAGTAAAGACAAATGACAGAATTCCAATTGCTTCATCTACACTAGAAAATAAAATGGGTAAAAGCCTGTTATCAAGGCAAGATGGGCTGCACAGAATTTATCTATCCCATTAAATTATTTTCTTCTTCTAACAGGCTGGCTTTGTCCATATGGCCAACTGGAACAAGTTCAAAGTTATATGCACAGAGAAAATTACTTACTTGAGCCCCTAGAAGAGATAAAATGAGTACCATGTCTAGAAAACTAAGTTTCTGAGTATTTTTTATGATATCTAAATTAGGCAAATTCCATCACTTCTTCTGATAATGTATTCTGATTATTACAATGTTTAACAAAATAATTTTTAGCCCCATATTTGCATCAATTATTTCTTCTTAACTCTGTTCCAGTAGTACTCATTCAACAATTCAATCTTGTACTGCTCCCCCATCTGATATTTTTGTAGCTAAGTTGTGCTTATATAATTTCTTTCGCCAAAATAATAAGGAATATATTATTTAAATAATAAAGAATAGATGCTTTTATTGTTAAAACCACCTGAACAGAATAACTGAGAAAGCACTAGGAAAAAGAAAAAAGCCATCTATGTCTCTAAGTCACCACAACCACCCCAAGAAACACCAAAGCAGAGCTGTCTATGGGAAATCTAGCATGTAACCATATACACTATGGTAATGCAAGGGGATTCCATTCTGTTTCTCTGTGCCACTTGGAGGTAGAAAGAGGAAAGAAAAGCAGTCTCTAAATTTAGGAGGGTGCAGAGTCTGAGATTGCAGACAGGATGTATAAACTTCCTTCCTGATTTACACATAGGAACAGGTGTTTGTTTCAATAACCATCTCAGCATTTTTGCTGTGCCAAGAAAACAAGCGGTTTGTATTTGAAATATGACTTTGTTTTGTTTCAATAAATTTTATTTTCTCAAAGCCATATTGTTATGGAATTTGGTCTTCCATGGAAGATGTCTAACTAGCAGCCCAACCATACGACTGATATTTGTCACAATATTAAAGACAGAAAAAACTGTTAGCAATAATCTGTTTCTGCAAACAGATGCCAACAGCGTTACCCCTAACTTCTCCCTTCTCATGCCTGAGCGCTTGGGGATGAAGGAAACTGTCTCATCTTTTGTGAAAGATGATGGAGAGCTTCTGAATTACTAAGCAAATTCAGTAATTGCTCATTCTTATCTTGTGGGGTTTTTTTTCCATCTGCAATTTCCAGTTTCTGCTCTCATTAAAGAGTTGCCTGCTACATTAAAGTATCTGGTAAGAGTCTTTCTGTTCATATGATTGCATGTAACAATCAAGTTTGCTCTGAAAGTTACCCTTATTTCCTTGGTATCTTAGTTTCTAAATCCTCTCAAGTGACTGATCTATGCTTATATTTATCAGATGTATCTGATTCTTACCAATAGCTGTTTGTACAGGTTTACCCACATGTAGAATTTGGTCAGATTTAAATTCTGTGGTTTTTAACCACTGAATATGGTGCACCACGAAATTTGTTCAGTAGCATATTTCTTTACAAAATTATTATTTTTGCAATTCTCCTCTTTTACACTATTGCTTGATCTCATTTGCCATCAGGCCTGCCATTTTTTATTTAAGTACGTTAAATGTGCCATATTTGCAACATGACTACACACAGAAGAACATAAAAGATGGCTGATGGATGGTGAGGTGAATTGGAAAGCCTGGAGGTGAATTGGTTGTGACATTTAAAGCTTGTAGTCAATCCACCCAGACTCTTTGTCTTCCCAGTCACCACACCTCTAATTATAATTAACCTCTCAGTTCTTCAATACATTTCCCAGCACTGTTGACAAATGGAAAACGTGTAATTGTCAGCTGGCAGAAGCTCCCAGTGTGTGCAAGCACCAGCTGGGAAAAAGGGGGGGAGAGGGGCGGGCAGAAAACTTTGTCCTGGAGAGCAGAGCACTGTGCTCTCTCATCTGTAACCATGCCCCACACTGTGCAGCAGTGCTGCCAAAAGCACCACTCTAAAAACCATGGGAATGGACTGCTAGTAAGCTACAGGATTTATAGAGACCCACTCTTGTTCATCTACCTCTGCAAAAAAAAAAAAACAAACAAATGACGCTTTTTCATGCCTGCCTTGATACAATGCAAAATTTAGCTGGCACTTCTGAGTATGGTTTTCCTGTAGTATCATGTAAAAGCATTTGCCAATTGCTGAGAAAGAGGCCTAGGCTCAAAGTAAAATTTTCCTTTCTTTTCAAGTTAATTCCAGTGCTTTTTTAGTGGAGTTTTTTGGTAGAGTTTTATTTAATTTTTCAGCCTTTCAGGAACATAGTTCCCATGAATAGCAGTTATAGCCAGGCTGCAGAATCAATAGAATTTAATAAGACAGGACATGAGATTGGAAGGTATTTTAACAATGAAATAGGTACTCTTTCTCAAGATTTAGTCCAGAAGAACAATAAATCAAATAATCCCCAAAGTGACTAAACTTCAGGAATTTTCATGGAATTCACCTGATATTCAGGAAAAAATATTGGGCGAGTGCCAAGCACAAATTTGAAGATTTGTGTCAAATGGGACCCCTCCCAACAATATATCACAGACAATTAAGTTACAATGCACATATAAAGAGAAAAGTTAATTTAAAGGAAAAAACCCAAACCCGCACAAGAAAAAATAAAGGTAACAGATTCTGCCAGAGCCTGTCAGACACAGAAAAGGGATTTATTTTCCTTTGCCTTTTTAACATTCATAGTATGAAATTCAAGCTTCGGTATAACAGTAGGAGTGAATTCCATTTCTGGCAGTGAGAAATGGGCATTAGTCACTTCTGGGATTATTTAGATCAATTGCAAGAGCATTTCTGTAGTGTAAGAAACACAGGAGCCAAAGAAGAAATGCAAAAAAATATGTTATCGATGAGCATTTGTCATGACACCTACAAAGCAAAAGGTATTTGCAGGAATTTTTGCACAGTGATAATAATCATTTCCTCTAGTCTAGCAGGCAAAGCATCAGCATTGTTCCCAGTGAACTTAAGGGAGGACAAAACAGTGGTTCTGCATAGCAGGCTGTACTGAAAGAATCACACAAATGCATAATGGAGAAGTCCACAGGGGGAGAGTGGCTGAAGGAGCAATACAAAAATACTGCACTTAACTGGACTGTAAAAGCAGCTTGAAATTGTTAGCAAAAGACATGGAGACATTATGTGAAGTGATTCAACAGGGAGGGAAAACAGATGGTGGGCAGAGAAAATGATTTAAAGAACTGCATTTTGTACAGAACAAAGAAAACTGAGATGATCTACAAAGAGATCAGAGATACAAACTCAGTTGAGACTGATTTGTAGCCTACAGTGAGGAGTTACATACTGGTGATTCAGCCAAAAACCCGAAAAGAATAGTTTCAAACCCAGAGGACAGATTACTTGCTTTTTCTCCCTTGTAGCAAAAGGGAGCACTATTTGTCACTAGTACTTGAGATGTGAAATTCACATGAAGAAGGCAGATCAGATTGAGTACCAGTGACAGCAGGCACTAGGTACAATTAAAGGTTACTGTGATCTTGCAAACTTATTTTAATTGAATTCCAAGACTACCAGTTACCAGTGTCTGTATGCATGCAGATTAAAAGACCTTGCTTTCAAATATAAATGTTGACTAAATCAGAAAGAAACTAAAAAGTGAAATGAGAAGGCTTGTGAAATGAGGCTGACATGCCATGCCATGACTCCCTATACTTCAGCTTACAACAAACATGCACCCCTATGACTCTTTATTTTAACCAGCAACTTTAATTTCTACCACTGGTCAAATTGGAATTCTCTTCCTTCCTCTATAGGGCAGTTATTTAAAACTTCTAATGGAAAAGGACATAAAATACTCGACTCCTGTGATCACCTGAGTCACTTTCCAGCTGCTACTATAATTATTTTATATGTAATTGGGTGATTCCCCCATTCTTCTCACACCTCCGTTACCTCATGCCTGTGGTTGGATGCCAATATATAAATGGCAATACCAGGGCATACTTAATATCTAACATTAAGTATAATAAATTCTGCTTTACATACGAAGTTTTCAGACACATTTAGAATATAGGTTGCTAAGAAAACCTATTTTGTAGTATCATTAATTTGATCAGTTTTAAGTAATTCACAAGTAGTTTAAGTAATTCACAGTATTAGAAAGGCAAAATGACAGTGCAGGTCAAATAGGAATATCAACTATAATAGAATGGCTTTTTCATCTAGTAAATAACACCTCATGATTTACTCACATGGGCTTGCAACAGTAAAAATACTGAACCTATTAAGATCCTCAGATTTACCACAGCAATATATCCATCTGCACTTGAATTTATAGTTTTACTCTGAAAAAATGAAATATGTCCCAAGTGGCACAGCTCACTAAAGTTTAAATTATTCTAATTCCTCCAGGACCATGTGTCTAATGTATGTGACTGGCCAAGCTGCAGGTCTTCACAGGCAGCCATCCAGTAGAAAACAGCAAATGTAGAAATTTCAGTTCAGCAGTTTAGGCTGGCTGAATCTGGGGCCTACTCTCTGCTTAAATTCCAGGATCATTGTGTTCAAAGTGAAAGAAAAAGGATAATTACATTTTTCTGGTAAGTTCTGCCCTTCAAAATTAAAAACCTGATATGTTTTTGATGGACCACAAAAAGGTTGGGAATATCTAAATTTGTTCTGGCTTTGGGGCCAAATTAATAAGACCTGTGTAGACATATAAGGCCCTCCTGCACTTAACAGAGAAAGGAAAGTTCACTGCTGGGTACAGCTACTTTTTGAATGGGCTGAGCACTTCTATCTTCCAAATCCACCCACTCATGAGACCAACTAATTTGGTGCTTGATCTTGGTAATATGATCCTCTTTTTCCTTGCTCGTGGTCCCTGATCAGTAGTAAAGCAGTTAGCATGGTAATGTAGTAACCACTGAGAACATTCATCCAGACTTGCAGCAACTCAGATGTCCTGACCGATGCCATGGCTTTAGTTCCCTGCTGTTTGCAGGTCCAAAGTCTTCTTTGCAATAGCAAGAGCTATATGCTACAGGGATATGTGAAAACTTTGAAACCATAAACAACGTGAAACCAAACAAAGACATCTGCTTAGTTTTCAGAGAATCTGAGATGACAGCTCTGAAATGTGAGCTGCTCCAGCTGATCTTACAAATAAGATGCTTTCTGATAGCCACATACAGCTATAATTAGACCTCAGTTTCACACAGAGAATCCATTTTTCCTTGCATGAGTTTTTAAAGTCTGCTATAAATAATGAGAACACATTTCTGCTGTGCATGTCCAGGACTAAAGCCAGTTTGATTGTTCCAATCTGTGCTGACTTCTCAGCTACAACTAGACTAAAACAGTAAAAAAAAACTTTTCATAAAAATAATTCCACAGCTTCACACACTAACCAGAAACACATCTGATATCAGAATACACTTATATATACATATAAAAATATATACTATATATGCCCAAATGCAGGCATACATACATTTATATATTGTCTGATTTATACCAGTCTGAGTGAATGAATTTCTTTCTTATGGCTGCTATCATTCACAACACCAGATAATCAAGTGAAAAGAAATTATATATAAAACAATTTATGCAGTCTCTTCCAAGTTTATAAAAAATATTGGGTACTTCATATACAGATTTTGACTTGTGATGTTTATGGTCTGAGAGTCTGAAGCACAGGTGTTCATTACTGTTAATGATACCTCTGTCATTCAATGACACCACTATAGGGAGACATTCCTGAGTTCCAGCTACCTCAGGACAACTCTTGCTTCTCACAATGAAGGTATCAAAATTCATTAAAACTGTGTGCAAAACTGCATCATAAAGAGCTAAATATTACCAAATGCACGAATAAGGATGATACCAAGTTCTACTCACTGAAATATCCTCAAGTACTCACTCACAAGATCTGTGAACTTAAAACAGTGGGAAGACATTTGCCTGTGTATTCAATCTGATACTCAAACTGAGAAGTAGACAGAGAGTATTGTCAGTCATCTGTCTCCTATGCACGGTTGGCTTGCAAATGAAGTAAATGTGTTCAAGTGGGTAGCAGTAATCCACAGTGAGAACAAGACTGCAGATAGTTTTTTAAAACAAAAAATGCACATGGCACAAGCAGTAAATGAATCTCCTTTGCAAAAGTGCTGTTTTTTCTACTCCAGCTAATCAGTGCTAGTGCACCTGGATCCTGAATATTTATGACAGTGACATACAACTATTAAATGTTCAGAAATAATTAGACTTTGCTGGAGCAAAGCTAATGAATTCCCCTGGAACTCTGTGGCGAAATAAACAGATGAAAAGTATTAATAAGTGTTCTGGATTCCATAAAAAAAACCAACAAACCCAAACAACCCCGCCCAACTGTTTTCTTCCAGCTTATACTTTGTACAAAAATTTGTAGTCCAAGATTTTCTGTCCTTACCACTGCAATTTCCCCATTTGCAACACTGCAAAATCCACACATTAATAAATCATGCAGTTTCATTTTACCTTTGCCTGCACCTACAGCAGGATGGAGAATACCAGCTTTAATGGAGGAAAACAAGAACAGGAACACTATATAATTAGATACAACACCAAAGGAAACATACATACATAATTTCACTATAAAAAGCATGCAGACTAGTTAAAAGGTATTAATTAAAATAAATTAGAAACAATCCACTTATGCTGAACCCTGACAGACTACAACAAGACAAAATTAAGGTACATGCATTTAAAAAAAAAATTCTCATGCTTGTTAGGGTGCAAGGTTTAAAATAAATGCAGTTCATATGCAAACTTAATACCCTGACAGAGAAATTACATTGAATAGCAACTCATCTATGGCAATCCAATAAACCATCATTTTACTGAGCATAAAAGTATGTGAAAACATGGTACCAAATTATTAACATTAAGATGATCAAAATCTTAAAAAAATTTCCAAATTTCCTGTTGGCTTTAAATTATTCTTATTTTGTTAAGCATCCGTATTTAATTTAAAAAAAATTAAAAAAAATAATAAAAAAATAATAATAATAATTTAAAAAAAAAAAAACCACAACAACAACACTTTAACAAAGCTCTAGAATGGCTACAATATAAAAATCAATGGTGACAGGATTTAACAATATACTTGGTGGTTTTTAAATACTATACACTTAATTGGGGCCATAGATGACAAATTTATTTCAAGTGCTTTACAGTTTTTTGCCAGTTCTGTGAAAGCAATTTAGATTTCACAGAAGCTGTTGCATACTACAAAAAAGAAATAAATTCCTCTAATCACAAACCTGCATCATTCCATGATCATTCCATTTTCTCTGTGACCAAAGCTGGTCAATGATACAGAACAGGCAAATAGACAAAGACCACTACAAACATAAGTTACATGAAACTTGAAGCCCAGAAAGGCCAATGTCTGTCTTAGAGCTTGTGAGTTGATATTAAAAGAAGAGGCTTTATACCTCTTCGGGGATTCCCACTACAGCAGAAAACCTTTACTTGTATTTTCTTTAGAAATATTTAAAATACTTTATTAGTGTACTACACAGTTAAGAAAGCTCTAGAAAAAAAATCACTTGGCCCTATTTCCTTAGTGGAAGGAAGCAACAGCAATATTTAGATACAGATGTTTAATACAATCTGTAGTGGCTTTTAAACTCAATGGACTTTCCTTATACATACCCATCTTACCTTCATCCATAATTGTTACTGCTTCCTCAGTTATCTGACTTCCTGATCCAACTGAAGTTTGTGCGTTGAAGTAAAACTTGTATCGGGTGCTGTAATTTAAATTTTTTAATATCAAGCTGCTCTCGTTGGCAGGAATTCTTATCTCTACCAAGGGACCCAATTCATGTGTGTTGTTGACTGTTGTTACAAAAATAAAAAAAAATAAAAAAAAAATTAGGAAACTTGCATATACTCCTTGTGTTTAAAAAGGGGTTTTTTTGTTTGTATGTATTTTTTTCTTGTCTGCTGCATCTACACTTTCAAAAGAAAGTCACCTTTGTGTAAAGGTTCCAAAACCAAACTGGAGAGATAGGAAACACCAGCAAGTTTTTTAAGATCAAGTTTCATTCTTACAAATCTCTGAATCCAAGGCAAATTAGTTCAAGTCAAGTCATCTGAATTTATGCAGAATTGAAGCCCTGACCATTGAAAAATTCTGAAACTCTAAGTTCAGTATGCTGAGGAAAAGAAAACTTTGAAGCTACTTATAGCTAATGCCAAAGAACAGTGGAATTTGGTAAGTGGAAGAAAGTAAACTTCCTTTATCTGTTCCATGCATATGTGTCATCTTGTTTTACTAAAGTTCTTCTCAGCCTTCTGATATTTACATTTTTGTGGTGGAGTTTCTCACACACTTTTCATGTAAATAATGATTGGTTTGCATTCCTTTCTGGAGGAGGAGAGAATTGATGGACTGTTGGGTTGACCAGTGTGGTTGGAGAGGACAATTTCCTTCCTCCAATCCATGGTCACTGTTGGAATTCTATAAATGTCGAGGTCTGTAAATAAACTGTCCCTTTTTTGCCTTGGACACCTCAGCGTGTGAGTGTCGTTCATTCGTGTTGTATTGTGACACTTATGAAGCTCTTTCCTTTCCAGTGTCACTGCTGAGAAATTTCTTGGCTAAGTAAGCAGCTGGGATCCAAAAGAAGTGATTTTATAGCTCTGTAAATGGCACATTTATAAGTTTTTCTTTTAAAGATTATAATACCATGAAAGCAGACAGCAATATAATTGGACATACTTTGATTTTCTTCTAATGACATTTTCTGTCCATTTAGAAAATAGAATTTTTAAGTAGTAGTATCTTGCATCTAACTTGGACACCACTTACATGTAGGACCTCATCTCCATTTTTTCTGTGAATTATGGTTGGAAGTAATGAAAGCAATAAAAATGTTAACCTTGTACTACAGCAAGGAAAGTTTTCCAAGTACAGTCATTTATATTATTAAAATATATCACTCTTTTTCAAACTTGATACTTACAATGCAATCATATCTTTTCTACATTATAAATTTAACGTAGTTTTTTCTTCATAAATGGATTATATTATTTGGTAGATACATTGCCTAAGTTACAGTTGTATCACAGAAGCAAAGAACGGTTCGGGTTGAAAGACCAAAAGTCCAAACCCCAAAATATATTCATATTTAAACTTACTTGGCTGAAACCTCAGTGTGTATGATGTCAAAATACCATTTGGATGGGTGGGTGAACCCCACTCCAGAGTCAGAGAGTCCAACGTGGGGTTAGTAATCTTCAGAAAGGAGGGTGAGCCAGGAACTTTAAAAAAAAACCACAGAGTAAATACAAAGTAGATTAACTTAAAACAGGTAATAAATTATTAATTCTTAAGAATGTCACTGTATTGAGACAGATTATTATTTTATGAAATCCAGGTAAACCCTATTTAAGTTTAATATCTAGGTTGTTCATTTCATACCTCCTTCAGGGGTCTTAAATACTTTGTCTGGGCTTGCTGGGCCTTCTCCTTTACCGTTAACAACTCTAACATTCAGCTTGTAAGAACTATAGGGCTCCAGCCCTGGTAACATTCCAAAAGTCTTGTTTCCCCTGAAAGTCAAGATCTTTTTTTCTACATGTCGTCTACTCCTTCTGGATAGACTCTGCACTTTCCAGTAGTAAACCTAAAGACAGAAAAAAAAAAAATATATCTACAGTGAGTGCTTAGCTCTTCTGATTTTCTAAACTGAGCTTTTCCATGAGTGTCCATGAACTATAGGTAGAAAAAACTGCAATTTTAATAAGTTCAGGTTAGACACAACGTAGAGCTTTCCTGCTCCAGAAACAGACCTTGTCCAGAAACAGTCTACACAATTGGGTGCAGACTACCACCTGCCAGTTCTGCTAATGCTCAAACCCAGTTTGATACAAGTTCTGGTTGGGAACTGCATTGGTCTGTGATCATTCTCCTGTTATCAAGTCTATCTGAGAGGCAGAAGTTATCCATTCTTTCAGTAAGATGTCTACAGGCCTTCCAAAGCAGATTTGGACTTTGCTTCCTTGTTAGACCACATCCCTGACCATGCTATTCTTTGATCTCATATTACCTTTGAATAGGGAAGAAATCAAAAGATTTGACTGGGGTAGAAAAATACAAGTTCTGAAATGACTCTAAGGTTACAGTATTGGAATGATCTCCACCCAGGGATGGGAAGACTATTCCTCCAATTATGTGACAATTTGATCAGATGAGAAAGTTGATTCTGATGTCCATTGAGCTGAGTTTTTAAGAAACTACATATGAGCCTCAGAGGTACCTTCCCTGCACTCTCTTTACTACACAGTCTCTCTACCACGATAACTTGAAAGATATTAATAGTTGCCCCTCCAAAAGAATTGTGTTACTCCAAGGATTGTCACCTTCAGATACATAATTGTTTATATTTCACAGCATCGTTTTCATGCACATATGATCACAAGCTAAAGATGATTAAGAAATCTAAATGAATAAAAAAATCTGTTCCTATTCAGGCCAACTGCAAAACAACTCTTTAATTAAGGAAGCTGGGATTTCACATAGGAATTCAAAAAAAGGGGCTGTTAAGACTTGCAAAGCCCAGCTAGATAGCTACAAAGCAATATTACACCAGCTTTGAACATACCATTTCACTCCAATCACTTTTAAATGCCACTGTGTTTTACATGGTTTGAGTTAATGTTTTTCAGTACCACCAGCTGTCATCCTATAGCTCTCATCCTATCAGCCAGTGTAGAAAATCATTTACAAGCTAACAAAACTTGAAGTGTTAGAAACTTGTACGCTATAGTAAATGAGAGTGCATCACATTTTTCTTAATTTGTTCCCAAGTCTGAAAAGCTTTATAGTACCACAGTATATTGAGTAATAGCTAGATTAATACAAGAGCAAAATATGAATTATGTGCTGTATGTAGACTGCTGCTTAGTTATATGTCTTCCTGCTTTGTTCAGACATTTGCCTTCAAGATGTGACTCTTTAGACTCTCTCTTAGTTCTCTTTTTATTAAGAAATCTGTCCCCAGTGCAACACTGTATGTTGGGCTTCTGACAGAAATAATTCTATTAATTAGGAAAGCCTGAGTGTGCTAGTAGGATTTTCCTCCTGTATTTATAAAGAGCTCGTCATGTGCTCTCTAAGCTACACAATGATGAAGATACTTCATCCATGAAAAGCTTTCAGTTTGTATTGAGAGAAAGATTTATAATAATAGCTATCCACCAGGTCTTATGATTTCTCATACCTTGTCTAGTTTTTAACCTATTTTAGCTTGATTTAGCTGTATTTGCAAAAATCATTTAGGATATTCTTGCTGCAACTTATTCAAGGATATATTGTCACATTTGTCCTAGCCAGAACAGCAAAACTCATCAGAGGTCAGGCCTGTTGTAAATCCTGTGGTTGTGAACTTGTTTTATTTATTATTATCAAGTAATTTATTTGAGCTTCAGTTTTGCTTAGCTTTGTGTTATTGTATGTCACTCCTCCTCACAGAAAAATAAATTATACCTTATATAGAGAAAGCATAACAAATTAAATACAAATAGTCATGACATCACTAACCCCCTAGATCATGTAGAAAGGAAAGTGATCCCTTTAGTGATTACAGGACAGAAGAAAACCCTCAGACACTGAAAGCTGGAGGAAAAAAGAAATGTCCATCTAAACTTTGGATGATGACAATTCACTGTAACCACGCTGTTGAACTTAACACCTGATATATAGGCAGAAATGTCTCTATGGATTTTGGTTTTGGTATTGTTATAGATCTTTAAGAGAAATTTAGTGATTTGGGTTATGAGCTTTAGCGCTGCTGTAACTTGATTAATAATTTCCACTAATTTCACTAGATTCTAACTCTAATCCTCACATAACACACATTTTCTTTTGATTGTCCATTTGTGTGTGAAATACCAGGTTGATGTAAAGCTGTCATCTAATAGATAAACATTTAGGAGACTAGTGAAGTCCTGTTTCTCAGCTGAGTTTAGTGAGTTAGTGTGGCAAATCACCACACAAACTACAAACATTCACACTATGTCATACAGAACTAGTTTAAGTCTCTGTGGATGGTGGTGTTTTCTGCCAGGAAAGAGATACCCACATACAAGGAACTCACATTCATGTGGTAACCAGCTATAGAGTACTGAAGTTCAGTTGCAATGTTTTTGGCTGCTCCAGCTTATAAGTATGGTGTGTATTTATTCTCCTCCAAATACTCTTTACTGCTTTAATTTTTCAAATATTTCTTTTACCTCCTTTCACTTAAACAGAAGTAGTTCAAATTAGTCTGTCTTACAAAACAATCTAGTTTGGGCTAAGTAATCTGTTTTGTTGGAATATACTTATGAGGATACTCACAGAAGAGCAAAGAAGGAATTACTTTGATTTTCTTCTGTTGTTACATAGGGTGTCAGTATACCCTCACTGAAACAACTTTTCCCTATCCCTCAGGGACACCAGTTTCAAATCTTTAAATCCTTCTGTCTCCCCTTCTCTATTAATTGCAGTCTTTTTTCTCCACACAGTCTTTTCAGTTATGACCAAAGGCAGCCCACTACCTTACAATAAGCTTCCTTCAATTATACAGGCACCCTGAATCCTCTGCCATTTCATAGGTCCTTAAGTTGAGCTTTTACACTGAGCTTTTTCCTGGCCTCCAAAAAGACATAGAACCCAGCATATGCTAGCAAATGTCCAGTTACTCTGAATTAAAGATGTGATTAATCATATTGAAGCAGAAAATGAGTAACCTTAGCATTAGACCTAGAAGAGAGTCCTACATAAAATACTTCTTTACATCTTCTAAATTACTTTGGAAAAAGATCTGTAAAACTGTTACCATTTTTAAATCTGTTTAACATGTGCAAGCTTAACTGCAAACACATGCCATTTTTCTTCAAAGACAATGTCACAGTAAGCTGGTGCTACAAGGTTGGAACATTGCTGAACTCTGTGTGAATTGCATCAAAGCTGCTGCTCCTGTCAGCAGAACTTGGGAGCTCCCTGAAAAGCACGAGTCCTCTTACATGCCAGTTACTTCAATCTGGATACAATCTCGTATAGGAAGATTGATCTATTTTAATAAACAAGGAAGAGAATGCTTTTGGCTGTACTTACTTTGTAGCCTTGAAGGTGTCCTCGGACAGATTTTAGTGGAACTGGGTCCCAGTGCACCTTTGCTAATGTGCTGTTAATAACATGAACCTGCACATTGCCTGGAGCAACCATTGGCACTGTGTGGAAAGGATGCAACAAGCACCTTGTTAGAATTAGAAACCTCACAAACATAGTTTTTTAGAATGAGTCTTTGCATTGTACTCATGGAACAGGTTAAAATGTTCCTATGTTTTCAGGATTGATACTGCAGAGTATTATGAAGCCTTACTATCTCTGAATTGCTTCCTTTTAATTAAAAAAATAACTACTATCCCCCTTATCAATATTTCAATTTTTTAAATACGCATTTAGGTTACACATTTCGTTCCTTTTAATTAGGATAACTGAGTCAAATTACAAAACTTACAGTCTTCCCCTGAATGTCCAATCACCTCTGATGGCTCTGGTGCATACCCCAAGTCATTTAAAGCTTGCACTTTAATTTCATATGGAACAAAAGTTGGTGTACCAGACACAATATATTTAGATACATTTGCAACTATAACAGATGTCCATTCATCATCAACATCTTTCTGGCGCCAGCTGACTTTGTACTGAAGCCCTGGTCCGTTAGACTGAAAACCTTTTAAAGGCTGAAATGAAAAGAAATATTTTTTAAACATTCTGAAGCATCAGAAAAATCTTAACTTAGAAGGAAATGCATTGATTTTTTTATAGAATGTCACTGAAATTTTACCACTGTACTCTGCAACAGAGAAGCACTGCTGAAAGTTATGCAATTTAGCTTTTACAGGAGGTCACTTTAGTTGCTTTTTGCCTTTTGGTAAAAAGCACGTTGAATGATCTTGGTGGCTAACTCTTACACAAACAACACATTGTGATTTCTGTATATTTATTTTGTTTTCAAATATTTCTTAAGAAGTGCAAGAGAGAAAACCAGACTTGCACCAACTCCCTGTAAAGAGTGTACCCTAGGCAATATTTCTTGCCTGGGAGGGCAAATTGGTTTTACATGGCTCTCCTTGAGCTCCTGCCATGATGCTAAGGGCATGATAGAGAAAACTTCAACAGAATTTTCTAGTGGGAAAATACACAGTGATCAGTTTATCACAAAAGATGACAGTAAAAGTAGCATTCACATTAGAATTCACTCTAAAATTAGACTCTACTTGAAATAAATCTCCGTTTATATTTTGAAGTTTTCCTAAACTGGCAGCAAAACATCCTGTATTACCTAATTATTGGCTTATCTTGAGAAATCACTCAAGGAAACATACCCGACTCCCCCCCCCAACTTATTTTCATATTATTTTAAAAAAAATCCATTGTTTCATGAAAATGAAGATGGGTCTGAAGATGAAGTCTGAACTTGGCACTTTTTCACGAACATTTTAAAGAAGCAATTGAGTATTCTCATCATTGGTTCTCAAAAAAAAAAACCAACAAAAGCTACTCACAAACCTGAAAACAAATGAAACCTTGAAAAAAGACCCATCTTACCTCCCACGTTATTACCAAATTATCAGGTTCTGAGCCTATCCCCTGTACATTAGCAGGATTTTCATCAGGGCCTAAAAATAAAATAATTACACGTGAACAAGAATGGCTGCTATGGGATTCCGAGCAAATTCAATGCTCTTCATAGCAGGAATCAATCACTGGTAAGTGGGAATAATTATTTACTTGCAGATTTTGTCAGGTACTGCTCAGATGGTTCACTTGGCTGGCTTCTGCCAATCTTATTGACAGCTATCACACGGAAGGAGTAGTTGACATATGGAGACAACTTCAACTGCACCGTTGTCTGAGTGCCAGGGACTTCCGTCTGGTGGTGCCACACTCCTGGTTCATGCAGCGCATCCTCGTACTCAATTACAAAGTCTGCAAGCAGGAATTGAATCCAACTTTATGTCACAACTTGAAACAGCTTCTCAGACAAGTATAGGCACTTCTGAACGAGCTAGCCAGAAGGGATTGCTCCAACCAATGCTTGCAAAAATCATGGAACTTGACATGTAAATACATAAGCCATAATACAAATTTATAATGTGGATATCAAAAGTAGAAATACAGGTGAAATGTAATAAATAAACCCTTACATTTATCCTTTGCTACTGTCACCAATACAGCCATCTCTCAGGTAACACATTACTACAAGAGCTCTCTCTCAGGTACTGGATTTAATTTAATGGCAACCCTTGAACTGTCACAGCGAGGAAGTGGAGTTTGACTGCCAAATACATTGTTCTTAGCTTATCAAGCAGACAGCATGCAATACCTGCACAAACTTAAAACTCCCTGAATATTCCATTTCCCCGGTGAAACTGGCATAATGAAAATCTATTCAAAGTCAAGAACCTATACTTGAGGAAGGTTTTTGAGAGCACTTTTCATTATCTTCAAATTAAATCAGGGAATGTATGTTCAGAAACTAAATTTCTTGAGAGTTCTCTGTGTGAACATAATGATTATTACTGTTAAGACCCTACAAAATATATAACCTCAGGGATAAATAGGTTTGTAGAATTCCAAAAAGAAAATCATAATCATTCTGTAAGTCAAAAGGACATTTTTTTACAGGTGTGAAACAGCCAAAAAACCTTGCTGTAAGAGATGAGATATGAATTCTGAAAGAATTAGGAGGAATTTTTGGGACACCATAATTAAATGGGAAAAGAATGTACAGTCTGAGTACATTCCATGGAACCTTGAGCATCAAATATTTGTGTGCTGCGTAACAAGAATTTTCCTCTATCTCATGTATAGGTGGGGACAGAAAATGACTCAAGATTCATCCTGTTCACACCACTAAAAAATTCTGAGCGGCATCTAGAAATTTCTTTTAGAAGAATACTTACAGCACCACATAGAAAAATGCACAACAATTTGAGGAGCAAGATGTAAAAGAGGTAAGTAAGACTAACCATAGCCTTCTGGATTTAAGGCTAGCAGATACCATTCTGACTTAAGTAGTAAGAGAAAGAGAGAGAATTGACCCCAAATTACTGTCTGAGTTACTGCTCTTGCTGAGTGAAACAGGTCTTGGGATGGGATGTCTTCTGGATAAAAGCTTTACTGAAAAGGTGAGAATATTATATGCCAAAAAGGTTTTCACTGCTGCTTTTATCTTCCCTGGTCATTAGCCCTCTGCCTGTAACTCTAGTAGAATAATTTATAGGCAACTTCAAGGAAAAAAACCAAAAAAACAACCTATCTGAACTTTCATAGAGATTCTAGTATCTCAGTCACATTGTGCAAACAGATCACTCCTAATAAAATGCAATCCTTGAGTCTTCATCTGCACTTTGAAGTGATAGCAACAGCAAAAGAAATAGGCTCTTAGGTTCCAAATGCCTTATTTTACAGCCTTTAAGAAGACCATGCAGCAATATAAATTGTATGAAAATTAAATCCAGCATTATTTAGTTAGAAGAGTTCTGTTTCCAATATGAGAGTGCATGCAGTATCTCATTGTAGAAAAACCTACAAGAGACAACACTGCCTAGTATTAACTCTTTTGGAACAGTGTGAACTCATTGCTACAGAAAGACAACATTTGTATCTTCTGGTGTGGAAAAAAATGAGAATACTAATAAAAGTATATGTATATGAATAAACCACAATTCAACTGCTTTTTTTTTTTTTTAAATTTACATTGATCTTCTATATATTATATTTTAAGGTATAGTACTAGTTGATATACATCAGAGATGCCTGAGACTGTAAAATTTCAGAAAAATAACTTAGTGTTTCATTGAAATGCAGTCAAAATCTTTGCTGTGTTCAGAAACTTATGAAATTCTGTTTTTTACAAATCTTCCTTTCCAGATACCTGATCCTTATGGTTTGTTTTCAGTCTTGATACTGACCAGCATCAAACCCTGGAGAGCAACACCCACTAAGTCTGTCTTACTAATTAATTCCAAACATAACGTGGACACTGGTCTTGGCAACTTGTGGCAGTCATTATCTAATAATAATAATAATAATGTAAAAACACACTGCATAAATACTGAAAAAATTGAATTAAGTTGCTCATAGGGAAAAAGTAATGCCAAAAAGTCTTTCTAATCCATGATTTTTTTGAAAGCAATCATTAATATCTTTGTTCCTTATTCCTGAATTCCCCCTCTATCCTCAATATAAGCAAGACCCTTACATTATGTTTTACTGGGAAAAATAACAGTATTTAAGATCTATTTACTGTCTCAAAATGTTATTGATATTTAATTGTTTAGTTTTATGGATATGGTTTATTCTTTTAATTGTTTAGACAAGGGAAAAAAAGCCAACAGAAAAACTATCTACCTTATAATTTCATGAAGAATAAAGTTATGCACCAGTAGTGATGGATAATCACTGACAATGGTGGTACTGACCCTATTTCAAATTCATAGAATTACAAAAGAGTTAATGCAAGATGTTAGCAGCTCTCTCCTTTAGAGGCATACAAGCAATGAACAAGTCTGCTCTCTACATATTCATAAAATTGGACCTTGTCAGACAGACCTCATATTGATATGTATAACTTTTAATTATCCAGCACAAGTTTTTGAATAAAAAAGCACAGCTCTTCTGGGCAGTAAACAGGTCTTCCTGCTTGGCTATACAGTAGTTATTAAGGGTATGTTATGTAAATAAATGACAGCTGTAGAAAACTAATTTACCATTTTCCTATGCTGTATACAAAATTTATTCCAGAAATATTTGGAATTTAAGAACAGTTAGAACAACACTTTCAATGTAGTGTCGTAGATACAAACAAACATACTTGTAATGGGACTGTTGTTTTCATCTCCTGGTATCCATGAGAGTTCAATGCTTCTTTCTAGCTGACCTGTCAGTTCCAAGTCAAAGGGTGGATTTGGCCGAGCTGTAAGTCCAAGGAACACAAAGTAAGTAACCACCCCAGAATATGTAGCTTTATATTTGAAAAAAAATCCATTCATTCCAATCAAAGAATTCCACAAATACAGCAGGGCAGATCTACTCACTTATGTAAGCATGACTTAAAGACCAATAGCATGCAATTGTTACAAAACAGACAAAATGGAGAACTGATGTCACCAGGAAACTTTTGTACATTAACAAGAATTGGTATTTATTTTTATCCGAGTGCACTGTGATATAAAAAATGTGACGAGATGCAAGGAATTATGAAATGCATAGTTTATCTTTCAATGATTATGGGTGGTTATCTCTTGTAACAGACATAACTCTACAACATGGAAAATAAAGAAGCATTCACATCAAAGAAGCTTTTCTAGAACCATTACAAATATTGTTATGTGAATTCAAAACAAGTATACTTCAAATAGAAGCTAATTGCAAATTACTAAATTATTTATTTTTTGCTGTTCTTTTAAAAAGGCTCAGAAATACCATGCAAGCTGTTATTATACATCCTTATAATGCATAATGATGTAATTGTCCGTTCCAAATTCATGAAAGTAATTTATTATGATTTGTTACACAAAAATCACAATTAATAAGTAGGTTCATGTAAGAATACCTAAGCATTGTCACTGAATCTTTTTCACTGATAGGATTTACATAAAAGTACTTAAACCCCTTATACTTAACAGTGTTTTAGCCTATTATATTGCACTTGAACCCCCAAATCAAAGAAAACATGCTACCAAATTAAAGGTTCCATAATTTAAGACTGTGACTAACAGATTTTTTTTTTAGTTTTAATTTTAATTTTAAAATGTTGGTGATTTCATCAATTTTAAGTCAAACTGGTTAATATGGTCATATTTCATCTTATGAGTAGAGTAAAATGAAGACAAACTATGAAATAAGATAGAGCAGGCCTATAAAGTTGCAAAACCAATGGTGACATACAACATAATTTGGTTGGTGCAACATCTTTAATAATGAATTACCTCTCGTCAAAGAGTTGGACTTACATTTTAGATACCTCATTTATTATACAACTAATTTGTATTACAGTGTGGTCTATGAGAAAAACATTGCCATACTATACCTAATCTTAATTAAAAATAATTTATCTCTGAAAATCATTTATTCCCTTAATATAAAGCAGCCTGCACTGTAACATTCCTAAGTCCAGTACTCCAGTATTGAAGCAGTTGGCAAAACGGGATGAAACCACACAGACAAAGACACAGACACACAGAGGAAAAGGGGAAAAAATAGGCAAAAAAAATTGCAACAGGCAAATGAGAAATATATCTGCCTGATGATGTAGAAAAAGAACTTTGTTTTAGTTTACCGTAAATGATAGCTGGTGTTGGGGGAGCAGCTGAAAAGAACATTAATATAAAGGATTTAATCAGTTAGTAGCCAAAGAAACAGAATACTGCAGGTAGTTAAAGACTATAGTTATTAGAGACAAAGAAAAGTTAACTTATATAGATTAAATGGTTAATTTGAAAAAGACACGATAATTTTTCACTGAAGAGCTAGAAAAGTATTACTGAATATTTTATTCATTTTTTAAAATAAGGGTAGCTCAAGAAAATAAACAAAGTAAACAATCTTATAAAAATGCCTAAATAAGTACTAGTTATTTGGTTTAGATCATTCCTGGATAGTCATAAGATCACAGCAGAATTTTAAAACACAAACATACTTGACTGAGTCTGAGATAGAACTCATGTAAGGATCATCCAGGACATCTACTTAAAACTTTCTTATAAATTGAAGAAGGGGCAAAGTAATGTATTTGGCAAGAATCTGCAATCATAAAAACTTAACAGAGAACTAAACTAAAAATACAATCCATGAGAAGTCATACAACCAAGTATGCTCAGTCTTTCTGAAGCATAATTTAGTTGTCCGAGATTTCTGAGATAACATTCACCCAACAGAACAAAGACCTGTTGGAATGAGTCCAGAGGAAGCCTACTAAGGTGACCACAGAGCTGGAGCACCTCTGCTATGAATACAGGCTAAGACAGTTGGGGCTGTTCAGCCCAAAGAATGGAAGGCTCTGGGGACACCTTAGAGCAGCCTCCTAGCACCCAAACAGGCTACAAGAGAGCTGGAGAGGGACTTTTCACAAGGGCATGTAGTGATAAGAAAAGGGAGAATGGCTTCAGCTGAAGCAGAGTGGGTTTATGTCATGCATTAGGCAGACATTTTTTACAGGGAGGTACTGAACAGGTTGCCCAGAGAGGTTGTGTGGGAGGTATCCCTGCCCAAGGCAGGGTGGTTAGAACTAGATGGCCTTTAAGGTACCTCCCTAACCCAAACCATTCTGTGATTCTACCATGTTTTTGTTCAAATATCCTGCAAAATTTAACTTCTTGTAGTAGCTCAGATGTGGCCAAAATAAGCTATACAGCATGAATCTGTCCTGTAGCTACTCAGTCATTTAGTAAATAGCCAATCCAAATGCAAACTGTAAGGTGAGACTACACTTTTTTGAAAACTGAAACACGTTGACACATAGGTGGCATTTCCTTTATCCTGTCCTAAACCCCAAAACTGTTTGTGCTTTTCACTTTAAATCTAATGCTGTTTTCATACTTAACAGTAGAAGTTTGAGAGTATTCTTACCAACAACAGTAAGCACAGCACTTGCTGAAACACTGTCCAGAGTAGTATTAACTATGCAAGTGTATGTTCCATCATCTTTATCAGTTACATTCATAATAGTCAAGTTGTCTTTACCAACTAGAAACCTGTAAATACAATAGAGTCAGCCACTGATTTTTCAAGAACTGGCACTGTTATAAGAAACTTGCATAAAACATTATCAAATCCCATATCCTTGTACATACCCCAACAGCTATGTTTACCCAAGTTAAACTATGGGACAACATCAGTCTTTCTTCTTCTTCATTGCTCTTGACCATCTTCCCACAGTAACAGTTTATTCTAATATACTTTTCTTTCCAAATATATTCAAACAATTTTTAAATATATGTGATCTAGAGCAAAACAGTTTTCTGTAATCTGTTTGGCTTATTATGTCAATTATCTTTACCTTACAATTAATCTGTAAGGTCAGTGAGCATAGTTTATAAAAATGTTTATATCCCATTTTATTTTTAATTCTATCTTAATATTTTCATTACACTAGGTAAGTCCTTTAGTCACCAAATATTAGATAGGCATGATGTTTATCAGTCTTCTTCGGAAAATGTCAATAATTCAATATGTTCCTGTCAAAGATCAGGAAAAGGAACAGACAAAAAGACCTAGAAAATTAAAAATAAAGGAAAACTATGTGGTCCTTACCTTTCATCATCTGGTAGTTCATCATTGTCCTTCAACCACGTAACTGTTGGTAGTAAGGTAGAATCATGTTTTATTATACACTCCAAAGAAACCTGGCTATATCTCTGAACCACTTTGTATTCTGGCTGTTTAATGATCATTGTTGGATCTGAAATTTAAAATTAAAATTAGATATTCAGAAAGTCTGAAATTCTGTACTAATCAGTGATGAAAGAATGACTAATTTCTCACCTTTGATTTCCAGCTGCACCTCATTTTGTATCTTTCCTAATTCATTCCTTGCTACACACGTGTATGTACCAGCACTATTCTTCTGAGCCACCGGAATTTCCAAGGTTCCGTTATCATGGAAAACGTACTCATTTCCACGCAAGATGCTACCTTTCACTCCCTTAAACCTTTGTATAAGAAGTAATATCGTTAGCCAGCATCACAGTTAAATTCTGTATGGTTTCATTATCAATAAAATACAAATTTAGGACTGCCACATTAGAAAACAGAGATAGAAGCACTCAAAGAAATTTAAACTTGACTCTGTAGGTGTAACTTTACTGCTGGTTCATTAAGTACACACAATATTGTATTAGCAAATTGTAAACAGCATATATTTTAAAATGCACTAGTTCAAAATTGTAAATAGAGTTTAAAGAGTTTTAAAGCTTTAAGTTTCCGTAGATATAAATGGCTCATCTTCTGTAACATAAGCACAGCTCGAGCTTACCACTCAATTTCAGGCTTAGGTGACCCAAAATAAGCACAGTCTAGCAATGCCGGACTGTCTGCAATGACTTGGTACAGTTTATTAGCAGGAGTTAGAATTCTGGGTGGCTCAGCTGAAAAGACAAAGATATCTGCATCTAGTTACAAAGCTCCAAAGAGTAAATATATAGTAAAAAGCATAGTTACAAAACACAAAGACATCAAGAATGGCCTTAAGAATTACGTATAAACATTTTTCTGTGAGATTATTTCGGGTCTCAGTCTGGGTTCAGATACATTCTACTGGTACTAGCCTGAGGAAAAGTTAATGCAGGGAAATTATCTTGTGAAAAACAACTGCTTCTTGCCTATTTACAAGTAATAGTGATGGGCACCAAAGGCAATGATTTCAATTGGAAAATTTAAATCAGTATGTACTTCAAGAAGATAATCTCCTGGGTACAGGCCGAACTATCTAATTCCAAACAAACCTGCAGGCAGAAAGAAGCTAGGATGCATTTTTGGTCTAACACCTACATTTTCTTTCTTTTAAATGACAGTGTCAATCAACACATCTGCCAGTTCCTGCAGGAGAGTCACTGGAGGCCACTCTGCCTAGGATTTTGCTACTAGCTTTGTTAAATTCAGGGAGAAGAATTAGAGGGGCCACAACATTTTGTAATCAGAAACACATGCCAGGGAAGCCTTAGAGACAAATGCATAACCATGTCCCCTACAGCAAACAGCAACTTGGAGATCATCTATACCACTAATCCAAAACATCTAGACTCAATGAAACTGTATTGAAATGTACTAACTTAAGAGATACTAATTCTTGCCTTCTTTGTCAGGCTTCTGTTTGACTGAGTTACACAAACAAACAAGCAAACAAAAAAAAGAGATAAAATTTCTTCCAAGTTTTCCCAGCTTTCACATCTATCCTTCTCATTTTGGAACAGTGAAAGTGAAATTCAGGAATATCCTAGAAAAAACAAGGTATGTGTACCCTTGCTCTTTACAGGGGCCAGGAAACAGATCAATTCCCAATGAAGACCTCAAACAAGGCTCAAGCAGAGAGCCTGTGTGTTAGCAGGGGACAACTGAATACCCAAGAGAACAGAGAAATATAAAGTCTGTTTCTTACCCAGAACATTCACAAATGCATTTGCTAGCAAGTATCCATATTCATTCGAAGCGTTGCACTGATAGACGGCACTTGATCTTTCTTGCACGTGTGAGAAAATAATGGTGTCACCATCCACCCTTCTGCTAGGATCTTCTGGGGCAACTGTTGGCATAAAGAAGAAGAGTTAATGCTCCTCCTAAACTGCTACTGGATTGCACGTTTCATACTTCTGAAAAGAAGGAAGAATCTGAAAGACCAATATACCCTTTATGAGTTTTTTTTCCCCTGGGTGACTGATCGCTGGTAAAAATTTGAATTTTAATACAGTTTAAAAAGTTCTTCTAAATCTACAGGTAGTAACTCAGGATGATAGAGTTCCCATTTTTGGAGAGGTTTTTTTGTTTGTTATCCAAGGAAGTGAAGCTGAGATTGTATTTTTCATGCAATACAGAGGAAAAACACCAATATGACAAGATTCAAATACAAATACAAATCAATATCTAGAAAATAGATACAAATACAAATACAGTTAATATCTAGAAAAATACAGAAATATTTCTGAATGTCAAAAGAAAATCCTGATACAATGACATAGTCCTCTGCGACTTTAAAGTTTTGAATCAATTGTTACACCATAATTTTCCAAATACAAAAAAAAAGTCATACTCAGTTGAAAATTATCTCAGAGTAAAGAATAAGCATTCCTTCACACAAAATCAAGAAACAATCTTCACAAGAGCAGAGTTAGCAATTCAGTAGGTGGCACTCTTTCCCTTATGTAAGAATTATACAAAGCCATTTCATCAACTGTTCTGGAGGGGCCTGAGCTGTCAAACAGCTTCTGCATCACAGAAGCACCCAGGACATAACTGAAAACAAAATTCTAAGAAAATATTGTAGAAGAGTAATAGCTGTCAGTTCTGATAAAACTGGATAGCGTTAGAGAAGTATAATGAAGAAAAAACTTAGCTTGCAGCACCACACTGCATAAAAATGCACAATCTATAGGTTAATATTTTATGAACATACTAAATAAGACCAGATATATTATTATTGTCTTAAAAAGCACATGTATTATTAATAATGAAAATTAATGGTAAAATTACTGATCTACTAATATGAAAAATGGATGTATTTATACATAAATAAACGCATCCTAGTTTGGCTGCATCATCAAAATTGGCTCCCTTATTGAAGCTTGAAAAAGTATATTTGTGGAGCACATTCTCATACAAGGAAATTCTTAATTGAACTCACAAAAAAGATCAATCAACTAAATTAACATCAATTTTCTGTGACAGGAACCTTTTGATTCAGACAATGCCTTAGTTCTCATCTATAAAGAAAATGGAGACATTTCTCCTGTATTTTGTTAAAGTATCTATTACTGAATTCTCTCCAAAAGTAACCAGATGAAGAAGACCACAGTTCTGTGCTTCTGCTTAAGAGTATTTCCAGCTTGGATGAAATCTAAGGCCATTTTTATGTAAACACCTCGATTTCCAAACAGCTGCCTCAAAAATAGATTTCAATTTCTGTTTTTTCTGTCTTCCATCACTCTGAGTTCAAATCAACATCACAAATTCAAAAATTGCAGGAAGGAAGAAAAACGTACTACTGAGATTTTAAATGCTTATTCTCTGGACTTCTGGATTGCTGGCATGTATTTTTCTCTCTTTTGCCTTACTTTCTATTGTGTTCTATGTTTCACATTGCTTCCCTTTCTATGTAAATGCCATTTTCATTAAAAGATTCACGGGCTGAAAATAGCCGGAGCAGGTGAGTAGCCCAGCAGGCAGGCCAGTCAGCTGCGGGAAGCGGTCTGTTTCTGCATACAAATCACAGTTAAATAGAAGGCAGGCACAACTGCTCTCCCACGGGGAAGGAGACCTGCCCACAGCCATTCCAAGCAGGGCTGCCTCCAGCCCTGAGCTGTGGGCTTCCCTCCACTCATGCCCTCTGAATCCTGCAGCACTTTCTGCACCCAGGCAGGTCTTCAGTGGGTGCACAGACCCTTGCACACTCCAACACATCATCCCTAACGGGATGGTGGTAGGGCCCCTCCTAGGAGGTGGAAGCCATTAGTTCAATCCTCTATGACTGAAGGAACTGCATTCTGAAAGAATGATCTAACCACTAAATTACAGTATAAAAAGAGGGGCAGCATCTGCCCTTCCCACTGCTGTACTGAAGGAAAAAAGGAGATATCTCCTTTCAGCTATCTGAAGGAAAGGAGGTAGGTGGCTGTTCTCTGAAAAGGGCTTCAAGCTGAGGTCCCAAGAGAAGAGAAGACAGCAGTGTCAGGTTAGCTGGTGCTTTCTGTTAACTGGTCTAGCCACGTGGATACTGAAGGACACTGATTCAAAAGCTCCCTGTTAAAACTGGCATCTATTCAACTGTTGAATACAGCTTCTTTAATGGTTTGAAACACCCACTGCTGCACTCACACAGAAACATTGAGCTTGGAAGGGACTTTTGGAGGTCATCTGGTCCAACCCCCTGCTCAAGCAGGGCCACTTGGATCCAGTTATACAGAACTGTGTCTGGATGGGGGAAGGATCACCTTCCTCTACCTGCTGGCTATACTTTTGTCTCATGCAGACCAGGATAAAGTTAGCCTCTTTGCCACAAGGGCACATTGCTGGCTCATGGTCAACTCGGTGTCCACCAGGATGCCCAAGTCCTGCCACTAAGCCACTATCCATCTGGATGGCCCACAGCATGTACTGGGACTAAGGCTGTTCCTCCCCAGGTGCAGGACTTTGTTCCACTGATCACCCTCTCTGGGTTTGGCCATTCAGCGATTTTTCTGTCCACCCTCTGTCTCATCAACAGCTTGTCCATGAGGATCTAATGGGAGACAGTGTCCAAGGCCTCACTGCTGTCCAGGCAGACATTATCCACTACTCTTGCTCTCATCTATCTGGCCAGTCATTTTTTTCATCACAGAAATGTATCAAGTTGATCACCCCTTGGTGAAGCCATGAAAACTACTCCTAAACTTTTGCTTGTCCTTAATGTGCCTTGAAATGGTTTCTAGAATCAGCTGCTCCATCACCTTCACAGGGATAAAGGTGAGGGTGAAAAGCTTGGAGTTCCTTTCTTTGTTTGTTTGTTTTTGGTTTGGTAGTGTGGGGGTTTTTCTGTGTGGGTTTTTTTGTTTGGTTGGTTGGTTGGTTGTCTTTTTGGGTTTTTTTGTGTGTGTGTGTGGTTTTTTTTGTTTTGTTTGGTTTGTTTGTTTGTTTGTTTTTTTCTGGGGAAAAGGAGTAATGGCAGGGCCACTCAAGCACTGCTTGTTTGTGTTTATGAATATTCTGGTCACATTACACGATAGTTGCATGTGAAGGAGAAAATGCTTGTTTCACATCAGACAAAGCTGAATTTGGCACTGATAGCCAAAATAGCAAAAACCTATGAAATTCTTAAAATGGGCTTGTACAAACAGGATAATGAATTATGAGAATTTGCTATAGGAGTTCTGCTGCTGTAACAAGACAGGTGAACATGTGCCAACTGCCAACATTTGCTCCCAGTAACATGGAATCTCAGCTTACGAATGTGTTTCAGTCCTTTCTGAACAAAGACCTGGTTTCACCCAATTTTTTCATCACATTGTACAATGATACAGCTTCTTGACTCTAGCCATGCTCAGCATATTCCTATGCAGAGAAGGCAGGACCTCCATCAGATACTTTTGTCATAGTTAAAGATCAGCACCCTGAATAACTTCTGTTCATTTGAATGCATACTTTCTTCTGTTTCATAAACTTCTGACAGCCTAAGCAATTAGTTTTGCTAGTATGTTTAAACAACCACTAAGGCACCATTATTACTTTTTTTCTTGAAAAAAACCCCAATAATGTACTCTCTGAAGAGAAGCAGTTAAAAAACACCGTTAGGCTTAAAACTGGAAGGGAAAAATCTGGATTAAAAAACCATGGATAACTGAAATGTTAAATAATGTCCTCTTCTTTTTCTTACCAATCTCACTTACTCCTCAGAGTATTACCTTCCTTTGATAACCGAAATCCACTTTTTCCTGAGTTTCTGGTTCTGACAGTTCTATTGTTTCTAAAGGCTCAGGATTACCCGCACTAACCCTAACCATCCTTTGACTATTTTGTGCAGAATTGAAAAAAACAGATTGTCAAAGGTTTTTCCATCTGCTGAAGTTCTTAGACCAGATGCAAAGTTCCAACACAATGACAGCAGAAGCACTGGATAAAGATCTTCCCAAGCAGTCTTCTCTGCAAGACTGAAATACTGGGAGCATGAGGGTCCAGCAAAATTCTACCCATCCTCCCATGGCTGCAGGAACAGCTTGTGGTATGTACTCTCAGGGAAAATGATGGATGATGAATCTCTCAGCAGGGATTATCAAGGCCTTTCATGAAGGAAATCTAAGGGCTAATGTTTCTCCCTTAAATTCAGGATGAGTACTAGTGGAGACTAACTCAAACCTAGAGATTCAATGAGAAATGTGATATAACAAGAGGAGAACGTGTTGAAAGAAGATAAACAGCACCTTTGCACTACTTTGTATAAATCTAAGTGTCTATATCTAGTATTTAATAGCTCATCATGAACTATAAACCACTGGACCAAAAAACTCAGTCTTTGCACACTATTTGCAATGCCTTTCTGAAGTCCAATTACAAAAGTGTTTCCCCTTCCCAATTAATCTGGGTTGTTACTTTCATAAAAGTTGAGATACTTCATGCATGGCTTCCCTTTTGTAAAACCATGCTGAATATCTAAGCAGTAAGACACAATGGATTATGCAGTGATATAAATAATGCAGATCTTGAGTGTTAATTGAAGCACAAGGCAACACAGAGTCATGGCCTGAACTTTCAATTGCTGCTTGCCAAAGTAATTCTAATTGACCTTAACGGGACTGGGCATGTGAGTTCAACGTACTCTTCCTGTGAGTAAACATTAGGAGGTTAGGTTAGGTCCTTATCATTCCAACATCTCTAAAGCAGCTTTTTCTTTTAGAAATACTGGTGCTTTCAGCATGACTGTTGAAAATTAAGTAAAATATTTCAGGGAAACCTAAATTCTTGATTAAAAAAATTTTTTCACTCAGATTAGTATGATATGGAACAAAATTCACACCATTGCAATTTCAGTTTATAGTAACTAACACACAATTACATTTTTCTCTACTTTTTTTTTTTTTTTTCCTTTTCCCTGTAGATATTTAAACCCCAGCCTTTGACTGAGATATGGACGAATGGTTCTTTCTTCAACATTCCCCCTTCCTTGTCTGCCTCTATTATGAAAAAACAAAACCGGAAGAATTAAGTATCTCCCAGTTGTGCTTTCCAACAGAAAATTAAAGTATTGCAAACAGATTACTAGGCCACAAGAGGCACATTGTGGGATATATGATGACAGCAGCACTTTGAAATTCAAATGTAGCTCTTTTTCTTTGAAATCCTGCCATGGGTGTAGCTCTCTCAGCACTGCCCTGAAGCTGAAACAGCTGCTTTAGTTTCCTTTTACAGTGATTTCCTAATCATTCAGTTGGAAGATGAGGGCCTCAATTCTATAATTTAGTAACAAGTGAACAAAAAGGCACACTGTACTTGGTAATTTCCAGAACAGCTTTTGATAACTCAGAATAATAAAAAATCACAAGAATCTTAAGAACTGCACTTTCTGTGATCACGATGCTTCTCATAGATGCCCTGACAGATGCAGTGTACTGGAGCATCCAATCAACTTGCACTTAAATATTTAATGTGGATAAGACTTCAGCTTTTCCAAGCAGTGAAAGTGACCTTTAATATAAGGCTGAGCTACCCACTTACTTATTTCCTGTCCTCTTTTCTTTTATTTTCCCTACTGAGTTTGAGTGGATAATTTAATTAAAGTCTTGCAATTTTTACAGAATTCCCCTCAACGAGACTTTGTGTACTGATTCCTCAAGGCCAGTCCAATATATGCTGCCCTTGTATTTGGGAAATTTGGTGGCACCCTGGAGCTGCTTCTGAAAGCTCTGTTTCTTAATGTGTTACTGTTACTGTGAAAGAATGCAGAACACATCACTGCTTTTCTGGAAAACGCACTTGTCGGTCATTTGAGCAGTTCATCCTACAGCTTTGAGAAGGAAGACGAGCAAGGCAAAGCTGACTCTCATAGCCAGGTGAAAAAGGTTTTACTAGTCAGGAGGCCTGAAATACTAGATAAACTGCAAGAACTGCAGGATAAAAATCCCCTCCGAACAAATAAGCAAAAAGTGAATGGTGAGTATACAGAAAACAACAAAGGAAGATGAGACCACCAAAAACCCAGAATGGGAAGTGAAGGACAGGTACCAAACTCTGATGATAACAAATGCATTATGACAAATTTCTTTATAAATATATACTATACAAAATTACATTGATATTTTCTTGTTTTCCTGTCTTACCATTGTTTGCTGAGATGATTAATGTCAATTTACGTATCTTATTTACCAATGGAAACTTCTCATTTAAAATCTCAGGTTGTAGTTCTCACCTTCCATTTAATCACAATTCCTGAAACAGGTTATTTGCTAAATATTTCTATTTGTTTCAATATATAGCCTTATTTTGCCCCCCAAAGTTGCATTTTTCCCTACAAATAAGTTTAATCTCTTTTGTATACCAAATACTTCAAATATATCTAATGAAGGTTCTCATTTACCTCTTGCTATTACCTAGATTCTGACCGTAGACAATCGTTCTCCACACCCCAAACTGGGTGAATTATATTTCATCAACAGACTTAAACCAACTCTTAAACTTCTGAAAGTGACAGAAGGGACACTGTCATACTTTAAGCAGATCAGTATTTTAGAGTACATTATCTCTCATGAGCCAACAGGTGAGACTGTATGTTTTTTTATTATAGTTTTGAAAAAGAGGAAGGATAAAGGTAGAAGAACCGTGTGACTTTATAGTACAGGTTATGCTCAGTGCACACCCAGCTGACAACACACTGCAGTGTCCTCCAGCAAGTTCTTTCCAAGGCAAGTTGTACTATATATAGCAGCTTTTGTCTGTCATACAGCATTGCCAGTGTAACACTGCAGCAATTAAGTGGCTCAATCACCAGTTCAGGGCTGCTTTTCTTACCCATGCACACAGAAACAGCTGTTCCACTGCCTTAGGGGTTCCTTTTCTTTGACACCTACTTGGCGCAAACTGTTTGCCAGGTAGCTGCTGACACATTCAGACAGTTTTGCTGCTGCAGCTTCTTAGAGCAGAAGCCTGGAAGGCTCAAACCTACACTAAGCTGCAAATCCTGCAGTGTACTGCAAATCCTACAAATGCTCTGTATATCCACACATGTGAGGACTTCGCTTTTTATGCCACATTTAGGATTCTTAGGCAACATTGCAGTTGCAGTGGGGCAGCAAAGGAGAGATCTAGCAGACATGACTGCCACAGAAACACAGGGGTAACAATGACATCCCAGCAACGGCCCTGTGAGAGGGACCATCCAATCCCCACAAAGATACTGCCAACAGAATGCCAGAGAGAGAACCAGGAGCATGACTACATATTTTAGTTCAAGCATGACTACATATTTTAGTTCTCTCAAACATATTAGAGGCACATTTTGTTGTTCAGCTTTTATGAATCACAGTATTTTATCACATCTTTTAGGATTTAGCATTACCTGTCAGGCAAAAACTACACAAATACAGGCTCTTCACATCTATTTAATAAAAACCACCCTGAGACTCCTCGTATTTTCTTACTCATGCTCCTGCAAGGTAATTAAGAATCTTACTTGCTATGGGAACACCATTTGCTAACCAGCTTATACTAGGCTTTGGGTTGCCATTAGCTCTGCAGATCAATGTTCCATCCTCTCCAGGAGATAAGACCAAGTTTCTGGGTGCTGTTATCCAGTATGGAGCAGCTGGGTTTAAGAAAAGAAAGACAGAAATTATTTTCCAAAATTATATACAGAAAACCATAACACATGGTAATCAGAAGATAATTCAAACAAGGCATGTGTAGATATAGACTTACAGCTATACTGTTACTTTATATTTACATAGATATATATATGTGATACTCAATTAAGTAGTAGATCACACATTGGGTGAACTGACCCTCTGGCCACCCACTGCATTAAAATTCTGAGATAAACAAGAGGATCTTTGTTTCATTTAGGGTTGTCTGTTTTGAATCTAATTTGCCTTTCCTAAAGCAAGCAAAATTTATCCAAGTATGGAATTTGCAGGCACTACAGTGGTCTTTTGATTAATTTCAGAGATATCCATTCTCTTAGCAGCTTGGCTATTAGGAATGAATTTAGGTTTGATTACACAAAAAGATTTCATGAAAAGGGTGAATTTTTAAAATGGCAAAATCCTTGGTCTCACTCAATTTAAAGGATGATTGCAGTGGGGCCAGATGTTTACCTGAGACAGATGAAAACACAGAGATCAAAATGGGTGAAACACTGTCCTTACTAGAAGATATTCTATTTCTCCATCCTTTTTTACAATAAATAACCACAAATGGCATATATTATCACATCTTGCAATTAATTTTCAGATTTTGGATTGATGGACAGATGCAAACAGAAAACTAAACTTCTGTTCTTAGAAAGAAGATTAAATGTGATCATAAAAAGATGCTGATCTACAACAAAATAAATTACTATTTAGCATGCAAAGTAAGCAATACAGCTGATGATTTCAATGACTAATTAACTGTCATTACAGTTTTTTGTTTCATGGTATTCACAGCATACTTACAATTCCTATTTAGACAAACATGTTGGCAATGTTTTTAGAACTATAAGGCATCATGTTGGGTAGAAAACACGAAGAAGATAGGAACCCAGAAATATCAGTAAAAGAGAAAAGGGAAGAAAAACATAAGACTGTAAGATAGTAAAATAGAGGAAAGAAATAATCTGGGCTATATGAATGGAGAGAAACAAAATGGAGAAAATGAGGATGAGATGAGAAGAGAGATGAGGAAGATAGAGAAACAAGAGAAAGACACGGTCTAATGACAGATAATCAAAGGATCTAAAATAAATGCAGTACTTGCAAACTAAGGCATTATCTTACTACTGTTACAGTAAAAGACCAGTTTAGCCTGGTGCTTTACAAAGTAACATTAAAAGATGAAAAAAAATATTATAGATAGTAAAGCCCTTCCAGTGTTAGAATTCAGACAGTTGAATGTTTCCTCAGGGTGATTTTTAACTATTATCACTCATCCTTTTAGCTACACTTCCTCCTAGAAAGCCTGCTTCAATCCTACATTCTGGACCCTTGACAACATTACATTAAGGATAATTTTATTATTACCTTTCACAGTTACTGAAATGACATGATGAACTGAACCTAATGTATTTCTTGCTATACATTTGTAGTTCCCAGAGTCAGCTTCTGAAACATCTATAATCTTGAGAGTTTTCTTAAAGTTTTCAAAAAATGTTCTGTTGGCTGGCAGTTCCCCACCCTCTTTGATCCAGCGGATTACCGGTGTGGGTCTGGAGAAGTAAAAGCACAGATTTAGGGACTGAAGAAAAGGAAGATAAGAGTTCAACATGTTAATATTTTTAATATATGTTTTATAAATAATTATTATAAGAGCCTCTACCCAGATTCTGGGGCACATCCAACAAATATGAAAAATATGCCAGCATTTGTTTCTAGGAAATGACAAGTCACACTAACTTGTCAATGGCCATCTGTTCATAGGAACAATAATTACAGAATACATTTGTCTGCTGATTAATCTAAAACACCTGATGGTTAATAAATGAAGACATGCTTCTACTATTAAATTGATGCTCATGGTGCTTTTTAAAGGGAGCTTCTATAAAATGACAAGTTTATAATTGTCTTTTGTGTGAGCAATATCCTAATGCTTCATGATCATTATAAACTTTACAAAGGAGCTGTAAGAAGATAGAAACATTTCTTGTAAGAAATCAATAAAAAAATGTCAGTGCTTAGTCAAGTATAGCTACCTGTTACTGCACCAGGTCTAAATCTTGGCTATGCCCCATGTTGTCCACTGAAGCTGAAAGTTGTTCAAACACATGGAGATACACTTTGACAATTACAAGAAATCACAATTTGTTGCTTACTGAATAGAATGTTCTCTCTCAGATAGTAATGACTCCAGGCAAATGTTCCCTTAACAGTCTGATATCACATATTTTATAACACAGACACCTAGCAAAGCTAACTGTTAATTATGGTGTGAGTGATTAGGAATAGTTGTTTCAAACAAAATCTGCATCTGGCTCTTTGAGGACAAGTTTTCCCTCACTGATTTTTTTTCTTTTTAATTATATGACAGCTAAAGACACAAAGCCATATAATATATTATACTCTATTTTTTTCACAGGTTTTATCCAGCCATTTAACTGGTGCTTGGATCACCAAATACTTTTATTGCAGGGTTGTCAAAAGGCATACAACGATATTGCAGATGAAGATTACCAGGGCTGATGCTACACCCACTCTCAGGAGTGGTTTTGCTAGTGCTGCTGGGGCAGACACCTGAGCAGGCCACAGCTGAGACAGAAACACTGCACTGATGCTCAGATCAAGCTGTGCCTGTGCCCTTGGCACACATGCAAGTGAACACGTGTGTGGGGCTGTGGCACATGATTTGCAATTACTGGCTTTCCTCATGGCTACCTGAGAGCACTCTGCATTATATGTCTTTTGTGCTGTAAACATATTTACAGTTCTTGAAATAGGTACTGAAGATTTTCTGCTTCTATAATCAATCTATTCTCAGATTTCTTCCTGAGAATGAAACTGATTTAAAGATCAACGTAACTCATGAAGTTCAATTAAATTAAATTAAAGAGTTAAATTGCTCTTAATAATTTTCTTTCTGCACAATAACAAGCAGAAGCAAACTTGCATTGCATTGAAGAAATAAGTACCAATTGAGCTCAATTACAAAGAGATGTAAGGACCTGAAGATTTGTTCCAATGATTCCCACCTAGCAGATCCTCTAAGTAATTATTAACACATATAAGCAGTTTTCTTGGATTTGAACAGCAAATCCTTATCTGTTTTCATATAATTTGAAAACCTTATGATTGTAAACTTAGGAAAACAATGGAGGCTTTATTCCTGACTGCAAATCCGTGGATATGTGCCTGAGTTTAGTCTGTAGAATTTCTTGCCTGTGTCCTTTAAAAACAATGGTACAACCATATCCTGTGCATAGGGTCTGGGGATATGAGAAGGCAGAGGCCGTACATGTTCATGTTCCAAAGTCTGCTGATGCCCAAGTAAATGGTGGAGCTCCTTATAAAAGCTCTTTGGATTTTACTTCTGCTTCTTTGAAACACATAAGCTTATACAGCAGTCACATTTCAAGCATCTCTGAAATTTTTCCCTCTGTTCCTGTATATATATTTAGAAAAAAAATATCTCAAAAGTAACTCACAATCCTGCTGCGATGCACTCCAACAAAAGCACATTTCCTCTGAGTTCCACTTTGGTACTTGTGCTACCTGTTGGTGTTAGAAGAACTGGCTGCCTTTCTGTAATTGGCTTTGCTGGAACAAGAATCAATAAAAAAAAATTTCTAAATTGTTTTCTCATACCAATCAAGTGCATACATCCATTCTCACATTCTGAACAGAGATTTTGCTCCACATCAGCCATTTGATTAAAAGTAATTGTGCAGCACAACTACAAAGCTGAACACATTAGTTTTTTGACAGACATATCTGTTAAATGCCACAGTTTTGAACACATAGAAGAGAAATGTTATTATTAAAAGACAGGAACAATTGATACAAAGCTTTTACCTAGACAACTACACAGTCTTAATCCTTAGTAGCTGCTGTTTCATTCAACAGAACTATTATGGGGAGTAAGGCCACTGGTGTGAGGCACAGTGCAAGACTGAAAGTTACTGAAAATTCCATCAAAATAAAAATAAGGCAAAGTTATTTTTAATCAGAAATATAAACCAAGGGAGTGATAAGTACAGTCTGCTTTGGAACGTATTTTAGTATTTTCTAGACAATATGAGGCATTGCTTCAGAAATTAACCCTTGTATTTTCCTCTTACAATATATTTAGCTTTAATTCAAGCTGTTCCCCAGTCTTGCAATATAGAACCCTGATTAATGTGTAAGAAATAACCACAGTAAACAGACAGCTATAAATATAAGACTCATTTCTGACATTATACTCCGTTGGCTTTTGAAGTATATGGTATTTCCTATGCCTTCATGGAATTCAGAATAAGAGTTTTCTGTAATTACAGAGTGTTTTCTGTGAATACTCTAATGTTCTCTTGTAGCAATTTTACTATATAGAATTAAATTGCTCTGAAGTGCTGTAAGAGTCTGAAACATTACAGGAAATCCTTTTTTATTTTTTTAAAAAAGACTATCAACATAATAAACTTGAAGTTTGTAAGGGTACAGGATTTACTGATACATTAGCATAAATACAACACTCTGTTTTAATCCAGTATGTGCTATGAATTCCTTAATAACCAGTACAGAAACACTAAAGCTGTGGGAGAACAGAGCAGTCTAGAGTCAAGAACACAGCTGACAGCCACAGCAACAGCTCAACTGCTGGCACTACCAAGGGCTGCTGACTCACTTGGCCAGACTATGAGTGTTCAGAAGAATTACCCATGGTGGTTCTGAGTTGGGAGCCAACCCAACAGTGATCTCCTCACTAATTGTAGCTAATATATTGCTTTGTGTTCAGGTACTTACTTCTTGTTTGTCCCTCCTGAATAACATGTAATTTTTATGTGGAGAAGTAAAATACTCTGTGCCCACGTTTTATTTTAGATTCACATAAGTTATGGTTTAATATGCACAAAGCTCCATTTCACAAGGAAAAAGACAAAAAATGGAATAAATATCAAGCATTTTCTATGTCACCCAATATCAAGTGGAGAGTCCAGAATCAGTGGTGCTTCAAAGTTAAACACACATACATCTATTCAGGAGGATTTAATTCAGGACATACAAAAGACCATTCAACATAGATTAATGGAAAGACCAGCCTAAACACCAAACAAACAAGATTTATCCTACCCCTACAAATGTATTGGTACACTCAGTAAGTTATTAAATGTGAAGTGGAACTGTTAGGTGCTTAATTGTTGTTATTTATTATGCAGCACATGACATTGAATAGTTCTAGTGATAATGAACATAATCAAACTACTAGGTAAATTTGAGGAAAAATATAAAAAAAATCAACACAGTATAGAAGTAGTTATTAAAATCTGCACCAGTGTGAAAGCAGTCTTTTATTATAAGTGTTTATATTTTCTGTGAGTCATATGTTACAAGAGCATCAAAACATTAAATATTTGAAAGGATCACACTGTGCAGTCCCTTTGTAAAGTATGTATTATCACCAGCACTAATTGATACCTTCATTAGAAACTGAAAAAATGAGCAAAAGATTAAGTAGCCACGGAGGTGAGGTTAGTTAACTAAATGCTACTGTGAAACAAGGAGTATCAGTGGGGACCAGTGTAACTCACCACCAAAAATATCAGTGTCACTCAAATTAGCAGCTATAGTGTCATTCAATGAATCCACTGAAATAAACAGAATATCATGAAGAAAGCATACAAGAGGGATAAATAAAAGTTCTGGGAATAAAAAGGTGATGACATGGCCACGGTGAGTTAATCAAGTGATTGATTAATTTGTTTCAATAGTTACAATAATCATAATAACTTAATATTCCTGCACTGGAAAAACATCTGAAAACGGTTATTTTTACACTGTATTTTTTCTATGTATCAAATCCTAAAAAACATTTTTTCAAAACACAAAGTCTTATAAAGGGAAAAATGATAGCTTTTAAAATCAATTATATTTCAAGAAAACTGGAGATTATGTTTCAAGTTTATACAGTAATGTAATTTCTAATTCAAAATTAAAATGACAAAATTCCCTAGCATAACACTACTTAACTTGAGAACTCTGGATGCATACTGTGTATGTAATTGGGTGATGGAATACCTACTTGAAAAGACTTTTACAGATATGGGTTGTTTCTGCTGTATAGTTTGTGTATGATTAAATCTTGCATAGCAGATATAGTCCTCCCGAGTGTCTTCTGGTTGTACATTAGAAAAATAAAGATCTCCATTTAGACCTTGGGAAACTCTTTCACTTTGAGGCAGCCTTTGGAAAGCTAAGGGAAAACAAGAACATATTTATGTCAAATATAATTGACACACTGTATTATTATGATCTGCAGACTCCACATTCATTCAGTTACACTTGTTTGTGGCTTGGTACATATATAGACATTTCTAAGCTTCCTGATGAAACCCATTCTTCCCCAGTGGGTTAATCTACGACTTACATTAAGATCTCCAGCTGCCTTTGGCTTCGTGCTTTTGGGCTGTATGTCTGCTTGTTTCCTCTGTTCTCCAGAAATGGAAATTCACTGAATTTTAACTTAGAGGGAAACTTCACCATCTGTGGTTTTGGTAAGCAATGATCCACTATGTAGAAAAATTGCAAAATGTCAACTGCATAAAAACCAAACTCACCATTATCCATCCAAAATATGATAGGTGGTGGTAAGCCAACAGGGGGTCTGCAGTGCAGCACTAGTGAATCACCTTCGCGAACATGATTTGGTTCTAGCTTTTCTTTCGTCCACAAGGGTGACCCTGTAGAAAGGAATTTTGACACACACACAAAATATGGGTTGGAAAAACCTCAAAAATTTAAAAGGAAAATGCACAAAGTATTCCAGAGAAATGGAAGAACTACATCCATCAGAATGTTAAGTCCTTTCATGCTTGCTAAAGTTTTTATTTTTCTTCTTTTTTATGGTTTCTTGGAAGAAAAATACATCTATGATTTATTGAAAGTATAATCTACTTATTCAAATTATTTTGTCTACTCACTAAAGGTTTTATACCAGTATCCTGCAAATTTTTAACTCTACTGAAAAGAAAAAGAGGCGAAGTGCTAAAATAGAAAAAGGGGTAGACATTCCTGAAGCAGTATGATACACACACTCTTTAATTAACATGTGAGAACAGCACATTTTAAGCTGAGAAGCTTGAAAACTAAACTGAGATAAAGCTCATAAAAAGCTGTAGAGACAATCTACCATTAATTAAGAATTTTTAGCTTCTTTTTAGTTCCAGTCTGTTATGTTTTAAAGCTACTACAAAAACTATGGAATACAGACTTCATAAACAGAATAAAAATTGTTATCATCAATTATGCCATTGATGTCAACAAATTATCCTTAAAGCCTTACGGATTTAAATATTTTATTCTAGCAATAGTGTCATACATACAACTCAGTTTTAAACATTATAAGGTTATCCTGATGTATCAAAAAAAAAATTCAGTTATTAAGTTTTTGTAAAAAAAGTATTTGAGGGAACATGTAATACAGTATTATACCCAAGTATTAGAAAATAGGCAATAACTTCTAGCATGGTCATTTGGATGACTGGATTTTTAAGAAAGGAAAACAAAAAGGCAAAAACTTCTACTGTTCCCACTTTATGAACATTAAGAGCTTCACTTACTAGAAGGCCTTATAACGATATTGTTGGAAATGGCTGCTCCTCGTTCATTCCTTGCTGTACACTGGTAGACTCCTTCATATGCTTCTGCCTTCCCACCATTCATAATATTTATGACAAGAGTCCCTGAATTTGGTTTCATTGTTACCTGTGCATCTTTATCTATATCAAAATGAGTTCCATTGCGTGTCCAGGAGAAGCTAAAACAATAAAAAAAAAGAGAAAAGTTTAATCTTAGCTTCTTTTTGTAGATTGTATGAAGAAAAAGAAGAAAAAACTAATTAACAAAAATACATGTTATTTTTTCATTAGCAGCTAAGTAAGACTCACTCCCAAACTAAATTAACTAATAAAGCAATTCAGACCTTCCATTATAAGAAATCTGATAATATTTTAAGATAAAAGGTTTGGCTGAACTTGTTAACAGGAGCTATTTCAAAGTCAATTCTTTTTAAAAAAAAAACAGTAAAATTTCCAAGGCTAATCATACATGGAAAAGAACTGATTTCCTTTCTACTAAAAATGGTGCAGTAACATCTGCAAGAACTGATATTGCTACAGCTGAATTAGCATTTCCATTATAAAACCTATTGCTGAAAGGGTTTATAAACCTGTCTTTAAAAACTTGCTCAGGGCTGAAATGTGTCATCTCAGGCCCCAGCAGGAGACCATTTCTTTTAATTGGTTTGCCAATTTTGAACTTATGCAAGTGAATTAAAAACTGTAGTGAGTTTGATTTCCTTTCAGTATTCTAAAGCAAACATAATTCTCTAAATGAAATTATATCATCTGATAGCCTTTATTTACTTAAAAAATTTACACTGATGTTACTCAAAACAAGAGATCTTTAGAAAAGTAGTCATTAAAAATGAAGACTAATAGAACTCATAAAAAATTGTAAAGAATCAGAGATTCACAGTCTACGACTTAGACTACTGTAAACACCACTTTCTTATTTCTGGTCTGTTTATAGTCAGAAGTATAGTCACAGAGAGCTTGACCAACTCCTGTGAAGTGCTGAGCACTCACAGCTTCAAATGCTGTGAACAGCAGTATCTGTAATGCTACACATTTCAGCTTCAGAATCTTAAGTACAAACACTCTTTTTGCTGGCTTGAATGCTTCCTAAAGTATAAATGTAAATGGTACTGGAAAAGCTCAATTTCTAACTGAGTCAAATTGTGTTCTGACCTTCTGCAGCAGCTGGGCAGGACTGGACATGATATTTGCACCTTGTGTTGGGGAAGAGAAGAACTGGACCTGCAGCAGTGCTGCACCACATGCAGTGTTTTTGGGAGGACTACTACCATGCATAGTGAACTGACAGTAAACCTCTTTCTTACAACTTTGCAGGTGAAGCTTCAGAATGTGGGGTTTTGGTTAGCAATAATATTAAGGATGCAAGAAAGCATAATGTAGGTTCAAATAAGAGGTGGGAAATGTGGTACAAACCCCTGAATTTGAGATACGTGAGTCAGAGTCTTTGCTGTTCTAGCTGTAAGTAGCAGCACATTCCCAAACCTTTGTGCCAGGTGCTCTTACCAGTAAGAAGTTATCACACTGATATCACACAATTCACACTGTGGGCTGAGAAAGTCCACCTTTGACTTCAGAGCTCTGGAGCAGCTCAAGTTCCAATAATGCATTTGCAGGTTGTCAAGTGATGGACCAACCAGACTAACTACTAATACAAATTAAGTTAATGTCACATCTTAAAAAATAAGCAAGACTAAGCACAAGCTCATGAAACTCATTAGAAAATTCTTTACTAAAATCACGTCACTTCCTCTGTAGCACAGGAACAAAGTCAGATCTGTGTTTGATGGGGAAGATAAGGGTGTACAACAGAAAACCCTGGCACCTGGCTCAGGTTTGTCAGTCTCACAGATAGCACTCTTTTTCTTTCTGGTAATTCCAACCATAAGTGTTCAAGAGAAACATCTGCAGAAGCAATATCGTTGTCCCAAAGTGGACAATAATCAACTGGTCCTTGAGGTCAAAACCCAGATTCTTAAAAGTGGCATTGGGCCAGCCAGATTAAAATGCTGGTAAACACAGCAGCTCTGTGGCACTCCTGTCTTCAACAGAACAGCAGAACAATAGAAAGGGTGAGAGTAGCCCAGATAACCTCCATCTCCTCCATTCTGCTGTCCAGCATGATAATGACAATGATGCCAAGGCAATCAGCAGGAACAATGCAGAAAAAACCTTGGTTATTCAGAAGAAGTGCATCTAACAAGCTCTGTCTGTGTCTGAATGAGCAGTTTTAGATGGACCTTGCTAGTAAGGTGTAGCACAGGACTGCCAGAGCAGGGAGATGCACATGTCTATGTTCACAGACAGCTGCAATCAGAAGCAGTTATACCAGAATGTATAATGGCTACTGATGTTTCTAGTGCAGGTACTCAGTACCTTGAAATGAGTACTTTCCAAATATTTCATGATGCTAAAAGAGGATCTTAAAATGGACGATGATCAGGAATCTGATCCATTTCTGCCAAAACCAAAACTTAAGGCTATTAAATACCCAAAGCTGCTGATCAATAAAATTGATACAGACTACATAACTTCTCATAAATTATATTTCCAGATCAGCCTCATAAAATGGAATTCTTTACAAAACATTACATTTGAATGTATTAGCATTAGTCTGACTTTATTCAATGTCCATTTTTCTTAAACACCGTGCCTAAACCTGGCACATCATCCAGTTCATAGTACAGCATGCCTTCTGGTGTGTTCCATGGGCATTTATCTATCTGCTCTTGTAATAATCAAGTATTATTTTATTGTTAGAGTTTTGAGAAGAAAAAAATGCTACCATTGCTTGATGACTCTAGAAATATTTAAATGTCAAGTGTTTCAAGGGTCAAAATTGTGCCACTATCTGGTAGCTGTGTAATTTATAGAGGTACAGATGTGTGCATGTTTCTGCATGTGCAAACACATTCATACGGATAATCTTGATCTTGTTAGTTTAGAAAAATTACAGTATGTTCTCCTTGAACTCCAGAGTTCTTCCATGCTCCAATAAAACAAAAAACAAAAATGCTACTAACCTAGGAGGTGGCTTTCCTTTGGCTTCACACTGTATTACAATATTCTCTCGAGGGTCAACAATGTAATCTTTTGGAGATTGCTGAGTTATCGTAGGAGGTTGTGACACTTCATTATGAAATACAACAAAGAGAGATGATTTCAATAATATTTTCAAAGTATCACGAAGACACTTTTGTAAGCAGAGAAAGAAGAATTGCAGTTAGCAACCAAATCATTAATAGAAGAGTGGGATTAAAGTAACCCTTGTATCAGGAGGCTGAAGCTCTCTACCCTTGGAAATCAGAGTAGCTATACTAACTTCCTACTGAGCTATCCTGATTTACAGGGGATGAAGATCTTGGCCAACAAGTTTAATGGAAGTATCATTTCTATACCTCAGATTTCAACAGATTTTCACAAAACCAAAGGACACTCAAATTCTAAGTCCAACAAATCTGAAATGAAGAGTTGCAAGACATAAACCTCCACAAAATGTTTTTTTACCACACAGAAGGAAAAAATATACATTGCTTTGTGCTTCTAAACATTTTATGTATTTTCAAATTCTCTGTGGGTGAAATCTTTCCACACATTTATTATGCTTAACATATTGCATTAGTCTACAAAGCATGCTTTTAAGGACTACTTTTCAGGAGTAAAAAACGTGTTATAAGCAAAAGACTCTGTTAAAAATGACAAAAATAGTATCTCGTTTCCAAATAAAGTAAACATGTAGGAAAAGTAAAGCAGTGATTCCCCTTAAGAAACCCATTAAAAATATACTCAAACTTGTGAACTGTCCCAGAAGAAGCAATCATTTAACATTTGTGATTTGTCCAGTACTATAAAACAAGTAGCACAGAACAAAATTGATTCACCTGATAAAGTAGTTGGTGTCTACCTATTGTAAGTAATTCATAACCTTTTACCATTATCTATACCCATTTTTACATTAAAAAATACTGTTTGTGATATTGAGATAGTGAGAAAAGTGTCTTCCTCAACATTATCCATATGTTTATAGTTTAGTGTCACCTAAATAAACCTGTTTCATTACATTCCCATGAACATCCCTGTCTAATCACTGTAGATCACCAGTCCAGCAATACCCTTTGCTAGTGCTTTGGGGTAATTTCTAGCCATTGGAACAAAATATTTCAATCATAAGGGTTAGCTGTGTTCTCATGCCTCACTCTAGACAGTTAAAATTGTACAACTGGGATATTTATTTAAGTCTTCCTTAAGCATACCATTATACATTAAGTACTCCTTTGCACAGACAGAGGTAGCTGTCTGTAAAACGCTGCCTGCAAGAAACAGCAGTGAAAAGAAATCAGATCATGGAATCATAACAAAACACAGCAGCTAAGCAGAACAGGACTCATGGAGAACTGGGTTCTGCTCCTCACTGCCCAGGGGAGAATCCTTGAAGGAAGGAGGCAACATTTTTACAGTATGCCTTTGTGTGTATTTCTTTAGGAGTACTTGAAGGCAGCCCTTTTCCCTCTCAGAGGCATTTCTCAGGGTCAGTCCATGTCCAAGATGCTTACTTAGGAAAAGCAAATACACTCTGAAAAAGGATATCACACAACCACTGCCCAACCTACAGAATATTCCATCTGAGGATATTCCATCCAAGACCTGGAGTCTCCACTCGTGTGTTATGGACTGCACTTAAAACTGATTAAATTAATCATAAAACTAAAGCTAAGTTAGAACCAACAAAACATGAGGTCTATTTAAAGAGCTATATCCACTGTGGATATAAAAATATGTCCACATCAGATATGTAAAACAGCACAAAAGAACATTTATTCAAATAAATTTATTTTTTATCAAATATATTTACTCCTGAAAGTAGTAATAAAACACTGCACATGCTGATATTGAGTGAAGATTTTAATGTTCAAATAGCACACCATCACAAATCACACAATTAATTTATTCAGAATATCAGAATGTTGTTTTATGTACAGTAGTATTTTCTGAACACTGCACGCACAAAACATCTGGATACAGCAAACCAAATTATCAACAAAATGTCAGAATCACACATTTTTGGACTGCAAATTCAATTTGCAACAAAATCTGTATTAATTTTCAGCAGCACACAGCCTATTTTTAGTGAAGAGTAACTTACATTCTTCTAGAAGTTTTGCTTTTATTCCCACATCAGAATCAGCAGTTGAATGGAAAAATGGAGATTAAAGAGAAACATTTGTTAGTGAAGAGAAAATTAGCAATTTTGAGAGGGAAGATAAGTATCTCTGAGAAGTACATTGGTCACCGTTAAAAAGAAAACATTTAAAGCATTCAGCACTGCAACCCATGCAGCAATGCCTGAAATTCCAGCCACAATTTCCATTATATCAGATATTATTACATTTATCTTAAAGCTCTTGGTATGAGAAACTTTCCTGAAGTGTTGACTTTTTAAAGGCAACCATGCTACATGATTTTGGCCTTGCAAGGACATAAAGCACTAATACTGAGGAGACAGCAGCAAATCAGAATTAATGGAGTGCACTACCCTCATGCTGCAGTCAAAATCAATCCACCCATATGATCACATGGAAGAACAAAGAGAATGCTTCAGGCTAAAATTACTCCTGTAAAGACAAAAGCACCTAATTCTACTCAACAGACTTGCAGCCCTTTTTGGTTTGAAAAATAATTAAACAAAAAAATTCATCTTAGCTGTCAGATCTTTATTGCTTACTTCCAATGTTTTGGATAAACATGTCTCTTTATCAATAGGCCAAATGTCCCCTGAATTTTCAGTCATTCCTTGCCTGCTTTGAGAAGACACAGACTAGGAACTTATGAACAGGAATTTCTAACCTGGATGAAGACTAAATATTCAACTAATCAAGTATGTTCTCACCACCAGATCTCTATGGTGGATATTCAGGGAAGACCCACAAAAAATCTAAGTCCTTCCCTTGTGGTGCTCTCCCAGAGCCCATTCTCATCATTATTTATGAAAGCAATACCACCATTCTAGATATAATTGCTGGCTAAAAATTCAAACCTCACAAAGTTATTAAGCATGAAGTAGAAGGGAATTAGATTCTCAGCAGAGAATTAAATGATACATCCAAAAGGGCTATTCATTTTGCTCTATTGATGCATTTCATGTAAATTTAACCCAAAATCTTGCTCTTAAGATAACGATATTAGAGAGGTGCAGAATTTATATTAGTTGCTAAACTACAAGATGGTTTAAAACACTGTTTATAGCCTGCAGAGATGTGTAAAGAGAAAAACTAACTTTTGAAAGTAACACATTCATTTATTCATCAAATTTTCAAAGCCTTCTTTAACCTACAGCTTATTGCTCTAAAGGCATTTACAACACAAGTTGGATGTGATTCAGATATATTGATTTTGTTACAGAAATACAGGTCATTGGTTTGAGAGGCTTGTAAAATGCATGAGGAAAAACAAAACACCAAAGCACTTGCAATGTATGTCAATGATTATTAAAGAAAAACATGCATTTCTGGAAGGCAGGAAGGTATCAAAACCACAGGGGTAAAGAAAACCATGCAAATTAGAATCACAGGCAAATTTACAGATGTATTAACCCATCAATTAAACACTAGCCCTAATGTTCTCTTCCCTGGTAATTAGTTAAACAAATGAATAGTCACTGAGACGGGCAACATGGTTCACTGAATTCTGAAAATGTGATCATGTTTATCTTAGAAAGAAAACAGCGACCTGAAACATGAGTAACTTAATAAAATTAGCTATTGAGAATATAAAATGTAGCAGCTACCACTGCTTCCTTTTCAGCATGGAGTACTACCTTCAAGGTTCCCCACTAACAGAGTCTTATACTAGAGAAGAACTTCAGACCTTGGGATTTCCCCTCCTGCAGACGTTTCCTCATGTGTTAATGCTGGAATTCTCTGCTCAGCACATTTTTAACATGTTTTTAAGTAAAAGTTCTTAATTGTTTTCGGGCACTACTTAAGAAATCCAATAGCCTTACTTACCCTTTTGCATAAAAAAAAAAAAAGATGCTTTGAGTGTCTGAACTTTAGGTACTTGAATTTTTTACTACTTCTCATATGAGATCCTGGGAACCTCCTCTCTGAAGGTAAGGGTGATTGTTTAGAGCAAGCAAAAATTGTCCTGGGATTTTTAGAAAATTATCAATATGATCTTAATTTCACAAATAATTAGCATTTAGCAGGGCTTTTCTGCCCTTCTTCCTTTTGATCAAACAAAGGCACACTGAAGTGTAAGTAGTATTCTATGAGAATCCTGTGTTAAACCTCCTCAACTGAAAAATGTAACTCATTTTATATGCACAGGTTTTGAAAACCTTCAGTAAGTGTAAATATTCATAATGATAATGTCCTGATTGAAGTGACCAAACACACTCTATTTTTAGCTCCATGCTGGAGTTATCTTCAGCTTCCTACAGAAATTATTTAACTAATCCTCCATTATTCTGCACTTATTTATCAGGTTAATACTTACAGTCAAGAGGTACATCCAGTGCAGAAATAATTTGGCACAGAAAGAGGACCAGGGAAGTTTTGCTTGTAGATATGCTCATCTTTTTCATCATGATTTAGGCTGAACTGAGTAAATCACACTTGCAGAATGAAGTTCAACTTCATAAGACTAGATAGCTTGCAGTAGTTATGTAAGTATAGACAAGAAACCTGGTAAATAAAAAACAAAAGAACAACATGCAGATGCAATGGAGACTTAAATAATCACATGCATCTTAATAATATTATAAAATACAAGCAGTCTAAATACTATATCTAAGGATAGGAGTTACACCATGTGCTCTTCTGAAATCCAAAAAATCCACAAGTTCTTTGGAACTTAAACACTTTCCTAAAGGTAATGTAGAACTCCTATAACCTTAGTGAATGGAAATACAAATGCCTCCCCTAAGAAGGATAAGGCATCAATCCATCCACCTAGTTAAAAAAGAGTATATATTAAAGATAATAGTCCTTTGAAGTAGATTGAGTGGATTTTAGCTCTGGATGCCCACCTAGTCTCTCCTTCAAGCACCCTGCACCATTCTTGGAAAGAGGCATTTTAGGCATCTACTCCAATGAAAACATGTCAAGCCATGAATTTCTAAGTTTATGTGGAATAACAGTTTATGTGGAATATAACAGTTTATGTGGAATCTTTCTGCAGCTTTGAATTAGGTATCCCAGCCTCTCCCCACTTGGAACTCCTTCTAATAAGACAGCTGTAGACTCAATACACAAGACTTCATGAAGGTGCTGAGGTGCTACCGTGTATACTGTACCTAGGCTCCTATTTCTGGATATCTGATTCCTCTCAAAATAGGTAACATCAAAATACTTTGTCATTTCTAGCCTGAAACCAAAATCTAATGAACTGTCAGCATATTCTCACACACTCTTCTCTCCTTTCATATGTGATGAACTGTCGGAAATGAAACTTTAAGGGAAATCTGTTCTTTGAAATGTGCTAGATTTCCCCCCTCAGCCAAGCATGAGAGATCACATTAGCCATGCAGAATGATTCTGGCTCCCTCCTTATTTTCTGCATTCAAGACCAAGCTCTAGCTGAGAAGAATGTTGGAGGAGTGAGAACTAGCTGCCTGCAAGCCCCATCAGCGTCACCAGTGACCTACAAAGAGCTGTGCAGCCATGGAAATCCAAATGCTTACCTAATGCCTTCTCAGGAAATGGACATCCACTGAGAAAGTACTTCCCAGATGCCAGAGGGATCAGAGAGTTCACAGGGATCAACATTAATTCACCTTGAAGGGAACACTTGCTCAGCTCTGGCTACAGATATGAAACAAAACGCTATCCACTCCACGAGGAGTTAAAGCTGCAAAGAAGCAGCCGCTTTATGAATGTTAAATTAAGAGTTGTTTGTGCTTTCTGAAGTTACTTAAACCAGCCTATGGTAGGAATTTCCCTCAATTTTCACATTACAGAAGAAATTAAGCCTTTTAATTGCTGCTGTAAATTATCTTTCTCTTTGTACAGTCCTCTGAGCAGAGTCTGGAATTAGAAACTAGAACTGAGGCGTGGAGCTCTACTTCTCATCCTAACCTAGGACATCAAACTCCCTGATTCGTACTGTCACTATCTACTACAGACTGCTACTGACTTTTCTTTCAAAATAAGAATATTTCAGTAGGTTAAAATTCTAGACATGCACTACTTGGAGCTGTTGGGAACTGCTGACTGAGGCATCACGGGAGAGGGCAAGTTGCTTATTGGCATTCCAAACCATCTCTAGGACTGCACACTGTAATATAACGACTAATTATTTATCATGGCAGATTAGAAAAATTACAAAATACATCAGAAGAGAGAACACCGTAGTTCTGGCCTTTGCAAAATTATTTATACAAACTGGAACTGCATGAGCATTCTAGGTGGCCTACCTACAAAATACTCAGAAAGGGGTTCAGACATATAGCAAGAATGCATGAAAAATATTCAGACTTTCCTAGAAAAATAAACTGAACTTTCCTACATTTTAAAAGAGCACGCTAAATTGCTGGGGGTTGAGCTGGGAAAGGTGATAAGTGTTTTCTCCATCCCATTTTGGCACATACAGTTTACTACACTCCTGCTGCAGTGAGCAAGGGGAAGGAGTAGAGCTTCTGTTGAAAGTGCCTGAGAACACTCCAGCACATTTCCTGCATGAAGTGCTCTCCAGAAAAGCTGATTTTGTTCCATCGACTACAGCTGTCTGCTCTTCTCCAGTTAAACTAAGATCTCATCCACTGTTCCCCTGATCTTTATGTCATCTCCTCATTACAGTATCACTGCAATTATCAAGGTGACCTCTCTGTGCAGTGACCTGGGATTTACAGGAACAAGGTTCAAGTGAACCTTGACTTCTATTGTTTCTTCTCCGTGCAACATTTCAGTTCTCCTTACGAAACCCTGAAAACCTGATTATCCACTTTATTGTCTTGTTCTTTCGACATGTAAAATGAGTACTGCAGTGATTTGAGAGTATTGTAAAATTAAATTGCATTTGCTTTGAACAAGTACAAATGAATACACAAGCACTGGTGACTCAAGCAGGGGCAATTAAAATGATCGGGAAAATAATACTCTTGAGAAATTGTCTCATTTGTCTACCTCTGCTACTGCAAAGTTCCAGCAGGATACCCATTGAATCTAATGCTGGGATGTTTGGATATAATATGGGAATTCAACCTCAGAGAGCCAATGTGCCCAAAGGGTTTGAGATAGAACATTACTGAAAGTGATTTTAGTGTTGTCAGCACAACTGGGTGCTCTTGCTGAATATAGTCAAGATTAAATCTGGCATAATTTAGTATGAATACAACAGCTGCTACGTAGAACTAAACACTGCTTTGACAGAACATTATCTGCTACAAAATAAGGACAGGCCTCTAAGCGCAGATCAATGTAAAAGCTTCAATTGCAAAACCTGAAATATTTATACAGCAGATTGCCTTTTCCTCCAGATAATTCATTTACGATGTCTTGTAACTCAGACATTTTTTCCTACCCTTTTCATAGGAAAACATATATATTGTGACAGTTTGTGCAGGAGTTTACTCACCAATTTGTACAAAATAAGATTTTCTATACTTCCATACCTCCTATGCACCTAACAAAATGTCACTTGTTTTGTCTTCTGTGCCTCTTGATGAGATTCTGATTGTGACTAACAACATGGACTAAAGGTTGACACTATGGGGTAGCAAATAGGAGTAGAGGTAAATAAAAATGCATAAGCAAAGTGCAGTAGTATTTCATCACAAAACGTAATTTCAAAAGGCAAGGGTTTTATGTATGTATTACAAAAGAACCAGGATCATGTAAGAGACATTGACCTTTTTTCACTTAGAAAAAACCAATCCAACAACTACTTATTAAACATTACCTACAGAAAGCCACAATTAGAACAATGAAAGCACCTGAGGTGAGTGTGATGTAGACTATATGGCAGGAGATCAAAACACAGTTTGTTCCCAGTGTCTCTTCACTGAGACCATTTGGCTATAAACAGCAATACCAGATACTTCAGAAACACTGAAGGAACTAGGAAAAGCAACATGTATATGAAGGGATATGGAAGGGATAATTTGGACTGCAGAATTCAAGATTCCTTTTGTAAATCAAAAGGGACAAGGATCTCCTCAATTTTAAGAGCTCAAGAGCAAATGAATCACAGAATTGTTAAGGTTGGAAAAGACCTTAAAGGTCTTAAAACCTTTAAGATCATCAAGCCTGTCAGCCCAGCACTGCCATAACTATGACACAACACTGACACTACTGTGTTTCCAAGTGCCACAGCTACATGTGTTTAAATACTACCAGGGATGAGGACTCAATCACTTTCCTGAGAAGCCTGTTACAGGGCTTGATAATTATTTCAGTAAAGAAATTTTCCTAATATTTAATCTAAACCTTCCCTGGAGCAATTTGGACTGTTCCCTCTTGTCCTTTTGCTTGCTACTTGGGAGAAGACACTGGTACATCATTGGTTACACCCTTCCCCTCTGAAGGAGTGTCCATCCCACCTACTGACTCTGATACTCCCTGAATTGTGTCCAGGCACTATAGAATTACCATTGGGTCAGGTCAGGATCTGCCAAAGAGAGTGTTAACAACTGAACAGTATCCATGACTGCAGAGCAAACACACACACACCCACACAGGATATTCTACTACACTATACCAGTACTGAATAATACTGATTTCTGATTGGAATATTAATACAGACAGACACACTACCAATTGACACCTCAAGGCTGAGTCAACTGACACTCCAAATCACAGAGAGGACATATTTTTTCCTCTAGCTATCTTCAACAGAAGCATACAGCATCTTTAATTTCCTTGTAAATACTGCTGCAACATTTCTTCTTTAGGATGTAAGAGTGTAAGGAAGTGTCTTTACTGAAATTCAACCTAGTGCGAAGTTAAGACAGTGTTTTCTAAATGTAATATTGTTTCACAGAGATTTGATGAATCACTGATTATGCATTTCTACTCAATTACATTATTTTTAAGACAAAAAGGTCTTTAGAAAAGTAAATGGAAGTGTGAGAAATGTGAAAGGGTTATTAAATTGCAGGACAGAATAACTGGAATATTTCATACACATTAGGAAAAAAAGAGCATTGTCTTCCATATAGACATGATTGAATTAATGCAGAACAAGTTAGACACTGGAGATTAGAAAAAAAATTATTACTTAGCAAAAAACTTCCTCTGCTTCATTTGTCTAATGCCTGTATTTCTTCTCACAGTGAAAGACAGATATAATTAGAATATAGGAAAAATAAACAGTTTTCAAGGAAATCTGTTTCACAGCAGTCTTATATCCACAGAAACATGAAAAGCAATTTCAAATGGCATAAATGTATTTAATGACTCTTACATAAAAAAGTGTTGAAGATTACAATCAAAAAGCACAAAATGCTTGCTTTTGAGGACAACTGCAATACCCTTATCACTTAATGGAAAGTCTTTACAGGACTTATGTGTTTTATACAACTATGCAAGTATGAATAAGATGATTTAAAATATTTTTGAACAAATGATTCAAAATTCACACTTCTTTCAAATTTCACACTTCTTTTTTAGGTTATCTATAGGTCACATAAAAATGCTAATTGCAAACAATTATTTAATTAAAATCTTTCAAGCAGAAACAGATAACAATGCACTTAGCATTATACTACCTAGGTGGCACAGACACAGGACTACTAGAAACAATAATGCTACATAACAAGAATAATTCTAAATGTTTTTATGGAGGTACCATGATATAATAGACTAAACACCCATGTAAGTGTTGACAGAGTTGAGTAGTATTCAAAATTCTGCTCTTGAATAATCTTGTAGTCAATTCAGCCCCCACTGGTTTGCTTTCCCCATCCATCTCTTACCTATTAGATGTAAATTATTCAAATTATGGTCTATTTCCAGGTAGCTGGTCTTAATCTACTTACCACAGGACACATAGCTTTAGAGTGTCTGAACAGAGGTGCCAATAAAAAGAAATAATTTTTAAAACTTTTTAAAAGCACATCAAATTAGGACTATTTCTCATCCTCTAGAACCCTGGAAAACACCACACTGCTTTCCTCCAAGTTTTTAATTTGTCACAATCTACTATAAATCTATCCTTTAAAGTCATCAGGGAGTATTAAATCATCTTCCATGATCTCCTGTTTATGAAGCTTAATGCTTTGGATTTGGCTGCATTGTATGAATAATAGGGACATCCATGTAAAGAGAATTGGATGAAAAATAAATTGCGCAGATAGCACTCCTGAATTAAACAAGATCTCCTCACTAATTCAGATGCTTCAGGTACTTATTAGGGTTAGATGTTTACATGCATTTAACCATTTTAAAGCTATTTTGACAAAGGCAGATGGCCTTGTGTGCCATCCTCTAAATGTTCTCAGCAGTTCTATACACAGTAAAAAATCATCAGCTGGCTACACTCCTGAACTGCAACTACACTCAGCATTACTGTTTTGGCTCTGAGAATGTACTTAAGCATTCATAGTGGTCTCCTTCCTTTCCACAGTCCAGACACAATTTACAGTCTTGCTGCTCTCACTATTTTCCACTACAGGAAAGCCACTTAGTCCTTGAAACTTCTTTATTGACAATCCTATATTAAGACCTGCCAACTGGTTTTTTATTCATCAAAGTTTGGCCTGTTTTGTTACATAGTTCTATTCATGTTTTTATTAATTGGTTTCATGTGGCAATAAGTCAAATGCTTTTCAAAGTCTTTTACATTGACACCATCATCTTACCAAACTTGTAATTTTACCAGATATTAAAAGATTAAAATCAAGTTTTTGTCAATCATTTGTTTTATAAGCCCTACTTTCCATAAAACTCTGAGCAGAATCAATTTGACTCAAGGCTTTTAATTCCCTAGCAGCTGAGTCCCCAATCAGCTTTTTCCATATGTTCACAATGATTTATATCAGGCTATATTTATCCTGCTCAATCTGCTTGTCTATTCTGAATCTGGGCAGAACACCAGCTTTCTTCCAGTCTTAAGGAACATATTAAAAATGAAAACCTGTGAGCCAGATATCTTCCCCACTGGCTCCTCTGGAGCTCACAGGTAGGCCCATTACACCTAGACTTGCTGAATGACATAAAATTATGTATCTTCAACACATATTATTCAATATCTATTTATGGTTACTATGACTAAAGAAGTTTTCCATCCTAATATGATGCGTGATAATTTTTCATCCAATTCATTGTATTACTTGAAATAATATAACATCAGAAAACAGTGCTCACCCTGTGTCTAAGACTTGGTCCTATAAAAAAACCCCAAATATTTGCCTGCTTGTCTCCACCATGGCAATGACCAGCACATCTGCCATGAGAACAGAAGCTCTTTCAACACAGATACCAGTACTGACTGCACATCTGCACAGCCCCAGCACAAGGAGATCCCACTGCTTCCAGCATAACTTCAGTATCAACTGCAAACCAGCAACAGAGAACTGCTTCAATTATCCACCCATTTTCATTGCCACTGAACTGCACTTGTACCGGGTCATCAGACATCCACACAGCTGATGCACCCTTGCACAAGGCTGACTTCTCCAGCCCTGCCAAGACTGAGCAGGATTTGTGCTGTTCTTCCCTGAATCCTAAAATTTCATAGCTGCTAACTTGATCTCCTTTGATAAATCATTATGAACACTGGGATACAGTCAAAAAAGCAGAGATAGGGGTCCTTAAAAAATCCACTCTTATTTCAACTATCTGGTCAAGAAATACAATCTATGAGCATCAAAAAACGTAGGGGAAAAAAAACCCCAAACAACTAAGCACAGAGGTCAAATATCTAATTAAGGGCTGCAGGTAAGCCTGTAAGCTCAGTCATGTGTCATAGACTTGAATCCTTAAAGCAGCCACTTAGGGCTGACTTTTAAAACACTGGAGCAAGGCTAATCTGTCCTTTTACAGTTGTCTTACATATTCCCTGAAGGCCTATATTGGATTTGGCCCTTTTGAGGATTTAAACAGAGCAGCACTTACTTTTTAGATCCTGCTCAGCTTAGATTATAAACTGCTTTGGCTGGGGTGACTGTAGACATGGCCAAGCAAAGCTGTGGATAGCCCTCAAATAGGCAGGTAAGCCTAGTAAGCCTGGCAAGTTTAGATGCCCCCAGAGTCAAATCAGCATCTGAACAGCACTTTTGTGCTGCAAATTTAAAAAGATGTCTCAGGCTTGCCTGAGTTCTTTCTGGTGTCCTATTGATTGGGTTCAGATTCTTTTACCTTTTTAATCCCCTCACATAAAAATGATGGAATGGAGCATAAAACATCTGTTTTAGTTTAGTGACATCTATTTCAGTAGTCCTTTAGAGTCATGACAGCCTGAACAAATACATTACATCTCTTAAACATACATGCAACTGTCTTTCAAAGACTTGGTTGAGATGTTTGAATTGAGTGTAACTTTGCAAACCTGCTGAAGACCATGAGTTTACAAAGGAGGGAGTGAAAACTAAACTTGCATCAGTTTAGAGAGAGCTAGTTTGTCTTGAAGCAAATCACTAAATATGGGGATCAAGGAGAGGAAAGAATTCTGCTTGATCATTAAAATTCTCAGTAAGATAGAAAGAATTCAGAGTAAGTGAGAGAAAATAAACTAAGAAAACACATTTTTACAGCTTGTCAATGGTAAAACCAGGCACCTAGATGATGGTATCATTAGGATAGTTCATGCTTTGACACTTTTAGAGCATGCAAATGATCTCATCCCTCATTAAGTACAAATAATTCAGCACAAACTTCAACAAGTCAAACATTTTCAAGCAGCCCATCTCTTTCCCTCTGAAAGGTTTTGCAATAGAAAAAAACAGTGCTTATGAGAAAATATATCAGTGTATAATCAGCCTGCTTTGACAGCCATACCATAGTGTGCAAACAGAGCCAGAGGAAAACTGCAAAATGGGCAGAAGGAAAACACACCTTTACTCTGACTGTGACCCTGGGAGTGAGATTCCCAGTACAGTTCCTTGTAAATATGCAAAGAAGATGCTCAGCTAAAATGCACCTTAAAATATTAATTTCTTTACCTGGGAGATGTGATGAAATGCATTTTTTTTTCTATTTTCCTACCCATCAGAATTCAGAGCAGGGGTTTCAGAGAGCTACCTAAGGAGAAGGTAATACACTCTGTATTACACTGGTTAATCATCTTCTTTGCATCCCTGCAGCTAACCCCAAAAGCACTGACTGTCCAGAAGTATTCCTGCAGTCCTGAAGATACTGTTGAGAAAACCATACTGTGCAAAAGAGCAGAATCTGATTCACAGACAGGACAACTCCTCCCTTGGGGAAGTAGAGCAGAAACCACTAATATTAGCATGAAATGCTGGAATAGTTATGCTAAAGAGGAGGTCACTCAGAATAAGGACATTGCCAGAAATTGAGGACTAAGGCTGTCAGATATAAAACCCTAACAAGTACATGAACAAAGGAGGGTAAACAGTGCAGAGGGAACAAACTGTACAAACTCCAGCTAGCTGCCCTGGGTACATTTTTTGGTGATGGGGGTTGGGGCCTAGCCACCTATGTGCAACACCTATTTAACAGGTAAAAGTTTGCCTGGTTGCTAATTTGATTCTAAATAATTCTGTTAAAGTAGTTACAATTACATCTGTTATCTGCCCACCACTAAAAACCAAAATGAACAGGAAACTCTGATACAAATACTTTAACCCTATAGAAATATTCTTGCCTTTCTCGCTAAAAGTGAGACTTGATAATCTTCACAATGATTATAGCTGTGCAAATCAAGTCTCTTCCTGCTTTACACAGCACTAATTCATGCTGCCACTGCTCCCAACAGAATTATGTGAGACCCAAGTAAATGAACCAACTTATAATTTGTTTGCAGATATCACCAGTGTTGTGGTACATTTCATAACCAGGTCGCTATGCTTGGGAATGCTGCTGAGGATCATATGTGCAGGGGTGAATAGTGTCCTAACAACGGTCAGAAAGAACTTGCCTATTTCAAGATTCTCTGAAAGTGATTTCTGAAGTGATTTTTGCCACATCTGATATGAGCATCTCTAATTTCCCCTCACTCTCATACAATTCATAACTCACAAAATTCTGATTAACTCCATCATCATCAGAAAGCTGCCCACTGCAGCTGGACACCTCAATTTTATAGATAAAATAAAGCAGGGAAGGTTAGCATTCAAGTTTTCTTTTTTTTCTCCACAGCCTTTGTTTTGTTTTGTTTTCTGCTCAGCCCTAGTGAGGCCACATCTGGAGTGCTGTGTCCAGTTCTGGGCGCCTCAGGACAAGAGAGACATGGAGCTCCTGGAGCAGGTCCCAGAGAGGGTGACAAAGATGACTGAGGGGCTGGGCGTGTTCAGTCTCAAGAAGGGAAAACAGAAAGGGGATCTCATCAATGTCTGGAACTGGAAGTTCATGGAGCAGATCATCTTGAGTGCCATCATGTGTCACATACAGGACAACCAGGGGTTCACGACCAGCCAACAGAGATTTAGGAAAAGCAGGTCCTGCTTGGGCAACCTGAGCTCCCTGCATGACAAGGTGACCCACTTAGTGGATGAAGGAAAGGCTGTGAATGTTATCTACCAGACTTTAGTAAAGCCTTTGATTCTGTTTCCCACAGCATTATCCTGGAGAAACTGGCTTCCCACAACTTAGATGTCCATACCCTTTTTGCTGAGTAAAAGCCTGGCTGGATGGCTGGGCTCAGAGAGTGGTGGTGAATGGCAGCGAGGTCACCAGAGGTGTTCCCCAGGGCTCAGTACTGGGGCTCATCCTGTTCAGTATCTTTATCAATGATCTGGACAAAGGGATCAAGTGCACCCTCAGCGAGTTTGCAGACACCAAGTTGGGTGGGAGTGTTGATCTGCTGGAAGGAAGGAAGGCCCTGCAGAGGGACCTGGACAGCCTGGATTGATGGGCAGAGTCCAGCTGCATGAGATTCAAAAAGGCCAAGTGCCAGATCCTGCCCCTGGGTCACAACAACCCTAGGCAGTGCTACAGGCTGGGGGATGAGTGGCTGGAAAGTGGCCTAGTGGAAAAGGATCTGGGAATTTTGGCCAACAGCCATCTGAACATGAGCCAGTGTGTGCCCAGGTGGCCAAGAAGGCAAATGGCACCTGGCCTGGATCAGAGTGTGGCCAGCAGGACAAGGGCAGTGATTATCCCTCTGTACTCAGCACTGGTGAGGTCAAACCTCGAGTGCTGTGTCCAGTTCTGGGCCCCTCCCTACAGGCAGGACTTTGAGGTGCTGCAGCATATCTAGAGAAGGGCAGTAAAACTGGTTAAGGGTCTGGAGCACAGATCTGATGAGGAGCAGCTGTGGGAGCTGGGGCTGTTTAGCCTGGAGAAAAGCAGGCTGAAGTGGGACCTTCAGACAGGAGTTTGTAACAAGGTAGAGGTTGGCCTCCTCTCTCCCAAGTAACACAAGATAGGCCAAGAGGAAATTGCCTCAAGTTGTGGCAGCAGAGGTTTAGAGTGGTTATTACAAAAATTTCTTCACTGAAAGAGTGGTCAAGCACCGGAACAGATTGCCCAGAGAAATGGCCTAGTCACCATGCCTGGAGGTATTTAAAAGACGTGTACATGTGGCACTTTGAGACACAGTTTAGTGGCACTTGACAGTGCTGCATTAATTGCTGGATGTGATGATCTTAGAGGTCTTTTCCAACCTAACCCATTCTCTGACACTATTAATCTATAGAAATGAACATTTTCAGTTCAGAACAGGGAAAGTTCCTTGGATCAAAACTTTGGAAGCATAGATGATATTTTGGATGAATCAGCATTGCACCTGTTACTACTTCCCCCCCAGAGTCTATTGTTATCCAGAATTCTTTCCATTTATTACTATATTTTTTCTTCTTGTTTAAAAGAAACTATTTGATTTTAGCCAGTTTTACTGACACTTATTATTAAACCACATCTGTCCAAATGGACACACATGTTGTCATGTTACTTTAGTGGGAAGACTTCAAATAACAGATATAATTTACTAAAATTCATGTTTTTAGGATTTATCCTTCATTTTGCCAGTGTTATTCAATGAAATCTGTGACTGGCTTCATCTGGCTTAACTAGATCTTGATTTGATTAAGATGTGTTCTATCTTTATGGCAGCTGATTCTGTTAACTTTCTGTTCTCCAGCCATTTTCTTGTATCTTCATTATCAAAGGCCGAGAAAAGATAATTTTTTCAAAAATATAAATAAATGTCTATTTATATGCATTTCACATTTATGTAAATGTGAAAAATTTCTCTTTTATTATGATGTTAAAGAATTATTATGGCTTTTAAATGAATGTATTTTTTATTTTAATGTATCAAAACTAAAACCAGGCAGCTTAATTCTCACAATAAATCTTACACTTCTAATAGAGTTTTTAATTATCATTAAAAACCAAAACCTAAACGGGATGTGCTAACCTACATTTCCACGCTGTTGCTCTTTCATTTGAAATATATTTTATATGTTAAGAATATTTTCAATTTCACATTTAAAAGAATCAGAGAAGACATTAATCACCACTGAAATAACATAATCTCAGGTGCAATTTAAGCAAGCAGAATAGAACAAAGCAAGTAACTAGAGCCTGAGTATGCCTTTTTATAAAATCATTAATTTAAACCTTAAGGGTAAAAAAAGCTCATTTATTCATCAAGAAGTTAATCCAGTTTGTTCCCTAACTAGGAATACTTTTTTGCATTTTTTTTGTATGTCTACACTATTCATTAATGAAACAAAAAAATTTTACCCAAGACTTCAGATCTATTATGTAAGTAAACATATTTTGACGTAAAAATTTACATTTTTCACAGAATCATTTGAATTTCACATTTATATTAACATGGAGGAGATAAAAGAAATTTCTTTCATATTGCTGTGTTCACTACTATTTTCTTTGACTTTTTAAAGCTAATTTATCCTTTACCTCAAAATCTCAGATGCAAACAGCACACATTGCAAGAACAGTATTTTTTCTGTGTAAATTAAGCTCATCACAGTTCTGCACAGTCACACCAATGGATCAGGAAAAGCTTTTGTCCATGACAAATACTCTCTCTCACTAAATGAATACTATTCTAAAAATATATGATACACTCCCACAGAATAATACTAAATATTGAATTAAAGAAGGATTCTTCAAGGTAAAGGAAAAAGAGCATTGCAAGAGGAAAACAGAGTACAAAATCCCAAAATAACAAAAAAAAAATTCCTGAAATTCTTTCATTAGTACTGCAAAAGCACTTCACCACACAACTTGTAACCAGACTGTAAATTGTTACTAGCAGACTGATAAGCACATTGTTTTATCCACACTAGAGAATGACTACATTTAATCATTCAAAAATAAAAAGAGCTTATTTACATATATACATATATAATATTTGTATTACACAATGAGGCTTCCATAGCAATATCTGCCTGTTACGACAATATGTCTAGGCAGAGAAATGAGGTAGCACTGAAAAGAACTGAATTCCTATTTCATGAAAAGGCACAGGTTAATAATTATGTATCCATCTTCTTTCCAAACTACCATTTTTTCCTAAGCCAGGTTATTTGCTCAATTTCTAGACATACACAAAAAATTAAAACCCAAATTTCTCTCCAATTACAAGGGTACACTAAAAGCAATTTCTCACCGCACAACTATTAATAATTATTTCATTCAATTTTGCCAGCTCTATTTTTTTTTTGCAGTTGTAACATCTAATGCACCTTTTTCCTACAAATGCAGTATCAAATACGAACAGTTCAGAAAGAAAAACTTAAACTATACCAGTGAAGGCAAGACATTTAAAAAGTGAAAATAAATCATTCCTCATTAGCTTTGATTACTTCAAACACTTGACTACGCTTTATAGTTTTTTTAAATTACCTTACTCTTTGAGGCAATTTTCAGTCAATCCAGTCATAGTCAGAATAACAGTGTATCAAGGCAGCTTGTCAGTTAGACCCTTCTCCTTCACACATCTTGAAATATTGATCCTTGAAAGAAAATACAAAGGACTGTTCACTCGACTCTCAAGCAACACCTGCAGGTGATACAGCCATATTAGCATAACATTGTTCTGGATTTCAGCACATAAAGAATGAAAAATTGCTATAAGTCAACGTTAAAGGCCAAAATTATTTTCTCAGACATGCTAATTTGAATTGAGAGAGATGCTGTTGTCCCAGGATTTTTAATTTTACATTAAATTGCCTTACTACTTATACACCAGAGAAACTGTAATATACACAAAAGTACTCTTTAATCTTTAATATATAATTAAATTTTGTTGGTTTTTCAATTTATCCAGAGATATAGTACCACTTAAAACTGTGCTTTGTTGTACTCATTTTAATCAAATGTTATTTTAATTGGGTCTGTAAGGACATGTAGAAACTACTGCACCATAGGGAAGAAAGTAATTTTTGATCTTCTCTTCTTACATCTCTGAAACCAGCCTGGTATGCAGTCTCACCTTTAACTTCCCTTCAGGCATTATATTATTCCCTAGGGTTCCACAGCTTCAATTCCCAATTCAGATTTGCTCAAAAGAATAACGTGTCTCAAAGCAGGACTTCTGGAAATCAAGACATATGGAAATGGGGATGCCTTACCAAATTTTCCATATGGTCTATGGGAAGAAGTTGAACACAGACCACATGGACACAGCAGAAATGAAAAGGCAACTCTACCCACCAGGTAAGCTCCTGATGTTTATGAAGGTGCTGCCATGTGTGCACACTACAGAACTGGAGGTCCTCCTTCCAAGAAGGAGAAAGAAATCAAGACAAGACCTTCCTTAGACAAGCAGTTGTGAATGTACTGCATCCCTCCCTCCCCCTGATTTCTCCTAAGCACCATTCCTTCTAGAAGACAGAAAGGGGCTGCCTTTCCTTCTCTCCTTCCCAAAACCTGTAAGCTAGCCAGCACCACTAGACTGACAGAAAAGCTATTCTCCATACTGCTGAGTGCAGCCATCTACGAGGAGAAAGGGTAATGGGAAATAAAGCCCATCACAGGAAAAAAAACCTTAATCAGACCTTGAATAAGAACAGTCTACCTCGTTTTGAAGAAGAGGGTTTGAGACATGGCTTTTCCTACTGTCAGAACAATAAAATACTAAATCAATATTACCCTCACACAGAAGTCAGTTACAATAGCTTAGACTGGCTGGCAAATCCAGGCTGCAAAATTAGGGCAGCCCCTCTCCCAGGCCTCCTTCTTTCCTTACAGGAACTTGACTTAAGCTTTTTCACTGCAATGAATTGGTAAGTAGTTAACCAGTTTCTAGCCTAAACAACAAGTTAAATTTATAACTATATTCTACAATTCACTTAGATTCAAATTTTCAGGCAACATTTAACTTGAAATTAAAAGCTTCACTTCCTGTCAAAGTCAAATTTAAGGTAGCAAATCAATGTTCATCTCTAAATGAATGAAAAGTGTTTTGCATTCAGTACATATAAAAAGTTCTAAGGATGGGGGTGTGGGGAATGTGTTGAGGTTTTCTACATTTGTGGGTTTGGTTGGGGTTTTCTTTGTTCTGTTTTGTTGTGGTTTTGCACTGAGTTTTATACAGAATTAGATCAAATTTATGAAGGAGTTGGTTGCCTGTGCAGCAGTCACTAGAGTCAAAATGAGCAAAGAAACCATTGCAGGATTCCTCTTCCAGGAGGAAAAAGCAGAAAACAGGCATCAACACATTTAGGGGTTTTCAGCAGGACATATGAATACTTTTCCTATAAACCTGAATAGCAGACAAAGCAAAAATCTGTGTTTCCTTTAAGATTCATATCTTAATATGTTTTGGTTTTCTCACATTTGAAATGCCAGTGGAACACAAAGGCAGCCAGGCTTTTTGTACCTCTTATCATTGTTTTAAAAAATATGTGCAAGTTTTCACAGGGATTTCTGCATTCATACTCATGTCTCATTTTTAACTTCATAACTCATTCTGTAAGAAGCACTGGTTTCTTTAAAAAGGAGTTGCCCAGAAGCATTGCCAATGAAATCACGGAGAAGGTAAAGATGAAATAAGATCTTTTCTCACTCTTCTTTAATCCTGATAGTGAGTTCCCAGCATAAGGCTGGGTCCAACAGATTAAATGTATTTTCACATATAATGCTTGCTGCTGGGTAGTTGCCAGGTAAGATAATAAATTTCTGCTTAATTAAACCACATTCCTTTTTTTCCACAACAGCTGATAATCTTGGCTATTTTCAATGCTGCAAGATGTATTCACATCAGTATATGCTGGGAAAAGTATGATATACCTTTTGTTTAATGTCAAAAACCAGTATTTCCAGACATAAAATCAAGATTGGCACGACCAAGACTCTCTGAACTTCACACATAAGCTTTCTCACATATTTAATCAGACAAAGTTTACCTAAGTCATTACAGTGGTTTGGCAGAGATATTGAATGTCATGGGGAAAACAGAAAGAGGAAGGAAAAACTCAAATATTTGAAATGGACAGAAGTGTAATTAAACAATTGTTTTTACAAAATGAACCACTTCAATGTATTTGAGTCAAGACACCTGCACCAAAAAAGCCCCCAGTAAAATCTGAGTTCAGAAAACAAATACAATTAAACCTGAGTGAACTTGACTGCTGGGTCGATAAATAAACTTACCTATACAACTGGTTTTGCTACTATAAAAGCATTAAGGGGCAGGTTAGAAAATTAGTTTCCCCTTTATTTGCCAGCAATCACTGTAATCTCTTGATCATTGAAGTATTTTATCACAAGGTACTTTTTAGTACTTAAATCTTCCTTATACCCTAAAACAACTGCAGGTATGAAAAAAGGGAGGTTCACAGAGACTACAACAACGACTTTTCTTTGGGTTGCTGGGTGGAGTCACAGAATTATGTAGGGAAATTATTTCCACGAATTAAAATAGAACCTTTCTGTGTGTGAAGGGGTAGAATTAGGGCCATTTGTTCACTGACTATACTCCTTTCTTTGTGCAAGAACAGACCTCAGTTCTCTCCAACATTCCCTTTTACTTAAATGAAAAAGGGTGGATTTTACTGCTAGACTTGCTCTGATCTAAACAGAAATAGCTGTCAAGAAGATATGGAGAGGTCCTGAGCTCTTCTGTTCCTCACTGCAAGCTCCTGCCCTCTCCCCTCACATTTAAGAAATGTAGCATCCCCAGTGAGCTACATCAGTTCACTGATCCAAGAGAAAACAAACCTCTGCAAGAAAAGACTAGGTTTTGACATGACAGAGATTTCCTCAAAGGAACTACCTCTTTTGGATGACAGCCTGAAATTAAACAAGGTAAAGCAGCATGTGAAACTGTATCCCCAGCCTAAGTCTTCATGGATCTGGGTGAGGTGAATGTAATACTGAAGTATTCCTACCATTCTACACTGACTCTGTTCCTCCCTAGCATTGGAAAGGAATACTCTGCAAAGCCAAGGACAATTCCTTCTGAAGTAGTCAAACATCTGAAAATAGGTATGTAATATCAATAAAAAAGAAATCAAATAAAGATCCTAGTATCTCCAACTTAATCCATTTGATTCAATGAACAGTGAGTCAGCAACATCCACTGACTTTTCAAATCACTGCCAAGTACATAAAAGTAAAAATATGTTCCTCAAAGACAGCCTCCCAAATACGCTTTCTTTTCACCTACTTTGCTACGGCAAGAACTTCTCAGAATTGCAGACTTACTGCTTTTCCCAAGGAATTGTCACAGTCTTCAAATTTTGTTTATGCATAGCTTTTTCATTCAGACTAATCAGCCATCCAGTATTTTGAACAGCTGATTATTCTGAATGACTTTCATTCAGACATTCTTTTCCATGACCATCAGCAAGGACACAGTTTCTCCATGTGTCTGTGATTCACAGCCATACTTTCTGTTTAAACTACTTTCTACTATTGCATCCCATTTCCTTCCAGATTGTAAAACTTTCAGGTTTAAATACATTCAACTGCTGGATGCCATAAACAATCCTACAGTATTCCTAACATTAAAAAATCCTGCACTAAAATTCCTACCTCATAGAAAATTAACTTCAAATGTAATAATCTGTCTAAAAGGAACACTAACTTGAACTGAGTTCTACTTTATTTGTATCACTTCACATGCATAGAATTGTACTACCCTCAGCAGAATTTCTTCTAACACGTGCAGGGAAGAAGAGAACAGACTTGGATCTCCTGCCCTCACATACTTCCTGTGACATGTCTGTATCACAAGAGCAGAGCCGCCTGTAAAGTCCATACTGATTTTTCTCTCACCGTGTCTCAGACACGTTTCATAAGATGACAGAGGCATTCATAAATTTCACTGTACATTCTTATTAAAAAACACTGACATTTTCTTTTTCCTGTCTTTATGATTCAAAGCATGTCCTTGTATTTCTTTTTAATGAGTTGCAGCATTACTCCTAGTGTAGGCTGTTAGATATGTGAATTTTTACTTCTGAAGAGAAGCAATATATTCTTCAAACTCCATAAATCATGTAAAAAGGAATGTCAAACCTTTATTGGATTTCCCTGACTGGGTTTAATATTCACCAACCTTTTAAATCATACTTGAATACATTAGTGTATTTGGTTTATCGGGAATAAAATAATTCAAGAAAGTGAAGGTAACTACCATACACCAATGTACAGTTTCCTGCAAAATAATTCTAATACAGTATCATCCTTCACATATATTTAACAGGATGTACTTTATACATAGCATAAATTTTGTATCTGAAGGCTTTTATTTCTAAAGATAGGAAAATTATGACTAAGACACTACTGATCATATCTGAGAAGCTGTGGCAGTCTGGTTAAATCCCCACTGACTGGAAAGGAGGAAATATAACCCTCATTTTTACAAAAGGAAACAAAGGAAAACCCAGGGAACCACAGGCCAGTCAGTCTCACCTCAGTGCTCAGCAAGATCATGGAAAGCAGAATCTCGAGGAAACAATACTAAGACACATGGATGATAAGGAGGTGATTGGTGACAGTCAGTCTGGTTTCACTAAGGGCAAAATGTGCCTGACAAACAAGAGGATGACAGCATTGATGGATAAGGGATGAGTAACTGACATCTCCCTGGATTTGTGTGGAACATTTGACACTGTCCTGCACAACAACCTTGTCCCTAAACAGAAAATAAATGGATTTGATGGATGGACCACTCAGGTAAGGAATTGGCTGGATGGTCAAATTCAGAGAGTTGTGGTCAATGACTCGATATCCAGGTGGAGAACAGTGCCAAGTGGTGTTCCTCAGCGGTCAGTGCTGGGACCAGTGCTGTGTCACAGCTGTGTCAGAGCTGTGTCAGTGACATGGACACCAAGTGCACCTCAGCAGGTTTGCTGATGACACCAAGCTGTGTGGTGTGGTCAGTATGTTAGAGGGAAGGGATGACACCCACAGGGACCCTCAGGATTGAGGGGTGGGTCTGTGCAAACCTCATGAAGTTTGACAAGGCCAAGTGCAAGGTCCTGGGCCAGGGCAATCCCAAGCACAAGTACAGGCTGGGCAGAGAATGGACTGAGAGCAGGTCTGAAGAGAAGGACTTGGGTGTGTTGAGAAGCTCAAAATGAGCTGGCAATGGGCACTTGCAGCCCAGAAAGCCAACCCTGTCCTGGGCTGCACAAAAGCAGCAGTGTGGGCAGCAGGGCAAGGGAAGTGATTGGCCCCCATTACTCTGCCCTCATGAGACCCCACCCCGAGTGCTGCATCAAGGTCTGCGGTCCCAACACAAGAAAGATGTGTACCTGTTGGAACAAGTCCAGAAGAGTCACAAAGATGATGAGAGGGCTGGAGCACCTCTCCTGTGAAGACAGGCTGAGAGAACTGAGGTTGTTCAACCTGAAGAGGTTCCAGGGAGACTTAAAAGTGCCCCTAATGGGGCCTAATAGAAAGCTGGAGAGGGACTCTACAAGGCCAAGTCGTGACAGGACAAGGGGGAGCAACTTTAAACTGAAAGAGGGTAGGTTTATCTTGGATATTATGAAGCTATTCTTTACTGTGAAGATGGTGAAGCACTGGAACAGGCTGTCCAGACAAAGTGTGGATGTCTCATCCCTTAAGTATTCAGAGAGAGACTGGATGGGGTTTTGAGCAACCTGGTCTAGTGCAAAGTGTCCCTGCCCATCGTCCATTCCAACCCAAATCATTCCATTTTTCTATAAAACTTATGGTGTACATAAGTAATAAAGTTACTATATTAAAGTTACTATATTAAAGGTACTACACACACGTATTAATAATACGTGTGTGTATGTGTATAAGTATATATACATATACAAAAATAAGACTTAGCCCATTCTGTAATAAATTAGAGCTATGTTTCTCAACACAATAAGAATTTGTTGCTCTGATGAGTACACTTCTTCAAAAGACCACCCTGATTGCAACTCCTGTGCTCACTGAATCTTAAATACTTCTGGCACAACAGAACTTTTCCATTTGCACAGTAATTTGCAAATTGTATCAGTTACCCAATAGTCAAACCATCTATTAAAAAGGAACATGAAAAATTATATTTAAGATATTTATGGAAAAGAGGTGCAAACAAAGACAGATCACTGACAGAAAATTTGCTAAGTTAATATAATATTCTGGAATGTGACAAAGAGGAAGAATTAACCCCACATCCTCCATTAGAACACATCAAGCTAGTATCAGAATTTTAAATCTATTTTTTCCAAATAATCAGCTAAACTGTGTGCCATGTTAAAGAAAAGCTCATAAGAGAATAAAGATTTGCAAAACGTTCTGGCTACTAATTTCATTTCAACTGTTGGTATCCTTTTAGGAAGAAAAAAAAAAGAAAAAAGGAACTTTTAAAACACTGCCAATACAGTAAAAGAAGAGAAATACTGCTTTTGACATGAATGCTGGCCACTGTTATTCCAAAAGGGGATTTTAAAAACACATTTAATTCATCTACGAGAGTCCAATGTGAAATTCTTTCAAAAATTAATCCAGTGCTATTTTTGTGCTCAGAGCTTCATGGTCTTTTCAAGCAGCACCCTGGTGGAGCAGCTCACTGCCTTCACTTTGCCCAGGCCACTGACACTTCTCAGGCTCTGTTTAAGCTTCTTCCTCTCTTGCAGCATTGTCAGTGAGAACACACATGCCAGCTGTCATCTTCTCAGATCTGTAGGAATCCTTTATTTGTTTGGAGGTTTCTCTGTGGAGAAATGTTTCTGAGTGGAAAAGCATTTAGCTCAGTTTAGCTCTGTCAAGACAAACTGCAGCAGCTAAGTCAGTCTATCAGCATCAGGAAGCTTTATCTCATAACAATAAATAACCATTTATTTTGATCTCTAAAGGTAGACAGGTACTTTAAACATGAAAGAAGTACCACATGCCTTACTAACAATAATAGAAGGATGTCAATGGGCACGAGAACTTTTGCAGGAAGTTTTCTACTAAGCTAATTGTAGGTTTAAAGGTGCTGTACTCAGAAATTCAAAATTAATTTACACGTGATCTTACTGACTACAGAATGCAATGAAGAGCATGTTAACCTTTCTAGATGAAAGGAAGCACATTTTTTGCACAGAGGTACTGGCAGTTACAGTGAGTAGAGCCTTTCCTTTTGCCATTTGACAGAGTACACTGCAGTAGGTAGACACAAGAGAGACTTTCTACTGTTCCCAGAGAGTCTGCCCATCCTTTTCTCTACACTACCATGATTTCCTTTAAAGGAATTACAAAACAAAAGCATTTTGTGAGTAACTCATACATTTTTTTTTATTTTTTTGTATTTTGCCAGGCAGAATATTCAATTTCTGTCATCTTGCCATTAGATTAGGCCAGTAATTTCCTTACAAAACTCTAGTAAAAATTTTAACATGAGAAGGATATATCTTTCAAAACAATTTTTTCCTTTTTAATTCATGTCTGCTTTGGTGGCATTTCAAAAACTAATGAATATACAGACAGATGACTACATTACAGATTTCAAAGAACTGTTTTTGCTTTCTGTGGCTAAACATTTGATATTTTTCTTGCAGAAATGTGTTTCCTGAATAACACTTCATAGAAATTCAACAAAAAGAATTTTGTTGAAAGAATTTTGTCAAAAGCTGTAAAAGCCAAAACCACATGAACTGTAATTATTTTAGAAACTAAGTGGCCATCAACTTTTGTATATCCCAGTCTCTACTGTTTTGTTCTAGTACTGTACACTGTCATTATCTATTCTTTCAGCAGTATTAAAAGGCTTTACAAACTGCTGATACTCAGTCATTTACTCTCTGGTGAAGCCAGAGAGCTTTATAATATTATCGGACCACATCACACAGCAAAAGACACTTAGCTTCTGCAAAAGAGGGCTCCTGATGCCAGACAGATTACATGACTGAGCTGTTACAGTCTCAGATCTGCTAATTTTTAGAAAGCCCACGAGAGTTCATGAATCCCAAAACAAAACCAAAAGCCCCTGTGGAATAAACATGAGATTATGTTTTCCTCTGTATGCATTATTAAACAATGTTTCTGCTTTGGATTCCACAAATCCCATATAGATTAACCATTTAATAAAAGCGTGAAAATGTAGATGCTCCACAGATGCTTTTGCAGTGTAATAGTTTTTCTATTTCACTAAAGACTTACAAGGGTTGCAGGAAAAAGGCCCAAATGGAGAATTTTCATATCACAAATACTATACTTCACCTTTTGCAGCAGAGGGAATGCAATCCCTGGTGTTTAATTAGAAGTCCGAAATCCCCTACTACTTTGTACTGTTCTAATACTGATCCCAAGTGAACGCAAAGGGATACTGTGAGCCCTTTTCCCCTCTGATGATAGTGCCCACAACAGCTACATTATAGGGTCAGTGAGATTTCACTTCAGCTCTGTTGAAAGCTGAGGTCTTTGTTCCTGCCTCTGCCTAACAAGTTTAGGGACAGAACTTTTAGTTTTCTTCTCAGATGTACACATGATAAGACAGTTTAATAAGAAAAGCAAAAGCTGTGCAAAGCATAAAAAGGAATTAATTCACTGCTCTGCAATGTTCAGCCATTCCCAGGCAGGCAGGGGTTACACCCATCAGATGTAATGGTTCCTGGGGAAAACAAACAACATAGCTAGCTCCGAATATCCACCCCCCTTCCTCCTTCTTCCCCCCACTGCATATACTGAGCATGATGTCATATGGAATCCCTTTGGTCAGTTGTGGACCAAAACCATCTCTATAGTAATCATCACTGTGTTCAGCACAAATCCAAAAGGCAGCCCCATACCTTCTCTTTGAAGAAAATGAACTCTATCCAAGCCAAAATCAGAACACAATGTGTCACAGAAGGCTTTCCATATCCTATCATGCCACTCTCCTTTCAAATTAATTACACTGAAAAAAGCATAGTCATCTTTGTATGGATCTTCCTAGTTGTGTAGACTACTACAGATGAAAAGAGCTTCATGAAATCGACAAGAGAAGTAAATTAAATATTCTGACCCTAATTCCATCAATTTTCCTATACCAGTAGGAATGCAACCTCACCACAGACACCCAAAAGTAATGAATTATATATTAACGTAGTAATGTCAATAGGAATTCTGCTGCTAAGTTCAATTAGACATGAATGCATCCAAAACAAATAAGGTAATCACTTGGATGAGTACAAGTAACAAAGGAGCTACATAACCTGGTACAAAATGGGTTCCTCCTGGAGGCAAAATGGAAGGTGTGGTGAACCAATTTGATTTAAATTCAGGAGTGGAGCACAGGTCAAGTAATCAGCTTTCCTGAGGTCTGTGAGAAGAAAGAAAGGTGCTAGAGCACCTGAGAGCAAAGGTGCTGTGCCAACCATATCTCACAGGCTGTACAGAGCAGCCACTGTCAGACACAACATGTCACAGGCAGTCACTGTACCAAACAGACAAGAATGGTAACTGCATGCATAACAGAGATAAGTGCTGACACCTGTCAAGGTACAATGCACACACAACACATTGCCCTACAGTCTGTTTGGGTCCTAAGCCTGTGCTCTTTGTAACCTTTCCCTCACTTCTTGTACAATAGCTCTTCTTGAAGCTCTCCTGAAGGCAAGACCTTCAGCGGAGGTGGAGCCCTCCACCGAACAACAGGTGTAAGAGAAGAGCTGAACCTTTCTAAGAGAAGATGTGCTACTGCAGCTGCAAGAACAATCATGGGTGCAGGAACATTTGCTGTTACAATCTGCAACTCAGTGTTTGTGTTTATTCATACTTTCCCAGGGAAGAAAACCTTGTTCTTGATTGGTTAGGTCATTCGACGCTGGACCCTATGGAACTCAGGGATTTGTAATAACTTGACAATGAACAAGCTGAGAAGATGAAACACTGTATACACGAGACACAAGATCCTACTTGAACACCTTGGACCAAAACCAGAAACAACAGACACAGGTTTTCAAGCACTGAACACCATAAGAAGAGTAATTGTTGGTTTGGGCATCTATGTCCCCTATTATTGAACACAAAAGACACATTTTTGCATAGTATTCAAACAGCTAGTTATCTCAGTGAGAAATACCTATCTAGACAACAGAAACCAATGGAAGTTACTAAATTCTTTCTCCTAAGTTTAAAGTACTATTATATCAGCATAGAACCAGAAAAGAGAGCTGCAAACCTTTTTGTGCAGTGATGAGAACATATAATGACTTTGAATATGGAAAGAGGATGCAACAATACTTTGCACCTTAGTGTGGTAGACTCACAGAATCATAGAATATGCTGAGTTGGAAGGGACCTATTAGGATCATCAAGTCCAACTCCTGGCCTTGCACAGGATAGTCCCAAGAATCCCACAACATGCCTGGAAGTGTTATTTAAATGCTCCTTGAACTCTGACAGGCTGGTGCTGTGACCACCTCCCTAGGGAACCTGTTGCAGTGCTCATATAGCTACAGAGTAGGAGGAAATCTATAGTAGGCCTTTAGCATTTCATGTTTGAGCTAGCAAAAGGCCCTAATCATGAGACTCTCAGGAGTTTCTATTAGTCCATAAGTTGGGACTCTTTGCAGTCAAGAAAAATCTAACTGCTTGTATGAAGTACAGCAAAGAAGTATTATAAAGAGTATAAGTAAAATAAGTAGTATATAAGGAGTACACTGTGTGTCAAACTCCTTGTGTAGGGCTGCCCTCTAATAGCAACCTCTGATACATCAGTTTCTGTTTTGTGGAAGCTGTTCCTGGGCTTTATGAGTGCTCTGTTCTACTTGCTGAAGAGCAGATCGTATTATAAGGTGCTTGTGAGAAGAATAAAATCAAGATTTCTTCTTGGACCTTTAAGTGAAACAGTTAGATCAATGCAAATTACCCTGCATCAATGACAAATCCTCCTGCAACTTCATACAGGTTATCTGCATGACTTTTGGAACAGCAGGATGAAGAACCAACTCTCAAAATCCTCTTCATAACTTAGTTCTTTGATACCAGCAAATAAGCATCAAACACCTTGGAAGGACTACTTTGGTTTTAAAAAGAATAGGCATGGATCCAGTTTCCTTATAGTTTAGGCTATTCATCATTTTTCTACATTGATTCCAAGAAGGAATCAAAAAACGCTCCATCAGCTTTTCTTGACTTGTGTTAACTTTCAACTGGCTAAACAAAGGATACTTCTGTAGTGAGCAAATTGATTTTACAAAACCTTCAGATTAAAAGCTTACTTATAAATTAAGTTAAAAGCTGATAGCAGCATTCATGTGAAAGTGTTGACAATCCCAATCATATTTTACACCAACTAGTGTTTTGTGGGAACTGTGTAAGGAAAGAAACAAGATTCAAATGTTAATGTAGAAAAAGAACTCTTTTTTAGTTCCCATTAAATCCCACAACCACTTTAGTATCTGCAGGCTGCATGAATATTTTGTGTCTTTGCAGCATTTTGTATCAGCTAATATAATTCATGGATATATCACTTTTCCACATTCCTGAACTAGCTCATTGGTCTGGAAAGGATCCCAAAAGCCCCAAACCCACAAACTACTGTCTACTCTTTCAACAGCAAACACTTTACTAGCTGAATCAATGAGACATGGAGAAGTATCGTGAAAAAAAAAGTTAAAGTAAATGGTAAGAAACTTAATCCATTTAATTTGCATGAACTGAAGTTGTCGGATTCTTCAGGGCTCTCCTAGCAGTCCAAGGCAACTAATACTGTTTGGATGAATGGCTGCTTTATGCTATTCCAAACCATCATTCAGTATATGGTTCTACTTCATAACCTTTACAACTGTTTGAAAGACATTAATGGGTGGAAGCATATCATCCTTCTGCAGTCTGATGTTCTAGATGTGAAGGATTCAATACCTTCTAAATGTCTGTGGCCTGAGAGCTGCCATTTCACATGGTGGGCTGGAGAAATCTGAACACACTTGAGCTAGTAGAAAGACCTGACAGTTAGTGGTAGGTTATTTAATATATACCCACAGGGTTTAAATCTTCTTGAAACATTTTTCTCTTTTCTTTGGCTGGAAAACATCCACTCCTGCCAGCCAAAGATCCACTTTCCTTTGAAGTACTTCTTGGGAATTTAATTGCCCAGTAAATTGCCAACAAAACTTCCAAGGCCTAGATCAGCCCTGAGAGACTCCAGGGGAACAGGCTGTAATTCATCTTTCCACAGCCAGTGAGGAGGGCAGAGTTGCCCTTCAGCCATAAAAATCGATATTTGATGATGAAATTTACTGAGCTAAATGGAGCTGTATACAGGAAGTAGAACATCTCACCATTCTTGGTGGAATCTGACATTCCACTGGAACAATACTTTGAGAACAGGGATATTCAGATAATTAGTGTCTAACTACATTGGCAATACAACTAAAATGTTTCCTGTTTGAAAAGGCTTAGAAATTTAAACTTCTGCAGTTATTCAGCCCCATTATACAGTTCTTCCATTCTTGGCAGGCCCTCCAAATTGACTACATACCATGCATTTCAGGTCAGCAAGGTTCAAATGATGACACAACATAAAAAATACAGTGGAGAGGAACATGAAGTTAGTAAAATATTTTTTTTTTGGTAGCTGAAACAATTTTAGAGTCTCACATTCAGCCCTTCTCAAAATAAATAATTGTCAATAATGAACCAAAAAGACTCAAAATCCTCATAAGACAGAAAATATGCAGGTTAAACCACAACCATCTATTTTAAGGAAAATTTTAAAGAAAATGCCAAATAACTTCAGCAAAAATCCTGAAAGTGTTGAATTCATTTCTCAATACTGTAAACTATATAACTCACACAGTTCTGGAAACTGTTATCTGTTAGGAAAATGTAAACTGAAGTAAAACTGAGATGCAAAAATACTAGACACCTAGCATTGAATAGATAGTCCATTTGGGGTTTGTTGTTTGGAAACAAGTCCTCTACAAAAAAAAAAAAAAAAAAGATTCACACTCTACTACAGGCTGTTAATCACTGATGATATGTTTCATTATTAATATTTTAGTGAATATTCTTTAAATTTTCAATTCAGAAAATTCAAGACTTGTACACAGTAGATGCTCAGGCCTACTAATGGTTTTGGAATACATTATCATGAAGGGTTAACTTTAATGGCATTATTTCAATTTTATTTTAAAAGAAGCTTTAAGAATTGTAGTGAAGCTAAATTGTTATTATAAGCTTGGTCTGACCTGCTTGCAGAAGCACATGTGAGTGCACATTTGGAGTGCACCAACAGTGATCCCTCTGTTCACAAAAACAAGCCAGATACTAGAGGTGCTTCTTTGTCTCTGCTGAGCCTCTGAATTGCAAATAGGCCAAATTCCTCTACTGAAGAAGCAAAGAGCCTCATGGAAAACTGTCCTGAGGTCAGGCACCAGCCTCATCCTCCTCTGAAGACAACAGGGGTCACTGAGGAATTAATTCTGGGTGACATACACACAGTGTCATGTTGGGAGCAGTGTGGTGCATAAAGAATAAATGCTTCTACCTGGCTTCTCTGAACAATTCTGCAAGTTTCAGAAGGTTAAGTTTCAGTTTACTCAGAAGAAACTGAGGCTCTGAAATCATATGCAATTCTGATCCCAGTAAAGGGACTGGTATTTTTTTCCTAAAGATAGATAACAAAACATAGTTCAGAATTCGAAGACTGCAGCAAAATCATGATTAAAGCCCATTCAAAGTGGAGCAATTACTATTATTTTCAGCAGTAAATTACTTTCTATCCATTCTGTGCCTTCCCTGGTGCTACTGTAGGGTTCTGATAAGGGAGACCTAACTGACATAGATATTTATTGGGAAATTAAGAGAAAGAAGTTAGTTACAACACACTACTTGCCTTTATTCATTCTATCTAAAGCACAGATCTAGATTTGCTAGCATATTACATATTTAGAAATGAATCCACACATTCCAGATACCTCTCCATGCACTACCAATCTGTAACACTGAGAACATGAACATCTTGTGGCAGAGATGAACATGTAGATAAATCAATAACACACAAATGACTCTGCTGTCTTAACACTTTTAGAAAATTAATTCCTTGACAGAACTAGTATAAAATTAAAATGAAGAGCTACATTGTATCAGTCACTTAAATATTCATATACATTTAGACATGCTGCAAAACACTAGAAAAATACTCAGATAATTAAAGGGTCATTTAAACTCCTTTGCAAAACAACATCAGCCTTTAGCAAAGGCTGAAGCCCTCCAGATATTAAAATGCACATTTGCCGCCTTCATTACATTTTTCTGATGCATAAATCTATCCAGATTATCCCATAATATTATGTGTGCTGATTATATTTACTAACTCTTCTATAAATTTACAATAAAAACAAGAAACTGTGTCTTTTTTTTTTGCTTTATTATAGACAGTAATGAAAAATTGATTTAAAACCCAATAGTGATTTAAAAAAAAACAATTTATCCCTCTCCATGTTGAACTGTTACCCTTTGTCCTTTACATTCTGCTGTAATCCCTTCCAGTGGTCTTTCCCTAAATGATTTTGTAAGCTCATCTTTTGTGTTATACAGTATCACAAGTTTTTATGAAAATTCAATTATGTCCTCTGTTTCAGCTTCTTTGTTTACTACACACTACTGAAATTGTGAACATGAATTTACATGTTGGCAAAGAATTCTAGAAAAAATTCAGCATTTCCAAGTCTTCCATGACAGATCCAGTAAAAATGATGCATTCTGGGATTTCAATAAAGAAAGGCTTGGCACCATGCTGCAGTCTATTTCAGAGCTATGTTTTATTGCCCATTTCTCATGTTACTCCAAAAAAAATTTAGTAAAGTTAGATGTAAGGCAAGTAAGTAAAATGCTTCCCAACAGTATCTAAGAATTTTAAAAAGTATTAAGTCAGGGTGGTGCTCAGGTTTTTGTATATCCCTAATACCAATCCCTAAAGACACAGAAGAAGGGAGATGGCAGAAAACACACAGCTGGACTTCAAGGTGCCCCACAAAAAGCCAAGATGCAGTAGTGATAAACTACAGCAAAGAAAAGTTCAATCAGACTTAAATAAGAAATTTCCCAAGTAGAGCTGGTAAGGACATACTACATTGCCCAAGAAGACTGTAGACCCTCCACCCCTGGAGATTTTTGGATGAGGCAAAACCTGAATAATCTGCTCTGACTCTACAGTTTCCCTTGCTTTGAACAGGAGGCTGTACTGGATGACTTCCAGTTCTACCACAAGACTTCAAAAACTAAGTTATTGTATTTTTCTACTAATTATATAGCTTGAAGAGTCTTTAAAGATCAGATTGTATATTTGCCTTACAGACTAGCTGCAATAAGTAAATGCATGTGTGTAAGCTACATGTAAGCTTTACCTGAAGCATTATTGTTCTATGGGGGAAAAGTTATTGACAAAACTACATAAACCTTGCTGTTTGCCAAACTTCAGGAGGACTCAAGTCACAAGTGAAATTTATATGCACTCACATAAAAAGAAATTCTCCAACTGAAGCTTAAAAACTGTGTCAGATTAATAAACTTTACTGTTTCAATACCTCTCCTATATTTTGACTCCATGCTTGCTTATGAAACAAAGATATGTCCAAGCTATTGAAGTATTAACTAAGAAAGAACTAGATGTAATCTAGCAGTTGTTCTGTAATTAAAGTAGAATCAGCTACAGGGAATACTGTCAACTTGGGAAACTTGCAACTTGCTTTTGGTTCTCTTTCTAACTAGTGACCCAACCAGAAAATGTTTGATTGTGTATTTAGAAGCACATAACAGACTTCATAACATTTTAAATGCTTTTAATTGCTACTGTTAGTGATCCAGAAAGTTTCAAACTAATAATACTCAGTTTAATGTTTCTTTTCTTTACATCTCTCCCCGTTTAACATTATGGTTTTTTTTTTTTAAAGTTATAAAATATTTATTTATGGCAGCAGTGGTTGCATGCACAGTTACCACAGGAACAGACTCAAATTTGCAATGATGTAGGAGTATCATTTTATCCTACATAAGTCATCACCCAAAGTTCTTATAAAATGTGCATGAGAAACTCAGCTGTATTTTCCTTACATGCTATCCTTTTTGAACATACTGGAAAAACATATAGCAAGACATCTAAAAAGGAAAAGTGATTAAAGAGGTCAATTTAATTTAATCTACATATGAGGAAATCAGAGATTATGAAGTAACAAAAAAGGTTGGGCAAAATCTAATGTTATATATGAACACTGAAGTTATCCTAGACACCATACTCTTACTACATTTGGGCAGGCTTCAGTAGAACCAGAGTGGCTGTGATCCCTCAATGAGCTACAGCTACTTCTCTTTAAACTCTTTTTAGCTGTACACACATTTATGAAACACATCCATTTATTTTCAATAAAAGAAAGCTTTCTGAGCCATTTTTAAACATAAATTCATGTCTTTGCACAAATGAAAATAGAAGAGTTCTCTTTCTAGAGCCTTCCATTTTCCAATCTGTTAAAAATGTCTCTGATTTCTAGAGATAATTTTTGTCATGCAAAATGCTTACATGCTTTGATTCTTGAATAAGAAACTCTCTTCATTCTTTCTTTGCTGATGTTAGGCAACTACAGATTATTGAAATACACTTCTCTTTTCCAGACAATTTCTCCTATCACATTTCTTAAATTTAACTAGATTATATGCCAGCTTTTTTTAGAACGAGGGAATTTTTCCACAATAAAATGTTACAAGGAATAATACGAACTTGAAAAATTCTACTTCTGTTATTATAAACAATTCCTCTGACTCCTACCAGTTACAAGTACCCTCTCTTCAGTCTGTTTATCTTAAACATCTGTGAGACACTGTGCCAAGCCTTTTCTTCTCTTCATTTTCCACTTCCCTCAGCAGGTTTTTTTATTTGTAAGAACAGGGAGGAATATAAACAGTTGCTGTATAAACAGTGTTGACAGTAGCTACCTAGCTGACTTCACACCACTTGGGATATTTTCAAACTTGACTATGTTTAAATAAGTCTCTTCACACTTTTAAATATACACCAATGGAAAAGCATTATTTTAGAAATATACGTTCAAGTCAGCCAAAGGAAAAGTGAGAATATTCATTTAAACAGACCTTGAACTGATTGCCTGGAGCCACCCTGCCAGGAGCACCTGCTGGGACTGAGACACTCTGGGCAGAACAGCCCAGCTGATGTCACTCCGTGAGTGACAGGACAGCAGCAGATAAATTCCCCACAGACAAACTGATAAAGTACAGACTCCAGAAATGGACAGTGAAACCAGACTGAAATCCGGTTGAACTGCTGAGCTCAAAGGGCTGCAATCAGCATGAAGTCTAGCTGGAGGAAAGTCCGCTGGTGTACTCCAGGGATCAGTACTGGGGCCAGTTCCACTTAATTAGCTCATTAATGACCTGGATGATGGGATACAATGCACCCTCAGCAAGTTTCCTGATGACACCGACTGGGAGGAGCAGCTCACAGACCAGCTGGTTGCACTGGCATTCAGAGGGAACTTGAAAAGCTCAGCCATAAACCAACAGGAATTTTATGAAGTCCAACAAAGGGACAAACAAAGTCCTGCACCTAGGGAGGAATAACCCCAAGCACCAGAACAAGATGAGGAATGATCAGTTGGAAAGATACTTTGCAGAAAAACACCCGGGGGTCCTCGTGGGCTCCCAGCAATACCATAAGCCAGCAGTGTCCCCTTGCAGCAGGGAAGGCCAAAAGCATCTTGCACTACATTAGGAAAATATGTTGTCAGCAGGTCAAGATCAGAATCATTCCGCTCCACTCAGCACTGCTGAGACATGCCTGAAGGGTTGTGTCCACTCATGGGCTGCCCAGTACAAGCAAACATAAGTATTCCAGATTGCAATCCAGTGTAGGACTGCCAGGACGATTAAGGGATTGGAGCATCTGACATGGTGAGCCTGAAAGCACTGAGATTCCAGCCTGGGGAAGGCTCCAAGAGATCCTATTGATGTGTATAAATACCTGAGGGGGATAAGGGTAAGCAACGCTTCTCACTGGTGCCCAGTAACAGGGTAAAAGGCAACGGGCACAAACTAAAACAGATTAAATTCCACCTAAACTAAAGAAAGCCCTTTTCTACTCTATGGTTGTTCAACAGCTGCCCAAGCAGCAAGCTGCTTTACTAGACAATCTCCAGACACCCCTTCAGGTACACCCCTTCAGCAGGTATCCTATGGTTCTTTGTGGAAGAGACAAAAGGAAGACAAATTCATCTATCTATTCATCAATATAGACTAAGGGCTTAATGTCAGTTTTCTATGCACACACCAAGCCTTCAATCAGACAAAACAGTTGCCCGTGTCTGACTTCAGTATATGAGGGCAAGTTGTTTATTTGACTTAGGAAAAGCCTCATTGTGCAGATACAAGAAGTTCTTTTTCTCTCCCATGCTTTTTCTGATGCCCAAGCCTGTAGATCTAAACAGTATGAGAGCCACCTAACACAGAGATTAAGGCAATGTATCTGTTTTCACCAGTGAAATAATTCACCTTATTGTCTATTGAAATGTCCATTTGTATCAGCAAACTTCCATCACTTTAATGAATTTCTGTGTCTCCTCCAGCCAGTACTCAAGCGGTAAAGCTAGTTTAACCAAAGCAGGGCAATGGGAAATCATCCTTCTCCTTTGATAAAGGATGTTCCTTTTTCTCTCACATCAAAGTATTGACTGTTTTGTTTCACAACTGTAGGAAAAATGAGAGGAACCAAGAGAACGTCACAGAGAAAAGCTAGAACATCGCATTCATGAAGAGCAGGCACCTGTGCACTGACCCAATTAGGCATTCAAACACTTGTCACTTTGGAGCTGGCTGGTTGTCACTCATCCAATTAGCCCCAGGGGATGTATTGTATGGTGGCATTCCCTGACAGGAGAACTGGAGCAATGGAGGCGATGAAGGCACAGTGATAGGGTGCCAGGATCCTGGTGAGTGAGAGCGGCCAGTAGCAAAGCCAAAGAACTTCAGAGCTTCCTTAACTTGTTTACCATCCAAAAAGCCTTTCAGAGTCTTCAATGGTCATTTTTTTTTCAGAGCAGTCTAGTTTAAAAACCTTACAGTAACAGTTCTCTTTATCCAATCATGCATTTAACTCCTGAGTGACTAATACAAGAACCATTTCAGAAGAGGTAAAAAACAAACAAGCAAACAAAATATCTTCATTGCAGGGAGAGCTGCACTAAATGTTACTTTCAGTAACAGTGCCAGTAAGTAATTCAGAAGTCAAAATGCTCCAGTGACCATCTCCTCCCTTCTCTGTTTTAAATACATGACTGATGCTTTCTGATGCTCTGTCTGCTTGACCACATAAATGAGGGATAAAACGCTTTACAACCATCCACACCCACATACCGTAAAAGACAGAAAAATTCTGTTCTATTTAACTACATATAATACCACATTCAAGACCCCCAAATAAGATTTTTCATTTAAAAAAATTCAGATACTAAACCACAGATGACTGTTCAGCAGCTACTACTCACTTCAAGTAAAACTATCTCTCTTCTTATGCTGAGAGAGTTATGCAATGCAAACACAAGAACAGGAAGGAGTTCAAGGGGAATTGGGAAAAAGGTGTTAGGACCTAAACCACTTGAGCAAAGATTTCAGAATTCTCCCATCACTAAATCAGTAGTCTATACTAGAAGAAAAAACTTTCACTTTTTTGGTACAGTATTTCATGTTTCCTCCAAGGCCATTTTTCCAGACTCACTGTTTCACTAGTTGACTTTCCCCAACACCTGTTCTCTCCACTAAAGAACATCAGAGATGATTAAGGCTATATGCAATTATGTGAAGCTATGAAATATTTTTGGCTGCTGTTCTAGTTAACATATTTTGATATGCCCTTCAGTTAAAATCTGAGCTGAAATTAAAAAAAAAAAAAACAAACATAAATCACATATTGTTAACTCAAACAAATATGAAAATGCAGATAAACACATAACATGTTAAATTACTATTCTGGATAATACTTAATAGAAGCTAAATTTAAAGACAGAATCTTAAGAGATAGAAAATCAATGCCAGTAGTTTGTAGGTTTTTTTCCCCAGGTAGCATGGTAAAATAAAATTTAGAAGGAAAACTTATCTTACCTTTGTACAAATAACTTCTGAGGAAGTTGGTCTTCACTTTTCCTCCTTTTTTTATCTCTTGTATGACAGGTCTTAATGTTACTGCCTTGCCTGAAAAATAACATACAACCTGAAATATTTATAGAGGCAAATAATTATATTCACTCTTAAATTACAACAAACACTTCATATAAGTCTTGATAAAGCTGCAATACTAAATTCAGTTAAGTCAAATGAAATGGTATTTTAATAGTAACTAATTAATATATGTTGGGCCAAAGAAGAAACAAGAAGCATTAGAAAGAAAAGCAGCTCCCTAAGTTTCAAGGTTGTGTTTTGCATTTAGCTCTCCAAAATAGCCACTTACATCAGATCAAACTATACCAACCATAGTTTATCCAGGTTCACAGCACCATTAGTGATAACCAGTCATTGCTTCGCAAAGCTTGAGCAAGTCAATCAGGAAGCCTAACTACTTCTTTCCACTGTTCAGCTTCAAGCACACTGGGTACCTCAGGACCAAACACTTCAGTGCTCTTTGTGCTACAGGTGCCCAAATTCTAAAGACATCCACTGGAAGAGCTGGTAGCAGCTGACAGCAGGCCTCTGTTGCAGGAAAATGTTTGGTCACAGACAGCACTTGTCCAGAAAGAGGAGGTTGTGACTTAAGTGAAATTTGTAATTGGTCTTAACTCCCACTTTCTAGGAGAGTATCCTAAATTACAGTGGAAGGATGGCACTCACATCACCCACTCCTCTCCTCCCCCAATTTAAAAGCACAAAACAAAGAGAGAGAACACAGCAGGAGACGTTTGTTTTGAATTCAGCTGCTACCTTCTTCATTTATTGACAAGAATTCTGCAGCCAGTTCCTCTCACCTCTTAGGTTTTGTTACTTTAACCTATTTTAAGAACACTTAATATTTTGTTGAGAACAAGTTGCCCATCTTTCCATGGTAGTGCACATGAGGAGTTGAACTTTCAAGTAAGCGCGGTTAGAGAAGGATCAGGAATTTTGAAAGTGAGCTTCAAAAACTTCCTGAGGACTCTCCTTATAGTCTTTTAGCTTTAACATGTTGCTTATCTGCAAACTCAGTTATGCCTGCCACAATATGCAGGCCTTATTTCAGTGTACTGATGATGAACTGCAGCAAATTAGCATCACTGCAGACCCTGTTATTTTGTGACCCATGCATGAAAGTATATACATTTTATTTCTAGGAAAGTAATTGTTGACTTGTTTAGTCTTAACTGCAGATTGATGCTGTTTTGTAAAGTAAACCAGGAGAGAATGCAACATCTCAGTTTACAACAGTGATACAGGAAGATCAGTTTAATTTCTCATCAAATTGATAATTCAATCATGCAATTTCTTTCCATATACTTTTAAAAGCCTTTTTGTTGTTATATTGGCCTGCCAGTTGGCCAAACATTAACTGTTGACTTGAACTCTCTTGCTGCTATTACTTTCAGTAACAAGCAACACTTCTCATAAATTGCTTTTTGTCATGCTCTTCCAAAACAAGTTATTGCTCTTACATAACAAAACATCGGAAACAATACATTATCTTTGTAACATCAGGAGGTTTGGCATACATATATAATTTATTTCACTGGGGTGAAATTCTCTTAGGAGAGTCACTTCATTGCCTTAATCTTTATTCAGCCACTCAAATCACTTCCAACCCCCTGCCTCTATATTTAGTTGGAAAAGCTGCCTGCAAACCAGCAGGCCCTGGATGAGCCAAAGTCAACACAGAGCTTGCATTCAGCAGTGCTACATGTGTGCAGATCCTAGCTGACCACAGCAAAGCCTGACAGCAATCTCACAGATCCCATTACACCAAGGTACCAGCTACATCCATTCACACTGCCAACAAACTGTCTCCAAGACAAAACCTGAGTGTGCTTCAGGGAACATTCCAGCCTGAAGAATCCTTCCAAACAGCATGGGTAAGACTGCCTTAAGTTTTGATTCTCCACCCCTGAAAGCCCTGCAATTCTCGCATTCCAGGCACTGCATCCTCATTTGCAGCCTCTGCCTGCCTCCATGGGACCCACTGGAGCAGACCCCAGGATGTACAATATTAGCCTGCAACATCATCATTTTGATGGGCTGCAACACAGCTCCCACTATCCCAGGTATTCTGAACTAAAAGACACCACTAAAAAACACCACAGCACCCAGACCATACTCAGATTATGGCCAGCCTTCTTGTTTAAGAGACTCATTTTCTAAAGCATTAAAATGCAGATGTAGCCCAGCCCTTGCCAACCAGCCTCCCTTGATAAAACAGGTATTTATCCCTGTCTTCTTGTTTTTGCCATTTAAGAACATCTGTCACCTCAAGGGCACTGTTTAAAGTCTAGGCATGCCCTGAAACCCAGGGATGACTTGTATAAGACCTCATACACAGCAGAAAACCACAGCTCTGTCAACACCATGGGTAATCTTTTCAAGACTTATAAGATTCATTAAAAGAAGAGGAAAAAACAAGTAGGAAATAAAAATCAAGAAGAAGGATAAAAACAATGGTTCTAAAACAAGTCCCTAGATTAGATGAAATATGTTTTAAAATTTGTGAGATATATTTGGGTTCATATAATTTGCTTGGTCACTAGCATATTGTGGAAATGCAAAGCACAATTTTTAATGTTCCATGCCTGCATATGTATTTGTTCAGATATTAATGAAATAACTATAATTTGCATAGTATTGTTGCTTTTCTTGTAAAAGTCCTGATAGTCTCCAGGAAACTAAATTTAGAAAAAGAAATACATAAATTCCAATAGGTGACTATGCAAAAAAAAAGTCCAAATGTGAAAAATCGTCAAGAGACAAAAAAATCCATTTTTTATTTCATAATCTGGCTAAATAGTTTACTCAAAAATATTCTTTAAAATGTCAAGACACTTTAATATTTTTAATGTAACCTTAAAAAGCAATAGTGAGACACTATGCAGCTTTCTCATAAAATTAATAATGTACCTATATACACATATATACAATTCAGTTTCTGTTTACTTTACAATACTCTGCAAAGTTCTTTAATATAAAATATTTGCTTTGTGGTATTTAATGTATTTAAGCACAGTTTTATGTAATCCAGTACTGCAGAGCTCCATTGTTCAGCCTTGTGCAATTTCTTCTTTCAGAGCTAAGGATTAATGAGGAGCTCTCAGAAAAGGAGAAACCACCCTGGCTGGTTGATGAGGGCAGTGATCCATCTTGCTGTCATATCTATCTTATTTCAGGGTGTGCCCAACCCCAGATGATTCTGCCAAAGTAATAATGGAAAACAATATACTGGAAATATAACAAAAGTAGCTTTCTGCTCTTCTCATTTCTGATGCATACACCCTCATGAAGACACTTCCTAGAGAGGGTAGTCCAGCCTAGATTGCATTAGCATCAGTAAGAACAATGCCAAAATTTTATGTATATTACACTAATCAAAACAAAATACATGTTTCATCTGATCTTTAATATGTTGCAAAGTCATGCCCTTCCTTCATGGATACAAATTATAACCTCATTTTTTCAATTCCTAGACTATTAATCAAAGTTGAATGTTTCAGTAAGTTACACAGTGTAGGTTTATTCTCCTGTCCAAAGTTATAACCTGAATTTTTCCATGACGCTTCATTCCAATAAATCAAACTAACCAATTCTAAGGTACATAAATCTCAGCTGTTTGAGTGACTGGGAAGTACCAGGACAGAAAAGGAAGCTCAGCCATTACCTTGTGCATGTAGCTATACAGCTGTCTTGGTCCTCTTTGTTTGTTGGTGGGTTACTTTTTCCTTTCTTCCTCTTAGTTAGTGGTAAGAATTTGTACCATGCTCCCCTTCCTGTTGCAAACTTGACAAAACTCTGGGCTGAGCCCTGCTGTGTGCAGGGGCACGTACAAGAGGGGCCGTTTCCAGCCGCCCGCCGCTTTGTCCTCGGCCCTCCCAAGCTTCTGTGTGATCAGCACAGGCTTTGTGGCCATACAATAGGGGTTAAACATTTCCCTGTATTTATAGAAAAGCAGAGCTAAATCTGCTTAGCTGCATGAACCTTTTAATAAAATTACGCTCACACTATTAGGGCATTTTTCCATTTGTTTGGGTTTTAAGAGTAATTAAAAATTTAAAAACTAATATGTATATGTATGTATGTTTTTTTCATCATAAGTAGTGAATAAAAAATGCAATCAACATTAAGATTTTGATCCAGAGCTTATATTATGCATAATTTCCTTCCAAGAAGCTACCTGTGACTTGCCTGTTTACTTACAGATATAGTTTCATTTCTCCTTTACATTTATTCTACTTGATGATTTGACATTGGGAGAATCCCCTATCTCCAAGAGTGTTTTTAAGAGACAGATCACTGCAAAAAACTACAATCTGTACTCAGTGGTAAAATTCCAGGGTAAGGAAGAAAATTAAAATGTAGTGAGAAATAAAAGAAAACATTTTAAACAATCAAATGTGCTTACCCACAGTCCTAAAGACACTGATTTCATATTCCACGTGAGCCTCTAAACCAACCTTCCTTTCCAACTTTCCAGTTTCAACGAACTATCTTGAAGCAACACTGGTACAGAAAACTAACATTTTTTTCAACTCCTAAAGAAAGAAACCCTACTTAAAAACTTTCTGTTTTGTTCCATTACAAATCCCGTTTTTTGGGGTTTTTTGGGGTTTTTTGGGGTTTTTTTTGGTTTTTTTTTTGGTTGGTTGGTTTGGTTTTTTTTGCTTGTTTGTTTGATTTTTTTGTTTTGGTTTGATTTTGTTTGGTTTTTTATTTTTTGTTTGTTTGAGGGGATTGTTTGCTTGGGGGTTTTGTTCGTTGGTTTCAGTTTTTTAAGTCCAGATAAAACATTTCTAACTTCAAGGGGTTTGCACCTTTTTATAGGTATCAGGATGAATTCTGTCAGCCTCTATCAGCACCAAAACCAGTTCAGAACAATAACTTCATCTGGTCCTTTTGAAAACTATTTCATTTTCAAGGCTTCTTACAACAATGTTTTTCCTCACAAAAGCATGGGCTAGCTTAAGAATGTACTTCAAAGCAGATTGCCAGTGAGGTTCAGTAATGACTGAATCCACCTGAACTCTTAAATTTGCCCAAATAGAACCACAGTATCCTAATATGAGCTCTCACTTCATATACGTCTTCATTCTAGAGCTACAAACAGCTGAGAAGGATAAAAGAACAGAGGTTAATTACCGTTACAGGTCATTAATTATTTTATGTGGAAATTTATCATCAAATGTGTAGTGTTGATCAGGCAAAACCTCTGCCATTCAGTTACTAATCTTTAACTGCACATTTACAGCTGTTGTTGTTGTTTACACAAACGACAACAGCAGACATGAAACTGTAAATAAGAAGCTACTTACCACGCCACACATGTGGCACAGAATTAATCTGTTATTTTTATTTAGTAACATTTAATTCTTGGAAAAGCTCAATTCTCAAAATAACTATTTTCATGGTTTCAATCATTCCTTCCAAAATGCAGTCCCAGAAGAAAACGATTTGGGTAATGCAGTAGCTTAACTATTTGCTCCCCTCTGCCTTCGACAGCGTATTATATCAAGAAATCAGCTCATCTATAACTGATTGACTAGAGTTTTTTTTTGTTTAACTGGGTTTGAGCAGAAATTGTCCTCTGAATTTTAGAGCTGAATGATGGAGGGGCAGGACTCAGTTTGTCATCTGATTGACCAAGCCTAATCAGAATTATTTCTGCACACTGCTTCACTACAGCTGTAGATCCATTAAACACCAACTGCTCCAGAGGCCCATTCCCCTTCAGTTTCCCACTGCGACTCCCACTTTTCAGACAGTAGCTACTCAGTGGGCTACTCAAAACACTCAAAAAATGGAGGTGCTATATTTAATGGACAGCTCAAAACCCATAGCAAAATCTGTCACTTGAATGTTAGGACAGCAGTTATCATAATAAAACAGGCTCTTTGTGCTGGAGACTTAAAAAGAAGCCTTTGAAATGGTTCCGTTACTTCCCAATACATTTTTATTAGGAGAAGGTTTTCAGTCACAATAGCTTTTTATTCTTCAACAGAAATAATCATGTCTGCCTCTGGAAATGTTCACTGAGATATGCACTTTTTTTTTTTTTTGGTAATCATAATATTACCCTTGGCATTTATTTTTTTAATCTTAGTACCATTTTAGCCTCAGGAAGCTTTAAACTAATATAACCATTAGGAATGACTTACTGCGCAATTTACATATTAATAAAACTATTTTTTGACCTCTTGAACTGTTTAGGCAGAAAGAAAACTGTGATGTGCACATAGAGCAAGCACACAATTCCTTACTTTGAGATCTGCCTGTTAGAAAAGTTAAGAAACAGATTCTGAGAAATATCTAGGAACTTTCATGTAACACTAATTATTTACCCATCTTTTTTTTTTTTTTCATGTATTTTTGGCTTTCCTTTCCAAATGCCCTCAACTCTTTCCAGACATGATAATACTCAGGAAAAGTAACAAATCATTTATTCTTTCTGAGGTCAAAGTCATACTCCCATCAAAATTCAGTTAGTGCAATACTCATCTGAGACCTTCAAGCAGCTGAAGAGCTAACCTCACGGTGGAGTTTAACCCCAGACACAGGCTTTGGACTCTGGTAGGTTGGACTGGGCAAACAAATACGGGATCTGTAACTCTAGAAAAGCAGCATGGGTAAAAATTACCCAGGAAGGGGGCAAAGAAAGACCCCCCCAAAAAAAAAGCTGCTCATGCAGTTAGGTTAGGGCAATGAAGAAAATCAAAGGCTCACAATCATAGTTTGATAATAAAATAGGCTGCTTCTTTTATCTATTACTTTGCACACTGAACGTTTTAAAAGCTTCTGTATCCCTAACAATTACAACTGAAGTCATGTCAATGTTATAATTTTTAGAGTACAGACTTAAGTATTGAAAGGTACACCATTAAATCTTCTGGCCTGTCCACATGACCAAGATGATATTTGAATTTGATGATCACACCAGGATCATATTAGTACTACCATTGTTTGTTTGAAAAGCAAGAGGCAAAATGTTTCCATTTCCTACATGCTTTAACTTTGTTCCTTGTACATGTTTTGATAGATTCATCTCCTCTTTGCCATGTTTTTGCATATGCAAACTTGATTCTTTTTTATTTTTCATTTTTCAGCTTCAATTTCCTCTACCAGTGAAGTTTTCAGCAGTCGTAATTTTGTGTGCAAAAATTTTGAGTTTCTTTATGAAAAATGCCTTTATGATTGTGGAGTCTGAAAATACTTTAAAGTGGAGATAACATTCAAAAAAACAGTTTCACAAGGATAACAAGATATGCAAGATGATTATTCACTGTTACCTGCGTATCCTTATCTCAAAGAGTCAGCCCAAGTACCTGGGTTGAGAGGTGAATTTTAAAGAGAATCTAATAAGTCAAGTGATATTACAAAGCCAAAATTGTGAAGAGCAGGATCCTCTAAGGAATATAGAATTTATTTATTTCAAAACTTCATCATAACCACTTCCACTGGTTTAAAGCTGTTACCACTGAAATTTCATGGACATACTTTAATTAAACCCATTGCTGTTGCTCTCTCAGTAATCATTTATTCCTTTTGCATTTTTTCCTACAAACAACAGGATGCTCTGTACAAGAACACAGTCAGTTATTTCTTACCAGACACCAATAGATTATGATAGGGAAATCAGGTTAAGTAATTTTTAACTAGACCTGAATAACTATTCATTGTTCCAAAATAACTGTAGCATGTATGTGCTGATCACAATTCTTAGACTTTTGTCTCCTTTCTACATTTTGCTGAAGTTTATTGTACCAGCCAAAGCAGCCTATCTGCCAGCTACAGAAAATCCCTTCTCACAGGCTCTGGGGATGCAGACTCATACAGGTTCCATTTCTCTTAATCCCTTACAGGGAGAGCCTTTGTTCACATACGTAAGGCACATAAGCTGTTTATCACACAGAGAAGTTGCCAAGGAGTGTGAGAATTCCCTGAAGTGATTCCAGCACAGCTGACTGAGAAGAGTCCTCTTCAAAGAACTCAAGGTTCATTCACTTGATTATTTTACCAGCACATCCAGTTAAGTCTTGTACACGGGCTTTCTCTAGGTTTTCACGTTACTTTTAAATGAGGAAGCTCCATAATAAGATTCACAGCATTAACTTTAATTATAGTAAGCTTTTCTTTAGTACTGTTCTCTATCCTTTTCATAGTGGAACAAATACTTTGCCCTTCCTCTTTGTGCACAGTGAGTGTCCTTGACTACTGGATGCCTAAAGCTCTTTAAATATACAGAAACACAGTCTAAGTGTAGACAAACGTGCACTTCCCAACCTCAGGATGAGGAGATTTATCAGCAGCTAGAAAACCACTTGCAGCTTCAGGAACAAAACAGATCTGCTGGTGCTGCAGTGCCTGTAGCTAACTAGAAGTTACTGAAACTAAAGACATCAAGTGCATAGCCAAAATGAATTTACATCAACTACACATTAAAAAAAAATAAAAAATAAACAGAATCAAGCCTGGGCAAGAAAGGGAAGAGGATAAAAGGAAGAAGGTGACAGCTACAAAGTGAAGTTACAATCTTGATTCTGTTCAAAAACCCATACCAACCAAACAGGAACACAAAACAAAACACACCATTCAAAAAGCACCATTTAAAAGATCATTCAAACAGGCAAACAAAAAAATCCCAACAAGACAGAATCAAGATTCTGTCCGTTCTCATGGAAAGAAAAAAATTATTGAAATAGAGTTTTCTTTGGATGTAGAAATCTTTTTGGGATGCTTCAGCTGTCCAAGAGTTTTCTTCTTCTTGGTAAGGCACATATTGCTTGAATTTCTGCATGTGATATACATGCTATACCTGAGCCTGCACTACCCAAAGAGACTCTGGCTGGAATGGAGGCCACATTCAGCTGCTGATGTTCCTCTGCTCACCCTCATCTACCATCACACATAGAAACATCCAAGTTATCAGTGCTTTAAACTTTACTTGAATGCTCTAGCTACTTATGGCAGATATACCATTCTCTTTCTGTATCATTTTGATAGAATTTAGAATCTGTCTGCTTGAATTGTGCCAATAACTTGATCAACAACCCGAAACTCAGTTTAGCCACCTGAAACTCCTTAAGGGCCGTTTTCAGTACATACACACAGACCATGCCAAGCATACAAAAGAGCTGGGCTCCCCAAAGCACTGGCACACACAGCTGCAATTTTCTTTTAAATAACAGCAAGAGGAATGTGGTGTGTGGCAGCACTTTCTCCTTTACACTGAGCAGCACTGGCTGTGGCTCACCCAGGCTTCAGCACTTTGCCCCTCAGTGGCATAGGTGGTTTAGAGAGACAGGGAAGACAATCTCTCTCCCTTGCAGATCACATCTGTGGAACACACTGAAGTTAAAAAAAAAAAAGACTCTTTTCTACCCTTCTGTCCTTGCTATCCAATGATCCTAAAACACAAATAGTAGGGATTTTCCTCATAGACAAATCATGGGGGCTTGCATCTACTTAGCAAAGAGGTACATTTTATCTCAAGTCTCTCCTCCAGCAAATATTGCAGTCAAGGCTGTTTGTTGGAAACGGCACAAATCTGTAATAATTCTTCCAGTAAGTTTCAAATACAAGATCTTCATTCAAAAAAGACCAGCACTCAGCAGGAAGGCAGTCTTAATGAAAAAAACCAGATGGAGACACCTCCTGACCTCCTGATTCTGTGCCAGTCTTGCTGTGTCCCAGCTCTTCCCAGTGCCCATGCTGGCCCCACAGGGGGGCCCTCGAGGCACCACCACCATGCACAGCAGCACAAAGTGGAGAAGGGAAGAGAAGGGGGTGTTAAAAACTGAGCAGCTACACACAATACCTGTGTGAACATGCACACCCACACTGGGCACAGTTGCTGTAGCGTGGAAGCCTGCATTTTGATAAATTTGACCATTTTCAAACGGGAAAAGTTGCACATCACTGTATTTCTGGGCTTCGTCTTCCAAAAACTTTCACTTTAAACCTGGTTTCTATTTCTGAGACTGAACCATGAATATCCATCCCAAAACCCCACAATAAACTGCTTTCTGGTTTATCTTCTTAAATATTTCAAGTTTTTCCCAATGGCAGAGCCCTTTCATACTATACAATTAAGACATCAAGGTCTCAATTAAAAAAAAAAAAAATTGTAAATCTTCTGATAGGCAAATTAATTTTCATGACTACTACTGATCTAGAACGAATTTCAAATATTGACCTGGATATATAAAAAAATACTCAAAGGCTTGAAACCATTCCTTGCTGCAGTGTAGTCAGAACTACATTTGATATTAAATACATTTGAATAATTTGGCATTTTTTATGGAAATAGGACATTAGATATTTTTCTTTGTAATTATACGTGTGATTTCAAAGTATTGTCTCTAGATGTGCCATTCACATCTTCACAAAGACTACGTGTCATTAATATCTGTAAGCTAACAAGTGCTTTAGTCTAGCAACTGCTGAATTTGGGTTGCATGAATAGAATAAATATTTCATTTTTGTAGTAGCCACTGCAGGAACATTAAGCAGAAGCCACACATACATAATAGCTTTTTCACCTCTGCAATGACAAAAACTTGAACTATTTGTATTTCCTTTAAAGACGGTAAAACTATATGGCAACAGAGGTGAACTAAGCAATAAAATCATACATTCAAAAGATAGTTTCAGCAAGAAAATACACTATGAAAATACTGGCAGTGAAGGGAAGAAAGTAGCAGGTTGTATATGGTGTCCAAAAAGACTAAAAAGGACGGGTAGGATTCATTGAGAAATAAAGTAATTATAAAATATTATAATACGGATTTTTTATTAAAATAATTAACATCATATTCATTACAGCCAAATTACCACACATCCAAACTCACAGAAGGTCCAGGTTTTGATTTGCATGCATTGCCTGATTCTGTCTTCTCTGCAGTAAGAGATTAAATATTCACACACATATAGAAACTGGCTTTATCACTGCTTAAAAACCCCAAAGAAGTTGTACCCTTTATAGTTTCTCCTTACTTCACACATTTGTCAAATGACTTCCTACAGGATTTAAAAAAAAGAAAAGGCAGCTAGAAAACTCTGCAAGAACCAGAACTTTGCAGAATCCTGTTTTGCAGTTATCAAACAACCTGATGAGCAGCAGATGCACCTCTCCTTTATTGGCAGCTTCGATAGCTAAGGTGTTTGGAATCATTCCTGCACATAGGAGGCTGCTGGAGTTGCCAGCCATCCAGTGCACTAATTTACTAACTGCCTCTTGTATACAGCAAACCTGGTTTGTAGCAGCCAGAACTGCTGCACAGGCAGAACTGCAGCAGTTGGGAAAATGGCACAGCTGTAACTCCAGCAGCTGTGACACCAGGGTACAGTTATGTTAAATTACCTCCTGAGGCCATGTAGTCCCTCTGCAACCACATGGGTTCCTCCTTTCATTAGGAGTGTATGACACAAGTCTAAAGGTATCAAATTATTTTCCTTTTCAATTGTAGAAGGAGGAATATAATTTACATATAATTTCTATATTTAAATATAATCCATTTAAAGCACTTTTTTGCTTACCAAATAGCATGCCACATTTAGAATTGCAAAATAGCTACGTGTTTTACAAACTCAGTGGAAATCTCCATCCGTAGGACAGGTTTTACTTAGACAAGAGCCTGCAGCTCTGTTTTCCAAACTGCTATAACCAGGAAAATAGTGCACTTCCAGCAGGTGCTTGGGGTAAATGTGCTATGTTCTCCTCCAAAAGTATAGACAGCACATGCACCAAACAAATGCAGCCTCATGCCTCAAAGGGTGGTGAGTTTACAACATACATAGGAATCAAATGGGAACTCAGAGTAAGGGGTTTGTCTTTGAAGGGCTTCTAAGGCCATGACTAAAATGCTGTTTTCTTCAGTATACTAATATCAGTCACTATTTTGACACACAAAGAAAAATCATGGTATAGAAGGGATCTATGAATACCCCATTAAAGCCTCAACATCCACTCATCACATGGTCTCTAATTTACTTCTCTCTCAGTACCATCTCTCCATATTAAGAAAACCCCCAGTTCCAATGACTTCTTCCTAGCAATCTTCAAGTATTTCTCTAACTTCACTACTTACTGGAAAAATCAGACCTGTAACTTTAACCTGACCTGATTATTTTAGTTATACTATTATGGTCTGTGGATATCAATATATATCATTAGTCCTTCCTGAAAGCATGATGATAGAGATGTTACCTCATTTTCAAACTAAGAATATTTTGGCTTAGGATTCGTGATGGGTGAAATGCCAACTTATTATAAACCTAAGTCTTACTGAAATTCTGTAAAATGTATTTGGAAAATACCTTAGCAATTATAGCCTATTAAAAATGATGATTTAGCCTCAAAGCACTAAAAACATTTCTTTTTCATCTTAAATAAGAGACTATTCAAGAAGGCCTTTTGACTTGGTAAATAAGCTTTTAGCAATTGTTTTCTACAAACACAGAAAAAAAAATCTGTTTTCACTTTGCTAAGCTTCGGGGGGGATTTGTTTGAAAATATACTTAACCTAAATTAACCAGTTAACATATTAATTATTTTAGCTACTATTTCATTTTCCCTTAAAGAACAGGAAAATTTATTAGGATGTACATAAAAACAATAAATACTGAAAGGATGATTATGGAAAAACAAAGATTGGAGAATTGAAGACATATTAAGTAAGCCAGTAAATAAAATAAAAAGTATATTTTATTCTGCTGTTGCCATACAACTGTTTTCCAATTGCAAATCAGATTGTTTTTATTTTCTGCAGTTGCCACAGTGTCATAGTCTGTCTAGAATAATCCATGGGAACAGCCAGTGGTCCTTATCAAAAAAGAAAAAATACTTGGGCAAGAACCACAAGCAGCAAACAACTTCAAGAACTTGCTTTTACTCTCAAAACACTACGGATAGCAAGAAAGTAAGTGTATACTATTGACAAAGTCAAATTCAAGATGGGAACTGGAATTCAAAAAGGTTAAAGGAAGAAAAACAAGCAAACAAATAGTGTAAGAAAAAAAATAGGCATTGCAGGTTCTTTAAAAGGATTTCCAGGCATATATTGATTGAGGTTAACACTGAGTGCTACCAACTGACTTTGAAGCACTAAGGTAGCTCTAAAACACACAGCAAGTTAAAGCTGTGGCATTATTAACATTTAATGTTGTTTTGACTTTAAACACTGGCAAGATGTCTATTTTAGCAAAATAAAAAATTCATTAAAGAACTCTTTCGAGATACAGATTCAAGTTTAAGGCATGGAGTGCAAAACTTGCAGCTTCCAGTTCCTGAGGATGTTTGAAGAACTGTGTCTTCATGCCACTTACAACACTACCAACTTAGTGATGGTATCTGCATTTAAAAAAAAATAAAATTGGAAGTCAAAATCAAAATTTATATTGAAAAAAAACTTGATAAAATAATAATGGGTTTTGATAGTTTAGGAATGTCATTCTAGTTTTATGTTTAAACTGAACGAGAACAAAACACACTCAAGCTTCATGCTAAGGGTAGTTCTGTTAACAGAGGTCACTGTTCTGCCATCCTTACAGAGGCATGACATTCTCCATGTACCCCAACAAATGATGTTGAACTTGGATTAATTTAGATGGCAAACAGCAAAGTAACAGGACCCTGTCAGCCAAAGAAAAGAGACAGTCCCTCATCCCCTCTGTGTTAATACAGAAGCTAACAAAATTCAGATTTCCCCAAATAAAGTGAAGTACAAGAACCTTCACTTATTTGGAAAATGAAAGCTTAAAAATATTTTTAATATAGATCTAAATCTAAGACAGTTCTACAGAGAATTCTACAAGCTGCAAATAACTACTTAACATGGCCCAGTCAAGTTGGCAGCTCTCTATTGAGAGCTGAAATGACTCAGGGCTACAGAGCAGGTGATATGCACCAGTATAATAATCACACAAGCTTCAGAAGACAAAAAACCTCGGTGATGACAAGATCACAGTAAGAGACACTGGTTCTTCACTGTGTTCTGTATGGGCCTCCCAGACTTACCTGGTTCTGCTTTTTGTCTCCTCCTCACTCTGCAGCTACCAGCACTCTACACCCTCTCCCCAGCCCAACCCTGCTGACCCCAGTTCCCAATCTAATTCAAATGGCAATGCTACAAGTAAGTGTCAGCAGTGGCCAGAATCTCCACATACAAATCATGCCCTCTTTTTTAGCAAACACTGTAATGTACCTGTGTTAATGGTGTGTTTAGCTTTCTGCTAAACATACCTGATAGTCTAAATCAGCCTCCCATTTAACTAAGCTCTGCCTCATTCCCTGAAATCACTGTGGAATATGTCCTTACCCTTTTTTGTATCAGAAGCAAGTAAAAAGTGCATCTGTGTTTAAGAAGCTAGTTTAGGCACCTGGGTATTGAAACACTGGAAACAGAACTACAGTGACAAACTGGTAACAACACAGTCTGGAGTAGACAAGCAAGTATAGACCAACAGCAAGATATTTTCTTTTTGCACCCAGTACATATATTGGGAACACCTGTCAAAACTACAGGGCATCAAATTGATTTTCACCACCTGCTGAGAAGGTGAGCAATCCACAGAAACCACCTGACTCCTCTAATAAGCATCAAAACTAAGATACAAAGAAAAACTCTATGTCTCTTTCCTTATAATACCTAGGAGTTGCTTTTTCCCCAGGAGGAGAGGCTAGGGACAAAAGTGAACTTCCACTAGAGATGATTTTGATCTTAGCTACAAGGTTGGAAAACCCAACATATTTTTGTGAGCTGGAAATGATTAAAGCCTCCAAGTTCAGTGCTCTCCCAACGGGCAGCAGGAATTGGGGTTTGTGTGCTGCAAACCCCCACTGCCTGGCAGGAAAGGAGCTGACAGATCACCTGCCAGCACCACAAAGACAGCACTGTCACTAAGCCTGGAAGCTTTCAGCCACACTGCAAACACAAACTCCAGGAGAAGAAAGTGAGAAAAAGACCCATACGACTATCAGTAGGTAGGTACCTGAAAATAGACAAGCTCAAGTTGTTCATGCTAGAAGTAATTGGGAATTCAGTCCTAGGGAATGGGGGAGTTTCTGCAGAATGTTTTTACAGAAAATTTTGATATTTAACACTGGATTCTTTCTATGGCTTCCCCCCATCCAACTTCATGTATATTTCATAAACAGTACATGGTAGGATGAATTGTTATCTTTACAGTGATCTCTATAACCATAACAATAATTAAATCAAATTTTCCAGTAACAATTTCAGCCCTACCCCTTATATAAGCAGATGATTATTTGTATCAGTTTCAGCATGCCTTATCATGTAATGATTATAATGCACATGTACTATGAGGCTACAGTTCTTACCACATTTGCAAATTTATTCTAATGTTTCTATTGGGTGCTTTATTTTAGAGGGTTTTTTTATTTCTCTCAGTGAACCTTTCATCATAGATCTTCAGAGAAATTTTTTGGAATATAAATTATATTTATTCCTCTTTATAAATAATGACATAGCTTAAAAGCAGAACTGGAACTTCAGATCTGTTCCAAGTGATCAAAATTCTGACCTTGCCTCTGCACAAATGACTTAAAGAGAAGAAAAATAAAAAAGAAAACTTTTCTTTGCAAAACGCCACCGGCAGAAGAGACAACTTAGGCTTTTGCAGTGGAATACACAGCAATAGAAAGATGACCCCAAAATTTTGGAGTCAACCTTTGAAGCTGTGCAATGGATACTGTTCACAGGCACATTTCAGTCTAGAGGAACCTTTTGTATATCTGCATTCCACCTCTTCTTATCCTGCTAGCCTTGACCTCGTCTCATGCTCTCTACTATCCAAGCTTCAGCTATTCCTTTGCGTTTCTCCTGGTATATCCTCACTGCCCAGCTGTTACCTACTGCACTCATCCTTTCTGTCCCCCAAATGCATGTACATAAACAAGCTTCCAGTCCTTTAGGTCAATCTGTTTCTCATCCATCATGTCAACACATGAGTACAAAAAAGGTCTGTGCAGGAGCTTAAGCACTGATCTGTTTGACCATCCATAAGGTTTGGTTCCCTCAGCTGGCTTTTTAAATTATCACCTCGCTTGGGGGCTGTTGGCAATGGACAGCATCACTTCTGTTTCAGCCAACAGTGCCACCAGCCTAGGCAGCTCCTGGCTCTTGTATGCCCCTATGTTCCCCAGGACACACAACACACAGAACCAAGGCCATGCTGTGAAAAAGAAGATCCTGCTGAGCTGCAACAGTCTTGGCAATATACCAGCCACTGAACCGGACCTTCAAAAACCATCATTTGGTTAAAGGCACAGGATTGCCATGTAGCACTTGAAGGAGACAGCACACAGTGTGGAAGTGCTCATCCATTAGAGGATGCAGTACCTACCAGTCTGTCAAGACAGACACCTTATCCCAGTTGCTTAACAGGGAAGGACCTGTTTCTTGCTTAGCAATCCAGTCCCAGCTTCATCAGTTTCACAACTTCTCACAGAGCCTGGGCCTAACCATTCACCCTCTTGCTGACTCCCCTTGTTCTTCCACATTACCAGCTATTCATTCCTCAAAATTACTGACAAGCAATATTATTAACCAAAGGGAAAACTTCCTGTTCCCAAGTCACTGGTTCTTTTGCCAAGCCCCAAACTTGGCCAGCTCCAATAGCTTATTACTATAAATACAAAGCCTTGTCAGACACCTGCAGGTATGATCTGGGATACACTCAGTGTAGTTACAGTATTTGTTATAGCTTATGCTTTGCTACTGAAAACAGACAAGCTGAAATTTATCAAAGTTTCTTTAATTCAGTCAGTAATTAGTAATAATAATGACAAAGTACCAATCCTGTACAGGAAGAGAAAGGTTTCTAAGTAAAAACTGTGGCTTTTTTATTTTAATAACTTCTAATCTGTCATCATCTTCAGAAGTGACTGAATTACTTTGGCTGAAGTTTTTCAAACAAATGAAAAACTGTGTTAGCTTGCAGCTAACACTAGTGTCAGACAGCTTAAAGTTCCAAGTTATATTTATTCCATGCAATTTGGTAGCACTGTGCCCATATGTATGAACTAAAATGACTCAAAACAGGAATGAATACATAACAAAATCATGATCTTCAGATTTGAACAGAACTCTAATTTTAGCTCAGTATTGTGTAACAGTTTTCTCAGGTGAAACTGCCTTCCAAGTGTTTAAATTAGGAAGTTGTTCTCAACCACTTTTAAAAGCAACTGGAGGAAAAGCTGCATCCAGATCTGGTGCAGCACACAGCTTACTCAGATGGCTCAGAAGTGTCTGCTCTGCTCAGAGCAACACTTGACTTTTGGCTCTGTGTCCCCACATTCTTAGAAGCCTCCTCTGTATTCAGGGCTGCAGAAGCATCCTCCTATACACATACATGCCATCCCCTAAAGGAAGTGAGGGAGCAGTCCCTACAGCCTGAACTTAGAGCCAGCAGCCTGCACTGCGAGGCACAGACCCTTGACAGGAACCCTGCACCAAGGAGCAGCTAAAGGACAGCTCCTTTCCTGCCTGAAACATAACAGTGCCAGTAGGAAGAGCTTTTAATTCAAAAGCAGCACACTGGAAGTAAATTTAGCTCAAAGCACTGGATCGTGACTTGGCATCTAATCACTGCTCCATCCCACGATTCACCAAGTGAAGAACTCCCAAGAGGCTGACCTTAACAAAAGCAAACCTCCACCATATACCTAAAATACAATATTTTTAAGCATTAAAAGAATATAGAGCATAAAGAAAATAACATAAAGAACGCTGCAATAGACACTGATCAGCACAACCATACAAGTAAGACAGCCGTGCACATTCTGTGTGAGCTCATTTTACAGTAATGAAATAGATCAATTATTAGAAACAAAAGTGTATGACTGCTTCAATTATGCAATAAGCCTTTAAAAAGGGCACTTGACTATTTGCTGGTTTCAGCATGGTGGGTAGAGGTTTGTATTTTAAATAAGTGTTGCTAATTTCCCTGCCACCCCCACCGCCTCAATAGGAAATTTCCAATGTGAGGGCTAACAACATTAGAAAACAAGCATTTCAATCTACTGTTCCATTTTAAAACATTAACCCCCTAACAGAGAACATGGAGTGACTAAGTTTCCCAACTTATCTGCTGACATAAAGATACTGACTTTATGTTAACTAATTAGAAACTGAAATAATTTTTTAATGACACTTTAAAAAAGACAACTGAAAAACAGTTCCACAGAAGTTCCATAGAATATTCCATAGAATATTCTGCATTCTATAGAAATTAGAAGAACAGACAGCATTAGTTTGCTTTCCTTTAGGATGTGCACCTTCAGCAGTGTAACTAAATTTTATATTTAACATGATGCTCATTTGAGGAAAAACTTCTTCATCAAGAATTAGTGGTCTAACAGGAAGATGGTCTTCAAGTCAAAAAAATAAATAAATATTGCCTGACACATAATTTCTTGCAACTTTCACTTTTCTGGGTAATCATTTTCTAGTGATATCTGAATAACACTGTTACTACCCAGTGTGAATTCTTATAAAAGGAGAAAAAAAGCAAAATATTTTCTCCAGTAAAAACCCTGCAAGTACTTTGTGTTAAAAGGAAACTGGGAATGCTTCTTCTTGCACCTTGAATATTTTTTTCTTTTCATTCTGCTCAAAAAAATAGTTTATGGGTCCAGTCCTAGAAGGTAAAACAGCTTCACAGTTCCTTGAGAGGTCATCTGGGGAAATAGTGCTAAGTTTGTCAAACATCTGACAATTAATTGACTAGGTATCACTCTATGCTAGAACATCTAATAAACCAAATTACAATCCTGTTGAAGGCAGAAAGAATATAACTGAGGATACAGACAGCTAATGAGGAAAAACAAGGCCTTCTAAATCAAGACATGCTAAGCAGGGCATAGAGAGATCAAATCAAATTTAACAGCTATTAAGTCAATTGAAAATTATGTCAGGAAAGCACAGAATTCTTAACACAGCACATTCTCACAAATAATGATTAACTGGGAATCATTATCTGAACTGGAGGTTACTGTCATCACTCTCCTTCATACTAAAAAGTGTCAAAACCAGCACTCAGATGCCACGGGGGGTTTTCTTTCTTGCCTTGTGAAATGCTGTAATTTCTTTCCCCCATTACATCACTTTGAAGAGTACAGCAAGAAAAAAAAATAAAATTTACTTAGGCTCCAGCAGTAATGCAAGTCTACTGAAATCCTGCCAGTTAAAAATACCAACCTTTATGTTCAGGTTTCACTAAGAAAGACACTAAAGATGTTCCCAAGGCTGTATTTATGCCTTGCATCATCTGTCTGGTGATACACAAAAGTCTTTCCAAGGTCTTTATTGTTAGGCCAGGAAGTTAATGAGGCAGCACACTCACCAATGGGAGGGAAAGCAGAGACAAACTCGAGAATTGTCTCAGGCTGGTTTAATACTTTAAATGAAATGTAAAATAATGAATATTTCACATATTCCCAAAGAGTATTTGTGCTTGTAGAAAATGTTTCTTTGCATTTTGCGCTTGAATGTAGAAAAGCCTCACTTGAAATCACCCTGTTTCAGTACTCCATGAATCACCCCTACATGCACCCTTGCTCTTTAGAGCCCACCCACTGCCATACCGCACTGATGTGCCATCCTCAGGATTACAAAGGATGCTTCAACAAAGGGGGATCGCCCACTGCTCTCTATAAATCATCTTGAACCTCATTGATTATTTCAACAAAGGTGGTTCTGATACACAGGCATCTTTGGCTGTCTTCACAGAGAAGAGAAATAATTTAAATTAAGAACAACAACATTGCATCCTAGAATTCAATACAGAACAGTGATGACAACTGAAATAGGTCAAAAGCAGTGAAGTCATTTAGCTTTCCCTAACAAGCAGCAAATGAAATGCAGCAGAGGAAAAAACCCAACGTTTTTTAGACACTCATTATTAATTACTGACAGAAATAAGAATGCCTATCAAGCACACCAATCATGACTGGAAATTATGACATTATATGAAAATATAACACGGTATTTCTCTTGATTTACAAGATTAAGCAGGAGAGAAACATGAAAAGAAGTCATAAGAATCCCTGTTGAGCCTGACACCCAAGTTCTGTTTTCCATATCTTTCCATACTTCAATAAACATGAAATAAAAGTTTTACATTTCTCTATGGCAAAAAAGCCCACCCTGAAACACCACACCTTTCTCTCATACCATAAAAAGTATTCCACTGTTCAAACAGTTTTATTAAACCTTCAACTACAAATGCATACTTTAAAGCTTTTAAAATATTTTAAAATACACATTTTATAACTACTCTCCATCTAAAACCCCTTTCCTTCTTGGAGTTTATAGCTTCTTAGACCTAGTTGCATGAACAATAATGAAACAACAACAACAAAAAAGCCCAAAACAAACAAACAAAAAATTACGTTGCAACTCCTCCCCTTAAAGCTAAGTAGAATGAGAAAGTGTAGACAACCTTAGCCTTTGGTGTAAACTGCAAAAACCAACTGGGATTTTTCTCTCTCTCTGTTTTGTTTAGCAAACTGAGTGTTTAACCAAGGCTTCTACGTGATTGAAATTTAAAACTCCAATTCTAAGAAGTAGACCAGAGAAAAAACTTCTGTCCTAGATTTCAGGTAAATACTTCACAGGAGGGGAAGGGTCTTCCTAATTCATATGCCCAGTGAAGTAGCACTTTATTATCACTTTATTTGAATTGGTGCTGGACAATGGGATAGCAGGTAATCATCTGGGATCCAAATCTGGTGAAAACCACAATAATCTTATGCATGCTAAGACTACTGCATTCCTGGTTCAGCACCCACTCCTCCTGTTAATAACCCACCCTGGTCCTGTTCTCAGGGCACTGATCTCAGCCACACGAAGCCAGTATGAGAGAGGTGTCAACTCCTCTTGCTGTAGGTGGGTCACTGCATGCTCCAGCACACAGTCACTAGCACAGAAGGAGTCATATTTCTCCTTAGGGCACTCAGATGGCCCAAAAGGTGTCATTTATTGCTGCCTCGGACATCAGGCTGGGCTAAGATATTTGTCTTGAAGGAATGACCACACAGTTTAGCCCCTGAATCATTTCTATCAAACCACTCTCAACAGGAGACACACAAGAAACAGTCCAGGTTTCACAACTGGAAAACCTCACTATTCACATCCTCTCCTCCCTCACTAGAGAAAGTTCCCTTTCTCATAAGTGACAATGCACTTTTGCTACACTTTTTCTTTTTCCTTATCTCTCATTTTTATCCTCCACCCCCACTCATTACAAGCTATCCATACTTACTTTCCTCCATAACATTAAAACTGAGACAGCCTCAGACTGTCTCAAACAACTGCTTTATGGGTGTCTGTGGGTGTCCCCACAAACACCATGGCACAGCACAGCTACACCTGACACAGCTCAGGTGCTAAACCTCCATCTCTGGGGGACCCAGCCCTGACTCCCACGGTGATGACAGAGATGAGCTGGCCTCTTCTGAGGTCTGTGCTGCTGGTCACAGGACCAGAGGCAGCATGCTACAGGTGGGCTCAGCAACAGCAGAGCCACGTAAAGCAGTTCTGTATGAAAATTTGCACATAGCCAGCTTCAGATACCCTGTGAGGAACAGCACGCTCAGGCTCTCCTTGCTGGCCTTGGGCTGGTAAATCCTGCAAAGCTTGGGAAGGCTGTAAGCAGTCAGACAAGGTGTCTCAACCTCATGCTGGGATCTCAGGCTGCTTACTGGAGAGAGTTGAGATACACCCAGCACCCTGAACTCCAAGAGAGCTTGTCAGCTTCCCATTTCATGCATGAATGCATAAGGCTGGCTTAGATCTAACACTGAACCTAAGCCAAACTCCTGGCACCTGCTGAGGATGGCAGAGCAAAAACGCCCTATCTGGAAACAGCAGGAGACAGCCTAAGTCCAGGAAGGCCACTGCTGAGTACTGAGTGGTAACTTTTTGTGTCTCCATGACCAAGCTTATCCAGCCTTCCACTTTGGGTCAGTACTTCAGCTTCTCCACTGTCCAGACTAACACTTGTCCACTCTAGGAGCAGCTGCTATGATCTTACAAACAAAAAATGCCAAGGTGTGCAGAATTTTCAGAGAGTAGTAACCTTTGGTCATTATGTGAAGTTAAGATTTAACCATACAAGAATAGACATAATTCAGTTTTACACTGTGAATGACAGAGAGCAGGTTGTCCTGGTATAATACTAGGAGCAGTAAAATTATTTCCCAGTGATTAACGCTTTCCTAGATAAAAAATAATCATGTTTTTCCTAGATTAATGATTAATGAAACAAACAAACAAACAAAAAAGCTGAAAAATTAACCACTTAGTTTTATTTTGAAACACAGTATTAAATACCAAAATTGAGTATCACTAAAATGAAGCCTTATTTAGTAAGCCACAAATGCATATGGGAGCAGGTTCATGAGTCACTGAACTGCTTTCTTACTCTGAAATCACTGGCACTGGGGAATAGTGGATTTCTGTATTAAAGGTCAAAAGCCAGAACAAAATTGGTAAAAGTATAAACAGATAAGCAAATGTTTTCAATAACAAACAAATGTTTTGGAGAAGTTAATCCTAAGTAAATTCCCACACAGTGTGGATAACACTATGACCTCTAACTACACACATCCATAAATCTATGAGCAAGTTTTCTCAGAGTTCCAGAATGCAGTGGATCACAGGCAGGTATAGATTGTCAAGTCTCTTTATTCCAGCCAAACTGAACAAGCATTAAGACAGGTAGTAGACTAAGTATGAATGGAAGTGCCTTTACATGCAACACCTAGGAAAGTACATAAAAATCTTGTTGCTGGTAAGTGAATATGGAAGGAGGAGCTGATTGAAATGTAAGGGAATTAGTGAGAATTACTAAAATCAGTTTAAAGTAAGTATCATTTTCCTCTTCTGTGAACTCCAAGCTTTGCTGAAAACCAATAGTCCAGTCCACAGAAATCCATGAAAACAGGCAGGTATCTCACCAGGAAAGGAATGGAGCCTCACAGTGTTAACCACTAGATCTACACAATAATAGTGTTTGATGTTCTCTGGAGTGGCTCTTTGCCCATTTCAGACTCACAGGAGCTCTGCTGCCCCAAGTCTCTGTTGCCAGATGGTGAATTAGGCTCTGTCTAACAAAACAGGTCTTGTCTGACCTAAATTTGTGATGTAACACACGACGTAGGTGAGAATCCACAAAGTGTAGCAAAGAAGTAAAGGGAAAAGGCCTCAAGCCTGTTTTTCAGGGCAGAATCAGAACACAGCATCATTTCCTCATGCCTGAACTTCTGCATCTCCAGGCAGGACAGCCTGAGTTCCCCTTTGTTCACAGATGCTTCCTAGAGTGAGTTTCACACCCATCCCCATCTTATGCATTTATGCTTTTTCAGAAACCAAGGAATAGAATAATTTAACCCCTGTCAATGTACAATGAGCCCATTGCAGTCAATCCACAAAAATTTACTATCATTGCAAGTGTGTAAGACTGACCTAGAGATAAACTGAAGATTCAACATTATTTCTAACTGTACCCAAGACATCTCAGTTCAGAAGATGAAATTACACGTAATTTGACTTTAAAAAAAATTGTTAACTCTGGTTCTAACAGACAATGAATCAACTACAAAAATTAAGATTTTTTAAGCCTTCTAAAGCGTAAGATTTTTTAATTTTTTTTTTTTTTTAGAAATCAAAATTTAGTTAGACTAGATAATTGCTCTCAAATTCAAATAAAAATTACAATGATCAAATAGCACCTAGAGGTAATATGAATTTAATAGTTCATCTCCTAATCAAGCTTGTCTTATAAGTTTTGCTGTATTTCATTTTACTTGTATTTTAATGAAATTTGCAGCACAGCCCAGTAAGACTGAAATAGGTTACTGTGCTGAGATGAACTGCCTCAGGGACTCTGGGGAAAAAAGAGCTGGGACACACTCCTCCTCAGCAGTGCCTTGTGCTGCCTTCGTCTGTCAGCTCGATTCTCCACCAGCATGTCTGTGATCACAGAGATGCTGCTACAACAGCCTGTTATATATTTAATGAATCCAGCCCAGGAAAAGAATATGGGAGGACTTTCTGTTGTGTTTTAATTGCATATTTCTTTGATAAGAAAGAGACTGAGGGAAAACCTCTTGCACATGAGGCTATTGCCCTAGAGACAGTGTGGACTCTCTACATTCCCTTTCAAAGTATATAAACATGAGCCTGAGAGCAACAGAGCAACAGGGAGTGAAAGATGCCACAGGGGCAACACCAGCCACTTCAGATTACCCTGAGTACAAGATCCTTGGGGCAATGAGGGGTGCACAGCAAGCTCACTGCCCTGGACTTCAGGAGAGCAGATTTTGGCCTCTTCAGGGATCGGCTTGGTAGAGTACCATGGGATAAAGCCCTGGAAGGAAGGGGGTGCTTAAGAAATCTGGCTAATATTCAAAGGTCTCCTCCTCCAAGCTCAGCAGTAATGTATCCTAACAAAGGATAAAACCACCAGGAGGTCTGCATGGATGAATAAGGAGCTTCTGGACACACTCAACCAGGAAGTCTACAGATGGTGAAAGCAAGGACAGATTGTCTGGGAGGAATACAGAGCAATTGTGCAAGCAACCAGGGATGAGGTTAGCAAAGTTAAAGCCCAGATAGAAATCTGTCCAGGCCAACAAAAAAGCTTCCACAGATAGATCCATAATAAAAGGAAAATTAGGGAAATGTGGGCCCTCTCCAGAAGGAAACCTGGTTACCTGGGATATGGAGAACTCTGAGGTACTCAGTTACTGTTTTGCCTCAATCTTCCCTGGCAACTGCTCCAAGCACATCACCCACATGACAGAGGGCAAAGGCAGGGACTGGGAGAGTGAAGAACCAAACCTGTAGATCAGGTTTGAGACCATCTAAAGCACCTGAAGGTGCACAAGGCCATGGGACAGTATGAGATCCATCTAGAGGCCCTTAGGGAACCAGCAGATGAAGTTGCTAAGCTATCCATCATATTTGAGAAGTCATGGCAGTCCCATGAAGTTCCCACTGACTGGAAAAGGAGAATTATAACCCCCATTTTTAGAAGAGGGAAAAAAGGAAGACCCACAGAAATACAGGCCAATCTCACTGCTGTGCCTGGCAGGATAATGGGGTGAATATACTCGGAAACTAGGCTTAGGCACATGGAAAATAAGAGAGTGATTGGTGACATGGCTTCACTAAAAGCAAATTTTGCCTGAGAAATTTGATGGCCTTCTACTATGTTACAATGTAAAGTATTTTCTTGTTCTCAATTTGAAGTTTGCCATCAAGAAAATGCAATGCTCTCCATGTGGATTTCCTGCCATTTTTCCCTAGTTTTCTAGTCTGCAGTCTGTTTCTTCTCTCAGTATAGCTGGAAACATTTTTAGTTCTATGCTTCATCCACACAGCTCTTTTAAAGAAATCTTTTGCTATCTTGCCACTACCAGTCACTTATCATCCCTTGAGAACTCTGAGCTTTCATTTTGTTGTTGCCTCCAACTGTCTGTCCTTTCTTACTGTCCTGCCTAATGAAGCCCTTACACTGACTAGTGAAAGGAGAGGAGAAATACAGAACAAAGAAGGCTATTTCCAATTTACTGGAAACTTGAATCATAAGAAAAAAAATATGCAAAAGAGTATATTATAGCAAGGAATACTGCCAGTCCAACTCAGCGCATAACAACCAACGCACTGCAAAACCAGAAAAGCCACTACACATGCAACTATTTAAAAAGGAGTCTGAATCAGTCAGCTTTCTCAACATGACTACACAGAAAGGCAATGTTGTCAGGCTGCCCCAAAGTTACAGCTATTTTGATCCAAGAAAAGGCTGAAAATGCACTCAGAAGTCAAGCATGTTCATTGAGAGCACTGAGTCATACCACCCTCTCACTGGCAAGAGGCTCTGCTGCCACTTCCCCCACCTCTATGGCCTGGTTTTGCAACCTGGCAGCTGCTCCCACACCCAAAACAATACACCATCACTCCACAGACAACTTGCCATTTTGCAAATTTGATACATTTTGGTTCTGCTTTTATGATGCAAAGATAAGTAACATTTGATAATGAATTGCACTCAGAATGACCTCATTGTCAACTGTCACCATATATTGAATCAGCAACTGAAGTGGGACAAGCATTTATATAAAATTACACAGAACTGTGACTATTGTTTAAGGATTACATCTCTGGGAGAGAGAAGTCACATACTTTTGAATTCTGCATTTATACCATAAGCAATTGAAACAATTATAGTAATTCAGTCAGAGTATCCATTTCCATTTTATAAAAAGGTTGTTTCAAACATGGAATTGAATATTAAAGATGTTTTGCTGCTAAAAACGGAAAAATCCATTATCAGAATTTCATTTACTTTATTTAAAAATAATTAAAAATCCTAACACATAGTACAGTACTAGGCCTTTAAAAAAAAATGACATTCATTTGTAGTCAGCTATGAACTTCTTCCCAACTATTTCCAATGAGCTACTGCATAAACCAGATCTAAAATGTGTCTTCCCTCACATCCCCTTCTCCCTGTTCTCCATTCCAAGTTTCCATAGCTTAGAGTTAATGGTGTCTCACAGCATAAGTCTGTGTTTTAGGACACCAAAGCAGGTTAAAACCACAGCTACCAGTAGACAGAGAAATTATCTAACAGCACTGGTACTGAACTACTGGTTGCTAAATGCAGACCAGTCATTAAGCCTGGGAGAGGAAAAAGCACAAGCTTGGAGCCTTCATTACAGATTCTGCTTACTTTGAAAGGGGCAGCTTCAAAATTCTGACTAGGAAATCATGTCAGAGGGAAGGGAGGCTATCCTGAATCCTGAAGGGATCCATGCTCAGGCTTATGCTGCTCAGTGTATTCAGAAATGACCTGGAAAAGGAGTAAACTCCAAGCCCTCTAGAGTTCCAAAATCCTTGTGAATATGAAGATAAGGACTGGCTACAACTAAGTGAAGAAGGGCCTTGCGGTACAAAGTCAGAAGACAATAAGATAGCAAAAACAATACCAAAAAAGCTATACAATGAATTATGAATTCATTGTCAAAAATATCTAGAATGAAATACTGAATTTATGTTCAGAGTTTATAATTCAGTTTATGATTAGGCAAAGGTCAGTGCAACACTCATCAGTGGGTGAACAAAAACCCAACTAAGTACTGGGAAAACAACATAGAAACAGAACAGGATTTTTAAAATGTATGTATTATATATATATATATATGATATTTACAGTGTAACTCTATGATACAGCTACATCTGCATCCAGTGTGTAATATTTGTCCTCTTTCAAAAACCTCTTTTGTCCCCCAAATCTCAGAAAAAAAGTCTACAGCCATACTGGGAAACAGTTTTGAAAACAATCTTCCAGTTGTCTCTTTTCTCTCATGTATAGAAATTGTTATTTCTCTAATTAGACATAACACATATAATTTTAATAGATGGCTTTCTAAATAGACAGAGGTCTAAAAAACTGGCTTTAGGATACAAATATTTTCTCACTAAGACTCACCAAAGCTCATGATGTATTAATAGAGTCCAACTTCTGTTTTCTCAAAATGATTATGGAAGAGATTTTACTAAAGATACCACATTGGAGGAAAAAAAAATTAAAAAGAAAGATTTTCTGCTAAATATTCCCTCTCTTGCAATACATTTAGCACTTCTAGTATGCAGAGATACTAGTTTTTATTCACATGTCTGACAAAGGGACTGGAGTAAGCATTGATCTGCAAATTAATTTATATTAGCTTGTCACCATTAACAAGTTCAAACATAAAGACAGCTAAATGTGCTTGTGCAGAGACTTCCTAAATACCAGAGAGACCAACATCAGCTGGACACACACTTACCATTTCCGACTGACTGTAGCAGCAGCTCTGCTAATGAGAGAGATGAATGGATACGCAGTCTGTCAGAAAAGGGAACAAAGACCTGTGGCTACAGGCAAAAAGCTCCCTGCTCACTGGGCTAGGATGCTTCATTTGCATTATTTGAAGCAAAACAGCTCTTGTCAGGAGGTTTTTGACCACCCATTCTCTTTTATTTCACAGTGGAATTAGGTGATATTATCTAGAGCTAATTGTTTGGATTCTTAGAACAGGCTGAGCAAGCAGTAACACAGGCTGGGCCACACTGGTTTAATACAGCTTTGGAAAACAGAAGGCTAGATCATCACCCTGCTCACATCTACAGCATAAAAAACCCAGTGTCCTTTTGGTCAGAGTGCTGTGTCAGCCTCTTCCAGGAAAGACTGCATCCAGGAGGATCAGACTCAGCATTAGAACTTAAGCTTTCTAGAGCTGCCAGACCAGTGGTTCTCCTTTCCCAGGTGGACTATCACTCTCCTGCTTTCAGAGGAAACAGCTCAGTTTAAGTACAAGTGAGATGGTGATAGTAGAGAACTTACTAGACATCTGCTCTATTTACCTCAGCTCTGCTAACTCACTGCTTAACAACTCCCTGGCAAATTCTGGCTCATTGGTACCCACGAGGAGAGCTGTCACCATTCCTCTTTTTCATTTAAATGAGTTTATGGGGTAAAATCATGGTGGAGGCTAGCAGGTGCCACTCTGAAGGTGGATCTATTGCACAGGTGTAGATGTTTACCCCTTCCCTATATCAGTCCAAAGAAAAGGAAATAGTTTCTGACTCGAGGACATCAAACCTCCCCTTTGCATTGTGCCTCATACTAGGCTTGCACAAGTGCTCTGCAGACTGCTCAGCTTGACCAAAAGGCAGCACAGAGAGTAACAAGGAATGTGCTGGAGAACAAAACCAGGCCAACACCTGTAGCTCAACAGGCACAAGAGAAAGGGGCCATCTCTTCCAGCAGCACTGTGGCTCCAGGAAGCAATCTCTGCTGTTCTGCTGTTCCAGCACAGGGATGTTTCACACCTATTCCCCTCCTACATACAGGGTACACACTGTAAAATCCAAGAACCCCTGCTAATCCCATCTATTCAAGAGCAGAGGTGTAAAAGCCATGTAAAACACTGGTATGCCCTTGATCAGGCTGTCACCAAAGAGCTGAGAGCATGGTGTCTCCAGGACTAATTCCTGCCTACTTGAAACTGAGGGGTACAGGGAAAGCTGAGCTTTGCAGGAAGCCATGGGCTTTCCCAGCTGCTGTCTTGGTTTTAAGAAACATCAAGCTTCATACTTCGTTGCATTTTTGTCTCTTTGAACATAAATTGTATGTAATCACTTAAAACGAGCTTTTCTTATGGTGCCCTCCAGCCAATCTTTACCAGAAATTATCACCATCCTAAAATCCTGAAAGTCAGAATCCACTTTTCAGGTCTCAGAAATAATCATCATCCCCCACTGAAGAGAGCATCAGCATCTATCTGAATGATCCCTAGAAATGGCAGATGGAGAATACTACAAGAATTTATCTTCTAAAAGGATAGGCTCTGATTGAAAGAACATTTAAAATTCTTATGGCCTGTGGCATTTGGGAGCTGTATTTTGGTGCTCAGAGAACAGAGCTCCACAGAAATGACAACTAAGCTGATGGGAAAACCATCTAATTGTACTAAGAGATATAAATACATGTCACAGAATACAAGAACTTTTATTATTTAAAATAGAAAGAAGAAACCATTTACATGCAAAGTACAAGTGGGGTAGGGGGGTTCTTGCATATTTATGTGCAATACTAACACTTCACAAGTGCTTAAATCTTTTTTTTAATCTTTTTTTTTTTTTTTCCCTCTTAAGTTTCTTTTTCTTCCTTGGCCTCTATATATTAAATGTACCTTGTAATGCAGGAAATGCTGCCAAATGTCTCCCTGGGAAAAAATACTAGGGTAATAAAGATTTGGAAGAAATCTGGTGAACAAACCAGATGTCAACATATTTGAATGAAACCAGGCATAATGTAAGTGAAACAGAAAAATTGAAATTACTCTGGGGGTAATTTTCAAAAAGGCATACTCCCAGTTAAGTCTGTTAATAGAGAACCTTGGCTGCTGAGTACATCAAACAATTTAGCTTTCCAGTAGGAAACATTACCACTGGAGAGACTCTCTTAGCCTGTCTTTTAAAGAGTGCCATATTTCAGGCATTCAGAGCATAAAGCAATGACAACAATGCAGAGTCACAAAGCTGTTCCATGCCAGCTGTGTACATTTCCCAAAATTTCATTCACCTAAAGGTCAAGAACTTGTGGTACTGTGCATATGAGACCTTTGAAAACTTATTTGGAGTACACGTGCCCGTAAGATTTTCCTTGTGGCTCACTGCAATGCCAACACTTGACTGACTTGCTTGGCAATGTGACATGTTGTGCACATATGTTCTGCTGTGCAGGAAATGCATTTGGTCTTTTCTGCTGGTTTTAGAACCACGTAGCTCTCTGACATAGAAAAAACTTTATGGGGGTATGATGGACTCCAGCAATTTCTGATTGTTTGTAACAATCCTGACTGAAGAAGCTATCCACCTTGAAAGTTACTTAAAAAACAATCAAAATTTGGATTTTCAACTCATATTTTAAATTAAAAATAGAAGTCATCTAACCTGAAATATCAAGGATTTGGAAAATGGTATTCTGCCAAGTCTAATCCTAATGTGCTCAGTTTTAAACATACATAACCCAGCAAAATGTAGCCTCTGGCTTAAAAACAATCCTGTATTAAAGCCATAGGTAATCTGTCTTACATAATGCTATTTGCATTTTGTAAATCCTGTTAAAAATACTTGTGACATCAAATCAATGTCTGCCAATGCAACATCCAAACCAGGACTCATGTAGTAGACCTGGTTTGGGGCTTTTTCCTTATTTTATGAATAGTCCTTGTAGCATTTTGGTGTACATAAATAGCATGGTGGTATGAACTGTAGTATTTTAGTACAAAAAGTAAATTAAATTAGAGAGTTATCATCACTTATCCTTGGAAATTAAATTAGAGTAAAATGTTCCAGTTTGGTGAATTACTCACATCCATGTGATGGGATGGTAACACAAAGGTTTACTACCAATAAAACATATTATAACTTTATGGTAGGAAGTTAATATTAAACCTTATGCAAATTCACCTTACCCCACTTAAATTTTGAGCAGCAATTTAGTTTGTAGCATAAAAAAAAGTCCCAGAATGTAGGCAGATACCCAAGTACACTGCACAGGTCCCAGTTTAGCCTTAGAAGTTCCTAGAGAGTCAACTTCATTCCACCAGCTGGGCACACAACACTTATTCTGAGTAGATAAACACTTATCTTTGGTTTAACACTCTACAGCTCTCTAAGTAGACGTGATTAAGCACCTGAAGTCTCCAACAGTTCTCTTGAAGAACTCCAAAAGTCAGATATGGTAGGGATCACAATTCCTGAGAAGCAGAAACAGTGGTAATTCTGCTCTTCTTCCTCAGCCAGGTGGCTAGACCACATACTTAAAGATGGGAGAGCCAACTTCAAGCTCCACATGAGAAGAGCTGATTGAACAGGGCTGCTGATGACTTATTACAGAATACAGCCTCATTGGACAGTACAATCTGGTATACAATCTCTGCCAGCCATTCGCTCCCTCTTGCACATGGGCTCAGGGCACATGGAAACTTTCATATGACATGTTCTGGGTCCTGGCACTTAGAACACAGAGCACAGAAGTGACTGAGATCCCATGAGGCCCAGAAAAAAAACACCAAAAATCCAACAACAAACCAAGTAACCGACCAAACAAAAACAAAAAAACCAACCAAACAAAACCCAAAATAAAACAAAAAACCAACCAACCAAAAAAAACCAAACCAAACCAAAACAAACCCCAACACTCAAGAAACAAAACATGACAGAACAAGGATCTCCCACTTCTTCTGTGGGACCCAGTCACTGGGAGAAAAAAAGGAATGTTCTTTCTTTCAATACTCTGAAACATTTGTCCACAGAAGGACAGACAAACTTGTTCTGAAATGGACAGAAGGCATCAGAATAATTTGGGTAGTTAAGGTTGGAAAGGATTTCCAGAAGTCACCTGGTTTAAGCATTTGCCTCCCACTCTGTTCAGCACAGGAACAAATTCAAAGTTAGATACAATATCTGAATAATTCCTTAATGCTTTTAAGGAAAGACAGACAAGGATTTCATTGGACTGGTCTCCAGAAAGTAGAAAGTTCTTATTTTTCAACAAGATGCAAAATGCTAAAAACAAATTTCTATTGGGCAGATCTACCCTATACCAAAGAAACTCAGCTATACCAGAATCTGAACTAAGTTATGAATACAGGATTCCACTTTATTATGCATAAACACACAATGAACACTATGTTTACAGATATGTCCAATTATTACAATAACATTTGTCAGAACAATATCCTGGAGTCCAATAGGGTTCCAAGCCCTGATCTGGTTTAGTTTAGTCTGATCGTGTCTTTAAATTTGAATATACAAGTGCTGCATGTCTTACCAAGTCTGGCATACACTCAGCAGAGCAACAAGTATCCCAAGGCCTCACCTCTGATGGTAGCTAAAAGCAGATACCCAGGAGAAAAGGAGACATTTGTGGCAATGCCCTCCCAGCCTTCATCACCTGACAGCTCAGAGGCCTGATGGAATTTCCCATTGCTCAACTCTACTGCTTGAGACGTCTGTTGAAGTACTAACATTTGTATACCATGTTGTCATCAGAATAAAGACATCCAATTTTAGAAGCTATAGCAGGCTGTTTGAAGCATTACATGCTGTTAGTAGCAATGGCTGTAAAGTTAGCAAATTAACACTAGCACAGAAACTACTTAAGACATAAAATGTTTCCAGGAAAATAGAACAATACCACAAAAATTTTCCAGAATGTCTGTAAAATATGTACCAGTTCCTTTATCCTGATTTTACTACCCAAATTTGGTCTAAACCAGTATACTTTATATTGTGGCAAGTTAGACAGAATTTATAATTGTGGAGAAAAAAAATTAAATTTGAAACACTGCACAGTTACCAGATATCAGGGCTGTGTCTGTGTGCACACCCAGCATACTTATTCACCAGCCTCCAGCATGGACCAGGAACTGTTCAACTGAAATATCTCAAATCAGCCCCCTGTAGCATTTGCACAGCATGATGACTGAATAAACTCTCACCTGCCTTTATAACAAGGCAGCTGGTAAACAGAACCTCTTCAGCTGGGAATAATGGACAGTCCCTGAAGTTTCCCTAGGCAGCTCCAGCTGTGCACAGGCCAACTGGAGTTGCTTACAAGCATGACTAGCATCCGATGTTGAGAATCCAGCATTCCCAGAGACTCCCTGAGGAAGCTGAAGCTGTTCCTATTTACATAGCAATCTCCTGTGCATATGCAAGACAGCCAGGAAGCACAAAATCAAATAGAGTTTATGGTAAGCTGAAAGAAACAGATCATGCATAATCAGCAGAAAATATTTTGTGGAGTCTCATTTAATCCAGATGAAGAGACTTCCATGTGATAAAGGACCATCAGACCCTATCCAAGAGACTCCCCAGATGAGCATTATTACCCAACACAACAGAAAACAGTCAATTACTTTTCCCATTCACTCTTTAAACAAACAGCTGTCTGACTGTGCAACAACATTGAGAAAGTTATTTGGAGACAAGAGATTACATTGTCTTTTTCAAGGACACACTATGGTCATCTCACAAAATTTGTCAACATGTTAAGTCTACTTTATCTGTGTGTGTGTTGCTTCCTTAATGGTTTCCAAATTTAGGTTTTTGGCATAGTACCTTGGTATACTTGTTTTATCAAACTTGCATTGAACTAAAGACAGGAAATGATCAAAAGCCCAGTTTAAGCTTCAGATCAAGCCTAGAGGCATTATTCCCATTTTACATAGATGGTAGACCAGAAAAAGCCAGTAACACTGAGACATTTTCATGTAATTTTAAAATAACGACACCAGATGGAAAAGTAGAACTCCACTCATTTCTCACACATTTTTCTCATATAGCTGAAGCAAATTCACTGGATCACCAGTGTTCCTTCAAGTACTTTAAATTACTACCCAGACAAGATCAGAAGAGTATTTTCCAAGTGAAGGTTGCACCTACCACTTGCATTACAGGTTCTCAGTCAGTCCAAGTGTGATCACCTTCACAACTCCGGCTTCCCAAAAAACCCAGCCACTACAGACAAGTCTGTTCTTATTTTGATTGCTTCATATCCACTGTTAGGCAATTCCAACAGTTTTGCTATTCCTTAAAGATCAGCCATGGCTGCTTTGAATCGAGAGTGATGAACAGCAGTAATCTCAAACACAGGTTACACCTTAGGACCAGCTGGGATGTGCACAGTACAGTCATCACCCCAAGGTGATGATACTGGTAATTTGAAATTGATGATTTTTTTAAAAACTTTTAATAATTATCTGATCCCTTTACTGCCTTAGACTGATATCCAAGGCAGTAAAAGGATCAGATAATTATTAGAAGTTTTTAAAAAATGCCACAGGGATAACACATGTGTACATAAACTAAGCTACAGAAGAACACTCAGCAGTGTAACTGATGTCAAGGAAGTCAGTTGGACTGTTGACTATGAACGGACACAAATCCCTTCACTAATACTGACCTCAGATCAGACAACACAGCACAAAAAAAAAATTAAATTCTCTCCTGCTCTCTTACCTACATTTGCTCACAAGAAGTCAATTTGGGGCACTTCTACATTTATAACACAGTTAATACTTAGAAAAATAAATAGAAATAACCTTAGCAGAAATCACAGCTTGGAGAATCAACAGAAATACACATAATAGAAAGCTCTTTATTTAAAACTACATTAGAAATATGATGATACTTCTAATGATTACAACTTGTCAGTGTAACATTTAAAACCATTACCAGTTCCTGGGACAGTTGGCTGGATGTGCAAGGGATGCTCCACCCAAACACAGCCCCTGCTTCAAAGCATAACAAAAAATAATGAAATCTCAAAACTCATCACCTTTTGTCATCAAGCTTTGTATCTAATCAATAACTTCACTGCAACAGAATATCATTCATGCTGAAGTCAGTGAGGTTAATCTGGCCATGCTGGTTCTCCAAACACAGTATTAGTGGCACTGCTCTCAGCCATCTTCAGGATTTATTGTATTTTCTTTACACTATAGTTAGCTTTCCAGTACAGAAGCTACTGAAGCACTATTCAGAATTAAACTAGTTTGATCTAAATCTAAATTTTCCTTTCCACATCACCAATAATCACCTCAAATGCAGTTTCATTAAGAGCAAAGGAAACTTTTGATGAGCAAGGTATGCTACATGAAGGGCTTCTGAAAGTGGAATACTTATGCTAACCATGTGTCCTTTCACACAGGGTTTTTAAACTGTGGTACTGAACAGTGACATATACAACAGTAACAAAATTCACCAATATGAATCTATTTAGTGGAGCAAGCTTTAATATTCTTGAAAAACCTAAGTGCTAAAAAACTGTACTGCATAGTACCCACCAATTGTGTCTAGAAGCTGTAACACTACAATCTCATCAGGACTGGTAATGTCACAGCCTCAAAGAACACAGAAATTTGTGAAATAATTTTATATGAAAACTCAGAAGTCATTAGACAACAAAGGTTTCAAGATACTTCAAAGTCTGACTGTCTGATTATATTAAAGTATGTAAGCCTTCTTAAAAGGAAACTGTAAGTTTTGTTTTACATTTCTGTGCCTACTAACACTCAATTGCACTCAAAGCAAGATTTACATACTAATTATGTGCCTATGCCTGAATAGTAGGTATTTAAAAATCTATCACTGGATGGTAGCAATGAAGGGATAAAGAGAAAAGGGAGTAAAAAATGTTGCTCTTCTGGGTCCTACTTATAGACTTGCAAGCGTTTAATTTCGGGCTCTGCTGAAGTCTTTGTTAGAGGATTAGTGTTCGAAAATTGAATTACATTGCAAAGGTTGAGTTACATTTTCAGTTCTATCTGAAAAGTGATGGGTTATTTTTTCCAATGATATTTAGTGTTAAAAATTATCAATATCTCTATTTCCCATGGTAATAATTGAATGACAATATATTGAAAAGTCCTAAAATGTTTAAACTCCAAGTCATATTTTAAGGCCATCGGTTCAGTTCCTTTCTTTGTTAATTATAAAACTAAATTAATATTAAAACTGGGAAGCATTACTGTAATTACGATGAAACAATTTCTAATTCCACTAATCTGAATTCTATTTTTGAACAAAAATTAAACTAGTGCACTAGCTCACCATAGTGAATTATAAATTATTTCCTGCAACTAGGGATATTTACCTTTGACTAATAAAAGCAAATATTCAACTATTTTTAAATATACTTTCAGAAACAGAGGTCTCACTTCATCCTCTACTATTCAGGATAATCCAGGCACTGAACTTCAGGGATCAGCCTTATTCTGCATCTTCACAGAAATATGTTCTTGTACTATTTTGCAATTTTCATTCCAGTGTTCTGTCAAAACTCAAATGCGTGTAGCATAATCACTGGTGCATAGATCAAGGGACCATCACAGAAAGGTCATTTTTCCACTTGTGAGCAGCAAGTAAAGCAGATGAGCAGTATTTATGAGAAGAATCCTACAAATTACTTTTTTAAACCTAATTTTTTACTAATTCAGACAATACTTCAGAGTTATGGGCATCACTCACTAAAACCATAGCTCAAGGTTTTGTTTTAGTAAACAAGAAATCATAGCTCTATCCTGTTAGTACCTATTTGTATGCAATTAAATAGACTTCTTCCCTTTGCTCTGTTTCCCCTCACTTTATCTCCACATTTTCTTCAGGTTTCAGCGCTTTCTTCCTCTTCTCTCTTCCATTCCAATAAATATGTCTTTTCATTGACAGTCAAACAAGAAAGCTACCTTAGTTTGCAATTTGAACTTTGTAATCTATAATAATAAAAATAGTGGTATTTATTTACTTTAGCTTGCTGTCACGAGTATGATTACTAACTGTTGGGCTGCCTTTCAATACAATCTCAGCTAAACTAAGTAGGTAGGGGAATTCACAGGAATGGCTGACTCTTAGCACAGCTTTATCTCAGGGAAAAAACCACACATAAATATCTGTATAACATAATGAACACAAAGGCTAATCTTCCTACTAATGTGAACTTTGGCATTAGCCCTGGCAGCCACTTAACTTCCAACAGCTTGTGATGCTGCAGATGCTCTCAGCAATAGTGTTTCCATCACTGTCTCTAGGGAACAGGACTGAGCCCTTGTAGAGAGCTATCAAGTCTCATAACTTGAGCCCTTTTTAAAAAAAAAAGTGCAAAAATCAACCAATTATTAACTGCAACTCTGATTTCATTTTTAGGTGTTTCTAGGCTTCTAGACATGGGTGGTGGGAGAAACTACAACACATTATTCAAGTGAATGACTTATTAAGATCTGTATATTCATAGTTAATTCCCATTATACTCTTTCAAGTGTCTGATCCTGTCAATTCTGGATGTGATGAGAAACCTATTCCTATATTTCAATGCCAAAATGGTGAGACGGTTGCAAATTACATAAAACTTTAGCAGTAACTTGGAGAAATTCTTGCAGATAAAGTTTTGGGGATGATATCTCTAAACCATTTTATAAGGGATCTCTTCAGAAATCCTGCTACTAATGGAACTGTTCCTGCTGGAAATGATAGTAGGGAGATTGGAAATCTGGGGCAGCATTTAAGGCTGTTTTGATGATTCTTCACTCCAGCATAAGTGGTAGAGTTGAGACCCCCAGAGAGCAAACCAAAGGTTTTAAGACATGATTGTAAAGAATACTGTGGCTTCCAAACAGAGTTACAGGCTTTTCTTTCCTCACAATAACAGTCTAGGTTTTAGAGAAAAGTAATTCAAAGAAAAGACACTATCACTGTAAATTGAGACAGTGCATGAGCAGTAAAACCCAAAACATGACTTGCTTTAATTAAACACCTACATTCCTATCAAGTAAGCAAAATAAAAATTACTAGACATCATCTTTCACTAAAATCTACACTACGCCTTTCCTAAAGGCTACTTTATTGAAGCATTTAATTTTAGGTCCATAACATTAAATATTTTCCATAATACTCTGAAAAGGAAAATTACACACTTTAAAGGAATAAATGTTATTAATAAAAGTATATGCAAATCCTGGGGTATATCTGGGAAAGCATGAGATTTAATTCAGAAAGATTCTTTATTCTTTCAACTACAAGGGAAAAACTACTGAGAAAGAAGTGTACTTTTCATTTTCAAATTAAAAATATGTTCAAATTAAAATTACTGGACTCAATATAAAGGTGAATGAGTTAAAGAACTCATTATTCACTGCTCAACTGCATGATCTGATGAACTACTCTGACTTCCACTGTAGAAATACAAAACCTCAGGTGAGTTCCTAGCAGATGTATTTACTTTCATCTTAACACTAATCAGTATTATATTTCTGTCAATGTATGAAATTTTGTGCATTTTTACTCTGTTATTTATTCAGTCATTATCTCACTGCATTTTTATAGGCATAGACTCCTTTCAAAGGATTTGGGGTTGGAGTCATTAAACACTGTGTCTGCCCTCTGGTGGTCACACTCTTCTTTTTATATGTTCCAACATTTTTTTACCTCTTAAGTTAAAAATGCAATTTATACAACTACTACCTACAAGATCTAATAGATATTTAGCTTTTAGTCACCTTGGACTGGCTTGCTTTCCAGTTATGCAATTGCCTACATTTCAACTTTATCATGCAGAAATAGCTCAGATGTAAGTTAAGATATTCCTCATTTTGTCCCTGTCTAGAACCAAGTTTAGGTATAATTTTTAAATCACTCCAACTACAGAAAAGCAGAAAATCAGAAATCTGAAGTTTCAATTTGTATTGAGATTATAAGTTTGTTATTGTCTGGGAAAGATGTTGCACCCCATAATACATTGAAATATTGGGTACTAGACTCCAAACTCCATAAATACATGAAATGCTTCTGAGGAAAAACAGGGACCTTTAAACAACTATTTTCACATTACAGATGTCAGAGCTGCACTGTATAGAAACTTCTCTAAAGATACAATCACTCCAGTAGGCAAAAAGCAAATCAAACTATACACAAGGTACACACAGCTCCAGTACAAACGATGTGTTCCTTCACAAGGCCAAAATTGTTCCAAACACCCTTGTAGTACTACTTAGACTGAGTTGCAGCAATTGTGATAATTCTTATCTGCCTCAATGCCCTAACCAAACCTAGGCCAAGGAAATAATAATGACACCTGCATCAGAAAGCAGCTTAGAAGACTGGATTGTCTGTAGGAGCCTCAAAAACATAGCACAGAACCACAGAAACACCACGTTGGGAAAGGATCTCACGGACGTCTGGTTCAGCTTTTCTTGGCAAAAGCACAGTCTAGACGAGATGTCCCAACAGTCTGTCCAGATGCATCTTAAAAGTGTTCAGTGTTGGGGAATCAGCTGCTTGCCTGAGGAGATTATTCCAATGGCTGATTGTTCTCATCATAAAAAAAACTTCCCTCCATTGAGAGAACACAGCTCTTCACAGCAGCTGGACCAGAACACAAACCTTACAGTTCCAAGACTCGAGAATGCCTAGAGGCTTCAGTGTATTCAGCATTGCATGCAAAAACTCCATTTTTGTTCTCTCCTCTTTTAATTAAGAGCTCTCTCTGGTAAACTTACTCCAATCCTTTACAATTTTGAAAGGATAGGAAAGGAAAAGGAATACGTCTTGCTTTTCTGAGCTTCAGTAGGAATTACCTAGTCAGAAGAGATGAAAAATCAGTAAAATGGCTAGAGCAGCCTGCCAACATCTCATTTCACCCAATGGGAAACCTGGGTTTTGGGGTTTTTTTGTTGCCTTGTAACAAATGCAACAAAATATACCAAATTCAGCTGAGCTCACAATTTAGAAATTACTTCCATTTCAAAAGATCACCAGTACAAGAGGATTTAACTTCCTATTATATATTTAGTTTGTCTAGAGACCACAGCACCGGTGTACAGGTGGTGGTGGGGCTGGGTGGAGGGACCCACAGATTCCAGTTTACTCAAAGTGGCAGTAACCAAGTCACTAAACCTGTTTATCACACCCAAAGAAGAGCTGTGGCCAAGCTTTCCTCTTCCTGCTATCACTTGAAAATTTTAAGAAGTAATGCACACCAAGCACCTCCTGCACTTTGATTGTCTTAGAGATATGAAGAGCAGGAGGGTGGAAACCCCTACTTTGTAGTCCTTCTAAGCACTGGAGAAACAGGGAAGAGAACCACTGATCTTGTTACAAAGGGTAACTTGTGTACAAGCCTACTGATGAGCGCCACTTAACTCTTAAGCATTCTTGAAAGGTGGTCCCATTCAAGATTTGTTTTTCCTTTCCTTTTGAACTTCGATTTCTACTACCCTGCTACAATACTCAGTGGGGAAGCCTTCCCTTGGCCAGCACCTGTGCTCTGGTCAGTTAACTCCATGGAATTGTTCTCCACCAGCAGAACAGTTTCCTGACTCCAAAGCTGCTACAAAGGCTGACTTCTGCACTCACTGATTACACACGGCCTTTGCAAATACACAGACACACACAGAGCCCTACAGTGTCGAGACATTGTAAAGGCAGTCCTTGACATGAACCCTCAGAATCATGCTGGACAAACACAGCAGCACTGAAAACACAGAGAAAAGAAAGTTTGCAGTCAGAGGCACAGATCAGAAAAAGACAATCTATACTCATGTATAAACACTGTCATGTCCTCACTTAGGTAACAGTCTAAGGAAAATGGCATGTTAATATTTTAGTTGGCGGTCTAGAAAAACCTAATTCCTAGCCAAAGACTAACTCATACAAGAGGGAAGTTACGGTTTGACTTTTTTTTTTTTCCCTCAAACAAGCTGTTGAACAGTAACAATTACATTGTTACTGTTACATTTAAACCCAAGGAAATTAAAAGGTCATGTATACCTAGTGGTGCAGACACAGCATAAGGACAACTCAATTCTAATTGGGATGCATCCAAATTCAGCAGTCTTACTTGAGTATTTACGGAATTTAGAGAGACAACATCTGTACCAATTCTGTCTGATGTAGCTGACAATTTAGACAGCTAGTTCCTTTCTAATGAGGCTGTTTTTTAAAGTTATCACGTCCTGATAACTTGAACTAGCCTTTTTTTCCTCTTTTGGCTATTTTCATGCATCTGAGATGCTCTACATCAAATGCTGCTTTTTTACATAAAGTTTAGTTGCTTAAAGGAGAATGGGGGTACTGTGAGCTCTTACAGAAACATTTTATAATTCAAGCTGTTATGCTTCCATACTAAAAAGTTAACAAGGGGAAAGCTGTAATCACATTATGAATTGAGCCATTTCAAAACCAAAACAGTGTAGGAAAACAGTGTATTCACAAAATGAATACTAAGATAGATCCCAGTTCATAAAGCAAACCAAAACAAAAATTGAAAGCTTCTTAACAACAGTTAATAGAGGATCCAGATGAACATTTCTGTACTTATTTAACATTTACTAGAAGGGAGAAGCTAAAGATCAGTCCAGAGGAGTATTTGCAATGCAATTAGGCTAGACAAGTAAGCCTGAATGTATGCCAGCTGCAGGGGTCTGCCCTTAATTCACACAATCAGATGTCTAGTGTGTCACACAGTGTCTAGCATCAGTATCTCCAGTATTAAAAGTCTCATCAGATATGCACTTGTTTACTGAGCATCTAATCAGGGTCTGAACATATCTCTAGCTGTACCTTCTAGCAGTCTATATGCCAGTCCATCACCATCTGTCAGTTAAAGCTCCCGCAGACAGAAAAAAATCAATTCAAACAAATGTGTTCGGCACTCAAACTAAGCTATCATTCACATTTCAATATAAGACTTGAATTCCTTTTCAGTGTTCTTCAACTCTGACCCAGCTCTACCCCCTCCTTCACTGAAAAGGGCAAAGACAACAGCCCAGCAAGTGGGACAGGCAAAACAGACCTCCTTTGTTCACTTTTTCCCTTTCAGTTTTCTATTGAGGTAAATAACTGAAAGCCCAGCCAGCCTCCAGTAGCTCAGAAGAAAGCAATATAGCCAGCTTGCAACTATCCTTTCCTGGTTAACAAACTGCAGGACAAAACTTGCAGTGCATCATGTTAATCTTATTATTAGAGATTAACTCTTTACAAATTCCCTTAATATTACATTGATGAGACAATATTCATAAATGCAGAAGTTGCATCGTCCTTAATACCCAACTGAACAGGCAACACACACACTTACCAATTAAAAATGCAACAGAGAAAGTATAATGGAATTTTTAAAATAGTATCAGCCCACTCAGGAAGGCAAAATCAAATTCACTGCATATTGCCCAACACACTACCTCCTACATTATTCCCTCAGCTTTCATTACCATGATATACTTTCCTCTGTATGACTTGCCATTTTACCAACTCTGTTCATAAAACATGAAAAAATGAACAAGTCCAGTGAAAACTGAACAGCACAATTTTACTGTACAACTACAATATAATGGAAGTTAAGCAATCACAATTCAAGGTGATTTGAGACAGATTAATAAAACTACAGAATAACAGCAATTTCACAGGTACAAGAAAGACATTTAATGCTTAGGCTGATTGAGCTGTGCAATAATCCATTTAAAAATGTCAAATCCTTAGTGTATTCAATATCTTTTATGTTCAGATACCATGGCAAGCCATTTTGCTAAAGCAGGAAGAATGGGCAACATGCATTACTGTTTCCTGACTTGAAATCAGAATCCTCAAAATAATAAAATCTGACAATTACAGAGACATTTCATTAACCCCAAGAAACTCTTAACTTGGTTACTAAAGCTTCTTCTTCTCTCACCTTTTGGAGCACCAGAGAGAAACACCAGAGTGCAACAAGCTAGTGGGAGGTATCAGTGTGCATCACTGGATTTGTAATTTCATTTTCTTAAAATAAAAACCATTTAAAATAGCTGAATTTTCTTATTACAGCCCTTTTTGCCAAACAAGCTGTGGTATATGTGATAAATAATATGCTTTCTTCAAGAACATAAGGAACAGTATCTAAGGCTCAGATTCTGGTGATCTCATTCACCTTGAACATTATTACTCTTGAATAATTCTACTGTGGCCAGTAATGCTAATGACAGAACTAAGATACTAATATGAGTATGATTAGTTGTGGATTTACCTGTGAGTAGTGAAGAAGGTTTTAGCTCCCTCCTCAGCACCAGCTGGCACATACTACTCCACCATCCGATGTGGCCACACAGCTGTACAGTTTGCCTTTAGTTACACTGCCTTTGCACAACCCAGAATGTGAATTCACTCAATGGATCCCAAGTTCTGTCACCACCAAGCAGCTTTCTGGGTTTGCTTCTTTACATTCAACATTCTCAGAATGTAACACTTTCCCAGTTCTATACTGATACAGTCTGACAGCTAATTTTAGACACCCAAGAGAATTTCAAAGTACTTTGAAATTCAAATAAGTAACTTTCACAGACTTTGGCATCACAGTCTTTAGCAGCTCTGGTCACTTGCATTGCAATTTCTATTCAAAACTAAACAAATGCCTGAGGTGTATTCACACAAATGATAACATCAAACGCATTAGACAAATATTAAAAAGATGCTGCACCTGCAAGTCAGTTTTCTGATTTCTAGGTCCTTTGAGCTATGTAACACTAAACCATCCTTCTCTTTCCAGCTGATATCTTTTGCCAAAGAATAGCAGCAAGACTGGCCTCTTGGCATATAAGCTGCTCTCAAACTCAAAATACAGTCCAGATGCTTCCTGATGTCATACAGTTATGCACAGATCCATGTAACTACTACCCATAAATTATCACATCTATTACATTCAATTATGGAAGATATTGAAATGATTAATAGCACACCTATTAGATACAATAAAGTCTTCAGGTTTCATCTACCTTTTCCACAACATACTTAATTAAGAATCAAAATCAGACACAGAGAAGGAAATGCAGAAAGACAGGGAACATTAGAAAAAAGAAACCCAGGTGTTTAATTCTGGCTTTTTCACTCAGTAGGAGGTTGTTCTGAATAAACACACAAAAGCTGGACCTTTATGGCTATAAGAACACCATGTCATGACCTATAGGTTTCACTGTAGAGCTATATATCACATTTTCCATTGTTTTATCCAACTACACAGAGAGCTAAGCAATAGCATTCCTTTCACAGAGTATTTGTCATATGGAACAGCCTTATTGATTGGGCTGAAGCACACTGTGATCTTAAATATTTAAACAGCTTGGCATTATTAATCAGGTACTGTTTACACTTAGACTCCAAAGCCTTGGTTTAAACACATTTCAGACTTCAAAACTAACACATCCATGCTGAAGACCTCAGCAACAACTGAAGGTTTGGTTAATTATTAGTTTATAACCAAAGAGACAAGTGCACTCGCTGCACAGACTTCACCGCGATATTCTACATTAACCGGCATCAAGAAGCCAAAATAGGGAAAACACGAAAAGCCCGCAATTCAGACACACTGTAGTTATTTTATACCTAAACAAAATCGCAATTGTGAGGAGGGGGGAAAGAAAAAAAAAAAAAAAAAAGAAAGAAAGAAAAAAAAAAGTACGGGTGATAAATAAAAGCTCAAGAGCCGAAAGGCGGACCGCGGCAGTTCAGCACCGACAGCTCCTTCCCCCGCACACGCCCGGCTCTCGCCCCCGCCGGGCAGCGCACGAAATGGCGACCGAGCCTGCCCGGGGATGTGGGTGCGTCGCAGCCGCGGAGCGTCCCCGCCCGGCCCGCCCGGCCCCGACCCGCCCGCCCCGGGGGTGCCACCGGCCGCCGCCGCAACAAAGCCCCGCAGCGGCCGCCGCGGCACCGGGCGGGCTCAGCGGGCGCCTCCTCGCCCGCCCCTCGGAGGAGCCCCGGCATCCACGGAGGACGGGCGGCTCCTCGCCGTCGAGGCGGCGGGTGCGGGGGGATGTGACACCGGCTCTGCGGGGGGATGGATGTCGCACCGGCGCTGCGGGGGGATGGATGTGACACCGGCGGTGCGGGGGGATGGATGTGGCACCGGCGGGATGTGACACCGGCGCGACGGCGGGCGCGACAGCTCCCTCAGTGTGATGCCCGGCGCGGTCACAGAGACGGCCTGGTCGGTACTCACGGGAAGGTGCGGCCTCTCCGCCCGGGGAGAAGAGGGTCAAGGGGGTACTAGCGCTCTTCCTCCTACTGCTCCTGCTGCTGCCCGCTCGGCAGCCCGGCGAGAAGAGCCGCGGCGGGCGCGCTCCCGCACTATCCCCTCCCCGCCGCCGCCGCCCCCGCCCCCGCCGCGCCGCGGGGAAGGCGCGCTCCCGCGGGAGGGGCGGGGAAGGCGCGCGCGTCTGCGGGAGCCGCGCCGAGGTGGGCGCGCGCGCGGTGCGGGGCCCGGGGCGGGGCCGGGGCGGGGCGCGGGTCCCTCGCACCTGAGGGGGCGCGGGGCGCCTCCATCTTGGGCATCCTTCCCCCCTCCCCCTTTCTCTCGTTGCCTCCGCCACCTCCGTTAAAACCGGGGTGGAATCGCCACGGTACCACTGCTCAGGGGCTCCCGGACCCACCCGGCCCTGAGCCTCCCCAGCAGCGCCCGTGCCTGGCAGGCCCCCGGGCCCGGCCTGTGTCCTCCCCCGGCCGGGGACAGCCGAGCGCTCCCCGCGGCACCCCCGGAGCTGCCCACCCCCCCCGGCAAGGGCGGTGTTTTAAATAGCCGCATTATTTTAGCCCGGCAGTGCCCCTCTAAATAGATGGTTTCAGCGAGTTCCCAAACTGGAGACAAGGATATTATTTTACACTCGAGAATTGTCCTGTTGAACTCGTTAAATTCACAGTTCACAAGTTCAGGAAGGCGGGCACTTGGATGCGATCACTGAAAGGGAAGCTCTGCGTGACACCGTTTGAAGAAGAGTCGGGAACAGGGCTTATTCCAAATAAACCTTTCTGCTGAACACACCTCTCACAGGGCTCTCCTTCGCTTTCACATCAGTTCATTTAATGCACGACATCAGAAATTACTTTGATATAATTGAGACTTCTATGGGCTCAGTATTGCTCAGAATTAATCCAACCATACCTTTAACGTGTAGTAAATGTGATTAACTGCTGCTGCTGAATTTGCCTTTGGATCAGCCGCTGTAGGAACAGCCTTTTGTGCATTGCAAGGTGGCAACTTTTGTAGTGGTTAACCATTATGTTTTCAGGGAACAGCTCTCAAGGTGAACTCTACGGTGATAACTTAATAGTGCAAAACACAATGCCTCAGACGAGCAAATAGCCCTTACCCTGCATCTCTGCAGAAACCACATTACGACTCTGGCAAGTTAAATCTGAACATCTGACCTTCTGAAAACAGCACTTGAGATGAATAACAGATTCTGTAAATGATATAGCACACGAATATAAATATCCAAGGGTTAAACAATAAGTCAGACATTACTGCTTAAGACTTTGGAGATATTCAGACTCCTATCAACCTGAGGCCAGGATATTAATGTTTGAGACCAGAATATGCAAAGTAGATTAGATGAATGTGAAGAAAAGCCATTATATATATTATAGAGAGGGAAGTGTTGCAATGTTCTTTACTTTCATTTGTTTGCTAACATTTTCTTTTTTGCTGTACAACTCCCATGTTCCAACTGATTGATTTAACTACAAAAACACTACAGTCTTTAGTAAATGTGCATCAGTGTATACACAGAAGCCTTAAAATGCTAGGATATTGCCTGACTTTTCTTCCACGATGTTGTGTTCCATCAGGAGATTGTGTAGCCACTCCTGGCTTCATGAAAATATAGGTATAAAATGCAGAGAAAACTGTCTGAGAAATTATCTGTCTGTTTGCATCCCTGATGGATTCCATAGGCAACATGGTGAGCCAAACTTTCAGGAGATAGACTGTAGAACTGCAGGACACTTGAGGGGAAAGATCTGAGTTGAAAGTTTACCTTTCTTAAAATGTAGGATCAAAGATCTGGTTAGTATTTGGATGGCCAGCATACAATTCTTTATAAGCACAGACCAGTGTGCTGTGGCAAACAACTTGGTGGAAATTAGACCACAAAACCTATGTAAATGAAGAGATTTTACTGTTGCAGGGAGGGCATAAAAAACAACTCTATATCGATATAATCAACAGCTCTACTGATGTATGATGAAGCTGAAGTGTTGCAGCTGGTATGATTATTATTGTGATTCCCCTGAGGATTTTACATCTCTAATTGTTTTTATGTTACAGAGATGAATAGCACAAACTAGATCTTTCCAAATCATGGCATAATTATTAGTAAACAAGTAAATTCAAAGGTTTATACAGCTAGGAGCTACTGGTGATGCTGGTGATGGCATCTGCTAGTCTGGATGACTGCTACCCATACTGACAGTAGGATGGTGGCACCAAGGAAAAAGAAGCCGGTGAGCTTGGTGGCATAGACAACAATAGCCATTAGGATAGGCAGAAGTTTTGTGGCTGAAGGAATATTAACTTCCAGAGTTCTCTGCTGCTTTGCATCTTTTCTGAAGTTATCATATTAGTTTTTGTAGCCTTTCTTCTCACTTTGTCTGCTGCAATTATATCCATGGATGGGCAGTTCCAAACGTAGTCTTAGTCTTCACGTGCCTTTATTGCCAACCTTGGTCTACTGCTTTCTTCTATGTTGATCTGTTGGAGTGTTTCGTAGTCTTTGTTTAGGGAAGCACTCGTCAGGTATTTGAGGCAACACATTTATTTGAGATAAAAAATTGATTCACGATTGCAGTATTATGACAAAGGAAAAAATCTACCAAAAACTTGTCTTTGATGGGTATCAGTTGTGATCTGGATCTTGAGAAGTGTTTTTAGGAAGAGGTTACAAATAAAATACTCAGAGAGCTGATACTTTGGTAAAGGCTAGTGTTAGCTGAAAATAAATCTTTGACATTTTTTCCTGAAGCAGACATTTAAAAGGGATGTGGAAAGACATCTTTGGTTGTTCATCTTACCTAACTTTAGATGTCTACTATGTGAATGTCTGCATCTGAGCTAGTCACTCTCTCCACTGAGCATAAAGGGAACCAGAAATAGGCACTTCTAGTGTATGATTCATCTAACCTATTTTAGATGTCTACATTAGTATAAACCGAGTTGCATCCTAGAAATGCCTGTTTCTCTCCGTTGACTGTAACAGGACCAGCGGGTGTCTCATTTAGCTGTCAATGTCTACATTGTAAGAGTCTGCATGTACTCAGCTGAATGCCATCCATGTGATTTTAACATGAGTTATCCCACTGTCCCACTGTTCCACTTGTTTTGAGGTCGTACAATGGTGAATGGAGCACGGCGTAGCCTGCAAAGTACTTTGCACAAAGTAAAAGGGTGAGGTATACACCACTGAATGTATTGAAAGTCAATAAAATTTGGACTAATAGTATTCAGTAGATTTTGGGGGGCCCCAATCAAACAATGAACAATTTTTGAAATTAATTTTAATCTAGTTTATTTATAGGCACTTCATATTTCTTTTGGAGGTTTGTTTTTTTTTTTTTTTGATACCATAGTAGTAAAGTAAATCCACTTAACTGCTGGACTAATATCCTTCAGAAGCTAGCATTTATTTACTACAGCAGCATAAAATGAGAATATTTCTAGGCAGAAAAGAGACCAAAGACAAGATCAAAAGCTTAAGTGATAATGTCTAATGTTAAAAGCTGCACTTCTTGGTAACAGTAACAAATCAGCTTTCACAGAGCATCAGGCAGAGGATGTGTTTTGATGCAAAATATGTTGAGAACCAGGGTAGCAAGAGGATTGTACAGGAAAGACATTGCACGGCAGTGTTATCATGTGCTGTCAACAATTAAAAAATAATTTAAGGCTTCAGAGCTAGTCTCTCAAAACATGATTTGTGACTAGAGTTAGGTACTTCCATGTCTGATTCATAAGCTATCACCTAGGTGTCCCTTACAAGAAATCAGAGTTCTCCTGGAAGCCAAGAAGGCTAGCAGGTGAAGCAAAGAGCCAGTTGGAGACAGCCACATGGAAATGCCATGGTTTGAATCACACCTATTTAGGACTTTAGATATTCAAAGCTGGTGGCAAATACTGCCAGAGATTCACAGGACGGAAACTTCCTTCATGAATTTGATGCTTAAATGAAAAATGAAAGGACGTGATCTTGTACTATGAGAAGTAGGTGGAGGGGAGGAACTGTCAGTGCTGTCACTTGCCCCATCTTTCATTAACTTGATCATTAGAGTGCTGATAAAGAAAGCAGAAACTCTGGGCTAAGTTCTTTCTTTTGCTTAATGAACTTCAACTTCTCAGAGCACAAACTTTACATATTACATATGAGGATGAAGATAGAGTTTTCAATCCACCTTCTGAGGATAGTTAAACACTGAGAGGAAGTAAGATTACACACCTAAAATACATCTCACACAAGCAAGAAAAGTGTAATTGATATATTTGACTGTGTAGGGGGAAACTTGAGTTTTACCCCTATGTCTATACATATTTCATATTTTTTGGTGTCTTTTTTGTTGTTGTTGCTGTTATTAGATTTTTTTAGTGGCCTCGGTTGTCCCCAATGACTTGAGCGTCTGGATTATAACCTGACTAATGATTAGAGTATTCTCTCTTGTGACTGTGAGTATTTAACAATTTCATGGAAAGTGAAATACCTTCAGAAGGAGAGATGAAAACACATTTTATTTAGGAATAGTAAATTTCTTAGCTGCTAGTTAGCAAAGGCTGGAAAAGGAGTTAAGCATATGTCAAACACCCTGAACAACTCTAATTGCAGGAAGACAGTACCATCAACTTGGTTTTGTGTCAAGTTTAATCGATCAGGTGGATGTGCTCTGAGAATGCCTAAGAGATCAATTTTTTCAAGTAAAATGAAGAGATGAACTTTTTTAAAACATTTGCAGATACCATCATATGCAGACAACAGTACTTTTGTCCTTGGTCAGGAGGTGATCTCAAGGGATTTAAAGGACCATTGGAAATTTTCAGAAACTTGAGAGAGAAAGGATTATAAAATTTGTCATATTACAGAAACTACATCTATTTTTGACAGCTGTGTTCAACATGGTGAAGTGGCTAAAGTCAATGGAAATTTGATATTAATTTCAACAGGACCAGTGTTTGATATGTAAATAAAGGAAGGAAGTCTTTTCACACACAGTGGATTAAACTGTCTGCAAACACCAAACACTTTTTGTATGTATAATTAGACTTCACATTTTTCCATTAGAAGAGGTTGGCTGAGACAGTTAAAAATCTCTCAGAAGCATAACTCAAGGTTCAAGGTTCTTGAAAAACTACTCCACAAAGATCAAAAGTCTACAGACATCAGGCAATTTGTCCAAAGGACTTCTAAAGTGTTGAATACTAGGCAGCTCCATTTTCAAAAGCAGGAGCTTAAAGTCAAGCTTGATGTTATAATTTAACCTGGTTCACCCTTCAGCAAAGTGTCTCACATGTTAAGAGACTTTGTCTTCAGTGGAGTTTTTTCCATTATGGAAATGATCTAGGAAGAAACGCCAAGATCCTGGAAATGCCTAATAATAGCTATTAGAGCTATAACTCTGGCTTTAGTGAAACTTTATTCCTATCCACCAAGCATTTATGCATTTCTTTATTGTGCATATCCATAATGTGAATGAACTTAATGATTTTCACATACACTCACAAAAACTAAGCATGTATTGAAGAGATGAGATGATGAGAGAGATGAGATGAGATGAGAAAAAGAGCAAAGTTAGTAGAAAGTAAAAGTAAGGGCTGCTCCTTTTTCCGAATATAAATTTCAATCACATATATAAGCCGTAGAAAAAAGGTTAAGGTTTTGCCTGGGAAACTGAGAAGACAGAGAAGAAAACTTTGTGAAAAATTGTATCAATTAAGTCCTTTTGAAGTTAGCCTTTAGTCTTGAACTACAAAAATACCCAAAGGGCTTTAGTCTGCATGCTTAGGATACACCTTTTCTTAAAATCTGTTGTACCTTCTGAGGATGAAATTAGTTTTGAATTACAAACACACCATTGCCCTAATGGCTTATATTTAAATTTCTTTAGCAGTGAGAAAATCTCTGGATAATTAACTGGCTCTACAGCAGAGGGATGTCAGGTCATGGTCCTTGTAGCTTTCTGAAGCAGACAACAGTGAACAATCACCTTTATTTTTTTTCTGCATAATCAAAGATATTTCCAAGATTTTCTTGTATTCGTCACCATATTAGGATAAAAAATGTATTTTTAAAGGTCCAGAAAACTATAATTACTTCAAGTGAAAGGTTTCACTCTTCAAGGTTTTATTTATCATTGTCCAAAATACCACAGAAAAACCCTGATTTCTGACTCTGAAAATGTACAATTCACACTGGCAAAACACCCAGGGTAGGAGGAAAAACAATCCTTGTGCAGCCCACACCCTCAGTTACAGTGAGTATTGTTGTGTAGTGTGTGAGTATTCTCAGCTTTAAATGGCACTGAGAATAGTTAATAATTCCTAGGGTCTGTCATAGTTCAGGCACAAAATGGTGTTTAGAAGATGTGGTTGATGGTCACTGGAACAGCCATTCTTTTGAAAGGAAGAGGAAGAGGAGCTGAGATCCCATGGGAATGTTCTAGTTGCATGGATCTCTAGGTATGAACTGGGAATTTAGAAGGGCTCAAGAAATCTGCCCCAGATGAATCAAATACTTTAAATTACTCAGAAAAAAAATTTGCTGAAAATGGTAATTAGGGAACATAAGAAATTAATTAAACCTAATGCATTTGTGTATCACAAGAAATGTAATTACACACATTTAACAAAATAAAAGAATTTTAAGCTTTTAAAATGCTGAGATTTTCCAGATGCTGTCAGCTACTGCTAGACATAATTTTCAAATGCTTTTGAGGTTAACTTGAGGTGCAACAAATTTGCAAAAGTCCTGTTTCATGTACAGTGGGAGCATCAACATAAACAGAAGGAATACCTTTCTTTCATCTCCTCATTCCTAACAGAAAATTTCACTGATACATAAACAGCAAGTATATCTATTTAGTTTTACTATTCTGTCTCTAGCAGATGAGCTTCTACTTGTGTTTTTGTATTTTGTTTAATCATTTTCAATTCATGTTTTACTGGCATAGCACTCCTCAGCACAGCACCCAAATGCTTCGTTATGTCCTCTTCTGCTTGATCCCCCCCAACCCTCTGCCCTTTGCCACATAGTCCCTGAAGTTATTTTTCCATTCTTTTCTGGCAAGGGCATATCATTTTCCTTTCACAAACTAGAGGAAAGTTACACAGTTTCTAAATACACTGGAAGTTACTCTTCTCTGTCTCACTATTTACACTTTGCTTGGAAGAGTTATTATCACATACAGCAATTATCATGAAGTTTGGGTATCTTCCATTTCTGTGCTGTGTGTCACTCAAATACACAAAAGCCTGTAATTATGATGTATGATCCCTGGTGTTTACGCTTTCCTCTCACTGGAAGTGAGCCCTTTTCCAATTTGTGTTCTAAGATTGTCAGTCTTTCATTCTGTAAATACCCTTGCTCCTTCCAAAGTGCTCAGGCAGGGCTCACATTTAAAGGATAACCATTTACCTCTTCCAGTGCCATAACCTGCTTCCCTGCTAGCTGTGATGCTGACTGCTACAGGAGTCCAGCAGTTTCCTCAGCTCAGGAGTTCCTTTGACTATTTTGAAAGCTTTCAGAAGCAAATTAGTGTAGTTACCAGCTATATGGCCTCAAATCAGATGGTTGAAGTGATAGAGCACAAACTGTGATAATGCCATCATTCACCAAGAGTGGTGAAAAAAGATTTTCCTGGTTTACTCAAACTAATACCAACTGACTTTTTTTTTTTGTTTGTTTGTTGTTTTTTTTCATTGCCTACCAGTTGAGGGAGGGGATTGTCCCACTCTGTGCTGATGCAGCCTCAGCTCAGGCACTGTGTGCACTTTGGACACCACAATATAAGAAATACATGAAGTTATTAGAGAGCATCCAAAGAAGGGCCACAGAGATAGGGAACGGTCTAGAAGGAAATAGGCGAGGTCTCACAGCAGCCTACTGCTTCATCATGAGGGGAAGAGGAGGGACATCTTCTCTCTGGTGAAGAGATGCCATAGAACCCAAGAAAATGGCATGAAGGATTAGGCTGGATATCAGGAAAAGATTTCTCACCCAGAGGGTGGCTGGGCATTGGAACAGGCTCCCTGGTCAAGTGGTCACAGCCTCAGCCTGACGGAGTGTAAGAAGAGTTTGGACAACACTCTCAGGCACATGGTGTGACTCTTTGGGCTGTCTTGTGCAGGGCCCAGAGTTGAACTTAATGATTCTCTTGGAGCCTTTCTGACTCAGGATAGACTATGGTTCTCTGATTACTTTAATAATAAAAGCAAAGTGAAAGCAAGGCTAAAAACATAGAAGTATTGCAGTTTTGTCACTCCTTGGTGCTGAAAGTCCCAGCTGGTGATGAGCAAGGTGGTCTGTAGGCTGGCACTGGCTCTCACGCATGTAGCTGGTAGAGACTGATGCTCACAGCAAGAGGCAATGTGGGTCAAGCAACCATAGGATCTGTGGAACTGATTCTGTGATTTTTAAATCTAATACAGTCCCTAAAATGGAGTCAGGAAAATGCCTGTACTCTTTACAGGAAACTTCTGACTGGGTGTGGATACATTCAGGTTTTTTTCTGGATGCGTGCATGCACATGCTCCCTATTTTTCACTACCATGGATCACGGAAACAGCTTTAAGTCTGAGCTTCCTCACATATTTAAATATGTTAAATTATAATTTCATTTAGCACATTAAATAGTAATTTGCATTTTATAGATGAGTATCTGTAATCAATACACAGATGAATTTGTGGCTTACTGTTTCAATCTGTGCCTTCAAACAAAATAAATTCATCTGTCATCCAGATTTCTCTTCAAAAACATGATATATATATATTACCTTTGACATCAAACTTTTTTTCTGCTAAACTTCACTTATGTTGTGTAAGTTATTTTTTGTTATTGTGATTAGGGAGGAACCTTCTACCATAAAAATCAATCCCTTGACACCATCTATGTATGATCTTCTGTTACTATAGCTGCGTAATAACGATTTTTTCATTTCTTGTATCATCTGTTGTTCTAAGAAACATTTGTGCTCTGCTCAATGGTTTAAAAATGTTGCAGTAACACTGCAATTTTGAACTATTGCTTTTTTTCTGTAACAATTTTATCATTTTATGTTATATTCCAGAAATTCAAGAATTAACATGAAGAGAGCTATCTTAGGCAAGTCCACTCTTCACCAGAAATAAACAGAGAAAAAGATGAGCATAAAGGTTGTTCTATAAACCATTTACAATTGTTTATAACATCAGCATTGGGTTTCAAAATTAGGCATGTGATCTTTAAAGACAATACTTTACATCCCAGCATTAGAGGTAGAAGGGTGTCAGAAGTCAGACAAGTTCCACAGGACAGAGCTAAAAACCATAAGAGTTCTTCAGAATGGGGAACAATGACATAGAAAAAAATTATCTATTTTGGGAAAGAAAAAGGGAACATCTTGAAACAGTACTCAGGTTGGAACTCCTACAGAAATGCTATCATACCTTTTGTCCCTAGGGGAGTAAACCCAGACCTGGATTCACAACAGCTATTGTTCTAGACCTTGAAAGCAAGATGAGAATAAGGCAAGATGACTTCTCTGAGTGAAACTTTGAAATCCTAGACATCTTCACCGTGGTGAGAAAGGGTAGATGCAGCTGAGTGCACAGCTGACTAATTGCCATCATCTGCTGTGATGTCTTGTTTTAGTAACAATAGAGACATATGCTTGGAGATGAGACAACACAGCTCTAGCACATATACCTGGATGAAGATGTAAAACACTGACACTGAGCCTTCCGTGATCATTGACCTTCACAGCAGTGACTGCAGACCAGAGGTTAACGCTAAAATACAGACTAGCAGTTCTTGTTTAATTTCAGCTAAAGGAAGGCTGCAGTGCTATATCTCTGTAAAGCTGTTTGAGCATGTCTGCATCAGATTAGAAAATTAACTGCATTCAATAATTTTCTAATCAGTTGTTTACTGTTGTGGAGAAAGGGTTTATGAGATTCAGTGTGTTTGTTCTTAAAAATACAGTCTGACAACGAGACTTACCTTCTGAAGAAGCTCTTTATTCTCATTTCTTTTTAGGTAACTAGGGAAGAAAAGCTGCCCAGGAACTGTCATTTAAAAAGTACATACTTCTAAGCATCTAATTAGAAGTTTTCTTTGCTACTTTGAGAAGGCTTTGGCTCTGCTTTGCGCAGTTTCATATTCCTTCATTATCTTCCCTTAGAATGCCTCTGGCTGCATCCCCAATGCTTTCAGGCTCTGGAGAAAGACTCAGCTCTTGTCCAAGGATCCATGTTCCCCAAAGAACGTGACTTTCACAGTTCCGGTGAGAACACCTCCTCATGCTCTGCGGTGATTTGAGACTGCCAGCACATATTCCATGCCCCCTCCATGAGGTGTGCTTTTGTAGAATCACAGATAGCACTTCTCTGAAAAAGCATAGCAGCACAGGCACATATTGGGACTAATTAGGTTTTACCACCAGCAGCAGCAGAGTGCCCTCTCACGCAATAGAGAAATAAATTTGGAATAGCCGCCCATTGTGACAACCAAAGTCACACAAGTGGCTTGTAGGGTTAGCAGAGCAGCACCCATGCTGATCCTTTGGCTTGTTCAGGAAACATGCTCTTTCCCACACACATCTGAGAACCTGATCTAACATCCCTCAGCCCAGCACTTAATCTGGCTTGGAAACCTTGTTGTCTCATTGCACAGTAGATTTTTTGGGGACACAAGGTTGGCATGGGAGTCTTCTTTTGAGGAACTGTCCCAGGCCAAAATGAGAAGGCTTGGCACCATCTTCCTGCTAAGAATAGCTTCCTATTTCACAAATGTCCCTGTATGTCATCTGGGCACTTGATACCACGTCTGTCAGGGATGCTCCATAGCAAAGGTTACTAGAACAAGGTACCTGCTGTCAGATGGATTTTATTTCTTCTGGAGACTCCACACCTCTGAAGTGCTTTTGCAATGGGGAACTTCCCATAGGAACCTTCTGCAGATGGACCTCTTGACACTGTTAGTCTCTCACAATGCCTTCAGGGTTTGACAGTGGGAAAACAGACATTTCAAGTATTTTGGGGACCTGAGAACTTGTCCTTTCCAGTGCTTTTAGTGACTTTGAGCTGACTGTGAGCTATTGTGATCATGGAGTATTGTTTTCTGAGGCCTGGCTGAAAAAGCTTCTTCTTTACAAGGAGCTATTGTGAGAGATGAAAGCAAAGGCCTTGTGTCCTCGATGGTAATAATGATCTAAATCTTCTTCCTCATTATCTCCAGATGGAAAGAGAACTATCTTGTTCTGTGTGCTTTGACTTTCTGCCTGACTGGTCAGAAAGACCACTAATATGAAGTGGCTCCAGCTCCAGTGTGAAGAAGTATCTGTTGAATGCCCAGTTGCTGCCTGTGTCCAGCAGCTGCAGTGTCCTGTGCCAGCAGGGCCATTTGCAGGATGACCAAGCTCTCATGCACGGTAATGATGCTGCGTTCTGGGTGAGTCACAGGGACAGCAAGCACCTCATACCAGTGACCAACTCGTACTGACAGAAGACAGCAGCAGTCCCACAGTCATGATCTAACACATGCTGGAAATATGCAGTTCAGGAAACCAATCTCTTTTTTAATAGTGTTTCTTTTAAGTGGAATTATGATGCACCTACTGTAAATGTACTAGTTTGAAAAGAGGCAGTGTTTACCAGAGAGGCTGCCGTATGCTAAGCCCTGCATAATGGATGAGGAAAAGCTTTCCATTTCTCAAAGACAGTATGAAGTAGATGCACTCTACAGACTGGGCATAAAATACATAGGAACAACATCATGCTGGAAGTATTTTGTCTTGGTTTTTTCTTTACTATCTCCAATATACACAACCATTTATATATATATATGAACCCACGCAATAAACAGCTGTCCAGAGCACACTTGCTTCCTGACAATCTTGTCTAAGCTTTCCTTACTAATCTGCAGCTCTTCACAATGATTTATGACATATCTAGTGCAAATTATTTAAAACTTATTCTGCTATAGAAATATTATTGTCTTTCCTGCTGCATTCATAACCAGATTGTTCAGACCTGCTTGGAATGGACAGAGTGCTCAAGTTTGGAAGTTGTGGCATGCTTATGTCCTGGTAGATTCTATAAAGAAATGCTTTGAAGTCAGACTTAGCAGTGTCAATGACTTTGCCCTTTGACTCCTCATATTAAACAGTACCTGAAATACCTACTTTTCCAACAGGACGATATAGACATTCCCTACTCAGCTTGTAAACTGCCCAACATTTTTTCTTATTTTTTTTCCTTAGCAATATAGGTCTTGTTATCCCATTGTTACTGACTCACTTGCCTGAAAATACATTCAAATGAGGTTTACAAAATGACAGGACCATATTTCTGGTTTCCACAGAGCAGCCAGTGAGGAAGCATGGAAAAACACCTTTGTTGAAATGATGCCCTGGACACAGGCCAGATTTTTAAGGAGTTATTTTTAGGGATTTGCTATCCAAATTTTGAGACACTTCTAGAAGACCATTTCCCTGTGGTATTAGTGTGATGATTACTACATCATTCAATTAAAAAATAATGGTGTAAGAACAAAAATCCGTTCGCTTTCCAGTTTCCAAGGTCTTTAAAAGGCAAAGTAAAGTTCTTAAATGCTAACAGCATGACTTTGCTGAACTCAGAATTGGACTTCAAAGGTATTAGTTATCTTACCAGTTTGTCTCTGTTGGTTTTATGTGAAAATGTCATATTACAGCTTCTTCCTGAAAGCTAAAGATATCAAAATGCTCCTTTGTGTACTTTTTATGCTATTGCAACTACATGGGGAAATAACTGTTAATGATATTGATATGGGAAACCAATAAAATGAAATCGTAAATAAAAAGCAAAATTGAATTGTTTCCATAAATTAAACATGCATTACCAGGGATGTAAGTAATACAGGATTTCAGTCCTTGTTTACTTTTTACAGTATATTGAAAATTGCTAATGGTTCCCGCTTACTGAAAACTGCCAATTTTATTAAAATAAATAAAAGAACTGTTCTTGTTAAATTTTGAAGAACAATTTTTAAAAAAATATGAATAGCTGCAAACAGTGAAGGCCATCAACAGAGTATTGGACCAGGTGGCACACTGGAATTAATGGGCATGTACCAGGAGCAGACACATCTGCAGGGAAGGGAATGAGGAAGCTGAGCAGCGAACAAGGGAATTGGGGGACAGCACCTCCTTGAGTTCACACCTCAGTGATGTGCAGCTGGAGCAAGGGAAGAGCCTACTCATCTTGTTCCTGCAGAGTTTGAGGAAGAGGCATTTGGCATGCTTATTTTTCTTTGTAAATTGATTGCACCAAGAATTTATCTTACTTCTAGCGGCAAACTGTCCCTCAAACAGAACAGTTCTGCAAGGTCTGAAAATCTGACTCACTGTTTAAGCAACAGCATGAAAAAACCCAAACAACTGGGTTTTCTGTCTTGCCTTATGTAGTTGAATGTAAAGGTCTATGGGTTTGTATCACAGCTGGCCTGTGATGCAGTCCTTAAGCTCAAAGAGGAGGCCTTAACACATCCTCCCCTGCAACATATTATGTTTGTATTTAATACTTGTCATTCTGAGAACAATCTTGTAATGGAAGAAAACCGGCACTATTTGTTGACCCAGCAGAATATAAGTATTTTAATCTCTGATGAAAAATTAATGTGACCAATAAATAGTAAGCATATACCAGATTTTTCTTTCAGCTGTCATGTGTTTTGTATTTCTCCAGCCTGCATCAGCTCCCTTTACCAGCTCAGCAAGGAAAGCAAAATAAATGAAATATAAATAATGGATCAAAGACAAGACATAATCCTTATCTACTAGAACTAAAGAGAAGAAGCTGTTAGACACTTCCACAAGCCTCTGGATTCTGCTATATATGAGGGATTAATGAGTTCTCACCTGCCCATAGGTTAAAGGATTCAGTTGGCCATGGAGACTGGTAAGGCACAGTGCATTACAGAACCCCCTTCAGGTGGTTGATTTCTAACATTTACATTAAATCAGTTTCTTTTGCTTTTTTAATTCTGTGTAGCCATTCTGTAACCTTGCTCCTCAGGGTTTAGCACCTTTTACCTTCTGGTTAAATTTACCATCTAAGTTTGAGTACTTTTGGTGTTATGCAAGTGTTGTCCCTTAGCCTACTATCTTTTCCTTGGAGTATTTTTAAACAGCAGCAGGTTCCCTCCTTCTAGCCCTTGTTTTGTTGGATGAAACAAACCACACTCTCCTAATCTTCCCTTTGGCAGCCCTTCTTTGCATCTGTTTTAGTCTGAATATCTCTTTCTCTAATAGCACTGACCAAAACTATAATTATAGTCAACTGTGGCTGCCTGCAGCTTGTGCAATAGAATCAGTATCTTCATTTCACTGCTGGAATGGACACTGACAGGAAGTGATCACACTTCAACATTTAAAATTTTTATTTTCTTTCCTTTGGTAATGAAACCTCCTTCAATTAGCATCTCCTTCTGCATAGATAATTATAAACTAAGAAGTGACCTAAGCGGTCATCTAAGAAAACCTAAGAGGCTTTTCTCTTTCTGACTTTGCATAAAGGCAGATTATTTTATGCCTATCCTTTTCATTTCCTAGTCTGGACTCTTTCTGCCTTTCAAAATCAGAGCAAAGACATTTTGTCAATTTTGCAAATTTGACATTTTCACTTTCTCAACTGAAGCCTAAACTCATCACAGAACCATAGAAAGGCTTCAGTTAGAAGAGACCTTAAAGACCATCTAGTTCCAACCCCATTGGTGTGGGCAGGGACACCAATAAAGTTCCTGATTTTATTTCCAGGATACAGGCACATTTTCAAACAGTAACGCTCATCTGGTCAGACAAACCTTGTAGTCACTTCTGAATGCACAAGTTACCTAGAACGCTTATCTACTTACTGTCTTCTTGTGATTGCTTATTCTAGATTCAAAATTCACATTGATTTAATTTTTTCAGGTTTGCTCACATTTTCCTGGCTGGGGAGTTCTCTGGTGCAGTGATACAGTTATTTTAGTAGCTGTGACTGCTGAGTCAATTTCAGTTTTTTAACTGGATAGCACCACAACATTCCCAGGGGTACTTTTTCATGATGATTCCTTTAACATGATGTTCTGCAGTAGAGCATTCCTTTTCCCATTGTTAACATTTTTATTCTTCAGAGGCACTTTTTTCATTCTAGTCTATTATCTTCTCAAATACGTGCTGAACTGAAATCATATTGTTCAGAATATTCATGATCCCTCCTAGAGTCATCTGTGAAGGGAATGATCAAGTTCTTCAGTCCATCACAATGATCAGTTAAAACCAGTATTTGACCCAGTGCTAATTCCCCTGCTCCCTACCAATAAAACCCTTTAAGTTAAATGTTTATTTCCTAATTTAGCGAGATCTCATTCTGCTACAGTTCTTATTCCATTTTCTGCTGTTAAAGTATCATGCAGTATGCCACAGCCAATGCCTCAAACTTCCTGAAAATAATTTTACTTTATATAGAGTGGTGTAGGAACACATTCATAGCAGTTAGGATTTCTGGCAAATTGCTAATTTTTTTTGAAGTAACTGAAAACTAATTACAGCTCAAGTGAAATACCTTTTGCATCTCCACATTTTAAAATGGTTTAGAGAGGAGAACAAACTCCTGATTAGTGCCTGATAGACAGTGTAGCACTTGCAACACTGAGGATCAAAGAGTTAATTTGAAGGCATTCAATATAAGCACCTTGTGAATTTATGTACAGAGGCCTAAAACAGTCTGAATTAATTACTCTATAGCTCAACTCAATTCCACATGTACTTTTAAAAGCCACACTTAAGAAAAATATTGTTATACCAATATAGGGGAGGGAAAAAGGGGTGAATGAAGATAAGACAGCAGCTTCCAGCAAAAACAGTATCATCACAAATCCAGATCTTACCCTATTTGAAATAAAATCCTCAGAACACGAGGTTTTATTTATATTAAAAAATTAAATGAAAATATTATCACTTTGTTCCTTAGATAATACTTGCCCCAAAAAACTGTGACTGGAAACTTATGAATTCAGAATAATGCCTTTGATATCTCATGGATGATGCTGTGACTTTGCTCTTTGCAAGAACAGGAAGTGTGCAATGTGTGTTGTTACATGAGACTATCTGATACTGTCTGTTTCGACTTAGGATGCTGGCAACAGTTTAACTCTGAACAAAGTACCTCTATCAGAATAATGTTGACATTTTGTTTTTATATGCTTAAATCATCTCACACCTATGGGAAAGTTTTGATCTCATTATTCTTCTACTCAGTTCTTAGAAATTGGAATGCAAAAGGGAGGCTGTACAAATGAAAGCTGCATTATAAATCTCTGCCTTGTGCAGAAACACAAGGGACAGAACATGAGATGAAAAGGATGAATATCTGAGTAAAATGACACAGGTAAAAATTAAAATATATCAAATAAAGTAAAAAAAAAGACCAAAAAAACCCCATCCCAATCAAATGCTTTTTTGCACAGTCAATACTATGTAGCACCTCCAAGGATCTCAGCTGTCTGCCTCATAGTTCCTTTCCAACCTGCAGCCTAATATTTTCGATGTTTTAAAAGCAGTACAGAAGGTGACTATCATAATAAATGCTATTTTTAGTAGATGCTGCAGGTGATTAGTTTCAAACAGCAAGGTGACCAATGCACTTATTTGGGTGAAATTGGATGTTTTAGTTACTGCACAGAACCTATATTTTATCTAGTAAATATTCTTCTGCACTGTAGCTGTCTAATACAAGACAAACACTCACCCAGGCACCTGTCAAACAATCTTATGAACAGGTACATGCCAACATGTGACAGCAGCTGTGTCTACCTGAAATTTCACTGCACTGTTTTGAAGAACTCCCACACAGGTTCCTGTTGTTGAAAATGCTGTTTGACACACTGGGTTGTCACGACTCACGACATCTCTCATGGCATATGCAGGAAGTACACCCAGAGGAAGGGGCAGTAGGACTGGAGTGAATTCTAAACCTTAACTTCACAGCCCTGACATAATTTCAGGAGAACGCATACATGAAAGTTGGAAGACAAAAGGAAATCTATATAATTTGATGTTTCAACTTCTAATTTTCTTTTTGACTTAAACTACACCTCAAGTCTGGCACCCAAAACTGAAGTTTCTCTAAGAAACTTTCTCATTCATATCAACTATTTCAGTATTTTATTTCCTTTATCCTGTAACTGGAATAGCTGCTCAAGTGAAGTTTTGGGGCTTGAGATTGCTTTCAAATAACAAATTAATCAATCTGAAGTTATTCCCAGAAAAACAATAAGCAGAAAGTTCTAAAAATACCAGTTAGTGTTGATAATTTAATAGGCCATTTATAGTCATCCAAACATTTTACTCAATACTGTTATGTACAAAATCCACTAAAATAAAAAAACAAATTTAAATGTTATCTTTCAGATGTAAAAGTGCAATTAACACAGGCAGAGTTTTTGCAAGAACATTACATTTCTATTAAATTCACTGCCTACATAAGAGCCTAACAGGTATACTGCCTACACTAAAGTGAATGAGGATTTAATTTTTTTTGTTAACTTTGAATAAGCCTGGTAGGTGATAAATAAAGGTTTTCTGCCACCATAATTATAGTACATACATCCAAAAATGCATTGCACAATTGCTTTCATAATTTTAAGTTTTCCTGACTTTCAGAAATTAAAGTAGAGCAACAGTAAGATTAAGTTTCAGAATTAATTAACACCATAAAACCTTGTAACAAGTGTGCACAAGCCATCCTGTATGGCTTTCTCCACAATTCTGATAGATTTCCAAAGATGTTATTTACCCTGAATCAACTTTCTTCCTTTACAGTATCAAATGGATTTTCTGGAACAAGATTTACATTTATCTTTCATGCATTACTTATTCACAATTTGGAAAGAAACGGCAAGCCTTCATACATGTCAGCCTTTAATTTTATCCAGTCCTGAAGCTTCTGCAAAGCTGTTTTTTCTTGTGTTAATATTTTTGCAGCTTTTCTCAGTTTCTCTTCATTTCGTTCTAAATAACGAATTCCATCTGTCTGCAGCTGACTGAGTTTCTCTTTACGACTTTCATCCAGAGGTATGTCTTCATTCATCAGAGGGTTAAATCTGAAATAAGTATCTGGAGGTAACAGTGCATCCAGCATGGTGTGAACTTCTGTATTGAAAACAAATGAAAAAAACAGTTAAATTCACATGAGAGAGTCTTGCAAGGGCTCTGACCAACTGCTGCTCTGGAATGACTCAGTAAGAGTAAATATGTGCAGCTTTGCTGAGTAAACATTTTTCTACCACTGCCTCATTAAAACCCCTTTTTCATTTGAAGACTTGTAAATGACCCTGTAGCTCTGTTTACTCTGGAAAAGCTTCATCTTTTATCCCAAGACAACTTCACTGGTATGACAATTAAGTAGACTTTGCAGCTATGTAAATTTTTAATTACATTCCGTTCCTTAAAAAGTAAGAGCATATCCTGAGGAGCAGGAATGTAACTTGCACATTCCCATTTCAGGATATCCATGATTTGTGACACTTGGTACTAAAAGAAGTAGGTATTATGAAAACAATAGATATGCTCTTCTGCAATCTCAAAGTAAAAATATGTAGGATTAAAGCTTTGTTTACAACTATTAATTTTTAAAATACCTTACTACAGATTTGAGGCTTGAATTTAACATGCATTGAATTTAAAATATTCAAGTTAACTAGTAAAATAAAAAACTATGTAATGCATTTCTATGTTCTTTTTTTATAAGCTGGTTCTCTCTCCCTTTAGATCTTCTTGTTGGCTCACTTAAAATTCCATTTCTATCACTTCCTTCAGCATTCATTCTATCTTTTTTGTATTCTTACCATGTTCCTCCATTCTTTTAAACATCTATTGTCATATAAAAAGTTTGAAGTGAAAAAATATCACAGATAAGATCAAGGCAAAAGATTCTTGTAAATATGAAAACTTCTTGGCTTGGCCTCTCCTTCTGCAATTACTCAGCTATGTCTGTTCTTGTCTCACCACATCCAGTCTTTCTTGCCCTATTTAATACTCTCCCTTTTTTCCTTTGTAACCTAAGTTCCTATTTGCTCGAATCTACTCTCCTCTTTTTCCATTTCTTTTCCTTTGGTCTCCACAATGAACTTTCCTTTCTTCTTCTACCCTTCAAATTTCTTGCCTCATTTTTGAGCTGCAATGAAACTTTCTGATAGAAAGTGGACAGCATGTATCTTCTTCCCACAATTCCCACTGCCTTTCCACAACTGTGCAAAACCCAAAAGGCAATCCAAAATCTAGCCTTTTCCTACTAGTGACAGCCAGCTGACAGAGACTATACAGCAAGGGATCTAGACCATAAGAGCATTTCTTGTTCCCTGGCTTTTTGCAGTATCATTTTCCTTTGTAATGGGAGGGAGAAATTATCTGTGTATCAGTATTTCCTGTTTATAAAAATAAAACATGATGTAAACTAGATGTAAACGGCTAGTGACAGAGTTCCAGTGTACTTCTACCTAGGAACACGAATTTATTTTAGAAAACAGATGCTTGGCTCTTCCTGACCGCAATGGAAGTCATTAGCACTGGCAGATACAGTACAGTCCTAGGACATGTACAGGTATAAAAGCATATATAAAAAAGATCAGAAATTAAATACTTTTTCTGAAGCTGTTGAAAATCCATGTTCTATATTAACTACTAAGCATTTCTGTGTTATGGGAAAAACAAATAAAATATAAGAAAATATGATTTTAAGTGAATTCCTGAATATGCCTTTTATCCTAAAGCTCAAGTAAAAAGATTTATCCTCCAGAGAACACATAATACTGGTACTAAAACTATACAGAGCAAGTTACAAAGAGAGATGCTTCAATTAGTTTCATGGGGCTGGTAGAGAGGAGAAGGGGAAAGACAAAAGGTTTGAAGATTGTTGTCCGGAGCCATAATTCTAAGAAACATAAATAAAATTGAAGACAGTCACAGTACAAGTGTATCTTAAGACACCAACCTTCTGTATCAGTTGCACTGTTGATAACATTTGCCAGTTTGGCTTTCAGACTGGTGTGTGTGACGTTGGTCTTTACCTCACTTTCATACCGACCAGTGCCCAGCGAAATCAGACACTGCAATGGAACATTTGGCCACAGACACTTGCACTCATGAACTGCCAGTGCAGAAGGATTATTTAGGAGAAGACCTCCATCCTGTAAATGAAGAATACAAATATGTACTATACATAACATACGGTCATAAAAGAAACTGCAACTATGAATTAAACTAACATAGCCCTAACATACAAAACCAATTAAAACTAATAAGCATTCATTTCCAACTTCTGTGAAATTGAATTGAATCTGTTTGTGAGATGCAGCAGCTGCCTAGCTTGGCCTCCTGGGCACAGTCAGAGCAGCTGCGGGGGCTTGTGATTTCTTAATCAAAAATCTGCCCCTCTAAATGCTTATTAGTGATATTACAAGGAAATTTTCTGTTACAAAACCCAAATCACTACCTGCAGATTCCAAAACAAATTAAAAAAGAAAAACCACAAGAACTAAGCTTGGCCAAAGCTTACTTTGTAAGCACAGTCATCACACAGGATGCTACAGCCTTGATTTAAGAATTGGAAAGTCAGTTTGGTTGGAAAGAACTTACTGAGCTCAACTGGTCCAACCCCCCTGGCTCAAGCAGGGTCAGCTACAGCATCCTGCCCAAGGCCATGTCCAGTTGGGCTTTGTGTATCTCCACAAATGGAGACTCCAAAAGCCCTGTGGGCAACCTGTTCCAGCGCTTGACCACCCTTAGAGTAAAATATTCTTCCTGTGCTCAGATGAAATTTCCTGTGTTTTCATTTACACCATTGTCTCTTGTCCTACCAGTGGGCACTGCTGGGAAGACCACAGCTTCCTCATCTTTCCCTCCCATTCTTGGTTGGTACACGCTCCTTGAGCCTTCCCTCCTCTTGGCTGAATATTCTCATCTGACTCAGTCTCTCCTCACAGGAGAGTCCCTTAACCACCTTTGTGGCCCTAAACTGGACTAACTCCAATAGGCTCCTGTCTCTCTTGTACTGGGAAACTAGAGACAGCACTCCAGATGTGGCCTCAGCAGTGCAGCGAGGAAGGACCACTCCCCATGACCACTGGCAGCACTGTTGTTGATGCAGCCCAGGATGCTGTTAGCCCTTTTTACTGCAAGTGGGCATCACTCATGTTGAGCTTGTTGTCCACCAGCACCTCAAGGTCCTTCTCTGCCAAGCTGCTTTACAACTCATTGTAATGAGGCTATTCCTCTGCATATGCAGGGCTCTGCCTCTTGCTTTTTTGAATGTCACGAGAATTCTTCAGTCTGTCCCTTTGAGTGGCCACCCAACCATTCATGTACCAGTCATTCCTCCCATGTTTGTATCATCCATGGAACTCCTGCAGGTATACCCTGATGAATCATCCAGGTCATTAATGAAGACATGAAATAGGATTTGCCCCAGTACTGACCCCTAGGTACACCTCAGTGTCTTGCTTCCAACTTGACTTTGTGACACTAATCCCAACTGGGGCCTGGTCATTCATCTAGTTTGTATCCACCTCACCATGTATTTACCTAACCCACACTATGTCAACTTGTCTACAGTATTACAGGAGGTAAGTCTCAAAGGCTTTACTAAGTTGAGGTAAACAAAATCCAATGCCTTCTACTTGTCTACCAATTGCAGAAGGCTGCCAGGGTTGGTCAATCATGAATAAACTACTTCGTAAATCCATGCTGACTACTCATGATCACTTTTTGTCCTTCATGACTTTATAAGTCTCTTTCTGGAGGATTTCCTCTATCATCTCCCAAGGGACTGGGCTGAAGTCAACAAGCCTGAAGTTTCCCAGAGCGGCCTTCTTGCTATTCCTGAAGACACGACTGGTATCTGCTTTGCCAATAGCCATGATCATTTCAAAATAATCAAGTCACCTCACAATGGCCTCAGCCAGTTCCATCAGCACTCATGGGTGCAACACATCAGACCCCACAAATTTATGTATGACCAGTTCATTTAACTGCTCTCTAACCTGGTTCTCCTCCCACCAAGTGTAAGTCCTCCTTGCACTAAACTTTCACTCTATCTGCAGGGTTTCTAGCTTCAGGATTCCTGAAAGCCATTTTTACTGGTATAGACTGAGACAAAGGCAGCATTAAGCATCTTGGACTTTTCCAAATAATGTGTCACAAGCTTTCTTGCCCTGATCAGTAGCAGGCCCACATTTTCCCTAGTCTTTTTGCTGTTTATGTACTTGTAGAATCTTTTGTTGTTGACCTTTATATTCCTCTCCAGACCAGCTTTTATTTTCCTAGCCCCACCTCTGCAAGGCTGGACAGGACATCTATACTTCTAGGTCACTTTTCTCTCCTACACCTTTTGTACACTCCCTTTTTATGTTGGAGTTCAGTTAGGACATCCTTTGCTCATCCCTGCCTGCCATCTTTGCCCAATTTCCTGCTTATTGGGGTGGTCCTTTCCTGAATTTGGAGGAAGTGATTACTGACTATCAGCCAGCTCTCCTAGACCCCTCTTCTCTTCAAGGTCATAGTCCATGAGATTCTTCCAAGCAGAGCTCTGAAGAGGATGAGGCCTGCTTTCCTGAAATGCAGTGCTCTAGTCCTTTTTTCCCCTGCTTCCTCCCCTTAGGATCCTGACCTCTCATCCTCTCACAGTCACTATAGCCAAGGCTTTCTTGAACTTTCATACCCCTGACCAGTTCTTTATTCTTCATAATCATCAGGTCCAGCAAAGCACCCTTCCTTGTTGGTTCCACCATCAACTACATCAACTGACTAAAGCTGCTGTCATCAATGCACTTGAAAGATCCCCTTGGTGGCTTGAGCTCTTCTGCATTGTCCTTTCATCAGGTATCAGGATGATTCCTGTGAGGACCAGCCCTGGGGATATGAGGCTTCTTTAGGTTGTCTGAAAACCAGAATTCAGCTCAATACTACTAGGAACAAATGCTACTCTGGAATTGAGAAGAGATATCTTTTGCTACATGTTAAAAGTGCAGTTGATAAGGCTGGGATAAAATACTTCAGGACCAATAAGAATCAGTGTGAATGACAGCAAGCCTGAGAAGCATTCAGACAATGAGATTTTGACCCACTGAATCTCAAGAAGTATATTCAGCACTTCCTGGAAGTAAAATGACTCTCACTCCAACTAAGAAATAGATTAATTTGGAATTTGAATTAAACAGAGCTTTTTTTATTGGGAATGCCTTAAAACCAGCAGTTATAAAGGCAAAACCTAAGCTTGAGAACATTATCAATAGCAGAGATGAAGATAGCTGCATCCATTCAGAATCTATGCAAACAAGTAAAATATTAAAAAACCTGAGTATTTACTAGAATAGGTATAATGCAAGCACTCCCTATATTCTAAAGTTTCCTGAACTCCCTATATCCCATATCTGACCATCACATTACTAAAACAATAAGGAAAAGCAACTCTACCCCAGAATAGCTCAGAATAAAGAATGTTTTAGAGATGAAAATATTTTACAGAAACTCCTTGTAAGTACAGCTGTGCTAGATAAGTAAAATCAGGATTACTGAGCTTAGTTTTTTGAGTTTGCTTTCTTTTAATTAACTTTTCATTTCAACCTACAAAAAGCTCTTTGAACCCTTTCTGGAGACCATCCACGCTGCTCAAAACACTAAATAGACTGCTAGCATGAATGGTCTCTTCAGTGCCCATTATCCTTTGCTCATGTTTAGGCGAAAAAACTAAATACAAGGATGTTTTTGTCCTCTATATAATTCCCCATTAATCTTTATCTAAAATCTTAGTAATTATCATAGCTTAATTCTTTCTTTAAATCCTAGATTAAAAACATGCTTACAAAATAATTTCCACTGATATTGTCAATATAATTAGATTAAACATGACTGCTACACCATGGGAAAATCAGTGTCATCAGAAGTTTGAGGGTTTATAATACCAGAATACTGCAATACTTTTGTAATACTGACAAACAAAAGATCAAAGGAACATAAAATACCTACAAATACCAAATGTGTCTGTGATGATAACTAACAGCTTTGTGCAATCATTTCCATATTTAAACATTCTCCAATTAGAATTATTGTAATGACAGTAATTTCCTAAAGATTTTCAATTTAGACAACAGCTTCTAGCATTTGTACAGATAATAGACACATGTCAGTTTTTGAAAGTTAGAAGCAGGACTATAAAAGGCAACTGATTTTTTTTTTCTCCTCCAAAGAGATTATGGGTGATAATAACCACGTCCTAATCAATACTTCAAATAAGATTACTCTGTTAAAAAAGTGACGTTCATCATACTGCTTTTGCTTACACTGATCAACTACTAAAGGAGTAAATAATGCTATTAGTTAAACTGTACTAAACTGTACTCAGTGAAGGAAATACTGCACTAATTTGTTTAAATCTGCAGCTCCAGCAACCATACAGATATTTATGTTAAAAGCTGAAATTCTTGTGAAGAAGTATTTTCACCATTTTTAAAATCAGTTACGATTTCACATTTATGTGCATTCTAAGAAAACATAAACAACAAATAATTTTCCATTCTGAAAATTAAAGAACAGAAACTAACCCTTCTGATTCTGAATAATTCCGCTAACTTCATAAAACTGGAAAAAAAGCCCATCCCAGTAAGTCTACTGAACTAGCAATACAGAATTATGAAAGCCTCATCTAAATGTTTTAAAATTAATTTTAAGAAATAATGACATATCCTTCTCCATGCTTACCCTTGAGACACAGGAACAGAATTCTCAAGTGATCGACTCTGCAGTTTTGTACATAAGATACTGAGATCACAAGAAACTTCACTGATCCTTGTTTTGAGCTGCTAAATCTGCTGTCTTAATTTTTTTTCTGATTCTGTTGAACTTATTCTATAGCTATAAAATACTATATAAACTCATCTGAATTATTTATAAATTACTAATTAAAATATTTTATTTGTGGTGCCAGGAAAGGTTTCAGTTGGACATTTAAGAAAAATGTCTTCAGCAAAAAAACATTAGAACATACTGAAGAGGTAAGTGATGGAGTCACAATCCCTGGAAGTATTTAGAAGACATTCAGATGTGGTGATTAGGGAGATGGTTTAGTGGTGGATTGGGCAGTATTATGTTAATGGCTGGAAGTTTTTTTTAACAGAAATGAGTCTATGATTCACACCTTGCAATCTTTAACAGAAAGGGTAATTTACAGGAACTCTTCAAATGACTAAACCGTTGACCTATATCCACAACAGGTGGAATGGGCCCAAGTTTCGACTCAGGACTCAGTGTTGGGCAAACAGCCAGGGCAGATCCCTTTTTCTTTCTGTACTCCCATTCTTGGATTATGTGGCCTTCCCTACATCTCACCCTCTCTTCTCATTTAGCTAGATCTCAATCCAATCACAAACTCTTTTTCATTTCCCAAACACATGCGTCACCTCTTCCCGTCTCTGCTGCGACACTCAGTGCAGTGGCAAGTGCCAGACACTGCTGCATCTGCTGAACTTTGCAAAACCATTCTACACTTGAGCCAACTTAATTTGCTGGCAGTACACCAAACACAAAGTGCTGAAGTAGGAATGCTAATGCAAGGAGATACTAGAAAAGGGAGTATAACTCTCCCAATGTCATCACGCAGGTAAGCAGTAGGGGAAAAGGCTTTCTAAAACTTTCTAAATAAAAAATAATATGTCTAAATTAAAAATAGTGGAAGTAATCAGGTAAGTTAATATTAAAATGGAACTTAATAATAATACAACCCCAAATTTGCTAGTGATAGCAAAGCAGTGAACTCAGGGACTGGGACATTATTTTCAGTCTTTTGTCAAAGACTTTCCAGGTGGTAAACATTAAGCTGTTCTATTTTATTTAATATCTTATTCCCAGATGAAGCCAATTAATTTTTTTCAGACAGATTTTTTCACAAAAATTCCTTAATGCAAAAGTATCCGTATCTTTAGAGTTTGCTGGTAGGTAACAAGTAGTCTAAACCTGTAGCCAGTATTTTCTATCAGTGCTTTGATAGTTGCAAAATGGTTGTGCAAGGCTCCCCTGTGACTTGACTTATAGATCTTAAATTACTTAAAGCAGAAAAAATGCACCTTTTGTAAACAAATGCTCCAATAAATACTCTGATGGAGATACCCTGCTTGCACAGTTCTAGAGGTAAAGAAAGGCCTGGTTAAACACTGTGAAACCAATGGCTGCAAATTCTACAATCAGAAGGAAAATAGACTGGGAAGTCTCAAAGAAAGTATTCCAAGCACTTGGGAACCTGGCAGCACAGGACTTTCTGAAAATCTTTTCCTATTTAAATAATTATGGTGAATGGGCATGAAGTCACCAGTGACATACCTAAGTGAATACTTCGAAAATAATTATTTCAAATTAAAATACTAAAATTCAAAAACCATACCATACTTTACCATGGGACAGCAGTTGTTTCTCACAAGAACATTCTCTAAATTCATAGGCTCTCATTGCGTTTCCTAATTCTGTCAGACTCAAGTTGAGCCCTGTCATTGTTCTGTGTAACACCTTGTGTGCTGCACAGTTTTCTTTAAATGATGCTCAACTTTGTGAAGAAAATAATCTAGCACTGAATGAAGGATATATAATGTATGAAAGCCAAGTCTGATATTTGGAAGCTGAGTTTGTTGGCTCCATAGTAACCACTTCACCTCACTGCCTATGCAGACATGCTTTGCATTTTAGTTCACTCTTACAGACTTGCTCTGTTGTTTACTTTCATTGTTTTTGTGAAAAAGTAGAGACAGAATTAGCACAAAGCTATCACAGGACAAGACAGGCTAAAATTCTGAATGGACTTCTGGAAAGTATTTTTTAAATTCTATGCTTTAGGTCAACACAAATATAATAAATATGCAGCTTAAGGATAAGTCCAGCTGCTGCAAATGAGGAGTTTGAGGAGTTGCTGCATTGTAGTACGGGGTTACTTCTTAGAAAAATTAAAATAACTACTTTAAAAACATTTACTCTATTTTCCATAAGTAAATGGGTATGCCTTGCCAAATCATTCTATAAAATCATCTCAATACATTTATGTATGTAGAAGCAAACATCCTCAGAGTGGAAGATGGGAATGAAAAAGGGGAGAATTCTTTCACTAGCTAAAGTAGGAAGGTCTCTTAATACAGCTAACTTAAAGATTCACATCCCAGCCTAGTCATCTCACGGCTCTGGGCACCCAGTGTCATTATGAAAATGGCAGTAAATGCACCCTAAGCTTTACGGCTTGCTCAGTCAAACATCACTAGGCTAAAAAAGTTACAGTTTTTGACATATGCTTTGTGAAAAAGAAACCAGGTTTAACTGTACAATAAACTAGCCCCCTATAGCATTCAGCACAAACATACCCTTTTCAATACAAAGATTACATGATTATGCTGTCCTGTTACATATATACAAGTATGTTTGAAATATACATGAATTATGGCTCTCCTCTTGGGAGTAATCAGTCAGACTGGTCAGTTTTACTGAGGATGAAACTGATGAAGAGGAGCTCCCAGTAAGACAGGAAATTTTATTTTCCTTAACAAACTATTTGGCAATATATATAAAGTTTTATAAACATGAAACAGGACAGAAGTAGAGCTGTTTTCTTTTTATCTTGCTGACAAGCAATGTATGGTGGTGCCAACATTTCTAACAAATCTCTGTCTAAAATGTATAGAGACCAGGAACGCTTAAGTTATTTGTCATAGTTCTAAAGAGTGCAGCGAAAAAGGGATTTCCCTTGAACTGGCACTGGGAAAGATTCTAGAGAAAACATTTGTACGGAATATGAAAATTAAATGCATTTGTATTTATGTTATTGAATGACACCAATAATAAATATCCATAACTACATTCTTTTACAATTAAAGAAAATCTGAAGGTGCATTAGCTATATTTGTACTTCTGCCACACTAGTTACAGAGAGACTTTATATCGAGATCACGTGACAAAGTAAAAAAAAAAAAAATCTAATAATATTTGAAATTTTACTGAGAAGCTTCCTTTTCAATTCAGCTGTTTTCCCATCCAGTACTTACCAATTTTCCCCCTAAAAACTAGCAACACTGCAATGCAACTGGCATATACCAAAATGTTACGATCAGTGCTTCCGAGAACTGTCAATACTATTGCTCTTACATGCAAAACATTTTACATACATTTTACAATATATTTTACATTCATTAGAATGACTGCCTGGCTGAAGTAGACTCCTCAGTGATTATCTTGAATTATTAACTCATCCTAGTGAGTCATTAATTCACAGAAAATGACCAGCTGCTCTGAAGACATCAGTGAATTTATGGGTTTATGTCAGATACAGAAAATGTATGCTCACAGGGTACTGAGGAAGTTTGCTACATATTAGTAGACATCATAAAAGAAAGAATTGTTTGTCAATAAAATATGTTGTCAGATATTTCATTAAAAGCATAAGTTGTGCATGACAGATCTAATTACATTAATTCTGCACCTAACAACAGCACACATCACAAAACCAGTATGTATTTTAACCATGTTTCCCAAATGATGAATTGCCTGTAATATTACAGGCAAAGATCCCAGTGTGTAACCTAAGAAAGAAATGGGCCCATGGCTGAACTTACACTGACCCCAGACAGAGACCCAAACTCAGGTTCTCTTCCTATACCTGTGAAGCACAGGCAAGATTTACCAGTACAGTTAAAAACTCCCAAACCAACCAACCAACCCCCACAATCCATGGGTCTGAACAAAATCCTTCTGTATTCAGATGACATCAGGATACTCCAGTCTAAAAGTTTTGGTCTTGCTGACAACATTCAACTTAGGAGACATGTAAATACTCTATTTGCTATGGCAGAATACATTGAACTAAGGGAAAAACTTTAGGAGCTGCAGGAAGAAATTACATTAATATAAAACCTCTACAAGTAAGCAAGGAATCCCAGATACAGAGATATCCTAATCTTCATGAAATATGACCATGGAAAATTTTCAGAATTCTTTAAATTTTATGTACCAAGATAACAATGGAAATATTTAGTTAGACTCAATACATTTTTACATCAGTAACTTGATCAATGTTACTTATTGATATTAGTTTTCTTAATTAATTGGTCTACATTTTAGCTACTACCTTTTTAAACAATAGTAAAATGTTAGGAACTTCAAAATTCATTGAGAAAAATACAGAAAGACTAGAAGTGACCCATAGAAAATCATTATTGGATTTATAATTTAATTAAATTATAATTTATAATTTATAAATGCTACTTAAAACCTGATGGTCAATGCTGTCTGCTAGCTCTACAGTCAACTTTCCATACTAAATGTATTACCAACTCCACTAATTTCTTTTTATCTTTCATACTGCAATTTCAAACTAAAATTGGATTGCCAATTAAACCCATTTATTTTTAGAACTATGCAAGTTACTTAAATTTCTTAAGACAATTTTATTCTTTACGTTTTGACTCAAACATAAGATTTTATTTCACTGCAACTGAAACAAAGTACGTTTGCAGCTAAAGGATTTGATCTTAAAATGGACAAAATATATGAGACGAAGTGAATTCATTATTGAAGATAATTGTTGTGAAGGGTTCAGGATTTGAACATGAACTACCTTGTATCTGTATCCACAGTGAAGGCAGGTGGATGGGGAGAAAAAACTGAAAGAAAAGTTCTGCACTTTCACAGGTCCCCTAAATGAAGAAGTACACGGCTAGATGACAAAACACAGTTGGTATCAGAACCATCATGAGAAAGCTCTGAGCAGAGAACTATCACACCATGATTTAGACCACCAACATACAAAGTTGCAGTCGGAAAGGCAAGTGTAATTCTAAGCTGTATCTTCCTCTGAAAAAGGAAACACATCACACTCTTAAGATAACAGGTGGAATACCATGTTCCAGCCTAACCAAGTTAACTCCTCTGAATTTTATTTCTGATTTAAAAGTGCTGATTTTGATTCTGGTATATCATTCAACATTGCACAAAGTGTCTTGGGTCATGCCAAAAACACACTGAATAGTCCAGTTTCAAGAAAATTACTCAAAATGCAGCAGGTGCAGCAGAAGACTATTAGGATGACCAAGAGAACAGAGTCTATTTTGCAAAACTGAGACAGGCTGGCATATTTAGACTAAGGAAAAAAATATATGAGTGTTTTTATATCAGCATCAGAAGGGTAAATAAGAAGAAAAGTTAATTAAACTAGAGAACAGTACTGGCACAAGAAGAACTTGTATCCATTAGCTAGGAACACTTAGGAGTGAAAATGTGAAATTTTCTGTCTGTGAGAAAAATAAAGAAATACCTTATTGAAATAAAAGAGTAGCAAGAAGAGTAGCAACAGCAAACACAGCTTTACATGTTCATCTATTACAGCCTATGATGCTGTTGTGGTGACCATGAAAGAGAACTAAATTTGACCTGAGGGAAATTGTTTTTTTCTGTACTCCCTGATTCGTTTTCCTATGGAAATGGCAGATGAAATAATTAAATTCTGTAGCCAAAAATCTAAACATACATATATCTGCTACTAAAAATAACACTGTAAATATACCCCAAGTAAAAGAAACATTGAAATGCAAAGAAACTTTGAAGAGATCGCCAAATGATTTCAGATTTGCAAAATTAACACCACAGATTAATCCTCAGAGGAGAAGCTCAGTACAGGAAACAGGGTTTAGACAATGTGCCCTATTCAATGAATGGGAATGCACTGGGTACTGAACTTTATGCACATTTGTATGCATGGTGAAAATTATTCCTATCCCCTGCATCCATGGCAAGAGGGCAGTTTCCTAAACTAAAACAGAGAAGGCAAATTAGAGGCTTGATGGTAGTTGATAAAACATGAAATGATTTTTCACATTGAGCAACAGACCACTATATATCAAAATCAAGCTTTTCTTGAGGGAAGAGGTCAAAGTATATCAATAATCTCACTGCATCCTTGGGCTTTTATTTGCAATGAATATCACAAGGCTTATTTCTTTGGAAATATGGCCCCATTTAAGTCAGTGTTGGACAAATACACAATCTAGGAAAATACTATAAGCTATTAAGAACTGAAAACTTTTCTTTTTGATCTAAGAAATCGTGGCTGCAACATCAGAACATGAGTGCAGAACCGAGATTGTCTACAGAAATTACTGAATGGACTCAGTTCATAATCTTCCACTTAAAGCAGCCTCCTCTGATTTTACAAGATTTATTTTACAGCAAATATTGGCTGGTCAACAGTGTCACTGAAGATACACGGACTCAGATGTCTAAGCAAAAAATAGCTAAATGAATACAGCTTATTTGAAAGCAAGGTTTTGTTTCTTCTTTTAAATAAGCACTCTGAAGATTACATTAGGAAAACATCACTTTGAAACAATTGAGATAAAAATTAGAATGCTTCCAAGTTAAATGCCTAAACAACAGACACACTCAAATTTCATTATACTAAACAAATCTGCCAATAACACTTAGCAAGCCCCTGCAGGGAATCTTTCAAGCAGTCTGCTCTGCAAAATACTACTGGTACAGTAACCACAGCAATTTCACAAAGGCTGGTAAAGTGCACCAGTGCACATCCACCTTCAGAGCTGCTATCCAACCTATAGAATCCATAAGAGAGAAAGAAACGCAGATATCCATATAGCTTACATGTTCCAGTAAATTCCCTTTTCCTTAAACAGTAAGCAACACTGCCTTGAGGGCTGTAAGCAAATGTGTATGGCAACAAGTAGAGAAACAAAGAAAGAGTTGTTTCTATCATTGTGAGAACAAGATACACCTATTAAAGCGCAGTCTGCATAAGCTCTGGCGCATACTGATCACCGTGGCATATCCTAAGAATGAAAAGAACTTCAATGTGACCTATATTCTATGTCTTCTTAGAGCCTGGGAAGCACCCTTGAATCTAATTTTAAAAGCTACCATGTAAAACCAATTAGGGTATGATGCACTAAGTGAATCACTTTTGAAGGCCTCTCCTGTAACAAGCTACAAAGATGGATTGCCTTTACAGATTTATTACCTAAGAAAAGGAAAGGGCAAGTTTGAAAAATATGTAGAAACCATGAATTATCTTTTACCAATTAAGGTGTAACTTGAAATTTTAGTTATCTCATACTATTGTACTATGTACATTTTTTATTTTTAGATTGTATTCTCATCACACATCCTGCTACACTTGCATTATTAAAACGCCACTAACAGACTAGGTGGCAATTTAACTGCTTTACTATCTGATCTTGCTCAAAGAAAACACAATTATTTGAACAATCTTATACATTAACATCAGCACTATAATAAATGGCACTGTAATACAACAATGGAATCATGGGAAGCTGTCAAGAAAGAGGTGATCAAGTCCTTTGTATTAAATTGGGTATATTTTATTTGAGAAAAATCTGTGGCTTTGTTGAATTTACCACCATCACATACACAATCCCTGCTGCCCTTTGAATTAATCCTGTGGGAGGAATTTAGTTTTTACTGTAAAAGCTATTAAATGAAGTGTGAATAATGATTTTTTTACATTTTAAATTGCTCTTTTAATTAATTAAATTAATACTTTCCTCAGCATACTTTACTGTCTCCTGAAGTGACATTATTGAGTACCTCAAATGTTTCTCACACTACAGGGAAAAAAAAAAAAGAAAAAAAAGAGAAAAATAATAGATATAAGAAATAACACCCCACTGTGGAAAGCTGAGGGGGAAAAAACCAGTCACTGGCTGAAGCAAGACTGGGGAGAGGTTAAGAGCCTTCAGCACTTCAAAAAGTCTTTCTAAAATAAAGGTACTGACATGTGGCAATACAGCTTCTATCATGTAACATCATGACTTGGTCTCTTGACTTGCAGGGCTCCTGGAGAAGCATGTTACAGGGATTAAATCCCTTTGAATGTTAATGTGTTCTTCTTTTGAACCACAAAGAATATTAATCCTACTCCCCTCATCTACCAACAGCTGCACTGTTTTTTCCTACTTGACAGAGCGGAACCAGATAGCATGGCATGATTGACCTGAATGTACATATTGCTGTTTGCAACAACTGATGGCTTTTTGCAGAAATTTAACAAACCAAGTCATCAGCTCACCTCCAACACAAGTGTTCAGGCATCCAGAAATCTCTTTCTAAACAATGACATCCGAAAAATTGTAAAACTAATTTATTACCTCATTAAAAAAATGAACACACTTTACTGAGAGTGCCCAGTACAGGAAATCAAACTGAAATGTTTCCAGTGAAAGGGTATGCATGTATGTACACAAATACACATGCATACATAATTCTACAATTACAGAAAAGTGAGTCAAAGCCAATAGTTACTCCACCACAGACATCTAGAGTCATACATAAAAACTTCAAGAATTCATCTCAACACTACATGTAACTCTCACTCGGCTACTTCATACAGTTTGTGACAGGACTCTGATTCCAACAAAAGCTAGATAACATAAGCCATGAATATGCAGGATGACCCTAAAAAAAATCTAGTGATTTCTATTATCAAAATAAATATTTTCACACATTTGAAGAGTCTTCAGTCAGATGAATTGTCAGAATGTTTCTCATTCAGATTTAAATGTTCAACTGACCGATAAGCTCATACAGAACCTGGTCTCTATATAATTCTTAATAAGTCCTAAATCTCAAAGCTAGGAAACAAATATTGTACTTAGTCTGAATTTTCACATATATTTTCTGGATATCTCTGTTCTTGGAATTGTTTAGAAACATCAACACTTCAGAGGTAGGTTATATATACACTAGTAAGAAACTAGCACAGTTTATGTTCAGAAAACAGGTTAAGGTAATTAATGGAAGTTCCCAAATCAATGAAAAATTTCTTAGAAGACCATCTTTCTGACACTATACTACAATTTTGATGCCTTCGGCATAAATTATTATTTACACTTAATGCACACTGCGCTGATGCACTTTTCAGAAATCACACTACTATCAAAGATGTCTAACAATGTTATGCTTCATTTATTCATGTAGTTCAAGAGCAGTTCAATCAGTTAGACAGTGTACATACAGAAAAGAGCAAAAATTTCCATATACACTACATATATACTACTAACTTAATATTACACTTGCAGTGCATTTTCACAATAAATATGCTTAACACGAATCTACTATTCCCATATTCATGATATGAGCTGTAAGAACAAAGAGTTACCAATATTAACATATTTTAATAAGAAAGCTATTTTAAGAAAGAATATGACTACATTTAGGATTCTATTTTAAAATGTATTTATGCATATATATTTCTTTCAATTAATGCTGGATATTTCAGCAGTAATAAAACTTTTGAGTATCTTGCATTTTCCAATGAGGTACCACTAATTCCCAGAAAAACAAGGGTAACAGCCTGCTATATGCACAGAGGCTCTTATGCCAGGGTTAAAAAAAGGCAATTTGAGGTTGCTTCAGAATGTGCAGTGGATTTATAATCTCCTCTAGAAAGCTGCATGTTATGGAGCATTGGCCATGTAGTAACTTGGACATCCAAGTACCCCCCCACACACACACACCAGATAATTATGGAAATAGAGATGTGGTTAGAAAAGTGTAATCTGGGGAAAGAAAAGCATGTCAGACATGAAAGGTGGTTTCTATAAGAATTCAAGTGTTTAAACATTCCTGGCTGGGAAGAAGAGACATTTTTCAGATTATAAGAAAAAGTTTAAATCTGAAAATTTAACATTTAGTTCTACTACAATAAACTGTTTTAGTACTGAGAACATATTTAGTTCTTTATGGCTGACAAAGGGGCACTGCATCCTAAGCCCTTGCTTTCTAGTAATTATAACACACCAAATAGAGAAGAATGCTGAACTTGGGAAACAGAGTTAGTATTAGATGGAAAGGCTTTGTCCAAAGATTCCGGAGCAAGGAACAAAATAAAGTAGACTTCATTCCAGCCCTGTGCGTCTGAAAATACTGGATCTGATCTCTATTAACACTAATTATACATTCTCTAGTCTGGTAAACTAGATTTAAAAGTGAATATAGATGAAATAAGTACCAGCCTTACTGCATTTCACACAAGTCTGGCAATTCAGAAACTATGGTAAGACAAAGAATTGTGTAAAGCACCATGCAGAAGTTATAAAATCATGTTCCTCATTCAGCTGTCTTTCATGTAAAAGCACAGATCAATTTCCAAGTACTTTCAATTCAAGGAAAGAGGGGGTGGAAAGGTGAGAAGAGAAAGAAAACTTCTTCACATAGATTAACACTGACCTATTCAATCAGTTAAGGAGCAGCTTGGAACAGCTCCCAAGGCTAAAGCAGCTCCCTTCCCAGTTTTGCTTGTCCAGATGGAAGATGAACACATTTCAGGATTTCAAGCACTGCTTTGGCTTGGAATCTGATGTGTTACTCCACTTTTAGGTTTAAAAAAACTCTCAAAAACTTATTTACTTATTTCAGATAGTAGTTGATTAAAATGAGTTCAGGATAACAAGATCCTGGACAACAAGGTAAAACAATAAAATGAAAGAAATTTCAGAATCTCTTGAACCTTACCCTCCATGGCAGCCCTCTCCCCTTCACTCCTTATTTTCTACGAAGCTTTTATATAGCTGAATTATTTCACCACCTTATAAATATTGAATCAAAATACAGAAATATGGTCTTTTCAGATGAAATTTTTGCTGTTTGTTTGTATCGATGCTTCTTTTTACCACCTCTTAATCTCATGATTTTTTCTCTGTTTCATCTTATACTTGTTTATCTGTTAGCCTTTAAATTTCGTTAATCAAGCACATTACAAGGCAAGGATATTACACAGTCTTCCAATGGACAGCATCAAAAATTCTGTATGTGAATTTTAAGGTACATCTTATTACTCAAAATATACTACTTTTTTTGCAGCATTTGAGGCTAATGTCATCATATGACAAATGTAACAGATGCTTCAATTAAACTTAAGTGATTCAATCCTATGCTCTCTTTATTGAAGGTCTCTGGCTTAGTCACCCTTTGTAGTCTTTTCTGCCACAGATCTGCATCAGGTATTTATTAAAATAAATAATAATAGTTTTAAATTAGGATGCATTGCAAGAAGCATTCTTTGAAAAATGAAGAACTGCAAATTAATACAGAGGCACTGGCAGATTAAAACCCTATGGTTAGAAAACTACTAAAGAAATTAATTTGCTTTGTTCTTTACTTATCAGGGTCACCAAGAGAGGGTGTAATACAATAAAATAGTATGCACTGTTGATAGGGAGACGCTGCTTTATCCTCAAGGGAATTTCTTTTGCAGTTGTCCTCTGAGTTTAATCTTACTGCTGTGGCATCTCTTACTCTATACTATCCCAGAACAAGGGGAAAGTTGAATAAGCTATCAATGGAAAGAATTAAAAAGTAGACCATAAACTGAAATTGTGCACTAATAAAAAGAACGCTGAAGTGTATAACCTGTTTTTTCACATTTTACAATATTGTTAGATTTTTAAGTTACACCATCTATTTAGTGAAATAACGCTCAAAGATATATCAGTCGCAAGCAGGAAGTCAAAGGCAATTTACAACTCATATAAGGTTTCCTTTCAGGCAGATAAGAAAGAAACAGCAGAAGAGCTTAGGTTTGTATAGAGAAGACTAAGATTTTCAAGCCTTTCTAGTTCTGTAAGGGCTACAGAAGCTAAAAATATCCTTTCTTACCCCATCTGTCCTAGATTTCCTTTGTGCTACCAACTTATTTGCTTGATTTTGATTGAGAGATATAGACCATGGTTTTCTACCAGGTATAAAATTGGAAAATATTTACTCAAGGAGAAGTTTCCAACTTACCTGATGAAGATCACTGCCCAAAACATATTCCTGGAAGTAACCTGGTGCAGCAGATGAAGCTCTAATTGCTTGCCACAGCTGATAATGACAGCCTCCAATATAATGGGACTTCACACCAGGAAAGTGGTTGTAGTTTCTAAACACAAATGCTTTCAGTGGTGTTCCTCTGTTTACAATGGTGCTTACTGCAGCTACCTAGTGAGTGAGGAGGAACAAAATTAGTTATATATGATGATAATAACCGTAATATGAGAACGAAAGCTTCCCATCATATGAAAATCAATTTATATATTAATGCACCTCTGAAATCTTACTAGGTTCATTATTTATTTACATTTTTATAATGTCTATCTAAATTTTAAAAAGTGAAAGTAAAACAAACAAGAGACCCAAATTCCTAAAGAAAATGCTATTTTTAACCTGCAATTAATTGTTTACACTGGCTATTCTGTTTCTATGAATATCTATGATATTTAAATAAAATGCTTGTGTCAACTGTATGATTTTAAACTACTTTTCCTTTTGAAATAGTATTTCATTCTCAGAAGTCTGTAACCAGCAAAACAACAATGCCATTAAATATGAATGTCAGAACTGTCAATTTCTTTCTCCAAGAAAATGATTACTTAATATTGCAAGTGGAGTTAAAGAACTGTAGTAAGAATCTCTCATGCACAAGAATCAAACATAAGTCTTCCAAGATTTCTTTTAAGGATACTGAAATGTCAGTAACAGAAATCACGTATGTTCATCTAAGTGAAAAGCCAAAATGATATTTCCATTAAAAAAACCCAAACTACGATGACAAAAAGAATGTATCTTATAGATCTGACCACCAGGAGAAAGTACACGTAGTTATGGGTGAGTGTTAGAACGTGCAAGACCTTTAGAGGTGATGCAGCCAGCCTGGCTGGCACTGTCAGAACAACCTTGCTTAGCAGCCAAGTGGGTGTTCCATTCTATCTTGTTTACTGTTTTACAAAGGAGGGTGTTTTCATGAAATGTTACTCAATGGTACAGCTGACACTGTGATATCACTGTATGCATTTTCAATCTTCAGCTACTTAATTTAAATAATTTTATTCACTGTAAATTCATCCTTATAGAAAACAAAAGTATAACTTCCACATTACAATGCAAAAGCAAAACTGCCTGATTCGCACTTCATCATTTGACGGAGGAAACGTTTGCTGTTTTTCACAAAAGGAGAATTTAATTCTAAGCACTATCAGAAGCAGTAAGAAAAATAACTTCAGAAAATTTAATAGAAAACTTATTAAAAGAATGCTTTCATTTTTGGCAATACCCATGTACGCTCAATGATACAGTCTAAATTGCAAAGTGCTCGGCACCTGCTGAAAAAAACCATCTTGCCATGAATTCACCAACAGCAGAGCAGAGAACTTCATGTTTTATTTTGGTTTTGCTGTGCCTTGTAAAGCGTGCCACCACTGACAGCACTATAAAGTGATTACTGGGAACAGCCAGTTTCAACTCTATTTATATTCACATTTTATTACTGAAGAACATGGAAGGAAGCCAAAGATCCCGGTTCAAAGATAACTTTCAAGTCAACATAGGATAGCTTCTCTCTCAGAAAGCAACATACCACACCAGCCTTTTCATGTCCTTGTTTTAGACATGGACTAGGAACGCAGTCAGTAAGGCACACGTTTCTATGTTTAGAAAAATGTGAATATCTTCCATTTAACAGTAAAGCATTGAATATAGTGCTATGACACCAAAACACCTGTTAATTACAGATTGTTCTGAAATATATCCTATTATATTTCTCTTCTTTCTTCACACCCTATCCTCCACCAAAAATAAAATACCCGTGCTTTCTCATCTTTCACTCTTGTGCTGCTGCTGTATGTAATATTCCTCCTATGACTTTGTGCCTTTTCTATCATACAGGAAGAGAAGAGATCTTGGGGCCCAAGAATGTCACTGGAGAAAACCAGGTCCTCCAAACAAAGTGAGAAGAAACCCTATCCTCTTGCAACACAGAGGACAAATAACAGATCACAGCTGACATGACAGGATCTCCAGACACCAGAATTCTTACGTGAAAAAACCAAGCTTTGCACAACTCCAAAATGTTGACCCAGTATTTCTATGCTTACAAGTTTTTTTAACATCTCTGCAATATGTTCCACCTAGAAGTATTAAAAATATGAGAAATTGCTGCTGAAATTTTAGAATCTAATTAATTTTTACTCCGTAAAAGCATAGGTTATCACATATGGAAGCCTGAAAAGCACTTTAACATTCATGCCGTCTATCCAATATTCTCCTAGGTATAGAATTTACTCAGAACTCTTAAAAGTACTTGTGAAATATACAATTTGTATTTATCTTAGAAAACTGTACTTACCTTTGGACATTTGGACTTTCTTGCAGTTTCAATCATAAGATTTGAGCCCATTTTTTCTCTGCAAGAAAGTGTAAAAGATTGAAAATGCTCCATCAGTTTAGCATGAACAAGACCTGCATTTTTATCATCCTTATTTCTGAGACCTTTGCATTTAAAAGAAGCAATGTTTGTATTGCACTTTAATAATCAGATTTCTACAATTGACTTCAATGGACCGATATTTCAAACCTTTCAGTCTGTTGGAAATAAGTCTGAAGAGTGACTGAAGAGGTCTTGATTCAAGTTACTCAGTTCACATACTTAACCACAAATCATGGATTACTCAGCTATATAGTTAGACAAAATACTTTGCTACATTTAGGAATCAAAGAACCAACATCCTTAAGTGGTTCTACAGTAATGAAAAATCACTCTTACGTAGTTACAGAAACAAAAGCTACAGAGAGAAAGATGGCATTCCATATTATTTAGAGCAAAGTTAAAACGTCTGCATGTAGTCTTCCATAGCAGTAATCCAATATGCATTTACCATTCCTTTTTGAGGCAATATTTTTTCACATAAATACATTTTTATAAATCCCACTAATGGTTAGCATTGAAATTTCTCATCATATCAGGGTCAGTATTCCCATTGCTAACTAGAAGACAGCCCTTCTGCACAGTAAAGGAGACTGGAGCAAATTACCACACTAGCCAGTAATCTCACCTCACCATCTACTTCAACTTAGATTTGCTAACAATAAAGGTATAAAACTCCTACAGAGTGGGGTCACTCATACTGATTTCAAACAGGCTTTCCTTTAAATCAGGAAGCTTCCTTCCGCCTCTAGAACACAGCCTACCCAAAAACTGGTGGTGCATCTGCCTTATTCTGCAATGATGGTTTTCCATACTGCCACACCTTTAAAGTAAAGATATTTCATGTGCTGTTGTTACGAGATCATCCATCTACAGCTTGCACCCATGACAGGAGGGAGTAGTGCTTCCACTGTTAAAAACAACAGCTTTATCGACCTGCTCAGGTCAGAAGATAAAACTCTACTGCAGACAGTAGGCTGTATGTGCAATTAGGACAATCTGCTGCTCTTCTAGGGATATTTGTGCTTGAAGGACAGCTGTGTACATGTCCTTGACAGGGAGGAAGGAAGGCAGTTCCAGTCCTACGATGGAAAGCTCTTGCTGACACAATTCTTGTACCAGTAGCACTGTTTTATTTTTGCATTGATTGTAGTCTCAGAATCACCAAACAGAAGGGGAAGAGTGACATCTGCACTCACTAACTGATTACAGAAGGAGATGAAGGCATGCAGAACCATGAAGCAGGAATAAAAGAAATGAGACTGACAGAGGTGAGATATCAAAGACATCTACTGATTTGCATTGCTTTCATCTACTTCTGAAATGTCTGTATTAGGTATTTTTCCCCAAACCCCGAATGCAAAGATTAAAAAAATGCATAAGCAATATCCTCTGCTTAATTATGGGAACCATCAAACTGAATAACTATCTCATCACGTCCTGTTTTTTATGAAGGCCAGAAACTGGTACTCCAGAGGAAGTACAAGAAATCCTTTAAACTACTGTGCAACTTCAGACATTACAGTCTAAGGAGAAAAGTTTAATATCACCTCCACATTTATTTTAGTTCTGTTGCTAGCATTAATGTAATTGCATATTAAATAAATGTATTTGTCTCACTGTTTAATTTTCTTTTACAAAGCCACAGCAGAAGTAATTCCACAGTTTATTCACATAGTGTTATAAAAAATAAAGTCTTCTAATTTTAATTTTCTTGAATAGTCTCCCATTTTCAAAAAAAAAGAAGAAACTGGTAATTCTCAAGATGCCTTACTATCTCAAATTACCACTTTAACTTGTTTGCTTTTGTTAATGATAAAGACTCCTAATGTGTGTTTTATTTAGGTCACTGGCTACATTTTCCCCAGTCTTGCAACAAAAATATTCTCTAAAATGAGGACACCAGAACTGTAAATAATATTTTAAATGAAACTGTATTGTAAATTAATATAATGACATTACAGTATTTTTTGTATTTTCAATCCCAACTGTCACACACTGAACCATCTTGTTTCACCGCAAGCATAGATGTTTCATTAAATTGTTTGTAACAACACCCAAATCACTTGATATTAGTTACTTTAAATCCTGTAAGCATTTTACATTTTTTCACTCATCAGTTATTACTTTACACATAATTTCTTTTGTCATCCTATTTTTCCATTTATCTACTTTGTGTCTGTCTGTGACCTATGTCCTCTAGACATGACCTACTTAAACAACGAGTCTCTTTCACAAACATTGCTCTTTCATTGCTTCAAGTCACTAATGTTGCAACACTTATTTCAACAATGCTACGAAGAACACATTGCCAACCATATGCTGGAAGAAACATTCTAATGGGGTACAGCAGTGATGCAAATACTCTATAGAGAAAGAGCACTCAATGCAAAAGGCAAAATTGTAACTTTTGCCCTCTTGTAACAACAACAGTAGTACCAAGAAACTAAGACATCTTTACCAAACCTACAGGATAGACTTTTATACTATGTGCTGGTATGGAATGTGTTGCCCATCTAGTCACTAGAGACCAGAGTTGCTTTATATTTCACTCTGCAAAACAAATACTAAAGTAGTATTACTTGTATTCCCAAACACATGCATTATCCATTTTCCTACCAAAAGAGAACACGTCATTTTTATCCTATGCTCTGTACAGTGACTGATTGCTTCTCAAGACTATAAATCCCCAACATGAGATTTTAGCTACCTTGTGAAAACCCCTAGCTGCTCACCAAATTTCTCCAGTAGTTTCTTAAGACAGCATGCAAGAAGAAAATTGTATATGTCAACAACAGTCAAAAGAAAACAGAGAAGATGGAACTATAAGCCAGGTTCTTACAAATGCAATTCAATATATCATTACATACACTGATACATTGCAAGTAAAATCTTCTGCCTAATGTAAATTATTAAAACTGGTCCTCAAATTGCAACTCAAGAAATACGTAAGAGGAGTTAAAACAGACATATACAGAACACATGAAACCAATTCCCTAAAGTACTCTGAATAAAATGTCATTTAACCAAAATTAGTTGTCATTTTCTGAAATGCAATTTATAATATACCCTATGAATGCATGGAAAATTAGCCTGATGAAACACCAACTTCATTATTTTCAGCAAGAATACCTTCTGACAGAAAATAGCACCACTGATAATTGTGGTAGGACTAAAGATGCATTACATGTCTGCACATTGTCAATGGATTGTTTCCATTTCAAGCAAGGCTGACAAGTTACCTTTTAAACTACATAAACGCACACGGCGCAAGTAATGCTTTTAATGCTTTTCAAAGCAAAACATAAAGCAGTTTCCCCATGCTATGACAATGTTAGACCTGATCTTCAATATTGCTGTAAAGACATACTATATAACCTTGCAATTTCCTTCTTAGCTCCAGGCCCCCACATCACAGGGAAGCCTCCAGGAATCCCTTCAACAAAATGCTCTGCAGGCAGGTCACCAAGAAGTCATTTGTTTATCAGCACATTTAATTTTTAATTTAAACTATGGATAATTCACTGTCTGCTTTTGTCTATTGCACAGGAGTAGTTCTTTATCTCCCGCATGTGCTACATGTAGCTGCAGAAAAACAATAGTATTTTAATTAAAAGTATGTAAAATACTTTCACATGAGGTTATTGTGATTTTCACAAGACTTCTTTTAATTGGGTGGCGAAGGTAATGAGGGAAGACAGAGAAAAATCTAACTTCTAAAAAAAGACCTTCAGATAGCTGAGAAGAAAAGCTCATATATTAATTTTATAAATGTATTTATTTCTGAAAATATGCAAGAGCACAGAGAAGAAATGCTTAGAAGCTTTTCTCTCCATTTCATTAAAGAAGATACTTAAAATTCAGACCGCACTGATATTCCCACTGTTATGTCATAAAAACTCTTTTAATCCCATAAAACACAGTAATCATGTTCCCAAAGGAACTTGTTATTACTTATCAGAAGGAACCTTTTACCATTTTACATTTTCTCTCAGAAGATATTGTTCCAGTTTTTTCAATGGCAGGGTCAACTTATGCTGGTTGGGAAACTACAAGATTAGTTTGCTAAAAATTATAAACAATTGAACTATCAATACAAATACAGGTGAATAAAACTAAGAAATAAAACCTGTAATATAATAATTCTTTCTAGTGGCTTTTCCTGAATAGCCATCAATGCATGTGAATACATTTCACAGGCAACTCTTGACACTGCAGATAATTTTTCATTGCAATCCTTACAGCTCATTTCCCTTTCAAAGAAAGTGGCAATGGACAAAGCCCTCCAATATAGTAGCAAATGTTAAAAATCTCTACTACAGCACATGATTTAATTTCTCACAAATCTCCTTTCTGAAAAAAGGCACAGCAGGTGGCTAGTAAAATTTGTAGCAAATCTGCAATGAGTCAGATCAAGCAGAGCTGGCAAGCATACAGGAATATAATCAGAAATCAGTGCAGTAAAGCTTACTTTATTCCCCAGAAACATAAACCATTACATTAAAAGGTTTCAACATTTTGGCACATATGAAAACAGCTATTTAAAAAGAATGAGAGTAAACGTTAATCCTTCCTAGTTGTTTAAAGAATCTGCACACCAGTGAAACAATAACAAAACCAAATGCACTCAGACATTGCACTAATTATTTTTCACCCGATCTTCTTTCACTTACTTGAGCATTTTTTCCCATATATCACTGTCATAGAAGGCGTGGTTCCAGCCCATTTTGACTGTTCCAACAATGACATTCTGCTTAAAAACATCTGATCCTAACTTATGGTAAAGTTCTTCACAATCATCCAGGGGGATATGGAACAACCCCAACATAAAAGCTAATATAGCTCCTGGAAAAAAAACAAATATTTTGCAATGTAAAATGTATCCTGGAGTAAGATTACTAAAATGGATTACCAGTTAACATAGTTCATTGGTTAACAGAGTATCTGTCTTGAAACAGCAAGACCAATTAACATTTATATCACTAAATTCCAGCTCACAAATCACCAACCATATTTTAAAAGAACATATACAAGATAGAATAAGTCTATTTTCAAAAACAGAAATATGAGAAGTTGAAAAATTACATTATTTCATTTTGCAGATTACAACAAGCATATGGCAGAAAGCAAATTAAATCCAGTACTTTATGTGGAAAGAGAAACGAGTAAGAGAAATCTTTGCTGTGGTATTAAAAAATTATTTGGAGAATTATTTGCTACCATGCAAACTCTTAAGTCAGTAGAGCCATATTCTAGGAAAATCCTGTAAAAATGAAGGAGATTTCAGTAGCTTGGATTACATTTGGTTGCAATCATTTATAACTAGTTTCATACATGCTGCCATCTAGTGTGTGCCTGACAAAAATTATTACCTACCATTGTAGGAACAAAGTAACAGCATTCAAAAAGCATTGCTGCTAAATACCATTAAAAGGACTGTGGAAAAATACAATTAATGCATTACTAAAACTCTTAGATATATTAAACTGAAAAGGACACACATAACCTTTAAATCTAGTTGTGCCATACTGTGAGAACGTGTAATTAAGCATTAGGAATAATTAGGACATATGATTTTTTTCAATCTGGAAATAAATGCCATAGGCTTGAATAAAATTAATTTCAAAAGGTGCCAAATCTTGAAATAGAGTAAGAATATAATGCATGTGCAGAAAACACTACATGCAGGAAGTTACAGATGGCTTTAAAGGAAACATGACTTCCAAGCCTTTTTTCAGTCTTAAAATGCCCACCACTGTGATAGCTGAGCATCAGTGGATTGATGGTCTCAGTTTCTTAAAAGGTAGCACACATGCTTAAGGCCTGGGCCTACTTGACACAAAGTTTCATCAAGAGAAACTTTCTCAATTGCCAAATCACCAGATGCCTGTTTCCAAGGCAGACTTAACACCTAGCAGCACAGAAACACTGTTTTCCCTAGTCATGCAAATCCCTTGCCACATTCTCTTCCTCTAAACTCTCCAGTACCAGTTCCATAATATCACACATTTGCTATTTTGGTGAGCAGATGCAAAGTATGTAGGACCTGTTACAGTATCATTGCAAAGATCTTTCTCCGTGACTGCTCGCACTTCCACCCTCTGAAGAGAAGCACAGGGAAGATAACTACAAAGACAACGATGCTGAATTCACAGGAAGGGCATTTCTAAACTTCAAAGGCAGAACAGCTGAACAATAGTAAGAAATACAAAAACTGCAGCAGAAAAGAGAAGTGCAGTGCACAAGAGGCATCCTTCCTATTATTTAATCCATCACTCTTGTAGAGCACAATTCATTCAGCTGCAAGACTATCAGCATATGTACTGTCAGTACAAACAGAACTTGAAGCAGTGCTGGCAGACATGCACAGTCTCACCCAGCCATATCTTTTCATTTATTATTGCAAGCTGGATAACTGCAGACAAAAGCTTAATTATGTAAACAAAATTTAAAAGAATATGCTAAGTTCTTACTAGCAGTCATAAATCCCAAAATTTGAGGAAGATTTAAAAACAAAGTTCTCGTGACAAGGCCTCTCTATCCAAGGTAAAACATCTTTATTATCATTGAAGATGATACTGGAGAAGTACTTTGTAGGGAAACTATCTTCCAAAGAAACAACCACTTACTGCTAAACTATCTAATGTAGGATTTATTTGGAAGACTATTAAAAATGTAAAGCAGGGAGCTATATTGTGCCTACAAACAAATTCTGTCTAGGAGACCTAAACATTCTCCTTTACTGTTCCGAGTCTATTAAGCAAATCTCTCAAAACACTCTTTATCTACTCATGCTGTTCTGTGTTTAATATAATTTCTGAATTAAACTGTACAGAATATAAGTATAGCAAAAATTTGAAGGATGTGGGTTTCTGAGAAACTGAGCTAGTAAACGATAGTGTACCTCCTATGTTAGAAAACATAATTGTGCTGCTACTGGTCTAACAATTTCTGAAGGAGATTACTGTCTTTAAAGGAGAAACTTATGATTTGGACTTTCCTGCTTTCTAGGGAGAAGCAATGAGTCACAGGAGTAATTAAGTCTGGGAGGGACCTGTAGACATCATTTAGTCCAACCTCCTGTTTCAACAGGTATAATTAGTATAGGTTATTCAGAACTTGTTCAGCCAAATTTCCAGTATCTCCATGGATGGAGATTACACAGCCTGTGCAGGCAACTTCTCCCAGTGTCTTACCATCCCTGCAAGGAAAACATGATCCCATACCTAATTATAGCTTCCCATACTCCAACTTGTTTGTTGGCTTTTCTCCTATTACTGTGTATCTTCAAAACTGTTCTAGATCCATCATCTCTTTCTTTTTCCATTCGCTGAACCAGGATAAAGGCCTACCCTTAGCCTTCCCTTCTCAATGCCAAATAAACCCAGTTTTTACACTCTCTCCTTTACATGTCATGAGCTCCAGTTTCTTGATCATCTACTTGGCTGTCTGCCAGACTCACTCATTATGTACAAAAACATACCCAAAAGATTAAGGGTTTATAGAGGAGCCCATAACAAGGCATTTTTGGCCAAAGACCCTTAAAGTGTTGGGTATGTTTTTGTCCATGTAAGCCAGTATGGTGGGTTTTTTTGCTTTAGAGTACAGCGATGATTCATGTCCAACTTGTTCCAAACAAGACCAGGTCCTTTTCTGCAAAGCTGGTTCCTACACCATCAGCCTACCTCAGATGAAGGGCTTTGTATTTGGCTTTACTGAACCTGCCCAGCCATTTCCCCAGCCTGTACAGACCAATATGAACAGAGGGCACCACAGCACTGACCACTTCCTCTAATTTAGATCATTCAAGATCATCCTACAGGTACATTCTGTCCTTCTGGTGGGTAATTAAGAAAGATGAAACATTGCTGTTAACTTAATAAAGGAAACACGACTGACCCAGTATCAATTCCTGAGGGATATGACCTTAGTAGTCTGTAAAGCTCCATAAATATCTAAGATAACAGTTTCTGTGTGCAAATTGAAGATTTCATGTAAATTGAAAAAGCGACAAATCAGTTTGAAGCCAAAAGTTTATCATGAACTGCCCAAAGTTTTTACTCAGAAGCAAAAAGAAAGACTCTAGAAATCACAACTGTACTTCCCCAGCTTAGACTCTAAGTCAGAAACTGCAAGATCTGTATTTATTCTCAGATGTTCTTTTACTATATTGATAGCAAAACTCCAACTTGTGACTTAATAATTACCTGTGCTTACGCCACAGATGTAGTCAAAAAGTTGATGAACTGGCTTTCCAGTTAATTCTTCTAGCTTCCGTAGAGTCTGAAGTGCAACTAAACCCCTGAAACACAAAATTCCTCTTCACATACAATGGCAGTCTTACCTTACATAGCTCTAATCATTTTTCAATCATCTTTGCTTAGTATAACTAATTATAATTGAATTACTGCAACAGCAAGAATCCTGAATATTTTAGGAAATAAAAGAGCAGCAGAACACAGCTAAAATAGAATGATGAATACTAAGTATGAATGACATACTCAGGCATACCAAAAATAGTATTCAACAGCTACAGCCTTATTGTTTTTTAGCAAAGACTTGGGGGGTGATCAACTTCTGTGGATATAGACTAAGGATAGATTTAGGCTGCATCCCAACTACACAGCACTTAAATTTTGGTCTTAACAAGGCTATATATAATGCCCACTGGGGCATAGTATTTTCCAGTTTTGGGTTTACTTGGCTTCAATTCAATGTATCTGAAATAAGGGTGAGATGCATTAGAGACGGTCAGATTTGTGCTTCTCTAGCATGAAACAGTATCTGGCATGCTGCCTTGTAAACCCTGTTTGATAGAGAGAGGTAACTGCGTATGGCAAAATGAGCACCATTCAAGCAGAAACACATAAAAAACCAAACCCCATCCCTTAGACAGTCAAATGTAACAGAAACGTAACAGAAATGTAACTCACAAATTGCTTCTTTGGGCATTTATCTATCAAAGAGAGACCGAAATTTTACTTCTAGTTACAGTATTAAAAAGGTTCCAAGTATGTAAAACCTTTTACAGTTTTACCTTGTTCCTCCTCCATCAATGGTGAGTACTCGAACTCCCCAGCCTTTCACAGGGTCTGTATATCCAATCAGAGCTAAAGTTTCTCTAACAGCAGCCTGAAGACTTTCATCATTAGCCTGTCTCAGTCGCAACAGGCATGGGATTAATTTTTCCTGTTGATAAACACAAGGATATTTCATTCTAACCATATGTTTAAACCAAAATAATTAATTCTTTAATTTAATATTGTGGCATTAAAGTACAGATGTAATATACTAGTTAAACTTGGAAGAAAACTTTTTCAAATCTGTATTTACACGTCTTTCTCTAACAAGAGAAAAAAAGGATACCCATATTATGCTGTACACACCTCATTACTATAGTAACTATCTATCAGAATAAAACAATCAACATGATATGTAAATATTTTGAATAGCTAGGAAAGCTACATGTACCCACTTCAGCTTTATTGACTTAGTATCACATCAGCCAAGGCTAGACTCGAGTATGAAGCACACCCAGATTTGCTTAATAAGTACCACACTGCATCAAAACAAGAAATGCCTTCTAAGTACACTAATATCACAACAAAATATAAAATGCTTTCTCATACAGAGTATTTTTAAAATGTACATTACCACAAAGATATACAGCATTACAATCAAAATGGGAGTAGTGAATACACTCTCTCATAATAAAGTAATTTACATATATTTATGTGAATGCCTGACCTGTATGTGCCCAGATGATTCATCTGGCCTGCACTCCACTCCCAAAGGCTACTTTTCGAGAAATTCTACAATCTGTATCACAGGTTTGTCACATCTCGTGAAAAAAAGGCACAAAGTTGACAAATGCTGTGATTTAGCTAGTACTTCTAGAATAGTCTACCACCCACCTCCTGCCCCCTCAATGCAGGGAAGGAGACGAGTAGGACTAGATTATGTGTACTTGTTTGATAGTTCTCTTGCCATCTCTCTTCGAAGGAAGCATGTAAACAAGCATAGAAAGTACTGTGCATATACAGATCAACTGTACAGCACATTCCCATCTGGTCAACTGCCACAGAGGACACAGTGTATGACCTTTATCTACCACTGGAAAAAGCTATACTACCTATCCACATGACCATGCCGTAGGCTTCTAAATTAAACATTGCAATCTTAAGAGCCTTGAGCTAAACTCCCAGTAGTTTGCATATAAATCTGCTTGAACCAGCTAAAAACTTATAAAAAGAGACACTCAAACCGTAATCTTTGCAAGTAGGAAATATGGCTAGTTCACAAAAGCACAGGAGATTTTATATTATTCTATATCAACCATTTGTCAGATTGTTTTTTATCTAAGCATAAAAACTATTTGCACCTTAATTGCAACTCCTCTGCTCTCTGGAAATTCTAGAAGATGATAGGTCAGTTCTTCAACCCTGTTGATGCAGACTCTTTGATTAGAGGATCTCCGTATGGCTTGAACTAAAGCTCGAGTCCTGTTATCAATACTCACTCTTGCAATGATCTAAAGAAGACAAACAGACAACATAAAACTACTCTAAGAAATGTGTAAAATTTGTCAAGACTAATTTCAATGCATTAGTTTAAGATTTCTCAGAAGCAATGAACTGCATATTGTACTAGAGATCTCCTACAGGTTCCAAGCAAGCACTGCTTAAATCGTCAACAAAAACCTTTTGATTCTTTATTTAGTAGAAAACAAAATAAAGTTTACAGCAAGAATACCAAACAAACATGTCAGTATGCATTCAGATGGATTTTCAGGGCAACTCTCTGAAACCATGAACTGTGAAACTACAGTAACTATAAAAAACTAGCACAACTAGATCTGTCTGTAATTATGGACTCTATGCATATATGAACTAAATACATGTACCTACAACACAAACAGAGAGAGGTGTGTGTATATATATCTACACACACACACACACACTCCTTATACATAAACTTACATAAACATACCTATACTTTCATAAAATGTTTAATATTTATACACAGATGTATCTATACCTACTTTTAAGTACATATATGTAAGTTTATATATAGTATGCATGTATATATAAAATCTATATAGTTATATATGTATATAAAATCCATATAGTTTTCCATATATACTTATTTATCAAAGTACACAGAACAAATCACAGAACAGTTTGGCTTGGAACAAGCCTTAAAAATCATCTAGTTCCAACCTCCTTGCTGTGGGCAGGAACACAACATATATACTTACATGGAAGTACAAGTACTTATCTATAAGTAAAAGTATGTGTACATATGTATGTAAGTGTATACACAGGTATATACTTATTTATGTAAATGTGTATGGGTATCTATGCTTATATATAGGTATATACACTAGCATAGCATATATATACACTTGTATAAAATATACAGAGAAATAATATATAAAATAACACTAAACAAAGACTTGCCTTTTCTCTCTGAAGAGACAGATGCTTTTCCTTCTCTTCTGCAGTCCTGGCTTCTTTTGCTTTGTCCTCATCACTCTTCTCAGACACTACTTGTTCTTGCTGTTTACTCTTTTCTGGTGAAACAACTTTTGTATCAGATCTTAACTTCGGAACCAACCCACCAATGTAGCTGTCTACAAAAGCTTGTACGCTGTTACTGGGATACGAAAGAAAGTTGGCAATACTTTTTTTAGTGGAAACTGGGAGAGCAGTATTTGTCTTTTCAGTACCCAAGGTCTCTGCCTCAGGAACTAAAGTACCTGCCGAATCCACTCTCTTTTCTTCGATGGTTACAGTACTTGCTGATGAATCAAGTTTATTTCTCTCCTCACTTTCAGAGTTCTGTAATAAAGCATTCCTTTTTTTCCTTTGTTCCATAACAGAATTATTAAAGTAAGAGTTGATATGATCAGCTAGGAAGTTGTAAGTCTCTCCAAAATTTGTAGAAAAGTAGCTTGTATGAAAAAGGGGGGTTTTAGCAGATGCTGAAACTTCTGGAGTATCTTGACAAGTGCCGCTTGAACTTACTAACACAGATCCCAAGTTCTCGCTTGCACAAGTGGATTTCTTTGCAGCTGGCCCTCTGTTGCAATCGTCCTGAGTACTGACATCTGTAACTTGCTTATCATTTTCTAGATTTGTGCTGATGTTATTTGCATCTGCACTACTTTTATTTGCTTTACCCGAAGTACCTGAGTGGGACTTTAATCGAGCTATCCGTGACACCAGTTCACTGTGAGTGCCGGACACTGCCTTTGAAACAGATTCTAAAGTATTCTTAATTCGTGACATGCGAATGCTCAGCCTTGTAAGTCCTTTAGAAGAAGAAGTTAAAAGTTTGGAAACTCTGTAGTATAAAAACTCATGGCTATAAATGTACTTGTTATACCAAAATGTTCTGCTTCTGGCCCACTTACACCAAGGCTCACTTGTATGAAAAACTCTCAGGTGTGCAGCATGATTTATCCTCCAGCAGGCTTTAGGTCTACAGAAAGACAGGTATTTGTTTCTCTGCTTCCACCAAAGATTTTTTGGGTTAATCAAAAAGAATAAATATGCGTCCAAGGATAAATGAACTGTCATTACTTATAAATAATTGCACGTTTTCTATGTTACTTTCTACTTCATTCCAAAAATATATATGTCAATAAATAAATCCCGTAATGTAGTGTTGTCTGAAAAAGAAAAAACAAAACAAAATGCAACAATGGAAACCTCAAACCAGAGATAAATTAAACTAAAATCACAATTGTTTAAAACAGATAGAGCTTATGTATCCTTTCAGTAAAGACAGATAAACATTCAAATAATTTCATAAATCAAATAATCTCATGGGAATATCTACTGCTCAGGACATTTGGTAGCTCACCCCAACATTTCAACACACTACTCCCCACAGACCAGTTTAAGCTCATCTTGAGCAATATGTGACACTTCTCAAAAGCACTTAGTGACGTACAGAAAAGTGATTGCTGTTTCTTCAGCAAATTATCTTGTGCAGATGCAACGTTTCAAATGCTATTATACTACCACCCCTTAGCAGAATTCCTCACAGGGGAGGTATGACACCAATACTTTGAGCAAAGTTCAACGAAACGTGCCCATCCTAAGAGCCAAGGGCAGTACATAATCCTCACTCTGCAAAGAAAGGTGCAACTGGTGGAGCAGCGTTTTACGCAGCACATCAGAGTTGTGCTGATACCGCAGGCGCAAATCTATTATTTCCCGAAAAAGCAAGCCCAGGATTCTCCAGTGCCCGTGACAAATGCCGAGAAGGGATGCCAGGCAGGCAGGCCAGCTCCTCCGCAGGCCGACCCCACAGAGACAGCAGAGGTGACACCACGGCCGGCAGCGCCATCGCTACTTACAGTCTGTGCCTACGCTGTGCCTGTCCCGCCGGGTGCCCGCCGCGCAGCCCGACCGCGGGCCCCGCGGCTATATAGGCACGGGGGCGCCTCCTGCCCCGGGGGCAGGCGGAGGCGCTGTTCCTGCCTTGCGCCATTTCCCAGAAACGCTGCCGAGAGCGGCAGCATAAACAAGCACCGAGTCCGGGCCCCGCTGTCCCCGACCCACCTCCCGTTACGCCAGCGAGCCCCGCGTGCCCGGCACGCGCTCATCGTATTCCCCCCGTCCTCAACTGCCCCATGACCCGGTGGAGATGCGGCTCGACCCGGTGGCGACGCGGCCCGTCCTGGAGGCGGTACCTGCTGGACAGTCGCTCCCGCCTCCCCCCTCTCCCCAGGCCGCCGCCGAGCGCCAGGCAGGGGCCGCCGCCGAGGCCAGGCACGGGCCGCCGCCGAGGCCAGGCACGGGCCGCGCCCTCAGGAGCGGTGCCGCCCCGGCGGAACGGGCGGGAGGCGGCGGGGCCCGGCACGACAACACCCGCGGCGTGCGGCAGCGCCACTGCGCCTGCGCCCGCCCCGCGCGCCGGAAACAGCTGGGGCGCGCGCCAGCGCCCCACGAGCCGCCGCTAGGGAGGGAGGGGCGGGGAGGGAGCTGATGGGGGGTGGCACGAGACGGCTCGCGGGGCGGGGCCGTGCAGCGCGAGGCCGGGGCCGGGCCGGAGCTGCTGCGCCTGCGCGCGCGGGCGCCGGGGCGGGCGGTGACGTGCTGTGCGGCACGCGGGAGGGTGAGGGCGGTGCTTCCTCAGGCCGCCGGGCGCTCGCAGAGCCGGCGAGGGCGGACGGGTTGGAAATGATAGGAAACGTTATCTGGTGCCAACTTCCCGCCCCGACCAGACCAAGCCAGGCTGCTCAAAGCCCCATCCAGCCTGGCTTTGAGCACTGCCACGGTCAAGGCTTCCACATCACTGGGCAGTCTGATCTGGTGCCTTACCACCCTCACAGTAAATAATTTCTTTCTGATATCTAACCCAAATTCCCCGTCTTTCAGTTTGTGCCAATTACTCACTGTCCTGTCATTACAGTTTCCGTGGTCTCTGGCTTCAGCTACTTTCAGCTACTGGGAGGTACTTTGAGGTCCCCACACAACCTTCTCCATGCTGAGCAGCCCTCGCTTTTTCAGCCTGTAGGGGAGGTGCTCCGGTTCCCTTACCAGCTGCATGGCCCTCCTCTGGGCTTGCACCAAGAGGTCGATGTCCTTATGTTGAGGACCCCAGAGCTGGATGCAGCGCTCCAGGTGGGGTTTTACCAGAGCACAGTAGAGGGGCAGAATCCCCTCCCTTCGTGCTGCTGCCCACCCTGCCTTTGGTGCAGCCCAGGACATGTCTGGCTTTCAGGTCGGGCAGGAGGAGCAGGTTGTGCCCCATGCTGCCCCCAAGAGCACTGGGCTCTTGATTGTTACACCCTGTGGAGTCACTGTGAGCAAGGGACTGGAAGAGGAGAAGGGCCCCTCCCCAGCCTCTGTAGCTCCTCAGTGCAGGTGCCTTGGGAATGTGCTCCCTACCATCCCTGCTTAATGCTGAGGGAATGATGATACACATGTTTTTCATGGGTTGGACCGGGTTAGTGGGCACCTTGGGCTTCCCCAGCCAGGCTTCAGAGCAGCAGCAGGCCCTGAGATTCCTGTCTTCGTGGCCTGCCTGAAACAGTTTTAATGACATTACCAAAACTTCAGGTGACAATGACAAGAGAGGATGGCTGCACTGTGTGCTCAGGTGGAACAATGGAGGCCTTACCATGAGGGTTAGGAGGGTTGTGTCACACTTACAGTTTCAGATCCCAGTTGTCTGCTTCTGTTCTTCCTCACAAATAAAGAAGTAAAATTAATTTTCTTACTTTGCATTTTATTCCCCAAAGGAAAATTTATACTCCTTACATATTGTAATTTTTATCATTTATTTTTTTATAAATTGAACAGATTCAATTATCCACATCTCCCAGAGCAGGACATCCCTGTCTGGATGCCAGGTGCCCACCAAAGTCACTCTGTTACTCCCTCAACTGGTCAGGGGAGAGGAAATAGAACAAAGGGCTTGTGAATTGAGATAAAAACAGAGAGAGATCACTCATCATTTACCATCATGGGCAGAACATGGGGTAAGTTACCCCAGCTTGGGGAAATCAGTTGAATGTGTATTACAAATCAAATCAGAGTAGGGTAATAAGAAATAAAATCAAGTCTTAAAACTTTCCTCCCACCCCTCCTTTTTTTTCGGGCTCAACTTCACTTCCAAATTCTCTCCTTGCTCCCCACACAGCTGAGCAGGGGGATGATGAATGGGACCTGCAGTCAGTTCAACACATACTGTCTCTGTCACCCCTTCCTCCTCAGTGGGAGGACTTCTTAACTCTTCCCCTGCTCCAGCGTGGGGTCCCTGCCACAGGAGACAGTCTTCCACAAGTTTATCCAGTGTTAGTATTTCCCATAGGCTGCAATTTTCACAAACTGCTCCATTGAGGGTCTCTTCCACAGAGTCAGTCCTTCAGGAACAGACTGCTCTGGTGTGGGTCTCCTGCGGGGGCACAGGTCCTGACAGGAAACCTGCTTCTGCTGGACTCCTCTCTCCATGGGGCCAGAGATCCTGCCAAGAACCTGCTCCAGTGCAGGTTTCCCACGGGGTCATAGTCTCCTTCAGGCACCTGCCTGCTCTGGCGTGGGGTCTGCCAGGACCTGCAGGGGAATCTCTGCTCTAACACCTGGAGCACCTCCTCCCCCTCCTTCTTCACTGACTCGAATGTGTTCAAAGTTGTTCCTCTCACATATTCTTACCCCTCTCTCCCAGCTGCTGCTGAGCAGAAGCTTTTACCCTTTCTTAATATGTTATCACAGGGGCACTACCACCATTGCTGATGGGTTCATCTTTGATCAGTGGCAGGTTCATCTTGGAGCCTGCTGGAATTGACACCTTCCAACATGGGGGCAGCTTCTGATTTTTTTGTAGAAGCCACCCTTGTAGTCCCACTGCCCACTCTTCCCCACCAAAACCTTGTCACATTAACCCAATGCAATGACATTCAAGGCATGTCACTTCCTTGGTGAGGTACTCAGTGGCCACAAATAACTCATGAGCCACGTATTATTAGGAACCTTTTGCACAGTACAGTGACAGTTCATACCCAGGTGCTCACCTGTTCCCCACTAAATGTTTCCAGAGTTCCTGCTTTCTGTTCTGCAGGTATGGTCTGCCTGCCTTGTTTGTAGATTACCACACATCCGGTTGTATTACCCAGTGGTGGTAATACTTGTGTTTTCAAGATTTATCTACTATTCTTTAATTTATCACATGATTTCATTATATATGCTTAAGCTCATTTTTAAACAAAATATTTCAAACAGTAGTGGGGTCTGCCCTAAGTGCCATATGCAGCTAAGCAGCGAAGTTTCACTGCCTGTTGATGTATGAGTTACTTCATGTAAAAGCCTGAGTACTGTTATGAGAGCAGCACAGCACAGATAGATTTAGAATGTGTAGCAATGTTAGCTTAAGCAGCTTTCCTGGATGTGTTTGCTCTTCTATAAGCCCCAGAAGTGCATTTGCCAGTGTGCTGAAGCGAGTTGGATTTCATCAGATGACTTAAGAAGCAGTGGCCCATCTGAAGACACAGTCTGAGCAGGCTTTAAGCAGGGTAGCTTACTTTCTAACAACAACAAAAGCTAAGGCAAAACAAGACCTACAACTTCAGTAAGAAGGAAGTTTGGACATGATAAGCTTCATCCTGCCAGGGCACATCCTGCCTCTCTTTGACTGGCAAATAAGGTCTTGGAGGTAGGAGGCAACTGATCCCTTTTAGCTGCACATGGTTCCTTCCTAAACAGTCACACCTTATCCCATAATCTCATTGTAGAAATCTCTCCTGTGCCTGCTCAGACATTCATCTCACCACTGGGATATGTACAATGGTATGTTGATTCACACCTTTGCTAAGGAAAAGATTCAAGGATTTCATGTTTCTGGTCTAATCACAGACCCATGTGTTCTTGCCACATTGCTCTCCCCAAGGATGAGCAGACCTATCTGATCTGACATGTTCAGAGGTGCATGATTCATCAGCTTCTCAAAACAACCATGAAACAATACAAAAGAACTGAAAAACACTGGACAGGAAGACATAAATTTATGTATTCCCAGGCAAAAATTCTGCCCCTTCTCAAATGTTTTGCCAATTTAGTATTCTCTTTACTGTAGTCATGACATTAAAAACAAATTGTCTCAAATTTATTTAAAAGATAGACTAATTTAATAAGCTTTCCTAGTAGTCAAAGATGAGTTTATTCTGTTTGAATAAATACCTGCTTTTTAGATAAGAGAGATGAATCCACATATGGTATTCAGACAGTGGCCAACTATTATTTTCACATAATATAGATATCATCTCATTTAAATAATTTTGAGATATATTTAATTTTTAATAGGATGTATGTTAGCTATTTGAAAAATACTTCCATTTCAGTACTTTCCATGGGAAGTATCAAGAAAGAAATTTGTTGTTGTTATTATTGATGGGTTTTTGTTGATCTCTATTAGGTTGCATACCCAGCACTCTAGCTCTTTCAGAGTGGTTCCTTGAAACATGATTGTTTTCAATTTAGGACAACACTGAGAGTAGTTTGATTTTAATGCATTCTCTGTTACTAAATTTAAAAAATCAAAGGCTTTCAAAACATTATCTCATTATACCTGTTAATACATGTTTTTGTAGGTAGGATGTAAATCAAGTTACACATTAATTGTGGTGAGTCTTCCTGTTTTTTTAAAGAGAGTTCTTTGGTGTATGTGATTTTTTTCATGTTATAGCCAAAGTATTGTGGTGTCAATAATTCAGGTGGTTAACTGTATTCATTTGTATGCATGCTATACTTTTCAATGCTATTAATTACTTCTAACATTCATATTTGTATGTTTGTCTTGGACTGCTTCTTGGAGAGAAAGTCATAATGGGTTATGAGGCAGTTTGATAAAAATTAGAGATTTACCAGAAATAATGGTTCCAAAATTTGTCAGTCTAGGGATTCTCACTCCTGATCTATGAAATATGAAAGTTTTTATTTTGAGAAAATAATTTTGCACATACTCTCACTGTATGTTTGATAAAAAGATATTATATGAATAGCATTTTTATAAATAGCATTAGTTTATTTTTACTTGCCATATTGATTATGGATGGTATTCTGAAAATACAGAACTATCACCTAAGAGACTCAAACAAATTTTAAAAAAACCCAGTTATTTCAAAGCACTGTGACAAGGTAACATATATTGGTAGAGGAGTGTTCTGCTAATGGTGTCTGAGTTAATTGCTTAAATCTAACTTTTTCAGTCAAGCTGTAGGGAAAACACTGTTTTCTATTTTCATAAGCATAGTATGGCATGGACAGAAGCTGTGTAGTGCTAGCAAATATTTTAGGCTTTGCAAATACTAGTATTCTGCCTCTTAACACTAGATGGCAGACAAAAATGGGAAAACATTTCCTTGTTTTCAGGGATAGAATATCAAATAATTAATTTCCAACTTGAATGAACATTCACTGAAAACTCGGAAAGTAGTAAGAACTAAGACAATTAAACACATGCTTATGACAGCATGGGTACTTTCTGCAGCCTTTCATTTGGATGTGTTTTTTGGCACAAACTCTGAAAATAATGAAGTGGGACTTTTCTACATTATTTTTGTATTGCTTTTTTATCTGTTACTTCCCTTCAGTATTTTGCTCTTGTCAAAGACCTAAAAATTCTAGAAGCCTTGGAAAGGGTTAAGCAACTCAATTAAAAGAGAAACTTTCAAAAAAAAAACCCCTGTCCTTGCCAGGTAGTCACATCATTGTGAAATTGTCTTCTGTAAATCCAAAGAGCAGATGATGTAAGACTTACATTGCAGCTGCTTAGTATCTTTGCCTTGCAGTGGTTATCCAATGTAATTGGGCTCCTTGTTGTCATTGAATCTTAGACAATGATGTGGAAGCGACATGTTTGCTAAGGGGGCAACTCTCTTCATAGAATATTATAAATTAGTGTGCCAACTATTACAGTTCACCTAGAAGCCAGTGAATATTTTGGGTTGTTATCCCCTTCCTCTCCCAGATACATCCTCCAAAAAAGAAGGATCAGAATCCCCAAGATTCTGAATCTCGCTCTAAAATGTCAGTTCTTCTAGCTAATTATGATGTGCATACACAGTACTAGAACCATAAAAAATCCCACCAAATCCCACTTCATCTTTTTTTCTCAGTGCTTGTACTGTGGCTGCAGAGATAAAAAGCCAGGATGGCTATTTCCAGTGCTGGCAGCTTTATGGACTGAAATCAGAAAAAAACCCAAGTTATTCCCATGGTGTTTTCCGTGGTGGTGGAGTTATTCCAAATGAAAAAGGTAAATGGACTGAAGTGGAAGGGTATGTGCAAAAGTAAATATGACTTGCCTGCTTCACAGTCAGAAAGTCAGTCATGAAGATGTCCATAGCTTCTGGGTTTGATTTCTCAGATTATTCTCATTACACAATAGCTTTTGGTATAAAATGTATATATAAGCAAATATCAGACTGTGGCACTCCCTTCTCATAGGAGTTCTTTATGCACGAGAATATGTGGCCCTTTTTTTCCAGGGATTCTTCTTGGTTACATGAATTCTTATGTTCATAGTCACCTAGTTTCAACAAGAGGAGAAAGCATTTTCCATTCTGCCCTGCCAATAAGTTGGTGAACAGGAAATTCTCTTAAGAAATCAGAAATGCATATTTAAACCTTCTCAGGCTGAAAATACTACTGATCCCATTTTCTTGCATCACCTGAGTAAATATTCCATTGAAAATAATCCTTTCCTAGATATTGTCAATGGCCTTGTTCCTGTTCCTCTTCCCTCCTGTTCCTGCTGTTTCTCCTCTCCTCACCCAGGAACTCCATTTCTTTACCCCATTTGAAAGCACTAGACACTTTTCTTGAAGGAGTGCTTGTAAGGCATCATTAAATGAGTTATAGACTCTGCATTTTGAATGCATAAAAGTACCTGGCTGTCCTGAAAAGTTAAGACTTTAGATTACCATTAGGATCTGGAATTTAGCAATGTCCTTCCCTGTTCATATTCCTGCTTTGCTAAATCCAAGCAGTTTCATGCTTCCCACACAACATGAAGGTGCTTGGATCCCTCAATCAGGGATCCTGCTCAGGACCTGAAGTGCTTTACACATCTGTCCTTGATTTCCTGTGCCTCCGCTGCTCATAGCTGATGGTCTCCCCCTTTCATGCATTCTAGAAATCTATCTGCCAAAACAAGAGTGTACCAATCAAATAATTATATACTAGATATGAATAATGTAGTTGATTACTTAGAATTTAAAATTTAGACTCGTGCTAGAGGTCATATTATAAATTCCTCTTCAGGTCCCTGTGATTATCGTAAGAGTCATTCTGTTACCTTTCAGCACTCAAGAAATGATAGATGTGAATTTTGTTACTGCAGCATCTGGTTGAGTGTACAATTGTAAAAAGTGTCACCCAAGGATTTTGGTGTAAATGGAAGGAGATCAAAATGCACGGTCTCTTTACATCTGCTGGATGTAAAGTGTTTGCAGCTGCTTACTCAGTATTGCTGGACAAACTGACTGTTGTTTTTATTTACATTGTCTTTTAATTCAGTTATTGACATATGGCTGGTCTTTGCTCTGGATCTCTAAGTGTTATCTCTAGGTACCATCTTAGCATTTTTGCCTTTATTAAAAAGCTCTGTTTATAATTTCTCATCTGTGGAAAAAGTGCTTTGTAATTCTTATTCAAAACCAGTTTATCATAGTTCCTTCTCTTTAAGTTACACATTATTTCTCCATTTTTCTTTGCTCTGACCAGCCTTGGTGAAACTCCTTATCTGTCAGTTGATTTCCACCACCCTGTTGGCAGGTGAGCTATCAGGCCATCAGCATCCTAATAGACAACCCAGACTGTCTGGAATACTGCAAATGAAAAAGACAGTTTTTGGCAGAAGCCTATGTGACTGATTTATAAAGATTTATTTCTGTCTTAAAATAGCCTGATGGAAGTTGTACAAGAATGAGTAAAAGCTCTGTACTCTACGGGTAAATACGTTATTGAAATTGCATGAAATTTTACAGCAATAATAGGAAAGAAGCATTACTTAGAGAAGAGCTTACAAATTGTGGAAGGTAATTCTAGCATCGTAATAAGTACGTGAATTAAGCAAACTGGTTCCAGGCTTTGGACCCAGTAGTACGCTCACTCACTGCTGTCAGTAACAGCTGTAAAATCAGAAACTTACCTAAAGAATGAGGTTGGCAATAGCAAATAATAAAGTTCTTACTTAAACAGGTTAAAAAGTTATTGTTTCAGATGGAATCTCCCTAGGGATGAAAAAGAGGCACGTAGTACTCTACGTAGTTAGTGGTACTGTTTTGTGGTGATTATCTGGGACGTGCCTAGTTACAAGTCACAGGGGGCCCATACACATTTTTTCCCCCTCTGGCTTTAATGCCTGTGGCTAATTCCTACTGGAGGATGCAGTCAATTTAGGAAGGTCTTGTTCCAGAATATTGCCTAACAGTAAATATTGTTGTTTGATGTGTTGCAGTCCTACATTCTAAGTCTATATAGACTTGCATTTGTTTTGATGTGGTCTTTAATCTTCCTAAAGTAATACCCTTTTCCTTTAAATACACAGTTAATTTACTCATTTGAGAAATGAACATTGTTTCTTCTAAAGTGAAAGACTTCCAGGTCATGTGTGTGCAGGAGATTAGTGTTTACAAACACTTGACACATATGCACCAAACACAGATGTGCACAGTTCCCTTTTGGTGTATAAACTGGGAAAGCAGGACAAAATGTTGTCCTGTGTTCATTATAATGTTAATTTGAAAAGTTAAGGGTGGTTTCTAGTTCATCTTGACTGGAAATGGATGAGATTTTGGGTTGTCCTGACATTTTCTAGTGTTCTTTGGCTTCGCTAAGAGCTCTCTTTCCTGCCCAGAAGTGGTTTTGTCCGAATCAAAGCTTAACTCTTTCTGAGGAATAAAGTTATTAATGCTATTTGTCATTTTGTGCCTCCTTGTGTGGTGACAGTGGCATTGGTAGCTGCCTACATTGCATGATTCATTATATGCTGTCTGTAATAGTGTCTATAATGTATTTGTCTCTGTCTTCTATTGGCAGATTGCCTTTAGATATGACTTTTTAACTATATAAACTTGAAGTGCACTTTTAAGCTACTATTGGTCCAAATAACCTTGTATATTAATATAACTACTGTACTAATGGTGTGGGTTGGGTTTTTGTTGTTGTTGTTGTTTGTTTATTGTTTTGTTTTGTTTTGTTTTTAAGAATCCAGAGCTGTAGGAGATTTTACAGCATTGTTAAGGTGTACATAATTTTAGTCCAGTAAAAAGACTTACACCAAAGTAGTTTATCCTCATGTTCTGGAAATAAGCAATATTATATTAAGGAAAAATATGGACCTACCTTGCTGTAAATGCATCTGTGCTACAGGCTAAGTGTTGAACAATATTCGTGTGTAACTTTGACTAATCTCCTGTAGGAAAGAATCTGTTTGCTATCTATTGCACTACTTCCAGAAGCAGTTTTCATAACATTTCCTGCTACTGATATGTATTTACATTACTTAATACATCTCCTCAAACATAGTCTCTACCAATAGGGCAATTTCAATGCAATGCTTTGTTGACTCCTTTTACCTACCCTAGAATATATTACTAAGTGATTATTTTATGTAAAAAATATGAAGAAGTAAATATTTCTACCATCTTCTTGGTAATTGAATCTTTTACTGCACATTCTAGTCCTTGCCTCCCTGTAAGGCCTATGAAGCTGTTTTTACATTTTAATGTAATAAATTTAAAATAAATAGAATCACATCAGCACTAAGGAAATAATTCTTGATTTTTTAAAAATCCTGTAAAGATGCAGCAAAAAATGGAAAAAAAATGTTTTTCTTAATTAGTTGGTTTTCATGACAAGTGCAGTAACAGTAATCTAGCTCTTCACATCTACAGAATCTCACTGAGAAAAGAGACGGACCTGGGTTTCTTACATCAAAAGCAGACAGCAGTATTTTCCACTTGATCTTTTCTTAAATAGGAACTTTTTAGAACTTGCTTATCCATTCCAAAGTAAAAGACTGCAAACCTATTCCTTCACAAGTTGTATTTAAAAAGTAATATTTCTCAAAAATTAAATATTTTCTGGGTTTTAGAAACTGGTTGAAGGCACTTAACCCTAAAATGCAAGTATTTCTGCTTCAGCATATATTCCTCGCCTGGCTTGGCCAAAAAAAAAAAAAATTGCAATGCACTGCAATTCATGCAGATTTTGGAAGACAAAGATTGTGATGGAACTTGACAGACACTCAGGTGACATGGAATTCATAGGTCAGGTGAAGTGTTTATTCCCTATCAACTCAGCAATTCCCACTCACCACACATGAAATAGTTCCTCTGGTCCTGGAGCCCTTGTGCAGGAAAGGTGCATGAGTGAGCTCAGCAAAGCACCATGAAGATGGTCAGAGGGCTGGAAGATGTAGCCTAGTGAGGCAGGCTGAGAGAGCTGGGCTTGTGCACTGCACCAGAGGGTGCAACAATAAAGAGGGTGGTAATATAGCTGTTTTCTTAAGATAGGGTAAACCCCAGAAATATGGATAGTGAGGAAATCTTAGGTCCCTTCTAATGCTAGGAACTCCATTTTTGTGCAGCATCAGACAGGCATTACATGCATCTTCCCCTGCACAGATGCCATCTGTGGAGAGGTTCCTCCTTCTTCCCACAATGTGGAGCCTTTTTTTTGTGTGGCAAACAATCACATGCATTTTCTCCTGACAGGCTAGGATGTCATCTGATTCAAAATATTCACCACTGTCAGCACAGGCTTTAAGTACAAGGCTCAGTAGAACAGACATGTCCTGTTCAAGATCACTAACTCCTTGAACACATTTTCCACAATGCTCTCAATGTAGTGTGTTCAGCCTGGAGGAGGGTCAGCTTCAGAGGCACCAACAGTGCCTCTGCAGTGCCTCGGAGGATGCTGGCAAGAGGTCCGAGCCAGGCTTTTACTGAAGTCATGCCCGAAGAGTGAGAGAAGGTGGCCTGAATAAGGGGAGGGTCTGGTGACATGTAAGAAAAGCTTTTTCACAATTAAAATAAGTGTTTGTAATCAGTTGCCCAGGGAGGTTTGGGGTTCTAAGTTCTTGGTGGTTTTCAAGAGCTGACTGCACAAACCCTGGGCATAGTGCTCTGAATTCCATGTTGTCCCTGCCTTGAGCGGCTGTGTGATTCTGAAATTCAGAGCAGATAGCTAAATTGGAGTCTTAGTCTGTGAGCTGAATCTCTCCCTTTAGCTAACTAACAAACATTAGATGACAGTCCACACTGAAAAGTTCAGCAGGAGTTAATTAAAATAATTTTGGGAAAGAATTTAACTTGGACAGATATAGTTTGTAATAAAGCAAAGCTGGGCAATGCGAGGACAATATTGGCATAAAAGAACAGCTAAGGCTACTTAAACATTTTCATCTGTTATCTTAATTTTCTTTTCTCAGCAAGTTATATTCCCAGAGTGGATTAAATTTCAATTTAACATTATCCTGACTATCTGCTTGCATGGATGAAAAAGATTGAAAGGGCACAGATATAAAGTTATGAGACCATTAGCATACATTGGACTGATTATATGCAAGATGGAATAGAGTCTTAGATCACTAGAACAATTTGTACAAGGAGGGCCACCACCCTTTCTAGAAACATAACAAAGGCTACTGGTTTCACAGTGTGCTTGCCCTTTAGCCTGTGTCCACATGCTGGATCTAGCACCTGGGCTGTTGCCCAGACACTGTGCTGTGTGCATGTCTAGAACGAGGAACAGTTGTATGTTCCCAGGATCTTGTTGGGCCATTCTATGTATAGCTGATAAAACACATTTGCCTGAAATATATGTCTATCCATACCTTATGCATTATGAAAAATCATACAAGTAGGTGTGATATTCTGGTTAGTCTTCCAACAGTATTCCAGAATTGACTTCTGTTGCATATACTGGGCTTTTTTGCATATAATTTCTTGATACTGAAATATAATAATGAAATACAAATTTATGTTTATCTTCCATACCTGACCTGACTTAATATTCTCTTCAAAATGTTCCTGTTTCAACCCACTTAATCCTAGTTCTGCCCGGATATACGTGTTTACATCATATCTTGTTGGAAGAATAAAGATCCCACTTGGATTTTTGTTTTGGAGTGAGAATGGTCAAGGTAAATCATCTTGGAGCACCTGAAACTTAGTCTCCATCAGAAGAAAGAAACTGAGATCAGCCCAGCTGTTCTCCAACGCAGTGTTTGCCATCAGCAGCATTTCCAGGGGTTTATTGTTTGTGGCCAATTCACTTACTCTTCTGCAAGTTGCTGGGTGAAGGGAGAGTGAGGGTTAAGGCAAATCCATCCCTTATGGTCTTGCTATGCCTATTTCCCACTAATTGAGATAGATTCCCAATTGAGGGGGAAAACTAAAAGGAAACAACCTCAGGAATGCAAGCTTCCTACAAATAGGCCTTAATTTTGGAAAAAAAATCAGGTATATTAGATTAAGTTGTTGTGATTCATACTCTTTGCAACACAGTCTTAGAGAAAAGCCTTTGTAGACTCAGGCAGCTGCAGCAGTGTTCAGCCAAGTTATGGATACTTACAGCTGCTCTCAGTGGAAAAGTTTCCTGAGGTTGTTCAGCTTCTTTGTTGTCTGTTCTCATAATCTTACCCTTTCATACACTATTAACATCCATTGCATGTTGGCAAATAAGGGAGAAAGAGGGAGAGAAAAGAGGTCATGTAGGTTTTATAAACTTTTGTAGTCTACCTCAGCATCCTGTTTATGAATTTTGCCCTTTGTTGGTACATGAAAAACTTTAGTGGCAAAGAAGTGGTAGTCTATCTGTGAGCTTCCTCAGCTGGTTGTATAACATAGTTGTGATCACAGTGATTAATCAGCTTAGGTGCAGTATTATGTACTATATATGCAGCATGGATATTGCTTTTCACCCTACTGGTTTCCTTTTCAGAAAGACTTCAAATTACCAGTCTCCTGTAACTGTAACCAGACTGTAACCAGAAGGGTATGAGTGCCCTAGCTTCAAGTAAGGTTGCATACAAATATCTGTTATTTTTCATATTAAACTAATCAATTTTATTAAATATTTCTTTTGTGATTAAGAGGGCAGCCTGAGAGATAAAAAAATAATGAAATCTGTTTAAAATTTTTGTTCTTATCTTCCACTAACTTTATGCAAAAGTCATACTGGAAAGTTGAAGAACAATGAATTTCCTGTGTTCATGGTACAGTTTACTCCAAAAAAATCAAAAGGTTTAGATACTAAAAAACGACCTCACAGACTTTAGCGCTATAATAGAATAGAGACCTTTGGATATTGTTTCATCATAGAGACCTTTTCCACAGTTGGATTTGCCACTGAATTTTCACTTTTTTTTTTTTTTTTTTTTTTTTTTTTTTTTTTTTTTTTTAATTCTCAGTAGACTCACAGTCCCAATAAATGTAATTTATTTCACATGTGTTATTTTTCATTTTGCTGAGAAAAAACTCTAAGTCTTGACCTTGTCTTGAAATAAAAATATTTTTAGGGCAGTACAAATATTTTTATTTTAGAACCAGGTGGCTCCAAAAAAGAGAAGAAGGGAAAAAAGGGCAATGGAAAAATGCATTTCTTTGTCTGTGCTGCATTTAGGATGTGGTCATGCCCCAGGAGCCTGGAGGTTGCTGTTACAATGTGCCTGAGCTCAGGGACCCAATTTTATCTACGTATAAAACTTCCTCCCACTTCTGAAGTGTGCTCCTCTGGTTTGCGTAGAAAAATTTTTGCAAGAGCTCTCCAGAGTAAGGTCATTTAAGTATGAGTCTGGTCACAGCTATTTACAAGTTCGGGTTTTGACTGGAGTGAGTAATTGAATCGCATTGAGCCTCTGAAGTTTGCCTTTTATTTATATATTTCCCCCAATTGTGTGGCTCGGTCTGCCATTGGCTGCTGTCCCTGCAGCCTACCCGAGGGCTCTGCAGTTACATAAGGCTCTGTCTGCTGGGAGCCTATATAAAGCCTTTTTGCATGCCAGCAAGAGACAGAATTTTATCACGATCCGAGTCCCACTGCTTTAGTTCGCATGAGCAGGAAGATTTGCTTGAAGATCTCCTGAAACTCGAACCCAGGCTGGTTTGTTTGCCAGCCAGTGCTTCACAGCTGTCAACCTGAGTCGCAAGTGGCAGCTACTGTGAGTAGCTTCCGTGCATTATGAAGAATTTTTCATTTCCTATGCAGGATAACACACATCAGACCGAGAGTCCTCCTCCTCACAGATTCCTGAGTTTGACAAATCAGTCAGATCCTATTGGAAGACCAGAAAGAGATGAGCAATTAGCTCAAGTAGAGATTGCTGTACTGGGGGTCATATTTCTGACAGCGTCTGTGGGCAATTTCATTCTCATACTGGTGCTGTGGCGAAGAAGGAAGAAGCTGTCTAGGATGTATGTGTTCATGCTTCACCTCAGCCTTGCTGACTTAGTGGTAGCCTTTTTCCAAGTGCTGCCCCAGCTGATATGGGATATTACAGATGTTTTCATAGGGCCAGATTTCTTGTGCAGAATTATCAAGTACCTACAATTGCTGGGCATGTTTGCCTCTACTTATATGATAGTGGTCATGACAGTGGACAGATATCAAGCCGTTTGCTACCCTATGGTCACTTTCCAAAAGAAGAGAGCTCTCTGGAACATCCCCATTTGCACCAGCTGGTCTATAGCACTGATTCTTAGCCTACCACAGGTATTTATCTTTTCTAAGACTGAAATATCTCCAGGTGTCTTTGAATGTTGGGGTGAATTTATTCAGCCTTGGGGCCCAAGGGCGTATGTGACTTGGATTTTTGTAGTTATATTCTTCATTCCCTCAGCAATTCTTATCACATGCCAGGTGAAGATTTGCAAAATAATCAGAAGAAATATAAACCTGAAAAAACAGAATGAATGTGAAGCAACAAATCAGAATCAAGTCCTGCCATCCCGAGCAAGCAGTGTGAACTGTATTTCAAAGGCTATGATCAAGACAGTAAAAATGACAGTGGTGACAGTTGTTGCCTATGTTCTCTGCTGGGCACCTTTCTTCATCGCGCAGCTGTGGTCCGTGTGGTTCCCCAGCACCCTGACCGAAGGTAAGATGCTCTCCCTCCTCACTCAGAGCTGCAGAGCAGGCTAGCACGCTGCTGTCAAGTGCTTTATGTCTGCATTTTGCTTTTGTGTAAAGGTTGCATGTGGTCATTTCAGGAGGATTAAAGAGAAATACCTGGATTGATTATCTCCTGTACCTGGATTGATTATCTCCTGTAATCAATTAGGTACAGGGAACTTCTTGTGTTATGTGATTGAAACATCATGTGTCTATTTTGTGTGTGTCTGTTGAGTGTTTAACAATTTAAAGATTCATGAACAGCATGGTGAAAAGTATCGTGCTTCAGCAAAGCCTCAGACTTTTAGAGGTTTTAGGTATTATAGCAGCAGTATTTTGGGTTCTTGAGGTGAAAAAGAGCAACTGACTATTCAAAGTAATAAAATTATTTCTTATTTACTGGGTAGAACAGTGATGTTATAAGACATCTGATTTTTTTTTATATTGAAATCACATTGATGAAATCTCTGTAGTACACTATGAAACAACTGAAAGTTGTCAACCAGCAGTTTATAAAGCGAAAAAAGCAAGCCTGAGAGAGTTACATGGTTACTTGTTACACCATGGTGTAAACAAGAGTAGTCTTCTCAAACTTTTGTTATTGCCTCCTTGTGAAAGGCGGACTCTATATGTGACTTTAAATTCATCTGTTCTAAATAAAGGTTAAAAAAAGGAAAAAATATAATAGTCCTGCCTGATAAAAACAGTAGTTTCTGAACTTTGTTTTAAGAATTCCTCCTGTCAGTGTGAATTGGAGTCTCGTTCTACATACATTTATGTCAAAATATATATCTGTATATATTTGTATCTGTTTAGCAGCTTAGTAATTACTTTTAAAATTAATGCAACTACATCAAAAAAGAGCTGTATGAAACTATGTAACTCTGAATGCATACAATGAAGTGTGCTTTATACCTTCAGCAATTGCAAATTGCATTGAAATGGGAATTTCCTACTATTAGATTAGCTCTAATATATGAATAGATACAGCAGAAAGCGACAGACCGTGAAAATGTGACTTATTTTTAAGAGTGTTTTATTTAGTCTCTTATTCTTTTAACTGTTTTGTTCTAGGTTCGGCGTTCACCATTATAATGCTGCTTGGCAATCTAAATAGTTGCACCAACCCATGGATTTACATGTATTTCTGTGGCCAGATTCCATATTGCACAAATAAGCAGCTGGAGAATACCTCAGCTCAAGAGGAATCCGTGCTCACAGGGAGCATTCATCTCGTAGACAGGGACCCTGAGGAAAACAGTAATTCTGCATAAATGCTGAGAGCTTTTTGTTGTTTTGTTACATTCCCTCTGTTCACAAGGCATATTGCCATTTTACCACCATCCCTTCTTTTGTGGATAAGGAAGCTGAAAACATGGGTTTTGATGTAAAATGTGTATTTCTCTGCAGTTCTGTAGCATATACAGGAAGTTTCTGTGTTGTGCAAGCCTGACTTAGTGCTTCAATCACCACTGTCTTATCAGAATGAATTCCTGTAAAGACTGACAAAGAGACATAAAAGTATCCTAGATATTGTGTGTCCTAAAGTACTTCCCCATCTGTGATTCTGGATTTCTAAGCAGTAAAATTTTACTACTACCTGGTCCAACAAATTGAAACATAATTGAAAAGGAACCTGATATAATTAAACTAGAACATGTTTTCAGAGTGAACCATGAATTGCTCATCATTCTGGTGTGACTGGGGGTCAGTGACAAATCTTGAGAAGGCAGCACAAAGTCAGAAAAAGCTTTTGCCAACTCTCACTAGCACCCGGCTTAAATTAACTCTTAATGTACATTTATAAAATGCCAAGCAGCTTAATATAATTAAAAAAAAAATAATTTGGTGTGCTTGTGACATTGAACCCCCCACTTCAGTTTCAAATTCCATTATGAATCACAGGTATCAGCAGCATAGCAGCAGTTCAGGATTTTTCATGCATTGAAAAATTTTCCATGCATTTCCTGATGTGCAAGCAGTTAACTGAACACCTACACACACCCCATACACACACATATACATACTCTAAATAAAAGTGGGTGCTAAGAGTGTACACTTTCATTTGCATTCAGACTCATTTGTTCTAGCACAGGATTTATGGGCAGAGAACCAATTATTATTCTATTCCTTAGTACCCCTTTAAGTTCAAAATCAAGTATTTCCCTTTGCTGTAAAAATAAATCTGCATCTCTTTAACTCAAATGCCATTTGGTTGCTGGTTTGTGGGTGTTATATGCAGGTAGCTCTTTATTTCGTTTCAATGTCTGCAATCTGATCACAGGAATATGAAAGGAATATGAGCAAGGCTCTTTCAGGTAACAATGGATCTGCATTCCCAGGGACTCTTTGTGGCACTTACATCTGGTGACATGTAATGTATCTACATGATACTGTGTTTCATCACATTTCAGTTTTCTGAGTGCTAGCAGTCTCATATATCAGTAAAAAAGCTATAAAATTGTGGGGGTTTAATAGTCTTTTATTTGTAGTCAAAGAAATACTGATTTAAACTCAATACTGATCACATAGAAGTTTAAAGGTATAACTTCTACTAATTATATTTCTGCATTGCTGATATATTTGTTACTGGCTCTATAAATAATTTTGTAGAGCTGGATTTTGCAAATAACAGTACCACAATGTGTTCATTAAAAGTCTTAGAGCAGTGTTAACTGTCCCTATTTCAGATATTTTGATCATGTATTGAATGAAGTATCAGAACTTCTTAAGTTCAGTGATGATTGTTCACTGTCTGTAATGTACAAAACACTTAGATTTTTGTCTCTCAAGTGTTTTCTTTCTGATTTTTTCATTTTCCTTCCCCTGATATCAGTCCTGCTTTTAAAAAGAAAATTAAAGATTACTGTACTATGGCGCAAACTACAGGCTATGGATACTTTTCTTCTCAGTCTGTCAGGAGGTAGTTGAACACAGGCATTCTTGCTTTTTTCCTTAGGAAAAGAAACTGGGCTGCATTTTCCAGATATATGTCCTTATCCTGCATACCCTGCCCTGCCTACCCAAGGGTAGCACTGACTAACAGTCTCAGTGGGCAGTTTGGTTCAGATCCACTTTTTTCCATCAAAACTCATCTTCAAATGATGGGAAGTTCCTTTGGGTAACTTTTTTCCTTTTCCTTTTCCTTTTTGTTTTTTTAAAATCCTTATAAAGTGCTTCTTGCGGGAATTCTCTTATTTCTTAAAAAAAAGAAAGACAAAAATAAAATAAAATTTTCTCTTTGTAAATTTAGCCGTCAGTGTTCTTGGAAGTTGTAGTTTGAACACCTCGTGCCCTTGTTTTACTCTATATTTTGATACTTTTTCTGAATTATATATTTTTCAGTTCACTGTGCTTAGATTTCCAGCAGGTATTGCAGTATCTCATTAAGAGAGAGGGTTGACTTTGGCACAACACTGTAGTCTGGCCAAGGTGTTTAATCCATATGGAAGAATCAGTAACTCAAATGTATGAGTCCCCAGGGGCACTGTGGAAGCCCATAAAAAAGGAAAAAATCCAATTATCAGATGAAAGCCTTTCTCATCAAAGCCTAGATTCTGTTTTCTCATACAAATAAATTCTGAGTAGAAAAATACCTAGTGTTCCCAGTCTTGAAATGAATTACTGTGTTGTTGATGCTGGCACTGTGATATGCTTTCTGGTTATCTGGGTGGGGATTTTTTTTTACTTTCCATGGTTTTGTTACTACTTGGGAAAGGCACAGTTCACAAAAAAAAGAATTAGATTCTTGCTTAAAAATTAGTGGTTTGTATTTTGCTGTACAGATAAGAATCAATGGCAATGTAATCTATTGATTCTGTATAGATTTATTACAGAAAAAAGAAACTACACAAACAACCTAGTAGACTGAAAAGAAAATCCCAACATGTTTTTCATTCTTAACAGCATATTTTGATAATTCCTTTATTCTACAGAAAGAACTGCTTCTGTATTTTCATTGCCAGTTCCAGTTCACATTCTTATAAATGGTGAATACTGAAGATAGAAGCATTACATGATAAACTTTTTAATCTTGCAATGAAATAATGCTCCGAAATTTTAAAGATGGTGCCAAACTATTGTCCTGACAATTTCACTTTGATCATTTAGTTCTGACAAGAGAAAGCGGTTATCAAGTTGAATAAACCACTTCTGTGTCTGTGTTGTTGGGGGTAGACTGTCAGAGTGATGTGGAGACACAAGTTGGAACTGGCAGGGTTTATTCTGTGAGGCGAACATGGTTGTATTCTCTAGCTGTCAAATACATGACCAGGACAAAAGTATCCTCAAGAGGTTGTCAATGTTAGCTAATTTTGGCTTAAGGGTGTCGTGAACTGACAAAGGCAGAGCAGGATGACCCAGCTAATCAGTTCTTTTAGGCAAATTCCGTTTGGGTTGGATTCCTTGGAGTAGGGAAAAAAAAAGGAAAGAAAGTTGTTTTCTGACTTCATAAGGTAGAGATTTGGGCCTGAATGCCCTGGCTATCTACAGGAAACATCCATGATTATGAAACAGATTGTTCATACAGCAGCAAAACAGGATTGCAAACAGTTCAAATGGGAATTGTGTTACTTGTAGTAATGCAGCCACAAATAATTTATTCTCTACCGAGGACCTATGATCATCCATGGCTGATCCATATAGATTTGAATTGAAAGGACATCATGCTGTTAGAAATCAGAAATAAAAACTGCTGTGATCTATCCTACCAGATCAAAACACTGACTGCCATTCCAAATCATACCTCTTCAGCCCTATGTGTGTCAGCACCAGGTCCCTCTCTGCTCTCCTGGTCCCAGGTAAAATTTCATGATCTACAAAATATTTCCCAAACTCTACCAGCCTTGCTAAGGTAGCCAAGGTTGTCTTCACTTTGCCTCTCTGAAACAAAAGGACAGAAGCTGTGTCTTTTCTCTGGGCTTATATGACAACGCTCCTGCTATTGCCACTTGAGGACTTTCTGAAGGTCATCTCATTAAGGGGGCAGATTTTGGGCATTTTTACAACCCCTCCATAAATTTTTTATTAATTTGCACTTCAGTCTTTAGGAGAAAAAGAAAGAATAGACTTTGAGTGAAACTAAGTAGCCATACCCATTCCTTCATGCTTCCTTTTTTGCCAGTGCAGCGGACCAAAGCATATGCTTTCTGCTGGTAAGTTGTAGCATCTAATTTAACTAGGGTTAAATATCATCCATCTCCATAATGAACTTTGGGGGCAATGAAGCTCTAAGCAAAGACTTCTTGCTTTTCCATCCAAATGTTGCCCTAGAGATACAGTGCAAACCTATTCAAGTGCTATTGTATTAATCAGGAGCTTTTTTGTATTGTGGCTCATACTTTGAACAATCTTCAGAATTTTGGATTCGTGCTTCTTGCATCCATTTCAGTATACCAAAAAATGTTTAAATTGTGTGTTACCCAGATTTTCGCTACTAATCTTCTGAATTCTGAGTTAACAACACAGGAATCAGTAGGACTTTGTGGAGGAAACATTACATTGCCATCTGGGGAAGAATTTTAAAAAAATGCCGAACAAAAGCATTTGAACTTGAAAATCTCTGGAAATTAGGGCTGGGGAGGTGGATATAACTAGAAATACATCTGGAGGTGGATATAACTAGAAAAACATGCTAGTGACCTCTTTTCAAGACAATCAATACAGTAACAAATACTAAGACCCAAGTAAGACATGATATTCTTGTCATCATTGTCATCATTTCCATCATCGTGATCATCATTGTGATCATCACCATCACCACTATTATTTAAATGAAATCATCATATAGCCTACAATAAGTTTTAAAAGAAAACAAATTCAGGACACTGTGACATATGTAAACCAGTTATGAAGCTGAAATATGAGAGCCGTGATTTCAATCACAAATGCAACTTTTATATACGATGCTGCTATTTTATTTAGCTAAAAGGATAAAGATACTTTTTTTTAGTTCCAATATTATTGCTGTGCATTGAATTCCACGAAACAACCTTAAGATAAAGTTTGGTACAAAATGTTAAAAATTTGTTTCATGTTTACACATTTACTTGGATATTAAACCAAAATTTTTGCTTTAACATGCTGCTCTTGTATTCCTTAGCTTATTCATGAGTTCACTTATTATCTGTATCACCACCTTTGAAGAGGTACTAGGAGTAAATTATCTGCTAGCTATCACAGTGCATTGGAAATGTTTGCCCATGTCTCTTAATGTGTTAATAGATGTCTGGCCTCAAATGATTTAATGCTGAGTAGCTCCAGCTTTTGACTTACTGATGGAAAAAATTGTACTTTATCATGGAGAATAAAAGCCTTCTGGCAAGCAGAGTCATGATGTGAATACACTGCTTATTGATACATTTAATACAAATTACAGTCTGCTGGGAATGTGATTCATATTCCTCATGCTTCCTTGACAAGACTCATGTTCTGAGACAATATGTGTTTATCTGTAAGTATCTGTTCCCAAAAAATACATGAGAAAAACCTCAGAAAATAAGTCCTTAATTTTTAGCTCAGCAATTTTGAGTATCAAATCTTGGAGTTCAATGCATTTGCTGTGAAAGATGAGTTTAAAAACATTATTGTAGCATTTGGGCTTGTTTTGTTTGCATCACACAAAGAATTAATACTGAATTGTATGACCCTTACATGAAGATCTTATCAAAGGAATGATACCATGGCAAGCTGAACGCTTAGTGCTCTCGACTCATAGACTCATAGACTCAATCATTAAGGTTGGAAAAGACCACCAAGATCATCAAGTTCAAACATTAATCCATCACCACCATGTTCACCAGTAAACCATATTCTCAAGTGCCACATCCACACGCCTTTTAAACCCTTCCAGGGGTGGTGATTCCACCACTTCTGTTCACAGCCTCTTCCAATGCCTGTCGACTCTTCCAGTGAAGAAGCTTTTTTCTAATATCTAATCTAAGCCTCCCCTGACACAACTTGAGGCCATTTAGTCTGATCCTGCCACTTGTTACCTCTGAAAACAGACTGATCTCTACCTCACTCCTGCTTGAATGTTACATGCATGTGCATAATACACTAGATTAATGCCACAGATCTGCTATAGGACTGCTCTGCAGCTGCTCCTGTGGATGATGGATGAAGCATGCCCAGCATGTACACACTTTTTAGGAAATTTCCCTCCCAGATGCTTCCCAAGCAGGTGTAAGATGGCACTAAGAGTGCACATGTGCTAGCTAATGTTGCATACTGTAAGGTTGAAGCACTCTGTGTTTATATTGTGAACAGTGATGACAATAGATGATCAGAACTGGACCATTTATATCATTAACAAGGCTGTCTGCCCATAGAAATATGAAAACAAACAGGCAAAGGGATCAAGGAGCATCTCAGGTGATGTCCATACTGAAGGCATTAGCACAGGCATATCCATAACTACTTCCTGTGGTTTTGGTTTTTTTGTTTTTTTTTTTGTGTCATGAAACAATGCATGGAGTGTCCAGCTGGGCATGAACACACCAAAATGAGCAATCAGTGTGTGGAAGTTGACATCATTGTGGACAAGTTCTGCTGGGCTGCCACTGCCTCTTTCAGGAGTCCAGAAGGCAGAGGTGTGCTGTGGCCCAACACTCTTCACCTCTTCTTTATCCCGAGAGGATAAAAGGAAGACACAGCACAAAGTTGCATCTCTGCCACTTATAAACATAAACATGTGTAAATATCTTCATCTTTGGACTCCTTTCACTGCAATGTCACCTTAGTCTGATACTTCTGGCATTGCTCCCAAATGATTCTGCAAGAGAAGGGCATTATGCTGTGATAGAGGTTTTGTTCTGCTAAGAATGAGACAGTTAAGCTCATTTTATTTGCAATTTAAGCAAGGACTGTATGTCATGAAGAGCTGAATTCTGCATTAATTACCTGAGGGACACTATAAAAATTAGATTTTCAGTCACTGAAATTAAGAAACCAGACTGACTGAATAGCTGACTTGTTTATTAATTTAGTAGCTTCAGGTTTTCCTCTAATAAAGATTCTTTTCTGCAAATTAAAGCAGATGAGAGGAATATAATAAATGTAAAATTAGTCTAATCCTATTGAATTTTAAGCTGTGCCAAGGCTGCAAGATAGAATTAAATCATTGATAGAAGACAAAGAACTAACTTGAGACTTTGATATTTAAAACACAGTATTTTATGTGCACTCTATGTAAAATAACTGGAGGCACAAAAGGAGTATCCATAGAAAGCTATAGAATACTGTTTTATAAATCAATTTCTAAGGCAAATCCATAATTTTACAATAAAAATATCCATGCCAGATAGATATATGTTTATATGTTAAAATTTAATCTTGTGATTTGATACAAACTGCATCTTGTAATACTCTGATTTTTTTTTTTCTGTACTGTGCTTCAAAGATGAAATATTTTTTCTGCCTTCAGGTAAGGAAATCAATTACAAGTTTATGAATGCATTTTTATCCTGGAGGGAAATGTAGAGTTGATTCAGATGGAAGTCTCAGAACTGAATTGCATTCAAATTATTCATTAACATTTTGCATCTGTAAGGGAGAGAAATTGTGCAAGCAGTATTGTTTTTCTAGAAGTTTCAACATTTCTCTAACACTGAACGTTATGAAAATAAATATTGTTAGTATGCTAAGTAGCTAGAAAGTGTCATAATGTGGTAGTGTATAAATATCCCTTACCTTCATAGTTAATATTTTGGCACTGTATAGTTTCACATTTTTATCAATTATGATTCACTTTGTAATAATAAAAATAGAGAACTTAAATAGAAAACATTCTGAAAATTCTTCTCTGAAAGTAGTTTTAAAGTCTGCTTCTTTAAATTCAGCTATTCACAGATTCTTCCGTGAAAAACTCTCAAAATTAATATGTTCCTTTTATTAAAGTTATTTTAAAGTGTCTCAGTTCTCTGGTGTCAAAGGTAATGTAAGTGTGGGAAAAATATTTAGACCTCACTGTTTGGTGAGTTGACCCTGTCTGCTTACCAGGTGCCCACCAAAGTCTCTCTGTCTCTCCCCTCCTCAGCTGGACAAGGGAGGGAAAATAGAATGAAAGGCTCGTGGGTAGGGGTAAAGACAAGGAGACATCACTCACCATTTACTGTCATGGGGAAGACAGATTCGGCTTGGGGAATTAATTTAGTATATTGCCAGTCCAAATCAGAGAAGGGCAATGAGAAAAAACCTAAATCCTAAACCCCACCTTTTCCCCTCCATCCTTCCTTTCTTCCCAGGCTCAACTTCACACCCAGATTCTCTCCCTACTCCCTGCAAGTAGGACAGGGAGGAGGGAAATGGGGGTTGTGGTCAGTTCATGACACATTGCCTCATCTGCTCTTTCCTCCTCATGGGGAGGGATCTTCATAAGTGTTGCCCTGCTCCAGCATGGGGTCCCTGCCACAGGAGACAGTCCTTCATGAAGTTCCAGTGTGAGTCCTTCCCATGGGCTGCAGTTTTCACAAACTGCTCCAGCGAGGATCCCTTCCTCAGAGTCAGTCCTTCAGGAACAGGCTGCTCCAGTATGGGTCCCTCTACAGGGTCACAAGTCCTGACAGAAAACCTGCCCACCCCCAGGTGTGCTGCACACTCAGACTGTGAAAGATCATCCACAGATGAATGTGCTTAATGTATTTCATGTAATGAACAAGAAATGTCAGAAAAATGGCTTGATTTAAAAAAAAAAAAATTATCAAATCCAAGGTTTGACACTGAGTGCATGTGCACATTTAGACATAGAAGCAAACAAATCCTCCACTTACCAAAATGGCAAGGAGAAATTTCCATTCAGGAGAAGGTACTTAAAAAGCTTTTTTGTGTCTTAGGCTATTTAGGAGTAGACCACTCACTACAAGAATAAAAATGCAGTAAAGTGCAAACATAATGATTGCTCAATCATACAACATCCCTGTAAACAAAAGTTTGTCTCATTTGTCTGTATTAAAGCGTGGTTTGGCAAAAGAGTGCATCATGTGGAAATCTGTGGTTTCCTTTGTGGTCTCTGGGGAAAATGGGACTATTTGTCCCTGAGTAGGCTTTAAAACAATATTGTCCAACACTTTAATATGTCACATGCAGAATGATGTTTAGGAGCCAGTTCCATGCTATACAACATTAGCACAACACCATCCATGTGTGCTGGCAGTTGTTGGGTTTCTGTGTAACTAAGTGGCACATTTGCAGGCTGCCTCAATACCAAGCAAATACTTTTCAGGAAGCACAGATTGCAGACAGCAGGCAGTTACTAACCAAGCTTTCTACAGCACATATGCTACAGAACAGCAAATTATAAGAGAGATGAAGATATAGGTTTGAGGGTCAGTGAACAATGCCAATTTGTATGACACAATTGCAAAAGCATTTGTGCCAATTTCTTCCTACACCCATGAGAACATCTACAAATTACATAACTATTAAAGTCTGCAGCTTTCTCCTTGGCAGAAGAACAGTTCAAATTTTCAGCTGTTTATATTGTGATTTTTTTTAACTTCTGTGGTTTGAAGTTGATTGCAGCTTGAACAACTGGTACCTCTTTTTTCCTAAGTCTTGGGATTTTTTTGTGAAGTTTCGTAGTGTTCTGTTCAAACTTAAAATTTCAATGAGTAAATCATAATGTCAAAGCCAATGGGTATCTAGCAACGACAGCCTGCCACCTTTTGGGTCTCCTGATCTTTGGTCTGGATGAAAACGTTAGGATTCAATGTAATGCCAAGGTCTGAAAGAACCCTTGTGAATTGTCCTCAGGGGCTGCTCAGGTCCCTGGCATGCTTTACATAATATCTGGAGGAAGAGGTGATAAACATTTTACTCTTCTGCAAGGGATGTGTGGCCATATAAGTAGATTTCTGGTCCACACTAATGTGTTTTTCAGACAGGGAGAGACTATTATATAAACCAGTTTCTCTTTTCATTGTCCCCTTATCGTATACACTATGAAAAAAGAAGTATAAAACAGTCTTTAAAATATGATTATACTGAGTGCTCTATAAATAGATAAACCATTTCTTCCACATGATATTCACCACATTTTTAAGACTAAATACCACATTATCAGGTGGCCAAAGATAGAAATTATGGACCCTTTTCAGTCAGACAGTAATCTGAAATTGTGACTATTTTCCTAACATAGTTTGTTTGACTTTCACTCTATGCATCAGCTACTGAACACAGATGCTTCCAGCTGCCCTGTCCTTCAGCAGTGTCAGCCCAGATACAAAACCATGACTCACAAATAACAACATTGCTCACAAATAACATTTCTGCCTTCATCAGCTACCCATGGCTCTGTATCTTCAAGTGACAAAGCAGTGCAACATGCAATATGTATTTTAGATACTCATAGTGGTGTAGTTAAAGAAAGAGGCCGAGATGTGTCTTTTTAAAAAAGGCAGCCTATGAAGTGTAAGTCTTTAAAAGAACAGCTTGCTTATTGAAGAACAGAGATTAATTTACAGATGTAATTTTAAATACAAATGAGTTATAATATATTCTTAGAGGGCCTTCTGTTTGTCTTTCTGAGTATGAAAACAGACTTAAATGGATAAGAAAAGACAAAATGAGACAAGGGAAAAGGAGTAAGGGCCTTCAAAGTATTCTTTAAATAAAAATGTGAATACAATAATCATGGAGAATAAACAGAAATGGGCCCAAGGATACCAGTGAATGCACTTGAAGTTCAACTTAGCTTCCTAGATTCAAATACAATCTTTCATGTAAATCTCATTATTTATTTATTGTAAAAGCAGGTTGGTGGCTTATTCTGAAAAACATCCTGTGTCAAAAACATTAGTTCTTCTATGAAGTGTTCTTAAGTGGGAACTACTAAGTTTTAAGAGTGTGAAGCTAATAAGGTTGTCTTAGATCTAATTTTAATATCCTAACAAGCCAGCCTTGTTATCAAAGGAAGTGGGTGTTAAATGAAAGTGCCAGTATATCATCACTGTTTTCATTAAGCATGCCATACTTGCCTTATGGAATGGCAATTAAATGAGCAGAGATTTCTCAAACCAGTAAGTATCCAATTACACATTGAGAGCTTTTCTCTGATCTTTGTTTGAAGAAAGTGAACTGTGTGAAGTAGTTTTGCTCCTCAGTTTGTGAATGTGCTAGATTTTTTTGGTAGCAATGCAGTAGATGGCTGGTGGTATTCATCCCAGTCCCACCAGCGAGGAGAGACAGAAATGGAAAGAAATAGGGGTGGAAATCAGAAGTCAGCTCAGCACTAGCCAGTGTGGAGGCAGAGACCCTGAGGCTTGGCTGCAGATGGAGTCAGAACAGCTGGCCCAAACAAGGCAAGCAGCAGGCTGAATATTTGCTGTGGATTCAAGGTCAGGCACATGATTGCTTGAGGAAAATGGGCAGGTTTGAGTAGGCATCAGAGCAGCTGCCTTCCATCCTCCATACTGGGTTATTCCTCAGATTTCAGATATGGATTACTTTTAACTTTCCTTTAACATTTCAGAGAAATGTGCCTGAAGTATTGACTTTTTCAAATGTTTGTAGGTGTCATAATAAAGGAATCTAGAAGAATCCCTGGAAATCCCTCATTTGACACTCTATGAGAAGTTTAGTATGGATTTTGTTTTCTGGCTTTGTCTGAGAAAATCAAGTCAGTTGGAAAATTTAGTTCAAGTTGAGTGAAAAGCTTCAGCTAAAGAAGTATAAGAAAAAAATGGTGCTATGCCAAAATGGTCAGTTTTCATTGAAAGACTATCAATTTATGAAAAAATAAATAAGGATTCACCTGAAGAATTAAACAACATGATTAGTCAATTTCATTTTTCAATAAATTGGAAATCTTCTATTTTGAATTGATCTCAATATTATTTTCAGTGACCTATTTTAAAAAATATGCTTTAATTACTCGACTCTATCTCTGAGAAAACAGTTGGCCCAGTGTGTTACCAAACACAAAAGAACTGGGTATGCACAGATTTCAAAATTATCTGAGACCACTGTCTTGGTAGTCACGCCCCAAACCTCATACCAGCTCTTGAAAAGACTAGAGATGAGTGGGCTCTCTGCAAATATAGATAGCATTATAACTCCTCTAGAACTATAGGTCTGTGTCAGTTTTTGTGCCTCCTTTATACTGTTACAGCCACTTGAGCTTCCAAAGGATATTTCTGTTAGATACACCATCCTTCTGAATAGCTATTAAAACATGCATTGTGTGAAAAAGAATTGTGAACTAAAAATTCTTGGACTTCAAATGCAAATGAGCAAAAAGTTAATAACCAGGCAATCACAGAATCATAAATCTCTTATGGAAGAATAATATAAAAAAGCCTCTGGGCATAAATAATGCCTTCATATTTTGAAATTTGTCATACCAAGTGGCATGCTAGCTGTATGAACTGAGGATTCTGGTAATTTTTAGCACACAAGTACTTCATACTATAATAAAGAAAATGGCCTGATATTCCTCTCACAGGAAATACATCCACTGGGAGACACCATAGTTCAGTGAAAGGGCATATCACTGAGAGGTAAGTCCTTCATTGCAACATGCAATCATTTCCTCCAGAAATTTGTTCATCTTGCACTGGACACTGCTCCTTTAGGAAGAACATGCCCATCAAAAATCCAGGATTTATACTGACTTTAAATGAGAAAGATACTGTATCGTGGAATCATACAATTATTTAGGTTAGAAATTAGACCCTTGGAAGAGACTGAGTCCAAACCCCTGCTCAAGATAGGTCCAATTAGTTCAAGTTGCTCAGGGACTTGTCTAGCAGGGTAAGCAGCAGAAATTATAAACTTTTTCCATTTTATTTTTAACTCAAAGCTTTTTTTTTTTTTTTTTTTTTTTTTTTTTTTTTTTTTTTGGTAACTAGGCAAGATCTACTTATGGAGAATTTAAGGAAGCTTATATAGTTTATTTTTCACTTATTAAAACCATAATATTTGCTTATATTTCCTAAGCACACTCAAGTTATACCAATACTCAAACTGTTGAGAAGCTTCCTGCTGTAATGGATTTCATCATGACTTATTCTTTACTTTTGCAGTTGAACTAGAATTGCATGAATTATTTATTAGTGTACTGCTAAATTCTGACAATGTAGTGGAAAATCTTTTACAGATCCTTCAGCTCTATAAAGCCTTTTATTTTGTTTTGTTCTTAGATTGCAATTTATGTTATTTCTATTTATTTCTGGGTTTTGTCAGCAAGGATTTTACAGGATGGGATAATTGGTCTGGATGCATTCTCAGAGCTAGTTCATACTGCTGGCCTGCTACTTCCATACTGCTAGATTGGAAGTTTAGTGAATAAAGTGAAAACATTCAGCTCTCTGGAGTTACTCTTTGTGCCCGACTGCCTGAATATGGCCCAAACAAGTTCATGCTGCTTGGTATGTATTTTTGAAGCCAATATCTAGTTTAGGCCACAGCTCTGCTCTTGAGTCTGGGAGTTCTTGATTTTGGCTCCAGTCCTCTGTTCAGGTATGAACCCATCACATCTGACTGAGGCAGGGGGATAAGGACAGCACACTCCCCTCACCCTTCCTACTTGTGCACTGGTGTCCTTGTATTCACAATAAGACCATGCTGCCCCCCAGTAGGTTTTCTGCCTGGATGGCTGGAGAATCAGCTGGTGAGGGTGCACCAGCCCTGTGGAAGAGGTGGCACAGGAGTCCTAGCTGGGAAGTTTTGTATGAAGTTAGGGGCACAGCAGAGGGAAGGAGCAAGAGACAATCTTGAATCTTTGGAGATAATCTCTAGAGAAATCACCTTTCTGATAACTAGTCAGACAGCAAAGGCAGGCTAGCTGACTAATATCATTATCTAAAGCTGCCCTGTATTACTTCTCTGCTACACACACAGAGGGATATCATTCTTTGAGACGGTGTCTCAAAATTGCCCAAAATCACAGGAAGAAGGGTAAGAGATTAGTAGGCATGATACCTTGAGGGACCCACATAAACCCTGAGTGAGAAAAGATAATATTGTGGATGATAAAAGTGAGTTTTTTGTCTGGGTAAGATTAAATGTTCAGTGAGAAAAGACATGACAGGAGAGAGAGACAAAACATTTATTTTCTGTTATGGGGGTAGACAGCCTTAGAAGTGGACTCATTTATCACTGATTGACGAGTAGGCTAAATTTTTACAAATAGAGGAGTGATACTGAGATGGCTGTATCCTTCTGACAACCAAGTGACAGATCATTGCTTGTCCTTGTCTTTATTTCTTTGTGATAGGATTGTGAACAATGGAGGTATGTTAAGTATTTTAAACTTTTGTTTCATTTAAACATCAAAAATAATGGCTTTGTTGTTTATACAGAATCATAGAATCATTTTATGTTGCAAAGTACCTTCAAGATCATTCAGCCCAATCTCTAACCTACCACCTAATCATGTCCCTCCCACTCAGTCAGCCAAGGTTTGTTCAGGAATATGAGGCTGCCTCTGCTACTTATTTTTCTTTGTTCCTTACACCCACAGTTTCTTCAATTTATTAGCTTAAAGTCAACCTAGTTACAATCAGATTCTTTTGTCTGTCTGTTTTTTTGACTGTGTTTTACCATACTCTTGTCTTTGCTCTAATTCTTAGTCTGAGTCTTAGATCATAAGCCCAACACTTCTCCAGAGAGGTCTTCTGCCTTTCAGATATCTTTTCATAGTCTATCTTCTTTCATTTAATCCAAGCACACACCACAAAGATGCTTACTTCATTTCACTGTCAGTGTCACATGAAATCTTCCCTGGGGTTTTTGTGGAAACAGATGTGAGTCGTACTCCAGCAGTAATGCCTCGTATGGACTGTAGGCTTGACTGAGAGGAAGGAGTGAAACTGTGAGATTGGACAGCCAAAAAGGCAAACTTCCTAGAGATTTCAAATCTATTTTGTGTATGTCTACTTTAAGTCTCCTATCTATGCACAGGTGTGTGAGGAACAGTGGCTGAGCGGGTACAGCTTTGGCATTCAGTGTTTCTGGGACTGTCAGAGAAGAGCCCATGGGTGACTGTGGAATCAGGAGCCTGCCTATACCTGCAGTTTGGACAATACATACCCAACACAGGGTGAATTTCCCAGGGACCATTGGCTCTGAAATTGTGTGGAAATTTTGCCTGTGGTGTCCTACAAATATAAAACACCTGACAATGACATTTAGAAAATTAAGTCAGTAGAGCAAGCTGAATGGTTCACGGGGCCCTTGTCTGGATAAGTATATAAGGATAAACTGCTCAGCATGTATATTACCCGAAACATTTACGCACTGTCCTGTAAATGGATTATGTGATATTCTACAGAGCAGTACAAATAAATCCAACTCAGGCAAAGATATGCTGAGCAGGCTGCTTGTTGAAAGCCAGAGAGTGCACAGACAGATACAGACATGGGCACACATGTATATGCTACTTCAAATGCTTGTGAAAAACAGATACACTAAATTTCAAGGAGGCTTTCTGGAATTCCATCAGGGTAAGGTTTACAGAGTTTTTTTCCATATTTTTAAACTCAGCTTCTATTTAAATGGATGGGAACTAAACATCCACAACCCTTAAGAAGTTAAAAATGAAGAAATCGTTAGTCTCTTGGTGCCTCAGTCTCCAGGGAAGAACAATTTTCCTTTCTTTCACCTCTCAGCTCTCACAGCTAATTTGAAACTATCTCATATAGAATGACTTCCATGTCTATTTGCTCTAGAATCATCCTGGAGCTATGGATAGATTGACCAGAATATAATTCTCCAAATCCTCTTTCGTACCATGTTTTTTGAAGATAAGTGTGGCATTTGCCTATTTGTGGTCATCAGTCTGGTAACGGTTTATCTCAATTAGGGATTTAGGCATTTCTAGTTTAGCCAAGCTGGTTTTCTACTCTGTCTACCTGCTTGCAAACCAGAATGAATTGCACTTATACATAACGGAAATTGTTCTTCGTTGCAATATGTTTTTATGTTAAATGGGTTGGTTTGCTGTCCCCTATGTTAATAATTTAGTCCTAAATTGTACCCCCAGCTTTTTTCCCTGCACTGTTAGTACTGCCTAGGTTGCATTCACCTATGTAGCTGTCAATCCTTCCCTAACCCTGCCTTTTCTTCCAGACACTTCCCTACATATCTCCTAATTGTCGATGCCTTATTAGTTGTTTAGATTGTTCCCCTCCATGTTTCTTTATTGATTTCTGTATTGTAATCCCTGCCTTATTCCCCTCTCCCTATTGGATCCTTACCCTGAACCCAGCCTCCAAAGCAGTCCCTTACAACCCACTGTCCTGCCCTGAGAGAATGCCCTTTTAGACCTTTTGCTTTCACTTTTCTTTTAAAGATTTGTAGGTCCTAGCCTCTGCCCTGTCTTCGAGTTAGGTTGAGTTTCATGTTTTGCTTTTACAATAAACAAATCTTGGAGCTGCAGGCTGAGCCCATCTCACATTCTTTAGGCTGATCTGCTGGTGACTGCCTGGGACACACGGGCCCGGGGGAAGGTGTTGCACCCCCTAAAGAGCAGTAGTATCAAAGAGTGCTGCAACAGTTCTTGACATCAACCAGCTCCCCTGGGCACTTTTGCCTGTGAGAAGAGCCTCCCAGACAACCATTTTAACACTTCCCTGAACAAGCATAACTCCACTAATCCTAAAGTCCAGGGTCACATTTGTTTAGAATAATTTAGGTTGGAAAGGCCTCCTGGAAATCATCTGGTCTCATTCCACACTCACAGTGGGTCCAACCTATCTTGGGTTGCTCAGGACCAAGGACAGAGGTTCCACAAAATACCTGGCCCATCTATTCCAGTGTTTGACTACCTTCAGAGTTAAAAATATTTCTATCTACTCAGAATTTGCCTTATTTTCACTTGTGACCCTTGCCTCTCATCCTGTCACTGAATACCTTCAGGAAGAGTCTGGCTTAATCTTCCCTATACCCTTGCACTAGTTACTCTGTTAGCATTCTCACTTGCTTCAGGATCCATCCACAATGTGATCACTGCAGCCCAAATCTGTCCTCAACTGCCATATCCCCAAAGAGTTATTCTTTGTTTTTGAGTAGAATATCCATAGGAGTACCTCCCATGTGTGAAAAAATCTTCCTCAAAACATTCCATAAATATCTCTGTTGCATGGGTGGTGAATGGCAGAAAAAGTTCATTTTTTATGTTTAACTAGAAATGAAATTACTAAAGCTTGACTAAATTTCTAGCTTGGAAAAAGCAATGAACACCCCAGAAATGCACTATTTATTAGCCTGTGGCACTGACATGAGCAGCATAGACATGATATATAATTTTTCAGAATTTAACTAGAAAGTACAACTACAGTTAGAATCTAAAAATATTTCGTGTCTTATAAGTATTGCTGTGGATAACAATAAAGTCTATTTGAATTGAATATCCTTATTAGAAATATTTCATTAAAGTCATTGAGAATAAAAGTAAGAAACCACACAAGTTAATCTTTTTTGTACCCTGAGGGTTTATCTCAAAAGGGCAGAAAAGCCTACTTGTATAATTACAGTTTTGCACTCAATCATTTAAACCAATAACTATAGTTTTATTTCTGACTACTATTGTTATTAGGCTGTTGTGCAGAATTTAAAATAACGATGAACACAACCTACTGATGGTTTTAAGTGTTGCAGATTTTTGTAGATGAATTGCTGTTTAGTGGTTAATTAGGTTAGGAAATCAGATAAAATACAAAGCTTTGGCTCTTCACATAGGAATATGCACCACTTGCTTCCTCAAGAGTCCTTTGTGAGACCATGTATGAGATCTCTTCCTGAAAGTTCTGCAGGAAAGCAGTGGAGTAAAATATGGCTCCCTGGCAACCTTTTCTTACTTAATCATTTCCCACTAGAACACAGTGGGAAACACAGGACAAAACTACATTTGGATATATTTAGCCAAGAGATTTACGACTTTTAGGAAACTCCAAATAGTACACAATGTGACCATGTCTTCCTCAGCAACACAGGCTACTTTGAGCATTTCTGATCGGCCTTTATGCTCACTTGCCACTGCTGAACTCAGGGTTTTAGTTCTTATATTATTATACTTTAAGGTCTAAGTTCAGGTAAGATGAAATAACATCAGAAGCTTATGGGTAAAAACATCTGTCCTTCTTTGTGTGTTGTAGCATAAGTAGTGTGTTGTATGTTTTATAGATAAATTTTTTTGCACAACACTAAGTACTTTGAAAACTCAAGCAACTCAAACCAGGCTTTGAAAATTAGTGTCTATTTCTTGTCTTGTTCTCCTTGTGCCTCAGCTCCACGTCTCTAAAGGAGGGCTTGTAACACCCACTGTCTCAACAGGATGCTGTGAAAATGCAATTATATGTATACAATGCTCAGATACTGGAAAGACAAATACTGTAGAGGAGGTCTATGAAGAATTCCCATATTCAATGCAAAGTTTGACTGGCATGTAACACCTCAAGCTTTAAGCTGATCATCAAAGAGTAAGCTTTTGAACTCTGTTTGTCTATGTGCCAAATGCCACAGAGATCTCAGAAAAAAATAGCAGCAATCATACATTAAATTTAATCCCTATTATAGGCACAGGAAAGATACAAGCTACTACATTGTCTACCAATATGTGTGTCATGGTGTGCACTATGATTACGCAGATTAGCTAGTCCATTTAACCATTTCATTTTAGTCTAGTGTTCATGTCTCTGTGTATATGTGTTTAGTGAAATAAAGTTTTGGTCATTGTATGTAAGTGACAAAATGCAGATGAGATGTTCCTTTTTTGTGGTTTGTGTAGAGGTTATTTGCATCACTACCTATGCAAATGTGGCATAGTCTTCAAGAGAATATATTCAAAGCCTGATGATTTTCTGGCTCTACTAATGTTTGTTTTGTTCTGTTTTATTTTTCTAATATTTTCTGTTATCAGCTATGGCTCTGTCATTTACATTTAGTTCAGTTATTTTGCTTTAGCAAAGATTTCATACTTTTTTCCATCTCACTAGATTCAAAAATAGCTAAATCATAACTATTGCAATATTGGTTATTGTAATCTCTTTTGGAGATGTTGTTTCTGATCAAATATGGTCAATTCCAAGCCATTGAAACTGGAGTAGGCATTTTTCCATGGTACAGGAGGATTTATCAATAAAGTTCATCGATACTGACAGGATGTATGTACTGACCTGAATGTATATGTGCTCTTATTTGAAAATGTCCTTATAGGTGGGGGAAATGAAATGAAATGAAGGCAATTGGAACTTAGGATCTGTAACAAAGGATCAAATGAATCTCTGTTTGGGTGTATTTCACCCTGAAAAGATGTATAAATCTTCTCACATTCATGCCTGTCAAGGATGGATCAGTATTTTCTTGGTTTATGACTTTGTATCTGCCAAAAATCTAAGATGTTACTTTGCCTCTGTCACTGTGCCATTAATACAATAATTTATCCATCTGGATGTCAAGACACTGGGTGCTATTTGCTGGGGACCTTGGAAATACGAAGTAGTATTTTATTTTTTTTAAGTATTTCAGGTGTACCCACTACAGGGAAAAAAATCAATCCCATCTGCTTAAAACTACTGCAATTAAACCCCATGTCTCCTACCACTTGTTTGTGGAGACAAAAGCTTAATTATATTAATATCTCTTAGTTGCACATTTGTCCTGGATCTGCATCTATTTATTTTTATGGTATTTATGGCATTCTTCATAGTCTCCCAGAAAAAAAGAACTGTGCCTCCCAAAACAGTATTTTTAATTAGACATGAAAATTATCTTGCCTTGAAATCTTTCTGAAGGAGAGATCATGTCACAGCAACTCATTTTTTATTGTAGTTCTTGTAACACTATCCCATTTAATTCAGCTTTCTGTTGACCCCGGCTCAGAAAACTAGATGCTTTGGGAAGAGCCCTGTATTATTCCTCTCTGATACAAGTTTTGATAGTGTTCACCACTGCTGAGGGAGAATGAGGAGTTTACTCTGACGTCCTTGGCAGTATTTTCCCTTTCTGGATGCAGTCAGGGGAGCCTGAGGTCTGTGTCTGGAGAGGGGACATGCTGGGGGCAAAACATGGCTACAGAGCAAGGTGAGGACATGGTCCTTGGACAGAACACGGGTGCCTGAAGCAGACAGTATAAGCACAAGAGGCAGGAAAAATGTCAAGCTATACAAAAGCACGTTTTTCTGTCAATCTTAGTTTGTTTCCAGTGAAAAGCCCATGCATGACTTGTGCCTTTTTATTGTAAAGACATGTTTAAAAGGAAATGAAAAGTTTGTATAGGAAAAAATATAGCCTTTTAGAAACACAGAAATTAATTTTTCATGAATAAAAGAACCCCTGAGACTCAAGTGTAGTAACACGTTAGTGTGGAGGAAGTGACCCCTTCTCCAGGTTTTCTGTCAGCTGCTTTTCTTTGTGACTTTTACAGATCTTCACACCAGAGCAATTTTTTTCTGCTGTGTTTCATACAGCAAAAGCTTTTCAGTACGTTCAGCTTATCAAACTTCTATATATAAAATTTACTGCATGGAGCAATTTATAAAGGAGAATATTCCCTCTGCTTCATACCTTGTGGGAGTTTCATCTGAGCACTCATCAGCTGTGTCAGTAACAAGAAGCAGTTCTGTAGGAAAGAAGGGACAATATTGCACATTTTTATTTTACTGTCTAAGTAATTTTTCTTTTGAAAGATTTGTCTTTGGACTCATTTTGATTGTATTTTAGTTGAACTTCCTGATATATTTTGCAGGACTTCACTAAAGATTCCCAGCAATGATTTCCCAAGTCACCAAAACCTGCCATATCTCAAGGCAATGGTTTATTCAAAATAATGTCTGCTTGCTCTCAGTGTAGGAATACTGGAACTGTGGAGGAACATATATTACAAGACCTTCAGTAAATTGATACATTTTGCTTTCATATGCAAACTTGCCATTCTTATAACTCTAACTTGTTTTATTGCCAGTCTGAAATTTCCTGAACATTCCCTTCATCCTTTGGCAGCTGCTGCTGAGCTTCTTTATAAATATTAATGATTGCTTCTCACAGACACTATTTAATCTGCATCACTCCACAGATGTATGCCAGCAAGTTCATTTATTATTACTTTTTGCTTGTTTTTTTTTTTCTTTTTCTTTTTCTTTTTTTCAGAAAAATAAAGAGAATACTTCTTTTCAGAGAAGTAAAAACTCAATTCAGATATGTTTGTTGACTTTATATTGTGTTGTATATTTGTATTCTAGGGTTGTGTTCTTGCTCCTAGTCTTTTTCACAGAAGAAACTGAAAATCAAACCTTTCTCTGCTAATCCTGTTCTGATTTGAAGATGGTTGGTATCCCAGAACTTCTTTGTATCTCAGCTTTATTGATACAATCTCTCCTCTGAAATGCCAGGGCACTGTTTTTCCATAGTCACTGTGGCAGTGTTTTCCCTGTGTGTTATTCTGCTTTGGTCCCATGGCTTTGTGCCTACAGACCTCTGTACGGTTAGGCTGGGTTCTCATGGGAGGTGGCTACCCCCAGCCTGAGATCTGCACCCTTTTCTCCCTCTTGTCTCTTTCCTCTTGCTTTGCAGGTTTCAGTTTAGAGCAGAGAAAAAGCAAACACAGACCACAGCAAGGTCAATTGAATTATTTAAAGATGGGATAAATATTATGCAATGATACTTGTGCATATGAACTTAACAGACAATGGTTATGCAGCACTTACACTTAATTAATTAACATGTTCCAATCAGTGCCAACATCATCATACACTGAAACAAGTAACAGGGACTTTGAACAAATCACAATGGAAAGTACTAAGGGGAAAAATGTGATGGAAATCATCCTTCCAGACATCTTCAGTGTTGCTACCTGCTGCACTGAAGAGAGAATCCAGAGGACTGTTGCTGCTTTTCCTGTCTGGCTACATGTACAGCTTGTTTCTTTCCTTCCTCTCACACTTCTCCCTCTCTTTCTCTGTCTTGCCTCCTTTTGCTTTCTCTCTATCCTTTCCCTTTCTTCCTCCCTCAACCCTTCTTTCATCACCCTGGTTTTATTCTATCTCTCTGAGAAGTAACTTGCACTCTTGTAATTGATGTATGCCCCCAGCTGTGAACCACCCAATAAATCTCTGTGCATATGAAACTTGACATTATTTGTGCAGTGGCACCATTCAACAATAAGGTGCTCCTCAAATGTGGAGCTCTGCCATTTTAAGTCAGTCTGATGTGTTTTACAAGAGAAAAAGCATATTGACTTCAGAAACAGCTGTGGAATTTGAAAATACTACCTTTCTCCCAAACTCCAGCTGTTTATTACTGATCAGTACTGGGAAGAATGGGTATCTGGGAGTGCTGCTGATGATATGCCTGACTGAGTGTACTTCAAACCTTCCAAGTGATGTTACAAGGCTGTGCCATTGTCAAGCCACACGTGCACCCTTTGCAGCAGCTTTTGGCCCAAGAAATAGCCCCTTTCAGCAAGACACTCTTTTCCAACTAACACAAGACTCTATTAGAGATGGCATCAACATACCTGATCTATTCCAATGATAAGTCACTGCTGAAAGTGATTCAAACTAAATGTGCACATTTCAGTGAGTGTGTACTGAAGAGGATCCACTCTCTGTCCTCCAGTGGGGTCTGTAATCTCAAGTCTCTGAAATCTGTGTGAAGGGCAATTAGTGAACAAACGGAAGGGGCTTTGATTACTTAGGGATTATGCAGCCTGGGAAGTGTAGCCATGGGGGAGTGTGAACCTGGAGAGATCTGTACTACACTAAGAATGAAAAAGCCATTGCTTCCAGCTTTTTATTTCTTTTTCTTGTGAAGAGCTTTCTTTTCTGAGTAAAATCCCCAATTAATCCTGAATCTTTTCCGGTATAGATTCCATCCAACCACTATTAAAAAGGAAAAAAAACCTGAGTAAGTCCTATCAAAGCATCAGTCACCCCTTCAAATCTTCTTTTATGGTGTTTTTGGTCTTCTCTTTTTTGACACTGTATGAGCTCTCACTTTCTTTTATCATTTTCCAGGGTAGGGCTGACACTCTGGCAAGACCTAGACAGCCCTGTTTTCTTGGTAGTTTGCTGTTTTGATTTTTTCTTCTCATTAATAGGGACTAATTTTAACACTTTTTATGTGTTTCGAGTCTGTGGTTTTCATTATTATTTTTAAAATGCCATACTATATCACTGTGATATTTTCAAAGTGCTGCTTATTGTTAACATCAGAACAATAATTTTAGCATTGACCTAATTTTGGAATCCTTCCTGATCAGAGCAGGTGGAATATTCCTGTCTGTCATGGAAATAACTTTTGGTTGACCAAATAATGAAAGTAAGATAGGGTTTTACATGTTCCATGAAAGTGAGTAGCTTGACAGAGGAAAGTGATTGTCCTGGTGTCCTGATGGAGAGGCTGTAGAGAATCCTTGCCTCAGATACAAATCTATAAACCATCAGATCTCACTGGTACTACCACTTGTGTAATTTTTACCTGATTTTCTGGTCTTTCCTCTCCTGGTTCAGCTGCTCAAAATACATTATTCACAGTGACAGTGCTAGAATCCATTCCCACCCTGCATGCACCTGGGCTTTTGTGCAGGTGTCCTTTGAAGCTGGTTGTTGCAATTTTCCTTGTTGTGGTAAAATCTGCATACTCTACACTGCATACTCATAATGTAAGAACCTGTTCATTATCCACTTCTATTGTCAAAGTCTTGGTTCTCTGGCCCATAGTAGCCAAGGCCTTGACTTTTTAAGGAGTTAGTCTTTTATTCACTTGTACTTATGTGCAGCAAGTAGGTACATCAGGTTGCAGTAAGTTTCCAGCATGGCCTCCATGTTGACCTCCCTCCCTCAATAATCCCTCAAACTCATATCAGATCTCCCCCATGGTGTTTCTTTCCATCAGTGAGAGAAGAAACCAGACATAGAGTTCTGAACATATTGAAGCTTCCCCTTTTAAACAGTTTTAGAGGCTTGCATTTTAGTCTGAAGCAGGAGCAGCAGCTGCCTTTATTCTATTTATTAGAAGTAACTGTCTTTTTGTAGTCTGAAAAAGATCTGGTATCTAATTTAGCTCTTTTTGGCTATGTTTTTTCAGTATGTCTAGTCAGACAACACCCATGACTGCATTTAGTAAAAGCATTAATGAATTTAAAGAGCACTGAGGGAAATTTAGGATGGATATTGTAGAAATACCTTCTAGTGGGAATATTTAGACGTGGGATTAGGTTGCCTAGGGAGGTAAAAGAATCTCCATCTCTATAAACTTGCAGACTCTTGTTTGACAAATGTCTGCCAGGAGTTATTTAGTTGATCCTGTGTTACACAGACAGATAAGTAATATGACCTTTAAAGTCCTTCCCAGTTCTATTTCTTGTGCTTGCTAAGAAAGAACAGCATGTATGAATTAGGAGCCGGGAACACTCATGCCTCCTCCCAGATTCTCTAACAATCTTAATAACAGGGCTGTATAACAGGGACTAAAACACTCATCTTCATGAAGCTTCAAGGTGGCCTGCAATAATCATGTGCACTTTAGAATACAGAGGAAGCATCACCATTAAGTACAGGAGTTAAATGTATTTTTAGACATATAAAAGGCCATGTTGTTAGTAGCCTAGCAACAGGCTCATCATCCAACATTGTGGTGCATTTAGAGACACACAGATGTGCTTGAATGAATACTTTGAAGATAGAAGAAGTAAAAATAAACTGGAAGATCTCCTGCTTGCTCATCTCCATCAACAGCAACATCAATTGTAAAAGTTTCCATAGGGTGTGTTCTGCAGCCTGTTTTCATGTCAGCCAGGGAGTCTTGCTGATTTCCAACATTTTCTTCAGATGTGGGGGAGTAATGTCAGTACTGAGGATACTGTGGAGTAACTCAAAAAATACCTCCTGATAAATGAGATCCTGCATCTAAAGACCATTCATTTGTTCCCTTAATTGAGTAGCAGTGTTTTCCCAAGCAGTCATGACAAAGCAATGAATTTTTCCATTTTTGAAAATCTGATGTTTAACTTTTTTTGACGGAAGGAAGGAAGGAAGGAAGGAAGGAAGGAAGGAAGGAAGGAAGGAAGGAAGGAAGGAAGGAAGGAAGGAAGGAAGGAAGGAAGGAAGGAGAAATGCACCCTGACAGAATCTAGATGTAAATGAGCCATTTTGTTGTTCATAAACAATGACATACAGTGGGGTCCATATCCTTCTCAGATGGCTGCAGCCTGTTGGCAGTAAATAAGGGCAGGAATAAAAATAATCTGTGGAAGACTGTAGCAATCACTGAAAAAAGATTTGCAGCAAGTCTGAGGATGTGGTGTATAATTTTTACAACATCCTTTGTGGAAAATAAATCATATTTTGGAGAGGTTAGTGCTAGGGGTGAATGCAGGAAAGAGTGCAGCCACTTGAGTATGAGGGATTTCTAAGGGATTTAAAAAGGTTGTGTCTAGAGGAGCTGGACAAAGAGACAAATTACCACTTCCTTCTTTTCCTCTTATTCTAATACACAATTAAGGAAAATAAAAGGGATGTAGCAGTATCATTAGAAGCTATTTTTGGAAGACAGTTAATATACAGAAAGGTAGATGTAGTAGGTCTAGAAGCGTTTGGGACTTGGAGCCTGAAGTTAAAGTGAACAGCCAGCAGCACTCCTTGGGAGCTAACGTGTTTTCTTGTGTTTCAGAAGAGGGTGACATCTGCAAGGGAGCATGAGTATGCCTCTGGTAAAAATTTAATTGGCAAAGTATGTTGTGAGAGGCAAGTCTGTACTTGGGAGAAAGCTCAAGCCAGCTCTACAGATGCAGCAGGGATTGATCCTGCCCTATGCTTAAGTGCACCTTAGGAACAGTAATTCATTTGAGTTCATCTGTTCCTGTTGCTGCTCAGGGTGGATAGAAGGATGTGACTTCATTCACAGGTACCAAAGGATTTGACCTGCTCAACGTACATCATCTTGTTTTCACATTTGCATCAACTCTTGGTAAACTTTGGTGCCATTCTGACAACTGTCTCATAATTAGGTCTTTTAGGCTCCATTAGATGGCAAATGTTCGTATCTGAAAAGGTTTTTGTCATTTAAACCAGATGGTATGATTAATTCTGCTATGAATGTTTTTAAATGTGGAAAATATAAAGACATGACAAATATTCAGAAGGATGTCTGGAAGAAATCATAAATGATTAAGAGGTTCTATGGAGATTTGATGTGTAATTTTTATACTTGATTTCAGCAGGGATGATTGTGATTTTTATCATCTAGTTAGTTTTTTTGTGGCCGTATAAATGCACTAGAGTTATTCAGCTGAGTAAACAAAATAAGAACTCATTTTAACATGGGGAGTTACAGGTAAGAGCAAAACCCACTGAAGGACTTTGCTGTGAGTTAGGTGGTTGAAGAAACCTGGACCACAGAGAATTGGTATGAGGTACCTCTGCACCCAGTAGACTGCAAAGGATGTGTCAAGACCCACACAAGCCAACAAGCAAATCTTGAAGTCTTCTTTAATTGTGTTCTATAATTGTTCAGTAATCTTCATTTATGCAGAAACTTTGCTCATTCTAGCCTTCCACTCAGGGAACTATCTGGTTTCATTCCTGTTAGATCATATGCCTGAAACTCCTGATCATGGTTTCAGTGATTGCTAACAGCCAAAGATTGAACAGGAGTGTAGTTAATGTCCTTAACTCACCTGAATACCTTCTACAAGCCTTTTAAAGGAACAGCTTTCCACTGAGGTTGTACTTAACTCCCTTTCTGTATTTATTTGAAGGTGCCAAACAGGAGATTAGGACTACTCAATCTAGAGGCATTTCCCCTGTCAACTCTAAAGCGATAGATGCTTCAGGGATCCTGGAAAAGTCTGGCTAAGAAGATAAGTAAACAGGGCTCCTGCCCAGCCAGCTTCCAGCATTGACTTCTTTCTTGGATCCTCCTGACTGAAACCTTCAAAGTAAGGCTCAATGTGACTGCACAGCTGCTTGCACACACCATAACCATGTCCCAAAAATCTAAGACTGGAAGCCTTGCAGAATTTTCTTCATAAGCAATGATGAGCCAGACATCAGCTTCAATGTTTCCCTCTTCTCCAGTTTTCAAGCATGAGGAGGATGCCAGCTCTACTCAGGACCTGGGGCTGACTACAAACCCCCATACTGTGGTACACTGCTCTCCTGAAATGTTTAAATACTGCAGCCTGTGCTTTAGTGTCTTATTTATTACTAGACTTACAAGAATGTTGCAAAGGCTGAAAACAGCATTTTTGTAGAAGTGTTTCTCTGTGTGCATGTTGAAATCAGAAAACAACAACAAAAAAAAGAATGCCAAAGAGAGGTTAGAATGTCACACTTAATGCGTTGAAGTATTGAGTGGGTCCCTGAAAATCCTGAAATGTGAATTTCCAGGTCAACTGTCCTAACACTCCTCCTCAGCTCAGCTTCCTCACCTCCTCCTCAAAGCATGCCATCTTTAATCTGGTTTGATAGCAAAAAAATATGCTCCTTAAATGTATATTGGCAGATTTAGGGATAAAATCTTTCTAGTAAAAATACTTCTTTTGTGCAAGTGAAATAAACAGCATGAATATTCCCTGGAAAGTGGTTTGATGGCTACAGTTCACACCTACAGCTGCCCTTCTTTTGTTTTCTTGCTATCAGAATAAAGATGAAAATGTCCTTTTTTTTTCACATCCCAAGGAAAATTTGAGGGGAAAAACCCACCATCCATAAATATATATGTCATTTGTCTTATTTTTGTGAAGAGGCTTAAGGGAAGGGATTTTCTAAAGCAGCTTAATACCTGCCATAGGAGCCCTACAGATACATTGCCAGATAAGAACAGTAAACCAAAGATATCAACAGAAATAGTCCATAACAAAGGAAAAAAACACAGCTGTGTTTTTAGCTGGTGTCTAAGCAGAGTGGAAAGAACTGAAACAAAAGAATGGGAGAGCAGGGAAAATATTTCTTCCAAAGCACAATGCATCTTATTTAGTTAAACAACTATTACGGCTCATTTAACAAAGCAGTTATTTTTACCTTCTCCTTCTTTGGCAAATCTAGCTCTTGGGATAGGAAACACATGGGTGAAGTTGATCATCCATGGCAAGCAGTAGTGTTGGAACCCTGAAAGCTGAGAATCTTGGGTTTTCTGTGCTAAAAGGCACTGACCTTCAAGCAAGCACTACACTTGACCTGAGGCTGTGGAACAGGCTTCCAGAGTTGAGTGATAGCACTGGGATTATGGGAGTGTAGTTTGAATAGAAGTGTGTAATGTCACAGGGTGCAAAACTTAGGATTTAAGGGTTTAGTATATAGTAATATTATAAGGCAAGATGGAGGTTTTAGAGTGTTGGCTAGGTTTGGTTCTTCCTCTTTCACCTTCTTCTTCATGGGTTTGGGTGGTGTTTTGTAATTGGGTGAAGGGTCAGCATTGCGGACCATGGGTGGTTAGTTACTGGGTTAAAAGTGGAAATAATGTAGGTGTCATCTCATTATTGGACAAATTATACTTAAAAAGACCCTGGAAAGAGTTAGAGACAGAGCCATTTTTCACCTTGTTAGCTAGAGCTCACAACTTGTGAGACTGTACTTTAGATAAGAATTAATAAACATCTGAGTCCGAACACGAAAACTGCATCTTCCGAGCTTTAATGCCAGCTCTAAGAGAAGAAAAGAGGATAAAAACCCCACACAGTAGCAGCTGGCAAGCTAATGAACTGAGTCAAAGTTTCTAATAAAGATGTCTCTACATATGCATTAGCTAAAATATATATAGACCAGAAAAACCAGTTTCAAAGGCTGGAGGAGGTAGCAAGTACAAGTTAGGAGTGGTATTTCTAATCTGTCAGTTCCAGCTAGGAAAAATGCCCCAACTAGCTTTAAGAGTAGTCTGCAGCTGGGAGGGGATTCACGTCTTTAAAACTGATGGAATAAATAAGGAGGAGGATTTTGCTTTTGCTCTTGGGACCTTTAAGAAACATGACACTGCTGTATCACTGATTAAAAGGTGAATTATGCATGTTGCTTTTTAAAATCTAGGTGTCTCTGCCAGTTTGTGTGTTTAGTCCCCCTTTCTAGAATACCGTTCCCCATGAGCTCAGTGACATTCTTGTGCATATCAACCATCCGTGGTATAAAGGAAGGAGACAGCTGAATGGGTTCTATCATACCTGTGTTCACTGGGCCATACAAAAAAGGCTGAAGAGACAAAACTATATAGAGAATTTATTCTTGTTTTCTTACTTAAGACATGACCTAAATCCTACTAGAGTCACTGGAAATAGTTCTAACTTCAGGACTTACATGTAAATGTCTGTTTCATAACTGAGAATATTGGCTTGGAACATAGAAATCAATTCAGAGTCAGGAATAAGGTCTAGTATATGTTTGAAAGTGCCTTTGTAAAAATGAAGATATTTTTCTATTACAGTCCTGTACAAAACTAGTAGGAGACAATAAAGAAAGGGTTAAAAGGGTTAAAAGAAAATAAAGCTTTTAAAAATCAGATGCTAAAAGGCCTTCATTACAGGCAGAGCTATTGTGAGACGTAGCATGTCTCTGTGAGTAATTTTTTCTGTATTTTAACAGCTTACTATAAACATTACAGTTCCTGTGTTACAATTTTTCTCAGGGTTTATAAATAGAGATTAAATCTAAATGAATTATACCTGAATAATTGCAATGGGAAAATGTTTCTAAATAGAGAAAGTATGCACTCTTAGATTACATTGTGAATATCATGGTATATTAATTCAAGAGGGAAGGAAAGACTTTAATGTATTTCCAGTACTTTAAAAACCCTTCTTCTTGCCATCCTTCATAAGTTCATTTTCATGTGAATTGAAGTGGATTTGTTGTCATGAAAGTTTTGGGTTTTCATCAAGTGTCTACAAATTATCATTTTTCAATATAAAAAGTTTTCCTACAGAGCTTATACATGAAAGTATCTAAGCACAGGAGAGAAAAATAAAGAGGCTGAACACATGCAGAAGCACTCGGTTGCTTCTTCTTAAGTGTTTTGAAATTCTATCACCCTCAAATGCATATTCACTATCCTCAGACAAGAGGCTTCTGATTTCAAGCTGTTGACTGCCTGCTACAGGGATCCCTGTGCCTTCCTTTAAAACACTAATCATGCAGGTCTTCGAGACAAGCTGTTATCTGAGAGGGCTGATCTGCACTCCACTAAGAGGCAGTGATTGTGTTTCAGGCTTGGGCGTGGAGTGAGCATCCTCAGCCTGGCTGCCCCTGGCCAGGAGGTGCAGGACATGAACTGTGCTTCACCTGTGGCACCATTCATGCCATTTCTGCCCCAGAGGTGCAGGATGGGCTGACCTGGAAAAGCCTCACCTCTGCCTCCCCTTTCAGACCCCCAAGTCCAAGCAATGCCTCCTCCTGCTCTCTTGGTGGCTGGTGTCCTGAAAGCCATACTGATCCAACAGGATTAAAGAGAAGATCTGTCTTTTATAAGGCATTTGTCTAAGGCTGAAGGAATTATAGGCTTTGTGTGCATTAGTACATTAACAGGACCAGGGCTGAGCTCTGGTATGTGCTCACCATCTGCTGAAATGTTTGCACAGGCTTTGGCCCAGTTCTGCCTTCGGTCAGCTGAGTGCTTCCCAAGCAGTCTCTGGACTAGAGGTGGTTACCATTACCCAGGGACCATTCCCAAAGGGCCATGTCAATATATTAAATTTTTGTATGCATAATAGTAATATTAGTGCATTATTTTACCATATATATGGAATAAATAAAATATATTTATATAATGCATAAACATTTATATACTAGTTTAATAGAAATACTATTATTATAGAGTAATAATATTAATAATTACTGTATAGATAAAAATTACCATATAGCTATAAAAATCTATCAATGTGTTAATAATAATCACATCTATAATATGATAGTACATTAATATTTGTCTCTATGTAATGCTAATATAACTGCTTTGTGTAGGGGTAATCAGAGGGTTTAGGTGTATACCTGCACCAAGTTTGTCTCAGAACCAAGGAATAGCTCCCATTTCTTTTTACTTCCCATTAGAGATGTGACTACAAAGTCCAGCAACTGGTCTGCAAACATAACAGTGATTTCTAAATTGCTGTGGGTTATCTCTGTCTTCTGGAGACATCTGCCACAAGCCCTGTACTGAAGCTAGAGATAGCTGTGCTCAGTTCATGATAAAATCATCAACTCTGCTCTTATAACAATGGTAGCTAGCAGTGACTTCTGGGGTCACTGGGGCACCTTCCTGCAGCCATGAGGGCTGTACTCACCTTATTACTTCTTTTCTATTGGGATGCTTTTTCAACAGGTTTATCCTTTTTTTTAATATTATCATTATAATTGTTAAGAGTGCAATTAACAGGCAGCATTTCCACCTACAGACAAGAAACATGTGGCCTCAGCAGCAGCTCTGCTACGGTCAGAATTTGCAGCACTGCTAAGAGTATCACACGGGGTTCCTTCTCAGATTCATAATCCACAGGAAAAGTAGGGCCAGAGACTGGTAAAACAATCTGTTTTGTCAGCTTTCCTAAAATGTGCTTTAATCACTTCCCTTTATCAGGTCTATGCAGCCCTTGTTTGCTAGGAGAAATTAGCTGGAACTAATTTACAAGCAAAGAGTAATAGGCAATTTATCTAGTAGCTTACAACTGTTGCCTGGATACAAATCTCTTCAAATGTTTTGATATATAAAATGCTTTGCAGCAGTTTGTTTTGATGACAAATTGTCAAATAAGAAAGCCAGGGCACATGACATTATTACCTTCACCTCCTTTAAGAGGCAAATACTATCCCTGTGCTGCCACTGAATAGGTATAATAAGGAACAATACCTTGCCCTGTTTGGTGACAGAACTCTGTTTTTTAGTTCTCATTTGCCTCTAGAGCATGAGAGACATGAGGGTGCAGAGAATTTTATTTAATCAGATGACTAAATAACAGCTGCTGCTATTTTTGCAAGGTAAAACATTGGAGAAAACTATTATAAAAAAACCACAACCACCCATTCAAATACACTGAGTTAATAAAAGGCATTCCCTATCTGTCTTAAAAGTGGAAGTGTTGAAATTGATTACAAGGATAATAAAAATCTGTGAGTAGTAACCAAAAGAATTGCAAACCAGATTATCATACACTCTGAAGAGGTGTTTTGAACCAGCTTTTTTTCCTTGTTCTAATATGTGTGTCTGCCAAAATCAGTCTGTGTACAGATGTATGCAAATCAAATATTGGAATTCCCAAGGTGAATGCTAAGCTGCACCCACATGTCCAGCTGCTGAACTGTGTCCCAGAAACACGAGACTCTGGTGGGAAACAAGGAAATCTCCTTTGCAGAGATTTGCTGCTCACTCTGATTACACCCACACTCTCCTTCTGGCAGAATCAGTAGTTTAATCAAACTGTAACATATAAGATCTTAAACTATAAGACCTATTCTTCTTTTTTTGGCTTAAAAATTAAAAAAAAAAAAGAGTGGAAAACAAAAGAAGTAGGAAAGCAACTCAGACATGAAGACAGCTGTAAATCATCTGTTGCACTTTTCCCTATTGATTTATGCCTTATATTTTTGAGCTTCATCCAAGAAAGGATATTGGAGTGTACTTTAAGAGTCTGGAACCACTGGGTGAGGAACTTACTTTTGGTAATCTGTAATATTGCTCAGCTTCCCTTTCCCTGGCAGCTTCCCAAACAGAGCACTGGCAGGCAGGGCAGAACAAGCTGGTTCCCATGTTTCTTCACACTATTCTAGCTAAAGATAATTTATGGCAGTTTATCAAGATTTTTTTTTTTTATTTTAGAAGTTTCCAACAACCATGAGTTTCCCTATTAAAACCACTACTTAACATTTTTTAAAACTTCAAGCAAGAAAGCAGGGAAGTAAACAAACTAATGCAAGAGATAAAGTAAATTTTGCCCACTGCTTCCTTCTGTTGCCTTTGGCTCTGGTCTGCTGCTATACATCTCCTCTAGCTCTCAAAGCTTCAGATGGTCACTACCAAATCACTTTTGCCATAACTCTGCCCTCTCAGCTTCCCTCACCACCTCAGGTATGGGAAGAGATATGAAGCTCTGGAACTTGGGGGTTGGGGGAATGGTAGTGAAGGTCTGTCAGGGGTTTGCCCAGAGCAAGTCAGTCACCTCCACACACTGTGACTATGGCTGTTCAGAAAGAAGAAGGGCAACTGTTTAAGGTAAGGATCAGGGGGAAGGCTAACAAGGCAGACATCCTGATGTCTGTTATAGGCCAGCCAACCACGATGGAGACGCAGATGAATTGTTCTATAAGCTGCTGGCTGATATCTCATGAAACTGAAACTCAACACAACAGAGAGGAGGCAGCCTAGGAGTTTCCTGGAGCGTGTGGAAGAGAACTTCTGACATATCTAGTAACTGAGCCCCACTAGACCTGCTGTTTATAAACAGAGAAGGGATGGTGGGAGGTGTGGTGGCCAGAGGCCTTCTTGGATGCAGAAACCATGAAATGATTGAGTTTTATTTCTTGGTGAAGTAGGGAAAGGGGTCAACAAAACCTCTACCTTGGACTTCCAGAGGGAGGACTTTGGCCTGTTCAGGGCACTGCTTTAGAGACTCCCTTAGGAAACAGTCCTTAACAATGGAGGAATCCAGGAAGGCTGGACATCCTTTCAGAAGGAAATCTTAAAGGTGAAGGAGCAGGCCTTTCATGCTGAAAGATGAGCCATTGGGGCAGAAGGCCAACCTGGCTGAACAGAGAACTTTTTCTGGAACTCAGGTTAAAAAAGAGGGTTTATGACCTTTGGAAAAAAGTTCAGACAACTCAGAAAGGGTACAAGGATGTAGATTACATAGAGAGAAAATTAGAAAGGTAAAAGCTCAGCGAGGACTAATCTGGCCACTGCTGTGAAAGAGAAAAAAAAAGTGTTTTTATAAATACATTAACAACAAAAGGAGAGCTAAGGCAAATCTCTATCCTTTATTGGATGTGAAGGGGAACATTGCCACAAAGGATAAAGAGAATGTTGAGGTATTTAATGTCTCCTTTGCCTCTGTCTTTAACAGAAAGAACGAACATCTTCAGGGAAACCAGCCACCTGAACTGGTAGACAGGGAGCAGAATAGGCCCCCTGCAATTCAGGAAGTAGTAGTTACCAACCTGCTCTGCCACTTAGACACAAGTCCATGGGGCCAGATAGGATTCACCCAAGGGTACTGAGGGAGCTGGTGGAAGAGTTCACCAAACCACTTTCCATCATTTACCATCAGTCCTTGTGAATGGAGGAGGTTCCAGATGATGGGACGTCTCCCTTCTTGCAAAATGCAGTCAGTTTTGCATGACTGATGAAAGTGCTGTTACATGGCACAAAATATTCAGGACCTTGTTAGAAAGGTTTTCTTTGGAATATAAATCCTTGAAGGATTCAAGTACATGTTGTCATGGGTTAACAAAGTTTAAATTTTGTTAAGAAGAACAGTCCAATCAAAAATCATTTTTTTGATTGGCAGGTAGTTTAACCATTAGGAAGTAAGCTAGTGATTTTTGGCAATACTCAAAAGGCTGGGTGTGGGGAGGGGCTCGCTCTCTTTTCTCCGGGTGATCGGCCAGGTCACATCCTGCAGCTGCCGGGCCGGGCCGGGCCGGGCCAGGCCCCGCTGCCCCTGGGCGGCTGGGCCGGCCGAGCTGGGCTGGGCTTCTGGGAGCCGCTGCCCGCGGAGGAGCAGCCCAGCCTGGGTCCCTGAGAGCGGCTGCCTGTGGGAGAAGCAGCTCAGCCATGTCTGAGCCTGGAAACAGCAGCGGCAGAGGGGGGAGAGAAGAGCTCAGATGGAGTGCTTCCCCGCTCCTCCCCCCTTTCAAGCCAAAGAGACCAGCGCGTGGCATCCAGATCGTCTCAGTTCCCGCCACCACAAGATCAGGTGGGCAGCTCGGCAGCCTGAGAAGTTTAACTCTTTCTTGCCAGCAAATGGATCCTTCTGAACACCAGCTTTTCTCTGAAGGAAGGACAGATATAGTGACTGGACCATGGAGAGACACGGCATGGAGCTAAAGTCAGTGAAGAGAGAGTGAAAAAGACTTTAAGGCAGAGGAAGAGGAGTGGCAAAAATTCTAGCTGGACTTTTCCTGGTAACATAAAGACTAAACTGAACTATTCCTTTAAACTATGAAAAATATGCATTTTGGGGAGGTGATTGTTTCATGTGTAGATTTCTTTTAAGCAAAGGTATTGTGTGATGGACTGAGTAAAATTGATTTAATGAGAAAAATCCTTTGCCCTGGAGTGAGACACCTTTAAAAAGACACCCCAATTTGCATTGTATTGAGTACAGGGCCCATGTTTTCAGTATTGAGAAAACTGTGAAATGGGTAGGATTAAGTTCTTTTAAAGTCCTTGCAGACAGGGTCTCTATTGGAACCAAGAAAGACTCCTTTCCTGAAGAATTGATAAAAGATTATCTTAAAATGGTAAAACTGGCTGAAGTTGCAAGTCATGTCTTTTTATGTTGAGTGATGAAAAGTGAAAACTTAGAAAAGAAAGGAAAGATGTTTTAGAAGTTTCATTTGTTGTTCTTGTTCTTTTTTTTTTCTTTTCTTCCTATTTTATCCTTTTAGTGTGTGTAAATAAACTATCTTTATAATTTAAAGATAAGCCTGTTTTGCTCTTTGTATTCTTTCAGTCACATGAAATATAGTAAGTGATGAAACCATCACACCTGTTCAGCACAACCCTCTCTATCTCCAGAAATGCAACCAACACTGTATTTCTGTATTTCCCCTAACACCTGTGGAAGAAACAGCAGGAAGCAGTTTTCTGTGGGGGTAGATTTTTTGCAATTAAGCCTGTAGAAGTAATTTTACCTGCTTACCTTCTGTTTTGACAAATAAATCTGGTTTGTCAATCACTTGGGTGGTAACTGCTACTGTTAATTACTGAGCAAAGAGTAACTTTCTTATTTTACTTGAAGCTAAGGAAGTGTCTGCTTTCAAGAATGGTAGATCAAAGGCAGCACCTGCTTAGCACCTGTCCTCACTTTAGAGCATCAAAGAAAGTGTTCCTTGAAACTACAACCTTGGCCATATCTCTTTTAGGTAAGATATGGTTTCCACAGCTTGAAATGAAGACTTACCTTAAAGTTGAAAAATACTTATCCATACTTCTAAATGTGGGAACAAGGGACATTTCATTAAAAGAATATGTTATGGCCAAAGTAAACTATTCAAAAAAGAATCTCAAAAATCATTTACTATAAACCAATGACTAAAAATTTAAAGATGAGCTATTTAAATGCAAAGAAAAAGCTTTTCCTTCAAGTGGCAAAAACTGCTAGTGAGTCATCAGACAGAAAAATGAAGGAAAAATAAAGAAAAAAACCCATTGATTTTATTTTTTATGTTGTTCAAATTTTGTAAGACCCTTTAAAATGCAATATCTAAAGTAAAGAATGAGAAAAAATAGGTATAACTGAGTATGAGAGAGACACAAACTGCAGCTGAGAAATGCTGAGGGTTAAAAGGCAGGTGGCTCAGAGGATCTGCTGCCTGTGCACTGTGCAACCTGGAGCTACACTGCCTTGTTGGACGATATCCTGCAGCTGATGGATCCATGGAGAGACACCCCAGGCATGAGGGCACAGGGGCATTTGCTGCTGAATGATGCTGAAGGTTGTACTGGGATGATGAAGCCATTCAGGAATGGGGAAGGCTCTGGAGGGAATTGTCATGCTGCCACTTGCCTCAATGCCCAGCATAGCTGGCTATGGTGGGAGGTGGATGGTCAAATGATGCCTAGTGGTGCAAATTTTTTGGTTGGTTTTGCAGATTGGGGTTGGAAGGTAAAAGAAGGCAGCATTCCCAATTTTATGGGAATTGTTTCATTTTCTCGATGTCTGTAATTGATCTTCAAGACTATTGTCAGTTTTTCCTAAAGCAGCTTTTAGGGGCTACATTCCTCCCCAACATTGACTAACTTATGGTATATATTAGCCATGTTTTACATTTGGAAAGAAAAGATAAGCTTTTATCCTCAGGAAATTGAATATTATCATAGAAAATATTTTTATTAGCTAGTAGTCTTTGATATCTTTCAATCTCATGATAGACTGTATCAGCAAAAGTAAATGAAAACACAATTTGGAATTTACAAGTGACTGTAGGAAACCTCAAATGATACTTCAGTTCTTGAGGTTTGCTTCCTGGAAGTAAAATATATATGGAAAATTGACAAGAGTGTATTGGCACTGTGCACACAACACTTCTTTCCCATATTCTAAAGCATTCAAGATCAAGACAAAATTTTTATTCCTGTGAAAAATAAAGCTGTGATCTATGGCTTCTTAACAAAGCATCTTCAGGATCACTGCTGTCACACACACATATAAAGCAAGTGACTCTTTTCTCATTAAAAAGCATGGAAGACATGACAAATGCCCCCAAGTTTTGTCCTAGAAATTTTCTTAAAAGGTTGCATGCATTGTCATGAGTAGTCCTATTGAAATAATCCTTAAACATATTTAACAATGCATTATTAATAATTATTAACTTCAATGTATGCAAAGGTCTTTTAGGTTCCCTGCATTTGAATAATAATTTGGAAGTTACTACAATAATTACCATAAATCAATGTCAGAACACCAGACAATTGTAGCAGCTCAGGCCAAAGGTCCACTTAGCCTGACATTTTGTCTCAACAAGGGTCAAAAGCACAAGACCATGGCAAATGTAGATGACACTTCCTGCCTTTCTGGATGTATTTTGCTTACTTAGTGAATCCAAGCAGTAGAAGGTGCCCTTCCCACCTCATCATCCAACTCCTCCTGAGCCAAGTTGACTACTTGTACTACAGTGTCCTCTGGCCAAGTCTCATGAAACTCTCTGTTCTAAAAAAGTTCTACCTGATTGCATGAGGCACTACATTTGATTAGTTCAAACATTTGTAAGTTATGGAGAGGAATGCCTGCTCTACAGAAGATTTAATGGAAAAACAGCACTAAATCTTCCACAGCATGTGTTTTGTTGTTACTGATGTCTGGATAGTGTGACATCTGTAAGATAGAAACCTATACACTGCAGAGTTTTCAACCAATTCAGTACAAATCTCCTCCATGGCCAACATAAAAATCTGAGCAGTCCCTGCTTTTCAAAATAGCAAAAAAATGGTCCAGGTTAAACACAAGAGCAAAGCTTGACCCATGTGGAAAAAACCCATATGGCATATTACACCACCTGGAGCAGGTCTCCATGAGTGGTCCTCTTCCTTCCATGTACACATGGATCCTTCTCTGGCTTCTGCTGGGCATATTCTGCTGCCAGAAAATGCTAGGGCTTTTCAGGGATGAGGAAAACTTGGGTGCTGGAATTAATACAACATCTAATAAAAAGCTATAAACCACCATTTTTTAATGTAGCTAGCACTTTACATCTACAAACTCTCATTTCAGAAAGTTGTTATTCTTTGGTCATGAGATTAAGATGCAAGAGGAAGGACTCAGCAGCCTGTGGTGCTGTACTGGGAAATTACAAAGCAGTCAACAGACAGCTTGGCACACACATGTTCCTCTGAAGGTGGCAGCTGCTGTAGTCTGATTAGCAGCCATGAAACTGGTTGGTTTTAAGCCAGATTGATAAATAAAGTAACTCCTTCAATAACAAATCTGCTTTTAGATGTTAGAATGAAAATATATTCAGTAAACTATTTTTATATTTTAGTCTTTCAGCATGTCTGTTAGACTGAAACAAGGGTAAGACCCCATAATGCAGAAAAATGCTACCTGAATGTAGTGGGTTTTTTTTAGGTACAATGAGACAAACAAATAGATTAGTTAAAACTGTAGAATGAGATAAGAATGACTTTGGTTCAGGTAGTCAAAAGTGATCTTCATTTCCCCTCAGTTCTAAAAAATACTGCTTGTTTTTAGCAGTGTCCAAAACTGTTCTGATTTTCTTTTTGGCTAAGCTGGGCTTCTGAACAGCATGTTTGATTCTCAAATCAGAATTAACATGTTTCTAGATGGTTTTATAGGACTCTCTAGGTTGCCTATAGAAGCTGCAAAAGCTGAGCATGCTGAAGAATGGCTCCTCTAATCTTTGGCACACAAAGGATTTTATGAAGGGATAACACTGACTTCAAAGATAAGCAAGTTGCTACAAAAATTAAATCCCATTCAGTATGATGACAGCTGGGGAAACCAAGTAAGAAGATTAGTTGAAAATGTAGTAGTCGTAAGTCTTAGCAAGTCAGCAACTCCTAATTGATCCAGGAAAGCATTTTGAGATGGTGGAGAAAATAACAGGGCCCTTCCTCATGGTATAAACTTCATTTAACTTAAATGGCAATGGCAAAGAATAGAGGAAAACACCAGAAAATAAATGACATTTTACAGAAGGGGCCAAGAGATCTGCAAGGCACTTTGTTCTTAGTGAAAATTCAACCAAAAGGGAGCATATAATTAGTGCCCACTGAAACATCATCTCCCAGGGGCCTGCAAATTGTCAAAAGCTAAACCCTGGGCACATCAAGCTGGTACAGATCCCTTAGCCTGCTGGAGGTTGTAAGCTCCTCTCTGCTCCTTATGCTTGATATTACCATGCTGTGTTGATGAGCTTGGCAGCTGCTCACTTGGATATCATGGTGTGCTGCTGGTGCTGATGTCTGATGGGAGCTGCTCAAGCAGAAAGGCTTTTTGTGTGGAAAACAGTGTCTGTCTGCAGCCTACCAGACTGTGGAAGGGCAGCTCAGGCTGTCAAATGAGACAGTTTGCATATTGTAATAGCCATGCTGCTAAAAGCAGAGGTTTCCTTTAGAATCAGGGGTTCAAAGTTATTAATAGTTGTGAGTGTGTGACCCACCCACTGGGTGGTCACTATTAGTGAAATGACTGGAATGGCATATGGGAAATAAGAGGATTTATCAATGACAAGATGTTGCTTTATCATTTAAGTTCTCTGTTACGTTTCAGTCATTCCTGGGCAAAGAGTGTGCCAATTAGTTCAACTTCCCTGGGGAAAGGGTCTGACACTTTTTTTCTTCCCTGAGAACATTTTCACACTTTTAATCAGAATATGCTGAGACTGTCTCAAGTCACAAGAGTATGTCAAAATCCATAATAAAGCCTATAAAATATGTACTTGCAGGTTGGCTTTCTGGTTTTATATTTCTTGGTGTTTTTACCTGCAAGGAAACAAACTTAAACCTGTACAGAAATATATATACATATATACAGACATAAATGGTTGGTGATGATTTTGGTGATTGACTCTGAGACTGATTTCAGAAACTGGCCAAGAAAAGCAGAGTTTAGAGGCAAGTGGCAGCCCTGAGGGATGCTATCAGAAGGAGGAATGACCCTGTTTATTCCAAAGAATATAAACTGATATCCAGGCCCCTTTTTACTCTCCCATTGATATTTCTCATTAGGATCAGCAGCACAATCTGAAAACAAAGCACAGCTTAGTGTGGAAGGATTAGGCTGTTCCACTGCCACTGAATCAAATGGATGTTCCTGTATTTCCCTTAATCATGCTGGGATGTCTCCAATGCCATTGTAACTTCAAAGCCTGAAAGAGGCTCTGCTGCCCCCTTGTTTTCCAGCCTCTCACCTACTATTTCGTGGTAAATATGGCAATGGGAAAGATGACAAAGGAATTGCAAAAACATTATAAAGTATCTATGTGTTAACAAAAATAAACCAATGTATTTGCTGTAGTTCTGAGAAGCTCTGTCAAAGAATAGAGTACATTTTTTCTTTGCATTTTCCCCTAACTGGAGAAAGTATACTACAATGCATTGTCTCTATTAATTCTGATATTTTGCATCATGATGATTCACTTCCCATTCAGCAGAAGCAGAGCTCTGTGTGCAATCTTAAAATAAAAATGGCATTTTTGCAGCCTCAGAGTACAGCTGGGACATGAATGGGAATCATTGTCATTTTTTTTTTTTCCTCTTGATGACAAAGTTTCACCAGTAGCAAAACCAGTAGGAAAAACTACTACTACTCCTGCTACTACTACTACAAAAGTAATTTAAAAGTCTTCCACCATAAAATAATGTCTGCCTGGCCTGTAGATTCTTGTGTGAGCACAAGCACATCTTTGGGCCAATATAATATTCAGAAATTATAACTGGGATCACTTGCCTTTTGTTTCAGGCAGTGTTTGTTGGTAGTTAAGAGTGTGTTTCAGAGTGGTGCTGTGGCCCATGCCAGCACCAGGACCCTTGTCTTCTCCTGCTCCAGGCAGGGAGCTGCTCAGCTTGGAGAATCCCACTGCATCAGTGCTGGGTGGGGAGGGGCTGCTATGAGAGGGAACCACAGTGAGTGATGTCCAGAGCCCTGCCAGAATCCACATTTCTGAGATTTTGTGGTTTTGTAATTTGTGCACGGATACTTAACTAGGTCTAGAGCTTAGAAGATGTAGAGTCTTGTCTCAGCTTTCCCAAGGCCATTCACATCCCTGTCTGGGTCTAGATCTATACAATAGGGATAGTAAAATCATCTTTTTTTACTTTTTAGTTGATTCTTCTATAAGGGTCAGAACTGGGTGTGTTTGCAGGCTCCATCAGCCCTAAGCCACGGTCCCTTCACAATAGCAATATAAATTTAGCCAGTGGGCGGTCATATTATAGTTGTGATAAGCTGTGGGAGATGGAATGTGGGTCAAAGTTTGACATTTTGTGTTAGTTTGGCCCTCACTCTCTCTCAAACCCTTTAAAAGTATTTTTATAGCATGTTTCATAGTCCCTTCAGGATCACAAGTTCATTCCTCTTCTCTTATATTTTTCATATTAGATTTATGTTTTGGCCCAAACCTAAACCAAATGTTTTCAATTACAAAGCTTTCATCAGTTTTAAGAGCATTGTTTCCCTTTCCATCAAATATTAAAACAGAAATATGTTATTCATGGAATTAAATCATCTGAATATTTCTAACTAAGGATTACATTTAGAAGAACAATATTGACCTCTTAGGAGTTTTGAATAAAGACAAAGTGTGATGCCAAAGGCATGTTGTACATGTGATTTGGTGAAGCTGCTCTAAAAGTAAGCAGTTGGCAATAAAGGAATAATTCAGCTTGCAAATGGTACAAGTCATGTGGGTCATCTTTGCCAGGATTCCTGTTCTTATAGAGCTGAATTTTGCTCATGGTATTTGTGGTAGGTTACCAGTTTCATGTTTCAAATGACTCAAACGTCTTCACTCTGGAAGGGAAGCTTTGCATTTCTTCCTTTGGGAGCTACCTCACAGTGACTTTTTTCAAATGTGACACAAGACTCAACAGAAGGCAAATATTTGTCCTTCATTGGGGTCTCTCCAAAGCCCTTTGCAACAAGAAGAGATCACAGCTGGCTGGGAGGCAGCTCTGGGGCATCCTGACTTCACTGTGAATTTCATTTCATGCAGGCTCTGATATATTTGAAGGAGAAGAAGGAGTAGCATTTCTCAGAGGAAGAATTGAGTATATTGAGACCAGTTCTTTTGTTATTTCAAGTCTGCATAAATTTCATGAGTATGGTGCTTGAGTGCTTTGTTATTACACCCTGTCAGGTGACAAATGTATCAGCTCTCTCTTTTAGCATTTGTAGCATCCTCCCAGACCTGAGTCTGTATGAATTCTGTCACCTCCTCTTAGCAGCTGCTGCTGTGCCTTTGAGGGGCTGGTTGTGAGGAAGAGGTGTGTGTGGGGTGCCTGTTGTGGCTCCAGGGCACCGGCACACACTGCCAGCCTTGGCACACCACTTCTGCCTCTGGCCAAGCGTCTTGGATCTGCAAATAAAAAGATTAGTGGCGTGATTTGTAAAGGCAGCCTGATGTGTAACACCTACATACCTTTAAAATGCAGCCTTTAGTCTTTAGCATCTTCTTAAGGCATAGAAATACTTGAGGAAAGTGCAGTAATATGAAAAGCTCTGTATTTGGAATTACCTACATCTTGCCCTGAGAAAGGGGGCTGGGGAAGGTGCAGTGGAAATTTGTAATCTTTGTTTTGCATAAAGGACATGTTAGAGGCCCATGCATAAGTGATGAGTGTCTTACATCTGACTAGGTCTCTGGTGAGTCCTCACATTGTGGGATCAAACACAGGGCTGCCTACCTGAGCCTGGCTCAGGGGAATTCTTTCATAACAGAAATGGACTTCTGCTGTAAAGGACAGGAAATGGTCCGTGTGGAACAAAGAATATCAGGGATTATTTAAATTTTTAAAATTCATGACTCTACTTTTGTTTGTGGCCTTACTCATACCCCTTGAAAATCATAAACCTGTTGGGAAGAAAATCAAAATGAACAGTCACTTAATGCTTTTAACATCCCTGCAGCTCTGAAATGTTATTTGTTTCTGTATTTTCTCTGGAGAACTGCAGAAACATGGCTGTTGTGCAAGTGTTAGCATTCAGTTAAAATTGTTCATTCCTAGTTACAGCTTTTAGGGATGATAACTTGTTTCTGTTTCAAAATCCATCAATTTGCTCCTTAGAAAGCAGTAAAGGGTATTTCCCAGGAGGTTATTGATCCTGTCAAATGTAAAATACTAATGTCAAATACTGCAGTTTTAGAGAATGTTCTGAATGAAAAGGCAGGACATGTTGTTCTGTCATATAACATTTCATTACTGCTTCATGTTCTATTGGTAAAATCTTGTATAAACAATAAAATGCATTTTTACAATAAATGTTGAGAACCAAGAATGTGTTGGTTTTCATGCTTGGAGAAAATTGTAGTGTGTCTGGGACTTGTTTTGGCAACATTATTAAAATATCTTTTTGCTTTTTAAAGCAAGTGCAGCATCTTGAGAGTTTTTGGGGTGTGCATGTGTGTATGATAGAGTATAAGTCATCTGCCTCTGTATCAGTTACCATCATTTCAGCACTGTGTTCATATCAATGCATGACACAGCATCACTTCACCTCCAGTTAAACTTATATTAAAAGCTCATACTTTTAATTGTTCTGAAGCATACTTATTTAAAACCCAAAGAAAAACTTTCATTTCTAACTAAAACATAATTGGAGAAACTTAAAATATTATTTTTTCCCTGTGGTAAGTAACTACAAAATTAAAAAAAACCCCTGCAGGTCTTTAGAACAGGGACTTGTCACAGTGACTCCCAAAAGCTTTCCATCTTTTATATCTCTTATGTTGGGGATTAGATCAATGATTTCCACTATGCAGCTGTTGATGGCAAATTTTTAAAATCTGTATTCATCAAAGAATCAGATCAAATAATTAGAAAAGATCCATAGCTGTGTTTTTGTATTGTACTCAGCTTTTTTTCTTCCATTTCCATATATTATCTGCTATCAACAATGAGAGACCTGGAGCTGCAGACCCCCACAGTGACAGATTATAACAAGTAAAATCCTTTCAGACATAATGGAGAGTTAGTTTTGAATAAAGTAGGTTAAAAAGCTACCCTATCCATTGAAAAAGACAACACCTAACATATTTACATTAGCTAGTGGAAGATAATTGACCTTACCAGCCAGGGTGCAGTAAAAGGAAGCTGAGGATTTCAGTGTGATAAGCCATGGGCATATCTACACCCCACAATCTAACGTGTGAGCTTGTGGTCAGACAAAGAGACATAGGCTGTAAGCAGTGCCTGTTAGAAGCAGCAGGGTCCTGGCAGCCTGGTGAGGGATTTTGAATAGGATATGGTGTTCTTGAAGTCCTGAAATGAGATCAGTGTAAAAGGTGAACAAAACCAAGAAAAGGTAAACAAAGAATGTCTGCAATTCTTCAGTATACACCAAACTCCATTGATAAAGCTGTAAATTCATTTCAGATGTTAAATACAGAATAAAATTTATTGAAATCTCACAAAATGGATACTTGAAGAAACAAATTTATGGTTTTAATATGAAGGATGTAAAATACAATTTCATTTGGATTTATGACTGTGATATCATTATGGTGATTTATATGTTTAAAAGCTGTGAAATTAGTCATCTCAAATGAAACTGTGGCTGAGCTCATGTTTCTGCAGCAAGTCTCAGGTAAGTGTCAGTGTCTAATATATTTTTAAGTAAAAATCTAATTGGGATTTTTTATTGCTTCTAAATAATGTTCATAAATAAAATGTAGTTTTGTGCTCATTATCTGTATTTTTTTTTTCCTTGTAGGGTTTTGTACCCTAGTAAGTCTCAGAGCCTCGGATTGTTGCTTCCTCTTTCACAACAGTAAGGAGGAGGAAATAAAAGAATATAAGCCAGCATCAGTCCAGGTTTTGTTTCTTCATCAAGTCGCTGCTGGAGGTCTGAGCTGTGATTCAGGTCAAAGCAGATGTCCTCTGAGCCAGCCAAACCTTCAATATGTGCTTTCCTCACAGTGGGAAAACGCTGTGTTTCTGTAGCAGGTGGGAACCTGAGCTCGTTGGGAGAGAGTCCCCCCACTTCTTAAGGGACTACACAGACACTGAACCTCAGAGAGGGGCTGCTGTGCTGCTAGTGAGGTGTGAATGCCTTTCTTCAGATGTTGGTTGGGGCTTGAAAAGAATCTGCTGTTGTACTCATCCTTATCTGGTGGCAGCAGAACATTCACCATTTCCTGCAAACAGCCTGTCAGTCTGTTGGAGCCAGCCCTGGGGAGGTTAACTCAGTGCTGTGAGAGTATTCATAGTCTGTCAGTGGGCACTGAGGCAATATGGGGCTCTCACTCCGTGCCATGGCTTAAACTCAGCCAGCAGCTAAGTACCATGAAGCTGCTCGCTTGCTCTCTCAGCTCCCTGCAGGATGGGAGAGATAACTGGGAAAAAAGAAAGGGTAAAACCTGTGGGTTGAGATAAGAACAGTTTAATATTTGAAATAAAATATAAAATTAATAATTGTATTAAAAATGGACATTAAAAAAGAGAAAGAGAAATAAATCCCTAGAAAGGCAAGTGATGTGCAATCCAGCTGTTCACCACCTGCTGACTGATGTGCAGCCCATCACTGAGCACTGATGTGCAGCTCCTGGCCAGCTTCCCCCAGTTTATAAACTGGACATGATGTTCTATGCTATGGCATATCCCCATGGCCAGTTTGGGTCAGCTGTCCTGGCCATGCCCCCTCCCAGCTTCTTGTGCAGCTCCCCCCTGGCAGAGCAGGGGAAACTGGGATGTCCTTGACTCGGGGAAAGCACTGCTTCTCAACAATTAAAACATCACTGACATTATTCTCATGATGAATCAAAAAAACCCACAGCACTATACCAGCTACTGAGAAGAAAATTAACTCAAGTCCAGCCATAAAAAAGGACACTCCATAACTACCTTCCAGCTAGAGCCAGCTTTACATGGTACAGGATTTCTCACCACATAAAACACCGAATAAAGAAATTTGATGTCAGATTAATAACAGCTGCTGCTAAATATAGAATCTAAAGGGCTTTATATATTTTGCTTGCTGTGAAACTATCCCTCTCATGTCTTTATTATCTCCAATCAGTAGCTATTCTTGTCATTGAGAGCTCCTAAAGCCTCCTAAAGTGGCTTCGGTCTACTGACTCGGAACGAAGGTCAGACTGCTGGTATTTGTGATCTATAATGTGCTTACCCAAGCAGACGTGGCTGGAAAGGACCCTCGTGGTGTCTGCTGCCACTCCAGAGGGAGCTATACCAGCGACAAGTTTGTTTTCAGGCCCGAGGGGCTGTCAGAGGTCAAATGTGCCTGACTGCAAACAGTTTGTACTATTCATGGAGGAGCCCTTACAGCTGATGAATACCTTGTGAGGACGTTTTGCAGCACCAAGACTTGTGCCTTCAATGTACTTGGACTAAGGCAGGCACCTGCTGAATGAGTTTTCCTACTTTCCTACAAATTTCTTACAGAGATAGAGGTGTCTTTCAAAATCTTAAGAAAAAAAAAAAAAAGGATTGTACCTATACAAATGAAATATATGAGCAAAATCCCTTCTAGACTTTTCAAAGATCTTCATCTTGTCACTGGCTTTACAGGAAGTTTGAGGCACAATTTTGAAGGTCTGTTGTACCCAACTCCTTCATGTTAGACTTTAGTCTTTCTAACTAGTCCCTGTCTGGGAACCAGAAGTGATTTACATTTCGAAACAGCTGAGATCTATATTAGGGAACTTAGGTATTTATAATATATAAGGTATTTATAATATACATATCTAAACATGAACAGACATTTACTTAGTTAATTTCTTCTTCTTAATATCAAAAATCACTCAATTGTGGTGCACCCTATGGTGAATACATAGACAGTCAGGTGAGATGATTTCTTTCAGGAGGCTGTGGTGCAGGGGCTGACCACCCCTTGCTGAGGACCCAGAGAAACTGCAACATGTGGCCCCACCAGCCTTGAGGATCATTTATGCCTCTGAAGGCAGTGGTTGCCTTGACACATATCCCTTCACTATCTGGTTTTGCAGTGCCACTGCTGCTGCCCCGTTCCTTTAATTCAGAAAATCATGTGTACTTCTAGCCTTTACTGTAATGCCCAAATATCTGTTAACATTTTGAAAGCAACACTGAAAAAAGGAAGAAGAAACTTGCTTGAATGTGCACAACCAACACTCCCCTATTCTGATCATCTCAAATTGTGTACTCTCAGCAAATTCAGAGGGTATTATGCCACACATAAGCTGTTGTGCACATATCTTCCCAGTCTCAAAAGCATGGCTGCAGCACTTGATCAGCAAACCAGACACCCCTGATGGAGTGTGTGATTAAACACTCACACTATTATCCTGATTAATATGCAAATAAGCAATGCTAAACTGTTTACAGGATTCAAACAGTAATCACTGACCCACTTCAAGGAATGAGGAATGCAGTCATGCTCCATGTAAGGAGAGTGAATACATTTCTTTTCGCCATTCATTTGAGCAGAAGGCTCTTGAATTTAATGTTTTATGTTCAGAATATAAATGAGTTTCATCTTGTCTGAAGCTTTATTTATCTAAGATTGAAGAGAATGTCACACTGTTTTGTTCATACACTGCCCTTCCGTATTAAAGATACACTTGAAATTTAAAGACACATCTGAAATAAGGGGCGGGGGAAACCCCAAACCCCGCACAGTTAATCTTTTGCATGTGTTTAATCAACAACAGAATAAAAAATAAAATACATGTCTTTAGTTTCACTTCTACAGCATGATCCAGTAGCACCACCTGCTGTTTCCAGGGAGCACTGCTGCTTTAGTTATATGCAATATATACAATTTTATATAGAGATGTCCATACATTTCATAAGCATCTCTACGGTTAAACCTTTTTGAATGGCTATGAAAAAAGCTTCTAAATTTTGTGCTCTCAGAAATGTCAGTCCTTTACGGGAAAGGCAGGTATTTAAACAGTGATAGACATTTTGCAATGTACCCCATAATATTTAACAATGCCAAGAGATATATTTACTGGAAAATGTCTGTTTAGATGCTTTATTCTTACTATTTTCTTTGTGGAAAATATTTTGGCTGAAACTCATATCTTGGCAGCAGTAAATGGTCTGGTAAACTAGAAATCCATTACACTGGTTCCAGTAAAGGAGAAAGAAAGCAGTGATTTTTTTTGTAAGTGTGAATAAAATTCTATTTACAGAGATCCACTTGAGGCTGAAGACATTTAAATTAGCTCATATTACTAAGTTAGAAAATCGTGTCATAAATTAACAAAGGGTAATATATTTTTGTCCAAGTCCAAGCTTATTTTTAAGTAAGTAATGAGCATGTAATTTGCCCTTTTCCCTTTCTCTGTTTCTTTCCCCTCTTGCCTTGGTGCTGGCAATTCATGACTTCCAGTGCATCCTAGGAGAAGGGAATAAATACAGGTGACCTTGTCCCTGATAAGTAAAGGCAGTGTTAATTACCCAATCCAGCCTCACCCCTGATGAGTCACAGCTACATCCAATAAACATAAGTGTGATAAAAGGGAGTGGGTTGAATCTTTAGGGTTATGAATGAGAGTATCCTGAGGAGAGAATCCTTGCTGTGAGGTCAGTCTGGGTCTGCAGTTAGAGCCTGTTGTTGGAACCTGCAGCCACAGTCTAGCTAGGTGAGAGCCTGCATTGAGTCTGCAAACTAACACATGCACTCATAGTTTAGTAGGAAATAACCAGCAGTCAGCGGCTGCAAGGGAAACCTACAGTAGGAGCTTGCTGCAGGAGAGTCAGTGAATAGCTGGAGTCAGGATGGCTGAGCTGTAAAGAGGAATAAATCTGGGCCTTTTTCATGCTGTGATAAACAAGTCTGTGTCTTGGCTCATTTCTACCCTCTAACAAGAGGGCTGCTGCAATATGCATTACTTGATTTTCTCTGCAGCTTTGAGTTGTGCCTGGTATTGGGACTGCAACAAGGGGGACAGCACCTGCAATGTGTTGCAGTGGTGCAGAGATGCCCCACAGAGGAGCACTTGCTAGTGCCAATGCTAAAGCCCACTCCTTCCTCCCATTTCCCTGAGCAACTCACAAGGCCCCAGTGTGCAGGCGCTGCTCTAGCCTTACAACACAGCAAGAGGCTTCCTGCTCATGGAATTTATGGAAAGGAACCAAGCCATTCACCTACGTCTTAGGCCTTTCCTCAGGGTTGGATGTGGAATTTGTCTGGTTCTGCCTGGGTGGTTAAAAAATTCATTCTGTTGCTGACAGTGTCTCCTGGGTTGCCCAGAAAGGAGGTAGATCTTTTGTGATGCCTATTACTCTGCAGCTGCAATCTCTCACACAAACAGCCTCTGGATCTCATTGCCCTACTCATTATGCCTGCGTCATTATGTGTAAGACTTTGAAGCCTTAAAGACTTAAAGACGTCTAAGAGCAAAGCAATTTCAGCACTTTTTCAGTGGGTTTAAAAATAACATATTCTGCCGAACAGTCTCTTCCCAGTGCCACTGACATAATTAAGTAATTATGGCTGTAGGAGTCCATGGAGTGCAGACAACCCTGCCAGCATGAGCCCTGGCCTGGTGATGTGATGGAGTCCCTGGGTGTTAGACCATCTCTCTGTGACAGGGGAAGGCTGGGCTAGGTTGTCCTAGTGCTTTGCTGAGGCAGCTCTGGGTACAGGCTGAAGTGCAGGGTGTGGATTTGCATATATGACATTAACCTGCAGTTCAGTGGCATTATCCAGGCAGAGGGGGCATCGAGTCGTGCATAAGGCAAACAAAAACAACGTGTGTGTCATGGTTAAACCTCAGTCAGAAACTAAGCAAGCCTCATGCTGCCACTTGCACACTCTTCCTGGTGGGATGGGGAGAGAGAATCAGAAGAGTGAAAGTGAGGGAAATTGTGGGTTGACTGTAAAGACAGTTTAAAGGGGAAAGCAAAAGCTATACATGCAAGCAAAGCAAAAACCAGAATTAATTCACCACTTCTCATAGGCAGAGAGAGTTTAAGTGGCAAGTGGTTTAACTGGAATAATTACAAATGCACTGTGGTGACAAGTGAGAAAAAAGACTAAGGGCATTGAATGAGAGATCTAGAGAGACTTCTAAGGAATGACTGTGACACATGCAAGAGTGCAGTCAATATTTGCACCCCTGATGCAAGAAAGCACAAAAGAGAAACTCTGGACAGTTGTTAGTCTGAGAGGAATAAAAAATCCCCTGTAGCTGTCCCTGCATTCAGAATGAGAGATAAATTTCACAGAATGAGAGTGATAAATTCAGAAGATGGAAAATCACGGGAAATGGGCAACAGTTTATTCCAGATGGAATGCCACTGCTTGTAGGTAAATTTAATAAAACTGGTGGAATTTAAATAAAGACCGAGCAGAAAGCAAATGCCAAATTCCTACATTGGACAGTGGAAAAGAAATAGAGCTGAACACTTCAAGAGGTGATTTAAAAAAGCAGATGGCATCTGTTGAATATGTATGAATTAATTAGTTAGATCAGTGGAAGTGGAAAGTCAAAAGATTTTAAAATTGATGCAAATCAAAAGTTAAATGCGCACATCTGACTTGGATCAAGATAAGCTTGATACATTACAAAAGGAATGATGATTCAGTGCACTTCTTGGATGCATGGCTGCAACTGTACAAAAGCAGTTTCCACTGGATCTTAGGGAGTAATATATAGCACAATAGTAATATATAGTACCCATTAAGCTTAGTGAAATAAAATTCTGTGTGTGCAGGGCTGCACTTTATGATTAGGAAACACTGAAATCACACTGCACATGTAGCATCTAATTCAGAGGGGTTTGTTGATTCTCAACATGCTATTTTTCCTTACTTGTAAGCCCACATACTTCAGGGTTAGTGTGTAACTGAAGTAAAGGACCCAGACATATCTTCCTGTCAGCAGCAACAGCTGACTACAATGCTAGATATTTTTAAATGAATATATCAACCCTTGGGCTCATTGGTCCAAAACATGGGGAATTTTTTAGATGTAGAGAAAGGCTTGTAGAGTTACTGAGTTTTTCTGCTATAATCTAGGACTGAGATGAAGTTCATTTCCCCAGGCAGCCCTCACAGTGCTGTGCTGTGCACTGCTAGCTGGAAAGGTACTGGTAACACACTGGTGTTCTGGCTGCAGCTGGGCAAAGCTGGCACAGCATCTGTGCAGTCTCCCCAACTTCCTGGCCAGCGGTGGGCAAGACCCCAGGAGTGGACACAACTGGGACAATTGATCCAAAGGGATACTCCATACCATATGGTGTCAGCTCACATATAAAAGCTGAGGAAGGCGGAGGGGAATTGGTTATTTACAGTATTTGCCTTTTGGAGCAATCACTATGCATGCTGAAACAGCTTCCTGGGAAGTGGCTGAATGTCATTACCAATCTGCAGTTGAGAATTAACCCTTCTTCTTCCTTCTCTTTGCTTGTCTGCGTGCAAACTTTTACTTTTGCTTTAGTAAACTGCCTTATCTCAACCTATGTGTTGTTTTCCATCTTGTTTGCTCTCCCCTGTCCAGCTGGAAGGTGAGAGATAGAACACCTTGGTGGACACCTGGCATCCAGCCAAAGTCAACCCATGTAAGTCCAAAGAAACCCCATAATAGAAAGGAAAATTGAGCATTTTGGGTTTTCCCCCATGTTTAAAGGAATCTATGCCATGAACAATATTCTCAATTTTAACACAGTAAGCTCTTAGTAAAAGCAGAAATGTATCAGCTATGCAAATCCCGTGTTAAACCCCACGAATTTTTTTGGAATACAGATTTGCTGAGACAACAGCTTATGGTGTTGCAACTCTTTTGCTGTGTCTGATCTCTCTCTCACTGCCATTCAAGGACTACACTGAACTTTGGAAATGGGTTGTTAGTCTTAAAATATACAGCATTAGCAAAGGATTTGTAATACCTTCATGAAACTTCTAAAATTGCCAAATCATTTAGCAATTTCATATAGCATTTTGTAAATCACTTTAGAAGATCCCTTACTTTGTAAAACATTACAAAATGTGCAGTTCAGGGAGGCCACCTGGACAATGTTCCCAAGATGGGATCAGATATGGCAGCAGTGTTTCTACAGTACACAGGACACCCCTTGTGATTTCATAGCACACGAGGCAGAACAGGAATGTTCTCTTGTTCCAGGGAGAACAAAATGAGCAGATCAGAGACACAGTAAACAACTCACCATAAGTGACCTTTATGTCCTTTAGCAATTTTACCAAGCATAGCCTGCGCTTCAAGTCTGAAAGAAGTTAAGGAGTTGAAGGACAAAGCCTAATCCAGTGGTTACTAATGCAGACTAACCTTCTACAGCACTGTGCTTTAGCAGCCCAACTTCTGTACCTCAAGATGCTCCAAGTCTCAAAAACTTTGGAATTTGTTTGTAACTTATTATCTAGTTGGAGGCCAGCTTTGTAGCTACTGTGAACTGATTCTCAAGTCCTTCTGAAAAGATTACTGGAACAGTTTAGAAAGTGTGTAAAAGAGAATATAAATAATATTAAAAAGGAACCCATTTGCTCCAGTCTTAGACTGAACTCGTGGTGGTGGGGATGACACCATATTGAATAAAGAAAAATACATCCTCAAGCAATCTAATGGTTGTAGAATGTAATATACTAGGAGAGCTCAGCTGGAAGGGGTGTAACAAGGATCACCTAGCACAGCTATGATGTCTAGTCACAGACCAGACGATCTAGGACTTTCTCACTGTACTAGAGCACACAGCAGACTAGATCTAAAGGGTATCACACTGACAGAGTAAGCAGAAAGTATTTAAGCAAATTAATTTTCCTCAAAATGAATTATACTATGTCTACTATAGTGATAACCTATGCATTAGAAATAGTTAATAAGATCAGTAAAGGGAATTAATTTTCTAGTTCTGTAATTCTGTTTCTTGCAAAGTAAAACTCTGCTACTTTCACTAGCAACCAGCTTTGCAGAACATTGTTTTCTTCAGTGTATTATTAAGGTATCTATGCATTACCCAGCCATAGGCTGTAAGAGAATCAATGGAGACAGCACTCACTAAGTACAGCTTTCCCTTTTCTGAACCAGCAAAAACATCTGTGATTGAGATTGCTTTCCACTTGAGCTGAATCATAACAAAAAAAAATTAAAAATGAGATGGGCATGTCCACTGGAACAGTATTCTTATGAGAATTTTTGTTTCTAGAAACAAATAAAACAAAACACCTTTTATGCAGAAACAATTTTAATAAGATCAATGCGTACAAAAAACTATCAGAACAAATGTTAGAGGAAGAGAAAACTAAAGAGCAGTTTTGGCCTCACTGGACAATGCAAATATATACATATATAATTTTTCATCCTGTATGCTTATTTTGTCCATTCTACTGCTGTCCCTAATGCAGGCATTGCATGTTTCAGAGAAGCCTGCAACTGAGAAAGGGTTAAATTATCTTTTACTGACTTGATTCACACACTTAAAGAAACTTCGCCCAATTCAGTTTTTTTTTTAATCTTACTTGCCAATCATGTTTTACAGACAACATTCTACCACTTAGCTTTGGTTGATGTAACATTTGATGTAACATTTTAAAGAATAGACATTTTAAAGAATATTTGCTATTCACATGATTTGCATTAGCTATTTAAAACACCACAACTGGAAGAAAAGTTAATTTGTCCAAAAGTACAGTCAAAGAGGCTAAAAAGATATTTTAGAACCATCAGTTGAAAGCCTTTACTGTATCATAGTTACTTCAAGTGTTGTAAAGTAGTCTTCTACCATCTTTAGCTTCTCTTCAGAAAGCAGGTTTTCTTGCTTCAACTGTCTAATAAAAGCTTCCAAGGACCTGAGTCTTCCCAAAGTTTTTATCTCCTGCATTTCAAGTAAAGTTATCTTAGAGTGGAGTTTAGAAATTTTTTGCCAAAGGTGATCTCTGTCTATGTCTTGTCTGCAGTATGAATGCTCAGTCTGCAGTATTTCATTTCCACCACATTCAATCACTTCTGTCTCCTCTATGTCAAGAAACTCTTCCTTAATAGGCAGGAAAGAACTATTTACTCCTTCAGGCTCTTCTGGACTCTCAGCTGGCACAATAATAGCAATGACAGACTCTTCATTTCCACTGAACTGCTCAATGGTTTGTGTGACTGTACTCAGTAAAACTGCATCTTCACTTGTCTGCACCTCACCAGAACAGACCACGTGAGGGACAGAATTTTCAGCTGCATAGTCAGTAACCGGCCCTAAAGCATTGTTAAGTTTCAGAGATGAACTCAAGGAATCAGGGTCTGTAAACTGCAGGACTGCAGCTGTACAACCTCCTGAATCCTTTGTAGAAGTATGAACACTGGTAGCTTCCATGCTCTGGACTGCTGCTGCCATTAAAGCAGGATTAGGCTGATGTACGTACTGCTTACATGAAGTATCAAGAATGAGAGATGAGGGTGCCTGAAAGCCACCTTCATCTGGAAGCTGCAGGTTTTGAATTTGTAAAGGTTTACTCAGTGCAGTTGGACAAACTACTTCTGCTTCTTCTTCTACATTTTGTGCAATTACAGGATCTTTCTTTGGTGTACAAGGTTCAAGTGGCACAGATACTTTCTGTGACACAACATTTGCTTCTTCCTGGTCTTCTTTCTGTACCTGTTGTGGACTGTTCTGAGAATTTTTTTCCTGGAGAAGAAAAAAGAATAAAAAAAGAAAATCAACACCTTGTAACAAGAAAATCATTGAGCATAAAAAAATTAGGCAAATCTCATTTCACAGCATGGTACTGCAAAAAGACTTAGATGAGCACTGTTTAAAAATTACATCAGAGGCCCAAGAATTCATGCAAGCTTCCACAACTTTGCTTCAAGTCCTAAATGTTAAAATAATATTTTAAAGCTCTAAAAGCAATAATAGTGTTTGGTTTTTTAGTTTTATGGTTTTTTTTCTTTTTGTGGTTTGGGGTTTTTTTATTTGTTTTATTCTGTTTTTTTTTCAAACTTTAGGGAATTTGGACTGTTTTTCATAAGATACAGTGATATTAAATGCACTTGAAGATAAGTGGTTACACAAAGACTAGCTAGCACTTTCTATTACCATCTGAAACATTGTATTAAATATATGAAATGTACATAGTACAAGGTTCTTGCATTAAAGATGACAGTGAACCAGCAATTCAATTCTGCCAACTAAACTTCACAATTTATGAAAATGGAGAAATTTTTTTGATAGATAGAAGTCTTAGCAGAAAAATACAATGTTAATAGGACTTCAAACAGAAGTTGATATTGAAAGAGAGACAATATGAAGCTTATCCTTTTTAGCCACTTTCTTTTCCCTTCCTTCACATAAACTACATCACATGATTACATTTAAGATGAATATACAAATAAGTTTTTAGGTCAGTCAGTGAAACAAAAATAAAAAATAGTGGGTATTTAATTTTTTTCTAGTAGATCTAATTATGAAAAGACCAATCTGAAAAATTTGTACTCATGTAAAACTATATACATGTTTAGCCTGAGAGCTGAAAAGACAAAACAAAAAAACACATAGAACAAAGAAACAGAAAAATAAGCAATTTTAACTTTGCTAATTAAATATAGGCCAGGCAAAAACCCCAACCAAACCAACCAGCAAAAAACCTCAAAATCCCTAACCAACAAAAAAAAACAGGAAAAGGGGAAAAAGACAGAAAAAAAACCCAGAAAAAAGGACGCCAGGCTGAAAAAATATATTACGATGAATAAGATAATTTCAAAGTGTATGTTCCTAGAAGTTTGTATGTAGTTTGAAGTATCCTAAGTACATTAAACTTTGTGATTCAGTTTTAGATGAAACTTCAGTCTCAAAAGGTCTGGAAAATTTATACAGAAATAGCATTCATTTGGTTACCTTTACTTTTTCAAAGACAATACTTAACATCATGTCAATCATTGGGACTTTGTGAAAATGAAGCATTTCCCTTTCTTTGTTCTGTCTGCAGCTGAAGGAGACTTTCTCAGACTATGTATTTTACCTAGACAAATCTCTTACAAGACATACTAGGTAAATGCTCCCCAAATCCTCACCTAGCAGAACTGCCATTAAAGTTGAAGGAAATGCACCAAAACCAGTCTCAGGATGGCTGCTTAAAGGAAGACTCTTACTTCCACTGAAAACACTTCTTGTCTATCAGTCCCTGCCCTCCCACTTGTAGGTCAATCTTCAAGTAAAAACCCTTGCAAGCTAATGTAGAATGGTTACTGATACTGAAATGCCAGCAACTATCTGCTCTTGAGCCACGACCATTCTTTATTTAGAAGAAGAAACAGAATGGAATGCTTTAGCATTAAGCATTTCTGGGAAGACATCCTTCACTTGCTCAGTAATGCATAAAGCAAGTTGGTGGTGAGCAATATGCAAATACTGCAATTCTTTGCTCTAAGTTTCCAAAGGCAGTTTGGGGCCTCAGCTTCTTGTTCCTCCACATTTAGTCAGAAATACACTAATTAGATTTTTTTTTCCCCGAAGTAAGAACTCTTTTCCATATCTTTCTGAATATTCAGTCTATGTAGAAAGTTAAGGTTTGGGGCAAGTAGAGAACCAGCAGTCAAGTCAAAATTGATTTGTTGATTTGCTGAGGTGGCCACTAAAGGCATATGACTTGATGTTTAGAAAAGTACAGTGAGAAGAAAGTAATGCCAGAGAGAGAAGTGAGACCACAGGAAAACAGGTTCACAGTATCACAGATACAAAGCACTGGCATCTCTTTTCTTTTGACAGGAGGAAAATGATGGGATATATTAAAAATAACCATAAAAATTACTTTTCCAAACTCGATAAATCTATCTGGGATTTCTCAGATACATATTGCTGATGCCAAAATAATTTATAGAAGCCATTGGTATGTTCTTGGCAACACAACTGCATAAAAAATTTGTTACCTTAGTAACTCTACTGTCCACCTTTGTAGGTGTACTATGACTGGTCTATAGTCACATGCAAATCAAGAGAATGAGGAAGTGGATAAAAGACAACTTTTCTTTGGGGTCAAAAGCTTATATGTAAATGCACAGAAGCATGGGACAGCAAAGTCCAGTCCAAATTTACATCTCCCTGTTACAACAGCAGCACAGGAATGTGAGGGATCTATTGAACCAGCGCAGGGGGGGTTAAAAGAAAGTTATTTCTTCCTCAATTAGTACTGCCCCAACTTGCAAGATTTTCTGGTTTTGTATTTGAGAGATTTACCAAGATTACTTTTCACTCCACAGAGTCAAAAGAGTCTAGACAACGGCTGCAGATGTTCAAGAAGACAGAGTACTTAATGACTAAAAATAGTTCTGTAAAATTAATTAGCCACGTATTTCAGTTTCACCTATTTAGCCTTAAATCAGTCCTTCCACTCCTCCCACCTGCCACGTGATGATGCAGTGGAAGATAAACACATGCTAGAAGAGAATTAGCATAGGTTTGATTGAGATTAGGTGCCTGTGTAGCACAGTATTTTTATGTAATCAATAGCATTAAGTCTGTGAAAGACAAGATGGACTAGTTTTTGTAGGTTATCTTTGGTGGCCTACAGTCCAGAGCTCTTAGGTTAAAGGTTAGGGACAGGAAAGAGAAATATGTAGTTTGAAATTAATACATTACAAAGCCAGTATTTCTGTACAGTTAATAGAAGACTTTAAAGAATATTAAAATATTAAGAGTAATTGTGTAAGAAAAAGCTTAGAATCCTAATACTCTTACAAGAAATTTAACAATTTCTATAGAAAATACTTCTGTAATTTCCAGTTAAAAAAAGATATTGAGCCTCCACTCAAACTAGGGGAAGTTGTTCTTCCATTATGGAATCACATACCTATTTTGTGTCAGTCCTGCTGACAAACTGTTTTGATGGACAGGAATTCTATTTTTTAAATAAAAAATTATTATCTAACAGATTAGAAAATCTGTATTACATCAATAGTTGGTTAGCTTTGTAGTACAAAACAACAAAAAAAGACAGAAATAAGATTACCTCATCATCTGGGGAAGAGAAAATAGTTGGCACAGCAGTATTTTTCAGGTACCGTATCCCCCACCGCACGTCCAGGGAGTCGGGGGTAAAATGATCGCTGCAGAGGAGCTGGTGCTTACTCGGAGTCCATGAGTCTCGCTTCATATTCCGCAGCCATTTCTCAAGTCTCTCTTTATCATGAAGTGGAAATCTTTTTAAAGCAGTTGAAAAGACAAATAAGAAAATATACAAAAAAAACCTGTTATTGTTGTCTTTGTTTTAAATAAGAATATCTCATTGTTAGCTAGATGCTAACTTTCCTTTAGAAAAGATTAAAATAATCTTCTTTCAAAAATTTTAGGTATTAAATGCTAATCTGGATGTCATGTACCTGTTAATCCAATCATTATCCAAATTATTTCTAGTAGGGTATTTGTTCTGGCATTCAGAAGCAGAATTTCTGATTTCTGCTAGCTGAGGGTTTCAGAATCCATGGCCAAGATGTTTTGAAAGGTTTGATCCTACAATACTTGCTCAAAAAGCAGTTCTGCTGAAGGGAGATGAAACACTGAGACATAATTTAAAGAAAATTAAGACTGGTCCTCATTTTAATAATAGTATTTCTATGGCTTATTTGTCTTTAACAGAGTATCTCCTAATACATGCACCTCTTAGTTTATCAAGATATTTTGGCAAGGTATTTCCAATACAGGACTTAAATTTTGTTCAAAAAGTAAATGCATGGAAATGCAAAGCATTTCTATATTTTGTGTTTCAGCAATTAAACTTTCTCACAGTGTTAGGAGCCCACATCATATTCTATAATTTAGAACCAACTTTTCAATCATCTAACCTACCTGAAAAGGAAAATGATTAGTATACACCTTCCTAGAAAAAAAATTTGACTTTAAAAATACATGCAAATGGTCAGACTATCAGAAAGAGAACTGAATTAAAAGAAAGTGCATGAAGATATGTAACTTACTTAATGAATAGCAATACACAAATTAAAGGGAAATTAAAGGGTTATGATGATGCATGCACAGTCAAGAAGTGATGGCAACGGGAACATGAACATTCAGACCGCTCTTGTCTCTCACCTCTTCTCAGACAGGTACCAGGGTATTGCAAATGTGCTTATATAATTCTCTGGTGCATATCAATTTTATTTTAACTCCTGCATACATAAACCATAAGTTGAATTCTGAGCACTGTTAAGTGGCTACTGTTCAGAAAACAATATTCCTGAGAATCACGAGCAATAATAATTACAAAGGGAAAAATCTCTGCTTTTGTGATCCCACCCTCAAATCCCTGAAGCTGCAGGTTTCCTCCAAAGCCATATATAGCAATGACTCTTTTGCAGGCACTGTGTTCCAAACCTGCAAACTCAGGTGATTTTGAGAGAAAGATGGCTGGAATTCACAGCATGAAGGTGCATGTCTTTACCCCTTCCCCAACTTTTTGAATTTGGTGCCATGTAAGTCTTCAAATTACCAAGGAAACAGAGGAAACTTTTGATGCATCTAGCTCTGTGTATCTGCAGGAATGCAAGGAATAATGCTGATAAGAACACAATAACCTCTGAAGGACAAGTTAGAGGTTCAGGCTTTTCAAATCCTGTCTGCTTAGATCATGAACACCCAGTGGCAGCATTGCATGTACGACAGAGCACGCTCCCCAGTAACACAGCTTAGCCTGGGTGTTACTACAGAGGTCCAAAAAAGTCTCTCAGGAAGATGATGGCTTCCTTTCACTGAAGGTCATGTCACCAATTACACCCTCTCCACAAAGGCCTGAGAACACTTGCTCCCACTGCAGTTACCCTCACAACACAGGACCCACTGCTCTACCCACACTGCTTCAGATGGAAAACAAAATAATCTGTAGCAAGAGAAGGGTCTGATAGTGAAAGTTATTATTTTAGCTTAAAGGCAACTTAGCTAAAAGCCGCTCATGTTTCAACAACCCCTCACTTATCAACAGAATCTGGTCTCTGGTGTAAACAAGACAAAAAAAGGGGAAATTGAAAGAGGAAGTGGACAAAAATTATTTAGCAGCTGCCATCACTACACAAGTCAGAGAAGTGAAGAAATAAAACAAAGAAGGGCAGTAAGGCCAGTTGATATTAGGTGACAAAAGGTCTGGAAGGGGCTCAGACCCCAACCACAGAGCAGCAGAGGACTTCTTCTGTGGTGGTAAGAGGCGAGGGAATAAGACTCGCAATTCATGTCAGTAATAGTCACTAATATAAGGCAAAGAAATCTGTAAATCAAATCTCAGCACCCCTTCTAAAGGAGCATGAAACTCAAAATGCAGCACAACTCAAAGTTTAGACAAAACAGCTGAGCTTTGGCAATCATCTCTATACTGATGCTGTACATTTGAATATAAACATATCTTGTTTTGATGTTTTGATTATCCATGTGATACTCACACTCTCTAAAGCATAAGAGAAAAGAAATTATTTTCATGATTGCTTAATGATGGATTCCATATTAGAAATGTGCCACGGAAATAAGCTTTCCTTCAACCTAAAATGAAATTTCTTTCAAAGCAGTCTTCCTGTAGATCTTCCTGCACAGCCTTCCTGATCTTGGAATAACTATGACTAAACAGAAAATGAAAGAAAACTTAGTTTGAGGTATAAATTTTACCTAAATAGATTTTGCGGTTAACTGTGAAATTTATTTTTCCAATTTTTCTTAAGTTGCTTCTGCTGACAAACGGTTCCATACTTTTCTTCTACATAAATACATGAATATTCAGTTACCTGCACTGTGCTTCTCTCAGGATTGTGAAATACCGTTTATAACTAACTCACCATCCTGGGCAGCGATGGCCACGTAACCACAGCAGTGCAGAGGTTACTGCGGGCCTGGGACGGCGACTGCTCCGCGCAGTGTCGGGACAGCACACTGCAGACAACCATAAACTGTTCCTTGGCAACCGAGATAGCCAAGTTCCAGCTAACTCAGCTGCTTCCAAACCACCAGCAACGCCTGTGTGCACAGCGCAGGTAAGGTAATAATTCTAGTGGGAAAGTTTAATTTTAAGGGATCATTATATGTTTACTTGCGTACTCTTCCGGGCCCTTCTCCTGGCATGTAAACCGTCATACACAAGGCATTTCACCATTAAGCCAAAGCCTCCACTACTGCTTGCCCTGCTGGAACACCGCTTCCATACAGGCAGCAGCGAAACAGAGCCAGAAGTGCAAATTTTATATTTTAGTCCAATCCGCTTGCTCTTCACTTCGCGGATCCCTCAGACGCTGCCGTACCATCGCCCCCTCCCCCAAGTCCCGTCCGCCTTGTGTGAGGGGCGGTGTGTGCGATTACGTCCCTGCTGTCCACTCTTTATTCCCTACACCTTCCCTTCCCCCAGGGGGTCAGCGTTGTTTCCCTCCAGCCTCCCGGGACCAGGCGGGGTTCCAAGGCGACCACCAGGGTGGTCGACCCGTGGCTTTATGTCTTTCGGCCATTTACTTCCGCGGTGGGGCTCACTACCACCCCCGCGGCCAGCGCTCACCCAGACCCTGTCCCGCGGCCACTCACGGGTAGAAGCTGAGCTTGCGCTGGTCCTTGGCGCTCTGGCCGCCGCGGTTCTTGCAGCGGGTGGCGGCGCAGTACCGCGGCATGGCGGCCACCGGGGCCGCGCGGGATGGGCCGGGCCGGGCCGAGCCGAGCCGGGTTGGGCCGGACCGGGGGCGGCGCCGCCTCCTCACAGCGCCCCCAGCGGCGGGTGGCGGCGGCGCCGCGCTTGCGACCTCCCGCGTGCACCGCGTCACGTGCGCCCGGGCGACCAATGGCGCAGCGCTTCGTGTAGGAAGCGCGGGGGGCCGGACTGCGCGAGCGCCGGGCGCGGGCGGGCGGGAACGGCGGCGGCGCTGAGGGGCGGCGGGGGAGCGGGGCCGGCGCTGAGGTGAGGACGGCCGAGGAGGGCCGCGGCCGCTGGGTGAGGGCTCGGAGAAAGGGGAAGGTTGCTGAAGTGGGTGGAGTGAAGGTGAACGCGGAGGGGTCGGGGGAAGGGGGGCGCGCGCTGGGACGCTTGGGGGCAGCGTGGGAAGCTAGGCGGGGGGGCGGAGAGAGCGACAACTGAGGATCGGTCCAGAGCATTTCTTTGGAATTTGGGCCTCTCCGGGCCACGCCGCGGTGATGTTTTCCAGCCTGGCTGCAGTGGAGGTGGGACAGCGTCTCTTGGGGTTGCTGTTAGCGGCTGCCCAGTTCTGGCCTGGCCCCGCCTCGCTCGATGGTGCGGTCCGGCTCCGGCGAGCTCTTCAGGGGTCTGGAGAGGCAGGGTGATGCCAGGTTGATTCCTTCCTTTCCCTGTGCTCCACGGCAAGATTCAGGGACCTTCTTCTGTATTTGCTTTCGAGTCAGTATAGGAGAGGTCAAGACAAGTACAAGCACCTCAGTTTGACATACTTGCCTGTAGCTGCTGGAGGACTGGAACACTTGCTTACTCATCGGGTTAGTCGTGATAGGAGAACGAAGGAGGACCTCGGTAACTTTATTACTATTAGTAAATTGTTTGCAGAAGTAATTACAGGACGAGAGCATTCCACAGGTTAGTGTATAGCAGTTCTGTAATGAAAGCAATAGCAGAACACTATTGATGCTCTGTGTTCTCTGAGTACGTGAGACTTTGAATATAAGCATTTATCCGATATTTTGATTAATTACTTTCAAAGAAGGATGGAATAAGGTATTTGTGTTGCAGGGTGAAGTAGCTTCTTATTTTCTAAATATGACAGATTTTGTTCTAGGTGTGTCATCCTCAAACATCTCTTCATTTTGCAGCTATTGATAAATGTTGATAAACTAATGAAGACCTGATTGTTATCACCTCTGCAGTACTTTGGATAAACATTAGACGGTGCACTTCGTATACAAAGGTGGATAGAAGTGGAGATCTGTACCTGCTCATCCAACAGAGTTAAATAGTTACTATGTGACAGAAGGTCTCTTACTTCGTTGACAGATGTACCTAAATAAAGTGTAGCTCTTCATAATTATTAGAAGAGCTCATTGTGGTGTGAGCTTAATGTGTACAGAATTTATTGAGTTCTGGAATGTGATTTAAATGCCTACAGTGTATGGCTTGGAAAGTGCAACTTACCTTTTTGGTTGAGAAAGAGAGGGTGAAGAGACATAAGCAAAAGTATTTATAAGAGACTTTATTTTGAAAAGGATTGTAAAAATCGTTAGGACTGGCAGGGCTGAAGTACTTGACAGTAGCAACACTAAGGTAGTGACAGCATATAAAATAGGTGTTTTCTAAAAATAAACTGAATAATTGGCAGTATCTAAATATAAGATTTGCTCTCTCTGATAACCCTATGAAGTTTTTAAATGCTGCTTATACTGGAGTTTTATTTGTATTTGGTTTTCATTTACATCTTACTCTTAAATTCGAATGATTTGTTCAAGGGCAGGATTAAGTCTGTGTTTGCTAGTTTAAAAAACAGTGAGTAAGTACTGTTTTTTTACTATGCTTTAGAAATCAAATATAGCAAAGAACTTCATTACAGAAGTTCTAATGTAAGGAACTGTAGAAAAAGAAAAATTCAGATGTATTTTGCTGTCAAGAATTTATACAAGTAGAGATGGTTAGCCAGAGCAGAAAACCTGAAAGGACTGACTTGATGATCTCTGGCGCTCGTGAGTTAGGAAAGAGGGTTTGCCCTTAATGGGGGACATGAACTGTTCCTTTTAGCTCTTTTCAGTGTTCAGTAATAGAAGCAGGGTGGTTGACCTTAAGAGAATGCAGCAGGTGATTATGCAAGCACGATGCAGGTGTGGGTTAATGAAGTAAATAAAAACAATCACATGTGAGATGAACTCATAAGTCTGCATCTACAAAGCACAAACAGGAAGAAAGCCCCAAAAGTGTGGAAGGATGTTCATGTATGTAGTTCTTAGTGCCCAAGTGGTAAAATTTCAGGTTAATGAAGTGGTGAGAGAAGATATGTGGGAAAACTTTGTACTAAAAATATGTCTGATATTGTGCATGAAGAATACTGGAAAGAACTGTCCATTTGGTATCTAAGTACACTGATCAAAATACAATTTGTTTCAACTGCTGCCTCTTAACACTTGATATCATGCAGGCTGCTGGCCAAATAAATGCTTAAGAGGGCATGGGTAGATTAATCTTGCAAGCCTTTTGCTCTAGTCTCACAGCATTCATTTTAGCCCCCTGACTTACCTATTAGAAATGGTATTCTTTTTTCCATTTCTGGTTCTTGAATTTTAGTTTTGTTTAGAGGGTATTGACTTTCAGGTCAATGCTTAATTTTCATATGTATCAGATATTCAAAGGTTATGAATTCTTCCTGAAAAATATTGGGTGGGATGCTGGCTAGCAAAAGTATTCTAACTTTAATGGTGTTCAGACTGTGAATTTGTTTATTTGACTTTCAGGAAAGTAACACCGATTGTCTCTGAGTTGTTCTTACATTACATTCAAATCAGTGTAATCTGGTGGAGGAGACACATTACATCTGGAATGTTCAGGGTCTTGTTGTACATCCTATTGGTCAGGTGTCAGCCAGCATTCTGTCTTGGAGCATTTGCCTTTCTGCACTCCGTGTTTTAAATATAATATGCACAGGCATCTTATCTGTCCTCACTTCCTAGCAGGAACAGCTCACCCTGTCCTTCATGAAAATCATGAGACATCATGTGGCTGTGGGGAACTGTTTTTTTAAGTCATTTATATATGCCACACTTTTCTTCTTAGTTCTCAGATATTTGTTTCAGAATATTTTTTTGACAGATGGGTTGTTGAAAAAAATGCTACAGCTTTTAATTATTGTTGAAGCTACTTGACTTGTATAAAAGACTTTTTTTGCCTTCAGTTCCAACACTGAGGGTTTCATATCTAAACCTTTCTATGCAATGGTATTTATCAGATGAATTCTTTGATATCAAAGATATGGTAGGTGTTTTATTTTATAATGCAATCTGATATGTGGATGAGCTAAGCCAGCCTATTGTTAAATAAAGGAAAATGTGCTTTACTTGGCTGAACTCTGGAAATGAATGGTGTGTTCTTTATCATGTTCACCTTAGGTTGGTTTAACAAACTGAAGCTGAGCATGAGTGTCTAATAGTCTTGTCTTCCTGCTCCTCACAGTCATATCTAGGCCAGTTGTGCTTTTAGGCTCCTGTTGTTGCACCAGATAATCAGTGAGTTGGTCTTCCAGTGGAGAGTAGTTTTTGCAGCCTGTGCTTAATTTAGAGCTGCTGTGTTTATGGCCCTAGAACTCAAGGATTAATGAAAAGCTAGCTCAGGTATGGCACTGTGAATGCAATGAAATGTGCTGTGTATTTATTTTTGCAGCTTTGTGTGACAATAATAAGCTAAGTGTAAAACAAAGATGAACACTAAAGTGGTTGTTATGCATGTGAAATGTCACTTTGCAGTATTTTCACTTACATATTCTGTGAATATGAAAACAGTGTAATGGTGTTTGACAGGTGTAAAACAGTGCATTTACAAGTCTGTCATTGACTCCTGAGACATCCTGGTCTTCCTCTGCCAGCCTACAGTTGTAACTAAGTTGTTGTGGAATGTAAAGTAACTCTTTCTTCAAGTATATTTCCTTTTCTTTTTAGGAACTGAAGAAATGGCCACTACACAATCTGTCTTCACATTTGCTCTCTGCATTTTAATGATAACTGAATTAATACTGGCTACCGAGAGCTACTATGATATCTTGGGAGTTCCAAAAAATGCATCTGACCGCCAGATTAAGAAGGCATTTCACAAGCTGGCTATGAAATACCACCCAGACAAAAATAAGAGTCCTGGAGCAGAAGCAAAATTTAGAGAAATTGCTGAAGGTAATATACACTATTTTTTGTCTTAATAATTTGATAGATATATCTATAACCTAAGTGCACTTTATTTTTACTGAGTAAGAGGTATAAAGGGTTTTTTTCTGAATTCCACTTAAGTGCTGTCAAATGTCCAGTATCAAAATCTGAGTTGTTTCCGTGTTCTTGCACACAGGAAGGCCTTTTACACAGTTTATGCATTTCTGCTTATTAGGCTTTTGGCATATTCTTCTCACAAAAAATACTTGGTAGTAGGACAGCTTTAGCCCTAGGAGGTTAATTGTTAACTTTTGATCTGCTTCATAAGATCCAGCTCAGGATTACTACCAGGGCTTCAGGAAGGCCTAACAGCAACCTTGCAGTAACTATGGGGAGGTTACAATAAAACACACAACAGAGTGCTTCAGTGATTCATGGTGGGAATACAATAAATGACAGGAGCAAGAGGTTCAAGTGGTTATAAGGAAATCTTTTTCACCCTGAGGATAATGGTTGGATTTGATGATCTCGGAGATCTTTTCCAGTCTTAAGAATTCTGTGATTCTGTTCTCCAGGCAGTGTTAGAACAGGTTGCCTAGAGAGGTTGTGCAGTCTCCAGCCTTGGACCCTTGTCAGGAATGACTGGGTGAAGCTCTGACTAACCTAGTCTGATCTCATAACTGACCCTTCTTTGAGCAGGAGGTTAGAGTAAGGACTGAGGTCATGTCTAACTTGAACTGTGCTGTGATCCTGCAAATACACCTCTTACAGGTATTGTGTTATAAAAGAAAATGGTGCAAGTGGATAATTAAGAACAGAAAGATTTGCTGAAAAATATGGTATACCCCCTTGTATTCCCTGTAGACTCGGGTATAACATCCATCTATCTGTGTAGTTCTCCTAACTAGGCTAAATGGGATTTCTGGCTTTTACCTTCTTGTCTGCAGAAGAGTTGTTTTGAAAGAAAAATAGTCAGTAATCTAATGAAAGGGAGCAACAGCCCTGTTAGATACTTACTGCAGTTGGTAGCACTTACTACAGGAGGAAATAGAAACTCTAAATGTTGAATTATATAGAATAATTTCAAGTCTTTGACAGGTAAGTGCAGCAGATCCTTTGTCTTGTTAGGTAGAGCTCCTAACTCATCCTTCTTCCTTCAGGCTTTCTGGTCACCACTCCTCGTTATTTTCTTTCAACTCTAATATTTATTGGTAGTTAAACTGTGCTGTATTATGTGTAACGTGTCCTCATAATATAGCTGTGTTTGTTTATTATTGTAAGTAACTATTTTAAGCAGTTTGTTTTAGTTCAAAGAAAGGTAAATAAACATTGGGCTTGATTGGGCTTGAGCATTGAATGACAGTCTTGTTTGAAATTAGTTTGGTTCATGAAGAGTGGGAGACAAAGCTGCTGTTCTTTGTATTTGTGTAAAGTTTTATTTTTTTCTGGTTTTTTTAAGTGGAAATGAGCTGTAACAACTTTTTTTTTTTTAACATAACTAGCATATGAAACATTGTCAGACGAGAATAAACGAAGAGAATATGATCAGCTTGGCCGTCACGGAGGCAAAGGCAGTAACGGGAGCCCATTCCATCAGTCCTTTAATTTCGACTTTGACGATCTCTTCAAAGACTTTGACCTATTCAGTCAGAGCTCGCGGTCAAAAAAGCACTTTGAAAATCACTTCCGAAGTCATCGGGACACTCACAATCGGCAAAGACGCTCTTTCCAAGAGTTCTCTTTTGGAGGTGGACTGTTTGATGATGTGTTTGAAAATATGGAAAAGATGTTTTCATTCAGTGACTTTGAAAATGCACACAGACACGCGGTGCGAACTGATGCCAGGTTTCATGGATCCAGCAAGCACTGCAGGACTGTCACCCAGAGACGAGGAAACATGGTTACCACATACACTGACTGTTCTGGACAATGATGTTTCCTTTCTTCTAAACTTTCTTCTTTTCTCAACATCTTCATAATCTTTCTTGGTTTTGTGCTAACATGGAAGAAATTCTCTGAACTGTATTTTCTAAAAAACACTTAAACTACTATAAAGAAGTTGTAGGTGAAACTAATCTTCAGAATAGAAACAACATCCCTTTGGGCAGTAAGTGTGTCAACAACTACTTAGAGTGGGAGAGAAATAATCTCATGTAACAGAAAAAATTATATATATTTCAGTTTAGTAAATACTTTCCCTAAATTTGAGCGCAAGAGATATATTTTTTGTTTCAGAAATGTAATATAATTTTTTTCATAAAAGCCGGTTTAAGACTGATTGAATTACTGGTGTGTGGATTGAAGCAGAGGAGAGACTTTTATTTTCACATGCTGCTTTTTTTTTAGTCGTGTCTTTCCAAGTTTGCACTTGCAGTTTTTACCTGATACAGATTTATTGTGCAAATTACATAATTTACACAAAACAGCAGCAGAAATATGACTTCCCTGGGTCTTTGTTACTCTCTCTAGCATTGCAAAAGTATTAGTAAACCCCTTACTTTTTGAAGTTGGAAGACAGTGAGGGAATATGTTAAGACAGTGAGTGATATAGGAACTAGTTTTATTTGTGAGTTGGCCTGAAATGATCTTTGATTTGAGTAACCCTTGACTTATTTAAGGGATGGAGAGATATTGATGTATGTAAGTTTGTGTGCACGCAAAGGTTTTGTTCTGGTTTTTTTTTTCCCTTCTTCCACAATACAAATATCTCTCTAACAAGGTTTGGAAGGGCACACCCAAAACACTCTTGTTTTATGCTTACTATATTACCACATGTGCACTCACTTATAACTCACTTTATTGAACTAAAATATCCCTCTGAGATCTTAGGAGCTTCAGTAAGATAAGCTTGCCTACAGATTCGTGGTGTTCCTGAAAGGGTCTAAGTAAAAGCTACAGTGTTTAGGTTGACAGACTTATCTGTCAGCAGGAATTTTTCAGGTTGTGATTTGAAAGGTAAATTCTTAGCCTAACCACAGAGTAAAATGAAAATTACAATCCTTGTATTCATCCAATGCCATGTGGGGCTGGAAACTGCTAATAAGGACAGTACTAATGAGTATTGATTTTAGCACCATGGAAACCCACAACCAGTGTAAACTACTTAAAACTAAAAAGGAAGGAAAAACCACCAAAAAATGCTGCACAACAAAACCCTCAAATACTTTAGCTGATGTCAATCAAAAAGTTCTGTTGTAACTCTTTTAGCTAGTCATGCAGGTTCAGTGTGTTAAATTGGCTGTCCCTTTAGTAATGGAAGATAAGAATTTACCTTTCAGGTTGATTGCATGAGCAAAATAAGCATTTTAACTAGCAGTGTTCTAAATAGGCTTTGAGTTCTTAAAATCTTTATTAAGAGATTTAATCCTTTGCTTCTCGGATGGATATTGAAAGCTGCCTGTTTGCTAAGGAACTTCAGCCTTTCCTCAAGTGTATGTATTATCACTTGTTCAGTTTTCATTGCCTAATCCTTGGAATGGATTGTTGCATTATATTAAGTGCTTTTCCTTTTCCATGTTCTTCTTTATTTATTAATAGACTAATACCTCATATATGGTCTTTATTAAAAGCCAGTAATTTGTGCAACGTTATCGGAATGTGCAATATTCTTATAGTAGGAAAAGTGCTGGATTGAGTGTGGGTTTTTTTCACCCTTTTCCTGTGTAAGTAAAGATTTTTGTTTCTTCTGTATAATTAATATATGATTCAAGCAAAAGTTGTACTTCGTGTAGATTTCTGCATTTATTTTCTTTAACATACTCCATTGGTCCTGCGCACGAATCAGACTGTCTGCCCAATTCATATCACATGGGCATCCAAGTGAACAAATTATTAACTTAAAGTTACTAATTACTTTCTCTCACAAAGATTAAGTATTAAACATGAGAGTATTTGTGAATGTCCTTTGGTGGGAGGTAACTCCAGAAGTGGGATGCAAAGGTAAAATATTAATGCCTTTCTTAGTCTAGTGAGTATTTTCTTCATTAAAAAAAAAAATGGAAATAGTAGAATGAGCAATTCACTTGGGTCCCTTCCCAAACTCTGAATTAGAGGGAATTAAAACTAAAATGAACATTGTAAATTGCAGGAAACGCATTTCACCCCCAAAACTGAAGTCATTTAAATGGCTGTATAAATTCACAGTCTTTCAAGCTAAACTTTTAGGTGAAAATAAGGGACCTGGCTGTTTCTAGACTGGTTTCCCCTCTTTAAAAATGCTCCAAACTTAGTACAAAGTGTGCTTAAGTATGAAACTGATAAGAAAATCAATAGTGTTGCTATTTTTTTAGCTGATCCGCCTTAAAAAAAAACTTCTGCTTAGTCTATTTTAACTTGATTTCATATTATTTCTCTTAATTATTTATCATGGGAAAAACTACAAATACTTTCCATTATTTCTGTGGCTTCTCCAAGTCACCTTTCTGATTTTTTTTGTTGTCGATCCAAGGTCAAATCCAAAGCAAAGCTTGTCATGAGTATTGCAGAAAGCAGTGTATGGCTGTCCCTGTGGTTTTCTATGATGGGTTTGCTCTGAAGAGACTTTAGCTGGGGAAGTTGGGGCAGGCTTTCCTCAGCCAAGAGTCTTCACTTTCACGGCCCTCAGAGCACAAGCTTGCAAAACATGTTGTGCTTCTCACTTATTCGGAGCTCTTGCACATTCTCCCCCTATTTATAGTGTTTGCTTCATGGCAGGCTCCAGCGGAAGTCCTGCTATAACCTTATGACACCCCTGACTTCAGAGTTTCTTAAGTGCCATCTTTGATCTCTCTCTAAATCTTATGAAAATACCCAACAAAACCAGTTTTTGTTAGGTAAGGGTGAAAAATAAAATCGTGAACAATTTTTTGAAAGTAATTTATGGATATGTAACTCCAAATGATTCAGTTTTTAAAGCTGCCAAAAAAGTGTTTTTTCATGTTTGTTTTCTTCCCATTATACTTTTGAAACACAGTATCTAGTGGAGATAAAAGTACTGTAAAGTTAATTAGAGTGCCATTACATTAAACATGCGAAAATTTATGGTGTGATGTGTCTTTTTTTTTTTTTTTTTTTCCAAAATATAGATGGGAAACCAAATTGAAGTGGTTTATGTGGTGCTTGTGTTTTATGGAATGTTTTGACCGCTGCAATTTCCCTGAGTGAGATGATGGGGTTGGCAGGGAGAAGAGAGTGGGGCTGAAAAAAATGTCAATTTCACCTGGTTTGTGTTTTTTTTTGGAGATGTTGGGAAGTTAGGGTATTATGCCTTTAAACAAAGCGGGCAAAAAAGGACTTTTTTCTGAGATGAAGGGCCTGTGCAAAAGGACTTTTTTTTCTGAGAAGCAGGGAATGTAAGAGCTGAAAGCTGCCTGCAGCTGATGGGTCAGTGCCTGTGCTCTGCCCTGCTGAGGTGTGTGAGGGCAGTATTGGCCAGCACTGGAGGCTTAGAGTGCCACAGGGAATCACAGGTTCTGAAGCCAAGGTCAGGTGCTGTTGTGCTGATTTACAAGACTGCTTGAAAGTTCTTGTTTTCTGGGTTTCATCTTTAAAAGGTGGAGAGTATGAAAATTTTGGGATTTGTTTTGTCTTATCTGGCCCTTTCTCATTAGAATCATCTTCCTCGGAACCCAAGCAAACTGTTACCTTAATAATGCAAACCTAGATTTTGAGCACTGAATGTGTTGGAAACAATGTAAGATCAGCATTCTATTTTTATGGTGAGGAGTGTGGGGGTTTAAAAATTATTTGTAAATTGAAAACTCATTAGAAGTATATGTTGGACTTAAAAGTCTTGTGAGTGTTTATTGGCTGTGCCATGTATGGGGCTCCTTTCAGAATAAAATGCTGTTGAGAGGGTTGTTTGGCTCTGGCAGCTGTTGTGGTTGAGCCTGACTGGTCTGCCCTCTGATAGTGAGTGATTCACACAGCCGTGCTGCTGGCTTCTGTCCTGTGGGCACCTGTTCCTTCAGCAATGGGCAGAGAGCAGCTCTCTGAGGCCACTTAGCAGCTGGGATATCCATTGACTCTAAGTCACTCCTGGTACAAGTCTGAATCAATTCTAGGTTACGGCTATGCTTCATCCTTGATTCCAGTTTCTTGTTTTGAAAAGTTTTTCAAAACAAACTTTTTCAAAAAGAAACAAAAAATAGACACAATAGTAAAAACACAAAACAACCAATGCCAAAGCCCAACAAAACTGCTTTGAAGTGATGTACTCCAAAGCTTAATTTGGGGCATGTTACCTATTATGCAATGGTGGTAGTTCAACAGCACCTATTTTATGAGCTAGAGTGGCACTGAAATGAACATTACTGCTTGTGTTGTTCCTGCTGAGGCTGCAGTCACACCAAAAGGTGTTGTGGAGCAACAACACAGATCCCTAGGATGGCTGCAGGATTCTGTCAAGGCTCTGGGACACTACCTGGAGATGGTAGACCATCTTGTCCAAGCAACTCTTTGTAGCAGCGTGATGGAACAGTGATCGTCGTGTCCAGGGAGGTTCAGCCGCCGGCAGAGGAACAGATGGGACAAGTCTCTTTCTTAAGCTCGAGAATCCATTTTTATTCTCCCCCACCACGGACCAGGGAGGACAAAAAGCAAGACCAGGGGCAGGGTCGTGGGTTTTATTGGGTATTCAGGGAAGGGGTCTTAGGGTTTGCATCAACGGAGGAGATAACACAAGGACAGTAAGATCAGATTTCAGCCTCCTCAAAATGGGAGAACTTCACGGCTCTTCCGGGACAGTCCACCAAGGAATTAATGTGGCCCTAGTATTGTATCTTTTTTGTGTGTTTGCACAAGAAGGGAGGTGGTTGTGCTGGGGGTTGCATTGACTTGTGCTGCTGGTCTGTTGAGAATCTGAGTTGTGTGTTTCTCTAGGCTGGCAAAACCTGATGCTCATCTCAAAGGGGAGAGAGGTATTTGATGCACCTTTGCTCGGCCTGACGCCTGATCTCCAGCCATGGGCAGCTGGGAATGGGTGCTGACAATTGGATCAGTGGCGCTGGGGCGGTGGAACTGTTGGCCATTGTTGATCAGTGGTGTTGGTGTCTGGCTCTGTCAATAGCTTGAATCATGAACTTGTCTTAGGTGGGGTGTAACAGCTCATATGTTAAGCTGAAGAATTGTTGCCAGCGTACATATGGTAGCCAGAAGCACAAGCAGAGACCTTATTGTTAGTCCAGATAGTTATGCTGGATTTAGAGGAAACAGAAGCACAGAATGAGTAATGCACATCAAGAGACCCTGAAGCCACACCTGTGTTGCTGTCTTATGAAGATTTTTCTAATTCCACGTTGAATTCTTCTTAAGCACCACTTTTTACTAAAACTTTGTCTAGATATGAGAAAGAAAATGGAGTTTTAGTGGTTACTTGTTGGATGTTATTGCTGTAATCTGTTCATCTCCCACTGATGTTGAACTGAATGTGAATTAGGAAAGATGAAGTGAGCTGTCTTGGAGGTTGCAATAGAATTTAACCCATTTTACTTCAGGACTTGGAACTTGCAAGATTTTTAGCCTTCAATATGCAGGATTTTAGGTAATGACCTAATGACAAGTTGTGTGTTATGTCTACATGGCACTAGTAACATACCTGTCTCCTGCTGTGCAACAATAGGTGCTTTAGGGAACTCAAATTATAAAGTGGAGCTGAAGTGCCTGTGCTGTGGCAGCGCTTGCCAGACTCCACCTAGCAGAAGCAAGGGAATCCACTGCAGCACCATTAATGCTGAGCATGCAGAGCTTCAGCTGAGGGAGAAGGTACTCGGCCCAAATGAATCCCAGCAATCAATTTGATTGTCTTCCTGCTTTAATATGTAAATTTTTGCATTGAAAGTTGTTTTAAAATAATCTGGATCTTCAGCCTGTCAGGCAGCCAATGCCTACTTGGGTGGGTGGTTCTGCCACCTCTTGGTAGCTCAGACTTGGAGACAGGTGGGGAGGCAGGGCAGGGGAAGGACTCAGACTGTTCCTGGGAGCAGAGTGCAGATGTTATCACTTGTGTACAAATAAATTAAATCATTACCTATGCAGATGGAGCATAAGTTTAGCTTGCTTCTGGTGAGAGCTGCATGCAGAGCTTGTGGCTTGTTGGTAGAAATGATATTGCTATCAACAACACATATTGTCTTCATCTCTTCTTACACCCTCCTCCCCTCTGTGGTTTTTCTTTTTTTTTTCTTTTTTTTCTTTTTTTTCTGCTTTTGATGGCTGATGACTGCTCCAGTATTTTCCCCATTTGGCAGTGGTTATAGTAGTTATGTTTCTACTTGCTTTGCAAGTTCCTGTCAATTGACTTTAGTCTATACATACCAAACCTATTTTGCAAATCCATTTTAAATGGGTTTAGGGTTTTTTTAATAATGCAAACCATTTAAATGAAACCTAATTTCCTCCTGTCTGTCTTTCCCCATATCCTGTTGAGTTAGCTACATATACAGTATGAGGTTTTGTACTGGCTTTCTGCTTTTATTTTGTCTGTGGGAGGACAAATGATACCTAATTGGGCATAAAGTGGGACAGGTGCTGACAGATGATATCTTATATAAAATCTGCTGATATAAATTAAACCTACAAATTTTTGGAAAAAAATATCCCTAGAAGAATAAGTTGGTCTAATTGGCACTTTGCATTATAACCTTGAAGCTTAAAGACGAAACAAAGCTGAAACCCCACCCACCCAAAACCACTACCTGGGTGAGTGCGAAGATTAACCTGAGCAGGGTAACTATTTTACAAAATTTCTCTGTTGAGGGAAACAGGCTTTTTAACAAATGATAAATAAATATCTGTAAGAGATAATGGAAGGAAATGGCTGGAGCACTTATACCTCCACAGATACATTTATGCTTGCTAAAATAAAAATATTTATTTCAACTTAAGGGCACCTAATCAACACAGGGCACTCTCTGAAGTTATCTTCTCGTTAAACTAGTATTATTTACACTTTCTAAGCACTGTTTTGCATGTGCCCAGATTCAAAGATTTGCATCAGCTTACGTATCCTTCACTGGCTATGAGAATGCAAGGAGTTATCATTAGTAATTGATGCTTAGACCCACAGTAACTTACTGCCTGCTCATAATTCAGTTGCACGTTTGAACCCTGACCTGAGTTACACATGGCTGCATAAATAATCTGAGATAGAGCCATGAGGAGAGGCCAGATTTCTTGACTCCTGACATTCTCTTTTCATGAAGCTGTTCTGGCTGTATTCAATCAGGTCCTGCCTCCTGAACCAGTGTCAAATTAACAGACTGCTTCAGGTAATGGTTTTGGCTGTGATACAAAACCTGTCCTGTGTACGAGGTGCTTCTATTGAAACTTTTTTTCTTCTGTTGTGATAAAGGTGGATCAGGAACTACCCCCGTTTTATGTTGAAAATAATGTATTTTTTTATTTTTGATGTGTGGATCTTTAATAAAGAAGACATAGGTAGTTATTTTCACATCTGTGGATTTATTGGTCTGTGTACTAAAATGAATGTGGATGGACTAAACTGCAAGCTCAAAAAGACTCTATTTGAAAATGGTGGATGGTGCCATAAAGAATGGGTAAGCATGGAGAATGGGCAATTGGTCACGGAGCATCACAGCTGCCCAATAAGTGGTCTTGATCTTCCAAGGAGAGTTCATTTGAAAGAGGGGATATGACTGCATTATTGCATTTATGTGCTGCAGGAGTCCTGTGGATACACATTATTTATGCCTGTATGTAGCTTTTCCAGTAGGTGGCTGACTGTCACTTCACACACTGACTTAAGTACTGTAAAATAACAGCTGTCACACCTCATGAGACCCACAGTCTATTCCAACAATATCATAAATCCCTTTACTTGCTGTCCATGAAGCCTAAGAACCACAGAAATGCTACATGGCACAGCAGTACTCCCCTATGAAATAAGCAACAATCCATGTTTAGTGCATTTTTTTTAAGCCATGCAATTCATTTCAAGGCAAACAAATACACAAATTAGGCTCAGAAAATATATTAGTCATTTAACACAGTCTAGAGATACAGGCTTGTTTCTGTTGTACATGCCTAAGGTTTTATTCCATTTCAAGCCAATATGTACATGCGAGGTGATTCTGACCAGAAAATAGTCTATTTTTTGCTTGTTCTGTTCATTTTTAAAAAATAAATTCTGTGACAAGCTGATCTTTCTGTAGAGACTGTATATCTTTTTCCTGAAACTGTTAGAAAGAGCTGCTATAAGAGGGGAAGAAAGTCCCCTCTGAAAATTTGTTGGATTAAAAATGTGAAAGTATAGTTGTAAGGTTGATCTCTTCAAACTTATTTATTGTATAAGTAAATTAGCAGTATCAGTGGATATTGTTACTTCCAGTGAGGCTTGAATGATTAAACAATGAAGTGGCAAGTGGAGATTGAAATAGATCAATGTAAGGTGATGTTCAGGGGTAAAATGAAAATTAATGAGCCTAGATTTGAGGATCACTTTAGCAAGACCTTGGAGTTGTAGGGCACAGGTCCAGGAAAACATCAGCTCTGGGTCTAGGAGAAATGAGCAAAGTGAATCAGATTTTAGGAAGGAGTAAATAATAACGAAGAGAAAATGGTTATGCCACCATATAAACCCTTGACTTTGGCCAGTTCTGATCCCCAGATCTTCAAGACACAACGTTAAAACTGGAAGGCATTTGGAAAATGGCCACAGGGATAATTAGCTGGAAGAGTTTGCATATGAGCTTTAACTGAGCAGGTTATCTTTCTTCAGCCTTGAGAAGTGGCTATGATGTAATGCACAGGCCTCATCAGTGAGGTCATGGATGAGGATTGACTGTTCATAGTCTTTTGGCTACAGGGACTAGTCAGTCCAGGAAAATAAAGAAAATAAGTTCTTCATACAGCAGATAGTAGACTGACAGAATTTTTAAAAAACAGGGTGATGACAAGACTATGAGAGAGGTTCAAGTTGAAACAGCAAATCTTGGAAAGAGTTTTCTGTTGGGGTTTAATAAACATATAAATCCCTTCCAGCTCAGGAATTTCCTGAGGAGAAAATATTTGGAGCTAAGGAGAGTAGAAGGGAGCACCAGCAAATGTGCTTACCCTGTGCTAACCTTCCAAGGGGTTTGCTAATGGAACAGTTGAAGAAAGAGTATTAGACTTGAAGGACCTTTGGTTTGAGCTAGTGCAGCCATTCCAATATTTTAAGACTCTAAAAATTCTGTACTATATTTAAATTTATTAATCATTTTGTTGGGTTTTTTTGCACTCACCTTCCAGCTTTTTGCAAGCCACCTTCTAGCAAGTGTAATTTTACAGGTGCATTCATGCTCAGCTTGATGTGATGTCCTCTGGCAGGTACAGCTGTCTGTCTTCTGTCACTCTTAATTCTCTTTTAGTACTGTGGTTTTTCAAAACAAATTCCGACTACACAATTAGAGTTATTCATTAATGTTATTTAGTAGAAGAAAGAACTTTAGTCTCGTTCTCTTTTTCACCCATATTGGTAATTTCTTATGACCTAAGATACTGTGCCTGGCCTTGGGACAGCTAGATTGTAAAATCAATGGATAGCTGCGAGTTGCACAATCTGAATTCTATGGATTATGATTAAAGAGAAAAAATAAGGAATTAAATCAGGTTAAAAGATAGGCAAATATATTTAAATGAACAGTAGAAGAATTTGAGTTCTATTTTCATTACTTACGGTTGTGAGTAATGTATCCACAGGAGTATGGGAAATAGGGAGCACACACAGAGCACAGAGTGCTGCTGCCTGGTGGCTGTCAGCTCTCCAGACACTGTGCACCACTGTGCTCTGAGTCACTATCTCTGATGCAGAACTGTAGGCACAGATACAACCATGCATAGCTGTGAGATATGGGAGTGCTGTCAGCTCAAAGGGTGTCCTGTCCCCCAGCCATCTGGAATTAGTGATTGTTTTCCAAGAGCAGCAGAGCAATGCTGAACTGAGTTCCCAGAGTCACAGATATGTCCTGGGCTGGAAATGCTGGAGTGGAGAAATCCCAGCATAATAATGACCTGACAACAAGGATTTCTGATAACACATTGTTTTTACCCTCAAGTTCCATTTCTTTATCATAAGCTGCAATTGTAAGAAGTTAATCCTCCAGGTTTAGGGGCAAGTCAATGTTTACCAACCCTGCAGCTAATGATATACTGGAAAGGCTCAGAATATTTTTGATTAGCGTAGAACACAGTGACTACAGTAGGCACCTAGAAGGCAGCAAACTTTGCTTTAGATATGCAGACAGCCCTAGGGGGAGGATTCTTTGGAGGTTCATTCAGGGTTGCTATTGCTTGCTCTTTACTACCTATTTACAAGACTCTACCTCAAAGTTGTCATCTGGACTAGGGGAGGGAAAAAAATCCCTCTGGAGGGATTAGGAAGCTTTCTGAATCCCTGGAGTGACAGCATAGCACTCTGTGCTGGGGGTAAGCATGGAAAAGCTTCAATTCCACTTAACCTTGAGCCTGAAGTTATTTGCAGGGATGGGCAAGAGAGATACCTGAGAAAATAAATTAGGCAAGGATCTAGTGATTCGTGGTCACTGCCAGTTCTTCTGGTTACTCAGAACAAGACTGGTATGATTTAAGCAAAGCCCTGCACTGTAAGTAACTGTGGGAGTCTGCAGACTTCAATCAGAATGAAGAAATGGGTGATGGCTGTCTCGACTTGTTTTAGTTTAACAGAGAGGAAGCTTTCCATGAAAATACTTCTGTCACCTCAGTTTGCTTTCCTTGGACAAGGGGTGCATGAATAATTCCGTGGACTAGAGGATTTAAACACATTGAGTGACTTATATGAGAGTTTGGGCAGTTCAGGGCATTTTCCCTGGGGTGTTGTAAATTGGCCAGATTACTTCCAAGTAAAGTATGGTGGAGAGCTCAGGTCATTGCAGGCTGATGGGACCAGGGGATTTGTGAGTCACAGGGTACAAGGTTGGCAACTGATAAATCAGCTGAATATCATAGACAGCTTCTGTCTTATCAACATGTGTTCAGCCTTTATGAACAATCCAGTTGTCTAGAAATGCATGTAGGTGATTACAGATATTTCTTAAAGCAAGTTTTTGGGAGAATGCATCTGTTAAAGGAGGTGAAAAATGAAGGTGAGTGTGAAAAATGAAATGTGATGAGAAGGGCTAACACCTGCTTCACAGCCCCACTGAATACACACTGTTCAGTAGGTAGTCTGGGTTCTACCTGCACTTGCTGATAGCTCTCATTAAGAGTTAAACCACCTCCTTGGCACCCTACTTTAATCCTTGAATGGCAAGGATAATAACTTTGTATGATTGTTTTGCAATGTGCATACTTTTTAGGCAATACAGTTCATGTGGAATTCACCTAAACAGCAGTAGGGGCAGGAGTCCCTGTGCAGAGGCAGGTTGGCTCCAATAGCATTGTTGCCAGACTTGCAGAACTGTCCTAAGCAGAGGAGACAACTCTCAGGTGCTCTCATCTGGCTGTTTAAGGAATGCAGATGTCCTTCAGTGTCTTCTTCAAAGGACCAGCAGAACCATCCAAGTCCAGCCTAAATGCTTTCCTTGACAATGTAGCCTGAGGATGGGTGCTGGTATGTATGGATGTGCTGTTGGTCAGGAAGAGATATAGAAAAGTCCCAGAGACTTGGAGAACATTTTTTTCAAAAGGTCACATCTTTTCAAAGAACTGCATTATCTATTTTAAGGAAATACATGTGAAATAAAAAGGGAGATTGTTTAACTCTTAGTTTTATAATAAACTAATGATATTCCTGAGTGAGGTAGATTTCCTTCTGTAAAAATTAATATCTTTCCTTAACACTTAAATAATGAAAGAGGAATTACCGTCAGTACTTCCAGATTTGCACTTTGACCTAAAGAGAAATTGAAACTGGATTTTCAGCATATTTTCATACATAACTTCATACATCTTCATACATCATGCATTTTCATACAAAACTAAGGTGCTAAGAGTACCTTACCAGTCCTGTTCAGTTTAGAAGGACAATCTGAATGAATGCTGTTCTCTAGGAACTGATCCAAAACAAGGAGGTGGTCCAAACACTCCTGAACTTTCTGGCAAGACTTGTTTCAAAACTTTGTGTTTACCTGGCAGCTGAAGGGAAAAACAAATGAGCATTCAGCAGTGGCTCTCCAAATATCTCAGGCACAGCTTTACTGACAACTCTTTTTATCAACTTCAGAGCTATCATACCTTCAAAAGAAAATGGGCCATACACAGGTTTAAAATGCTGAAAGGCAACACTGAAAAAAAATTGATTTCTTCCCAGTCCCATACTGCAGCTTCATAGACAAACAGCACATACAGTGAACCTGCGCAGGCTTCACTAGTGTCCTCAGAATACAAAGAACCACAGTCTGAACTGTGCCAGCTCTGCCTTGAGGGTAGTCCAAGGAGATGGGTTAGAAATGGATTTACACAGTTTTTCAGCTCCAGGTTTCTGGAGATCAGCCAGGCCTTGGCATACTGGAAAGCAATTAGGGAAAACAAAACAAAACAAAGAGCAGGTCAATGTAATATTGCTGAGAGCTTGGCACAGGCCATTTATTGTCTGAATTAACCTTTCACACCATTTTTTGATAATGTTGGTGTTGTGCTGCTGAGACAACATCTTTTCTCTTCTTTGTGAGGAGAATCTGAGACTGAATGTTTCCTGAGGCCAGGCCAAAAACAAAGAGAAAGGAAAACAAGAATGTGTTTCTGGAGGCCAAGGTAAGAGTCAAGCTGGGGCATCCTGTCTTTGAAAGACTTAAAGCACAAGCTGCTACAGTGAGGAATAAACCTGGCATTCCTTTGGGTACTGCTACCCAACTCTGTCTGCATTTTGTTCTTTTCTGTCCCTGGCAGCTAAAATGAACTGGCATAACAAAGGCAAAGAACCAGGAGCTTAACTAATTACCAAGTCTCTGCTGGCAAAGCCACACTAATTCTTCTAACCCTGCACTCTCTTTAGTGGTGTTCTCCTGCTGCCACACATGAAAAATGTGAACTGCCAGGAGCCTTTTCTTACATTAGCAAAGAGGAGGCTATTGATGTGGCTGTATTAAACTGGAGGAGGAAGGGGCAAGGGAAGTGGGTGAGGCTCTGCATTCTTGTCTCCAGAAACAGTTACAATGGCAGAAGAGTATCAGCTTTCAAAGACAAAGCTGAAATCTAAAGGGGGATAAGAATCAAAATCCACAGCATTTGCTGATGAGATTTTTATGATAAAAATATTAAGCGTTTTTTTTTTTTTAATATGTGGAATGTGCATTTTTAGGTCTCATGTAGGGTCTTTGAATGCAGTTTTCGGGTCAGTAGCTGGGCAATTTAAAATCAAAACATCATGTATTTCATGGTGTGCAAAAAGGCTCAAAATCTGAAGCTCCTGGAAAGCAGCATTTTAACATTTCACCACTGGATGGAGACAGCACTCCAACTGTTGTGAGTAATTACTGCCGGGACTGTAATGAAATGCCTTGCAATTAAGAGGTTGAATAATTAGAGGACTGCAGCTGCAAACAGTGGAGCACCAGCTAGATTTATGGCAGAAAATATATTGAAGGCAAATCCCCTAGATTTGAGCTTGACCTATTTTTATGGTGAGAAAAGACAAGATTTAACTGAAAAAATTTAATTCCACTTCTCCCTCCACATAAAGCATCAATGACACAGACTAGCAAAAAACACAGGAAGATAAAGCAAAGCTTTTTAGGACCCTTTCTATCTTTCCCCAGGTCACAGTATATTTTTCCTGACAGGAGGATCCTTCAGCTTTGTGGGTCTGGTCTTGAGGGCTTAGTGCTGCAGGTAGCAGCTGGGGTTTCTCCAGCAATGGTTGCAGTGCATGTCATGTTTGCAGTGGAGAGCCTTCCCTTACTTGAAAGTTACAGAGAGGAAGTCACTGGATGGGAAGATGCAACAAAAAAAAAAAAATTCCCACCAACTTGAAGGTTGGTAGGAAAATTTTCAGAGATCACTGCAGTTGAGGGGTGATAGCACAGATGAGGGACAGCCTGCCCTATCAGGGTTAGTTTCTCTCACCAAGTATGTTAAGGCATTAACCCACATTTTCTTCCCACCTTGAGTATGTGTGTATATGCATGCAGGTTCATGTGCATGACAGAGGGAAGGAGAAAAGCCCTGTGGTGGATTTTAGCCCAATCCCTTATTTAATCATACTGGGCTTCTCTGTTAGCAGTAAGTTTTGAATTTTTTGATGATGTAAAGACAAATAAATGAATTCAAGGATAATTAAATTATTATAGATTTTGTGAAATTAACCAGCCAGATAGGTTGGAGACTCTTGAAGTACCCTGACTAAAGGCTGAAGAGTGAACTCATATAGTAGAGAGTCCACTCTGGAGAGATCTCCTTTAAGTGCCCCCTCCCTGAGAGGAGCTTTAATCAGAGCTTGCAATCAACCACAAGATAAGAATAACCACAGGCAAGCAGACTTCATCAGTTCAATAAGCACTAAAACTTTTCCTTAAAAGCAGCAGAAAAGCTGACCTATTCCATTACCATTTCTCCTCTGCCTCCAGGTCACAGAGTCTGTACAGAGTTTAAAAGCTGAGAATTTTCACAAATAAAAGCAGCGCCAAAGCAAATAACATCCACTGAGACTGATTTTTCATGTGTCTGCTTGTTATATTCAGGCAATGTTTTTTCCAGACAGCTGTGACATCGCATAATGATTAGTGGGGTGAAGCTCTAGAGGGAAGGGGCATGGAGAAGGGAGGCTGAACATAAAAGGGTGTGACAGGTGCTAATGTATGCCTGTCACTTTTTTTCCCCAAATACAGTATCTGTTGGATCAATTATATGCTGATTTATATGAAAATGTCTTAATTTTTTTCTGAAACCAAGATTTCAAGTGTAATTCCTTTGCCCACAGCCAAGTCTGATGTAAATCTTTAAGAATAGATTCTTAAAGGTATTTAGGTGTCCTATCCCTGGGTGAAATTCTCTGCTAACTTCACCATCCAGGATGTCTAGGGGGATGTCTAGTGCTGAGACAAGAAACCTGATCAGTATGATGAGCAGAGTTCTAAACCATTACAGAGAAATGCACAGTGTTTAGGCACGAGGGGAGGTGACCTTCTGTGGGTAGGATTTGTTTGCAGTGACAGACAGAGGTTTGCAAGCATGTGCCTTGTTATTTACTTATTCATGTGCTCAGCTATTGATATGTACCCACCTCATCTGTTATTTATCTGGTATGCTGCTATTTGCAGAAAGTGGTGAATACAGAAAAAAATTGAGAACTACCTTTCCTTCACTATATTTTGGGAGCACTCTGACTTGAAGAAGGCTTGGGCTAGAGAGAACCACACTCAGTTTTCCTGTCCACAGTATTTTTGCTGGTTTTGAGGGAAACCCTGATGTGGGAGCTAGTCAGGAGGGGGATATGCTGTTATATGGCCAGTCAGTGTGAAATTATGGTCTGTGACTTTGGTCAGTGATAACAAACTGTTTCAGAGGAGCAGCCCTCTGAGGAAAGAAATATGTTCAAAAAACTAACTCTGCTCTAGATGTTTGATGTGGGAGCAGGAAAATGTACTTACTGGATGGAATTGAGGGGCTGGATTAAGACATGAGAAACAGAACAGGAGGCAGGCCAGGAACACCAGGAGCACATGCTTACAGTGATGACAAGCTTGGATGTGCTGTAGAACATTAGAAAAATGGTGTGCATGATTGGCAGAGGCAATACCAAAGCCAGGGCTCTCAGCAGTGAAGAGCAGCAAAACTCAGCCCCTTGTGATGGTGAGACATGACCTGCTAAATAGCCCAGGACCTTGTGGGTGATTATCCATGGTCATTAGAATGGATCTGAAAGTTCAACACGTGCTATTTTCCTAATCTCTCTCCCTGCTTCCTTTGTGATTGATTGATGGGTATGTGTGACCTGGCTAATCTGAAAGAGCCCTTTCTTTCTCTGCTTCATGCAGCAACTTGCAGTTCCATGGGCACCTCTAGGGTGCCACAGTATGACCAGATATGCTGGGTTTGCTCTGCAGCCTACCAGGAGACCATGGGAATGATGTCCTGGCATCTCTCTGTGTACTTCTCCATCACTGCCCAAGTGCCAAAGGCAGAGCTGAATGTGCTCTGAGTTGTCTGCTGTTGGATATCCCTCCATGCCAGGCAAGCACCTCAAACCTTCCCTCTGACAACTGACTTTGAAACTGCACAGAGCCAAGTAATACTTGTGGGTAACTAATCCATGCACAGAAGAGTGTGTACATACATACAGGTATAATTTCTTTGCTGATTGATCTCTGTGCTCTAGCACTGGTACAAGTGCCACAGTGCCACAGGAAGGCTTATGGAAGTCTCTCTCCTCATAAGAAAACTTCAGAGACCATGTCCAGTAGATCATAATAATTTGCCATTCACTGCTCTTTCTCCTGCTGTAGAACTGCAAGTAGGTGCTTGAAGAGAAGGAGGAATTTGTTACTAGCATTTCTATCTCCTACAGGATGAGTGGGATTTCAAATCAATATCTGCTTCCTTCTCAGCTTCTTCTTCCTCCAGCCTGGCCCATTTCCATTAATCATGAAAAGCTTCCCACTCTCAGCAAATGACCACTCCACATGATTAATCACTCAGACCACAGCCATAAAGAGACCTGCCAGTCCCATAACTTCAAAACCATCTCAACCAGGCAGCGTGCCAGATTGATTAATAAGCTTGCTATGGCAAATAGGAAAATCATTATATTTGGTGCTGGAAAAAAAAAAAAAAAAAAAAAAAAAACCAAACAAAAACAAAAACCCTGACAAACAAACCAACAAATTTTCACACAGAATGGTGACCACATGTTTTCTGAGAACCTAGGATGCATTCACATTTACGAACAGCTAAAATATCCTGTGTTTGCACTGCCAGAGCAGTTATGCCAAATACCTTTTCTATTCATATCCTCTATGGAACCTAGCTCAGTTCTCTCTGTCTTGGAAAGGGAGACAGGAACACCAGGAGCACTCAGTAATACTTAATAACTTACTGCTTAAAACATTGCCAAACAATAGGGTAGTTCCCTCTGATGACATCCAGGGATTTTATACAATTAAATCTCCTCTGGCTTTGTCTTACACTGCATCTTTGTTTATTAACTGAATGGCTTTAGCAGTTTTCTGCATGATGAATGATGAGAACATAAACCTTGCCATGTCTGGTGTGCTGTGTGACATGCTAACAGCAGGAAAATGTTCTTGAGAACCGCTATGACATAGCAATGGTGAATCTGAAAGCACAAAGGGTAAGGGAGCTATGTGAATATCCCTGACAATCCAGTTTCATACACAAAGGAATGAATAGGTGGTTTTGTTTCAATTTGAATCAGCAAGCTAGTTTTGATTATAGTTTTAAACAAATCCTGAAGCTTACATTGCAGATTTTGGGTTGACCTAGAATCTCCAAAGTAATTGTCCCTTGAATTTGCCCTACATACTGGAGAGTCTTGAACTACCAAAGTGTTTTTCCTGAACCTCCTTTTTCTCTGACTTGGAAGATTTGCAGGAAAATATCATTCAACCATTTTGAAATATTGTGTGAAAAGTTTAAATAGGTTGATAGCAAATTCTGGAATTTTCTTTTAAGGAAGCAAGTGGAAGTGTTAAAAGCACATAGCCCAAAGGAAACAGGTGGGATTTTCTTTTGTTTTCTCCTAGGATGGTCACCGGTCTCCCTTTAAAATAAAGGATTTAAAGTGAAAGTGAGGATAAATCTTGAACTATGCCTAGAGAACAGCATGTATAAAAAGAACCATGAAGATTATTGTAGTGTTTCAATCTTGCTCAGAGCGAATCCCCATGTTTTTCATGAACCTATTAAACGTTTCGTTTAAAGTTAAATATGCCTCCACTCACATATAAAATGTTGAACCCAGAGGGGGTTTTCTCTGCTTTATCTAAAACCATGCCACTATCTTGTGTGGTGTAGGATTTGTACTCATACCTTGTTTGCTTGCTTTGTGTTGTTCCATTTCAGTGGCTGTCATTGCCTCCCGCTGTTTGTGTGGGCAGCACACGTGTGAGTCGGGTGTGTGGGAGCAGACCCATCCACAACGTGGCTGTGAAGTGTCTAGTGTTTTGATAATACCTATCTACTAAGAAGCATCTCTCCCCAGTGAAGATGGGTGTTCTATAGAATACTGTGGGAAGAGGCAAAAAGAGTAAGTTGTGCTCAGCACACACAGGGAGCTCTGGGACTGCCATAAGAAGAGATCAGGCTGGGCATGATGTTGACTATCTTAAAGACCTTCTCTGTGTAGGCTTTCTGCTAACAGGAGATAATGACAGCTGTTCCCAGGGTAAACAGTGAAGAGTACTTCAGGAATGCAACAGCTGTGGAATGCTATTTTCTGATTAGTGCTCTTCAATAACCCAGAGAGAATTGTAGCAGTATTATGGTTTCTACTTGTCACTCAAAGTTATGGCAGTATCATTGCAAATGAGGAAAAGTTGCTGGTGTGTTAGCAACTCATATTTCTGGTGCAGGAACAGAAATTAAACCATTGACCTCACCAGTCATTTTGCCTTTGCCCAGGCATGTTTGTATTCAAAGAGTCCCAGGATGATAAAATGAGACACAAAGATCTCCTTTGATGGTCAAGCTCCTGAAGCCCACTCAGAAATGAGTCACTGGTTAAAAACTACCTTTGAGCAATTTTCAGCTGCCATTTACAAAGTCAAGCACACCACTCTGCTCACGTTCCAATTAGCCAAAGCCAGGTAGATATTCCCAGGGAGCTACATACAGAGCATACAAAGACAGGGAAAACTTCCTGATGTGCCATACAGAAAACAGAAGTAGAAGAGAACAGCGCTGTAGGGAATGCTTCTTATCTCATCCTGGTCTCTTTTGCACTCTCTTCCATATGTTATCGTGTGAAATTAATTCCTAAATAATGACAGTAATGCTCCGTTTAATTCCGTGGTTTTTCTTTACAGAGCAGTAATTAAGATTCCACATTGTATGTGTTACTGCTAATTTTGGAAAACATAGCTACCTCATTGAGGATTGCAACCTAAGTGGTACCAATATATCCCTGTGGTCTCTCTGATTCCAATTTAAAAGGCAAATAAACAAAATTTGCAAAACACTAGTTTTCCTATTGGCAGTATTGTGTTCCCATCCCATAATATATATATACTGTATGTCTTTGTAAATGTGTCTGAACAATATACATACATATGTGTGTGTGTGCACACATTCTGCCTTGCACATATATATATGCAGCTTCCTCTCAGTATTCTTTAATGAGTCACAGACACACAGAATGTAATAATCAGGCTTGGAAGAAACAATTACAACAGGAGGTTACAATCTCAGTGCAGAATGTGTGTGCTATTAACCTGATGCCTTAGAACAGATCAGAATGGTTTCCCATGTGAAAATGCTGACAGGAATATCTGCTTTTATCATTTTTGTGCAGGATCTAATAATGCAGATTGAAAGACCAGTCTGGAGAGGAAGTTACAGTTCAGCATGGCTTACTTCTTTGTACTAATTATGTCTATTTTATTTTTGCCTTGTCTTACCTCTTTTCCTGTATTCACATCTGTCTATTATATACAGAACAGAGCAAGATCTTCCTTTTAAACTTCTGTAGAGGGCCTACTACCATGGAGCTGACATTAGAGCTCTTATGTTAAGGCTCTCTATGCCTTTTAACAATTTAACAGTGGGACAGGTGACACGATCAGCACCAGAGAAGTGTTTGCTTTAGAGTAAGCCTGGCTCAAGGGGCAGCTGAAGTCATTCAATTGTATATCTCATCCTGAAAAGGTGAAATGAGACCTCAAGGGAGGAATTGCCACCCCTGACCTGTAGGCCACACAAAGAGTTTCCAAGCACAGTTTTCTCCAGTGTGCATGGAGAGCAGTGGTACCATGCAGAATTTTGAGTCTGCCAAAATGACCTGGTTGGGACAAGGTGGATGGTCCTGTTTTCAGAAGGAAAAGGGAGAGCTGTAGTGGGCTCTCCTACAAAACAGAGACTGTGCCTTGTGCCTTCCAGGGAAAAAGTTCCCAAATGCAGCTCAACAGGAGCATCTGTTAAAAGCAGAAGAAAGAGCCCAAACTGTCTGAGGCCTCTCAGGTTACAGGGACTCGAGAGAAGCTGACAGAAGCACAGGAGCAAATTGCATGAAGAAGCAAATAAGCAATATTTTGTATCTGTATTGCTAATGGACTTAAAGCCCATTTTTGTCTCCTTATACTGTGGTACTGCCTACAATTACCAATTTCCACTCTAACAGTCAAATGATTTCTTTGCAAAATGAGTTACTTCTCAAGTCATTTGTATCCATTATTCAAGTATGCGTTGATATTTTCTAAAAAAATTGCCTGAGAAGCCATACCAGTTATCGAGTATAATCTTGGAACAATGTTTTGACTGATTTAGTATTTACATAGGGAAAATTTTTGAACGTTTCAAGATGCCCATGTAAAAACCATATTATATGTTGCATTATAAACTTAGCCAAAGGCAAGCTATTTTATGTGATAGTTACCATGATAGACAGATAGCACACCATGAACAGAAACTACTTTTGACAAGTCTAAAAACCACTGTTAAGAACAACATTTGAAATTATACAGATTGAATCCTACATGAGCCAACTCCTATGCTCCAAGCACTGAAATGAGAATTACACAGATCAAAATCTGATGAATAAGAGGATATAACCTCACTGATATCATTACACCCATAAAATATGATCTGTAATTAGAAGGGATTGATGCTGTGGGCATGCTGCTGTCAGGAAATATACAATTGTCCTTATTCTAAAGTTATGGCAATTTTTATTTTTATATGCCACTTACTTTATTTAATTTAAATGTATTGTCTGACTTAGAATTGTCAGTCTGTGAAATATACATCAGTAGACAAAGGGTATGCAGGACACTGAACAACATCTGCAGTAAGACAACTGCTCCCATCTGTATCTTTTCAAAACTAAACTGAAAGTTATGTAGTTTCATATCTGCAGATTTTTATGTATTTGGTCTTTTTTACCTATCTGGAACTGTTAAGTGGGGTTCCCAGACACATTTGCTTAAAAGTAAGAACTGAGAAAGATGACTTTATTTGAAGAAGACTGTGGAACTGGAAATTGCAAATTGCATTCACTGCCGAAGACCTGCACCCTTCCTGGTGCGTTAAAAAACCTGAATTCCATCATGATTCACTTTCAGCTTTACATCTCACATTACCTTTTATTCTCTTTGGTGTCTAAGAACACAAGCTGCCTAATTAAGTGTCACTTTCTATTGAAGTTAGGTTTTGAATTTCCTGCTTTTGAAAGGACACCAAGCAGAAGTTATTTTCCCACCCTTCCAGGAGACAGCATTTTTTGTTCATCTGCTCTCTGCTCACTGAATAAGTGATCCAACATTGAAAAGAAAAATTGCCACTGGTGAACATAAATAGAGCTTTGAAACATCTTGGGGTTTAATTTTTTCTTTTTTTTATGTTGCTTTTCATTTCATTGAACAACATTTGTGATGCCTCTTTGTAAACATCAAACACTAATTTGTGGCCCAAGTTTGTTATTCTTTTTCAAGTGATTCTTTCTTTCTTTCTTTCTTTCTTTCTTTCTTTCTTTCTTTCTTTCTTTCTTTCTTTCTTCCTTCCTTTCTTCCTTTCTCTTTCTTTCTTTCTTTCTTTCTTTCTTTCTTTCTTTCTTTCTTTCTTTCTTTCTTTCTTTCTTTCTTTCTTTCTTTCTTTCTTTCTTTCTTTCTTTCTTTCTTTCTTTCTTTCTTTCTTTCTTTTTCTTTCTTTCTTTCTTTCTTTCTTTCTTTCTTTCTTTCTTTCTTTCTTTCTTTCTTTTCTTTCTTTCTTTCTTTCTTTCTTTCTTTCTTTCTTTCTTTCTTTCTTTCTTTCTTTCTTTCTTTCTTTCTCTCTCTCTCTCTCTCTCTCTTCCTTCCTTCCTTCCCTCCCTCCCTCCCTCCTTCTCTTCTTTTTTTTTCTTTTCTCTGTTTTTTTTTTCTTTCCCTTTTTTTCTCTTTTGTTTTTCTTTCCCTTTTTTTTTCCCTGTGTATGTGCAGAAATTATAATAGAAAAAGAAGCATCAATACAGCAGAATTCTAATAAAAATGAACCTATCATGGGTCAGGTTAAACTGTTAAAAATCAGCCTAATATATTCTTTAGGTAAAGAGACAGAGTATGATTGCCTTCTAGGTCTTGAAGCTAGTTGTATAGAGTAAGATTCTGCTACGTTGGGGTTAGATCTGTGATCAGTCAATGGATGATTTCACAGGGTGATAGAATCACTGAGATTGGAGGAAGACACCTCTTGGAGACCACCTAGTCCAACAACCTACTCAGTTCAGGGGCAGTCAGGGCACGTTTCTCAGGGACATGTTTTGGTTTTGAGTAGATCCAACAAGGGAGGGTGCACCACCAGTCTAGGCACCCTCACAGTAGAAGGTTTTTTTTCTGTATTTATGGAATTTCCTCTATTTCCCTTTGTGCCCATTACCTCTCATCCTGTCACTGGGCACCAGGGTCAAGGTCCCGGGCTCCATCTTCTTTGCTGCCCCCATCAGGTATTTATACACTTGGAGAGGATCTCCCTGAGCCTTCTCCAGGATGAACAGTCCCAGCTCTGTCAGCCTCGCCTATATGTCAGCTGCTGTACATCCTTTGCCATCTCCTTGGCCCTTGGCTAGGCTCACTCCAGTAGCTCCATGTCTGTCTTGCAGTGGCGAGCCCAAAATTGGGTCCAACATTCCAGGTGTGTCTCACCAACTCTCAGTAAGGGGGAAGGATGACTGCCTTCAGTCTGCTGGCAATGCTGCTTCTAATGCAGCCTCAGATGCTGTCGGCCCTCTTCTGCTGCAAAGGTGCAGTGCTGGCTGATGTTCAATTTTGTGTCTGCAGGATTTGCAGGTCCTTTTCTGTAAAGCTGCTTTTCAGCTGGTTGGTCTCCAGCCTCAAATGTTGCTTGGGTTTTTTTCTTCCCAGGTACAGGATTTTGCACTTCCATTTGTTGAACTTCATGGGAATCCTGTTTGCTCACTTCAAAGGGAGAGGTTCGACCTTCACTCTGCTTTCAAATGGTAAAATTGATCATCAAGGAAAAGAACCCTCAAACACTCTCAAATGAAAATGTGCTGTTCCTGACAAAGGAGGATTAAAAAGTAAACAGGGAAACACAACCCATCTCTTTAGATTTAATAGGATTTACCACATGTACTTTCATTCCTAGTGTTAAACTGTATTGAAATAAATCCCATTATACTTAATAACTGTACAGATTAGAGTCTTCTAAAAGTGACTGATCAGTATTAAAAAGAACGATTTGAATACCTTATGTGTCTGCTGAATCTGAAAAATTGAATAAATAATAAGCATTCTTTAAAAGGATTTTTCTGTGATCAGCACTCAGTGTCTCTTGTTGAAAAAAATTCCTTATTTTGTGTAAGGGAAGTGGAAAAAGAGGTTACTGTCTACATTATTATTTCAAGAACTAGGAAAGAAGGCTGAATAAATAAGCCCTGTGGAGAATCAACTAAGAAGATTATTTTGCTGTATGAATATCTGGGTTATTATAATTTGCACTGTGTCTTAAGACAAATAACTAGAAGAGCAGTATAATGCTGCTAGGTTGAATCACAAGAGATCTCTTATATGTTTGGAATCAGTGTGAAGGATATGCAAGAAAAAGTAGCTTGAACGTGTATTTTTTGTGTAATTAGAATAGGCAATGCAGCCTATGTGATCCATTACTACTGACTTGCACTTCTCTTAGTAGCACCCCTACAACTCTAGTGGCTTCAATAACAATTTAGACACAATATCAGGAATATCAAACCCTTCAGCTTTTTGATGAGCTTTTTCAATTTGACGTAACTCTCTTTTCTTGTTCACATCATATGGCTGTATATCCTGGGATTTCTCTGTGTACTGACCCAGCCTCACTGAAGAGGACTGATAGCAGGATCTGTCCCCAGGTATTTTGTACATTGAGTTGCTGTGTTTCATTTGTAACTACTACTTACAGAATTTACCTTGGTGTAACATGGTTTACATCATGAGAAAAGTGAAAATCTTACTACTAAAATCTACCGAGAAAATGTGTAGAGAGAATGCTTAATTAGGAACCATTGTCAAAAATTAAACAAAAAGAAGTGAATTGGAATTATGTCAGTGTCTTATCATGCAACATCATCCTTTATTCAGTCACTAGTGCACACTAAAGAGATTGCAGGACTAAAGAACACATTATGTCTTAAGGTGCTTTTGTCTGACTGCTTGGAAATTGTATACAAAGAATACAACAGTGACCTAGGAAGAGAATGTGAACTGCTGTAAATTGATTTAGCACTATGAAAGTCAGTAAGAACTGTAAAAACCTGAGAATAAACACCACTAACATCATCCCCTCCCTCTCCCCTCAAGTCTTTCAACAATGTGGCTTTCTTTTCAGGAGACTGAACTTAATATTCTGTGTGATTGTTAAGGCAGACATGCAGCCACTCTTTTTGCATAAGCAAGATTCTCTGTTTTTTTTCTGTGCCTCTGTTCTGTTCCTTATAACAAGTAATAAAAAGCCTGTTGGGCTGGCATATATTTAAAATGTATGATAACTGCCACTTTCAATTTTAAATGTAATTTTTTTTTGTGAATTTACAGTATAGTTTTCTCATTCAGGGACATTTAGAGGGCTAAAACAGACCAACAACTACATAGTGCACAATGATATCCAGGCAAGGGCAATGCAATAATTTAATAAAAATGGAGAAGCTAAAATATTGAAAAACTAAACAGAAGGCTTTATTGATGCACGTGCTGAATACTACATCTCTAGGAAGAGAAGGCATAGAAATCTCAGCACATAATTAAAATTATTACCTGATTGGCATAGCAGAGGCTTTAGGGAATAACTCACACAACTGCAATATTGACATACCAGGGTAGAGCTGGCTCAAGAAGTTTGGCTTGATAAAAGGAGGAAAATATATTGCTCTATAATTATGAACATATAGACAGAGGAGACAGATATAAACAAACACCAGTGAAAGTCTGCTAACAATGAAAAAAAGAGAAAATTGGACAACAGTCTTTGCAAGGGTCAACTGTGATGATAACTGTAAAGAGGTAAAGCAGTTGGTCCTGTTTTTTCTAAAACTAAATTTTCTCTAAGAAATAAGGGTTGCACATCTCTTGATGAAGGGGGCTGGATATACAGGTTGCTTCTGCTCTGCTAGGCAGGAAAGCCTTCCAGAAAGGGCGAGAGCCCAAATTTATTCTGAATTGCACAGCTTTGAGATGGTGCAGCACATACTTCTAGGTTGAAAACTTGGAATATCTTTTTTCCTTCTTTTCAGGCACAGGAACTTCTCATACTGCAGATGTTCTTGCAATGCTATCAGGTGATGTACATCAGCAGAGAGGCTATCCAGGGCACAAGGAGCACTGCCAAACAGCAGCTAAAAAGGCATTCCTGGCTGACCCTTGGCTTCAAATGCTGTAGGAGCATCAGCAACTATCAGTCTGCTGAGCTGTAGTTTTGACTAAACCATTTGAAAAGCTTTTGCAGCATACTGAAAGCAGTTTCTTGACAATGCGCTGAACTTGAAAGAAAATAATTACAACTAGTTACTCTTGATTATGAATAACAGGCAAAAATGAAACTGAAATCTAAAGTTTAAAGGCATGATTTGTTGGAAAGAAAGGAGAAAAGATAAAAATAAAGACAATAGACAGACTTTAAAAAGCCAGGTCATAATCTTTCTGCAGAAGGAAGGTCAAGGAAAAAGATTTCAAGACAGTTTGCCACCTCAGAAGAGAAAGAAATATGTGCAATGTCTGTGCAAAGGAAGGGTAAGAAAAAACTTCACTAAACATGAATACTTGCCAGGCCTGAACAAAATGTTGAATTGACAGTCTGGTATTGGGGATGAGAAGGCCTATGTGCACAGCACCAGGAATGCAAGAACTGAGACACAAGTAAAGGGGTCTAAACTGTAAGAGGAATATATTTTATAAGGACACTGTGTGATAGTAAGGAGCAGACCAAGCAATAATTAACCCCCCTCCCCCTTCCCCCCAAAAACAGCTAATTGCAGATCATACTAAAAAAATAGAAAAAGTTTAGGTATTTAGATATCTAGATACTTAGTTAGATATTTAGCCCTGTACTGGCCATCACACTGAGTGTTCATTTATCAAATGGTTAAAGAAAAGTAGGAAAAAGAAAACTAAAATATGACACCAGTGACAGAAAGTTTGGAACAACAGACTGATAAAATAATATGCTTGAATATTTTGATAGTGACTGGCCTTGAAACTTCTTCAAGAGTTCTTCCAGAACAAACAGAAAAAATGTCAGTGTCATTAACTGTTATTCTGTAAATTATTCAGAAACTATGTCATTCCAGAAAGGGCAAATGTATTACCTGTCCTTAGACATAGTAAAAAAAAGAAAGGAAATTACAGGCCGGTCAGCTCAGCTCTGATGTCTATAATGGTGGGAGAAGAAATAATCAAAAAGCTTTCAAAATAGCTAAATGACAAATAATAGCCAGAATAGATTTGGGGGTGGGGGGGGTGGGGGGAAGTAATATCAACTAAATTTATTTTATGAACAATAGCAGGCTTTTCAGATAGAGAAAAAACCCAACTGACTTTAGTAAGCTGATTTGTTCTCTGTCATATGTATTTTGTTCCCCTAAAAAACCCTAGGCAACACTACCTTGATGAAATTACTGCGACATGACAAAAGGGACTGGGGAGCTCTTCTCACAAAATCCATCCAAAAGTTCCTGGTCAAAGTGAGAAAATATTTCAGATTATGTTCTAAATACATTTTTCAGTGTCAGTCACTCCTTGCATCAAGTATGTTATGAAAGAGCTTATTTATTTCATCTGGGGGTGGAAAAATAGAAGCAGTTAGAAGAACTAGGGTGGACAGTATTTAGAATTCAGAATAACTGGCAAAAATATCCATTGTCTGAAAAATAGCAAGCATATGACTTGATGTGATAAATGTAATAAGGCTAGGACAGGGCTAAAAGAACACAAAATGTGGCCTGTGAGGGAAGAGTGGAGAAGGCAGAGAAGAGATGGCAACATGATAACACTCCCCAAACCTGCAAAGAAAAAAGGAATGAAGGAGTATGAAGAAGAAATATGGTGGTTTTTAAATGGTAGGAAGGGTGTTTCTGGATGCACATCAGGGTAAAATACCTCCAGTTACCTTTGTTAATCAGTGGTCCTCTGTATGAAGAGGATATTGGATGCTGCAAGCTTTCTCTGCAAACATGAGTTAGAAACACAGTGTGGTTACCTTGCCTTGACATGCACTAGACAACCCCTGGGGGTATCTTTCACATCTGTTTTGCATTAGAGAACAGTTTTAACTATGACCAAATTGTAATTTCATTCTATTGGAGGATCACTAAATTTTTTTTTAGAAGAGGTAAGCATTCAATTTTGTTTTACAAAGTGTGAGGCATTCTTTTCTGCATCTTCTCTTCCATAGCTTTTACTAACACTATGATATTTCCTGCAGAAAATGAACAAGAGCAAAATAACATCTGAGAGGTATTTAAAATATCTCTAAAAATATTTAAATTGATATAAGTCACTTGGCCTTGGAAAACAAACGCTGCAGGTTGTATTGAAAGTGGAGGAAACTGTTTTTGGTGGTGTAAAGTTCCTGTATCACCACGTGACCATTAAACCTCTCTGTTGGAGCAGCAGGTTTAGTCCTCTGAGATCTAAAGCTAGTTGATGGAGAAATGTATAGATTGACTTGGAATAGGGAGCTGCTGTGCTCAGCTGGTAAGGAGATGGAGCAAGCACACCTGGGTGGAGGGTGAAAGCCCCGAGGGACTGTGCTTTGCCTCCTCAGAGATCTGCCTTGTTTGACTGTACCACTGGCTGGGGCTTGTGGGCTCGTGGGTATGGCAAGGGACACGCTGCCCTTGCTGCAGCCACTGTGCTGTGGGGCTGAGAGCACACAGAAGCTGTGCTTTGTTGGAATACATGAATGAATGACACTCACATGCTGAGATGTCCACGGCAAAAAAAGGGGCAGTTTATTTACAGACCTCGACATTTATAGAATTCCAACAGTGACCATGGATTTGAGGAAGAAAATTGTCTTCTCCACCCACACTGGTCAAACCAATAGTCCATCAATTCTCTCTTCCTCCAGAAAGGAATGCAAAACAATCATTATTTACATGAAAAGTGCATGAGAAATCTGCCGCCGACTGCCGGTGACCACTCTAAGGGTCGCACCGGTGCCGCGACCTTCCCCACAAGACCGTCCCAAAGGATGTCTCGGGCCTGGGGGGCACAGGCACTCGGAAGTGATTTCAGCTCTTTTGTGATGCTGCCCACGGCAGCAACCCCCGGCAGCTCTTCTCCTTCTCGTCGGCAGCTTCTTCCAAGCGACGCTGGATAAAGACGCGGGACGCAGGCTCTTGAATCCAAAGGCTCGTTATTGAAGGACCGACGATCCAAAAGCAGCCCCAGGGGCAAAAAACAGGGGATTATATAGAACTTTGGAAGGGGTGGGGCTGACACCCTGGACCAATCATTTGGCGCCCTGGCGAAATGATTGGTCCAGGATGATTCTTGTAAGGACCAATCATACTTCAGGGATAACAACCAATCGGGAAGAGGATCGAAAAGGAACCAATCAAAGACGAGGAAAGTTGGAAATGGGGAAAACAACCAATAGGGAACAACTGAGAAACTTCCAACCAATAGGGGGTAACAGAGAAACTTTCAACCAATGGGGAACAACAGAGAAACTTTCTGTTTTCCCCAACTTAATACGTGATCACTCAGGGAGACCTTCTTGCGGGGGGCTCTGCCATACAGCCTACACACTATTTTCTGTCCAGGGCAGAGCAACTTCTCTTGTGGTAACCTCACGGGTTACCACAAAACTCCATTACAAAAATGCAAACATCAGAAGGCTGAAAAGAACTTTAGAAAAACAGAGCAACAGTGCTTAAGGACGAAGTCAGGGGAGAGAGAGCTGGGGGCCTGCAGCACTGCTGAGCAGGTTAGAGAACAAGGGGTTGGTAAGAATGATGTAGGGGGAAGTTTAGAGTACAGGGGATAGGCTGGATGACCCCAGCTTGTCTTTTCTGATGTAAAATGCCAAGTAGCAACAAAAATAACCAGCCAGTAAAACTTTGTTATTGCTGTTTGTGATCAGGATCCTCCTTTGAGGTCTGTTGTAGACAATTTTGACAGTCTGTTCCTCCTGAATATGCTGAACTCTCAGCAGCATTCACTTGCTCCAGGTATATCAGGTAGCAGAATTTGCTGAAAATCATGTTATAGTAGGAAAAAGAAGACCAAAATATGACATCTTTGGTTTGCTTTAGGTCAATAAATTAAACCTATTTTCTGAGCTAAGTTTTCTCAGTGTGAAGTATGAAAAGACCCTTTCAGAGGATTATTAAAAAAAAATGTATAAACACTGTTTTTATTTACCATGGAACTAATTTACACATTACCTATAATTTTAAGAATCATAGCACTGTGGATAATAGATATGTTTGCTATGTTTTGGTGGCTGCATTAGAATACAATGAATATTGTAATCTCTGGATTCCAACCACTCTTCTTTCCACTAATACCATAATACTGTTACTTCTGCTAAGTAAATGTCTGTACAAAAATCTTACCCTTTTTGTTTTTCTTTACAGATTTTTTGTTGCTTAAAGTGAGCAAATAGTTTCAGAAAGAAGTATGCTCCTCTCTGCTAGTGACTAGGATAAAGGGGTTACATGAGACTGAGGGAACATGAGATAAAATGCAAGGGTGGCAACTGTGTGTCAGCATTCATAAAAGAATGATTTAGTCACTATGTTCCTTTGGATCTTTCAATTCTTGTTATTTAGATGTACCTTACTATGTTTAGCTACCATTGAAAATAGTAAGGTTCTGTGATGAGCTTTTATGATAAACATCCTTTAAACATCTTTCCTTGAATTCTGCATCAGAACACCTGAAGATCTGCTGTAGATGATGAAATAAAATTAACTCAAATTCCATTTCATTTCCTGCTTTCCAGGCTGTCCTGTCCAACTCAACAGCTTTGCCAGAACCAAGGTTTAGAAAAATTCAGAGCAGCTGAATGTATTTCAGACCTCTGTCATTTGTCACACTGCTCATATTCTGTGCTTTTATTTGGCTTCAAAAACCTGCAATTTCACTGTGTTTTGTTGTTTTATTTTTTTTTCTTTTTGGTACAAACTTAAAAATATGGATAAAATAGTGTTTTAAACATTCTGCATGAAGACAAACATCTTGTTTGGTGATGTTGTCTGATCTAGCCAGCTGCATTAAGGTGTTGGAGGGCTAAACATCATAAGTGTCCAGCAGGCAGGAGAGAAAATTAAAACTCTGCTTGAGCTCTCTTGCTATCGTGTCAAGGGTGAAATGAAGTGCCTATTAAGCTGAGAAGAGTGTCAGAGGACTGGGGCTTGCAGGCTCTGGGGCTGTGGGGCAGGCACGTCTCCCTGTGCAGCAGAAGGAAAGCGAGCAGTGCTGTGCTGGCTGTGCAAGCCTTCATCTTCCTGGCCTTACCTTTCTCATGGGCACTGGGGAAAGGCAGCTGAAGACAGGGCAGCTGCAGGCAGCAGGGTCGGCTGGTCACCAAGCACAGACTTGTTTCTGTCAGCCCTGACTGCAGAGTCGTGGCTGATGTTGTGTTAGTTAACACATCCCCTCAAGCCTTGTTCTCCTACAGCTCATTAGGCACTCTCCAGCTTTTGGTATTGACTGAGATTTGTGCATCCACGGTTGGTAACGTGCCTTTTTTTTTTTTTCTAGGTCAGCTCTGTAAAAGGACTTCATGTCATTTCACTGGCTTGTGCAGATATCTTAAAACTACTCTAGTAATTTTACCCTACACACAGATTATACATCTGTCACAGCCTCACATTTTTTTTTAAAGACATTATTTAATTTAAAAAAGGCATCAATTTTTCCATAAAATGGTCAGGATAGAAAATTTTCCACTAATGCAACAGGGAAGAAAAAAATAGATACTGAATTCTTTGACAGATTGTGTCAAGATAACAGACTAATCCCAGGTCAATATAAGGTGAAATAATTACAAGTATCCAGCCTGGAAGGAATTAAATCCCTGCAGAGCTCATTTGCATCTGGACATGATGGCTTCAGAAAACATTTTTGATAGCAAATGCCCCTCCTTTTGCTTTTGTTCAAAAAAAAGTCTATGAATCTTGTTTTAATCCTGCAGTAGTTTTAAAATGATGGAAGTCAATAAGTCTTCACTGTATTACTTTCTATTTGGTATGGTAGAGACCAATTTCTCTGCTCATTTGGAAAAATTAGATGAACATCTGGGCACACTTCATTTCTGAAAGAAAAGCAGATTTCAAAATCAAACAAAATTTTAGAACATGTTTGGAGTTCAGTTAGTTTGTGTAGCAGGTAGACCATTTTGGAAATAAAAGGAAAAAGGAGAAAGGTGATATTTACATCTTTGAAAGAGGGAAAATTATCAGGCGACAGATCATATTATGTGTGGTACAAATGCTAGCTCTGCTGAGCCCATGTTTTCTGTTTCCAGTAAAATTATGATTTTTAGCTCTCATGCTCATTTTTTGCAGGTATTTTGTGGGTTTTCCTTATAACACAGAGCTGAGGATTAGAGAGAGGATGATTATTCTGTAAAAAATATTCATCCATTGGCAACTACCTAATCCTTTATAGATTGTCTGGATGAGTCCATTCTGCTGCAGTGTTTGCTTATTTTCCCTGACATTATTACCCTGAGAGCATCTGATGTGCTGGCTGAAGAATACAACATGCCTGGCTGTGCAAGAACAAGTCTGGCAGGATATTTAGGGTAATACTTTGTGTTTGCTCATGGATATCAGAATCCAGGCACATGCATATGTCAGTGTTATGTCTGTCATCAAGCAGCCACTGCCAGCAGCAGGAAGGCCTTACAGACTGTACTGGGGGTAGGAAGCTCCCTGTGCAAAGGGAGCCATGGGACTGCATTTGCTCCTTGAGAGCTGCAGGGCTGAAGTTTGGCCCCTGTGGTTTAACAGTATGGGATTTCATCAGGATGCCTGGGGACAGATGGGGGGGTCTTTGTGCCTGCCAACCTACCTCTGCAGACAGGATGTGCAGGGCTCTCTTCTGAGCATGGATCAATTCTTCTCCAGGAAACTCAGTGCCAATCAATGTCAAGTGAAACAGGAGCAGGCTGTAGCCCATCATTGCCATGCTGTATTGATCTGTCTCTTTTTCCCCAAGGGATATTTAAGAAGAGCCATAAAGGGGTCAAGTGGCACTGGCAAAATGTGACAACCACAGTGAGAGAGCAGGACCTGCCTGTAACTCCTAGGCATATTTATACTTAATAATAATAAACGATGATCCATCAGTAGATGTGACTACAGCTAATAACTGCTCTGCTGTTTGGGCTAATTACTTCAAGCTGATGAATCTCTGACCATGCTAGGCAGTTTTTATTTAGAGCACATTTTAGCTAGATTTAGATATTAGTTGTCACAAAGATATGAGGAAATAAAAACAAGGATTGTGGGGATTAAGTTTAAATTTATCATAGACCTGGGCTCCCAAAGAGGTTTTTGGCACCTGTTAAGTCACTTGATCTCTGCAGGTGCCCTTGGAATGCTCTGGCTATGTGCACTTATCAGGGTCCTGGGATGCCTTGGTCCTGCCAAGAGCTCTGAGGCCCCTTGACTGCTTCTAAACATCAAACCTTGCCTGCTCTCATCCACTGTCCCAAATAATCCCAAGTAGTGGCAATAATCTCTCAGCTCCTCTTTTTCCAGGGAACTGCTGTGGGAGGATAAATAGAGGAGAAGAGGAGGGTTTAAAGACTGTGAAATATGAATGACCACCTTTCCCCACTGCTCATATAGCAGCTCTCTCCTCCTCTGCAAGACAAAGTAAAACATGCTGTGAAACATCTGCTCCATCAGCTTGGCACTTTAGTGTCTGAATGGAGCATCAAAGTGTCTGAATAAGTATCAGGCCCCATGGATATGTCACTACTTGACTTGGGTGTTGACTCATATTTTTATGTGGGTAGATCAGTTTGAATCTGTTATACCCTGAGAATATCAGGCACCACAACACTGGGAATTTGTCCCAATCATTACCGTCTAGGATTTTCCTTCTCTTATTCACAGAGACCACAATCAAAGAAAAGGCCCTCTAAGGACTCTTGAGCCTTCTCTGTCTCTTAGACATGTGCATGCAAAACACAGTGAACACCTAATCTGTCATAGCTGGACTCTCTCTATGCATTGAAATGTGTACAGAAGAAGGGATGTGTCCCCAAAGCCTCTCCTCGTGGAGTGTCATACCATTATCAATTTGCTTCTGTGGGAGAAATTCCCTTGAAAATCCTGGAACAAAACCTCATTTTTGCTCTAGTGTGGCATCTCTGGTGACTGGGAGTCTGAGCTGTCCTGGAACTGATGGAGCTGGGTGTGTGATCTCTTGAAGAAGGAGTAAATAGACAAGCAAGGGATCTGGGGTTGAAAAAAAATGTGTGACAGAACCAGCTACAAGGATAACGTCCACTCATATGTTGAAGTCCAGTCCTTGTGTTAATAGTTTTTCCAAAGGTGTGTGGACTCTAGGGATGCTTAAGTAGAAATGGGACCTGGCATACCATGAGAGAACCAGGCTGTCAAGCATGTTTGCACTGAAACTTCAAGACAAGCTGCGGTCCCTCCCTGTCTCTAAGCACAGCAGGGCTATTTCTCATTTCACACACATCCCCACATTGACTCAGCTGGGATGTGACTCATGAGAAAGGACTGGAAATGGGCTGATGAAGCTGGTAATACTCTGTGGGGATGTGAGACACTGGAGAAGTTATGGATTCAGCTATTGAAGGGCTGAGCTGACCCTGCTACTGGAAGAGAAATTAGCAAGCAGATTAAGAAGCCTTTTCAGAGTGAAGCTATTGGCCTGTGCCCAAATGCCTCACTAGCTCAAGCTGTCTATGAGCTTCAACACTTTTTCACATGGCATGAATAAGGGTATAAATTGCATGGATACACTTGGCCTTGGCTTTTCATCTCCAGTAGTTCAGTAGAGGTCCCATGTGGGATTATTTGTAGAATATACATGAATAAAATGAAAAGCAATATGGATGGGGTAGACATTGATTTTGCTCAGTTCAGAGCTGCAGTGAACTCTGACTTCTGACACTTCCACATGGACATGAGAAAATACCACAAGGTGACATTGTTCTGTGGTGGAGGAGATGGCACTTCATGGACTTGGTACCAGTGCAATAACTCCGACTGTTCACAGCATGAAGGGGATGAACTGAATCCAGAAATTCTGACGGAATAATGTTCATGAAAACCCTGTACTGTGACTGGAGACTTCAATGACTTGATTCTTTGTAGGGCAGACAACATATATAACAAAAAAAAAAACAAACCAGCATCAGCTGTAGTGCCTGGGTATAGGAACATTCAGAATGTTTAACAAGATGTTCCAGGTTGTGCTATATGAAGCATTTACATGGTTTTCCCTTGGCATACTATATTGAACATGATTCAAGGCCAAAAGCATGACAGTTGTTGCAGGGTTTGATTTTGGGGCATGCTGAAAGATAGAATACTTCAGCCTTCAGTAGTCCTAGTGCAAAGTTGAATGAATTAGTTTAACCTGATGACATAAATTCTTGTACTGTGGATGAGATTTTTTTTACCTAGGAGTTTTTGGGCTTTATTACTTCATCAGTGTTTCAGAACTCTGTTACAAAACAAGCAAAAGTCTTGAAATAAAAAGTTACTCCAGAGATTAGAAAACTCAAACAGAAATCACTAGAATGAATTTGTAGGACTAACATAGTTTCTAGGCAAAAATCAGTTGGCCAAATGAATACATATTAAACATTGAAGCAAAAAAAAAAAATCCAATTGTTCTCTTTTATGTTATTTTATTTTTAATAATCATCTACTGCTATTTTTGTGATCCTCTTTAAAGTTTCTGGCAACCTTCATATACAGCACTGAGTTTTCATGAGCATTTTGCCTAATTAGTTTTCAGAGGACTGACAGCTGACATGACTTCCATTAATCAATCCTGATACTCTACATTAACTTTTCTTTTACCTTGTGTATTAATTCAGCGCTGAGGGCCTGTCAGGAAGTGGTTGAGAATCCCTCTGGGATTGTACATTTGCTTGAAACTGAAGTGTGGGAAGATAATAAATCATGTGATTTCTGACACTTCTCCCCATTTGTCATTAAGCTTTTGGAGCAATTAAAGTCTGACAGTTCAGCCACACAGATTCACTTGTTTTGCTCAAAAATGAAATGCAAGAATTGTTTTTTTAACAAACAGAATCTTTGGGGTTTTTTTCCTGGATTTACTGCTGCATTGATAAACAATTTCCTTTCATCGATTGTAGTCTATGCCATAACAGGTCTTTTCCAGTGTATGAATTCTCATTACTTTTTATTTTTAATAATAATCAGGAGAATTGATAAATGACAGAAAGAATATAATAATAATAGTAGTAGAAGCAGCAGCTATCATCAGTGAGAATTTGTGTGTTATCTTATTTTCATGAGATGAAGTCAGAAGGATGAAACTAAAGTAACTTCGTTTGTGGTAGAATGTCCCATAAAACCTAAGGGAACTGAACACCCATCTTCAGTTTGACTTGGATATCTAGCTGCTTTCAAAAATTTCCTTCTTCAACAAATGTAAGAACTTAGAAATACGTCATGACTGTCATGGCTTCTGCATCAGCAGGCTGATGACAATGTTTTCCTTTCTTACCTGTTATTAAGATGTGTTCTCTGGTTTACCTCAAATATATCAGTTTCTTGGACTGAAACAAGTATAAACATGTAGGTTCTGGATCCTGTGAGCTTCCCTTCTTTCCTCCCCCATGCCCCCCTCCTTGGCTCCCATTACTTAGCTAAACTACTAGAAACAGAGAACCTTATAAATGGGATTGAGATCTAGGCTCAGCTAAGGTACACCATCTTCTCCCTCTCTCTCTCTCCCTCTCTCTCTCTCTCTCTCTCTCTCCAGTCCCCCCTCTCCCTCCAAATGTAATTTTTATATATTTAAGCAGTTATAAAAACATTTAAGATAGGAATTTACACAGTCGCAAAGATGTGATAACTCACAATATTTTTCCAAAAAATAACAGAAGATAAAGAGAAATGTTTGGTAATTGAGTTACTCTTGGATGAGGATATCTTTGTGTAGATTTAAGTCAGTGTTCTCATAGCAAAACATTTCATTCCCACTGGCCTTTAGATAGACTTTACATTCTAGCCAGCCTACAGTTTATATGACTTTTTTAGAAGTCGCTGCACTTGTATTTTTGCAGATCCAGTGACTGTTACATAATTTCTTGTGTTTCAGGGGAAAAAAAATCACATAATATAATGTCAAATAGAATTTCCAGTATTAACAGGAGAAGACATGAAGATCTATTAAGATCCAAGAAAATCTGTGATTTGTTGTCCCATTTTACTGAAAGGAGCTTCACTAAAGTATATTTATATAGCAGCACTTTTGACACAGACATATATTTCAAGATAAAAAGGTGACCACCCAAAAAGCACCTTATCTCATGTTCCAGAAGCAATTTTTGTATGTGTTGAAAAGGAGTTCAGTACAGTCCTGGTCATAATCTAAGAGTTTTACTAAAAAAAGGGGTTTTTTATATACAGAGAAGATTGTTAAAATTATTAAATCTTTTGTGTTAACTTAATTGCAAACAAAAGGAAATACTCACAATTGAAACACCAAAACAGAACCTTCAAAAACTACCCAGCAAGTTTAACTTTTGATATTCACAGAATCACAGAACAGGTTGGGAAGGACCACAGTGGAACACTGGTCCAACCTCACTGCTCAAGCATCATCAAGGATCATCCTGAAGCACCTTGCACAGGAGTGTGTCCAGATGATTCTTGAATATCTCCAGTGAGAGAGACTCCACAGCCCCTCTAGACAATCTGTATGCACAATGTTTTTGACAGGAAACAGATTTATTTTTTTAAATTCATAAAATTTAACTTTGTTGTAAAGAAATTACACAAAAACCCTCCTGTGACTACTTTCTTTGCTTATTAGTGAAAATGTGTAGCCTAGTAGATAAGGTTAGTCTGTGTCACCTGCAATGAACCTTGAATATATAAAAAACCTCCCAAAAAACTTCAGCATATGAATTAAGAAACAGATGTTAAAAACACCTCTGAAACTTCACGTAAAGGAACAAACAGCAAACAGTCATGTGGGAAATACTCAGATCACAGCCTCACACTGATTCAGCCACAGAGTTGATGCTGTTGGAGCCCTATTGATCAGCTATGTTTTGTATGCCATTCTCCACCCTACTCACACAAATTTGATCAGACTAAATCACTAGAGGTGATGGGAAAATTGTTTGAACTTTTTCCCTACTGCAAGTAATTTGTTGGAGTTTGTCGTATTACTTGAGTAATTAAGAGACAGTTATTCAGGTGAATAAGAGCATGAAAAACTGGAAATCAAGTGCTTCAGTTGAAAGGGAAAGATCAAGATTATAAATAAAGCCTACAATTTATAGAATATGATGGATTTGATAAAAATTTAGAGAAGCCGAGCTAGTTTATATTTTGGGTGGGAGCATTAAGTGATGAAAGCAGCTTATTAGGGCATGCTAATTCATGTGTAAAAGGGAGACCAATGTAACAATGGACAATATACTCCAATCTCAAAGCTGGTTGTAAAACATGATTTGCATTCAGTCTGGTTTGTAAGAGCAGGGAGCAACAGTTAACCTACTAAAAAGATAGACTTGTCAACAATATGCTAATAGAATAGATGCTATTTTGATAACTAAGTTTTGAGATTTAATTTGAAAGTAATTTTCAGCATTTGTTTCAGTCTTACAGTCTCCAGTGACTCAAAAAAAAGCATTTGCTTCTCTCATCAGATTGAGACACTTCTGAAATCAGATAGCTAAAAGTGAAAACATCTCCCACACCTAGTCAGAGACATGTTGCTGCAATAGGGAATTGGAGGACCTAAATTTATGTGCTTTTTGAAAATGGATATCTCAGTGCACATAATTGGCAGTGATATAGAGATTAATTGATTGAGGGATACCAAATGGAATTTGGACTTAGTGTGGTTACCTTTCTGTGGGGAGAATGGGGATGCAGTGGAGCTTGGATGGACAAGGCACCAATTTTTTAAAGAAAACACCTGAATATTAAATGTTGCTGTTTTTTATCAGATAAATGGATGTATTAAATATGCAATTGGAAAGTTTTAGCAACATTTATTTCAGACATGTCTGGGGCTTTTGAAACAAAATTTCATCTCTTTAATAAATCATTAGTAATAATTCCAGCTACCACAGTTATAAGATCAATGGAATTGCTTTGTTGTCTAGGCAGCCGAAAAGATACTAACTCTTCAGGCTGATAACAGAGCTGAGCTGTGGGGCCCAAGAACAGCTCTGTAGACTTCAGAGGGGCTCTGGGCTTTCTGTAGACTTGGGAGCTGAGGAAGTGAAACAGCATCTCCAGGTAAGCTGAAAACACCTGAGACAACAAAAACTGAAACACACAAATTCCCTCCATGAAGAAAGAGTTTTGGTGTTTATTGCACTTTCAATGCCTGCTCTAATTTTTACTGTCATGGTTGGTTATCTACTTTTTCTTATGTTCCGGTTTATGTAATATTATGAATTGTAAATACTAAATGTGATATTTTATTGTGTCTTGGGTTATGGAAGCAAAAATGTGTATTCTATTTCATCTGCTGAAAGCAGTTGGGGACATGTTTTTTTCTTTATCTCTTGCAACTCTGAGGGGAGGGGGACAGATGCCTTCTGATAATGGGCCAGCTGTTAAAACCAGGTGGGGCAGTGTTTCTTATCTCTTTCACCACCCATCCTCCCTCCAGGGGGATATTTTCTGCTGATGGGCCATTAAGGCTCACCAAAGACATGCCACATTCCATCATCCCATTGTGAGATGCTCCACCCAGGGGGGAGTGCCAACCATTCTTACCTGGATAAAAACTGAGATGCAGGAACACAGGTATGTGGTTCCACTGGATTCCCGGAGGAAGACTGGACCCCTCTCACCATCACTGGACCCTTCTCACCATCACTGAACCCTTCTCACCATCATTGGACCCCTTCTCACCATCACTGGACCCTTGTTCTACAGGATCATCTCTACTCCAGAAGAACCGCATGTGCCACTCCAGGAGGACTCACTTTTCGACTGCTTCCAACACCCTGACCAACAGGGTGTCAGGTTGTAGCTCTGACTCTGTCAGGGTTTCTAGGATTGTTGTTTGTTTGTTTGCTTGTTTGGTTGGGTGGTTTTGTTTTCTACTACATTTGTATTGTTAATATTCCTAGTAAAGAACTGTTATTCCTATTCCCAAGTCTTTGCCTGAAAGCCCTTAATTGCAAAATTATAATACTTTGGAGGGGGTGAGGGGGTTTACATTCTCCACTCCAAGGGAAACTCCAGCTTTCCCTGGCAGATACCTGTCTTTCAAAACCAAGACAATTAAAATGTTAATCATTTGTAGAACCATGAAATAATGTAGTGGCATTGAATTACATGGACCTAGAAATATAGGTTATACACACATTTCCTAGGGAAGACAAAATCCTAGAATTAGTTTCCTTTTAAATGTATATATTTCTGGCTCTGTTAATGTTCATAATTCCAGTTTTAATCTACTTCAGAAAAATCTGTATCCTAGAGGAGAGACCCTTTGATCAAATCTGATTAAACCTTTCCGTCAGCTTCTCCAGCCTATAGAAGAGAATTCTGAGTACCTGGAGAGACTGAACTTCTCTTCAAAAGCTTTTGGAGCATAATTTGATTGAGTCAAAGCTATCTCCATAATCTTCTACAAAAACAAGGGAAATTCCAAAGTGTTTGAAAAGGAGTGAGGTTTAGTTTTTCTACTGTCAGCTAGGAAGATGTAGGGAAGTTATACTTACCAAATAAATTTTGTAAAGCACAAAATGGTTAAATGTATAGTTCTTCCACAGAGCTAAAATAACATTCTTTTGAAAAAGCAAATACAAAAGCTGAAATAACAAAATAATATTTCTTAAACACTGGCTTTTTCTTAAATGCATGTATTTTCTTTAAGTTGCCAAACTGGTTATGCTTTTTTTATTAGTACTTTAATGTACTCAAAGGTGTTCACTCCAGTACAGAATCTAAAAAAAAAACAGTTGAGGGGATGTAAGCATACTTTTTTTCTTACGGTCATTTTACCTGGGACACCTCTGAAGACTTTTAGCAAAAGTGATGGTGAAAGGAAGGTGAAAAAACAGTTGTGGTTACACACAGTACTGTGGGAACTCTTCCTCAGCAGAGAAAAACAAAGCATGCAGTCAAAAGATGCTTCAGGCAAGACTTTGGCCTCCATTAGGGGCATCTTGCACTTGTGGCCAAGTAAAGGGAGTTAAACCCTTGTGAATTACATGTACAACCACATAAAGGCTAATTTATGTTGCCTCAGCAGTTATACTGCTGAGGTTACAATGATGTAATAAAAGTGGACAGAGTGGTCACAGTGTAAGAAGACACTGCTTAATGTCTGAATCACAGTAAGTGAAATGATTGTGTGAAAGCTTAACCCTCTGCTGTCATGAAGAAGGCAATTTAGCTAATACCACCTCAGCCTGGCAGCTCACTCTTTTCTGTTTCAAAATCTCTACTGTGTAGCCTCAGAAACAGAATAATCCATTTGTTTGAGGCAGTGGGGGGAAGTAATTAGAAAAGGCCTGACTTTGTTTTTTGCATCTGTAATTAACTGATTTCAGACTGAAAAAAGTCAGAAGTAGAAATAGTAAATGATCCTGCTCTGCCCCAGGCAGGTGGTTAAGGAGGTGTGAGAGAGAGGGACCACGCAGGGTTCTGTCTGGATCTCAGTAGGCGAGGTTCAGTAATAAATAGCTTAATAAAATAACTGTTTAGACAGAATAAGAAGAATATTATAGTTAGTGGTATATCTTATATCTCATGACAATATGAGGCTGAATTTATGCCATGTAGGAAAGCTAGTAAAAATGTGTAATCCAATTAAAACACTACTCCTTTGCAAGAAGATATTAAAAGATTAATGTTTATATATTATAAATATCATAATGTATTCTTGTTATTCCTATATCTCTGTGTTGTCTGAAAGGATGAAATGTTGATATAAATGGATGGTGACAAAATAGCTGGAACTACCTTGAAAAAAGATTAATGCTGGAGGTACCTTGAAAGACTAATGTTAACTGCTCGCTTTCAGAAGCTGGTTTCCTCCGTAGTCTCCTTCAATTAGCATGAAACCATCATGGAGATACAATTATACTTCATTAGGGATCCATGAATCCAGGAAATGAAGCAGTCCATTCTCTGTAGACACTGTAGACAGCGACAAGATATGTGCTTTGTGGATCTAATCTGTTTTGCTTATGTCCCAGCCATGGACCGCAGCAGTTCTTACAAAGATTGTCTAGTGCTTTTGTTTATTGTCTAATGGCTGTGTTTTCTACTCACAGGAAAATGACTCCTCCACTAACTATTTCTGTTGTATTTTTTTTGTGGTGTTTTTTTCTAAAAAATAAGTATTCCATAGCAAGATGAGAGACAAATGCCTCTGATAAAGTCATGATTTATGAACTTCTCAGGATAAAAAGCAAGAGAGTGACTTATGGCTATCTTTCTGCAGATTGAGAAAGCCACAGACTAACTGGCAGCAAGCAAAGTTTAAAAATTGCTCACAAAATCTGAACAGATTGTTCTAAACTTTTTGCTCTTCTGCGTTAATGAAGGCCTAGTGCTTTGTTTGGAAAGAAACAAATTCGTTCTCAGAAGCTGAGTCATTTAACTGAGTTTTCATTGGCGTGTTCAGGCACTAATGCTTCAGACTAATGTCCCTAATTAATGACTTCTGGAAGGAAGACAAAGTAGAATGAAATTAGAGTCATTCAAGATTCTGACAGTAATAGTTTGAAAGTCAACTGCTGCAGGGTTTTTGAAAACCTCATGAGAAAACAAAAATTCTGTCACTTTTAAAAAAAATAAATGTTACTGTGAAAAGCTGAGACACATGTTTACACATGATTATGTAAAGAAGTGATAGTTAGGTTGTTTAGCCTGCCACATATCCACAATTGTGGAATTCATAGGCACAGGTTGAATTTTCAGGCTGGAGATGTCAGGCAACCAATATGTATTTGGTGTGGTAGGTATTGCTGTCTGGGAGTTTTCAGATGAAAATCACACAAGAAAAGTCAGTAAAAGAAACATTTAATTGCCGTCATATGCAGATTTTGGAATGGATGGATAGGATTTCTGCTCATACTGAGGACCTGCATAACCAGTGTAACCAGTAACACAACACCAGGGTGTGATACAAGGAGCCAGGATGTGGAGGGGAAAAAAAAAATCAGGCTTTAAATTTTTTTTTGTCTCTGATTCAGACTGATTTCTCAAACTTGTGCATTCTGAGTGAGAAATCTGACTGTTGCAATTAAACTAGTATCTTGATGTCAGTATCACTCTTCACTGGTTTGCAATATTAGTTAGGCCACCCCAAAACAGGATACCTACTCGTCCAGCATTGATGTTCCTGTCATTGCTGTGGGCTACACAGAGCCAGGTCTTGCATCCTGGCATTCTCTCTTCCAGACAACTAATTTGGCAAGCAGTACTTCTGTGACAAGCAGGCTTGTTTTCTGTCTCCCATTTCAAAAGGCTCTGGTTTTGCTAACTTCTAGAGAAGTTTTTTATTTTTTGAATCCTGAAATTCACTTTGAAAGAGTAACCACCTGTTTCCCCAGGTGCAATGGTTGTGTCTCAGAACTGAATCTTGCCAAGGGACAGCTGCTATAGCTCTGGTTGAAAGCTGTAGGTAGGTACTTAGCACATCCACAGAAGGAAAGGAGCTAGAAGAAAGACATTTCTGAGAGAAATTGGATGTGGCACCATGTTGCAGCAATGAGATTTTTTTTTTCATTGCTCTGGTGGGAAAAATTACGTTTGTTTTTCCCCTCTGGAAAAAACTACAAGGTAAAAAATCTTTTTCATGCTGATGTCACTATTCCTGGACCTACAAGTCTCTCTCTTTGTGACTGTCCCTTTACACACCATTGCTCTTCTGCCCTCCATCCCAACCCTCAGTTTCAGTTCCAGAGCACAAGAAAATATGCGTGTCTCCATTCAACAGAGCAGTTTAAGCTAATGTTTAGATCCCAATGACTGTTGGACAACAATATGCTGGAAAAAATGGAGCATGTTGGGCTAAATCAACATTTCAATAAAGAGAAATGGTGGAGTCAATAAAATAACATTGATGTCAGTGAGTTAAAAAAATAGAGAATGGAATTAAGCTAAGAAAAAAAAAATCCTCCATCATTTTCCTCAGACTTTTGTCTAAGCAGACTCACTCCAACCTCTTTCTCCTTGTATTTTTCTTCAGATTTTATTAGCTTAACATTAGTTTTATTTTGTAAAAGGGGAGAAGGTTGTTACCTATCTGATGCTGCACCATTTCTACATGAGTAGATTTTTGCAACAGTACAGGTTTCTGTTCCCTCTAAAGAAGAAAAAATAAAGAAGAAAGAAAGAAAGAAAACAAGCCTGTCCTCTGCTTCACAGCAGAGTAACACAACCCTGTTTTGTGGTGTTTTTCGTTACACTTCCACTGCACAACAATATGAGTTTTGCAGTCAACCTTTGAGTTTTGTGGTTTGACACATAAACCAGAAAATAGTAATGGCTTATTGGGAAAATTATGCTCAGAATATGTGGCCATTCTAGAAACTCAGCATTGATATATCTTAAATCTCCATGTAAACAGAGGAAGAAGCAGTGGTGGTTTGGGTTCACAGTGGAGATCTGTCTTAATTTAGGGTCAAGGGCTGGCTGTACTTGAATATACATAGGAGAGAACAGAAGTGAAGAGATGAAAAGACTCAATCTGAACTTGGGGAGTTCAGAGACATTGAGATATATGATTGTTTTGGGAGAAAACTTTTTGGCTGGGGATTTACAATTATTTTGACTTTCACAATGTGGCTTCCTTTCTTTCAAATATTAACACAATTGTTCAGACCTCAAACACAGGGGCTAAGGTAAAAATATAATCTGCTGAGAAATAACTTCTCATTTTGGCTGTGGAAAATCATATCTCAGCTGCAAAGTAGATTTTAAGATACATTTGAGTGTTATCCATGTTTTAATTTTGCTTTCTGTACAGCATAGTAGGTAGTAAAATACTGCAATTTAAGAGGTAAATGACAAATTCTTTAAGTAGGAAGCAAAGTGCATTTTTTAATGTTCTACATTAAAAAAGTTAATAAATATCCAAAAATCTATTAAACAAACTGTTAACAGTAAAATAAGCTTTTTCTTATCTCAAATGGCTGTGGATTTTGACTCTTCTATTGTCTAATGCCAGTGAAATTGGAAATCCTTCTCATTTGAACTTCATAAAATGTCAAAATCTCAAAATATTTCACTTGTTATTTCACTGGGGAGAAAAACTCCTCATCAAACAAAGTTATGTCCTCTGAATACTGCTGGATGTTTGTTCTCTTGTGTATCATATTGCTGAGACATAGACAGGACTAAGTGTTCATGAGAAGGTTCATGATTTTAACATGAAAAAAATCTTGTTGAAGCAGGCATATAGTCTGAACAAGAGGCAAAGAAATTGTTAATAACATATTATTGCAACTGATAATAAGTACTTAGCAGCCCATGAAAATACTGACAGGAATGGAATTATATTCCCCAAATAAAAATAAGTAAAGAATATGAGCTGGTAAACTAGACTGGAATCAGTGAACCAACAGGAAATATTCTACAACTATTAAAAGACTTGAATGTCCCTGTCAAAATGAAATTTTTTAAAAGCAGTAAAGAAAGATAAATGTTGGACTGAACACTTACAAAAAATCTGCTTGTGGAATGGTGATGAAAAATGCCTGCACATAACAGACTCAAACACTATAATGTTCTCCAAGCCAGTCAAATAGCAGCTTTCTTAGTTATGCAGACTTACTTTGCTTTTAAAGACAGATTGAGAGAGCAGCCATATTTTAACCTGGAATAATTCACTGTGAAAATGAAAACCAATTGCTACCCTAAACCTGATCTTATACATTCACAATTGTCTTTTGGTTTGTTTGTTTGCTTACTGTTCAAGTAAATTTTAGGATTCTTGAGAAATTTTGGGAAAAATTATTCTTGGTTCAAGTGCAGGGGAATATCCAAATTATATTTAAAAGTTACCCACTATATTGCCTGACCTGTGTCATCTGATTCAACTTCAAGAGTTGATTTATCATGACTTATTCTAAGATTGATTTCTCCTATAAACCAAATACTTGGGAAAATAAGTTATGTCTGTTCATAGAAGTTGTCAGTCTGAATACTTGGTAGCACAGTTAATGCTAAATACACAGGGAATCAAAACTTTCAGTCCTTGCAGAGACAAAATGTAATGAATGATGGTCTATTCCTCCTTAGGGAATAAAAGTACTATATGTGAATTTTTGAAAATATTTTAAAGACCATATGGAGTATTAAAAGGCTAAATGATATTCAGGCAAAGCAGTGATAAAGAATATTGGTTTTAAAAGTTTCCTATCTGTAAAAACCAAACTACCTACAAAAAAGAAAACAACCAAGAAACCACGGAGTATCTTTTCAGTTCTGGAATTCAAATATAAACTGACTGCAAGTAAATAAATGAGTCATCCAACAGTTTAGAAAGTTTGAGATTAACTGGATTTATGACAAATCAATAAAGCAGAACAAACTCTAAGATAAATGCAACAAAGTACTCTAAAAGGCACCAAGGCAGATAAGTCACTGGCTAAAAACCTTGAGAGAAAATAGGTGTTTTAGCAATGCCACTACCCAGGAATAGAAATGACAAAAGGCAGCTACTTCAGAAGAAATATGAGCATTTCAGACCATTTTATAGAGAATTACATTCTACAGACAGCACACTTATTCAACAGGATCACATGAGAAGGAGAAATTTCCTTTTCTTGGAAAGGAAACAAGAAATTAGGCTTCTGGGCCTATAGAGACTGAAAGAACTGCTGATCACAGGGCCCCATTACAGGGACAAGCATTGTTGCAGAGGTCCTTAACTAACTGTTGGTGGATTAGGGAACCTGTTTACATGAGAACACCCAAGTTAATCAAGATTTGGTTCAGGCTAACACAGCAGATGTTCAGATCCTGCCACTCCTAAGACATGCTTGTGGTCTAACAACGTTTGATGTACCATAAACCAGAGTGGAGGCTAATCAGAAATAATCAGAAGCCTCTGGTTAAAGGTGGGCTTTTGCACTCTAGTCTTTACAAGTTGTTTTGGCTTTTGGCAAGGTGGGAAGGTGCTTTCATGTTTCTGCAGGTTGGGGAGGGAATCCAGGGAGGGATATTCCTTGTTGTTGCCAGTGCTGGAGTTGGCAGGGCATCCCTGACCACCTAGAAACCCTCAAAACAAAGGAATAATAGTTAGAGCAGACACAGAACATTTGACAACTCTCTGTTGAGCTGATTTTTGTACACCCTCCTCCTGAAAGATGACTATATTTCAAGTGTGTGGACTTTGTACTGCCCTGGGAAATAGAGAGCTAAATGTCAGTTGGGACTCTTAGTATCTAAAAGAGACCTGTTGTTCTGTAAAAAATGGTGGTTGTTTTTTTTTTTTTTTTTTTTTAAGTACATTAATTCTTTGGAACATTTGGGGCTTAAAAACAATTTTTATATTTACCTAGTGTTAAAATCCAAAAATTCGTAAATTAGGCTGTACAGAGACTTTTAACTGGGGAGAAAGGCTATTGTTAAAGTGTATACACTCCAAAAATTTAATTTTCTACTTCTGTGTTCACATACATTTTTACCCCAGACAACACTACAAGGATTTGACACAGTGCTTGCCCGAAAGCAGGGTACAAGGATTTACATATCAGTACTAAATAGGTTTTCCAAGGTAGGCGGTCTTGCAACTTAACACACAGTGGTGTATCATCATGCAATTTGGGTGAAAGATGGTACAAAACAGCATGAAGGCTCATTCAGAGATGTGGATTAAAATGAGAAAAAAATAGTGTGTGGAAATGGTTTACATAATTGACTTTTGAAAAACACGTAAATTCATGCTAATAAATCCCTTTTCTAAGGCTATTTTAAGATTCCTAGATAAATATGAAAAATTGTAACTCTCTCCTTTTTTACCACTATAGTTGAAAACAAGGAATTTGTCCTTAAATACCCTCTAGTATTTATTTCTCATTGACTAGCTGAGCTAGCCACCCAGTTCAATCAACTTTTTGGAGAGGAAAAGTACTTGCTATCCTACCAAGAAAATTGTACTAATCTTAGTATTTTATGCACCATTTGAGAAAAACTAAAGCGAACAGGGAATTAATTCAGATGAAGGTGTGAAGGGATATGTAGTACAACAGGTTGTAATCTTTTAAATATTCCAATTATATCTTTGTAGAAAATTTTATTTATTTATTTTAATATCCTTGTATGTTGTAGCCTTTGTTACTGTGCACTGGTAGCTGGAAAGGTGCTGATAACACACCGGTGTTTGGCTGCAGCTGAGCAGAGCTGGTGCAGCACCAGCTCTGTCTCCTTGGCTTTTCACGCTCTCCACTGCCTCCCCCATAGAGTGGGGATGGGCAAGATCCTAGGGGACACAACCAGGACAGCTGACCCAAATTGACCAAAGGGATATTCCATGCCATAAGATGTCAACTCACATACAAAGGCTGAGAAAAGGAGGAACGAGGGGGAGATTCCTAGGAAGTGGCCAGACAGTGAATGCTGATGGAAAGTCAAGAATAAAATCTTTTTTCATCTGTGTTTATGCATACACAAACTTCCACTTTTGCTTTAGTAAAGTGCCAGGCCAGCCATTCAGAGGAACCCTGATGTGTGGTGGCACAGACATTGAGCACGTAGGACGGCATGAGTGGCCATCAAGCATTGTATTTCTGAGAGAAATCACATAGATGTATTTTGCTCCCCTGAGTTTTTCTTTTATCATGATTGTTCTCTTCTCTGTGGACCCAGATCTAAGGTCAACCTCTGCTGTCCGTGACAGATGGTGATGTGGCAGTTTCATTATTCATTGAGGAAAATTCCAATGCACTGTTGTGTGTAGACATCTAGATGGAGATCTCCTCTTTTGTGGAAGGATAAAATAATGATAAAGTCAAAATGCTGTTGCCCTGAAGTACCACAGCAGATCAGAAAAGAGGTCATTGAGACAGAGGAAACTTAAACATTTTAAGACAACACGAGAAAAACGAATTGATGCAAACCAAGATATGTCATTAGGCTTTCTTACACTGACCATTGGATTCAGGCAGGAATAGGAAATCAATGAGAACATTTGAATTTACTGGAAAATGCACTTAGAGTCAAAGAGTAATTTTCTGTCAGAACTGGCTTTTAGTAGCTAAATTTCTACTGTTACCAATGTTTATAATTATTACTTCTTAATATGAATGTATATTTTTACATGCAAAAAATTTGTTCCTAAAACTCTCTCTAAACAGCAACAGCGAGGCATTATTTAGATATATCATAATTTTGGTGTCTATCTAAATGTTGAGGTTTTCAGCAGTGGAGCTATGGTCTGAATTTAGAGGATCAAGCACTTATCCCTGCACAAAATGGCTTTGACTGATTCAAAGGTTATCCTCCCATATCAATATGATTGGCCTCATTAACATTATACCATTGATTTCTTGTCATTGTACAGGATTATAGCTGAGAATCATGTGGAGTTTCAAAACACCTGCTGTATAGGCTCATCAAGCCATGATGATGTGTTTTTTTGGCTCCTTGATGCTTTTATATTAATAGAAATACATTTAGTTTGTGACTATAGCTTTTATTTTGTTTCTGCATGAATGCAATTCTAGTCTTAAAAGCCAAGATTTACAATGACTGTATTCAAAAACCTTGATGTGCATTCAAAATAATGCTTCAATTTAAGTTTACCAGTGGGTACATTCATGGGAATAACTGATTTGAAGTGACTATTGCAGAATAGCAAGGGAAGGTGTATTTTAAAAATTCAGTTATTAGTAGAATTAAGGATTGTGGCCTTAGTTCAGAAAATCATCAAGGAAAAAAACTAAATTTCATAACAATTCTACAATACCACTAACATAATCTGTCTTTAGGAACAAACTTAAGCCTAAAAATTCCAGAAGTGTTTTCATGAACATCAATTCATTGTTGAGCCAGCAGTTAGAGTAGAATGCTTTTTTTTTTCCTTGAAAATCTTCAGAAGACTAGGGGTTTTTTGGGTGGTTTGTTGTTTTTGGAATTTTTTTGTGTGTGTGTGTTTGTATTTTTTTTTTTTTTTTTAGTACTGAAATACTGAGAATACTGAGGGCTTTGTGGAAAAATACTGGGACTAAAATATTTTCAGAATTCGTGTGTACAGTTTGGAGAGGTCTGTTATTTAGTGTGCTACAGAGTTTTGCAATTGTGAAATCTCTTTTTTCTTGACAGATCTGGTCTAAAAATACATTATAGATTAATTCTGTGAGGTTTTGTTTTGGCTGCAGGAGATGTCATTCTGTCATGTAGTTTTAAATTAGATAACAATTCCCTATTCTTTTTAGGCAAATCTAGTAAAGCTACATTTAACAAATCAGTGATCAATTTTTCTGTAGTAATGCAATTACCAAAAAAAATTATTATGGTATTTAGACAATTTATATAAAAGGGGGGAAAACTGTTAGTCCCTTAGTGGTTTGCAATCATGTATTATAAAGAAGAAATCCCTACAGTTTGAGATAAAAACCTATTTTGTTCTCTTGTGACTAGTCAGAGCCACAATAGCTCCCTTACACAGTGGGACAGTGCCCTTTGTAAGCACATTATCCCACAAAGAAAAGCTGCCTCCAATTTTATTCTGTCAGGCAAATCTCTACAAGTCTTCCCATTCTCCTGAAGGTAGAAGCAATTCTGCAGATACAGTCCTACCTCAAGTAGATTAATCTGGGGAAGAGCATTTGAATGAATCCCTGTGGGAGCTTTTCAATTCTCAGGTGCCCTTTTTTAGGTAGCTCAAGAGGAGAAAAGCATGTCCTTCTTTCCTCTGTAAAATGAGTATGTTGATATGAATTCAGTGATGGACTGTGAGAATTAATATAATTAATGCTTAGAGTGCTTAGATGTAGGCTTCTGGAAAAGAATTGATCATTATTATCACAGGTATTAAAAATAATTACGAGGAACTATGGAAAATTTCTACCAGTTTTCATGTTAGTGTTTGGATGAATCACATTGATTTTGCTGTGATTCCTTATAGAGAAAGATATAGTGAGTAATACTGCTGTACTGAAGCATGGCAGATAAACATATTTTTATTTATTTTTAATTTTCTTTATTTCTTTTTATTTCTTTTATTTATAACATCCCTTTTTATTTCTGACATTTTTAATGAAAAATATTTGTAAAATGATATGGATTTTTTTGGTGCTTTTTTTTTTTGGTATGGTTATCTTTTTAATTTTTTCTTCAGTTTCAGTTTGAGCTTGTCTCTCCCCAGGATTTTGTGACACATGTAAAAAGAAGGTGTCAAAATGCATGTGTTTAGGTTTGAAGAATCTACTACTGTATATCCTTATGTTCTGAAAGTGCTCCTGAATAATTCTTCTTCAAGCTTGTGGTCCTTGAACAAAGGATTACATACATTAGAGATGTATTTGCTCTCATGTGGATTGGCAGGAGTAAATCCTATTAAAGTTAATGGGAGGTAGAAGAGCATATGTGAAGAAGAAAATATCCCCAAGGAGGTAATAAAGATGTTCCATTTTCTGCCTACATAAAATGTCAGAGCCATCTAGAACTAATCTTGCTTATTATTAAGGAAAAAAAAAAAAGCTTGGAAAACTGCTGGAGAGTGAAAATGCAAGATTTCATCTGTATGCTTAAGTGTAACTAGCGGACAAAAGTAAAATTTAAATGATGTTTAATCCATAAATGTGGATTAAACATGCTTGTACAAGACTAAGATCAGAAAAGCCACAAGCACACTGTCATGGAAAACTAGGCATTTTGCAGAGCAGCCATGCTTGAGGAAAAAGGGAGGCAATACAACTACTCCCATTAATCAAGGAAATCCATCTATGTTTCTACTCATTCCCATGGTATCAGCCAAAGTGTGTTTCTCATTCTGAACACATGCATGTAAGATTGATGTTTATTTGATGAATATTTCATTATAAATGAGCAAACTTTTCAGAGACACACAATGCTTCTGGATTATTCTGTCTGTCACTGACACTTCATTGCAGGGTTGAAAAGCTTTTGTATTAGTCGTGTTCCCTTCTTGAGAGATGGATCTGCAGTGGCAACAATATTTTATCACTAATTCTTTCAGTAAAATAGCATGGGCATCAGGCTGTCTCAACCAATTAAATACCAATTAATTTGAACCTTGCACACTCCTAGCAATATCACTTCTGGACCAATGTCATTTAAATTGGTATCTTAGCAAAGACTCAGCAGAAACAAGAATGTATAGTGAATGCCTTGAAATGGATTGTGCTGTTTCCCTGATGGGGAAACTGGCATTTTAACTTCTTGGGTCTTAAATAAATGTCAGATCTTATAAAATACATTTTTTCTCTCCGCTCCAGATAGGACTGTGGACCTTCCCCATCTGTGAAGAAACTGAAGGTGGAAGGGGAGAGGAGATGAAGAGTGCCATATGTACATGCTTTCCCAGGAGCTGGTTAGAATTACACTTTGAGGAGGAAAAGAATTTCTATTATCCATGCTTTCCCTACCCAAAGTTTTAAAAAGGAGGTAAGGGACACTCTGTCACATCTAAAAAAAATATTGCACCCCCTAAACTATCTTCAGACTGCCAGTTACATGAAGCATTTGCAAACCATATTTCACCACTCAAGAGATGGTATCTTGTTTCTTAATTTTTCATCCTATTTGATAATGTTTGTTTTTCCCTTGCAGCCACACTCTGGAATAATTCTATTGAGGATGCATAAATGATTGGTTGGTCCTGGGAAGAATTCTGCCCAAGAATGCCTGCTTTTCATCATCTAGGTCACTGAAGATAATTCAATGACTGACTTTCTTTTTCTTTTCTTCCCAAAGTTCACATTAAGGAAAAAGTGTCAGCTCTTCTCATTGACGGACATATATTCTTTGTTAATCGACATCCCTGGTGTATGTGGTCATATTATTATGTTAGTGATACATTTGATCCTCAGCAGCTGCCTGTGAGAATGAATTTATTTTAAACTTTATTTGGAAATATATTTGCACTGGCTGTATTTGCATCAAAATTTTGAAAAATGCTTCCGAAGATACATTTGAATCTGAGGCTAGCATGAGGTCAAGTGGGTGATGTCACTCTGTTATCTCCTAGTTCCCCGACTTCCCAAGCTGACCATACGTATTAACTGGTCAGCAAAAGAAACCTGGACTGATCTTTCTTGTGCAGTAAGTTCTTTCTCATTGCATCCCTTTCCTCATTAGTAAATTAGGATTAGTAAAACCAACCAACATTAGCTTCTCTTGCCACAGGTGTCTTGGGGAATCCTATGTTTAGAAACAAAGCTATTTAAAGCCTTACTGTACTCTGACAATCTGTTTAATACAACAGCTGATTGTTGCAGTAAGTCCAATTCAAGAAGTACATTGCTTATAAAACAGTGATGAGTTACTGTATTTCAGCTTTAACATATGCAAAAGAGAAATGAGGCAACATTGAAAACATTACATATTATTTTTGACTCATTAAATGTTTTGTTCCATTTTCTTTCTGAAAAAAAATTAAAGAACTTTCTACTTTGGAATGTAGCAACAAGATAGAATCTATATGATTTATGTTCACCTCATATGAGAAGGCAGTAAACTATCACAAAACAGCAATATGAAATTTCCCTAAGTGAATTAACCTCTCTTACATTTGAAGGTAAAATCACACAGCAGAATCAAGCAACAAGTAAAACGAACATCTTCTATTGACAGAACCAAGTCTTCACTCTAATAAAAATTACTAGCAATGGTCTGTTATGGTGATAACAGACTCTTCAGTTTCATAGAAACAAAATAAGTAGTAATAAATGTGAATTTGAGAAAACAGTTCCAAGAGAAAAGCCCACTTACCTTCCTAGTTTATCCAAGTTCTTCCAGCACATGCCCATGTTTGGTTGTGAGCTATATGCAATTGTGTGCCCCGTAAGCTATGTAGTACCCTGATTAGTGACATCTTGCCTTTGGTTTTTTTTTTTTGTTAGTAAAACCAAAGTTTGAATGCATTTTTGAGGACTTTAAGTGCTTAAAGAGCTCTGTTTTCTGTTCTTCATTTTAATAAAATGATTTAGTGCATTAAAAATTGTATTACTCCATTAAAAAACATTTTGTCTCCTCTATCTCAAAGGTCAAGCACTATATACTATCCTACTGTTATTTATATTATAAAAATGGCAAGCTTCTTCAACACCTGTTTCTGTTTGTTATTAGGAGTGTTAACATAAGTAACAATGTTTTATTTAGTCATCATTTTTTAAATTTATATTGTGAAAATGCGTGTGGGGGTAGTCTGAGCTCTTTCACCCCACAATCACTGTCATTTATTTAGCAATCTAATAAAGGTTTGCAAACATATATCAATTAAGCATCACAAGGCCCCTTTGAGGGAGACATGGTAAGAAGCATTATCCTTGTTCTACAAATATTAAAGAGGTTTCTGCTTGTTGAAAGTCACACAGCAATTTAATTCTAGACATGGAATTAGAAATTAACTGTCCTGTGTTCTAATGATTATTTCACTATTTATTTTTTCAAGTATGATGGTGCTAATAAATAACAAACTAAATATACAGCAGATAGAGGATATCATGGAACATTCTGATTGTTAGTATCTATCCTTGGCTGCTTCCTAGTACAGAGGTTAATTCAAATGTGCTGCTTTGGGTAACAAATACCAATAAGGGTTATGTTCTCTTCTCAGTATGTGTTTGTAAGTCTCAGTAATGATAATGGAAGTTATGTGCCTGCAGGAGAATGAAGAAGAATTTATCTATCATGTCAATGATCCATGAAGTCAGAAGAAATTATGGAGTCTACTATAAAGGCACTGAAGGAGTCATTATAGCCTATTAGGTAAAAATTGTGTTTTTTAAAAGTCTCTACACAGAATATGCATGTAGCTAATAAACTATAAAGCTCAGATGGAGTCCTTGTATTATTACTGAATTACTGTGCTTCAAGATGTTGATCTTCAGCTGAGTATCCAGACGAAGTTTTCAGAAGGGTGAGCGTGTTACTCCACAGTGCTGATGGCTGTGCATCAGGCCCATGCTTTGGAGCCTGCCTGCAGCAGCCTGCATGGGAACAGGTGACAGGAGCCATGCAGCAACTTCTGGCTTCTTCTGACAGACCCAGTGAGTGGCCTGGCAGAAAAACTCACATTCAAGAAGACAATCTTTGAAAAGGGGGCCTACATTTTGTTGAATCAATACTGTGTGAAGACTGTAAACCACTCTCAGTTGCTAGCAGAGTCACCGGGAGTAGAGAATGCTACTCATGATGCAGCCAAAGGAGAGATTTTGGGCACTGCTGTTAGGAGCCTGCAGCTCACCTTTTGCAACACTTAGCACTGAGATACCTGGTCTCAGCGAGCTGATGGAACACAGAGACTGTGGTGCACAGGCCTCCTAATGGAGAAGCCCTGTTTCTGAAGCCATTGTGTGGAGTCATGAGCTGCTGCACAGCCAGGAAAAAGGAAATAAGGAGTGACTAAATAAGTGTGGAAATAGGAAATAAGTGTGACTAAATGTCCTTTGTCCGGGAGTTGGAAGACTCTTCGGGGTGCATATATATATCAAATGTGGTGTTTTTTTTCATTCTAACAACCTTTAGATCTCAGCCCTTTAGAATACCTGCAAAACAACCAAGACAAATGGGATGCCACAAGTTGTTGAGTAACTTGGCTGGAGTTATGCAGCTGAGTAAAGAGGCGCAGAGCCAAGAGTAAAATCCAGGTCTTTCCACATCTGGTTTGTCTCTTCAGTCCATAGATCCCATTGCTTTTTTAGTTCTTGAAGATTGTTTCAATCTCACATTATCTCCAGATGAAGACTGTTTTTTTCTTTACTGTGCCTCATGTATTCTGCATGTGAAATAATGCAGTAACCCCAGAAATATTATGGGGGAGAACCTTATCTGTGCCTTTTTAATATGCTAACTACTGCAAAAGGGAGATGCTTATATCTTCTTTTAGATACCTCATTGAGATTCAGCATAATTGTATCTGGGACAAATTTTATCTCTGGGGGAAGGGGTAAGTATCTCTTTAGAAGTTCAAAAACAAACGTCTTTGCAACATGAAAAAAAGTGATATGTGATGTGGAAATAACTTGTTTCTCACCAGCTGGCACAATAGATGTGAATAACAAAAGAAATCTTTTCTATGGATTCTCTATATCTATGGGAAGCAAAGGACCTTTATAACAGCTCCCTGCTTATTTGGCATGGAAGTAAATTTTTTAAAGTCAGTTGAAAAACATGTGCTAGTGGCTATGGAGGCACAGTCTTTCCAGCATCTGAAAGTCCATACTATTCACTATTTAAATACTTTTTAGTCAAATATATCTAGCTGCCAGTTTGTTTCTGTTAGCTGGTTGAACCTAAGTGCTTCTGGTAATGTATTTGGAAATGGAGAGAAAATAACAAGGCAAAGTGTGAAACTCTTGTGCATTTCTGATGCAGTTTGTGTGAGGTCTAATTCTACTGTAAGTAATTCTTGATGAAATAAATGTGTAGGGTTAACTTTCACCAACACCCATGTGCCAATGTACTAAATGGTCATTTATCACTGCTGTGTGAAGAAAGCTTTAGCAGTACTAAACCAAAACAGTACAAAAGCAGTACAAAACATAGCTTCACAGCCAAAAATGTCACTTGGATTCATTTGTTCTGGCAAAAGAGCTAATTGATGCAATACATTTAGAGAGATACTGATTAATTTTGACATGTATACTTTTCACCATTTGAAATCTGAAATGTATTCTTGTCTTGTTACATTTTGCAGAAGACTTGATATTAAATTCAATCAGAAATTATGAAACCTATAAGATAGTGTTTCTGATCTGAGCCTGGTATTATTCATTAATATAATGGATTTCACCTTCTCAAATCTGCACTTTTTCTCATTTCAGCTGAGATTTAGGCAGTTTTGCTCCGTGAGACTCATCAGATCAATAATGGAACAAATGGAAGCTCAGTAATGACTTACCTAAACAAGTGTTGTGCCCTCATCATTCTGGGTTAATATGTCTATGACCAAGTGACTGCACAACCACCGAGAAATGTGATGCATTACCTGAGAAAAAAAAATTATATTCAAACTGATATGATGAGAGATAAAAGTGGAGGCCAGCCAAAGAGAGGAGAAATGTATCAGCATGGAGGAAGGAAGGAAGGAAGGAAGGAAGGAAGGAAGGAAGGAAGGAAGGAAGGAAGGAAGGAAGGTGATAAGGAGACAGAGTAGATAAGTGAGGCATGAAAGAATTAATGAAGCTTGACAGGAAAGAGGATGAAAATAGTTTAGCAGGATATAAGGACCTTCAGAATTTTAATTCCTTTTTCTGGTTCTTTTGTTTAGAAAATTTATATTTAGGACCTGAGATCTTTAACAGCAATCAAGGCAGTAGCTGAAGTTTTAGCTGCTTCTATAGGAGGATCCTAGAGTCCTTTTTGTCAAATTCAAACGTGAAATTCAGGGCACTTGCATGTGAGGAAGGATCATGGATTAACTTTGAACACAATTTTTCCAATTATTTGTGAAATAATGCTTTAATACAATAATTTCAAACTTGCTATTGAAGGCTTCTGTTAGAGAAATATTGCTATGCATGTATTATTTATGTTCACTCAATATTAACAGTTCTCTCCAATTCAGTGTTCATACCATGGCCACCTGAAAAAATAGGGATTTGCCTGTTTAGTCAGCAGCCAGATTTAAAGTGAGTTATCAAGCCTTTACAAAAAAAAAAACCCCAAAAAACAACAAACCAAACCAAAAAACCCTGAGCTTTTGTGGGCCCATGACCTGGAAATCTTGAAGAGATGTACTGATTGAGTAGGATACTTGTATGTGGGATGCAGAGAATATATTGTCTTAGTCTACAGGTTGCCAATTAATTAGGACTGGAGCAGTTTTAGGCTTATCAATGCTTAGTTTTCATTCAATCTATTTTATGAAGTTGGACTGCTACACATGAAATAACACTGACATAATTTCAATGTAAAAGTTTAATAATATTTAGATAAAATGAAATGCAAATTGAATGCTTGTCTGCTATTCTAATTGGAATACCTGTCATCATGACTTTTTTAGGTGGTTTGTTTTTTGTTTTTGTTTTGTTTTGTTTTTTTTTTTTTTTTTTTTTTTTTTCCAAATACAGAAGGACTATTCATAAAACTTTATCTAAAAATTCAGATTAAAACACAAGCAAAATATACCTGCCAATATTCTACATATAAAACAACAGAAAGTAATGTATTTATGAATTTAAATCTTCCAACAGTCTTCAGCTGCATATCAGTCATGATAGCAAATGCCATATCTCCCTCAATCCCTATCATGCATTTGGGAATTGCTGTAATTTATCAAAGCTGCAATACAAGTCAGGTTTTGGCAATAAATGAGGTTTGAGGGGATATGATCTCTATTCACAGCGTGTTTCATTCAGTATCAACTAAAGACTGTGACTTTTTCCTGTTAGTACTACAGTTTTTGAAAGGCAAAGGAGAAATCAGAAGAATATAAACTGATAAATTTGCCTGTGGTTTGGTACTACGTAAAATTTTCTTTTGCTTTTACTTTCCCTCTTTGAAATGGCCATAACATAGTAGTCTGTATTCCCTGTCATAACACACAATCTCTCCAGTGAATCACTGCATATTTGTGACCAAATCACAAATACAATTTCATTAGAACAATTCATATCTGCCCAAAACATCAATTTTGAAGAGAAATAGATCTCTTCAATATATCTGGTGTAAATATTTGGTGCGGTCATTATCTTTGGATGATGTTATTCCTTGTCTTGTTTATTCTTTTTTATTGCATAATTTAAAGAATAAATTTTAAAAAGCACTAAGTGATAGTACAAATGTAGTAATTTCCTCAAGTGATCTATTTAGATTGTACAATGGGACCAGGAAAGAATTACCTTATTTTGGAAAAAGTACATGAATCAAAAAGCATTCCTAACTACCCTATCTTCAGAAAGGGTACTGGGGTAACCTAACATTGATACAAGTAAGCAAAAATTGCAAAGACACTAATTTGCTTGAACTGTTTTAAGGCTTTTTTTTTTAAAGATGTAAAAAGATGTATTTTATGCTGCTTTTTTGCATTCAGTCATATTTAGAAGTATGGTTTAAATATTTTATTTTGACAATGTGCCCCTTTTGTATTTTATTTTCTCTCAGGCTGAGTCCTACATTTATACCCTTAGCTTTTCTCATGAAAGAGGTTTGCTCTGTAATTGCCTTAATAGATGCAGAGTGAAACACACCAATAAAGATTGCTATTTATATTACTATTTATATTCCATTTAACTCCATGCTACTGCAACCAGATGATGGATTTCCTTACAGAATTCTTTACTACCATGGCAGAGTAGTAACTAATTTAATCTGCCACTAGATGTCATTCCTTTTTCATGCAAATTTGAACAATGTGAATTTGTAGTTTAAAAATTCATTTAAAAACATAGGTGTTAACTGTAAAAAATTAATTTGCTGTATCCACCCCTAAAATAATTTCCTTTTATTGTTTTCACATACTAAGAGGATATTGAAAACCTACTGTGGACCTTCAGCAGGTCCATCTGTGCTTAAAGGTAGAGGTGAAAATATTTCATATGCTCAAACAGCCTGTGTTGATCTGTTTGGATAATTAAGCAATCCACATTAGAAGACATTGATTCTGTTGGGTGAATTTCAAATTGAAGACATATATTTTTTATATTTTTGGTTAAAATACATTTTTATGTTTGTTCAGTCCCCAAATCCTGTTCTTCTAAACAGAACTGCTTTTGCTTAGTGTGTGTCACCTCTCTGCTCAGAACCAGTTTCCTTGTTCTCTTTTCTCACACCCTCTCTGATCTGTTGAGATGTTTCCTTTCATGGCTACTGAAAATTTGCAAAGCAAATTTGCAAATGCAGTTCCTCAGCCTTTTTGTGCCTTGCAGGAGGTTTCATTCTGGGTAGTGACAGATACCTGTAAAGGCCCTTTTCCTTTTGATTGTCTGTGCTGTTTCTTTCCACGTTTTGAGATGAAGATATCTGAGAAATCTAAGCAGTCTATAGAAAGGACTCTGTAACATTTTATCTTCAATACTCACAGATTCACTTTTTAACATATGTAGGGCTTTTTGATTTTTGGGTAAAAAATATTTATTCAACATTAATTTTATTTATTTTTTTAGCTGAATATATAGCTGAATTTTAAGTTGAATATATACATCATAAGAAGAATAGACAAAAGTTTTGCAATCTTTATGCCAATAATTGGATAGCCTTTAGCATATATTTCACAGTCTTTCATCAAGGGTTCTGGGCAAGGATGCAGCACCAATTTTTCAAATATGCTCTGCAATCATTTAAATAACATTAAATGTAATAAAAATGTGTTCAGTGAAGCATGAAAATCTCATACTCTATTTTCTGTAATCTATGATCACAGCAGGGATGGTGACTTTCTGGTGCTTTGTGAAGGCATGATGTATTAGAAATGCGTAATACAGCCATTGCTTTAATATGTGCTAACATATTTTGAACTGTAATAACCTCTTAGAACACAGAAAATTTACTGGTGATAATATTCTACTAAAATATTAAGATGCTGCATTTCCTAACAGTACCATTTGGTATCAAATATTGATGTTTCCTTTAAATTTCAACTTAATTTCCACATACTTTATCAGGCTGCAGACTGTTTATTTGAAAAGTGTAAATCTCTGGCATACCTGTACATTATATTATTAGAGATACCTTTGATACCCTTTTTTTCTTTAAAGAGTGACGATGTTAATTGTCACTCTTTAAAGAAAATTGACAACTGACAATTATATCTAAATGACAATTTAGATATAATACCAAGAAGATAAGCCTATCACACAAGGCAAATCTTAAAATTTAAATACTGCAGAAACCTTATATAAAATTTCTGTTTGCTGTATCTTGAAATATAATTGCTCTCACATTTTTTCCCCTATGATGGAAGACTTGCTTTTTCATTGTTGGGAAACATCTGTAAGCAACGTTGAAATTGAATTTTCTTGAGACAAGAATTCTCATATTTGAGAGTTCAGAAAAATCTGGTTCCTCCATGGATTCCCTCCCTCATCCCCAGACCTGTTGTTTTCAGGGTTACTCCTTGCAAAATGGCCCTTGTGGGTCAGCATTTGTTGTGGGTTTATGTTCAATGGTTTGTTCTGCTCTCCCCTGTATTGCTGGTTCAGTCCAAGTTGTAGCCTCCCACCTAGTTGTCCATCTTATCTTGGACCATGCCCTTGATCCAGATTGTTCCCTGTCCCTCCTCCTCCTGAGTTTTCAATCCCTCTTTGTACCTGCCCTCTGCTCTGGAAATCCCCTTGGAAATCCCCTATTACTGGAAGCCCCATTGGTCTGCCCAAACTCTTCCCCTCCCCTGTGCCTCCTCATTAGCTGAAGTATTGTAAATCCCGCCTTGTGCTCCTCCCCTGTCCCTGTCCTTTTGGTTGAAAATTTGTATCCTCCCCTAGATCCTCCCCTGTATAGAAGTCCCTGCACACCAGGGCTCCGTGTCTTTTGTCCCTGGACCTTCCATGGAATAAACCTCTTTGGAGCCTATACAAAAGACCTCTCCTGTGGGGAGACAAAAGGAGGTGCTGCTGAGGGCAGTCTTCCGCTGATATGTTACGGCTTTGTTAATTATCCTAGAGTAGGAGCAGCCTTACCCTCACAGCCATGGGTGTGATTAAAGGGTGAGTTAGTTAGTAAGGAGTCAGTTGGAGTCTGCTCGCTGTGCTGAGAAGAGCCAGGGACAGGAGGTGGTGTGAGGGAGAGAAAAGGTAAGATGTCATATGGAGGACAGACAGGGTTAGGCGGCCGTGTTAGCGACAAGGAGCGAGCCAGAACCGAAGAAGAAAGAGAGCCAGAGCCAGAGCTGTGTGGAGCTGCTCTTGGGAGTTACAGAGAAAAGCTATGGGAGACTTTTGAATAACAAGGTGCTGATGCTTGAAGCCTTCTGATGATTCTAATGAAGCACCTCAAGTGCAGTGTCCATATCGACTACCACAAATCGACTGTGACACTCTTCCTCCTTGTTGTCCCTGCCTTTGGCATGTGACAACCAGTGCTGTAGAGCAGAGGCTCTGAGCTGTATTCCTGGCTGCCTTTGGGGAGCAGCCCACCCTTGGTATGTAGCTGGGAGCTGGTGGGCAGACTCCAGCACTGCCTCAGGTGTTCCTGTGCTCCTGTTGGAAACAGATTCTGTCAGCACAGTACTGGAACCAGCTGGTCTGGGTCACCAACTGAGCTTTGGCTCCTCTCTCCCTACCGGAATTAACTCTCCAATTGAATTGTTTCACTGTAGAAGTAGGAAATACTCAATAATCTTTAAAGTGCCAGGTAAATAATACTAATGTGGAAGAGGTTTTGGCATGATCAGAGAAATGGCCTCTTTATTGGAACATCCCACTCCAGTACAATTTCCTTTTTCTCTATGCTAGAACTGATAGATATTTTATGAGTCACTCACCTGTACTCTATTTTGATTTGAGTCAGACTTTTACATGAAACACAGCTTGTACAGTGTCAGTAGCTGAATAGGCCGTCAATGTTGAAACCCCTTGGCTGGAGCTGTCAATTACCCAGAGAAAGGAATCAGTCCTCTCATGGCAGGTACCAGATGCTTTTGCTTGTTTCATTCTCTCCAGCAGGATTGCAGCATAGTTTTAAAGGCTCTGGTCATAAAACTCCTTTTAGATTCCAATGGTGCTGGTATTACTGCTCTCTTCCCTTTAAACGTTAACACTTCCAGCATATGCCAGATGACATCTTATTTCCTAAGATCAGGCTAGTGGTGTTTAAAATAGCTCTTATGTACCTTACTATCTAAAGAAATTGTCTCCATACTCCCTCAGTATGAGTTAGCTTTCAAATGCCTGCTCTGTGACTGTGAATTATCTTTCTGTTTAGCAGTTAATGTCTTCTCAATTAATATGTATGACAGAGAGGCATCTAATAAGTCACAGTGCTAGTTCTGAATGTTTCAGGAAATTTTCTATTATCGTTTGGGGTAGTAGAAACTGGCCTAAAATATTTCATATTTTATGTTTGCAGTTTAAACAAAATGTCTTCTACTGATTTATAGTACAAAAGACATATTTCCCAGCACAGCTTAATCAAAAGACGGAGATGGCTAATTCCCTGATAGAGTAATCCAGTTCCTCAGCTGTGGCAAACTCACCTTTCTCTCTCATAATTAATTAATCTCATGTTGAAATGATAAGATTTCAAACCCTTCAAGGAAAGATATAAAAGGTTGCTCTCATTATGTCATTATAGAAATATATTTTTGGTTCATGTGGAGGAAAAGACTCATACAGGTAAACTACAATGACATTCAGTTCCTAAGTATTTTTTCTTTTCCAATAGTTTCTTATTTTTTATTGGAGCTATGGTATAGTTAGATGAACAGCTCCTATTGATTTTTCTCCAGTTTTCATAGGATTTTAGGCTACTTACAAGTTTATTAATTCTAAATAAAGACAAAAATAAAATTACAAATACCGAACCCCCAAAAAACAAACAACAAAAAACAACCTAGAGTCCCTAACTAGTGTTTAAAAATAGAGGTTTTACCCTGGGCCAACATACATGGTTAACAGCTATGATGGCCATTTTGTGTTATGGTGATCCTTTCAAAATTACTTTTTTAAAAAGGAAAGACGAATTAAATTACTTACTGTGGTATAACTAACTCTTGATGCTGAGTAATCATGGTAGTTTGCAAAATGGCTCTTTAATTAATATTCCTGGATTATTATTGTTGATTTAAATTTTGAGCATCACATTGCTAATAAATCTGAGAGCATTGGCTTTAGCAACATACATTACTCATGAAAAATATAGCTCTGAGTTTTAAGAAAATTCATTCCTCTGCACTTCTAAAATAGAGCAGTGTTTTTTTCCTCCAATCAATAAATAAAAATAACAGACATTACTATCATCACTCTGAAACTGCAATCTTCTTCATTTTAACTGGAGATCTTGCACAAGCTTATTTTTATTTAATAAATGAAGATGAAAATGTTTAAACACCTAGACAAACTAAACCTGATGTGAAATGATTTTATCAGTTTATCAGGTAGACTCTGTACAATGAAGATGTGAGCACACAAAGGAAGTACTGTAGGTATTTTTAACAGCTTTTAAAGAAAGTCAGGTTTTTGATAACATTAGGGAGATGAAAATGGATATTTTCAAGCAGAATGCCATATCAACATATTTTTTAACTTTGGTATAGGGTGTTGACTGTAAAATCATCAATCTCACATAACATTTATAGACATTATGTTGAAGAAAGTAAAAACATTCCAGTTTAGAGAAGGAACATATGTAGATTACCTGAACAGTTTCATTTCTATTTCTTGCAAAATACTAAATACTGTTTCAAAAGATACTATCATAAGCACAAATATTTTGTAGTCTGTAAAAAATCGGTTATTATCTTGTAACCTGCTACAAATCAGCAATTTTAATGCATATTGTAACTATGCATTTGTTATCTGTTCTTCACTGGAAGAGATTTGTAGGGTTATTTTAGACAGTATTTTCACTGTTATGATAGTATAAAGTAAGTGATTTTTTTTTTTATTTCAGAAATTTTCTGTAGTAGAAATCATCAATTCCCAAAGTTACAGGTCACCTTTTATATTTCCATATATGGAGAATATTACATTTGTTGTGCTGTGAAGTCTTATCTTATACAGTAACCATGCAAGGACAGATTTGAATGAAATTCCGTTACAATCTGCAAAAAAATTCTCTGTGAGTATTTATTTCATCTGACTTTTGATGTATAGATTGTGAATGTATATATCTGAACTATCCATCCTATGCCTCTTTTGCAGCTGATGAAAAGGAAGAGACACTTCCAAGCATGATTCATATAACAGTTTTTAGATGTTTATTTTGGCATGAGATGAGCTGCCACCAGAGTGTCTATTTATGTTCATTAGCTGCTGTGAAGAGAGCAAAATCACTATCTCTGATGTAGACATGTGCATTTCCTTTCTGTGGCTCCAGCAGATTTTGCATTAGGTTTTCAAAATGTGAGATTCTTTCCACAATGCTGAAAAGAAAAACTGCTTAAGCATATATGTACTACATACAGGAAAAATGCTTCATCACCCACAAGTTCCCCATAAATTTCTGTGAGAAAAGCTGCATCTTTTGCTTGACATTGAGTTGGGTGGCTATAATGGATCTTTCCGACACAAAGATTTATAAATTTGAAAAGATGCCTCGTAGATAGTTTTGAAAACTTTCTGTATGCCTTTGCATCAGCATGTGGCAGAAATGGTCCTTTGTGATTCTGTCTCGGTTTTACACATGTAAATTGTGTGGGATGTTAGGGGCACTGCTTCCATCAGTCAGCCTCGTGTAATGATGTTCCTCTGACTGAACTCCTTTTTGTCTTGGAACCTGCCTTTTAGGAAATCTTTTCATTTTGTTTTTCAGTGTTCAGAAGAACAGAGCTCAGTCCACAAATGCATATCCTATGCCCTGGAAAAACACAGGTGCTTTCTTCCCCACATACATAGACTAAAAAGCTGGAAAACAAAAAGGGGAAAAGAAGGAAACTTATCATAAACTTCCTTGTGCTTTCCCCTTCTCAGACACAGACTTAGAATCTCAGTCAGTAAGCAGCATAATGCAGATGCAGTGGCTGTTTTTTCACTCTGTCACTTCACCTTTTTTTTTTTTTTTTTTTTTTTTTTTTTCATGGTTTCGAGCTCAGTCTTATCCTCTCATAACCAACAGAAGCTTTTTGGGGCTACCTTGCTGCTGCAGAAGTCTGTAGTACAGCTATTGCACATTAAAGGCACATAAGACAGTGCAGAACTGAGCCTGGAAGGAAATCAAAGGAATTTGCTTCTTGAGCTTTTTTTCTTTCAAGACTGTTTAAAATAAGCCTTTGATACCTCTGTATTTAGGTATATAATTTTTTTAATTAGATCATATAATTATTTTTGTACATAGTTAAGAATAAAAGTTATTATACTTCTCTATGTGGACATTTATTACACAGTAAGCATATATAGGCTGGCTCTTTAGGAAAAGTGAATTTAGTGTACAAAACAAAGCCAATCTTCACTAAATTTGATTCTTAATATTTTAACTTTTCTTTAGTCTGAATGAAGCTAGCATGCAATATTTCTGTCCTAGTATAATAGTCCTCCACAGCATTTTTAATTATCATCATAACTTAATCCTACCCTTTCAGCTTGCAAAAGTATAAAATATAAGCTCTGAAGCTTTATTTTACATGATGACTAAAGTATATGGTACACCAGTTATAATTCTAGTCTGGAAGAAATGTTAGATGAAGAATTAGGGGTGCATTCCCCTAAAATGTCAGTCATAACAAACTAACACATATTTCCTAGGTATTGCTGAGAGAAGCATGAAAATATCAGAAAATAGTGTCAATTTCTTTTCCTGCTGTCAGTAGCTATCAATAAGTATTGATATACACAACATAATATTTATTGCAAAGTACATGTTATTCCATAATTGTGTCATTCATACTATTATTCCATTCTTTCTTTACAGGATATGGAATTCTAAAACACAAGAAAAATAACAAAAAGTATGAAAATTTAAGTTTGCGTAGAATCCAAATTCCCTCAGAGACCAGTCATTCTGTAGTAGTAATATACATGTCAAAAGATCCAATAAATATTATTTCTTGTTTGAAAGTGCTGAGTTAGCTTAGAGGTCCTAGCAATATACAATATGCTGTGTAACGTTTGCAGTGGTTGACAATAAGTCTGGAAAGTAAGTCAGTGGAATCCAGCAGAAATAAAATGGATTAGGTGCTGTTTCTTTGTTACATGGAACACAGACTTGTGTCATTGAGAGCCTTCTTCTTGTTAGTGTGCTACCACGGTAAAAAAGAAAACAAACATAGACCAAAAAAATAAGAACAAAGAACATTCATTTCCTGAAGAAGTCCTGTTAATATTTGCAGATAATTTTGTTTAAAAAGAATAGGAATAATAAGAGAAAAGTTAACAGATACAAAGACACTAATCTTTCATTTCAACAAAGACTTCTATTAAGTCAAGAGGAACATTTGGTATATGCTCCAACTGACTTAAAGAAATGTGATAAAATATTGGGAAATCATATTTTATTTTATAGTGTAAGTTTGCTACTTTCTCAGGTGACAGGAGAACATGAAATATGTCAGAGGAGTTCCTGAAGAATACACATTTCTGAATTAATTGAAAATTGCACATAAAAATGTGGTTCTTTCAGATTCCACAGAGAGAAAGATATCACCAAATTGCCTACTATTTTCTCAATTGCCTGTGTCACTTAGAGCAATTCAAGTTGATGCTTAACCTTAATTTTCAATTTCAGAAAATCAAGAAGATATCCTCATCTGATTATGAGAGCAGAATAGGAAATACTTTCCATTATGAAAATCCTGCCTGAATAAATATTAGAAGTTGAAAAGCAGCTGCTCTTCTGACTGTAGTCTAAATCTATGAAGGCAACCATGGAAGGAAATCTGTCAGAGATATGATTTCTCTACAGTGATCCCCTTGCCACAGACTGGCAGGAATCATTTATCTCCCCTAACATTCTCCATGTAAATGTCAGATACACAGCACTTCTCCTATCTTCCTCTATATTCTGAGAAGAGGGGCTGGCCCTTCAGGAGGACACTCCACCGAATTCTTGATGCTTAGATATGTGCTTGGGTGTTGGTATTCATGATTTCTTCCATCTGAACTCTTGAGCTGGCTGTCACACAAGAAGGGTGTGTCACCTATTTTTTCCAAGTACCTTTCAATAGGGAGAATGGCCCAATTTTTAGGGCAACTGATGAAAAGGGCTCTCTTCAAGTTGTGAAAAATAAAGGGAGATTTTATTGAACTGACAGTACCTCCTCTTTGTCTTCTCTAGGTAAAATCCTAATTCAGTCAAGACTGAAATACAGGGAGCTAGTAGTGAAGTTATCAAGTAAATGCACACTAGGACAAGTGAAAACCTACACTAAGAAAAAGTATGAGGTATAAAACCTACATTAAGAGAAACTTAACTCAAGGTTCTACTTTTTTATTGGACATAGGTAAAACATTTAACCTGAGTCAATTTTCTGGTTTTGAGGCTTAAGTGAATAAAAAGATGACTTTGCAAAGTAGCACAAGAAGTACATGTTCTGTTTTGTTTTTTTTTCTTCACAAAGTTTCACACCAGTTTTTGTGAACATTGACATTGTGACTTTTCCTCCACTCCAGCAATGATAGTTACAATAGTCTAGAAAGTTTCAAAATCATTTTTATCCACTCTTGAAAATAAATTTCAGGTTTTTGTGTTGGTCAGGCATATTTGAAAATATCAATCATCCTTCTCATGCTCTTTTATCCTCCTTTGGTTACTCAGGATCCTCTAATTGTGCAAAAAAAAAGCACATTTGCAGTATAACATATAAAATTGTTTTACTTTCTTGTCTGTATTTCCCAGCTGCCAAACTAAGATATATATATGAATAAATACAGTACATGGATATATATATATATGGATTCACATGTTCTCTGTAATAGTTGATGGAAGAAAAGTATTCAACAAGTTGCTTTAGAAATCAAAACTGTACATGACTAAGGAGAGAGAAATTAAAATTTAAATTCATAGCTCAGTGGAGAGTACCCATGTGTACAACTGATAAACTTAGAGTACCCTGTTAAGATTTTTAAATACTTTGTGTTTACCCAAAATAAATATCTTAGTGGGTTTAGGACAAAGGGTTTCTTCTTCTGAAAAGAGACATTATTAGCAAATATTGGCTGGCTGAAGTGGAACATTGGCACTGGCACAAAGACCTCACTTGTTTGGTAGGCAGGTTCCATAGCATGTTAAGCCAGATTTTTCTGGTCTTAAAGTACCTCTTAGGGTTTCTTCATCTATTAAAGGCTGGTAAGGGTAAAAAGGGATAGTACTTGTCAACTTGTGAACTGCTTTGACAGTGTACATCAGTTTATCCCCTGATAACCACCAAAGACTTTCTAAAATGTCACCATCACTAGAAAGTAATAATCACAAATGCCTACTTTATGTTCATGCTTTGATGTTCTACTGAAAGGCACTATGAAATTTACAATCTGTCACAATTACACAAACCCCGGAGAGTTTATTGCTATTTTAGGACCGGTGAAGCTTCAAGCATGAAAAACTCAAAAAAGGAACCACAACAAACTTGTAAAAAATTTGATTTGTATTGAATTTGGGACATGAATATAAAATGTATCTCCACAATACAATCATGTAGGTCATAGCTGATTTTAAATGATTAAGTTGTCTCACTGTGTTGTGGCTTTTTTCAAAGTGCCAAAGAAAGGGCTTGTAACTTTTCTGTGATGAGAACAAATGGTGAATCAGGACATTTTTCTGTCTTTTTCTGACTTCTTCTGTGAGGAGAGATATCTACCCAGTTCAGGGTATCTTTCTACGTCTGTTGGCACAGCTGTGTTAACAATGTGTGAACAAGGAAACCAGTCCTTCACCCACTTTGTTCCCCCTTCCACTGACCCTTCTATCTCCAAAAGCTTTCCTCTGGTGCTTGCTTTAAGGCAAATAGCACAGAAATATAAAATTTGAGCCTACTTCTCATATTTTTTTTAATCTATTCCATCAGATAGAGTTGCTGGGTTTTTTAGTTTGTTTGGGTTTTTTTTTCCCCTTTGAACAGAAGAAAGTAATCTGAAAGAAATTTCCCAGCAAAACTGGGCTAAAGAGAAGTATTAGCCCCTAATGGTCCTTAATGCAGGATAGTTTAGTACTAATTACTCACTGCTGTGGAGTCTGGACTGGATTCAGTGCACACATTAATTCCCATCACTTATGTGCACTGAAGGCACAACACCACAGGCATTAAGATTGAGATATTTCTCCTGTTTCATCTTTTCCTGGACTTAGAGTAGGACCAATGTGCCTGATGAGTTACAAGCCATTGAAAATAATCACAGCATTTCTTCCACACCTCTTTTCTCCCAGCTCAAGTAGATTTTGGAGCACTATTCATATGATTAGAACCCAGGTAATATTTTAACTCACTTTTTTATTCTGCAAAATGATAATCTCACATTAGATTTTACTGAGGTATTTCTACCTGACATTTTAAGAACATGAATGGCCATTTTCTGACAAGCGTATAGAAAGCTTAGTTTGAAGACTTTAATATGTGTTAAATTGGGATAAAATCAGCTAATGAATTTAAATGTGCTAATAATTTAGTAAGTAGTTGATGTGGCAGACCTGCAAAATAAGGCAGCTGAAGATGCCTCCATTCCTTTAACATGGGGTGATGAAAGATTGTCAAATCCATTGTTTATATGAAACCCTGTATTGGCTTAATATGAAATTTAATGCTTGATTTACAGATTCATTGTATATCCAAGCTAAAAGAATGAAGGAATGAAATCACAAATATCCTTGAGAAGGAAATGAAAAATCAGTTAACAATTTGGTGGTGCTGCTAAGGTTTTAGAAAGCCTAATTTTTGAGAGTTTTAAAAGGATCTCATGATAATGAATAATAACTAGAGAATGAAAATGGTACGGTAAAATTCAGTGTCAATTGATACAAAAATGTGAAAAAGTTCTTAAAAATCTAGATATAATACTGGACTACATATACATGAAATAATGATTTTCATTTAGGAAAAATAACAGAGTATTTCAATGGAAATACACATTGCTGAGCAGGGACCAGCAAACTAAACTGAATCACAAAAAGTGATCAGGAAATAAACAAGAAAATGGCATTCTACCACTGTAGAAAAACAATGTTTACATCTTGGGACTCTTTGTATTACTGCTACCTCAGACAAGGATGCCAGGGGTAGCTAAACAGACAGAGTGGCTTCAGGGTGAGGAGTTGCTAAGGGGATGGCATCATTTATTCTGGAAAAAACAGCTGCAAAAAGAATATGAGCAAAGTCTTTAGAATCCTAAGGGACACGAAAAAGCTACTCAGAGATTTTTAAAATACCTTTTCATAAGCCAGGAAAACTTGTGTGAAATTAGGCTGATCCAGAACAAGTTTGTATAAAATTCTTTGACATGACACTTTGCAGATGCTAAAATTTTGATGTAGATTTTGAAATTAATTGAATGAGTTAATAGAAGAAAAATTCCTCACCAGCTAATGAGGTAACAACTGCCTCTCTAGCCTGGGATTCCTGAACTTTGCTAGAGGCTATACTAGGAAAGCATCACTGCTTGTCGTGCTCTTATATGTGTCTCTGATATCTGCTATTGTGTGCTACCATAGGCAGAGTCTATGGATTTGTCATTTTTCCTGATCCAGCTTGATCATTTTTATGTTAACTTATTTCGTCTCCTTAAAAAAAACCTTCTCTAACAGTCCATAAGCTTAGTCCTTTTTGGTTTGTTGACATCACTAGAGACAGCTTTTTCAATCAAAAAATTAACAGCTAAAGCATAACATTTAAACAAGATTTTCCCAGTACCAACAAAACCTGAATTTTAGCAATTATTTTGCTATACACCATAAATATTTATATATTTATGATCACAAATATCTCAACCAAGGTGGCCCCAATTCTAGCTGACAAAAACAAGTGTATGATTTTGATTTGAAGGTTTTCAAATACATAGACACAGGTGTTGGTTTCCTAGGGACCTCACTGGTGTTTAGGGTATTGAAGGGACTGAGGGGTACATTCCCCAGGTAACATTTGGCCTTTGCAGGTGTATGGGACCCCAATCTCTCTATGGACACTTTTGGGCTGATGAAGTTATTAGACAGAGTTTTAATTTACTTCCACTTAAAACATGTATTACTGTTAGGGTCCATAGCCCTTCTTCCCACATCATCCTGAGAAGAAGGGCTTCTGAAAATGTCTTTGGTCACATCCTGCCTAAGTACCACTTTCTTTTTTGCCAGTGAAAGTCAGCTGAAATGAGACCAGAGGAGACACAACACTTTGACCATAGTCTGGATATATGTAAAAATGACATCTGTATGCACACCAAAGTCAGGACTCCTAAGGCCTTGCCATGCCCAGTAAGTGTATGTTTGTAGCTTGATATATTTGACTACTCCAAGGCACTACATTTTTTGGGGGTAGGCTATATTAAGTGGCCTTATACTAGTATTCTAATTCAATCAGCTAAGTTTGTTGTCCAAACAGATACAGTATTAGAGTCTGATACAAAGCCCAAAAGTAAAAGGAAAAAAAAAATCCAAAAACATGGACAGGGAAAAAAAAGGACATCAGACCCCAAAAAGAGTGGCTTCTTTTCAGGATTACTATGTTTCCATGCTGATAGCTTAGAGGAAAAGGAAGATGGGTCAGAATAAGTCCTTACTTACAGGCTATTCTCCTCCAAAACTCTTGTCTAAGTAGATCTCAGCAAGCCAGATGTAAAATTATATTCACATTTTATGTAGGATCATCTTACTTAATTTCTGTGCTTATTTTACTGAAACTAGGCAAAGAACAACTTATAGATCTCAAAGTGATTTGACACATGGAGAGCAAGAACTTCATAGAACAGGAGATAATCCTGTGGTAAAGAAACCAGAAATCAGTCCCACCCACAACATCTCTTTTCATTCAGGGATGCAATTTTTTTACATATTTTGCAACAAATACAAAATTCATTTTCTGTCTTACTGACATTTCTCTAACCTCTATTCTGAAAACAGTACACAGTCTTATATTTTAGTGTAAGAAGACATACAGTAAATCTCTCCTTCACTTTCAAAGTCCTTTCACTCATTATATTTATAAAACCTACCCTGAGCTGTGACTGAAATCTATGGGATCTTTACCATTTCTTAAAGGACAGCAGGATTAGGTTATTGATTCAGTCTGATTAATATGTATGGTGCTTTTGCAGTTACAAAGCTTCTTCAGACTTGTTTTTATAGCTGGCTGTAGGAATAGAACAACAAAGATCTGCATTTCTTTGCACATCACTCAACAAACATTACGTCCATCAAGTTTTCTTTTTCCACTGTCAGATCTAAACAGAGCCCTTTTGATATGGGATTACTGATGTTGGCATTAGCCAATCACTTATAAAACCAACTTCAACATCTTGAAAGCAACTTTAAAAAATGAAAACAAAACATAGCTTCAATTCTGAATAGAATAGCAATCATTCTGTTTTATGTGTATGCCCAAAAGCACAATTCCAACCTGCTTTCACAGAGAGGAATTTGGTGATGTGTGTTACTGCCCCAAGGCCTATTTTCACATACTGTACAGCTCTGACTGTGAAGTGTTGTACAAAAATATTTGGTTTTGCAGTGCCTTGGGGGACTTACTTTTAATGGAGTCAGTGGGGAATGTTCTGTATTTCTCCGTTAAAATGTGCACGGTTTTTCTGAGTTTATAAATAGCTGTGTATCTCCTTTATTTAATATTACATAATCACATGCTATCTCTGTGTTTCATTCTTCTGTTATTTGTATTTCAATGTTATTAAAGTAGTATAGATGCAAACATACAGTATGATACAGAATTATTAAAGATTACGCTGATTTAGAATTTGTAACCAGTATCACTTCATCACCCTACTGACCCTACAAGATGCCTGCAAGCAGAAATGAATTTGACTCCTAGCATTTTCCATTAAAATTTACTCAGATCAAGTAGACTATAGTCATTAATCAAGTTTCTCCATATTATGAACAGGTGGTGTTCTCAATCTGCTCGATCTATTCTAACACACCGACGACCAGACTGCAGTACTCTCACCCACACTGGGAACTTTTTTTTTTCCTACAAAAGCTCTTTATCCACTGGAATTTCTTGTGGAATAACAGGCCAGAGTGTTTTATAGCATAAAAGTAGAATAGCTTGGCCTATATAAGGTGCTGGTATTTGGATTTTTGATTAGCTCTGTGAGAAATGGTATATTTTCTTGTTGCATTGCTCTAAATTTGCAATTATCCCCTCTTCCCTCCCTCATTCTTAAGGGTACATGTACATTTACATCTAGGTAACCCCTACATGGGATTATACTGGCTACTTATAGGCTAAGCAGCCCTGAACACCTATCAGCTAAGGGATAATATATGTGCTACCCACTAATGGATATATTCCTCTTACCATCATGGAGTGCTGTGGTGGTTTGGGGTTTTTTGCCTTTTGATTGAATTCCTTGAACTCTCTTTTACCAAAGAATATTTGTGTAATTCTCAATTTTGCCTGTGCAGCTTTTCAGATCACATTCAGAGTTTTGGGGTTTTGTGTGGTGGTTTTTTTTTTTTTTTTTTTTTTTTAATGTAAAGGAGTAATAGTAGGTTGTTTATAGAATATGATTTTATCTTTATTCTTATGTGTGATGCTTTTTCTTACCTCTCTTTTTCAGTTCCTTGATTTTTTACTTTTGTTATTACAGTTTGGCAGGCAAAGGAAGGGATGGCATAGTTACCAAATCTTTGGAGTAGCAGAGAATAGAGGAGAATGTTATTGTAGGAAATTCAAGTTTAAAATCGTGAAATCTGAAAGAGAAAGGGGACTCAATATGGAACAAACATCAAATGCATGATTCTTGCTAGTGATACTGCTGGAATTAAATATGAAACCTATAAGGGAATTTGAGAACTGAGCTGTGAAAAAAGGTACTAAACAACTCTTACAGAAAAATGGCTTGTAATTTTGTGATTAGAGAAAACTTCAGGATGCAGCATTATGAGAACATAATATTTGAAGTATAATCTTTCTCCTCTGAGAAATACACATTAAGGAACTAACATAGATAAGATGGGGAAATGTGGTGAAGTTGCCTCATCAAGAGAAGGATTATGAGGCTGAGAGACACGCTTCATTTCCCATGACAGGGGTTAGAACACAGTGTGAAATAACATGTTCTGAGCTGAGAAACATATTACTGGGACAGGTAAAATTTAGACTGTGATCTTATCCTTCCTTGCTATGCTTACAAAACCCTTGAACACATATTATTCTGTACAGTGAAGATGGATGTAGAGCAGGGACCTAATCCTGAAAATTATGTGCTAGGATTACATATACTGAAATGGAACCATTAGATGAACAGAGCAAAATATTATACAATTTATACTGGCTTTATAAGTTAAAGCATACACTTATTCATCTCCACTTGTGTAAAATAAATAAACTTCAGCGTTATTCGGAATCAGCTACTAAGTGACAATAAGGTTGTCCTGAACCTAAAAGTAAAGATCAACAAAGCATTGACTTCAGAAAATTTTTGACATTCAAATTTAAAAAAAAAATAATAGTCTGAAGTGTCCTATCAATGACCATGATGAAAATCTGAAGTAAACCCACATCTACTAGAAATGTTAAAAATCAAACACTGCATTCTAACACTATTGCCAGTTTTAATCCATCTTCATTAATAGTTTGCTTGGATCATAACCAAAGTCACTGCTGGTGTAAATGTAAAAACATTAAATAATTTTAAAGGAATAATTTAAAAGAATTTACTAGTACAATCTTTACGTTAACAATTTTCTAGAAATAAAGGAATAATTTAGTTAAAATGAAAGCTTTCCCATAAAATTCTTATTGAGATCTTTAGAGTCAGTTGCATATTCCTTTTTTATATGATTTTTATGAGGCTGGAAATCATTGCTAAACTCAGGGTAGATTTAAAAGATGTACTGGATTCTCTGCCAGGATATGAGAAAAAATAAATAGTGGTGCAAGACATTTGCATCACTCTCACCTCCCAGGAGCAGAGCAGTGCCCAATCTGACTCCAAGCAGTAGTGTGTTTGGAAAAACTAACCCCCCAATTTCTTTGTTGCTGAACATGATGTTCTAAGGCTTGGAATTTGCTTTTGGTAGTTTTGGGCCAGCTGTCCTGATGGTGTCCCCTCCCATTCTCCTGCTCACTCCCAGCCTTCTTGCTGGTAGTGGGGCAGAGTGAGAAACAGAAAATCTTATTGCAGTTGCTCAGCAATAGATAAAGCGTTGGTCTGTATCAACACTGCTTAGTCATGGATTCAAAACAGCATCATACTGGCTGCTTTGAATAAAGCTGACCCCATCCCAGCCAGCCCCCCCCAAACACTCTCATTGCAGAAATTATAAATTTATAACTGTTTAATGGCAGAGGTGTTCGTCTGAGACATAGAAAGCATGGACACCAAAGAAAATTGTTACTGATGACAGTCATTACCATACAAAAGATATTCTCAAAATACTTAATGCTAAATGGCAACTCCTAGAAGAATTGAATATTAAAAGAGCAAAACACCGCCTTTTGAGGGTTTTTAATATTCTACTCAATTTTCATTTTGTCCCTCTTGTCCTTTCTTAGTTGGATGTTAGTTCTTATTGATGTTAGAAGAAGTCTTACATGCCATGAGCAGGAGGGTAAGGGATTAACATGGCAGATCTAGCCAGGCTTCCAGAGAAAGCTGTCCTTGACTGCCTGCTCCTCCCTCCTGCTGGAGCTCCTTCACAGGTACGGGGGACAGGACAAAGTGCCTGCCCATGCCCTAGCTGTAGGGTGCATAGTCTGTCATGTATCTTAAAGCCATCTCTCCATGCCACTACAGCTCAGCTGCAGGATACTGTGCAGACACACCTGAAGCACTAAATCCTTCCAGATGACTCTACTGCAGCAGTAGGAATCTCTAAGACAAGGAGCCAGAGACTCCTTGGACTGACAAGGTTTCACAAGTGCTTCTGTGACCCTCTGTCTTGGTTTTGAAATACAGGTATCTGCCAGGGAAAGCAGGAGTTTCCCTTAGAATGGAGAATGTAAACCCCTCACCCTCGCCAAATTATAATTTTGCAATTAAGGGCTTTCAGGCAAAGATTTGGGAAAAGGAATAACAGTTCTTTACTAAGAATATCAACAATACAAATGTAGTAATAAAAGACCAACCAACCAAACAAGCAAACAAATAAACAATCAATCCTGGAAAACCCTGACAGAGTCAGAGCTACATCCTGACACCCTGTTGGTCAGGGTGTTGGAAGAAGTCCAAAAGTGAGTCCTCCTGGAGTGGCAGATGTGGTTCTCTTGGGGCAGAGATGATCTTGTAGAAAAGGGTCCAGTGATGATGAGAAGGGTCCAGTCTTCCTCTGGGAATCTGGTGGAACCAGATACCTTGTGTTCCCTGATTAGACAACTTAATGATTAGAGTAATCATTAAGTTATCCTCACTTTCTTGATGATCAAAATGGTTTGGAAAATGTTATGGGCTGTTTAATATGGTGTGATTTTCAATGCTTATGAAATCTAGTAATTTGTAAAATAAATTATGCATTTCTTGCAGCTTTGCATCTCTTAATTCATCAGTTGAATGATTAAAGTTCATGTCAATTCTCCTATGGTTAACAGGAGAAATCAAAACTTTATCTATACTGGAACAAACAGGACTACTTTTGTCCTTGCCTAAAGGGATAATGTCATTGCCTTGAGCTTACATCTATCATTACCATCAGTTAATTAGAATGAAGAAAAGCTTTAAATGTCTTCACCCTCACCTATCATTTAGAACTTCTTCAAACATTATGGCAACTGTCAGTCTCTTCAATCCTTCAAAAATACGTATAAAATCTATTACAAGTATTTTTTCAATAGGTTCAACAGCAGGAGGTAGTGAGTCTTTTCTGTGCATTGACATTTGAGAATTATCTAAAAAATACTTTCACAAGCTCGTTCTAATCTCACTTTCTCTGTTGAAATCCTTATCTTGGAGAGGCTGTGCTCTGCTACTTCAGTCACAGATATGGCCAAAAAGTTCTGATAAACAAGGAAACAAAAGCATAACAATACTTCATATAAACCATTATTTTTTCAAGTGTTTTAATAAGACAGCTGTGTTATTTCATGTAATTTTTTTTAATTTTGATATAATTTATCAAAAATAAACACAATTCAAATTCTTGTTCCTCAAAGTCTTAAGCCACAGCTTTGCAACACTTAGGTCTGAAGAGAAAAGGTGTGGGCTTTCTGTAACCACAAAAGAAAAAGCATACTTTCAGTAGCATTTTTTCACAGCTTTTGATTTGTTGTGGATAAATGTTTTCTTTCTCTGGGCATGCAAGAGGGCTGCTGAAAAAATAGTAAGTGATAGAAAAGTATGGGTGAGTGAAACAGCAACCAGCTGTGGAAATGCTAGCTGCTGGGAAAAGGCAGCTACCATACAAAATTAATTCCCGTTCTACACAGGACAAAAATCACCTCTGGAAATTATATCCTATGTGTAAACTCTGTGGGTGTTCACATACACATAAAATACAACAAACAAGAGACTTGCTTATAAATGCCGGATCATCCTACTGTAACCCTGGTGGTTTATAAATAAACGCTTGATTATAATCCTGGAGTAGGTTTCTAGGAGCAGAGAACACTGAAAGTTGTTTGGAGCAACCTTTGGCCTCTGTTTGCAGTATTCAATAAATGAAATGTCGTACACATCAACATCAAGCACAACATTTCAACAGAAACCCGCTTTACCACAAAATCCACCGTAAGAATCACTCTGATTTTTGCGTATTTTATTTCCCCTTTAAAATTGTGGGAAAATAGCATTTTGCAGGAGTGGTGTAACAATCATAATTCTCTAGATACTGAAAAAGGACAAGCTGTATAAAGTAATATTATTTTTTTAGTAGATGTGTGGCTGTACCTGGAAGAAGAAGCAGGACTTTTCAGGCTTTCCAGATGCCATTCAGGTGCAGAAGTAACATAGTTCAAGCTAAATATAGTCTGCAAAGAATTGCTCTCAGTTTGACTTAGTTATGGTAATAAGAAAATCCAAGAAAGAAAGTAGGTGTTTGGTATCTATGAGACACAGGGGCAAAGGAAAGAATCAGTGTTTGGATTGCTGTTAAAGAAAGACACAGCACTGACTTCTGCAACTGAAAGTAGCACAAATAAACAATGTGTCATGAAGCCAGTGCTTCCACTAAGTCAATGTTTTTGGTGTCCACTGAAATAAAGAATTATAGCTCAGAAACTCTTTTGAGGCTGAAATTGTTTTGAGTTTATGGCTCTTAAGCTTGAGAGGTGAGAGACGGTGTGGATCTTTAGTGAAAAGTGTCCCCCCTGCTGCTAGCCAGCTGTATCAGCCCTAATGTGTCTGTCTGCGAGTTTATTCTGTTCTGCAGGAGTTACTTGTTCACAAGAGACATTTTGATGCATCAGATAAAGCATTTCTAAAATATGAACACCCCTAGCTCTTTTAGGGTTGGAGTGTACACTCTAGTGGTATTGGATATGGGCTGAACAAAACCAAGACAATGAAGTTCACTTTCCTTCTGTTTTCCAGCTGACTAGTATGAAAATGAAAATAACACTCATGAATTAAATTACGTTCAGAATCTTCAACTCCTTCTGGTAAGCAGCATACTCATTATGTATTTCTGTAAACAAGGTGGCAGGTTCTGCACACCTCTTTTCCTTTAAGTTATGTGGTATTTTGGTAGTGGTGCAGTTTTGCATATCCAGCCTAAATTTGCTTTGACTGTTTTCTCCATTAGTTTGTCCATAACATTAATTTTAAGAATAATTCTTGATATTTGTTAAGCAATTCAGCCAAAGGGAGACTGGTTTATCATCACTGATGTTAGGCTTATAGCATTTCTGTACATGGGGTTTTTCTTCATTGGGAGTGCAAAAGACAGCAGTTTCTTCAAAAGATTGATTAAAATAAAAAATGTTACAATTCTACTACTTAGAAAAAAAAAAAAAAATACTTGCTTCACATGAACTTTCTGACTGCTGTTTTAAGCCAAATGACTGCCATTTTCTCTTTTAGCATCACATTTTATGCTATCAAACAGCCATATCAATACTTGAGAGGAAATAACATAGATGTGGGAGAATTATTTAAAAGCAGTAAAAAACTTGTGCCCTGAAGTAACTGAAAGAACGAAGAAGATGCAGTATTTCCCAAAATACATGCTCTCTAATCATATTGACCTAATAGTTAAACCAATACAGCAACTGAACTTTTCAAGAGAATGAGAATGAACACCTAAACCAGAAGTATTGCAAAGGAGCACCTTGGAACATTTAATAGAACAGAACAGTCTATTTCAGTTAGAAGGGATGTACAATGACCATCTGCTACAGCTGCCTGAAAAATTTAGAGTTAAACAGAAGTTAAATTGTGTTACTCATGGCATTTTCCAATTGTCTCTTAAACACTGACAGGCTTGGAGCATCGACCACCTCTCTAGGAAGCCTGTTTCAGTGTTTGACCACCATCTTGGTGAAGAAATTTTAGCTAATGTAGTCTGATCCTCTCCTGACACAGCTTTGAACCATTCCCACAAATCTTATCACTGAATCCCAGAGGGAAGAGCTCAGCACCTCCTTTCTCCATCTTCCCTCCTCAGCAAGACATAGAAAGCAATGAGATCACTCCTCATTGTCTTTTTCTCCGAACTAGAGAAACCCTCCCCCAGTCCTCTTGGGGACTGCTGCTCATAGGACATTCCTTCCACCACTTTTACCAGCTTTCTTTCCTTCCTCTGGATACACTTGAGTGACTTAACATCTTTCTCAGTTAGTGGGCCCAGAACTGTGCACAGTACTCAAGCTAAGGCCACACCACTGCTGAATACAGCAGGATAATCAACTCTTTTGACCAGGTGATGATTCTGTGCTTGATGCACCCCAGGATGGAGTTTGTGCTCTTGGCTGCCAGGACATGCTGCTGACTCACACTGAGCTTGCTGTCAGAGAGCACCTGCAGGGCCCTTTCTGCAGGACTTCCTTCCAGCTACTCCTCTCCCAATTCATATTTATTCCTGGTGTTATGCCATCCTATCTACAGAATCTGTCATTAAATATTAAATTTCATCCCATTAACCGTACTCCAATGGTCCAATCTATCTAGATCCCTCTGCAAGGCAAACAGCCCTTTCCCTTTGTGAACCCATGCTGACCATGTTTGATCATTGCATTGTCCTTTAAATGCCTTTCAGTAGGACCAGTATGATGTCTCCATAATTCTTTAAGAATGTAATGTTAGAGTAACAGGCCTGTAGTTTTCTGAGTCCCTTATGCCACTCTTGTAAACTGAGATAACATTGGCTGGCTACCAGTCAGCAGCAACCTTCCCAGACTCTCAAGACCTTGGCTGATGGATGATGGAGTGGAGTTCTGCAGTAATGTCCATTATCCCCTTCGGTACTCCACGATGAAATCCATCAGGCTCTATGGACTTAAGAACATTCAGCTCAAAAAATTTCAGAGTTCAAAACCAGTCAGAAGTTCCCACAGTTGTGGTGTTCCACCTCAGGTGACCAAGCAGCCCAAGGTCTACCATTAATATTAAAAACTGGGGGAAAAATCTTTGAATGCTTCTGCTTTTTCTTAGTCCTTATTGATCAGGTGGCTATATTCAACAAGTATGAGACTAATATTTTCCTGAGGCCTTCTCTCACTATTAATATACTTTAAAAAGCCTATTTTTGCACTAGATAATTCCACTGTCTTGTGAAAAAGAAAATACTATATGTCCCATGAGGATTTTTACTGAAACATTAACTTTTCTCCCATTGAATAAACAGGAAGGGTGATATTTAGATAACCCAAACAGAAACATCTCTATCTGAGCTTAGGTTTCTTTTGTACTCAGTGGATACATATGTGTTTTCCAAGTGAGGTTTGAATTAAAGGCTACCTATTTCAAAACTATATAAATTGTGCCCTAAAAGTGCCTATTTTTTCTACCAGCTATGAATGGAGAAGAGCATGGATCTCTCAGCTGAAGAGATCTGGAGTATCTGCAGCGATCTGGAGTATCTGCAGCAAGAAAGAAAAAATCTCAGGCAAATAATTTTTCTAGCCCAGAATTAGATGCTTTACTTCCATCTCTGGCAAAACATCTGTAGAAAAGCTGTTAAACTTGGATATAAGTGCAGGGAGAAATACAGAGTTAGATTCTTTTCTACTGCCTTGGTTTGGGTCCATTTTAGATAAATCTTTTTTTCAAATTCATATATGGAAGTATTTTCATGAGCAAAGTTCTCAAGATATTTAATGTAGATCAGTGCACTCCTTGAGAGGATGCAGTACCTAGAGGCACATCCTGATGTTTCATACATAAATACTTTTACTCCTCTGTTGTTACATTATAGTAAGTACATACATTCATAAAATTAAGAACAATTTAAAAGGAGTGAAGCGTCACAGTTTGGCCCCTACTACTTCCATTCCTTTATGATCTGTAAGAAATCAAATTCCTTTTCATGGTGCTCTGAAGTGTCAAACACCTCTGTAATAGCAGGGTGTTTATGTAGTACGTGGGTTTCCTTAAATGATCCAAAATAAATTTTATAAACTATTAATGTGCTATAAAAGTAATTTGTAATCTTTCTTGACATTTCTTGTTGAAAGTGTCATGCAGGTAAAGGTCAGCTTCCAAACATTACCAATAAAATTCTCTTCAGAAGATTAAATTGAATAATTTGCAACGAAGTAGCTGCAGTTTTTTATTACACCTTAAATGTTATGGTGACACATAAGAAATCTGCCCAAGCAATTCCATTGTGTAAATCAACTAATGTCTGTAGTTTCTCTTACATTTTCATAATCAAATACAAATTTCACACAAGGAATAAATGTCAGCTAGTAAATTTTTGAATGTCATAAACATATTCATGAGTTCTATTCTAAATATTTTAGTACATAATAAAGGGATTAGATACACCTCTTATCCATAAAATATAGATTTATGTCAAAGCAAACCCCTCAGTTTTATAACCCTACCAATAGTATTTTAAATCCAGGCTGAGCTATGATACATAATAAATTGTTAGTTATGCCATTAGATCATGCCAGCTCCACCACAGTGTTAAGGCCCAATAAAAGATGACTGTAATTGGTGTAATCTAAACACATTAGCTAAAAACTGCAATAAAGATTTAAGTTATGCAAAATATTTAAGTTTTGCACTTGACATTTTTAACTTAATTAGCACAAATGCCCTATTTAGATACCTGATTTTTTATTGACTATTGTACATTATTTTAGATTTCAGGTCTTTTCAATTTCCTGGTAGTGCAGGCAAGGCAGTGATCAACTATTATCTTATGAAGTTAGCTCTGAATTTCAGTGATTAAATTAAACTCCTTGGGCAGATCCACCACACACATAGCTTAAGCTAGACTTAAGGGTAGTCTGTAAATGCAGATAAGCAAATGAACTTATAGATCATTTCTGAAAATGATTCATAGGACAGTCTTAAACAAACATGAGAGATGATTAACAGGCTACCAGGCACTCTGGACAGAATGTACCTCTCAGATATAGTCACTGGTATCCTGCCAAAACTGCATGCAATAAAAGAAGCTCCATCAGGAAAGAGAAATAAAATAAAACCAGAACTTGTCCAGATGGTTAAAAAAGATCATATTGAATAAATTCAGAGACCAGCAGACTGGTCTAACTGTATGGCTATTGTTTTAAAACAAAATTGACTTGAAGATAGAAACAAAATCATCAAATATGGTCCCACTAAAAGGTCACCTCAATCTTAAGAATGCAGATTATGTCCAGCATTTTACATGTACCAAGAGTACCAGGAATCTCTTTTATTGGTGGAAAGAACCCAAAGTACCTTATCTGCAAGGACATTAGTAAGACTGATTTATATTTTATGTTTTATTTGATTTTATGTATTTATGATTTTATTTGATTTGATTTTTATGTTAATTTAATGTAACATAACCTCATCTCACTTGCTTTTTACTTATTCTGTTTATAAGTTGGTAATCTGTAGGGGGTTAGTATTTTAATAATTAATATATACTGACAATAGTGAGAAAACAGTGGATGTTTTTTATATTTATATCATCTAGAGACATTTTACTGCAATGAGGGTACAAATTATTTATTTGGCCCTTGACAGAGGTCTGCTAAGTCCAGGGACAAGTGCTTGGTCCTTGGGAAGACAATGCACTAACGTCAAATTTCTGACTGGCAGCAGGCCCTCTGGGGATGCACTGAAATTCCTCTGTCAGGGCAATATATCAGAATGGTCAAAGAGTTGCTTCCCATCATGTTGCATTTCAGCTTGCATCAAACAGACACTTCTGGTTCCTTGTGGAGAGATGTTGCAAAGATTACATGAATCATAAATTACAGAATAATGGTTTGATTGGGAGGCATTTAAAAAGTCTTCTAGTTCCAACCTCTGTGCCATGGGCAGGGACTCATCCCACTAGACCAATTTGCACAGAGACCCATCCAGCCTGGCCTTGAACACTTCCACAACTTCTCTGAGCAATCTGTTCCAGTGCCTCACCACCCTCACAGTGAAGAATTTCCTAAAGTAACTCTGAAAGACATTGAGAGACCTAAACACCTCTGAGTCAGAGAAGGACTGGCTATCAAATCCGGACATATCTGTTCTAAGCTCTCATAGATCTCAGAAAATCTCACTAGCAGAAGAGGATAAAGACAATTTCTTTTCATTTTTGGGATACTCCAGATGCATGATAAGATGGACCACAGCTACAAGATTTGTTATCAGGACCTCTCCCTATTTAAGAAAATTGAAATGTTTACCATCAGTAACTGTTCTGCATATTTGGAGTAAAGAAGTTTTTCTAGGTATCGATCTGTATCCTTCTGCTGTCTCTACAATAGGTAGAGACAAAGTTTTATGATTTAGCTGTGGTTTGTATGCAAAGAAGAAATAGTGTAGTTTTCTCAGAACCCAGAATAGCTGTGTGTGTATTAGATACACAAGAAAAATCAGCCTAGCTTCTTTAGTCTGCACGAAAACTGTCTGGACAGGATGTGACAGAAATTCTCCACAACATCAAAAACGAGACTGATCTTATTAAAACCTTTCTTTGGAATTGAGAAACGTCCATACTTGATACTTAGTAATTCAGTCGACAAAATAACTACATATTTTATGTTGGCTATTATATATATCTACACAAATTTACAGGAACAGGAGAACTGTGTAATCTTTGCAATTCTTCATGCAGTTAAATGTTTTTTCATTCAGAACAAAACTTTTTACAGAAATAATCAGAATTATGTGAAAGTTGTTATTTTTTTCCCATGTATTCAATATTTTCAAGCATTTTTCTTCTGCAAGGAATAAATTATCGGTTAGAAATTGTCCTATAAATCCTTTCACTTGTGATATAACAAGTGATGTCTTTTAAAATTAAACTTGTTTCTAATGAGGCTGTTAGTGTCTCTGATAAAGAATTACCTAATAATTTTGCTGCTACCATGTAAGTGATTACAGGTGCCACTGTACAACTCAGTATTAAAAAGTCATATTGTCAAGTGGGTTTAAAAGTGCCTATTCTCTAATATTGTGATAATTCACATACAAATAACTAAAACAATTCAAACATTAAATTCTTGTCAAACCTCAGTATAAAAGGTTGCATCTTTAGATATAGAGTTTATATTTCATTTGAAGTGGCAGAAGGATTCCTGGAAATATTAGTAGTTACAGCCATGAGTGGAAATTTATTTTGGTATCTTTAGCAATTTGGGCATGAGACAGAGAGTTTTTTAAGTAAATGTTCAAGTCTGAACCTTTTTGAATGACTTTGTATTCAGTTGGATCTTCGTCTAAGCAGGAATTTTTAGATTTTGGATATTGGTTAACTTATTGACTAAAGATTTAATTGGTGGATGAAAGACAGCCACATACTCTGATCAAGAACTTAGTTTAAATAAGAATGCAAGAATCATAAGACTGTTGAAGCTAAATGACTTTGTTTTAATTTTATTTTTCATTTTATTTGTTTGTTTGTTCCTGGATATGATAAGGCAGACATTCAATGTTTTATTTAAAATCAAGAACACAATTTTATGGAGAAAATTTTTGTCTTATACTTGGATGCTCCTGATTTAATTTCTTTTTTTTGATGAAACAAATTTAGAGAAAGTGAGTGATGATGACCAGTGGAGCAGAGCCAGGTACCAGCAGGGAACAGATTATTAGAGCTCTATGATACAGGGCAAATGGGTTGTTAGCATCTGTGTCAGAGAGGTCGGGGTGATTGAAGACACTATCATCAGTGCTTTTTTAGAAGACCATTAACACTCACAAATTTTACACAGATTTATCTCCAGGTATGATCTACACTACCCACTATAATAAATATGCTAATGAAAAATATGTGTATGGGATCACACAACTTCTGTGTGCTGGAAAAGATTTGATGCACAGAGTCAATAATGGACAGTAGCATATTTTTCAGAAATAACCACTGGCCTACCAGACCTGATCCTCAGGGAGTCTGCAAAGACCATCACAAGAACAAGCTGAACACTAAAAGTTGTAATTCCTGTGTGTAGGTATAAGCTCAAGACACATGCCAGTTTTATAGTATATTAGTTTTCTCCTTCCATCCCAAACTCAGCTTGATGCTTCTCATCAGTACAGGCAGAATTTAAAGTTATTATCTCACCAGTGGTTTGGCTCGGTCTGTGGGAAGTGAATAGAGAGGCAAGTCTGGGACAGAGTTTATATGCAATCAAAGAAGCATCTGCAAAGAAAATTAGGTGTATCCTAGGATGTATCAGCAAGTGTAATTAAGATGTCAAGAGAAATGATTGACCTCTGGCATTTGTGAGACCACATCTGGGGTATTGTCTCTGGTCTTGCACTCCACAGAGCAGGAAAAACCTTCTGCAGTGAGGCCTATGGAAGGCCATCAGCATCAGGGGATGGAGCACAGAGGTACAAAGAGAAGTTGTAAGAAACAAGTTTGTCCAGCTGAAAGAATAGAAGAATAAAAGGTATTTTTTTCTGCTTCTTCAGCTATCTAATTGGACTCCTCTCTGATTGGAAAAGTTAGAGACAAAGGACACAAGCTGGCCTTGGGAAATTCTGACTAGAACTAAGGAAGAATTTTTTGTACCACAAGGCTGGTCAAACAATGGAGGAGGAGGATGCCCAGTGACTGTGATTCTTCATAATCAGAGATAATCACAGTAAGATTGGGCAAAGCTCTGAGAAACCTAACATAGGCTTTCCCTAAGCAGGAGGTCAGACTAAGTGACCACCAGAGGTCTTTTCCAATACAAATGATTCTGTGTTTCTGTGATCCCCAGGAACTCAGCATGGTGTTTCAATTAACGAGAAAGGGATGCATTGGCAATAGTAAAAACCTTCCATCATTTTGCCTAAATCTTGTATAGGCAAAATAGAGCAGCTGGACTTTATATAGATAAATTTATTATATTATTAAAAGTCTAAGTCAAACCAAAAGTGTCTTCACTGAAATTTATATGTTTTGCGATGTTAAATATTATGAAAAGACAGCCTTTCTGTAAGTTTTGTTTTACTTGCAACTATATAGGTGGCACAAAACTCAAAGTTCTTGCTTTTTAGACCTTATGATATTATTTTCCTGCTATGATTATTGATAGTTATTGTTAATAATATCATTATGAGAATTTTAAAAAAGAAGATAGTATATGCTCTGTTGTCAAAAATATAAATTGTGTGTGTGTGTATGTATAATTACTTGTAAAACATTTTCAAATCTTGAGATGGAAAATGCTAAATAGATTCAGACTATTTCAGATATTAAGTTAATATTTGTAAACCTGTCAATGTCCCAGCAAAAGCTGATCAACTTAAAAAAAGAGTGTACATTTTACATATAATTTTATTATTATTTTTATAACTTTAAATCTAAAAATACAGGGCACAATAAGAATTAGGATATTCTAATGACCAATCCGTCCAAGATATTGCCATCAAGATAAAAATATTAATTAGATATTAAAATCTAAAATTAAATGAAAGAGAAGCTGAGAGCTCAGCATAAGACATTCCACAGCAGTGAAAGAGACAAAGTATTGCCAAAGACATAGTGGTAGAAAGAGTAAGTTACCTTCTAAAATGACAAGCAGATAACCCTTAGATTAAACAATTTCTGGTTATGACCAATCTTTACTACAAACATTTGTTTCACTGTTTCTTTATACCAAATCAGGATTTCTACATTGTGTGTCTGGTGGTGATGTTACTACTTGTCATGTTTGGTAATTTTGTATTAGTGTTTGAATGTTTTGGCTGCTGAGTTTTGTGTGAAATACACCCTACATAGTGAACGGTCTGGGAGAGCTGCCAACAATAAATTGCAATAATCCAGCCTTGATTTTGTAAAGGCATGAGTCAAAAGCTCAGCGTCTTGCTGACACAGCAATTGGCTTAACCTTGTTGTGTTCCTGAGATGGTAATATGAAGCCTTATCAATATTGTTGATGTGGCTCTCTGAGGATAGCTGAGGGTCAAAAATTACTGGAATTTATCATGAGGAGCATTTCTTTCAGGATTCCGCTGTCCAGCAGTAGAACAATGATTTAACACTAAATTTTCACTGGAATGAGAGAGGTATAACCACTTACCTATGGAAGCAAAGCAGGATACAAGGAGAAGCCAAAAAAATTATATAAACCCCAGCAAAATTAAATAAAAGCTGTTATTTACATTTTCACTGATGATTATCTGTTTTTGAGTTTGCCCTGTAGGTTTTTACAGACCAAATATAGATTTCTAGTCTGTTCCACATTCTCTGAAATCAAAAGTTTCCAGGAAGTCCATATCTGGTCTTTTCCAGTTAGTACATCATAATGGTGTGGAAAAAGATCATATTTTCTTCTTAAGGAACACTCTGAGATGAAAGCAAATCAGATGAACCTAAACATTTTTCAGTAACACACACACATAGAGTCGTAGCTTCTTAACTGAGATTTAGTTTTTGTTAGTTAGTTAGATGGTTAGAAGGACTGCTCTCCATGGAAGTGACCCATGCTGGGGCAGATTGTAAAGAACTGCAGCCCCTGGGAAGGATTGATACTGGAGAACTTTATTGAGGACTCCCGTGGCAGGGACCCATTTCCACTTTGGAGGAAGGAGCAGCAGAGACAATGTGTGATGACCTGGCTATCCCAGTCCCTGTGAATTGCTGGAGAGGGGTGGACAGAGAAAATTGGTAGCGAAGTCAAGACTGGGAATATGGGAGTAGGGGTGGGAGGGTGTTTTTAAGGTTTTTTTTTATTATTATTTCTCATTATCCTACTCTGATTTGATTGGTAATGAATGAAATAATTTTTCCCTGAGTCTGTTTTCCCTGTGACAGTAGCTGCTGAGTGATCTTTCCCTCTCATCCCAACCCAAAAGCCTTTTGTTCTATTTTTTCTCACCATCCAGCTAAGTAAGGAAGTAATAAAGCAGCTTTGTTGGGCACCTGTTATCCAGCCAGCGGCCACCTACCACAGCTGTGCATTTACTGTTTGTCTTTTTACATCCCCATAGCATTGGATAAGAATTTGAAGGTTAGAGGGGCTATAATTTCACTCAGGTTCCTCTTAATCTGTGTGGAGGCAGGCGCAAATGGGAGCTAACCAGTTAGCTCAATTTCTGTGGTCACTTCATTGAATCTTCCAAACGTTTTTACTCTCTGAAAGATGTCTGCCTTGAATGATTCAGAATTGAGAGAGTATTTACGCTTAGAGGATCACTATCCTCTCCTGTGACCCCAATTCTCTTGAGTTTCAAGACGTAACAGAGCCAAAGCCCGGAAGCTCCCAGCAATGTCTGTTCTGTGATGGATTAGTGAGTTTCTGGGTGACGTGTGTTAGAAGGTGACTGGCTAGGTCTCTTTAGGGACTGTTTAACCTGCTTTTTACTTTCTGTAAAAACACTGCCATTACAAGAGGCCTAGCAGACACTTTGTTCCTTAAGGACAGTGTAGTGTGATCTCATCAGACTTGAAGAGGTATATTCCAGGCAAACTGGATGCATCCAGCTTCTGCAACAGGCAAGCTTTGGGGAAAATAGTGAAGAGAAAATGATGCTGGCAAGGAACCAACAACAACAGTGACCTTGGCACAGACATAGATAGCTCTTTTGACTTACACATAAAGACCTTCAGCTGTGATCAGATAACAGCTATGTTGATTGTAAACAGAAACCATCAGAGAATGACAAAACTTCTTTCAAGAAAAAGGTTCAAGAGTCACTTAGAATAACATGAGAGCACATCATTTTAATGAAAAGGCCATGTAGTTACATCACATTTTCCCACATCAAAGAAACACAGTTATAAACTCCTGAGATGTGGGTTAAAGGTTTTCGAGATGAAATTGAAAGTCTTCTTCTCATACAGAGGAACAAACTGCTCCTCTGTGGTATTGAGATCAGAATTGTACAAAAAAGCATTTAGTAAAATCTTTGCAATCACTGGCTAAAATAATTATTGTTCTCAAAGGATGCTAAGCTTGAAAACTACTGACTATCTTCCTGATGTCTCCTCAGGATAAGAAAGATGCAGGAAGAATTTGGTTGGCTCAGAACAATTTGTTTCATCTCTGGTGCTACCCATTTCTGAGCCATGTTATGAGAAAGCCACTAGATCACTGTACAGGGAAGGAGGTGACTTTGTATTTTGCAAAAAACCCCTCCTTTAGAAAAGGGGATCTTTTCTTACTAGTGACATCCTTCATCTTTGCTCCACTGAACTAATTTAGTCCACAGATGGCAGACCTCCTTAAAGGCAAGTGAGAGCTTTTCACTGGCAAAACCATTCAAGTAAAAAACTGTTATAAAAGAAAAGAACTTGAGTTCAGGCACAAAAAATGATTTCGACTGCTGTTGGAAGCCACACTGTAGAGAGGTTCACATGAAAAACTTCATTTATGTGGAAATAAATTTGGAGATTTTATTTTTGAATAAACCAAGTTTTGTACAGGACACAAGAGAGGTTATAAGGAATTTATTCCATATCCCTTTCTAGGGGACCTGTGAAATATTCCTGTTTACGTTTTGATTTGAATTGCAATGGCATACTGGTGTTAGATACACTTATATGACCATTTTAATGGAATATTTGATCTATAATTTTTTTCTTAATTAGTTATATTTTATCATGTCCTTGTGTGATTCGGTAAATAGAAGTGAACATAAACGTGTTAGAACTTTGTTAAACTGTAAACTTGCTTTACTTCTTGGTTACTTGTTAAATAATATGAATAGTTTCCCGAACAAGGCTTAAACAAGCAATGCTCACCTACATTACCAACTCAGAGTGAAGGAGGAAATGAATTCTTAACTTCTCAGTTTTTTGGGAAAAAAATCACAACCAGATGCAATAGGTAGGAAGAAAGAAGATTCAATCCATCAATCAGAAGATAAAAAACCTGTCTGTTTGGTGGTTGTGTTTGTTTGTTTGTATAAATAAATATATTAATGAATAAAACATTTTACCTCTGGAAATACTGGACACACACAGGGTTAAAATTGCATAATCGTTCATCATTGAGAAGGTAATGTGTTGACCTCAGGTCAATGGTTGCATAAAGCTCTGAGTTCTGCATTACAGCTAGTTACTATAAATCCAGCCTACAGACACAGATATCATCTCAGAACAGCATTGTTTTATCATATTTTTAATAACTGTAAACAGTGATTCAAAAATATATGCCTATTTCCATTAGTACTTTTCAGGCCAAATAAAACATACATATTGAATGCATAATATATTGGGTTATTCCATGTTGTATCTTGTCCTGGGTTATGGAATCAAAAATGTGTATTCTATTTTCATCTGCTGAAAGCAGTTGGGGAATTGTTCTTTATTTCTTGTAACTTTGGAAGGAGGGGGACGGGGGGGAGGGGCGGGTGCCTTTTGGGTAATGGGCCATCAACAGACTATACCCCCGGACTATACCCGCTCCCCCCAGAGCCCCAGAAGCCCCATTTGCATGCATGGTCCTATTGTGGGATGCCCCACCCAGTGGGGGGAGTCTACAATTGCTGCCGGGAAAACTGAGCCGGCCGGGGACAGACTTCACTTGCTTCACCCCGATTCCTGGGAGGAAGACGGCACCCCATCTCATCTTCGCCAGACCCCATCTCATCATCGCCGGACCCCATCTCACCATCACCTCACCCCTGGACCCCTCCTCATCACCCCTGGACTCCTCCTCATCACTCCTAGACCCTTTTTGGCTACAGGATCGTCCCTGCTCCAACAGAGCCACGTCTGTCATCCCAGGACTCACTTCTGGACTGCTTCCAACACCCTGACTAACAGGGTGCCAGGTGGCAGCTCTGATTCTGTCAGGGCTTTCCCAAATTGTTGTTGTTTGTTTGCTGGTTTGGTGGGGTAGTTTTGTTTCCTACCACATTTGTATTATTGATATTCCTAGTAAAGAACTGTTATTCCTATTCCCAAATCTTTGCCTGAGAGCCCTTAATTGAAAATTTATAATTTGGCAGGGGTGGGGGGTTTGCATTCTCTATTCTAAGGGAAACCCCAGTTTCCCTGGCAGACACCTGTCTTGTCAAACCAAGACAGATTTTGGCGCCCAAGTGTGGGGCACAAGGGCATTGAGACAGAGGAATAACAGTTTTTGTGTACTAGATAGAAGTCTACTGCTCAAAATCATGTGGTCCAGCTTTCCCTGGTTTGGCTGGCACGTGGTTGTGGCTGTATTTCTGCCATTTGCTGGCCCTTATCTAAACATGGGCCCTATAACCAAGGCTACTGTGGCTGGCATCCAGTTTATTTTGTGGGTTAATAAGGTGAGGAATTCGTGGATTTTTAACTTCCTTTGGAAAGCAGGCACATGGATTCAGGGCTATCATAGACTAACTCTGTGTTTCTGGGGTTACTTTAATAATGGTACATATTGTGAGGAAATGGCACCTGGGGAAATTTTCTCCCAACCCTTCACTCAGTTTTTTGGGTCTACTCCACCAGCTTTTCAAGGGTTAAATTTCCCTCTGAATGCTAATGACGTCATACAGTGGTTGGTGCTGCTTATAGGCCTATTCTATTTGGTATTCAGAGATAAAGGGAGACTGGCCTGGGTAAGCACTCTGATAACTACCCCAAAGAATAATGATGCTGCCCAAGAGCCCACCCCTGTCCCACAGCCAGCCTCAGGCATAAACCACCCGGTTTGGGTGAAGGCTCTGATAAAAGAAATGCATGAGATGAACCAGATGCTGAAAGAGTACATTTCCCCAGCTGGTGAGAAACCTTCGCCCTGCCCTGACAAAAGAGAATCTGATACAGAACCCGCAGACATTACAACTGTCCAGGTTCCAGCTGACACACAGGGGCAGTCACAGCCAGCAGCAGTTGCCCCTGTGGAAACAAGGAAATCTAAAGTGAAAACAGCAAACCCAGAGAGTAAAGATAAGAAGGGAGGGCCCTCACAAGACACAGGGGAATCACATGTTCAGATCATCACTGAGACCCTGTCATATGAAAGTCTCCGTAATCTGCAAAAAGATATTGTACGGCGGGGACGTGAGGCTTACACTGCCTGGCTACTTCGGGTTTGGGATCTTATGGGCACAGGTGTCCAACTAGATGGTGGGGAGGCCAGGAATTTGGGACCCTTGACCCAGGACTCAGGTATAAATCAGGTATTTGTAAGGGAGCCTGGACCTCTTTCCCTCTGGCAGCGGCTTTTAACGAGTGTGAGAGAAAGATTTGTCCACAGAGAAAGAATGCAGGAGCACCACCATAGAATGCGCTGGAAAACTCTGGAGGAAGGAATCCAACAGCTGAGGGAAGTGGCAGTACTAGAGGTACTTTTTGGGAGGAGTGGACAGCATGATAATGATCCTGACAAGGTTAGATGCACAGCGCAGATGTTATGGAACCTGGCAAATCTGGGGCCATCTCAGTATACTACATTTATTGCAACCATTAATGCTGAGGACAACCGAGTGACAGTGGGGGCTGTTGCCAATAAGCTTAGGAATTATGAGAGCATGATCAATGGCCCGCTGCAGGCTCATATCTCTGCCGTGGTGAAAGAGCTCAAAGAGGAAATGAGGGAGGTGAGGGAGGAGATGAGGAAGAGCAGTTCCAATGTGGCACCGGTGCGAGTCACAGGCCCCAGAGTCAGAGCCCAACGACCCCCAGCCAGAGAGAGAGGGTACACCCCGAGAGCTGACCTGTGGTTTTACCTGCGTGACCATGGGGAAGACATGGGAGTGTGGGATGGGAAACCCACCTATGTCCTGGCAGCACGGGTGCGTGAGCTCAAGGAGAGGAACACTCACCAAGGGGGTGCCACTAAAATGAAAGTATCCTCAACCTCCTATGCCCAGGCTGTCAGTAGTCAGGGTGCTGGAACCTCTAGTATGTATGCTCAGGGAGGGAATAACCAGTGCTAGAGGGGCCCTGCCTCTAGCCAGGTAGAGGAGAGGGACAATCGGATCTATTGGACTGTGTGGATCCGATGGCCTGGCACATCTGACCCACAGAAATACACGGCTTTGGTTGACACTGGCTCCCAATGTACCCTGATGCCGTCGGGGTATGTGGGAGCAGAGTCCATTTCTATTTCTGGAGTGACAGGGGGGTCCCAGCAACTGACTGTGTTGGAGGCCGAAGTGAGTTTGACTGGGAATGGGTGGCAGAAACACCCCATTGTGACTGGTCCAGAGGCCCCGTGCATCCTTGGCATAGACTATCTCAAAAATGGACATTTCAAAGACCCAAAAGGATATCGTTGGGCTTTTGGAGTAGCTGCTGTAGAGACGGAAGACATCAGACAACTAAATACCCTGCCTGGTCTCTCCGACGACCCCTCTGCTGTGGGACTGCTGAGAGTTGAAGAACAACAGGTGCCAATCGCCACAGCAACAGTGCACCGTCGGCAATACCGTACTGACAGAGACTCTGTGACTCCGATCCATGAGATGATTCGGAAACTGGAGAGCCAAGGGGTGGTCAGCAAAACCCACTCACCCTTCAACAGTCCCATTTGGCCTGTGCGTAAGTCTGAAGGGGAATGGAGATTGACTGTGGACTATCGTGCATTGAATGAAGTGACTCCACCACTGAGCGCTGCCGTGCCGGACATGCTGGAGCTCCAGTATGAGCTGGAGTCCAAGGCAGCAAAGTGGTATGTGACCATTGATATTGCCAATGCCTTCTTCTCCATTCCTTTGGCAGCAGAGTGCAGGCCCCAGTTTGCTTTCACCTGGAGGGGCGTTCAGTACACCTGGAACCGACTGCCCCAGGGGTGGAAGCACAGTCCCACCATCTGCCATGGACTGATCCAGGCTGCACTGGAGAAGGGTGAGGCTCCGGAACATCTACAGTACATTGATGACATCATTGTGTGGGGAAACACGGCAGTGGAAGTTTTCGAGAAAGGAGAAAAGATCATCCAGATTCTCCTGGAAGCTGGCTTTGCCATCAAGAAGAGTAAAGTCAAGGGACCTGCCCGAGAGATCCAGTTCCTGGGAGTGAAGTGGCAAGATGGACGGCGTCAGATCCCCACAGAGGTCATTAATAAGATCACCGCGATGTCTCCACCGACCAGCAAGAAGGAAACACAAGCTTTCCTAGGTGCCATAGGTTTCTGGAGGATGCACATCCCTGAGTACAGTCAGATTGTGAGCCCTCTGTACCTGGTTACCCGCAAAAAGAACGATTTCCACTGGGGCCCAGAGCAGCAACACGCCTTTGCCCAGATCAAGCAGGAAATCGCTCATGCGGTGGCCCTTGGCCCAGTCAGGACGGGACCAGAGGTAAAGAATGTGCTTTACTCCGCAGCTGGGAGCCATGGTCTGTCCTGGAGCCTTTGGCAGAAGGTGCCTGGTGAGACTCGAGGCCGGCCACTGGGATTCTGGAGCCGAAGCTACAGAGGGTCTGAAGCCAATTACACTCCCACGGAGAAGGAGATCTTGGCTGCCTATGAAGGAGTTCAAGCCGCCTCAGAGGTGATTGGCACTGAAGCACAACTCCTCCTGGCACCCCGACTACCAGTGCTGGGGTGGATGTTTAAAGGAAAGGTTCCCTCCACCCATCACGCCACTGATGCCACCTGGAGCAAATGGATTGCCCTCATCACTCAGCGCGCCCGTATTGGAAACCCGAATCGCCCTGGGATTCTGGAAGTGATCACCAACTGGCCGGAAGCTGAGAACTTCAGTCTCACCGAGGAAGAAGAACAAGAGCAGGTAACCCGGGCTGAAGAAGCTCCACCATATAACCAACTGCCAGCAGAAGAAGCACGCTACGCTCTTTTCACTGACGGTTCCTGTCGCATCGTAGGGATGAACCGAAAGTGGAAAGCAGCTGTGTGGAGCCCCACAAGACAGGTTGCACAAGCCACTGAAGGAGAAGGTGGGTCAAGCCAGCTTGCCGAACTCAAAGCTGTTCAATTGGCCCTGGACATTGCTGAAAGAGAGAAGTGGCCAAAGCTCTACCTCTACACCGATTCGTGGATGGTAGCTAATGCTCTGTGGGGCTGGCTGGAAAGGTGGAAAAAGGTCAGCTGGCAGCGTAGGGGAAAACCAATCTGGGCTGCTGATGAGTGGAAGGACATCGCCACCAGAGTAGGGAAACTACCTGTGAAAGTCCGTCATGTAGACGCCCATGTTCCCAAGAGTCGGGCTAATGAGGAGCACCGGAACAACGAACAGGTAGATCAGGCTGCGAAGATAGAAGTGTCTAAGATAGACTTGGATTGGCAACATAAGGGAGAGTTGTTTCTAGCTCGGTGGGCCCATGATGCCTCAGGTCATCAGGGCAGAGATGCCACCTATAAGTGGGCACGAGACCGAGGGGTGGATCTAACCATGGACAGTATCTCTCAGGTTATCCATGACTGTGAGACGTGTGCTGCCATCAAGTAGGCCAAGCGGGTGAAGCCCCTCTGGTACGGTGGACGGTGGTCCAAATATAAGTATGGGGAGGCCTGGCAGATTGATTACATCACCCTGCCCCAAACCCGCCAAGGCAAGCGCTACGTGCTGACCATGGTGGAAGCCACCACTGGGTGGCTGGAGACCTATCCTGTGCCTCGTGCCACCGCCCGGAACACCATCCTGGGCCTTGAAAGACAAGTCCTGTGGAGACACAGCACCCCTGAGAGAATCGAGTCAGACAACGGGACCCATTTCAAGAACAGCCTTATAAACACCTGGGCTAAAGAACACGGCATTGAATGGATCTATCACATCCCTTATCATGCACCAGCTGCCGGGAAAGTGGAACGGTGCAATGGACTACTTAAGACCACTCTAAAGGCACTTGGCAGAGGGACCTTTAAGAACTGGGAAGTGAACTTAGCAAAAGCCACCTGGATGGTCAACACCCGAGGCTCCATCAATCGAGCTGGTCCTGCCCAGTCTACCCCTTTGCACACAGTAGATGGAGATAAAGTCCCTGTGGTGCACATGAGAGGTATTTTAGGAAAGACTGTCTGGATTAACCCCACCTCAGGCAAAGGCGAACCCATCCGTGGGATTGTTTTTGCTCAAGGACCTGGTTACACTTGGTGGGTAATGCAGAAAGATGGAAAAACCAGTTGTGTACCCCAGGAAAACCTAATCCTAAGTAAGAACTGAGTGTAGGGGTTCATTCTGCTAGTAGTTCATTGCTTTAGGTATGATGCAGATGATAATAGAATAAGGGGTGGATAATGTCCTGGGTTATGGAATCAAAAATGTGTATTCTATTTTCATCTGCTGAAAGCAGTTGGGGAATTGTTCTTTATTTCTTGTAACTTTGGAAGGAGGGGGACGGGGGGGAGGGGCGGGTGCCTTTTGGGTAATGGGCCATCAACAGACTATACCCCCGGACTATACCCGCTCCCCCCAGAGCCCCATTTGCATGCATGGTCCTATTGTGGGATGCCCTGCCCAGTGGGGGGAGTCTACAATTGCTGCCGGGAAAACTGAGCCGGCCGGGGACAGACTTCACTTGCTTCACCCCGATTCCTGGGAGGAAGACGGCACCCCATCTCATCTTCGCCAGACCCCATCTCATCATCGCTGGACCCCATCTCACCATCACCTCACCCCTGGACCCCTCCTCATCACCCCTGGACTCCTCCTCATCACTCCTAGACCCTTTTTGGCTACAGGATCGTCCCTGCTCCAACAGAGCCACGTCTGTCATCCCAGGACTCACTTCTGGACTGCTTCCAACACCCTGACTAACAGGGTGCCAGGTGGCAGCTCTGATTCTGTCAGGGCTTTCCCAAATTGTTGTTGTTTGTTTGCTGGTTTGGTGGGGTAGTTTTGTTTCCTACCACATTTGTATTATTGATATTCCTAGTAAAGAACTGTTATTCCTATTCCCAAATCTTTGCCTGAGAGCCCTTAATTGAAAATTTATAATTTGGCAGGGGTGGGGGGTTTGCATTCTCCATTCTAAGGGAAACCCCAGTTTCCCTGGCAGATACCTGTCTTGTCAAACCAAGACATATCTTTTGACTGGTATAGAAGTAAATAGCAAATTTGCAGACCAATATTTCTTTTAATTCATTCTGAAAGCTGTGAGAAGAGGGAATGTAAAATAATAATGCAGAACAAGCTGTTCTAAATATAGCACTTTTTTCAACTTCTGTGTTTGCAATTTATAACTGATTTTGGATAAAAGGGGATAAAGTCAATGGTCTGTTAGATTCTGTGTTGCTAGTAAACTGCCTGCCAATTCCCACTCCCTGAATGTTATAGCAGCACAGTGTCCCCAGATGTTGGCTGGAAAGCCAAACTACAATTACTTACCCAGCAGAGAAACTACTGGGATACACTGCAGCATTTTCTTTGATTTTTGTGGCAAATTATTAAAGACCCCTATAATAGAAGTAGTGACCTGTTAATAGTTAAGCTATCCAAGGATTACATGTAATTCTTCCTGGCTTTCCTTCTGGAAGATGTCCTTTATTTTTATTTTGACTTTTGTAACTCTGTTTATAAAGCAGAATTCCTTCTAAAATATTATTTCAACCATCAGTTCTATCCTTCAGTAAAACCAGGCTTTCCTAAAGGTATTAACAACTGTAAAGACTGTAGGCAAGAAGTCTGCTCTGCACACACATGGATTATATACTGTCTTTGCTCTAATAGGCACCAGGTCTTGGGTATTGAGCTAATTAGGTCCCCAGGGTCTCTGGATACTGACTGAATGATGTCTCAGTATCTAGGGTCTCTCTCTCATCTGGAAACAACTGAAAATCATTGCTGGATTTTCTTTAAATTTCCTGATGGGTTTAATAAGTCTGTGCTACTGTACTACACTTTTAGTTAAGCTGATATATTTTCAGATGTTTGTACAGTATTTTCTTTTCTGTGAAAATATCCTGTAGTGACTCTCAATTTGAAAAAGATATTCACAGCAAGGTCACGGTATTGCAGTAGGATCAGACGGGATAATCAAGGGAATATGTGCTCTTGGAAAGATCTGGTGGCACTGTGGATTTTGGCAGGTAAAGGCAAAGCAATATTATTGGAACTCAGTGTAATTTATTTACTAGCACATAATCCACCTGAATAGCTCATTTCAGAGCCTGCAGAGTGCTTAGACGTGTTTGCTAAACACACCTTGATGCTTAAGGCTTTTGTTCCTCTTACCTTTGATTGAGAGCATTAGCCTCAAGAAGTAATTTATGGATTTTCTTTAATCTAATTAAATGAGGGGAGGATTTCCATTGTTCTTTTATTTTTTAAACTGAAATATGCATTTTTACTTTCCAGATGATTTTGTGTTTTGGTTCTCACGGGACATTAACATCTCAGAAGTCTTCTTATGGGGCACACTCTTGGCCTGTTGAAAGCCTTCTTTATGTCTTCACTTCCTACCTGCTCCTCACCAGGAGACTCCCATGGTTCTTATCCCACCAAGCTGCTCCCTTCCCTCTTGCTGCACAGTGCAAGGAGGGAAAGAGGTATGAGAGATGTGCCTTCCATCTGACTTGTTCATAACTTTCTGTTCAATGAAGAAAGAAGCCCCTTGTTACAGTGCTGGTTTTGTCTGGGGTAGAGGTAATCACACTTAGGTGTGATGGAGCCCTGCTTTCCTAGGGATGGCTGAACACCTGCCTGCCCGTGGGAAGTGCTGAATGAATCTCTTGTTTCTTTTGCCTGTGTGCATGACTTCTGCTTTATCTATTCAACCATGAATTCTCTCACTTTTACTCTTCCGATTCTCTCACACATCCCAGTTTTCTGGCTTAGCAAATGTGTGTTCAGTGCTGAAAATGGATTAGAATACAGATTTGAAGGCAGAAAGTGATGTGACATCACAGTGACTGGATTTTGGCAGCAAAACCCTTGGTACATCTTTGCCAATTTCTGACACTTTCTTCAGCTCGTCTCTGGTTAAAATCCAGAGATGCCTCCAAAGGAAGTTTTCCAAAGAGGAGTGCTCTGGTACACATTATGGACTTCCCAAGAAATATTCCTGCACAGAGGGACCAGCTGATCTACATGGCAGAACATTTAGGTGTGCAATTATGGACACATATACTGTATTTTCAAACACTTGGACGAGTCTGTCCTGTTGTTTTATCCTAAGGGTTGATGAAGGAAGTGAGCTTGGGTGGAAGCTATTTGGTGAAATTTTGTCTTCCTGAATGTATGTAGAAAGCTAGCAAAGCACTGGCATGGCCTGGGTACTACAACTTTGGAGGGTAGAATTTGACCTGTGACATGCAAGCTTGTAATTCTCTGTCATAAAACCTCCCATAAATCCAGATGGGAAGCTGGGTTTTTTTGGAGAAAATGGTGCGTGTCTGTACATACATTTGTTTTTCTCTTTTTCCTTAAGAAAGGAGCATTCTGCAATCCAATAAAGCTGTTAAGAGTAAACTCTGATCCTTGCAGTTTTCCTTTCTAGGGGACCCCAGGGAAATAACCACAATTGTTTATTTCTATTTATTATTACTATGAGTAGCTTTTACCTTAAAATCTACTGCCTGGTAGAGATTGTGATGGCTCTTTGTATTCCTTCGAGAATCTCAGACACAATCCAATTTCACTTCAATCTACTAAAATACTGTTAATCAAGAGTTTAAAAAAAGGTAATTTCTGCCGTTCTTTTGGTTTTCTTTCTTGTTTCAATTTTCAAAGAGTCCTGTGACACCATAAAGAATAGGAATAAAATTCAAAAGAATGTGATTTTTTTAAATACTTTCTATTTGTGTATGTTTGTTTTTGGTTTTTTTTTTTGTTTGTTTGTTTGTTTTTTTGTTGTTGTTTTTTTTTTTTGTTTGTTTGTTTTTGTGGTTTTTTTTTTACTTTTTTATATCAGAGTAAGACTCATTCTGCCTACAAATGAGAAGTCTATTTTCTTAAGTTAAGGATATGCAGAAATATACGGAGGATTTAGGAAGTTATTGTAGGACCCCATTATGTTCAGCATTCTTGAATTGGTTACTGTGAATGAGAAAAAGTCTTTTTCCCTGTTCACACCATAATCACTGACACAGAGAAAGATGATCAGTCTCCTAAGTCTCCTATCTCTGAAATGAATTAAAATTAAAATATTCCAAAAGCTAAATCTTGCAGATCACAGGAAAGAAACACTGGCTTTTATACAGTGCCTGCATTCTCTGTTGTATTGTCTCTGTCTGGGAGCAAAAATGGTAGCTAATCTAATGTTAGCTGAAATCCCTAAGTGTTTTGGATATTTTCTGTATCACTTAATCTAGCAGACAAATAAGTTAGTATATAGTTGAAAGTTTATAGTCTAGGCTTTGACACTAGAATATTTCATATTTAATTTCCTGAAACATGGATTCCTGCTCTTGATGGCATAGAATGACAACAAAATTAAGTACAAAGGCCTTGGATATAATATACTGCTCCCATAGTCCTGGAGTGGTCTCTGCAGGCTTCAGGTAAATGCCAAAATCTGCCATGATATCAGCTACAGCAATATGGAATTAATTTATTCCATATTGCTCCCTTTAATGATCTTTCAGCAATACCAAATTGATTTCATTTCTACAGCTACTGTTCTTCCCTATCTCATCTTCATTCTTTCTCCCAGCTTGAATTAAATGAGAGAGGTGAGAGATTTTTGATAGCTCATTGTTATAAAGGGGATAGCTCTGTAGCATTGTATAATATAAAAATCTTCATTACACAGATATATATTTGAGTGCATTCTTCCCTAAAGAAAGCCATATAGTTGAATTAACTCTTAGTGTACTCAACACGTAAAGAATCACTTTGATTGTGGTTCAGCTCAGTAAGCACTGCTGGATGGCAACAGGGAGGGAAAGGTTGCCAGCACTTTCAAAAAGGTAGCAGACTAGAAGCTTGCTTCCTGTAGTCATCCTGACACAGTGATGGAACTCAGCTGTCACAGTTCTGATTTATTTTTGAGTGACCACACAGTTCTACAGAGACATTTTAATAGGCAATCACTTGACCGCACACTGCATTCACATTGCCAGTGCTTGTGTATTGTGTCCTATGGAGATTTGGACTCAGGTGCCAGCAGATCACTCCTAGACCATTAAAGCTGCTGGATCTTTTCTGATGCCATCTTCAAAGAAAGATAAAGTGCTTTTGGAAGGCTGTAGGGAGTAATTGCTTTTTGACATATTGGATGGATTGAGACAGCTAGGGAGTTGCATTTTTCTGGGGATAATTTTATGATTTACTTGTGTGTATATATCCAAACTAATTAATATTCTAAATCTGTACAATCATTAAGAAAAGTATGTGCATTCTGTAACAAATTAGTGATTATTCTGAATCACTAATAGCTTTGGACTGACTTGTGCACACCAGAGCAGAGATATACAAAAGGATGGGAGAATTCTGGGAAGCAAGAGGCAGGAACAGGCAGAGCAAAAAGTTGTGATTTGCCCCAGCTGCACGGATTGCCATGAGGAGTGGCATTGCAATGGTAGCAAAAGTGAGAAATAGCTTATTGCTTTTCATATTGAACAGAGGTGGAAGCACATGCTGCACTCTCCCTGCTGAAACAGTGAGTCCCAATTCCCCAGTTTGGTCTACAGGAAGCATTGTACCTGTGCTCTGCCCTGTGTGCTCCTAGAGGGATAGTGTGGTCACATCACATTTCCTTCCTTGAAACATACTTCAAAAATCCCATATCATCCTTTATTTCGTTTTAATTGGAGTAAAAACTTCCTGAGCACTTGTGTCTATTATTAAAATTGTATTATCATAGTGACCAGAAGCTCATTCAAGGTGCTCTGTGGGTAAAGGATATAAGGTTAAAATGATAGATCTTGTTTCAAATAGCTTTCAATTGAAATGCAATAGAAAATTCAGCTGACGTGGATAGGATCAGTGTGGGATGAAACAAACTGCTGATTGAGAAAAATGATGAAACATCTTCATGCATGGCTTTCCATGTGTGAAAAGAAACATGTAAAATCCCAGCAGTGTCTGTTCCAAAATGTAATCAAACTGTCAGATGGAGGGCTGACCATGCTGTTATTTCAAGCCAGAGTTTGTAAAGTGAGAGTACAGCTAGAAGGACTTTGACACTTAAGACTATCAGCTTGTGTTTGACACGAAGAAAGGACAAGTAATAGCAGGATTCAAAGGAAGAGATGAATTTATTAATCATCTTTGGAGCAATATTGCTCCACATACTCTTAGGAGAATATGGTCTGTATGACAAGGTGGGCTTCTGTGTAGAATAGAGAGATCCTAAAGATAAAAGAATATGTAAAGTTTATAGTCTGAAAGCTTGAATTGTCACTGAACCTTGAATCAAGGACTATTGACCTGAAAGGCAAGTGGAAGAGCAACCTTTTGGAACAGATCTGAAAAATTTAGGTTGCAAAACAGAAGGAGGAAAAAATGAACTCATCTGATCTCAGAACTTGTCATAAATATTTCCTATTATAGGAGTAGGAATGGAGGAAATGTCAAAGGTGAGCCACAACTAAAAATAACAAAAATATTGTAATAGGAAAGATAACTGGAGGAGTCAAGGGGGAGATTTAAAGCACAATGGAAAACAACAGATCCATCAGTAAAAGAGAAGAGCAGAGGAGGGAAGAGGAGAGGGGTAAAAAGGAGGGGAAAGCGGGAGATCAGGAAACATGATGTGGCAAAGGCATGAAGTGGGTGGTTAATGTCACAGGAGGAGTTAAAGTCATCAACAGAAAAAATGGTGCTTGGAGAAGACCAAGGGAATGAAAATTTGTGGTGAATGATAGAGCTCCGGGCTGAAGGATGTGATTAGAAAGAGAAAAGCAGTTACAGGCTGAGGTGATTTATGGACTGATTTTAGTAAGGATGGTACCCAAAGAAGGTTTTATTTTCTACCCCAAGGATGATTTTAAATAGTTTTAAAGTCAAACCAGCTTTAAGCATAAAATGCATAGGTAACTTAATCAGGAGGTCAGCTTATAAAAAAGACTTTAGTCATACTCTCCACTCCATTTACTATTTTTGATCTCTTCTTGTTTTTTGGAAATTTAGTTTTAGTAAAATGAATGAAGATGGTATTTATTCAGGCCAGGCAATTCAGTGATCCCTCCTAGGCTTGGATCATATTTGAAATTCAGATATTAGCATTTCCAGAATAAGCATTTCTGTAGATGATTGTACACAGTTAGGCAAAGTCCAGCAAAGTTTGGGACTAAAGAGAACAGTAACTAAATAGCTTATCTGCCCAGAGAATGTGGCAGGCCCAGAAGGAAGGAAGGTAGGTAAATGAGACGTGAATAAGACTGCAACCCATTCAAAGTTCTTGTTGTACGTGTTGTATGTGCAATTCTATCCATGTGATTGTGATACTCAGTTTGTCACATGTAAAATAGTGTGACTATTTTACATGTGATCTCAGATTGGTGTGCATGACTCATTATAAAAAGTTGTGAAGTAGGATTTTGATAATTTGATTTATTTAAACAGGAAGAAAAGGATCATTGTCATTGAACTGCACAAGCTAAGAAAGTAGTGCAATGTTATTAAACTTTATAGCTTATAATATAAGTAAATTGCTTGTGCAGAGCAGGAAGATTTTTTCTTTCTATTATTCTGAATAATAAGTACTGGCTGCCACCCAAGAAAAGGTAATAAGCAAGATGGGACAGTGAATTTATTGGATATGTCAAACTCAGGTTTCCTTTGAAGGAGGGAACTCTAACCTGTATCTTTCAACTCCATAAATACAAGGAGCCATATATTTAAGGACTGAGCAGTTATTTTTCTCTCCTTGAGTATACAGCGTGGCATCCTTTTGACATTTTTTCTAAATACTTAAATCAAAATGGTTGTCATAAGGTATCTGGTACTCCCTGCAGCACAGAGGAAGGTGTGTTTCTTTTCTGATGTGGTAAAGCTGTTAAAGAATCCCTTTTTAGTTTAAGTGTATTTAGCCATATGGTGTAGCAAATAAAGCTTTCAAAATGCCTTGAGCTTTTAACCAAGTGAACATAAAACAAGATGCCCAGTAAACAAACAGATCAGCTGTACATCTATACCTGTGTACATACATGAGGAGCAGCTGAGGGAGCTGGGATTCTTTAGCCTGGAGAAGAGAAGGCTCAGGAGAGACCTTATCTCTCTTTACAACTTCCTCAAAGGAGGCTGTAGCCATGTAGGGGTCTGCCTTTGCTCCCAGGCAACCAGCAACAGGACAAGAGGAAATGGCCTCAAGCTGCACCGTGGGAAGTTCAGGTTGGAGATCAGGAAGAATTTCTTCACTGAATATGTGGTTACACACTGGAACAAGCTCTCCAGGGAGGTGGTGAAATCACCATCCCTGGAAGTGTTCCAAAAGGGACTAGATGTGGCACTTAGTGCTATGGTTTAATTACAAGGTGGTGTTTTTGAACAAACAAAATTAACAATTAACGATTTATTAGTTGACCCAAATATCATTTTGGACTTGATTATCTATCTATCTATCTATCTATCTATCTATCTATCTATCTATCTATCTATCATCTATCTATCTATCTATCTATCATCTATCTATCTATCTATCTATCTATCTATCTATCTATCTATCTATCTATCTATCTATCTCTGTAAATAGATCAGCTAAGACCATGGTAGGTATTTTTTTCTGAAGACTATCTAGATTCTAGATGATTGAGATTTTTGTCTTAGTCAGGGGAAAAATGAAGTAGTTATGTTTCAATGCATTCTTACACCTATCTCAGTTCATTCTTTAAACTGATATTGTGATTTTCCCTTTGCCAATTCATTTTTATTATCTCTTGCAGTTATCCATGTTTTCTTTCTTGATATGCCTATCAGTTCATATTCACTTATACTATCTCTGATATTCATTGCTTCATATTCTTTAGACTACAGCTATGAAGAAAAGTACCAATTGTTTTAATTTTTTTCTCCATCTCCTCTAAATTTTTAAACTCAATGTTGGAGATATGAAAAAAACCCAGTCCTAATCTGTGTTTAGACTACTGATAAGCAATATTATATTTCATACTCTTCTAATTACATTATACCCAAAACAAAGACTGAAATGTTCTTCAGTTCTCATAAAATGTGGCATATTCATAAGCAGAAATAGGGTAATTATTTCCCCTTAATTTATTTGACCCTCATCCTTTAACTATTATAGCCTTCCTTACTTTCTTTTGTACTCTCTGCTCCATGGATGGATATTTTGAACAGAAGCAGTCCCATAGTCCCATGGAAAAGCTGGAATCTTAGAATTACCTCTCTTCCTACCTGCATCTCCAGTGCAATGGCAAATCTCATTACTTTTAGCAAAAAAGTAATAACTTGTGCCAAATTTAATATGTCACAATTCATTTTTTCCTCCCACAATGGATTAAAGAGCAAGTTAGGGCTGCTCATAGACAAGTGATCTGGGTTTTGACAACTCTGAACTCCTATGCTGGAAGTTAATCAATCTCATTACCTTCTCAGAAGGGGCCTCTGCAGAAATGGAAGAGACTCTGCTACTCTGCTACCTGGTCACTCTGTCTTTGGTTGTCTGAAGCACAAAAATATAGGACTGATTTATGTCCAGGCATGGGTAGTTTATCTTTTTCCACTGAAAAATTAAATTCCCTGTAAAGTTTAATTCAGCCCCTTGAACTAGACTGTGTCAAAAATGGTCTGTTTTTTCAATACTGCAAATGTGTAATGTCAAAATAACCAACCTTGTTTACTGCAGTAGAAAAATAAATATATCTCGTTTTATTCTGGGGTCATGGTAAATCATAAGCCTGTTTTGTGAAACCAAACCTATGTGTATGCATGTATTAGTTCCTGCATAGAATTCAGTTTTAATTCTCAATTACAGCTTTCACTACTTGTTAAAGCAGTAATTACAAAGTTTATCTATGTGATTATACATCAAGGTAAAAGGCTCTTAAGTAGAAGGTAGATGATTACTGACAGAAGAAAGGGAAGAATGTACAAACTAAGAAAGTGCCCCAGGTTTTACCCTGTCAAAATCTGTTATGCAACAAAGATCTTCAGAAGTGTGGGATATTCCTGTTGACAGTTCTGAGTGTTTATACATGGGCTGATTACTCTCCAGTGTCCTCTGCAGACAGTAGTGACAACAGTGAAGGAACTGACTTTTCTCAGCATTTGTTTAAGCCTCAGTCAATGTTAAATTCCATCCTTTGAGTTCAATGAATCAAAACTCAGTGCTGATAATTATTGTACTTGCAATCCCAGAGATTTTACAGCCCTTGAGACAGAGCAGTAGCATTCAGCTAAAAAGCAATGAGACTCAGAGAGCTGCCATGTTAATTGACCCAAATATCATGCAGTTAATGAAGTGTTTTTAAGGATTCTGTAAGCTCATGAGATGTCTGAGTGATATTGGACACTCTTAAGAAGCAGAGAATCTTTATCAATGCCAACGCAGGCAAATAGTCTAAGCAAAAATACTGGCACACGTTCCCATCATGGAAATGAACATAACCCTGATGCTCATTTTCTCAGTGTCTTCATAACATTTTATATGACCTTGTCTTTATAAACATTTTTAATGCATTACAAACAAATTAAATGGTTGTCCACTCTCTCACAGTTCCTTATGGGCCAGCACCACATACAAAGTGTCAATGACTGCAGAAGATTCTCCTGCATTGCTCTTCAGAAGATGATCTGCAATAGCTCCGTGTCTGGGGGTGATAATTTGCTTTCAAAGAAGGGGAATAGGTGAGACTGCAGATTTGCAAAGGGAAATAGAGATGGATCTGCTTTTAATGAGCAGAAAAGTGCACCTCACCAAGAGGAAGTTTAAACCTGAGACAAAAATTGAAAAAGTTGGTGTTTTGTGCTTTTGTCTACACAGTGTTTTTAAAAATGTCCATCAGTACAAAATCAACAGCATAACCCCTGGTGATAACCATTGACTAATATTATTTCTGTCCTTTTTTTGGCAGGCATACTGTACAAGCCCATTTGCTGATATTGAGAATATAACCAGCAGCAATTGGAAATGGTTATAAAGAGGATTACTTTTTAGCCTCTGGTTGACAATATATGATCCAGTACCAAGAAGCAGTTTCAGTTATTGAAATGTACAGTCTCCCCTCTTAAAAGAAAATCTTCCCTTTCTTAACTGGACACAACTGTAAAATACTGCATAAAACAGGACTTAGACAAGAAAGCAGTATTGGTATAAACGAAAGAAACCATCAGACTGGTAGAATATTCCTAAGCTTGTAATATCTGCCTAATTCTGCTCCCATGAATATAAATTGCAAAAAATCTTACTGCCTTTTTCTTGGAGGTAAAATTTATCCACCACTAAATAGCTTTGAAAATCCCATCTTTGGTGACTTGAAATTATTTTAGTGAAGGACAAAAGTAATTGCTCATAGTACAAAGCTAAAATTGAACAGTAAGAAAAGATGTTATTGCAAAAATGGTTCAATAGACGAAAATGTGGAACTACTCTCTGAGTTGAGGATACAAGTTTTCAGTTTCTGAGTGCATCAAAGGTTTATGCCTAAAAAATGAACTACAATTAAAAACAAACAAACAAAAATAAAAACCTCAAACAAACCCAAAACCCCCTAAACTAAAATCCACCAAAGTACACCCTGTAAGTAATTAAAAGTTTGGTCTATAGATTGATTTTTAAAACAATGCTAATTTGAACTTTTTATCTCTGTGCTTGTGACAAGAATTCATCTGGAATAATTAAACACTTTGAAATGCAATTAAAATCAATGTCTTTCTTTGACTCAAACTCATTACATACATTTCTTTTTGTTTCTCTTAAAAGCACAGTACTTTCTGAGAAGCCTCAAACCAGCATTTGCAGGCGAGTGGTGTTTGAAATGTTTTGATAGCAATAGCTTTCCTCCTACAGGAGAAGATATTTGATCATTGTGGCAATTTTTGTCTTTTTCATATTTAATTCTATTTTATTTATTTTTTTTTAATTTTGCAACGTATTTTCTAGTTACTTATTGTACATTTCAATCAAATTCACAAGCTGCCCAGCTGACTGCTCAGTGAAAATTGTTATTCAATGTAAATAAGGGTCTCTCACTTATTCCAAGAGAATAAGGCTCTACTGTGTAGATATTTTTTCATTGAATGTGATCTAAATTGTCCAGGCAAATCAGCCACTTTTAGGTATTTCTCAAACAGTGAACATTATTTGAACTTGCAATAAAATTCCATTTTTAAATTTTGCAGCCACATGTGCATTCAAAATCAAGAATTTTATATCAGCCCCACATATGACGAAAATTCAGTGAAAAATGCAAGACTGCATAGATTAAAGATAAATAATGCTAGGTAAAGGGAGAATCATGTCTTGCCTCCTCCCCATACCATGTGGCAACCTCTAGTTCACATGTTGAAGGCTAATCTAAGTGGGCACAAATTGTTCAGTTGCACAGCAGAACACTTACATTGCTTAACTTTGGCATTTCAGTCAGGCAAACTGTCACCTCATCAAAGTCTCTTACAAAATGTCAGCATAACAGTCTGCTTGAATGTTAGTCTTCCAGTCATTTGGGGATCAAACGTGTCCTCCTTCATGCCACTTTGTGTATTGTTCCTTCACACTTCATTTTCCTATCCTGTTAGCACTTGTGAGGGACTCGACATTTTTGGCTTGCCATGTGGTCTGAAAAGTAATTTTTTCCCATTTCCTAGGGCATGCTGAGACTTTCCTGCGTTTTTTTTTCCTTTTAATCCTGGAAGAACATTTGTTGAAAGAGAAGCTAAGTTCTGGAGGTCCCTTAGCCCTTGGCTTTGGAGGTCAGTACTGTATGTATCAAAGGAAGGAGGAATAAATCCCTGTGGACAAATACAGATTCACTTTCTGCAGGAGTAGCTTCTTCCTATTGTATCTAATGTGTACACTGAAAGAGGAAATCTATATCCCAGCTTTTTTCTTTATTTTCTGAAAATTATCTATTGTCATCTGTGTAACCAGACAATGGTTATTTTTATAATGTATCTAGGCTTTGAGTAATTGTAATCCCTTAGCCTCCTTTCATGTTTGATATCTTATTCTGTTCTTTCTGCGATCTCATTATAGAGCTAAATAATTTGAGCACCTGGGTATTTTAAATGTTTTACTTCACTTCTTCTCACAGAAGAATACCTAATATAGCATTACATTAATATTTGCAATAGGTTCAAGTTGTTTTATTTACTGAAATTCAATAGAAAATGGATTTTTTCCAGTTTTCTAATAGATATAATTTTCAATTATATCTATTAGAAGAATCCAGACATAACTATCATAACAAACAGCCAGTATATCTGTAGGAATTTTGCCCTGGCAAGGCAAGTATTGTTTACCCAGGTATAATTTAGTCTGAAAAATCTAATCTTTATATAATGAAAGAGTGGCATTTGATTGTCTCCTAAAGAGTGGGTGCAATTTCTTTCCTTCTCTTTCTGTCAGTATTCTCTAGGTCTATTGAGGGAGAAATTTGTTAAGGTTTATCAGAGAGCTGTTTGTTAGGTGGGGTATGTTTGAGCTTTTCTTTCCAAGTAGAGGCTATTGCACTCACTGAGAATTAAAAACTGAAGAAGACTTTTAACCATTTACACACAGAAGAGACCTCAGCTGAACAAACTATACAAGTTGAACAATGTGAAATAGAAAAGAAATAATTTTTCTTATATTTAGAATACATCTGATACTTTTTGAGATAAAGCTGGAAAAAAAGGAGCCAAGACCCAGATTGGGTGATTGTCGTCTGAGAAAAAGATGTCCTGAAAAGTGGCATTTTAGTAGTGGGAAGAATATCTACTAGTCATTGCAGAGAGTTCAGAGACATTTCTTCAGAGAACAAGTCAAAGAGAAACTCCTTTCAGAAAAGGACAGATAGATTTTGCTGCATCAGAAACTGGATTATGCAATAGAAGAAACAAAGCAGAAACTGAAGCTAATATCACTAAATAAAAGGAAAAGGCAAATGCAACAGCTCAGGTCCACAGTGAAAAGGCAGAAAACCAAAGAACAAAAAGCAAACTTCTTCCCTTTGCCTTCAAGCAAAGAAACTGAAAATTGAGTCAAAATGATAGAATCACAAACACAGCAAATGAGGTAAAGCAAAATACAAAAGTAAGATAGGAAGCAAGAGGTCTCCCAAAGAAAAGGCAATATGGCAGAGACATTATAAACTGAAAGTCACATCTTTGGACAATGATAGCTGGAATCAATTTTATATCTGAACATCTCCCTGTATGTGATGTTTTACTGTTGTTCAGGATGCTAAGAAATGATGCAGCATGAGAGACTCCTCTTTGTTCAGTTCTTAACAGCTCTTTCCTTACTCAGAATGCTTCTGGGAATTGACAGCCATTTCCAAGAGCAAATCAGCCTTTCTGCTTCTGTTTACAGCAGGGGTAATGCACTTGTGTTCTGGGCTATTACACAAACTCATGAACTTGTGGTGGGTGGCTGCTGTTTTGTGCATGAATGTTTCACACCAGCTTCCTAGGTAATACCTTAGTTTTACAGATTTTCAAAATAGGAAATCAATGATTTCTAATGGAAAGTCTTTTCTGCCAATCTAATCAACGAAATTGAGGCACACATTTAATTTAAAATTGTTCTCAGAGAGTATTTCTCTTTTTTTGCCACCATGCCTATTTAAGTTTGCCATGGGCTAGAATCTTAAAGCTTGTGTTCTCAGCAAAATTTATGCAAAACTGTTGGAGTACTGTTAGAGTATTTAATGTTTTCCTACTTAAATATCATATATAGTAGGGAGGGGAGTGGGGACTGGAAAGGAAGATCTGCATTCATACCTACAGGCTTGTATATAACCCTACTCATATGTCACCCCCTTTGCCTCATTGCTGTATAAAACTTCAGGTTTTCTTGTAATAGAGATATTTTCTTACTCTCTTGAAAAATTCAAAATGCATTTACATCAGTAGCTCACTTCATTGATACTCATGTTATCTATGTCATATCACAGTTTGCCAAGTATCAACTCAGCTTGCATGATTCTTCATTGCTGCCCCACTGTTGCCTTTTTGAAGGCAGAAGCCTTTTTCCAAGAGGCAGCATGACTGAGAGGGAGCTCGTAGACTGAGGTCCTCTCAAAACCTGTGTGTTGCTCAGAACTCTGCTTGGTTACTGTAGGGTGTGGGAAAGAATGTAAATTCAAGTCAGCTAGAAAGTTACGTGTTTTAATTATTTATTTTATATATTTAATGATTTTTTTTTGGCACAGAAGGGTTCTTGAATAATATCTGGGATTAATTGTTTACATGTATTTCTTTTAAATTGTAGGAAGTTATACCTAAGATGCTAAATTGCCTTCCTGCTCATATGCAGTCTTCTCTAATCTTGGTTATGCTGTGGCTACACTGTTTAATTTGCAATTGTTTTTGTTTCCTTGACTGAACTGTTGCTACACTTTTAACAGCTTTTGGCTCGTTACTCAAATTGCAGCATTTTCTTATTTCCATAGCAGGAATTCTGAATTTTCAGCTGAACAAGTGTGTGCATGAGCAAAGGTGTGGACTCAGAATATGCAGTGTTAAACTGTTCTCATGTTGCTAATGAGATGCTGGGGTAAAAGAGGCTGCATCTGGCTGAATAAAATCTCACTTGAAAGCAGTGTACAACAGCTTGTTGAGCTTCAAGTCACAGATACACACCCACAATGGCTTCTGCCTCCTTCTCTTCCACATGCTTATCAGCCCCTGTCCATCTAGCTAAACTCTCCATTTTAGAACTGAGGAGGTCTTCAGATCTGGCACCAGGACCTTGCCAACTCATGGAGCTCCCACCCATTAGCACTTGGCTCAACCACAGCTCCTTCCCATGGACTGGCAGGGAAAGCAGTTTCTGAGAAGAAATCATGGCCTGAAGGTTAAAATGTAAGGAGGTATAGCTTTGGAGGTAGGATACTTTGGTAGCTTGGGTGTAGCAAACTGTGCCTTACCCTGTAGATTGAGACCTAGAAAAATGTGAACTTTCCTTCTGAGTCCCAGAGAGCCCCAGCTCCTGTGTGAAAGCTCTGTGGGGCATAATTTCTATGAGAATTCTACAAGCAGTGGAAGCAGGAAGAGTTGATGTAGCCCCAAGGAAAGGGAAGCAGGCAGCATCCTCTGAGGGGTTGACTTGGCCCTAACTGCAGCCAGTAGCAGAGCTGCTGATGCTCTCTTTGAGCCACTTCTTGGAGCTGATGTTGGACGGAGGTGAATGAAGCTGTCTTGGTGTTAACTTCAGCTTCCATGGAGGGTGAGGAAAATAAGTAAGGAGGTTAATGTTTCCCCAGCTCTACTCATCTGTGGGTAGATTTCTCACCTTTGTTTGTTTGTTTGTTTGTTTGTTCTTCACAGTGTCTTTTATTCTATTTGAAGAAAATTTGACTGGTGTCTGTTGTAGACTCATCCTCACTTTTGTTGCTGAGCTGGTTCTTACCCAGATGTCAACAATTATAATTAAAGAAAATTAAGACACTTTACAATAGTGTGCCAAGCACAACTACTGGAAACAAAGGGAAACAGAAAACCAAACAGGTCTGACAACAGAGACTTATATAAATACATAAATATTAATTAAAATAGGTTAAAAAGCACACCCAATATATAATGGTCTGAGTATTACAAGTAGCGATTGGATGGGGCTCACCTAAAAGCATTCAGTCACCGTCACTTACAATGCTAAAGAAACAGGAATAGGCTAACAGAAAAAACAAAGATGGAGCTGTGGTTACCTGGCCTTTTCTGCTCATTTTAATTTGAACTCTGGCAAGTATGTGCAATGTAGCTGGTGATGGTTCTTAGGTGAAGTCAATGGAGCGATTCTTCAATACAGCCTCAAGGGTAATGTTGGCAGCTTTGTGTTGGTAACACAATGTTCTTGCTATACACCAAGAATCAAAAGCAGCTGATCTAGGCAGAGTAGAAGCACAGACATAAGAGAGAGGTAAATTTCAGGCTTTGACAGATAGGTCACATTAACTGAGTAGACTTCAAACCCTCAGTGGCAAGAAATAAACACTAAGACATATTTATTCTCCTAATATTGATGTGCAAAACAGATTGTACAAGTTGTATTTTAGATAGTCCTGTTTTGTTATGTTGTTTATAGGAGCACCCCAAGGTAAAGGTAGCTATTTGCCTTGCAGATACTAAATTAGGTGAATATGATCCTATACCTATCATTTTCAAGGAAAAGAAATTATGGTCATTGCAGGATGTCACCTGGTTAGCCAGGGTAATGGCTTTGGGAGATCAGCTTGATTTTCCATCTGTTTATATCAGAACACTCAGGAAGAAAATATGAAGAAGGCAGAAGGAACAAGACATATCCTGTGAGAAGTAGCTGAGGGCCTTGTGGTTGTCTAATTTGGAGTAAAAGAGGTTGAGACGAGACATCAGTCCTCCCTACAGCTTTGTGAGGAAATGTGAAAGGGACGGATGTGCTGCTCTCCTTGGGATCTAGACCCTGATCCAGTCTCATTCCCTGGAACATTTGCTCTGTGGACAAGTGTGAGATGACAAGGAAAAGGACAGAGCTGACCTTGTCAAAGCTATGATTTTCATGAAGCACATACTCTCCCAGCCAAGAGAGTAGACTTTGATGCCAAGGGTAGCATATATGCCAAGGAATGCTCATCTGACTGTCTCCTTTGCCTTTGTCTCCACCCTCACAGGCTGACTATGCTCCATATGCCCTTGCCTGGTTTCCCAGCAGCAGCAGGAGGTCTGCTTGTGCAGGAAAGGTGGTGTGGTGGGTGAAAAGCTGACCTTAATAAGGCATTCACTTTAGGATATACCTGAATCAGGGTTTTCGTGGGAGAGACAGCTCTGCTGAAGTACTGTCATGAAAACACATGGGAAAAAGAGGTGGTTCTTTTCCAGAAGAGTTTGAGTTCTCTTCTGTGCAACCCAGAGAATATAAATACAGCCATAAGCAGGATAAGGTTTTTTGTGGATCTTTGTGAACTTAAAGCTGCTTGACTTATTTTGAATACTTATAACAAGAGGAATAATATCAAAGACTGATTCAAAGACTGATTGCAATTTTTTTTTTAAATGTCCTGCTCTGTTTCCATAGCTATATCAATCCATTAGAACAGTTTGTGTTTTCACTTTTTCAACAAACAAAAACTAATCATTGACTGATTAATAATCTTCTAAAAGTTGGTCGCAGAAACTTCATGAATGATCACACAAAGAAACAGATTATAAAATTTATTTCATCTGAATATGTTTACATCTCTGAGAATGGCTTCCATGGTAAAATGAGTCCATCTTCTTTATAAAAGAGTTTTAAATATAGCTCAAATTAAAATGAAATATTCTGACAAGTGTTTGGAAAAAAGAAAAAGAAAAAAACATATTGAAAGTGGCCCAGAAGTGCAAAGGCTCTTTCTCTGAGCTAAGAAATGAGCAGCTGCCTATGAAAGAGGCAGCTGAACTGGGAATAGGAGGTAACTCACCTACAACTCAATGACACACCTTGCCCAATCTCACACTGTAAATATCAATGATTTCTGGGCTGCGTCCTCCAGAGCAGAAACAGCTCTACTCATGTCAAAATATTATGAGTCATTCTGAATTGTCTTGTAGAAAAAGTTAGTTATACAAATCTGATCTCTTTGGCTGAGGAATCTGGTACTTCTCACACATAAAGTGATCTCCTTACCCATTCAGTCTAAACCTGCTCTACTTTGCCTGAATTCATTGCAGGGGTGGGGTTGAGATCAGTGTAAAACAAAGATTCTTACAAGTGTATTGCAGTCCCTGGAGGAAATGTTTTGTGAAAATGCTACAGAGATTTAGTACTGCCCATCATAGCCTACTCCAGCTCTACTTCTAGCCGAGTTTATACACATGACAAAGATGAAAACGTCTGAGAAATTATATCTACAATGAATTGAATTAGATGCATTGTTCCATTTCAGTCTCGTGGTTGGTGTTCAGAGCTACATTATGGTAACTAACCCTTGGTACCTGTGAGAGAAACAGCTTTTGTCCTGCTGTTAGGATCTTTTCCCTCTTTTCCTGTATGTTCTTAGTACACCAGGGAACATGGGAGGCTTTGCAGTCCTCTAAAACCCATAGTATTTCATGCAAGGAGCATACACACCAATCACAAACATGTAAGATATTAAAATTTCTATTCTTTTACTACTTCTGACATAAAAAACCATGTTAAATGCAGTGATATTTACACTTTTCTTCAATTGCTTGTAAGATTGCCTAAGCAGTAAAAGTGGAGTTGTAAACACATTTATTCATACATTAACAGTTATACCCTTGAGAATATTTCAAGCAAAACTGCATTCAAATAGACTGTTTATTTGTTTTAAGGACTTTTTTAAAAATCAACAATTAAATAGTCCATCTGTTCCTCAAACACTTCTAGTTAAACATTTGACTATACAGTTTTGAAAAGGCAATTTTGCTAAATTAAACATTCTGTGTTGCTTGTGTATAAATCCTTGACTGCTACAGGGAAGCAACAGAGTAGACAAAAGCTTGGTTTTGCCAAATTAAAATATGGTATATTTCAGCTGAATTACACCCACTTATGGTGCATTAGGTTACTCTTTTTCTCTTTCTTCTTAGAAAACTACGGGTTTAAAATACTCCCTTCTGAAAGCTGGGTTAATCTTACAATTAGAGAACACAACAAATGGCTCTAAAATCACTGGGAAAGTACTTTCAGCATGTGTTTGTGGAAATAGCTTTTCAAAGTGTGTTTGTATCCCCTAGATTTCTTTTCCCTGCATTTTATTGTTGGGCTAGAACCTGCTGATATTCCTGTTAAAATGAGCCTCCACTCCAAAACCAGTGCAAAGACATGCTAATGTTAGAAATGCATACAGACAAAAACTGGTGATTAAGGAGAATTTATATTTTTCATTAATTGAACGTACATTACTCTTGGAGCAAAGTGCTTTATTATTAATGGAAATTCATGATTGCTATTAATTACACATTTTTAAGTGCTTTAATTTTAACCTATCATCAATTTCCCATAGTAAAATGATGTGTTCCAACTTCAAATATTCTGAACTTTATTTTGCTCTTAAATTGTTTCAAGATTTTCCTTTGGACAATCTGGTTTTTGGTGAGCATTTTTTTCATTTAACAATAACTGTCCCTTCAGTCAACATTTTGTTTCCTAAAACTACTTCTTTTAAACTTGTTTAATTTTTTTCTAGAGTAGAAATACCTTGAGGATACAGAATAAAATTTTAAGCTGTTATTTTATTGCTTCTACTATTATTGTTAATCTGTGCAATCAGGTATTGGAGATTAATTCAATATGCTCATATTTTTTCTTTGCATGCAAGTTAGTTAATTAATGAATTAAATTTTCTTTCAGGATTTTTTTTTCCTTTACATGGGCTGGCAATGCTTCAAGAAATAATTCCTTGAAATTATTATATTTTGATTCATCAGACTATATCTTCAAAAATCAATCTGTATATGCAAAACTGACATGGAGGCTGAACAATTTTCTAATCACAGATGGCAGGACAGATGCTTCACATGAATTACAGTTATAAAGAAACATCAGCACTCAGAGGAATGAGTATATTGTCTTCAATGTGTCCTGAAGATGCCAAATAGAATTGCATGAAATGAGGGAAATTTTGCTTTACTATTATTTTAGAAGTGTTCCATGACTGTGACTAGGAATGCTGTTTGACTCAATCTGTCTTTGAATCCATTGGAGAAATTAAAAATTATAGGAGCCTGCTAAAAAACAAAACAAAACAAAACAAAACCCCCACAAAACAAACAAACAAGCAAACAAAAAACAAAACAAGCAAAGCAACCAGGAATATTTACATAGGAAAAAAGCTAGATGGTCAAATAATATAATAACAAGAAGTAATAAGGAGCAAGGTTTTAAATAGGCATGGTATTAATGTGTTTGTCTCATACCTTCCTTCTGTCTCTGTGAAATTGTTCAAATCTTAGAACGAATACATATTGCCAAACTACCCTTATTTAATTTTAATGTTTTATTATATTTTTATCTTTTCTTTTTCAAACACACTCTTTTGTTCTGGCATGTTGTCTGGGATTTTCATTCAATGCATTTACTCTTTTTCTCTGATTCAGACCTCAGTGTTTGTTTAACTCTTTCTAGCCTGGAATTCTCTTTGCAAACAAATAGATGAATAGTCCTTCCTTCCTTCCTTCCTTCCTTCCTTCCTTCCTTCCTTCCTTCCTTCCTTGAAGAAGAGGAAAAAAATGAAAGGATTAGCCAGTCATTTCTGAACAGAATATAGAAAGATCTGAAATCTGAGAGGCTCTGACAGAGGAAAAATTTGAAGTGATGCACAGTGAAGTAATTTGAAGTGTAAATAGGATAATTTAGATTTAGCTGGAAGTCTAGAAATGAAAAAAACGTGTTTTAGCAAGGATATAAATAAAGAAAAGGTGATTTAATGGCAGATTGCAGGTTAGGAAAGGACAGAAATGAGTCCATAGGAAATCAGAAGACATTGTAAATTAAATTAAGTCTATGGAATATAGAATCTGTAGGAGGAAATATGTCTCGTATACTGCAATGACTTCACCTGTTGTCACAGCTCTGGATTCAAAGATGAGTCACCAGGGATGAATACTACCTTATTTGAAAGAGATAAAATGTTAATACTGATGTCAAATGGGCAAACAAAATGATCCTTGTGGATCCCTTCCAGCTCAGAATATTCTGTGGTTCTGTGAAATCAAATTTAAAAAATCAGCTGCAAGCTTTTCATACATATTAAATTAAAGGATATATTGCTGTTGTGTCTTTGGAGAATTGAGCAAAGAAAAACAAGAGGTAAATGTTCTGGGGGCTTTCTTTTCTCATTTTTGTCTGTGTGGATTATGATTTAGATTGCTGGTCTACTCTTCTTACTCTTTTTTGGGGGTTCTTTTGTAGCAATAGTGAAATTAATTGGACTGTTTGCCAAATAGAAGAAAGTCAGCTAGCTTCGAAAATTCATTCTCCTTCTTCTTTTACTTTACTACAGTGAAGATAAACTTGAGCCCAAACAAAAATCTAAGCCCAAACTCACAGCAAAATACCTGCCAAGAATCAAACTCTACAGGTAAAAATGAGGATATGTTCTGATTCTTGCATAACCTACAGTTATTGACCCATGTTATTTTATTGTTAAATATGTTTTTATTACTATTGTCTAAGTGCTTTATGAAACAGATGAAAAGCACAAGGTTCCTGCCCTGAAAACCTGTGGCTCTGCTTCAGGTGTGAAGCAGGAAGGGAATAAGGGAGAAGAAAGGAGATGTGAGAAGAGCAAACCAACAGAGAAGGCAGGTTGTTTGGCTGCACTGCACCTCTAAGGTCAGCTAGCTTAAGTTACATACAAGAAGAAGAGTTCACCTGTGTCCTAGACTCAAAACAGAACCAGGGGCTAAACTGTCTGTTATATTTTCTTCCTTTCTATAATGTTTTAAAAGTATGCTAGAGTGTATAAGCCTTCCAAAAAGTGCTAACTTGGCTACTAGATGTTAAAGCCAATGTGCTAATATTTTACTGGCCTATTCAATATAGGGAATTGGGAAAAATTACTTATCTCAGTTACATAGTTAGTGATCTCTTGGCATGGAGCAGCCACTATCCCTAGCCTGCCCAGCAATTTACCTTTTTTTTTTTTGCCATGGATGCTCTAGACCCCTGGCCCCTTGCACCATGCTTGGAAGTTATTTGTGCTATTTCCAATCGATGCAGGACACAAGTTTCCAAGTACCAAGATTCTGCCTGCACCCTGCTGCCAACAGACCTCTTTTATAATGATAGGTTTGCTTTCCTAGAGTGACGAAGAGGTGTTCTCAATGGAGGACAGATGTGCTAACTCCTAAATGTAGTCCCCAGAATTAAGACAGTTGCAACTATTCCAGCTCTGATTTTGATTTAAGAAAGAGGGGAACAGTCTTAAAAATAGAATGTCATTGTGGGTGTCAAGGTAAAAATTTCCTTGGGCATTTAACAGTCATAGAGAAAGATGTTAATTCTTGGTCACTATAGGGAACACAAGCTTTTCCATATGAACAGGTAAATGGAATTAAGAACTTCTTATGTTTATTTGTTTCAAATGAGAAATTTTAATGGAATGGTACTGGAAAAGTGAAGGAAAAAAAGATATGAAATGGGTGTTTTGGAAAGATATTAAAAAGAATCTGCCAAAGTGAGATTGGCAATGCTGCATCAGAAAAGCTTTATATTAATTATCTGTGTTCATAAAGTAAGAATGATTACATCAATAAAGGGTGATTCATAGTTAAGTGGTGCCTTTCAACCATACGACATCTATTGAGAACAAACACTGTGCTCCAGATGGAAGCCAACTAATGCACTAACAACATAATTACAATGATTGCAGCTGTGACAAAGGATGTGAGTGGCTTTCAACCACAGCATAAAAGAAATGCGTTTTTGTTAGTTTACTATGTTGCACTTTTGGTTATGAGAACAACTAGAATGGAACTGGACCTGTTGGCTTATACTAGATACTATAGAAATTGATAAGAAGTGAGCAATTATTAAGATTGCAAGAAAAGAAGTAATCTAAAACCAAGACAGCATTCTGCTATTATTTTTATCATATTGCTGTGCATATATGAGTGTTCATGTACATATATATGCTGAAAAGAAGGATAGTTCCTGTTCTCAAATGCTCACCCATGAGAAAACAGATTCAGGGATGGGATTCTTTCCGCTGGACTTCTGATTCTTGGCTCCCTGTACAGGTACTTGAAATGAGCAGACCTTTTCAGAGTCTGCTTCATTTTGTCATATTTTAAACTTTAAATTTTGAGTGGGATTATTTTTGAAGTAGCTGGTCTGCTCCTCTGGGTGAAGGGAACTAGGATGATGTATTCACATATGCACATACACATATTGTAAAACATATGCACATACACATATTTATGAGACCAGATGTATTACACCTCTGAATGAATACAGAAAGACCAATGAAACAGTGCTGACATTAATAAGACCATGCATCCCAGTTAAGAATCATCATAATACCCCAACATATGTTGTCCTTTGTGTGTAGCAAACCAAAAATGAGCTTTGGGAAAGGCAAGATTGGTGATTATGTAAAGATTACTAATTCCAGAAACAAGGCAACACTTGTAAAGAAGTGGAAAATAGTGAAGATTTAAAGGTTGAACAACACTGAATATTGCAGGTATGTTACAAATGGAACTCTTCCTAAAAGGGGACAGTCTGTGAAGTGGTTCCAAAGCAGATGAAAATGTGGTGCTGTGTGGGTTTGCAGAAAAGTTGCTGGTGAGTAAATACAAGAGGAAGGTTTATCCTAAAGCCCAGCACCCAGAAGTGCAACCACACAGATCTTTGAAGTTTGATATGACCCATTCATAAGTTCTGCCTCTTCCAAATCCACCATAGACACAAATCTGCACTGCTGTCTCTGAAATCTCTGTTTCTGAGGAGACAGTTCACCCACAATCTGATATCTTCCTACCATTACTTATACTGCAACATCACTGAGCAGGCTGAATGATAAAAAGAATAGCATTTATTAAGTAGAACTTTAGGTCAGATAATTCATTAAAGATGTAGGAAAAGTTTGCCTAAAACAAATCATTCTATTTTAGCAACATTATGCTAAATTTTATTAAAAATCTGGGACCTTAGGTTCAAAGAATAACCCCCTTTCCCTCTTTCATACCAGCAGCTAAGCCTCACCCAGCCCTTTATCCAGTTAAAGAGAGGTGGGAATAGCTTCTCTCCACAGGCACTACCTTCCTGTTGATTCCCTCTAAATTGTTTTTACGCCTTCTAAATTCAAGATAAATCCTTCTTCCTTTCTTTCTCCATCCTAAATTCTCACACCTGAGCTCAGTGAAACAGAGCAGTGATAGCTAATCTAGCAGTAGAGGCAAAAATTAACTTTGCTATTTTTAAAGCACTTTCTGCCTTGTTACAGTTGGAAGCCTTTTTCAATCTGCAAATTACATATTGTAACAAGTATTAGCTATACATATGTTCTATTAAATTAATAATCTTCATTGTGGCCTTAGCTTTTAGCAGGGACTACTCATCACAACCCACTATTACTTGCTGACACAGGCTTGAGAAATGTTCTGTCAAAACAACCTTCTCCCTCTTTTATCCTATTCTGTTACTTTCAGAGGTAACTATCAGTGAAATAATAAGTAGCTAGAAAAATCTAAACAGAATTTTAGGTACATTTTGGAAAAGAACAGAATTAATTGGAAAGCACCATTACCAGGCTGCATACATCCAGGATGTCCCTGCTGCTTAAGCATTATTTTCAGTTCTGCTCATCATATTTCAAAGGCATAGAGGATAAGTAGAAAGAGTGCAAAGAGAGGCCACAAAAGTCACAAGAAACATGGAAAAACTTCTGTACAAAATCTGATTAGACAAAGTCTCGAAAGTCTCAAAACTGGGGAAAATTCATCCAAATATGAATTAAATGCAAATTTATATAGAAGATGAGATATAATTTTGACAGTAATTACCGCAGTGAAAGGAAAAGAGGACACTGACTGAAATTATCGGGCAGCATGTTTAAAACAAACTGACAATACATCTAGCAAAAAATTAAACTTAGGTTAGTTTTCCTAAAATGTCGTGCTGTCCAAGGTATAAGCATATATAAAATGTTAAGGAAAATTTGAGTGAACAGACTTGCCCAGGCTTTTTGGGTACCATGGTCCAAATTCCCTGGATATTTGCTCTCCAGTAAATTGCAAGATTTTCATTGGAATGAGGGAGGGAAATAACTTTTTTGTATATGCTAGTCTAGTCTACCAGCCTCCAGATCAGCAGGCCTTCCTCAGAAGTTTCAGATGAGCCATCTGGATTAACCTTGACCTGACAAAGGTCTGCCTTGAATACTTAAGTTCACTTGGCTCAGACAAGCTGATTTAAGTTTGTAGGTGACTCCATTTTAACCACATTATTTTTTTGTAGTAAGAATATATGTTATACTACCTTGAGTTAAAAGTTAGTTTAAGAATGTCCACTGAGTGATTCACCAGTTTATAAAATCTTTAAAACTCATTTTATCAAGTAGGCAAGATCTGTGAAAATGTGACCTCATCAATGTCATTATTATATTTTTTACAAGATCACCCTTTTGTCAAGTGCACTAATGGGCTAGAAAGGACATGATTAGATAAAACAGTACAGGCAGATTATATTGGAGCATTTTAAAAATTAAAAAAATCTTCCTCTTCCAGTATAATGCCTGCTGAAGGGGACAGCTGGTGGTTTAAAGCAAAGTGAAGCATAGCAAAAAGCTTTTCAAGAAAGTTTTTGTGTTCCTTAGGAACTTTATTTTTGCTGTAATTTAAATCTATGATCCAGAACTAAAAGAAACCTTTCCACTTCATTAGCAAACCAAATATGACTGTGCCACTGATGCCTTGAGATAACACTGATGATGACTGAATTTCTATGCTGTACTTTAATGGTACCTGGCTGCTTCAGATTTTAGAGTTGGAGATACACGTGGCTAAGCTGAATTTGATAGATAGTTTACTTACCTCTGGAGTTGCCAAGTTGACACTTTACTGCTTATAGAGTTTTCATGCTTTCACCTGAATTTATAAGCAAAATCTTGGGCAAAAGCTTGTAAACGTGATTTGTCCATAATCTCTGCATGACTTAGATCAGGTGCCTGTGCAACAGAAGAGAATTTAAACATCAGTACCAATGGCAGTCATAATCTGCCAAAGTGCAGAGATTTAGCAGGAAACTAAACATGAAAATTCTGTCAGCCATTGGGTATGCATCTGTTGCTAATTTGGTGCTTTGGCTCTCAGAGCAGTCAAACCTGACCTCAAAGCTCAGATCATTGACAGGATGAAATGCTCATCTTGTTAAATTTAGTGGCAAAATTGTTCTTGTCAGGAAAGCCATCTTTTCAGAATAGTTTTCCATAGAAAGATGAACCATTCTGAGGTTATAGTAGTCTTACTACTGCATAATTTTGTTACACAGAGAGTTAATATATTTAAATTTTATTTCAGCTGTATTTTGTATATTTCTTTCTACTTATTTTGACTTGTGTTTTATAATTTTTTTGAAACACTTACCTGTTGGGAAATAAATCACACTCCCATTTGATACAGGTAAATGCAGGAATTGTTTCCACTTTTTCCTTGATGAATCTTGGTGCTTCTCCTTACCCCATTTTTCTTTAGTTAAAACCGACTTTTGTAACAAAAATATGTTTAGAGACTTTATATTTCTTGGTGATTTTGCCGGTAAATTTTAAGAAAGCCTGACTTGTACTTCATAAAACTGATAGCATTTAAGTGCTACTGTACAAAACCACTGTTACTGAGATAGAGTATGTGTTTTATGTATTTTGCTAATATCTAATAGGTTTTTTTTCAGCATTTATTCCCTCCCCTCAGCACATCAGCTTATTCTTGTCCTTATGGAGTGAAACTTGGTATAGTGTATCCCAAATAAAATATACCTCAGATGTTCTATCTGAATTTTTGTTTGAAATAGCATAGCTTTAGGAAATAGTAGAATTTATGCTGGATCCTCCTTATGCAAGTGGTTGTATTTGGACCTATCAACTATGTCAAAATTTGATCTATCAAATGCCAGTGACTATGAACCATAATAACCTGTTTTAAGGAAGGTATCAATTTTTCAATATTACTGTTATGCAGTAACAACAAAAAAGACATGGCTTGTTTCCTATGTACCTCTGGAGGTTCAAAATTTTCCTCTAGATAAGCTTGCTGACTTTTGGATTCCTATCTGAAGGTTATCCAATTAATTTTGGATTTAATTATTTAAAAATAAAGTTCAGTGTTTAAAATCATGCAAAAAGTAGGGGAAAGTGAGTAGTTTCATATTCAGAAACTGCAGGAAAAGTTTCTTCTGAAGCAAGGTGCTGGTAGATGAAAAATGAGAACTAATTTCCTCTTATTCAAGAGCAGCCTTGTGATTTTGGAAGTCTGTTCATTTTTTGTTGTTAAAACTGAAAGGATGCTCCAGCTGTCTTCAGAGCCCTTGCCCAATAGCAAGTGTTCTGATAATATGTTTTTTGATGCACTTTTATTATAAAAAATAACTGCAGTGTCTCTGATAAAATTAGCTTCATTGGAACAGCTGGCAAATTCTAGTTTTTAAAAAGAGGACCCCTGTTGAGCACTATAGTTGCAAAGAGGATATAAATTACAATAAAAAATCTTGTCACATAAGAGACAGGACATATATGATCACTGGTGGTATACCAGAGGGCTATATCACACTTTTCTTGATACTTAATCAATGCTAATAACGATATGTTTGCATCTCTTTTCATTTAGGAAATATCTTAAGGACACACTTGATGTTAAGCTGAAGTTAACACGCTAGCTTACTGAGACCTCCTTGATTACATAAATAACCTTTTTAGTGTAAGATGGGAAGCATGTATCAGTATTTTTCTTTATTAACAGATATATTTGAAACCTAGATACTGATGAGAAATGGAAGTTTTAGAATATATCCTTCTGGCTCCTGTCAATATCCTTTTGTTAGACAGTTGTTGACACTTCAGATGAAGGTAAAAATTACCCTGAAAATACACCTGGGAAGTAGCATAAGACTTTGACCATTTCAGGACATGAGCCAAGAGACCTGGGGCTGTTTTGAACATGCTATGGATGTACAGCTGCCAATACTATCACGTTTCTGAGGTGATGCAGGGAATCTGGCTCTTCCTGTGGGCCAGGAAAGACACAGAAACATCTATGTACACATACATCCCATGGGGAGCACTGTGACGAGACAAATGAATCCCAGACACAGAGACGGAAAAAATACTAAAGGGTACAAGCACATGGAGCCTCTCTTTCTCTCAGTAAAACTCTTACAATGTTAAATTGCCTTGCACCTCTCAAATTGCTTTTTTTTTGCTGCAAGACTGAAATAGTCTGACTTTTACACTGCAGGGCTGGTAGGCTGCCTACAGCTTTGTTAGCAAGGTGGAAAAAACTCCCATACCTGCAAGCCTTTCAGTATGCAAGTACGTTCACCCAGCAGTGCCTTCAGTCTCTTGTTAAACCATTTGAGTTCTTTAATCCTCATGTTTAAAAGACTGGTTCGCTGCCCAGGCCATTTTTATGTCTTCATTTTGAACTTTTGTTTATACTTTTGTATCCTTCTTAATTCATTGTGAGACCAGCTGTTTCCTTTCTTGTGACCTTCATGAGGTCACATTTTACTTTTCTGCAGTCTTCTTGGGAGTGTGCTGGTGTTTCAGGATCACCTTATTCTGGACAAGGACCCTGGGCAGGGTGCTGTTAAGAGGGATATTTTCTCCCTTCTCTATCTCATATATGAAGTCTGTTGGTATTGCATGGCCTGGTTTTTGGTAGCAGGGGGGGCACAGAGGTGGCTTTTCTGAGAAGCTGCTGGAAGCTTCCCCATGTCTAGCAGGGCCAACCCCTGATGGCTCTGAAGACAGACATGCCACGGGCCAAGGCTGGGGCAATTAGAGATTGTGGTAATGCTTCTCTGATAACATCTCTAAAAAGAAATCACAACAAAAGTAGTGGCACAGTCTTAATTTCAGCCAGAGAAGAGGAGCAGAGGAGAACATGTGAGGGAAAACAACATGGAGATACTAAGATCAGGGAAGAAAGAGGGCCAGGAGGTGCCCAGGCCCTGGAGCTGAGATTCCTGTGCAGGCCGTGGTGAAACCGTGGTGAGACAGCTGTGCCCCTGCAGCCCTTGGGGATCCCCGGGGAATGCAGAGATCCACCCACAGCCTATGGGGATCCATGGGGGATGCAGAGATCCACCCACAGCCTGTGGGGATCCATGGGGGATGCAGAGATCCACCCACAGCCCGTGGGGATCCATGGGGGATGCAGAGATCCACCCACAGCCTGTGGGGATCCCTGGGGAATGCAGAGATCCACCCACAGCCCCTGGGGAGGTGTCCATGCCAGAGTGGGTGGATGCCTGGAGGAGGCTGTGATCCAGTGGGAGACCTGATGCAGAGAGAGTACCTGTGCTTCTGGAGCAGCCTGTCCTTGGCGGGCTGCACCCCGTGGAGGAGGTAGCCACACCGCAGCAGCTTTGGGAGGACTGCTCCTTGTGAGATTGGAGCCCTGCTGGAGAAATTTGCAGAGACCTGTCTCCTGTGGGAGGGACCCCCATACTGTAGCAGGAGAACTCCCCTCCCTGAGCAGTGGCAGAAAACCTTGGATGTTGTGGTGAAGGATAATTCATGTTTTCATAATGATGTTGCTTTGGTGAAGGGTGATTTATGTTTTTCATAATATTGGTGTCATAATAGGCAGAAAATAAAAGGTACTGTTCTAAGAAAGCCAAAAAGCACCCCCCAAGTCGGGTACAGGGTTTGAAAATTTCGCAAGGGACTTCCCTCCTCTCTGGAGAAGGAACCAAGGAATTACAATACCAATAGAAGGCGGAGAGCAACCTGGACTGGGATGATCAGCATCCAATAAGGCCTGATGGCCCAGAGATGGTATCTTATCTGAGACATTAAGGGTACTCAAGAACCTTCCACACCCAGGAAATCCATTCAGGAAACTGGACCCTGCTTTCGAAATTTCATTAACCATGACACTGAGGGACAAAAGAACTTATAGAAATCTCGGACTCATGTAAGCCCAGCCAGGGAAAGTACAAAACAGCTGGCTTGGGCTCAGGTTGGTGTGAAACCCTGGGGAATATAACGCGACAAAGGTTACACTCCTGGTTTCACCCAGTGCTAGAACTGCTCCTTGGTCATTGACTTTGTCGATTGCTTTGTCCGAAATTTTCGTTGGCAAATAAATTGTTTTTCGATGGAATTGGCTCTCTAAATTTATAACAGATGTCAAACTGACCAAAAGCCCCACTCCCTGTCTCCCTGCACTGTGGGTGTGAAGGAGGGAGGAGTTGGGGGGGAGGGGAGGAGGGGTTGTTAAGGACTAATTTTACTTCTCATTATCCCTCTCTGATTTTTATTAGTAATAAATTCACTTAATATCTTTCAGTCGAGCCTGTTTTGACCTTGGAGTGTTTTCTTCCAGTCCTTAACTCATGAAACCTTCATTATATTTTCTCCCCTCTGTCTAGCTGCAGAGGGGAGTGAGTGAGAGGTTTTTGTAGGTGCCTGGCATTTGGCCAATGTCAAACCACAGCTGAGAGTTTCCAGAAAGGAAGCTGAGCAAGTGCTTGTGCTTTCCTAAAATTTAAAGTGTAGCAGAAGAAAAGTTTCCTGACAAGAAAGAAAGAAGGTTTCAGCTCAGTCAGTGCTAGTGAGAGGAAGGAAGGAAAAGTGCCAATCAGGTCAATGGGTGCAAGGACAGAGGTGGGAGGTGAGCACCCCAGAAGTCCAGAACCTGAGGACTGCTCTGCCAGATCAGCACAAAAATCTGTGAAAAAACCCCTAGAAATCTGTGATTTCAACATCCAGTCAGATGAACTGGATATTTGTCTCCTGCACAGTCGTGGATATGCTTTTTTTAAAAAAATTAATTTTTATTTTTTTATTTTTTATTTTTTTCAATCTGAAAGGCCTTCCTACTTGCTTTTTGATTACACTCGGATGTCACATTGAAGTGGTGATGTGATGTCACACATCAGCAGCCTCTGACTTACCAACTTCTAGTCTTGATGCCATCTGTATTGAAACTTTCAGTGGGTTATAAGCATTTAATTAGGGAATACAGTATTCTGAAACAGTTTGTCTTCCTGATTATTTAATGCTCCAACGAATTTTCTGTCATTTGCAAGGTTTATCAACAATGATTTTATGTCATCTCTTAGCTTCCATATCTGCTATATTTTACAGTACAATGCAATTATGAGGCAATATTCTGTTGTGAACTATATGAAGACGTTTGTTTTGATTACTTAAAATGAAATGCCCAAATTGTCATGGGAGCTTTTACAAATAGTGTAAACGAAAGGATAAATAATGCAATAAGACTATTAAACCTGAAATTTGCTCCAAACCATGGACAATCTGTTCTGCATTGCTGTAAAGGACAAGGTACTATAAAATTCTCTTTTGGCTTCTCAAGAAACAAGAGTATACAGGTCTGCTAGGCCCTTCAGATAAGCCAGAATGGGGCTCCTTTAGGTCAGCTGAGAGCAAATCTAAGACTGCTTTGCCACAAGGACTCAGTGAAGCAGGTTGTGTTTAGTCTGAGTGCTTCTGCCACTCAGTATGTGGCACAAACCAGCTCACTCTAACTTTCCTGAAAAGAGCTCAAGGCCTGTGAGCACAACAAATTGCTTCTGCACCACACACTCTAATGATTATTCTTAAAGAGAAGCTATTTCCATGCAAAAAAAAAAAAACAAAAAAAAACCAAACCAAACCAACAAACAAAAAACAAACAAACAAAAAAAACCCCAAAAAACCCCCAAAAAACAAAAACAAAAACAAAAAAACCCCAACAAAACAAAACAAAACAAAACAAAAACAAACAAACAAACAAAAAAAACCCAAACAAACAAACAAACAAAAAAACAAAAACAAAAAAAGAAACTGCAGACATTTTAGGACTGCTGGAGTGTTTCCAGAGTGGCCTTTGTGTGGTGGCCCTGTGCTTCACTGACCTGGATGGTGTTTGGGGTGCTGTTCTGATCGTGGTTCCAGATGCATGGTGAAAGCAAGCAGGTTTCCCTGTGAAAGGAACTGAAGTTCCCAGGTTACTTTGCACCTAGAAAGGTATGAAACCTTTCATGACCTACCTCAGAAGGCATGTTTGGGGAGGGGTGTTCTTTGGTAGTCACGGATGAGCAACTTCTTTGCAACTTTTGGTACAGTGGACAAAGGTCCTCTGATGATCTCAACAATGTCTAAGCCATGAGCCATTTCAGCTCTCCCAGAGTGCTCTGCTAGCTGAAACACCAGCAGTGTTCTCATTCTGATGCTGAATACCTCCCCTTCTTCAGTATGTCCAAAGTGTACCCTTTCAAAAACTCTGGGTATTTTACGCTAGCATTTATCAAGAATCCAGAACTTTTCCTACTCCCTGTATTATTACTAAAGACATTGGAAAGTTATTACCACCAGTTAAGCCACCAAAGGACAAATCTGCTTCTGACCCATAGAATATGTTGGCACAGTTTCCTGAGACTTTCAAGGATGTAATTTGCATACATTGATATTTTGGAGAACTATTTTGATTTGTAAAGTGTTTCATCTTAAACGGGTTTAATTTTAGAAATATGCCTGGATTAAGTAAGATTTTAAATAATTCAACCACCACTGTGTAGAAAAGTAATGATTAAACACACAAGATACAGAAGAAGCCCTTTCAAGGCTGTTGATCAATTAGTTAGACAACTTAGTATGCTGAATAGCCAGTGCTTTTCTCCTGAAATTATCCTCTAGTGCAGTTTAAAGCATCCTATATGTCATGTAAGGCATTATTTATACAATGTTAGGCAATGCCCTCTATTATATAGCTATACTGAATTGTTTTAAGACTGAATAAGAATCACAGCGGATGTAATTTATTTCTGAACAGAAACTGCAAAATTAAAGTTAAATTAAAATTTAGAGTTAAAATGTCAAGTTGCTTATCAGTTGGGTGTCATTAGCAAAATTTTTATTTTTTAATTTTAAAAATGCTTTCTTTATTAGGGGGTTTTTGAATGTGCTGCATTGAAAAAACCTTTTATGTGTTGAAAAGGCATTTTTTCTCTGAAAGTGTGAAATTCTATGACAAATCATTCTGTTGTCCCAATACTCAGATTGAGATTGATATGTTTTTCCCTAGAAACTTTTATGATAAGACCTTGTAATTATGCGTGGTCAGATTTCTGTATCTGTGGGGAAGCCCTGTGACAATATCTGTCAAAAGCATTTTTAGTGTGGATTCAGCTGCAAGGATCAGTACTTCCTAGAGAACCACATCTCCAGATGGAATTGAGAGCCTGGTCATGCAACTGTCAGCCATGTGCTTGTTCCTCTCACTGCTCTAAAGGGATTCTTGGCATGATTAAGATTAATCAAGAGAATTAAAGTTTGCTGGATCAGGTCCCAATTCCGGAATGTGATTAATTCATTGTTTGAAGTAAACATGCTACAATTTTAAGTATTACAAAATACAGGAATAAATAAACAAGGCTGATGTGGCTTTGAGGTTTGTTGAGGATTATCATGAATTCCAGTTTGTGATTTAGAACTGGCAGGCTGTGCAAGGGTTTCAAGCCCAGTGCCATGGGTCTCCTGGGAGCTATTTCAGCTTTTCTAGTTATGCAGCAACACTGATGTTGATTGTGTAAGACGCAAACATATTTAAGAGGAAAAGAACCGAGAAGACAACTGTATTAAATCAGTAATTTTTTCTGTTCTACGGAAAACATCTGAGAACACTGTTAGATATTTCTGGTGTGTGAAAATTTAACCTATAGCCAGCTAGTGATTATAATATCTAATTACCTCCTTTAAAGTAAAAAAGAAACCCCAAACAATAAATAATTAAAGCTACTAAATATATTATTACACTTTTAATTGTCATAAATCTGATAATTTCTTGATTATATGTTAATTTTTATTTCTATAGCCTATTCTCTTGCATTTTTCTTCCATTGAGACTGATTAAATTTACCCAATTTGATCTATTCCCATCTGAAACCGGTAGATACTCTTCAATAATAGTCTGGGCTTCACATTTTAAATTACTTGAAATTTCTGAAGAGGCGGGCTGCTGAGAAATGTGTGCATTCATTCTTTAGTTGCTGAGGAAGTGTCAGGAGGAGGTTTCGTTCTGTTTGCTGACTCACTAGAGGGAGCTCCAGACGCATGGGAAGGAAAGGCTTTGTTCTCAAACTATACAAAACTCAAGAAACCAGAAAAAATACCTTTCCCAATAGACAGTGATTGCTAAATGTCTGAAATAAATAAATAAATAAATAAATAAATAAATAAATAAATAAATAGTCCTTTTTTTCTTCTTATTTAGAGCATTTTGTGTGCATTTGTTTGCCAATAATACATGCCTCACAAGCTAATAACTACAGCATTTAAAGGCTGATAACAAATAATGTCCAGTTAAAAACCTTGCAAATAGAAAGCTTGAAAAATGCCAAAGACCAGTGCCTGTAAGCCCTTTTAAGCAATAGCAATCAAGATATGTTGCTTTTTCAAGTGGCTGGTTTGTCAGAGCTGATGAGATAGATATCCAGTAGGTTGGAACTAAATCTTTCCTCTGATGCAATGCAATGATTCTAAAGCAGCGTAATGTATCTGTAAGTCCACTGATCTGTTATCTGATATTCTTATAGGGCAATGGCTCTCATGGTGCTAAAATTGGGATCATTTTTGATGCCCAAAGGGAAATTCATTTGGGTGAAACGTAAAGTGGAGGAAACACAAAATAGCACTTTCTGAAGCATTTTCAGTGTTTATTATTTGCAAAATTGCTTTCAAAGTGCGGGAATTAAGAAAACGTTTTGTTCTGGCCTATATTTTAAGTGGTTTTGGTTTATTTTTAGTGTTTTTCAAGGAGATGCCTTTCGTTACATGACATGAGAAGATGTCAAATGGTCTAATATCTTTTAATAGTTAGCACTGATATCTTGGTCCCCAGAATATTTAAATTAAGCCAGTGGAAGTTCTATTAATATGAATACACCAGCACAAAGCCCATTTTTGAGCTAAATAGTGGTCACTGAAGTCATTAAAACCTCAGTATACAATATATAAAAGCAGCTTTTTTGTATCAGCTCTATGTATCTGCTTTCAGTACAGGAGGGTTTTTTATATGATAGTCTTCTCTGAAAATTCATTCCTATAGATAAAGTAATCTTTACAATATATATCTCAGAAATATCACATTTGACATTATGGTCTTATAAAAAAAACCCCAAGATATAATGTACTGTGTCATCAGGATTTTCAAATATATTTGTTACATGTTTTGTTACATGTACATTATAACTGTTTTATGTTTAGTGAAGATTGCAAAAAATTACTATTTCAGCATCACACAATGATCAGTACTGGGAGGAAAAATCATAAAATGTTATATTCAAACCTACTGTTTCTTCATATTGGATGACAGTGCTGCAGAAAACAGAAAAAATAGCTGTGTGTTTTCATACTCTGATGGATGATATAGAAATGTATGGCTCATCAGAATAAACTAGAGCAGTTTAAAATTTATGGGAGTATTAATCTTTGACTTCCATAGTGTTTACACTATTTACTGATCCTATGAGGAAGAAGAAGTGCTTTATTCTCGAGGTTGTTAGCTGATAAGCAGTGCTGTCAAGGTTTATATATTGGTAGGTATGTATCCCAATTATGTGATTGCCATTGTTTAGGGAGTGGCATGGAGATCTGAGTGAAGCATGTTCACTTTTGTAATTCCCCCTTGAAGTGCTTCATTTTGGTACAATTTTTTGGATCTCACCTTCTATGGGTTTTGGTCATATTTATACTTTGGTGTCATTTTAATCTAGTACTATGTTTGGATTTGAAAAATGTAGGGAAAAGAGGAGGAGGTTTTCTTCCTTTCTTTACTCCTTACTTTCTAAGGCTAAAAGGTAAAAATATTTTTTCCTCCGTATCATGTTTTTAATGGAATTAGAATAGGAAAGATGACATTTCTTTTAAGAGTTTTGCATACTGGTTTCAGAGAGATCTATTTAAAGCTACTCAATGTGTAAAAGCAGCAGGATTGGGCCTCTAGAGGCAATCAGATGAAATAAGTGTTAGAAAAAGCTCACAAACTCTTTTTCTGTGTAGCATTAGGAAGAATCTCCTATGATTTTGAAAAGGGCTAAAATTCCCTTTTTATCTGTTGTAGTCCAAATGTTGATTCACAGTAGCATAAAAAACCTATAAAACCCTCTGGGCATATGAACATATATGCTTTTTCTTAACAAGAACAAAATAGAAAGGTTGTGGTGTGCATATTGTTCAAAACTAGAGAATTAAACTCACATAATTCTGTGGTATTTCTTTTCTAAAAAAAGATAGTTGTTTTAGCCCAGCTTCTGTATTTGCCACATCTTCCTGAAGTGTTGTACTGAAGACGGAACAATTTATATGATGCAGTTACTCCCCATATTTTCTCTCCCACCTGTAAAGGCTGTTAAATACTTAAGCAGTAAATTGTGTCACAATTTTAACCAGAAATTGTCAGAAAACATTTTCCTGAACTCAGTCTCTGTCCTAGCCCAGGTTCTCGGTGTAGCTCATACAATGACGGAAGGAGGATTCTCAGCTTTGTTGTTTAGGCCAAGTCTCAATGTAGCTCACAGGGCTTTACATTTTCCAAGCACTGTGTAAATGTTAACAGATCTTTGTGACACTTCAGTGAGATAGGTAAAGATTAGCAGCTTCATTTTCCAGGAGAGAAATACCTTGGGAAGAAGTGAATTTGTGAGCTCATATAAGGAAGCAGTGACCCAACAGCTTTTATAACTGAGAAGTCCCATCCTGCTAAAACACAGTGTTTTGGGCTCAAAACCCACAAAAAAAATCAAGCTGTACAATTATTCCACTAGAGACAGTGTTAAACCAGACAATTAATACAGGTCTGGTGTAGAATGCCAAGTCATAATGATAGTGTCACAAAATATATTTTAAGGCCTTGAAATAAGTGGAGTCCAAGAAATTGTAATTATCCCTCACACATATTTTTGTAACCATTCTGATTTGACAAGTTGGAGATATGTTTCATTTTGTAGAAACAAATGTACTGAACTCATGGTTATGTGTGCACTGTGTCTAGACACCAGAGCAATTATAAGGAAAATCACATTTTCATTTCTATTGCAAATTGTCTTGTTAATCTGCTCAATATTTCCTTGTCTAATCATTTTGTTCTGCACTTCTCTTCTTTAAAGAAGGTCAAACAAGCTCTTTTCAATGTTACTACTGGCTGCTGTAGCTATAATATGGGCAATAAGAATCATAGTTCATTATTATCATACAAAAAAATCTCATTTTTATACTGGATCTAGCTGATTTATGTTTTATTTTCCCAATATTTAAAACAATGAATTTATCAGGGAGCAAAATCTGGTGAGTTCTCTTCCCTAGAAATACGTGTTGGCCTTTATGGTCACTGCTTTTCTTATACCCACAAGAACTGCAAAAGATGACTAAATATTGCCTCCTCCTTTCTCTCCAGCTGTGGAAGAAATAAAGAGAGAATTTTGCTTTCAGGACCAAGCAGAACTATTACCACTGCCAATACAGTGTACAAAGCTTCCAATTCCAACATAGATATAAAACTTAACGGCTTGGGAACTGGGTCTTTGAAGAAACAGGGAAAAGCACTTTTGGATCTTTGACTGGGAGTGCAAGTGAACCCCAGATATCTGCCTTCCTAGAAAGCAATACAAGTGATGTAATCATTGTGGTGAAATCATGAACACAGTCACCTGGAAGAAGAAGAGGAAGAATGCAATTTTCATTAACGAAACTGTGGTTAAGAACATAGGTATGGAAAATGGTGCCTTGCCCTGAACAGAGCTCTCAAGGAGGTGCTTCATTCTAACTTCCAGACAAGTGACCAGGTCCAGAAGAAAGACAGTGCTTTTTCTTTTATGGTTTAGGCATTTTCTGCTGACTGTTGTAGGTGTCTGTTTGTACAGCTGACTGTGAAATCCTTTTGGAGATGCCTGAATCCCATGGGCTAATAATGAACTTTGGCTTTACCGCCATAGAAGGACCTGACTCAGCACTGCTGGAGCTGAGTCCCTCTGTGCATGTTTACCTTCACAGGACTGAGAAGTCTGGGTGTACAATGACTGGGAATAAGCGCCAAGATTTTTTCAATCTGAGCCTAAACATCTTCTACTCTTGCATAAACTTCCAGAGTATAATTATTTATTGTGAATTTTTACAGCAACTAATAATACCCTTCTTAGAAAATGTAATTTTGACTTGTGAAATGAGAGGATGCCTGAGAGTGAATAAAAATGAGGAAATGACCACTGAAGAAAATAGAACAGTGGGTAGGGAATGATTTAGTATGACAATTATGCAAACAAATAATAATCCAAACTACTCAGAAGGTATTTTACCACTGTAAATTGTTAGCATTGTCAACAGTTTTTTGAAATCACAAGCTGTTTGCTGAAATTCTGAATTGTTTCTACTAGGGTGCATATTCCTATGTAAATGAATGCCATTAAACAAACGTTCCTGTGGTGATGATACAAGTTCCTTTACACATTATCACAAGTTCTTTCCTTAGGCAAACTGCAGGGAGAAAAAAAAACCTAAAAAGCCATTCATATTATTCAATGTCCTATTTGTTTCTAAAATCCAGCAAATTTCAAAAACAGCATTTGTGTCTGTATTGATGTGTATAACTCTTCTACAGGGCATATTCTTAGAGATTCTTAGAGAATATGGTAAAACGAAGTCCCCATATTGGTGCTGATTCATGTTAACCTTGTCGTGATAGTTCCTTGTGCTTGTTCTGTTCATTAAATTCAGGGCCTCTGTTACCCTTCAAATTAACCAAAACCTGCAAAGACATGGTTTTGAACATTTCAGGACATTTTTTAAACCATGTTACAAGTTAAGCAAAGCTTAAAATTTCTCTGTAAGTTTTTCCTATGCCATTTTAAGCTCAACAGTTCTCTAAATGAGAATGAGTTCTCTAAATTCCTAAATGGAATTCCTGAAACAGCATTATAGCATAAAGGGTAAATACTTTAGATTATGCTGTTGGCAGATTACAATTATGTCCTGTTCACAATCTAATACCACTTATCAAAGAACATAAATTTACTATGTGCAGGAAACTCCTGATTTTCCTTGAGATACCTGATTTCAGAATTTCAGTGTTATGTGCTGAATCTTCTAAACACTTCTCAGACCTAGGAGTAACAGATGGGCTTGTTCTTTTTCAAGAGGGTAGAACTAAGCTTAGAACAAAGTGAGGGGGGACAGACAGGAGGAAATGGGTTAACAAAAATGTTTCTAATGTTATCTGTGAAGAAATATCTTGTACCAAAGAAACAATCAATGTTATCTACAGGAGAGGATACCCTACCCACATTATCAGCCCACTTGGCCAATATTTCTTCCTTGCTCCATTTGGCAAAAAAAGTCTGTTTTAGAGGTTTGTTTCCTTTTGAATCAAATAATTTACAAATTTTTTTGATTATGAAAAATATGCCTTCTTTTTTTTTACTAAAGCAAAATTAATTTTACTAAAGTAAAATTAATTAAAATTTTTCATTCTAACTGAAAGAACAGCTGTGAAATGTTTAGTTTAATAAGAATTAAGTAGAGAAACGTGAAGTTTTGTTAGTGAAACATTGCAGTACTCAGACTTATCACAGTATTTTTTCTGTGAAATTTCTGTTGGCTGAGGTAAATATAAAGTCTATGATGACAATACAAAGAATAAAAAGAAATGGTAGATAATCAATGATTCTGGAATTTTCACAGTGCAGCAGAAAATTGGCAACAAATACTGATTCTTCTGTTACATTTGATTGGCATTCAGTTCAAATATTGAAAGTAGAAAATAAAAGGATTTCAGTCAGATATATACCTGTTTCAACCTAGAAATTTCTGAAAGTGATTTTGTTAACATTACGGTATGAGTATTTTTAGATATGCATTAAATCTTTTGAGATTTTTATTTTCAGACTGCTTTAAATGGTACAGAATAGGATACGTGGAAGGAAGAATAAAACCAGTGTATTTTGCTTTCTTCACTCCTTCCCTTTCTGCTCTAATTCTTAAATAAAAGCCTTTATTTTAGATTTACCAGCTACTGTTGATTTCAGTACAACCAGAAAATTTTTTGCAATTCCACAAAAGGTTGTGAAGTGGTCAGTCATAAAAGCAACAAATGTCCAAACAGCATGTCAACATTTATGAACTGATTTTTTTTTTTTAATAGGAGGTGATGCTGTCCTCATCTCCATCTATAGAAATCTTGGATAATCTTTCACTCAGATATTTTTATATTAGAAAGGCAAATATAGTTATATGTTTTCTGTTTACCCAGCTGGAGGTTTGTGTTTACCATGTAGAAGAGGTATCAGGTTGACTTCTAAGAACCTGCTGAAATCTGGTTGGCACAGACTGGACTTACACCTTACTATCTCCTGACAAATCAGCATTTACTCATTCTAGGTGCCTTTTATTTTCAGAAAGCACTAAAGACAGCAAACATGGAATATACCTTACTTCAGTATATTTTAAATGGAAATGGTGAAAAAGCTTCCTTTGCTACCTCTATCATCTCCTTTCCACCACCTTTTGTCTTGACAGAATCAGTAAGACTCTCATTACTTTATGTATAAACAGACATTTACAGTTCTATCTAATGGTTTAAGAAAAAAAAAAAAAAAATCACCCTCTGTCATTTTTGTACACTAAAGGAGCTTGGTTGGCTACTCTTCCCAACAGTCCTGATGTTTTTAGAGAAGTTTCTCAGCAGGAAGTGTAAGGTTTGAAAACTTACAGGAAGTGGCAATGACAAATAGTAACTTCTAGTGAAGATGTAAAGGCCACATGAATAAAAGAAACAGAGAAAGAACTGAGGAAGGGAATAGATCTGCTGTAAGAATATTAGAATATAATTCTGGCCTTCATTCAAGTAACAGTTGGCTGTTTCAATTTTCCTTACATTTGTAAAGGGTACACTAAGACTGAGCTACTTCTTTTATAGAGAAGTGTGTGAATGTAATTGTTTCCTTCAAGAATACAGATGTGGTTTTACAAAAGACTGAGGAGCTGAAATAGATTCTAACTTTAAACACAGATAGATTTTCCCTCTTTTTGTAGTAAGTCAAGATTTCAAATCAGAAGTGCCCAGTTATTATTTGTGTCCTTTCCTTTGTCTATGTGCCTTAAAAAAATTGCCTTATTTACTGAGGTGAGGTGTTAGAAAAATTAGAAAAGCAAGGAAATGTGAAAATAAATAAAGGATTACCTTTATTAGGTAATTATTTTCTCTCATTTTTATTTACCTTATTTAAGCTGTAGTTCACTCATGATTTTCACAACAAATGAAATATTCCCCCTTTGAGACCAAGAATCAAAGGGGCATTGTCAGCTTGAATTTGGTCCTAGATTTAAATTTAACAAAAAAGAAGATTTAATTAAATCTAACAGTGGCAGGAAAGCTTTTGTAATTAAAAAGACTTGAACTGTCCCATGTTGGGAGATAAAGATTTTCCTGCAGTCTTTGAATCCCAAATGATGCAATACAAAGAATATGACTTTAAAAGAAAATTGCCTAAATTAAATTAAACAAAAATAAATTGATTTTTGCACTCCAATGCCTCAGCTGTAGAAAATTTAAATCAATATGAAACAAAAAGTGAAAACAAAATAAAAGTATTTTTCTCTGTCTTGAAAATCAATGATCATAGCAGATACACAGGATCATAGAATACATAATTTGGAAAAGACCTCTGATGCTGAGTTCATCGTTTTACCAAACTCTGCATTGTCAATTAAACCATAGCACTGTCACATCCAGTCATTATAAATTAATTTATATTTATAAATTATTCAATTTGAATAGTTGACATTTTGGATAATAAAGGTGGAGAAATGGTTCTTGCCAAAGCTTATAGATCTAGTAAAAACATTATCAGGACTAATTAGTGAGTGTTTTTTTACCAGAGACTTGTAGACTTGTTTAAACATGCTGTCTAAAAGCTGTGTCTTCTCTTGAAGTTACTGTTGCTTGCTGGTAAAGGGTCATATTTCTTCTCACACTAAGCATGTTTCTAGTTTAGTCTTTTTTTTTTCTGTGCTTACTTATGTAAATATTATAAAGACTGATTTTAACGTTAATTTCCATTCTGCTTTAAAAGTTGTTACATACAAGTTGACTAATTTGTCACTATTGCATCTTCACTATCACTTCTCTTCACTATTATTTGTTCAAATATTTACAAAATCTGGCTGTTTAATTTTCTGATTGTCCTGAGTCTTAGGCATCTTGAATGAAAATAATCATTTTGATAAAATTTAAGTAATAACTTATAGTAGCATACATTTTTAAATATATATATATATCACTGAGAAAAATTAATATATTATATTTTTATTATTTTATTATATTTATTACAATATATTGTATTTATTATAAAATAATAAAATAATACAAATATAATCTATCAAAGTTTTGTTTTAGAGTTTAAAACTGGCCTGACAAATCAGTCTTCTAAATAGTCTAAACACAGTGGTTTCTAATTCCCCAAACTCCCTTGAGTTCTTAACCTCTAAATTTCTCTAACTTGTCTACAAACATATTCACTTGCACCCCATTCTGCCAGGGACATTCAGCCTCTCTTGAGGCTGAAGAGGGAATATCCTGTAAGATTTGAGCTTTGAAGGCTCTTTGGATTTTCAGCACTTGGACTACGAAGGATATTTTGAACATTAATTTACATTTTCCTCAGGATTTTGATTTTGGCCTTGCTCAGAAATGTTAGGATATTCTTTCTTCTCAATAGGCAGATAACACAGTCACTTCAAATAAGTAACCTGGAACCTCCACTGAGGAAATTTTCTGTCAAGAAAATCCAAAAATCCACTCTCAGAGTATATATATATATATATATATATATATATATATATATATATATTTCTTTTTTTTTTTGTGAAATTTGTTTATAACAATGGTTGAATCTTTTGATAAATAAAATTTGATGTTTTTTAGTGACTGGGCCACTTACTTGCCTAGGAGATATCTTAGGAATTCAGATTCTGCTGATAAGGAGTATGCATTTCACATTGCTGTCATAATGAGACCAAGTAAAATTCTTACCAGGTTTATAATGACAAAAGCATCCATAACTATTGCTCTCCTGGGGAGTTCTCCAATCACTGGTGTAAACTGAGTCTCCCTCTTCTCTCCTCATCCCAGGCAAGGATCTCATTCCTGACTGTCAATGAACTTGTAGATGAGGACCTTCTCTCTCATGTAGTAGCTGTACATTCAATGCCTCTTACACAGAGGAGAATCTAAACTCCAGTTTTCTGCTTTGAGAATGCAAACTGTGTATGGTACTTTAGTCCCATAATACATATTTATCACAGTTACATTTTGGAAAACTGTATGTATATATTTAATTATATATGTGACTAGAATCTTATTTACGTTTTTCTCCTAAAGTGAAGGACTGGAGAAATGAGGCTGGTGGCTGACTCATCATTCATATTTACCTTTCATCCTAAACCATTAAAAGCATTTTATAGGACATATATTGTTGAGTGGTAGTCAACACACCTTGCTGGTTTTTTTTTCTCTTTCTGGAGAAGCTGTGAGGAGTTCTGACCCAGCATCATTTGGAACTTCTGCATCCTTCTATTCCTCTCCTTCAGATACTGCTTTCTGATAAATAAGTATTGTTTGAGTGATCTGATATATGATGATTCTATCTGCAATTGGAAACACAGATATTAGGACTATATTATAAAAAAATCCAGATTAGAAACAAGTTTCTGGTTTACAGATTTGTGAAATAAAAAGTGACTGTGTGTCTGAAGGCAATAAGCAAGCAACTGGCCCATGTTTATTAAGTTTGATATAGAAATCCCACAATGAGTCCTCCGAGTTTGATAGATTACACTTTTACTGAAGAATATGAAAATATGTCTATGTTTGGTATGTACATTTGATGCAATTATGAGACAATGTAATCTTTTTTTTTTCCTGGCAAAGCTTTATAGAATTCAGGCTTTATAGAATGAACATGTAGCTACCAAATGAATAATTAGTATAGCATGGACATTTTCATTGCCCTAAAGGTGAATTTTCAGATGATTTACCTGCTGAAAGATAGCTGACTCACTTAATTGCTTAAGGCCTTTGCTTCAACATCAGATATGTTCAGTTTAACATTTGTAATTATCAAACAGTTTACCTTTGCCTGGCCATTACCTACATCTTATTTACAACATTTAAATTCTTTTCTTTCAAAACTCCTTTTAATAACTGGCTTTAATATCTAATTAGACCATAATTACAGTACACCTTCAGAAAAGTAAAATATACAACAGCAAAAGCCCTACCTTGAGAAGGGCAAGAATTTTGAAGTAATAGAAACAAATAGAAGAGATACATATTTTCAATTTGCTCATTGAAATTGAGGGGATGAAGGTCATCAGATTATTTTTTTTCTCTCAGTGATAATTCACATCACACCTCCTAAGGAGTTAGAAGCCTCAGCCCTAAATTATGGTATTTTAAAGAGTAAGAGGAAGGGGCAAGTCTCAAATAAAAAAAAAAAATCACAACAAACTTGGCTGTAAGTTCCTGCTGTAACTGGTGTATTCCTTCAACCCCTCATATAGGTAATGTCAAACTAAATGAAGTGATGAGTCCTCACTGACCTAAACACGTGCAGGTTCAAGCTCTTTGTGAACCAAAGTTCTGTTCCATATGCTGGAAATGTAAAGGGAGAAACAGACCCCCTGGTCCTAATCAATTCATAGCAGCACTGGATTTGTTTAATTTTTAACAATATGTGTATTGGGGCATGGATACAGTTTGAGAGACTGGGCTGTTAATGATTAATGACTCAAAACATTTATCTGTTTGTGGAGGCACCAGTGTGCTTTGGTGAAGCTAGGCTTTGAGGCTGACAAGAAAGACAATAGGTTGTTGTTTATCATGGTAATTGTCCTCTGCTCATTTGTAAAACCTCCCCCCACACAGAGGGGGCATTACTGGCTCAACTGCACTGACATGGGAGGCAGCTGTGTCTTAGAAGGTGTCATAAACCATCAGAGACCCTTGAAATGCCCTCCGACTAATTTCTGAGGCCTTCCACCGGAGATCTGAAATATCTCCCCCCACACAGGGGAGGTACCAGGCTGTTCCCACCTAAACCTTTGTGTTTATTAACCCATCAGGCTGTGTTTCGTGGACTTCTTTCCCCAATCCCAATGGATGAAGATCAGCACTTCCACAAACAATGTCATTGTAGATCCATTGGTGGTGATTATATACCTTTTCTTTTTCTTCCTTTCTTTTCCCTTATACATTTTCATAAGTAATATTTTTGTGCACTCATATTGCTTATTACAACAGATAATAATAACTAAAATGGCTACATGTCTGCTTTCCATTGCAAACAAATTGTTCTAAAATAAACCCTACATATATATATATATTTACAAGCACTGATCATTCAGTGTCACTTCACTCTAATCCACCCCAGGGCACCTATTAACAAGAACCTGGATTACTCTTACCTTCTGGGGTGTAACACACAGCTGTTTCCCATCCTCTAGGAGACCAATTTTTATTATCTTGGAGCTTGTCTCCCACGGTATGCCTTTTCAGTTTTCCAATGGCAGATGGAGCCACTGTGGAAAGCACGTTGCTGCTGAACACTAGACAAAGAATTCCCTTTTTTTGGGCCATGCTTCATCTACTTTGTACCATATTTCCTCATGCTGTCAAAGCGTGGTATCTTCCCCTGTGTTACAGCTCCTTCAGCCATGGATGAGGCCAAGGGGAGCAACTACACCATCAGCAGATTCACATTAGGCCTTACTTTTGTTCTTTAGTGTACTTTTATCTTTCCCCTCTGATTTGTATACAACAAAATAAATTTGGTCCCAAATGCCAAAAGGTACATGATGAAATGAAAAAGACATTTTTCTGTGTTGATGTCACTAGTAGCATGACATCGAAAGATAAATTTACTGTGAGAATGACCATAAAGACAAAAAATTATGTTGTTTACTATAACTGTCAAATATATCTTGTGTCTTTTATATCTTTGTTTCCTGTTCCTACATTATAAGGAGACAAAGAGTTGTTTGGAGAAAGTTGTTTTATGAACTTGCTTACAAAGTTTTTCCCTGGTACTGCAGTTATAATGACAATAACTGTCACCCAACAGCAAGTAATATTGACTCCACAGTCATACACAGATATATGGGCTTTTGTTAGGGTTTCTGTTCTTTTAATATAAATTAATTTTGGTTATGGTCTAGACAACAATAACCCTAACTTACTGTCCAGGCTTGTGACTAAGTTTTTCATTAGTGAATATAAAAATTTAATATTATAGCGCATACTCATAAAACCAGCGTTTTTATCTTTTGGAGGCTAAGGAACTTAGCTGCTTACATTAATATTATATGATCTTATGATAGTGATTATCTGACTTTTGCAATCCATCCCAAGTAGAACGAATTTAAATTTTAGTTTTAGCCATTTGCTACAAATTTACTCTCCATTCTCTAACCTCTCTGGTTTATTTGATACCAGTTAAAATTTTGATGGGATTTTGGATGTTGTCTTTATGGATGCCTCAAATCTATGAATATTTTTCTCTTAACACAATCATCATCTTGCATGTTATGAATTAATCTGTCTTCAAGCAAGCAGAAAGTAATGCACTGTTAGCTGCAGATAAGTGCAATACTTGTACCAGAGGGGTTTGTATAAAACTCTAACTAGTTAGACTAAGAAAAAATCCCACTTTCTCTGTCCATCTTCTTTCCAATCATCTCCTCTTTCTCTTCTTTTCTACACATGCTCATCCTAACTATAGTACACAGAACAGATTGTAACACCAAGTACATTCATAGGCAAAGGCTAAAAGATCATGCAGTCAACATTTGCAGACATGAAAAGAAAAAGATGAAAATAAAATATACTTTATTGTTATATTCTTTTCATAAGGAAACTTGCCAAAATAGAATAGATGCTGTCTTGCTTTTACAGAAGCAACAGCCTTGCCCCTCAAAGTAACAATAATGTGGGTATGCTTGGGAAGAGAACTGTGCTCTTAGTCAGGATACCCCTTTGGCACTTTTCCATCTGTAGTTCAAGGCAGAAATTTAGGCTGTTTTTCTGACTGAAGTAGAGTTAGTTTCTTTCTGCTTGTGATAAGCCTCATTAGTGCAAAGCAGTACAGTTTTCACCTTGTGCTAAGAGGAGTAATTCTAGCATATAAAGAAAGTAATATTCCTTTCTCTAAACAGCTCATCGTTTGACATGTTTGGAACATTATGAGGAGGTGCTCATGTTTCAATAAGAGCAGAGGAAGACAAGAGGAATTATGGTAATACTTATTTCTTTCTCAATTATTTTGTGTTACAAAGGAGACAGAGGCAATCCTCTAGGACCTTTCAGACAGAGGACACATGATGATTCTAAATTTCAGTTTGAACCACATCTACAACAACAGGAATTTTGAAGTCAACAGGAAAATAATATGCATACTTAGACTCATTGATTAAGCTATTCACCTGAGGTCTTCTGTTTGTCTTTCTCTCTCATTCAGCTACACAAAGAACTTACTTACAAGATCACGTAGGAAAAAACTCCAGACTTGGTACCTAAAACTTAGATGTTTTCCTCAGGATTTAATATCTATTCCTTTTCCTTCTCTTTTTGTTATATTTTATTGAGAACGCATGACCAGAACTAAATGTAGCGTGCCACATAAATATTCCACCATAAAAATAAAGTATTTTTATGTACAATTATTTTATTTGTGTACAAAATGTACATTTATGTACAATACATTTATGTATTTATGTACATGTATTTATGTACAAATATTTTCAGGGTATTTTCTCTTGCACTTTGTATAACCTAATATTTCTTTCTTTAGGCAAAGTTAGCAATGACTTGAAGTTTTCACTGAACTATTGATATTGATGACAGGGTACTCTTTCTGTATGTCACCAGTTACTTTATCGCCTTCTAGTGTGCATAAACTCAATATTTTATCCCCTTTCAATGTGCATTACCTTGCATTTGTGAATAACTGAAGCCCACCTGCCAAACTTTTCAGCACTATCATGCTGCTAAATAGTAAGAGCTAAATGTATAATGACCAGAGCTGTAAAACCCAACAGGTTTTTCTCTTCAGTTGCTATTTGCTTGGAAGGGGGAGGGAATATTTTTGTTCTGGAACTGGTATGTGTGAATAATGACCACATTCTAGCTTTCAATTCACATAATCAGAGATAAGTAAATAAGTAATACTTTTTATAAACCATTACAAATACTAAATCTTTTTCAGGAATGTTCTTATAGTGGTCGCAATGGGCAATACATCTAGTGATCCTTACCTCCAAGAAACTCTGTTCATCTTGGTGGATTTTCATTCTATTTACAAATCTCAGAGCCCCAATTGGTGATGGAAACACTGAAGAAATATTTTTACATTAAAACATACAAACAAATTGTTATAACCTTCTTTCACCTCTTTATATATCTAGATTTATATCTAAAGATCATCTTGCACCTGGGGCCCAACATTAGCAAAACACTCTTGCCCATGCTTTATTCTAGTCTGGGGCATTTCAGCTCTTTCACCTGACACAGAATTAACAGGTTAGAAATGTTCAAATTTCTTAGTGTCAGGTTACATGCATTTACTTGACAAGAGGTATATTTGCACAGCTATACCGCCTACAGAATTTCTGTCCTTCCCACCCTTTCTGGAAGTCAGTGGCAAAAGAGAGATTGGACTAGAACCAGAGGTCTCTGCCTGACCTGTTGTCTATGCAGTAGCCCTTTTCAGGCAGCCATGAAAATCAAGATTTGGAATTGGAATGATAACATAGATGCAACTTCTGCGTGTGTTGTCCTTAAAAACATGAAGTCTTTAAACTTCATTCAGGGCAAGTGCCTGGAAAATTATTCTTATAACAAATTTACCTGGAGTCAATTGGCATAAGGACTTCCTGAGTGAGATAATATTTGTTTTAGCCATGTAATAATTTTCTAGAAAAGCACATTGTTTCTACTGCATTAATAAATCTCACTACTTCCCAGAAGATTTATCTCCATTGAATTAACTCTTCTTTTATTGTATCTATATTAAACTTCATTTTTTGATGGTATGCTTTTTTCTTTTTTTAAAAAATATGGAAGAGATTTTGCATGACTAAAGCTTCTGGAGACATACTAACTTTGTGAGTTATGCTTTTAAAATACATCAAATAACTTTCATGGTTGAGAATAGTATTTTAATTTGATATATATTGCCTCAGAAATTATGATAATTTTACCCCTCCCCTTGGACTATTTAGGAAGATTTTGAGTTTTCTTTGTGAATTAATGAATCTATCAATTTTCTTTTTCCTGAAGCAATAGTTGATCTTTACGACATAACCTGTCTAGTACCTTGGAACCACTAAAAAATTCAATTGATCTTGTGAAAGGAAAAAAAATATCACCTTCCTTTATTCTAATTCCTCTCAACAGTCACTTTAATTTTCACCCAAGGGCAAACCATTTTTATTTAATTCTACTTGTCTTTTCTAATAAATGGGCACGTTAACAATGTCTACTAATAGAGATGGTAATTTTTCCATTTTAATCTTGAAAGTTTCTTGCCAATTCATAATTCAATCAGAGTATACCTTTGAATAGTTTGTACAGTAATTTCTTTGAAAGGCTGGTAGTTTCCTTTTGCTTCAAAGCAATAAATATTGTATTATAAGCAATAAGTATTGTATTATCAGTGATGAATAGTGAAACACAAATACTGTAGAAGTCACGGTGAAACACACACCTCTAATGTTAAAATTCCTCATAAACATAGTGATAGAGTTGACCTTTATTCCAAATAGTTTTAAAAGCTCTTTACTGCTAATAAGTTATGCTTTTCCTTCCTGGTTCTCTGTGACAATGAAGCCACAATAGCAGGTAATACACCTCTAAAAGGGTACATCCAAACAGATACTGCTTAAGTCTCTACATTCACAGTTTTTCAGAAGGTTTGCTTTGCATAGAGTTGTCTGCCTATGTTGGCTGTATGTTGTTACTGCATTTGGTATTCAAAGGTATATGATCACAACTTTTTCCTTCTTGAGTATAGAAGTAGCCTGGAGATGAGTCTTTTGCCATTTTTTACCAGCCCCATGTCTTATAGAATGTTCCCATGTGGACGCAAGCCCTATTTTTATTTCTGCTCATTCTATTGAGCATTCCTTGTTGGTGACCTCCCAGTGCGTGCTACCCAAACTTCTACTCACTGAAGAAAGGCTCAGTGTAAGGAAACTGGTGTGTTCTTAGTCACCTGAGGCAGCTACTCTGGGAGAATGCTCTGAATGGTCTGACTCCTGGGCTTCTTTTAGCCTGACATATGACTTCTGAGAAATTTTAGTGTTCTGACAGCTTTGCCTCTGGGAAGCTGTAGCTTCTGTGCCCAGATCATCTAAGGCTGGTGGGACAGTATCACACTTGGGAAGTGTAACAGCCAGCAACAGATGATAAACTTTTGGAAGTGGAGACTCACGGAAGCCTTCTGTTACCGTGAATTGTCCGACAAAATTTCAGAGTGCAAGCTTACAAACTAGTTAGTGTCTAATGGCTCCTGGAACCTCACAATTTACAGGAAGCTAACCATCCCAAGGTGTGAAAAGTTGTGACTGCTGTTTCATAAAATACCCACTGAGCCCTTAATTTTGGATAATACAGGCAGCAGATGCTGAAAAGCATGTTTAGACCTCCATTCTCTATTGCTTCTGCATTGCGGAGGCTCTTGTAGGAAGCAGACTCCAGCCTGATGTCTGGTGCAGGACAGTGACATCTGTGAAGGAGACTGCATGACAACACTGTCCGTATCTATTTCCCTTTCTGAATCTGATTCCAGAGAGATATAAAACCTGTCCTCTTTATGTTCTCTCTGCTGTGCATCCATTTTTCCTGAGCCCTGTTCTACATTTACAGGCTTCTGGTACAAAACAAAGAGAATAACAATGAGATTTTATCAGAATTTAATGCAGATTTATGATTTCTACAGTTATACGCCGTGGTTTTAGAGGAAAAAAAATGTGTAGAAGTCTTGGCAGGTCCTGACTATGCAGATGCAGAAGGCTGCACATCTCTTTAACAGGATGTCTGCCTTAAAAAACCCATGATTGCATCAACAGTTTCTCAAAATGACAAGGATTCTCAGCAAAGACAGATGAAATTAGAGACAGACAGCAAAACATCTGCTTATGAGGCTGCTCAAAATCTCCCTTCTACCCGTGATCCCTTCAAGATATGTTCTTGAACCTGCCAGTGCTTCTGTTCCAGAGAATTAATGAAAACAAAGAAGATAAAGCATCTGTGTCCCATTCTGTTTTGTGATGGAAGTCAAACACTCAGAATTAAATTCGCCACCACATTCTTTTTAACAGTAGTGGTCACAACAGTGACACTGCTCATGAAATTTCATTGAACAGTTTTATTTTTTTGCTGTAGTAAAAAGTATTGCAGTAGTGTTAGACTATGAGATCTAAACCTGCTTTTTCTGAGTTAATAGGCAACAGGCTCTTAGTAATTTATTCTCTTATATATAACATTTTTTGAAAACCATATTGCAATTGTCCTGACTTATCTTTCTCTCTTCTTTAGATAAGTTTCAAATGTTATCTTTTCTTCTCTATTTGTGTTTGGTTTTTTTTGGTTGTTGTTTTTTTTTTGTTTGTTTGTTTGTTTTGCCATTTTTTAATCTCTACCTAATAACAAAGTGTTTGTTAAACAAAAATTGTCAGACCCTTATAGCTGGGCATGTATTCTGCCCATGTTTATATATGATAAGATTTTTTTTGGCAAGCCTTTTGGAACATTTTGGCTCAAACATCACTTTATTGATTTTTTTTTTTTTTACATAGATAGATACCTAGGTGGAATTAAGTATATATAATTATAAGGAAATTCAGTTTTCCAAAACAAGCATTGCAAGTGAACAGAGAACCATTTGAGATGTAGGTGACTTTTAAGACTACTGAATTCAAAAACTGAAGGAATACTTGGGATACTATTCAGTTATTTCCTTTCTCAGTGGTCCTATAATGCAAAAGAGTCTCATTCAATCAGATCAGTTTGAATAAAAAGCAGGTGTGTCTCTAATAAAAACAAACAAACAAACAAACCCCCAAACAAACAAAAACACAGGAAAAACTAAACATGTAAAGATGCCTTTGAGAAACTTTTATATTGACATTCTATTGAATGTTGAATTGTTAGGTAGAATAAATCCCTTAGAAAATTCCTGTGAGGCCTTCTTCCAAAGTTACAGTTCTGAGTAGGAGTCCCTAATTCGAATATTTTTTGTATGAATGACACAAAATGACAGAAGATAGGAAAGCTATTTAACAATTCTTGCTTTATAATAAAATGAAAGTACAAATACTGGAAAGCCAGGAAGCTTGCTGCTTCATTGCACACAGAGGTGAAGACACAACATGATATCTGTCGTTTGTGTAAAATTGTATATGTCATTAACTGAAACTCTGTTTTTAAGTTTCTCTCTATATTTTAAGTTTCTCTTGGAACACTGTCAGAATTCATCTTTATTTTTAAACAGTACCCATCCACTCAAAGGGCCCACTTACCCCTGTAGAGAACTCATCTTCATTTTATATTCCTTCAGTTTAATCAACTGAGTAAATAGTTTACAGAGAAAATACTATATTTAAGTACTCACTTTTGATGATTTTTAGCTTTCATTAAACTCTGCTTTAATTTTGAAAACAGTCTTTCCACTCTAGTTCCTCTTTTTTTTTTTTTTTTTTTTTTTTTTTTTTTTTTTTTTTTTTTTCCTAGGAAATCTCATAAGTTGTTTTTTCTTCCCTGGGAAAGTCAAGTGAAGACACTGCTTATTTCTCAAAGTACCACCCTTTTCTGGCTAGGCACATTTTCATGTGGGCATCTGAAGAGATTGTTCTCTTTGTGAAACTCTGTGTCTGGGGGAGTAGCTTCTGGCCTCTTTACCGCACTCAGTTCTTCCACCTTTACATCTGTTAAACACACCCAGCTCTCCTGGACGTTTGATAGTTGCTGAAACAAGGAGGGTCCTTGCTCTTGGTGATTTCGCCCGGCTTGCCAGGACAGGGACAGACTGGAATCTCTTTGTAAGGATTTGCATGTGCAGAACTTCAGACTTAAATCCATTTTGAATGCTCCCTTTAACTGCCTGAGTACTTCGGAGCTTCAGTAAAGTACTGTAGCAACTGTAGATGCACATAGGTATCCAAACATAGTACACTTTCATACAACTGAGCTAAGAAAGATCACCTCCAGAGGCTCTAAAGGCTCTTTATTTCTTTATGCAATCACAGATAAGAATCTACTCTGTGAAGGTGATTCAAAAATATAAAATAATGAGAAAAAATGCTCTTACAGTTGCTAGGCTTTCTAGCAGTTGCTAGGAGATAGGTAGCAGTGATTTTGGAAAATAGGTCCCACATTAGGCAAACAAGGACTGATTTTCAAACTTCTAGCAGATTTGCTGTCTGGGTACTGTACGGCTAATATGCTTCCCCTAATGAAGTATATATACACTTATCTAATGACCTTATTAGAAAAAATCTAAATGTTCTTGAGCTTACATTTTTTTTTTAATTGTCCTTTTACTTTTTCCTCTTTTTTTGACATCCTAGGCTTTAAGAAATATCAGAATCAGAAACAGCAGGAGGACCAGCAGCATTAGAAATGGTGTGTTTGACATTTCATTTCAAGCAAGCCAGAAAGGTTTTTTAAATCATGCTGTCTGTCTTTTCTCTTTGGCACATCCTTTCCTTTGATTTCTTTTTCATTCTCCTGAGTTTTTCATTATCTTTCCAGTACAAAATGTTAGACCACCGTGCTACATAATGGAAATGAAACATTTAAGGGATAGTGAGTGCTGTGGCCTCACTGCAGATCAGAATGTAACTGTGATACATGTAAGTTTAACTTCTTTGAAAATCATACTGCTTTTTGTATGAGAGCTGAGAGTAGCAGAACCATACTGGGTTCTAAATTAAATGTGTAGGATTAATGACTTGCTCAGGATTCAGTGAGACTTGTCTATTATTCTGACTGGATTTTGAGTTTATACAAATTTGTTTCTTCCTTCTTGGGAAAAATTAACAGCTATGTCAAAAAGTCTTCTGAGGTGTATTTTGAAATGCAATGATCTAATTCCAATAATAGATTGGATTTCTGTGACTCTCAGAACCTTTATAAAGTTCAGTTTATTCCAGTGAAGATCAGATCTGGCTATATGTCCTTAATACAACTAACCAAAGAACACTGATCATCAATCAATTAAATGTTTTTATTTTTTAATTGATTTAATGCTTTAATTACAGTTTTTGAGAATACTGCCTTCTATTTTTTTGTAGAATAGTTTGAAAAACTAGTACAACTGAATGCTAGTTTATTAACTGTAGAGGATTTATGGAGGAGTAGAAGAGAGAGACATAAATGATCCTGGCAATGATGAACACTATAACACTTTCTGATATCAGAAAGTTGCTTGCAAATGTTTAGTTAAATTGCAGATATTTTATACAAATGGAAAAGGGGAAAAATAAACCCCAAAGTGAATGTAATATAAACTTGTATTGGTCCAAAGAAGACTGATTTTGATCAACTTGCAATTAAGTTTTAATTTAATTCAAAAAATTGTGTTTTAATTCCTGTCCCTGGCCAAAATTCCTTCTGTTATAATCTGAAAGAGAAAACATTTTGAAATCTTCCATCCTTTGCTCTGCTTTAGGAAAAAGTGGCTCAAGCTTTGACTTTTCATCTGAAGACTGGGCACTTTGCAGTTGAAGGAAGGTGAAGTGCCTGCAATTCCGGGGATCTGCGACCATTGAATGACAGGATATGAAAGAAATCAGTATTCTTACAAAAACTCTTGTCTCCCTGGGGTCAGGGATGCTGGAAATTTCTTATCAACCCTGAAACCACTCTTAATGCTGGGCATTTCACAAGATCAAAGGAAACTTGAGTTTATCAGACTACAATCAGGAAGTAGAGGGAAAGGAAATAATACCCCTAAGTTTGGTTTAAAAGTAGCATTACAAAGTTTGTTTCTGTAACCCCCTGGAAAACTTCTGCTTCTCCCAAGCTGGGATCCAGAATTCACCTCGAGACTATTCCATACGTGTTGCTTTTCATGAAAGGGAACTGAATTTGGATAGAAAAAAACTTTCTTACATTTCTGTTCTCACTTGTATTTCTTCTGACTGTAACTTCTCTCCTTTGCGTCCCAGTGCCACGTCTCTTTTACCCACAGTATCAGATAGATCTCACAGATCTCTTCTGCCACCACCACAATCCATGTCACATGGGGAAACATTTCTAGCACAGCTTCACACTACTGAACCCAGACAACCTCATGAAACATCTTGATTTTTCAAATCTCCGTTTGTATAATGTAGATATATTCTTTCCCCGAAGCCAGTAACTGAGAGAAGCTTACACCACCCTAATTTTGCATATGTTTCTACACATGGTTTCTGGTGGATGTACCTGGAACTAATCCTTCACCAACATACTGGTGAGAGTGAAGTTGAAATTCTAGGCCAATTTAAGGAGACAAAGATCCTTAACAAATTGTATATAATGCAATCCTGTTTACAAAAGCAGTTCAGAGTAGACCTTCAGTTGATGAAAATTACTAGCTATCCCAAGGCTGAGTACTGTACTGAAAATAAGAGAACCATGTTACAAATATCGTAGGCAAAACCTTGACCTACTGTACTCTGACATGAAAGGCAACCTTCATTTTTATAGCTGTCTTTATAGCACATATCCTAACAGGAATCAAATCTTCTATTTCGATCCTCAAGTCCTCAAAAATCACTGAAGCAAATGAGGTGTGTTGGTTTATGGTGTTGGCAGGAAGATGTTTAAGCATTCTATGCTGCATTATCAATCCCCTGATGAATGCAGTAGCCTTGTCTATTTGAACCATCATCTCTAGCTCCAGTATTCAGCATTGTACTGTGTATTTGTAAAAATGGGAAATCAGAGTTTCCTCTTCTACAGTGTTGATGGATCATGTGATATAATCACTTAAACCTCCTTCCTCCTGTATTTAAATATTATTGCTTTACAAGGTTCATTCAGGAAACATTACATGGATTTTTCACACACACAAAAACATTTACTCTTTCATGAGCAAGCACAAGCAAATACAATAAGATTGAGGTTATTTGTTCTTCACTAAAAACCTTTACAAGATGTTTGATTATTGTTTTGCCCTCCTAGCCAAAGGTATTACATTTAAGAACAAATTTTTCCCTATTGCCATTACAAGCAAATTATACTGTTTGCCAAATTTGTAGAACACATATAAGGAAAATTATTCAGTGTAACACAGAACTAATGTGTAATGAGCCACATTTACATTTTTTTCATTAGCTACAGTTCCCATATTTCTTCAGCGATATCTTAATTATTCTTGGAGGATAATGTTCTATTTCTGCATAAACACCAATGTAAGTTCAGAGTAACAATGTTTTTAAAGAAACTTGTATTTCTTCGTGTGTTTTTGGAATTGTATTGAGCCAATTTCTCTAGATCTGTAATTATAAAGGGAGATGTAGTTGAAAGATTTTGAACACTTGAATACACGATTTCTAACCTAGCTCTTAGAAATCAGATTAATACAGAACCTGCAATGACATATAGGTAAAACTAAATAGCTGCTTAAAACTGAAGCTCAGACTGTGCTTGAGAAGGGTGAGACAATCATCTCTGGTCCCATCTAATCTGCCCTTTATGCTGTGGAAAGCACTTACCCATAAACGTTCAACCTATGCTTTTACTTTTTTTTCAGAGAGGATGGAGGGCAGGGCACTGACTAAATGTTAGTCCTTAATTTCTCCTCATGACTCAAAGTTGAATTTTATTCAGCCTATAAATAATTTATTTTCCTGATCCTACAATAAGGTAATGGTTCCCTCTTCACACTACCATTCACCTCTGGTTTTCTTTGGAGATGAGTTTTTCTGTGCTTACAACCCTTTCCTGATGATAAAATGCTGTTTGCAGTTCCAGTGCCCTTGCACTGGTGTTGTTAGCCTTATCTGAGCTGACTGCAGTTTGCTGGTATCTGGGAAAATAGTCTAGGGAAGTACAACTTGTACCTTGCATGCCTTGTTTTAAAATGGCTTCTGAGGCATTCGTCAGTCTCTGCTTTCAGACACAATGTTCTGTGTCAGGTGGGCATGTGGTCTCAGATGGGGTTGTTGGTCTTTTGTAGTTCCAACAGGATGACCCAGGGATTTGTCACTTAAATATAACATTAAGTTGTTATGCATTTAGGTTACTCTTTATCCCTTACATGTACATTGCTGGGTGAAGAAGAAAAAAAAAAAAAAAGGCGCAAGCCATTTCGAAGACTTTCTGATGATGTGGCTGGGCACTGGAAGAGGCTGTCGAGAGAAATAGTCATGGAACCAAGCCACCAAGCCTGACAGACTTCACTAAGTGTTTGGACAATGGCATGTTTTGAGATTCTTGCGGTTGTCTTGTACAGGGCCAGGATTTGGACTTCGTGATCCTTGTGGGGCCCTTCCAAATGAGAGCATTCTATGATTCTATGATGTGATTAGGGGTAGAAGAGTCCACCTGAGAAATCCTTTTTTCTTCAGTGGTGCAAGCAGGTGAGAGTTGGAAACTTAAGGCAAAAGAAGAGTTTTGTGCAGGTCTTAGTACCTCTTAAGCTCTCCAGACACTCATATTTTCCCTCTGTCTGCAACAGTCTTTTGCCACTGTCTCCTCTCCCAACTTTGGTCCTGTTGCTAACTCAATCTGTGTCTTGCTTTACTATAAATCAGAATTTAAGTGGAGAAACCTCCTTATTTAATGCCTGAAGGATCATCTTGAGCTATCAGAATTAGAAGAATCTCTGAGAAGGTACACTTTTTCCTGCTCTATCCATAAAGATATTAAGCTCATAGCACAGGTTTTCTTCAGTCAGAACAAGAGAAGACTTCTATCACACAGTTTCTGCTTTGCAGTGAAGTTGAGAAAAAAAACCCCAAACTTCTCAAGTAAAAAGAAGCAAAGATAAGCACACCTCCCATCAAAACTCAAAAATATCTGAGGGAATCATAGAGGTATTTCCCTTCACAAAAGACAGCTGCAGATCTCTAGGCTAGTGCTGGGTTGTGTATTCAGATGATAAGATTAGGAATCTGCATGCTTTACCTGAATATATGCCATAAACAGGCTTTTATCCCTCCAGGGTATTTCATAAATATTAAGGATTGAATTTTGTGAATGATTACACAGGGCTGAGTATATGCAGAGGGATTCTAGAGTCCACATACATATTTGGTATAGGAAAGAATCTTGCTTAGGATAGCTGCATTTTAAAAAAAAATTTTCTGAATTGTTTAAATTACCCTCCCCTCCCCTCATTTTTTTAATATATGAAAAAAGAAATAACACAAGATAATCCAAAGGACCTATATCAGGATACAACAAATAATTGATAAATTTTGTTGACAGGCAAAGCCTCAAAATAACTGCAAAGCAGAGAGGTTAACAATCCAAAATTCTTGAAGATCCAGATCTGATCAAAGTTCATGTAAAGACTCTTTAAGGCTAGTCTGAGATATGGGTTTCATAGACATAGGTGTAGGTTACAATGAACAACTTTAGGGTAAATTAAACTAAAAGGGTTATTTCAGTGCATTCACAGGCAAGGAATCTAAATAGCCTATGCAGAATCCCAAGAGCAGTGTTCATTTACACCTTTGGTAGACAGTAGGCTACATAGAAGAGAGGACTTTCCCCCCACTGTCCCATGTTCCAAGGAGCCTCCCAGGAGGACCACATTATCTTCACCTCAGACACTGGCAGACAAACAGCCAAAGTGTTTCGTTTCTCTGCAGAAATACTCCTGTGGTGTCTTGGTTTGGAAAAACAGGTATCTGCCAGGAAAAGCTGGAGTTTCCCTTGGAATGAAGAATGTAAACCCCTCACCCCCTCCAAATTATAATTTTGCAGTTAAGGACTTTCAGGCAAAGATTTGAGAATAGGAATAACAGTTCTTTACCAGGAATATTTTAAAAAATACAAATGCAGTAGAACAAAAAAAACCAACCAACCAAAAAAACCAAAACCCCAAAAAACCCCCACCAACAAGCAAGCAAACAAACAATCCTAGAAACCCTGACAGACTCAGAGCTACAACCTGACACCCTGTTGGTCAGGGTGTTGGAAGCAGTCCAAAAGTAAGTCCTCCTGGAGTGGCAGATGTGGTTCTGTTGGGGCAGAGATGATCCTGAGAGAAAAGGGTCCAGTGATGGCAAGAAGGGTCTAGCCTTCCTCCAGGAATCCAGTGGAACCAGATACCTGTGTTCCTATGTCTCAGTTTTATCCAGGTAGGAATGGTTGGCTCCCCCCACTGGGTGGAGCATCTCACAATGGGATGATGGAATGTGTCATGTCATTGGTGAGCCTTAATGGCCCATCAGCAGAAAATATCCCCTGGAGGGAGGATGGGTGGTGAAAGAGATAAGAAACACTGCCCCACCTGGTTTTAACAGCTGGCCCATTATCAGAAGGCACCAGCCCCCCTCCCCTCAGAGTTACAAGAGAGAAAGAAAAAACATCTCCCCAAACTGCTTTCAGCAGATAGATGAAATAGAATACACATTTTTGCTTCTATAACCCAAGACATGTGGCTAGGTGCTATATGATAGCTTCTTACAGAAAGAAAATTCTGTTTTCACAGAAGCCTTGCTACAGCAGATTAATCTGGCTTTCTTCCTTCAGTATTATGATATAAAATCTCTGCCATTTATGAAACTCCTGTGTTGAATCACTATCATCATAAAAAGAGAGGTATTTCAAGTAACTTTTTATTTTAATCATTGTATTGTACCCTATTTTGATCAAGACCTAATTTACAGGGAAATGTAACAAATAATAGCAACACTTGTGCCATAATGTAATGACTAAGTCTGAAATTGTCTTATCTTAAATCTATGAAGGGTATTAAATCTTATTTTACCTGAGTAATTTCAAATACACATTAACACAAATAACAAGAAACAAGCTAGTCATGACAGGAATACAATTCAGAACTTTGCTCACACTTAATTTCATTGTATTTTGATTTAGTTCAAGGAAATGCATACTAGATTTTGCAGAAGCATTTTCTTTTGAACAGTAAAATCTGATTTCCAATTAGTTTGTAATTCATTTCTGATTGTATTTGTAAAACAAGTAATGATAAAGTAACTGTAGCATTCCTATTGTGTCTAGCTGATACTCTTCGGCCCCAGCATAAGAAGAATAGCAAAGATATAAACTTAAACAGAAATTTCTTGTCAAAGTTGACAGGTTAAGGAGATAAGCTGGTGCAATTAAAGAGAAAGTAGATAAGATATTATATTATATCACAGCATGAGCCAAGGTTTTCAAGTTTGGTTCTCAAGGGTGAGAAGATAGAAGATTACACGCAACTGAGGGACCTGCTCGCCTGAGTGTAATTGCCATTGGAACAAGATAAGCTATCATAAAAATATAACAAACATCTGCTTTGTTAGTATTATGTAATTTGTATGAATGTCAAATATTACACTGAAATCTCATTTCCAGCCTTGGATTGTTTGCTGTTTAAGGTGACTCTTTGTGTTTTGACATACTAAACATCTAAGCTGACCTCCTTGGGCTTCAAAGTGCATGCAGCAGAGGAGCTGAGCTCTGGCAGCTGGATAATCACATGATAGAAAGAAATCACTGCTGTGGTGCAACTGGGAATTGCTTCACGTGGCACATGGTAGGATGAACACATCCTACTGTTGTTGGGTGTTGATTGCATAAATAAAAATTAAGCAGTAGCAATTCTATTTCAGATTATTCACTCATAAAACCCAACTACCTTGAACTATCCTCACACCATTTTCAGTCTTGCACAAGCTATTTGTCCACAGTAGGAAGCCAATGTACTTCTTTCCTGTGGAGGAGCTCCATGAAGAAAATAGAGTTGCACACCAAATGCAGCTAAGAGAGAGCAGAATAGAAGTAAATACTGATGAAATGACAACAGATGTGGACACAAGTTGCAACATTCATATAGGACTGAATGTCTGAGATATGGTATCCCACTTAGCTAAAATTTTGAATTTTGCTCTATTTACATTTCAAACTCACTGACAAAAATCACTACAGCTCTGAACTGTTTAAATGAGCTAGGATCCAGGATTTGCCAGCATGCCAGAGATTTGGCACAACTCCTTTTCACAACCATGCTTTTTCTCAGTAAATAGGTAACTCAACACCTTATTCACACTTGAGTGTTAGCTATTATGAGTATGAATTTCTTAGAAAGGCTAAAAATATTTGTGGACAAACATTGCTAGTACTAAAAGTTCTAGCTTACAGCACAATGATGTAAATTAGGATAACAAGGCAGCTCAGGAGAAAAAAAGAGAAAAAATTAAAAAAAGCATTAAGGTTAGAGGAAACAAACCTAATGACTGGTTCTTGTTTCTTTAATTCTTCATCCTATGTTTTCTCTCAGGTGGACATATACTCCAGCGTTTGAATTGGCACATTTCATGGTTTGTACTGTGTGTGAGGTGGTTTGGCCCTGACAGCAGACCAGCACCAATATAACTGCTCTTCCACCCCCAGAAACAGAGAAGAAAAAAATAGGAATAAGAGAAAAAACACTCAAAGGTAAAAATAAAAACAATTGAATAAAGGAAGGTAAGATAAAGAGAGGGAAAAAACCTGTAAACCATTTACCCCCACCTCGTCCAGACAATGAGCTTCTAAAGAGTAGTCACCTCAAAAGCCACTAAAACCATCCTCTATTTCTTTTTTTAATATGGCATGACATTACATGGTATGGAACATTCCCCTGGCCATTTTGAATTGTCTGTCTTGGGTGTGTCCCCTTTCAGCTTATTAATGGTTTCATAGATGTATTCCCTTAGTCAAACTCTACAGGTGATGCTGTTTCTTCCATAAAAGGAAAATTAATTCCAACCAGCTAGACCCAGTAGGCTCTAGTATGAGTCCAAAGAGTCTGCATAGGACTTGAAAAATCATTGATATTGCTGACATATCAGAAATAGGTGCGAGGACATGATGGGTGCAGCTTGTATGACCAAATGAAGATATCTCTGTAACAGCTACATATAACTGCCTCTACAGTCAAAAAGGTGCCTGCAGAGAATAATTTGGCCGTCTGATTTTGGGTACTTCACTCTCCAGCTTAACTAGAAGCAGTTCATACCATTTGTGACTATGAGGCCTATAAGGTTACATGGGGTCTGGAGTATTAGACTGTCCTTAGAGCCCATCAGCAGCAGCTTTTTACTTAGAAGGGAGCCTGTCATAACTTCTTCTGCAAACAAAGAAAGTCCCCAAACAACTTTCTCTTTAATCTCTCAGTTCTTCAGAAATATGTATCTGGAGTTTACTTCCATGCTAACAACCAGCTCCACAAGTTGCAAGTGTAGGTAAGGAAACAAAATGAAGGAATGACATCCATGAATCTGAACAAGTAGTAGGAGAGAAATTCATCCCCCTTGACTAGAGGTAAGCAAGGTAGTAGGATGCCTTAGTGGGTGCCCAAAACCTTGTGATTCTGTGAGTGCTATCTGGGACTTTGTGTCCTCAGGCTGATTTATCAGCTTCTGTCAGCAGCAGATGTCCTTTTAGGAGCCTGCAGAGACTGGAATGCAGCTGTGAATCCCTTGGCCTTGGGAAAACTTGAAGGGCAGCAGAGGACATGACATAAACCTTGTGAGTGATGGATAACAGCTGGTTTGGGAACCAGTTACGAACTCCTACCAAACCAGATGGAAATCTCTCCAGGGCATCTTTGAGTCTGTGATTAGCCATTCTCTGGCTGGCTAAAAACATGTTTCTTATTTCTCTTGCTCTCTCTCTCTTTTTTTTTTTTTTTTTAGCATCCTGAGAAACAGGTATGTGATGTAAGGTTCAGTACCCGGGTTGGAAAGAAAGTTAGTGAAGAAGGAAAGTGTGTTGGTTTAGGATAAATTAAGGGGAGAATCTCTAAAAGGGAGTCCCCTCAAACAAACCTCCACCACCCCTCCCCCCAGCCCGGGGTTGGGAAGGAAATTCTTTGAAGGAGGAAAAAGTGGAAAAAACCGGTTTTATTGACAAATGAACAAAATTCTCCCCACCCCGAGTGAAATGAAAGGCGCAGGTTTACTCAGGGGGAGGGCTCCAAGCTTCTTTGGCGGGCTCCGGGTCTTCTCAGACGTCTCGGGTCAGATCAGTTCCAGAGCCGGTCCAGTCTTGGGGGTGGGGGGGGGGGGGGTGGGGAAGGGAAAAAGAGGGGGAAAGAAAAAAAATGGAGAGCAGGCAGCAGGAGCGGCAGCAGCAGCAGCAGCGGCAGCAGCAGCAGGAGCGGCAGCAGCAGCAGGAGCGGCCGAGGCAGCAGAAGCCAAGCAGCAGAAAAAGCTGAAGCAGCCAAAGCCAAGCAGCAGCAGCAGCTGAAGCAGCGGCAGCCAGAAGCAGCTCTGCTCGGGCAGCAAAAGCCCCGCGCGCAAAACAGCGCTGCTAGACATAACAAAAACAGTCCACTGATATGGGATAGAGGCACTGTCAACCCAGAACATTCCACCCCTTATCCCATATAGTGGACGCACAATAAAACTTTCATCTCACTTACTCAAACCTTAGACACTTACACATTTCCATCCGTTTTACTTGCTCAGACCTTTGACACTTACACGTTTCCTTCTGACATATGAGTCTTACCCCACATTCAGATCTCCCTGAGGTACACATCGTGTTGTTCCATCTTTCTGCATTATCCACCAGGTATAACCCGGTCCTTGAGCAGAGACAATTCCACGGATGGGTTTGCCTGTACTCGAGGTAGGGTTGATCCACACTGTCTTTCCCAACAAACCTCTAACATGGGCCACTGGGACTTTATCTCCATCTACTTACATTACGGAGCTGAGACTGAGCAGGACCCGCTCGGTTGGTAGAACCTCGGGTGTTGACTAACCAGGTGGCCTTTGCTAAATGCTGCTCCCAGTTCTTGAAGGACCCCCCACCCAATGCTTTCAGGGTGGTTTTTAACAACCCATTGTACCTCTCCACTTTGCCTGCAGCTGGTGCATGGTAGGGGATATGGTACACCCACTCAATGCCATGCTCCCTAGCCCAGGTTATAATAAGATTATTTTTAAAATGAGTCCCATTGTCTGACTCAATTCTCTCGGGCGTACCATGCCTCCAAAGGACCTGCTTTTCAAGGCCCAGGATGGTGTTGCGAGCTGTAGCATGAGACACAGGGTAGGTTTCCAACCATCCCGTGGTGGCTTCCACCATGGTCAGCACATGGCGCTTGCCTTGGCGCGTTTGAGGCAGTGTGATGTAATCAATCTGCCAGGCCTCGCCATACTTGTACTTAGACCAGCGCCCTCCATACCAGAGGGGCTTCATCCTCTTGGCCTGCTTGATGGCAGCGCACGTCTCACAGTCTCGGATAACTTGAGAAATGCTGTCCATGGTTAGATCCACCCCTCGGTCTCGTGCCCACTTATAGGTGGCATCCCTGCCCTGATGACCTGAGGCATCATGGGCCCACTGAGCTAGGAACAACTCTCCTTTGTGCTGCCAATCTAAGTCTATCTTAGACACCTCTATCTTTGCAGCCTGACCTACTCGCTCGTTGTTCTGGTGTTCCTCATTAGCCCGACTCTTAGGGACATGGGCATCTACATGACGGACCTTCACATGCAGTTTCCCTACTCTGGTGGCAATGTCCTTCCACTCATCAGCCTCCCAGATTGGTTTTTCCCTACGCTGCCAGTTAGCCTTTCTCCACCGTTACAGCCAGCCCCACAGAGCATTAGCTACCATCCACGAATCGGTGTAGAGGTAGAGCTTTGGCCACTTCTCTCTTTCAGTGATGTCCAGGGCCAATTGAACAGCTTTGAGTTCGGCAAGCTGGCTTGACCCACCTTCTCCTTCAGTGGCTTGTACAACTTGTCTCGTGGGGCTCCATATGGCCGCTTTCCACTTCCGGTTCATCCCTACGATGCGGCAGGAACCATCAGTGAAAAGAGCATAGCGTGTTTCTTCTGCTGGCAGTTGGTTATATGGTGGAGCTTCTTCAGCCCGGGTTACCTGCTCTTGTTCTTCTTCCTCGGTGAGACTGAAGTTTTCAGCTTCCGGCCAGTTGGTGATCACTTCCAGAATCCCAGGGCGATTCGGGTTTCCAATACGGGCGCGCTGAGTAAGGAGGGCGATCCATTTGCTCCATGTGGCATCAGTGGCGTGATGGGTGGAGGGAGCCTTTCCCTTAAACATCCATCCCAGCACCGGTAGTCGGGGTGCCAGGAGGAGCTGTGCTTCAGTACCAATCACCTCTGAGGCGGCTTGAACTCCTTCATAGGCGGCCAAGATTTCTTTCTCTGTGGGGGTGTAATTGGCTTCAGACCCTCTGTAGCTTCGGCTCCAGAATCCCAGTGGCCGTCCTCGAGTCTCACCAGGCACCTTCTGCCAAAGGCTCCAGGACGGACCATGGCTCCCAGCTGCAGAGTAAAGCACATTCTTTACCTCTGGTCCCGTCCTGACTGGGCCAAGGGCCACCGCATGAGCGATTTCCTGCTTGATCTGGGTAAAGGCGTGTTGCTGTTCTGGACCCCAGTGGAAATTGTTCTTCTTGCGGGTAACCAGGTACAGAGGGCTCACAATCTGGCTATACTCAGGGATGTGCATCCTCCAAAAGCCTATGGCGCCTAGGAAAGCCTGTGTTTCTTTTTTGTTGGTCGGTGGGGACATGGCGGTGATCTTATTGATGACCTCTGTGGGGATCTGACGCCATCCATCTTGCCATTTTACTCCCAGGAACTGGATCTCTCGGGCAGGCCCTTTGACCTTGCTCTTCTTGATGGCAAAGCCAGCTTCCAGGAGAATCTGGATGATCTTCTGTCCTTTCTCAAAGACTTCCACTGCCGTGTTTCCCCACACAATGATGTCATCAATGTACTGTAGATGTTCCGGAGCCTCACCCTTCTCCAGTGCAGCCTGGATCAGTCCATGGCAGCAGAAGCCAAGCAGCAGAAAAAGCTGAAGCAGCCAAAGCCAAGCAGCAGCAGCTGAAGCAGCGGCAGCCAGAAGAAGCTCTGCTCGGGCAGCAAAAGCCCCGTGAACAAAACAGCGCTGCTAGACATAACAAAAACAGTCCACTGATACGGGATAGAGGCACTGTCAACCCAGAACAGAAAGGCAAGCAAGCAGTAATGAAACAATAAACTGAGTTCAAAGGTGACTGACTTACAGGATTCAGTGGAGGCTGCCTACCTGCCAGGCAGAGATGCTGTGATCCCGTGATCCCGCAAATCCCAAGATTTGCTTGGCTTTATTGTCCTAGACTCTTCTGCTGAAGAATACAATTGTGGTGTTTTTTATGGCAAATCCTAGACATTTCTTGTGGAAAAATGGGAACTTTTCAATTTTTTGGATTCAATGTCTTGTGTGGCAGGAATACAGCTGATGCAGCAACAGGGTAACAGAGTAATTTTTCTGCCTTTTAACACTTAATACCAAATTTATTTTTTTAAATAAAAGCAAGTACATAAATAATAAATTCAATAAAGATGTCATAAATATATCCAAAGCCACATAGCAGTCACTTTCCATGGATTCTGAAAGAAAAAATCAAGCAGAAAATCATAGCATTACAAAGCAGTATCTGACATAGTGTATGCAAAACATGAACTGAATATAGCAAGGGTTTAAAAATGTTAATTGTTCTACCACAGAAGAAGGTAATTAATTTGAGAAATTTCCCCTTGGAAAAATTCCTTAATAGTGTTTAAAGTAGTAATGGACTAGAGGGAGCTCAGAGTATATTTTAAGTAACAATTTCCATACCAATATAGCTAAAGCCTATTCAGTTATGCAGTTCTGTGCATCTATCATCAATGTATTGGTCTAATGTTGGTCCCAATATTTCATTTTCATTGATTAGTGGCATTTAAAACAAATGTGTTCTAAGCACTGGTGAAATTATTTTCCACTTGAAGCATAACGTTTTTCAAACCAGAGATGAGATACTGCAGCAAAGTTGCCTGTTCTTGTTCTGTGAGTAAAATTCTCTTTTCCTCAAGATGATTAAAGACTTGCCTACCTGACCTTTGTTGTTTGCATGCACTTCTTGGCGACAGAGATGTTTCTGAGATCTGTTAAGGGTTTTTCATTTTCCATAAGAGTCCCAAAAAACATGGAAAGGGTATTATGGTCCTGGAGGAACAGGAGTGAATGACAAAAGAGATGGTAAGGCAGTTTCAGCTGAAGGATGCTTTGACTTTACTGCAATACTTATTGTGCCAATTTTGGTAGTTTATCTAAAATTTAGTGCTATTTTTATTGGTTTTAGTTTTTTTGTTTAGAGAAATAAGTAATGTCGTAACATTTCCTGGGCTAAGTCCTGCTTGAAATGGAGAACACAGAGATGGATTTGAATAATTCAAATAATCAGTGTCCTCTTTACTGACTGTATTGTATATGCAAACTTAGGGCTGAGTTTCCAGACTGACAGCCAGGCTGCTGCCAGTTCTGTAGGTATGATCTGGCAGTAGAGAAATGCCATCCTCAGGGCTGTCAATTCAACATTTGAATAGAAACAGGACTCACACATATTTAAAGGAGTGTACTCTACATGCATTTTAAGTACACTCTACTATCACAGAGTCTAAAGGGCAAGATCAATCATTTCAGCTGCTCTCACCTGATGAGTTGGAGTCAGTGCCAGGGTTTCACAAGAGCTGTTCTCCTTCTCAGTGTTGCTCAGCGTCTGGGTGAGAAGAAGTCCCAAGGCCAGATATCCTGTTTTGGTAAAGTTCACTAACCAACTATGTCTATTATAATAATCCCAGTAAATAGTTGTAGCAATTATATTTTTTACAGATATTTTATAAGCTGCCTAATTAAGATATGAAATTTCTAGCAAACTGTCACTCGTCATCAAAGACAACCTGACCCATTCCACTTATATTTTCTGTTAACTGGCAAAGCTATGGCCTCATTCCAATTCAAACCCAAATTTTATGCATATTCTTCCAATATAATTCATATACATTTATTGCCAATAGGGAATAATCAATATGAAATTAAAACATCTCTATTATTCCCAGGTCTAGTTGTGTGATTCAGTCAATTAATGGGGGAGAAACTTGCACTAAGGTGTTCTCAAAGTTAATAGCAGATGATTATTTGATTCTGTCATCGTTTTGAAAGCACTTGGTATATCACTCATCAAACCCATCAAGCAAATAAAAGCTGTGGTGCTTTTATTTTCTGCTTGACGTTTTAAGCATGTATCTCATTATTTAAATGTCCATAGAAGTCACTTCTTTTATTGCTCTGAAATAACACAGTTGCAACCAATATATTAAAATAATATTAGAGATACAAATTTAAACCAAAACAAGGACATCTCTAGTGTAAGTTGTCACTTCAAGTGAGCAGACTGACAGTTGAAATGAGAATTTTTTTGTTTTGTCATTTCTCATTAGATCCCTAAAATTAATGTACTGTGAAGTAATTTCTTTATCTTCCATTGCTTGAATGAAATACAACTAGAATGGCTATGATGAAAACTGAAATTAACAGAAAAAGGAATATAAAGACTTGATATAATGCCTGTCCCTCAAGGCCATAGAACAAGTACCCCAACAGCTATGTCTTTTGTGGAAAACATGAGCCTTCCAAGCAAAATGACTCTTTGCATTCCTGTTCTATGTTTGTATGGAAGAAGATTTCACTGCTGAAATGGAAGCCAACAATAATGTAATTTGTTGCAGGTGGATTTGAGAACTAAAACTATAAACTAAAACAAGCTTAAAATATTTGTTAATGTGATAAGCACTGTGGTCACAGTTACTGTCAGCCACAATATTTGCCTTACCTAATTAGAATTTGTGAAATACTTAATGGTGCTGATGAATTTGTAGCAACATTGCCCTAGAAAAGTGCTAGTTGGTGGTGTTATTACGTCTGAAAAAAATGCAGAGAAGTGACGATACATATTGAAGAAATTCTTTGTACTTAATGATGTGAAGTTAGTATGAGATTTCAACACTTTACCAATAGAGTTGTGCTTATTTTAAAAGTCTGTGCTAATGTCCCACAATTTCTAAGTGTGTATTTAAATAGCTTGCTGCATAAAGTCAAAAATGTCAACCTTCTTCATGGCTGAGAATGCTAAAAGTAATGTATTTTCCTTTTGGTATGCTGGTATACATCAGACAACCCAATTTATTTCCTCTTTTAGTGTCTATCTCCTTTCAGTCAACAGCTGATAATCTCATTTTTAAAGCCTTAACAATCAGAGGGTTAACCTGTAACAGTCTCTTCTTACTCTGTCCTCTTTTTCCTTCTAAGAACTCTTTTATTTTATCCCCTCCTGATTATAAATTGTCTTTCATTTTGTCATGTGTGATTAGAACTGCCTCCATATTCTTGTATGTATACTCTCTCTCTCTCTCTCTCTCTAAAGTAAAATGTTTGGGGTTTTTTGTTGTGAAAAATTCCTTTTTCTTTTTCCTTCGCATTTCTAGGTAATACATAACATTCTTGATATTGAATCACATAGGCAAGTGTCAGCATTAAAGCATGTTATACATTGTTGGAATGCAAGTATGTCCAAAATTTTTCCAGGATTATGGTAGAAATTGCATTACAAAAAAGGTTATGGTCAGAAGATAGGATAGTAAAGTGACCTTAACACATCAGGATTGACTTATGAGCAGACTAGCTTAATTGTATTATCACTTATTTGATAGTAGCAGAAATAGCAAAATATGGTTGGAATTATATACCCATAGTTTCCTTAAATAGGCTAAACACTCATAAAAATATTGTCATTTCCACTGTGGTAAAAAAAGTTATACAACAAAGATTTATTTTAATTTGTGTCAAAATTTATAGTTACTGGGAAGCTGCAATAGAAGTGATTTTGTGCAAACACAAGAAGACATTAAAAATACATAAAATAATTTAAGATTATATGTTTTACCTTTGCTTAGTTATGATAATAATTGTCTTCCTACACAGAGAAAATATATTGTTTTCACTATGAGATCACTATAAGAGTAAGACTAAATTACAGTAATTAGACTGGATAAGAAAAAATGGAGAAAATTACACTGTACCAGAGTAACTAATGTGTTGTAAGCCTGAGGAAAACAATGGTAGTGTTTCTATAACTTTTTTTTATTAACTTTATAGTTGGTAAAGCAAATGAAGATATTTCATCCTTTTCTACATAGGAAGATCTATTTCATAACCTGTAAGGGCTTCTGTACACTCTAAAATCTTAATATCACATACTGACACTTCTGTTAAAAATAAAAGTGTGGTTATTACCAGTCAACTTATAAGAGATACTTCTTTGGTCATTTTAGTAAAAGGTACAGAAAGACTGAATACTTCTAAACTATTATTCCATATTTCAGGATATCAGTTTCATATTTTTCAAGATTGCACAGAACAGCACATTTTCATTCCTGTTAAGTGCCTACATTCCACTTTGTCCCTCAGCTCTAAAAATGCACTCAGAAATTCTGATTGTGCTTGGTACCATAAGAAGGGGTGAGGAACTGAGACCAGATTTCAGTGAAGAACAACATGAGATATATTCACTAAGTGGCTTATTCACTAAGGTTGTCTTGCCTGCAATAGTGTTTGAATACTATGGAAAGAATTGTATTGTAAAATGCTAAATATATGTTCTATCTATGGACTATATGGCCTCCAGGGGTGCATTCAACCTGATTTATCCCATGATACTATAAAATATGTATTAAACTATCAATAAAAATGTGATGATATAATTTTATCTTCATTCATTAATTTCACATGGTTAATATATTACTAACCTTAGATAAGGAATTTTAAAGCAGTTAAAGACTGCATCTTACAGCTCAAACATTGGATCTTTGGTTCCCCTAAATTGTCATTAATTGACTGTAAATACCGTGGTTGACACTTATTGCTTTACTTTTACTTAAGGTGGTGTATAAAATGATTGAGTAACATTGAAGATAATCTGAAGCTGTTCACCAGCTTCATTTAGGATAAATGCACATTAACTCAGAGGAACCAATAAATGATAGAATTGTCAAAATATTGACCAATGTTTTAGTGTTTCTGCTGTTTAAAATACTTTTTTTTTTGTTCCACCCAGATGTACACTGCTAACTGAAAAACGTGCAGCATGATTCTGACCAGAATCAGCACTAATGATGTCAATGGAGAAACAGTGGTGGAAAAGTGACAGTGTCTGAATGCTAATTTTCAAGATTTATTTGTTTGTTTGTTTGTTTTCCTTACATTGGTCCATTGATAACTTGAGGCAATAGGCTGTTTGCTGCAGTCTTCATAGGTCTGCCAGCAGTTACCTCCTCTAAGAATGAGTGTTCGCAGACTGACAAAAGAAAGGCAGATCCCAACCCTGAAAGTAAGCTTGATGAGATCCAGCTGACAGTGCTTGAAATGGAAGCACTTTTCCTTGCACAGGCTGGCTGAACTCTGGTATGTAACCCCCTTGACAGCAGTTGAACAAGAATAACCAAGACAGTGCTGCACCCAGCTAGGCAAGGGAAGCTGCTCACAGCTTGGACAGGTGCACTCCTCGCTGGGTATTAACCTGGTGGGATGGCTGGGCCTGGGCAATGGTTGTGAACTGAGCTACATTCAGCTGCCAGCTGGTCATTAGTGGGGTTCGCCAAGCCTCAGCATTGAGGCCAGTTCTGTTTAATATCTTTATTACTTACTGATGGGATGGAATGCATCCTCAGGGAGTTGGCAGGCACTTCCAAGCTGGGCAGGAGCGTTGATCTGCTGGAGGGCACGAAGGCTTTGCAGAGGGATCTGAACAGGCTGAATTGATGGGCTGAGGCCATTTGTATGAGATTCAACAAGACCAAGTGTTGGGCCACTTGGGTCACAACAAGCATCAGGCTTGGGGAAGAGTAGCTGGAAAGCAGCCTGATGGAATAGGACCTGGAGGTGCTGGTTAACAGCCAGCTGAACATGAGCCTGTAGAGTGCCCAGGTGGCCACAAAGGCTAGTGACATCCTGGCCTGTATCAGAAATAAAAAACAAGGCTGCCTAGGAAAATTGTGAAGTCACCATCCCTGGAAGTGTCCAAAAGACATGTGGTTGTGGCTCCTGGGGACATGGTTTAGGCGCTAACACAGGTGTGCTGGGTTAACAGTTGGACTCAATGATTGTAGAGGTCTTTTCCAATGCAAACATTTCTATGTTTCTATAATTAAGTAGGCTGGAGGGCTGTCATGGGTTAACACAGCTTGGTTTTAGTTAAAGAGGAACACTGCACTGTAAGGACCTGTTAATTTCCTGTGGAAAGGACAGGCACCTATCAGAGGCCAATTTTTTGGATATTGACATATTGTGTGACCACTGAGGAAGCTGGATGTGTCTTTATGAATACACATATATAGTGAGTGGCGCCAGGAACTTTCCCTTTTGCCCTCCAGCTGGAGGAGCACGTAGCTGGCACCCCAGGGTCGCTCCATGGAGCGGCCCAGGCTGGCCGGGCCTGCTGCACCTCCCTGTGGGGGAAAGCTGGCCCTGGCCTGGCCGTGCCCGGGCCCCATCTGCTGCTGGCGGGGGAGAGGGAAGATACAGCTTGACATCTGGCTAATTTTAAAGCCTGCCCCGAGCCAGCCGAGCTGGGGAAGATGTCTGTCAGGCCCCCTGATAACAGCTTACGGGCCTGGTTGGGTCGGACCCTCCCCAATGATCACGGAGGCTGGGAGGGCAGGAGGCATCCACCAGCCAGGCCGCTCCGCGATCCCTCGTGGTGAAGTTCTCTTCCCCGCATCCCCATGGCTTTGGAAAATCCTGGAGGCTGCTGCCTGGCAAAGATCATGTGACCATCTGTAGGCCTGGGCTAGAATGTTAACTCTTTCCTGGTACAGATGAAACTTTTAAAACTCTAATCTTCCTTTTGAGTAAAAAGAGAAGGACAGAGTGAAACACAGAGAAGGCTCAGCATGAGACAGAAGTCAGCTGAAGAGAGAGTGCAAGACTAATTGGGAGAAAGGATTGAGGAGTTGTCATTTTAGGCTGGACTTCTCTTATGAGGTATGACAATGAACTGTAATATATTGGTATTCCCTTTAAACCATGGGAAAATATGCATTTTAGGGAGATGATTATTCAGATTTGTGTGTTTGAACAAAGGTATCTGTGAAAGACTGAGTGAATTGAATTATTAGTTGTGATCTTGTGATCCTAGGAGATGTTTGAACAGAGAGATGAGTTAAGAAGCCCTCCACGCCAGTAAAGAAGTGAGAAGACATCTCTGTTCCCTGCGATGAAGAATCTTTTGCCTTTGGAGTTGCTCATCTTTGAAAATGACACCCCAGTATGCATGAGTCCATGACCCATAAGCAGCTTAGGAAACTGCTAATGGGAGGGGCTTCACTGTCTGCAGAGGGTTTTTTCCAGGCGAGTGCAGATTTGTGACATGGGAGCCACCAGAGGACTGTTTCTTGTGGTGATGTTACCATGGGAGTTCTAAGAGATACTTCTCTCCCACAAAAGCTGGTGAAAGCTTGTTTTTTAAATGGTGAAACTGACTGAAAATCACAGATTTTTTCTCTTTATGTTGCTTGTGGGAAAGTGAACACTTGGGGGGAGGAGGAGGAGGAGGAGTGTTTTGAAAGTTTCATTTTGGTTCTCATTTTCTTCTTTTTGTGTGTATTAATAAATCTATCTTTATATCTTTGTTTGGGATTGTGTTGCTTCTCCTGATCCTATCTCACAGAGGAAAATAAGAGAGTAAACACTCAAACCACTGCACTAAATTTGGTTAACAGAATTCAGCGAACATAAAACTACTACATGAATTGGTGTTTCTGCCTGGTTACGAACAAACCCATTACAAAGAAATCACACACATTTGGGTTTTTTTCCAATGAAGGGTGGGATTCTGCTTTTCCTGACGAGATCCCATTCTGGATATCTGCATACAGGTTTTCACAAATACCTCTTGTCAGTTTGCATTGTTGGCCTTAAGGTTATAGTGTTCACTATGTTTCCTAAACTATTTGCTGGTATGCATGACTAAACACTTTTCTATTTCAAGAACAGAAGATCTTGCACTTTAAGAGCATTAAAAAGTCTAAACAATGTGTATAAGTTTTACAGAATAAGTCTGATCCTGCAAGCCAACAGCTTAATAGATATGAATAGTATTTAATATGAAAAATAAGCATGAGAAAATATTAGTCTGATATTACTTAAAATTACTGAAATCCTAAAAAAAATCTACACAGAAACATATCTATTTGTAACTGTGCTATCAGAAATGATATAATAGCACAATGGGATTTAAACCTGAAGTTGAATCTAGATGGCATTAAAGTTTATATTCTCCTGACAATTACTGTTTTTATAGCAGATAGGACAGTGATGTCTGGTCTGCAGAGAGAAAAGGACAAATGCACATATTTCAATTTCTTCAGCAAAATTTCGTATTTGACATGAATATAGGACAGATATCATGTCTGATCAACATCAAATGCTTGTTTCTGCTACTATAAATCCATAAAAACTTTTCAATATGTATTGCTGTAGAGCAGAAATCTGGTCAGAATTTCTCACAGAAGATAAGGTCATCAAGTACAGAGTTTCTTTGCCAAATCAAGGTTCCAATTTTTAATTTTTCTCCTTATGGTTGTACAGTTTATGTAAAAAGATTGCTGCTGCTTCTGAAGAAATAATTTGCTTTCTGCTAGCCAGAGTACCGAGGTCCTTTTAAACACAAGCATGGATAAAGAAGAAAATGTTTTTATTTTAGCAAATTAAAGGTTTCATTTCTTCTTGACTATGAAATTGGAAAAAAGGCTGCAAGGCAAAAAAGCCCCCGCCCAGACAAGCAAAGTACAGTTCCAGATCACTCTTAAAAATTTAAAATCAGCAAAAATTTTCTTTAACTGCTCCAGAACACAAATTTGGCTCAGCATGTAAAGCATGAGAGTTCTCCTTTGCTTTTTTCCCCATGAGCTACTGGGGAGCACTGGAGCACTGTTCAAGGCCACTTTGACTCCTCAGTTGTAGTGATAGGATAAGACAGATATTTCAGCATCATTATTTGTTTTGGATGCATTTCTCCTGTAGTCTAAATACACATAAACATGAAGGCAGCAGAAGAAGGGAGCCTGGTTGTGGCTCTCTTGATCCTCAGCTATCTCATTTTGGTAAGGCACTATTCCTCTGTGATTCGCTGTTTCCTATTTACAATCCTGGAACATGATTTCTAACTTGAAAAGTTAGAAATCATTTGAAGAAGATTTGGAGCTGTGAGAATATTAACAGCCAGACCTACTTTCAATAAGTTTCTGTTTGCAACCACCTCTATTAAATAAGGATAATTCTCTGTCTTCTTTGATGCAGAAGCAGTTACACAGAAGCTTTATTTCTTGATATTTAGAGATTTAAACCAAGTGACTGTGCTTTGTTTAATAATCCTCTGAGGCTCCTGATGTAAATAACTTTCTTCATTTTCAGAAGTATTTGTATACACATCTGTATACAGAAATAATTGAGAAACTAAATTAATATAGGCTAAGTTAATGTAGCCATATGCATTCTTAATAAAGACATTCTTTATTTACACTGTTGGTTGAAGAGGCTGACTTTTTCTGCTTATTTTCTGCAACAGTACAGAGTTTTTCATGGTGAGTCAAAGGGTGTATTTTAGATTCAGCTACAAGAATTTATCTTTTTTACATGATTCTGGTACTGTCAGATAATTACAATGTGTCTTTCCTAGCAGTAATGGGCACCACAGGAAATAAAACTGCAGTACAGACTTAATCAAATCTGAATGACAAGGTCATTGGAAAGTTAAGTGCTTTTTTTTTCCCCTTATTGACAACATGCTCCACAAAAAGAACTAAGTTCAAATGTAAGATAATGTACACAATCATTTGCTCAGTTTTTGTTTCATTACAGTCATCTAATTGCCTATTAGATACTTAAGAGCAGTAGCCATTCTAAAGTGTGCATTGCTGAGATCATGCAGAGTCTGCAGTTCAGCATCTATTTACTTTCAATTTTTATCCATTAATGACATATGCACATTTAATATATTCAAAGGCTATCTTCAAAGGCTACTCTTTCATTATTATGGCCCTAAAATTTAAATAACTGACAAAAATTTCATTCTGCATGCCTTTAACTTGCCTCGTATTTTCATTTTCTGCAAACAAAAAATGAAGCCAGTGAAGCTCAAAGGCCTGAAGTCTTTTGTTTGAACTAAAAGAATAAAAGAGAGAGTAACTTCATCAAAGGTCAGATCTCCCCTCCTACCCTTTTTGAGCTCAGGAAAAGGCTGACTTGAAGGAAAATCTCTATTAGGTTGCTATGAACTGCTTTTGAGAAGGAGCTATTGCTCAAATCTGTGGGCTGTCCCAAAAGGCTCCAGGATTCCAGGTATTTTTGTCCTTCTAACTCAAGTTGCCTTTTTGTAAGTCAACTTTTGTCAAGTTACTGTGTTGTAAAGGCCCAAAGATGTACAAGGAAAGCAGAAGTGAAGGGGAAGGGGAAGGGGAAGGGGAAGGGGAAGGGGAAGGGGAAGGGGAAGGGGAAGGGGAAGGGGAAGGGGAAGGGGAAGGGGAAGGGGAAGGGGAAGGGGAAGGGAAGGGAAGGGAAGGGAAGGGAAGGGGAAGGGGAAGGGGAAGGGGAAGGGGAAGGGGAAGGGGAAGGGGAAGGGGAAGGGGAAGGGGAAGGGGAAGGGGAAGGGGAAGGGAAGGGAAGGGAAGGGAAGGGAAGGGAAGGGAAGGGAAGGGAAGGGAAGGGAAGGGAAGGGAAGGGAAGGGAAGGGAAGGGAAGGGAAGGGAAGGGAAGATACTTTGTCCATGATTCAGAAGGTTTGGGCCTGTGTGAGCACCATAACTTAGAAAGGAGTCTCCTCTCCTCTCCTCTCCTCTCCTCTCCTCTCCTCTCCTCTCCTCTCCTCTCCTCTCCTCTCCTCTCCTCTCCTCTCCTCTCCTCTCCTCTCCTCTCCTCTCCTCTCCTCTCCTCTCCTCTCCTCTCCTCTCCTCTCCTTTCCTCTCCTCTCCCATTGTAGGTTATGAGAGAGGGTTTTATAAGCCCTGATATTCTTGTTTATAAATTCTTGCTTTTTAACTTGAAATGTAAATTTGATCTCATAGGCTCAGATGTAGGTCCTCATTAATAAGGCTTCACTTAGTGTCACAATATCCACAGATGTACTTTTTTGACAGACAGGTGACCCAACATGAATGAAAATTTCTTTCAGAATAACTGAAAGAAGAGAATCCATCACCTGCTGATGTCCTTAAAGTCTGGTTGAAAAGCTGCAACATGGTGGAAGTTTTTGGTTTGGTTTGCTTTTGTTTGAGTGGAGATTTTTGTAGCTTTTGTTGGTTGGAGTGTGAGTGTAGGTGGTTTTGTTTTGGCTTTTTTTTTTTTTTTTTTTCCATGAGAAGCATTGGGCTTCCTTTGGCAACACCAAATTGATTATAAAGTTTTTACTGAAAGAAAATGTTAGATGTCTATTTTTAAAAGCTGGGAGTTAGGCTGTAGGAGTAGCAGCATATTATATAGATCAGAAGGTTAAACTTGACATGCACTTGCTTTCCTCCCCATAACGTAATAGGAGGAATGTGTACAGAGGAAAGATGCAATAATTTTCTCAGCATGAGCTGTGGCTGTTCAATTCTATGATACTGGGAGAGAACAGCTCTGGATTATTTTTCTTTGCTGTTATTTCATCTTCTGCTAAATACCGGTGTATTTCTTCATAATGTGAAGAAAGAAAAGATGCATAGGCGGCAATTACCCTGTTCAAATGCACTTCCTTTCTGATATCCAATGAGTTCTGGAACTTTTGGATGCCATGAGGCATTTGCACAAATACCTTAAGAATTTTACAAATGGCTGACAGAAGCCATTTCTTCTTCAGCATTGACAGTAAGAATTTGTAAAGAATTCAAAAGTAGTCTTATGTAGTTTGTGTTTCTCTACTTTTTTGTTTGATATAAAAAAGCAATTGATCATATGTTTTTAATACCCAGCATTTACGTGGCACAAGACCTGAAGAATGTAAAAATTGCTGAAATTTTACAGACTGAAATAATTTAACAAATATTTAGAAATAAGATTTTTAAAATATCTTCCTAATATAAACTTATTGGACACTGAATAAATAGGAGATTCAGATGTTTAGACTAAATAAATAGCAATATACATACGAGATGCTGTACTTGCACTATGCATTTCTTCCTTATACTTCTAATTGTTTTTCACTTATGTACCATGAATCTGTCCAAATAAGGCCTCCTGAGTGTTTTGGAAGGAAGAGTTTCTGTGTTTCTTCTTTTCACTTTTTAATTCAAGGAAATTTTGCGACATAGTTATACATTAGCAATGAAGGCATAACTTCTGGAAGGTGAGCCTGCCATGGCAACAATCTCTTCCTGTGTTCCAAAGTGTCTGCTTTTTTTTGTAGCATATCTGCAATGGGTTGCTAGGAAATGTGACTGAGCAGGAGTACACGTTGCAGACAAAGCTAAAGGCAAGACATATAAAGCAAGAGGAAAAGGTTTTAATTTAATTTATTTTAATTTAATTTAATTTATCATTTTATATTTATTCCTCCTGTTGCAAATCAACTTAGGAAAAAAAATAGTGTTTGGAGAGTTATTCTTGCAGAACATTTCTTTCCATCATATAATCTTTCTGGTCGCACCAAACCCAAAACTTATAACTGCAAGGTCATCATTTCAGGACACAAATAAAGGCAGTTTACATGTAGGATCAACAGGTGTATGGAACAGAGCTGACAAATTTTTTTGTCATGCAAATCTTTTTTGTGGCTTCCATTTGTCTACATTTTTCTGGTGTGCTGAAATGATTTGCAGTTCCTTGACCCATTTACAAAAATACAGTATGGATCCCACTTCAAAAGATTTTGTCTTCATTATTTCATTCAAGTGGAGAATCACTTTCATCTTAAACACTAAAGCTTTGTATGACACAATTCTGTTGTCTGCCAGTAGAAAAATGTATAGACATTTATCTTTATTCAAATCTGTGAGTAACTGCAATGCAGTAACAAAAGTACAGGTGAATATTATACTCAATTTTACTGAGAATTCTCATGAAGTAATATTTAATCTTGACTTTCAAAGCAAGTGGCATGTACATGAAGGCACGGTGTAGATGTCTCTGTCTTCCCTTCTACCGTTTGAAGATATTTCATAGCCTCAACCAATTTAGCCTTTTTAAAAGACAGATTTACAGGTGAAGAAAAGATATCCTATTAACATTAAGAGGCAGCTTTCATATTTAACCCTTATCAATTCACCAGAAAATCCACTTGAAGGAGAACTGTGAACCCACACAGTAAAGAACACACACAGTTCAGATGGAAATCAAGTCTACTTAGAAGCCAGGTAAAGAAATTCATGGGCCTTTTTTTTTTTTTTTTTTTTTTTCAGATACAGAAAGGGCTTCTTGTAAATGGTCATTAATTTAAAGCAGGGTTTCTGTGCACTGTTTTTATTTTAACGTTAATAAATGTTCTGCATAAAGAAGATATTCAGGGTTAACAGTGTTGTGTTTCTACATCTTATGGTAGACAGTATAAAGTGAACTAATGTTCTAAAAATAATCAGTGATATCTTAAAGAAAACACATTATGTATCATATATCAAATTATGTATACTTTCTTGTTTGCAAGAAATTAAATTCCAGTAATTTATGACTGTGTTTCACAGGTTTATTTCTCTTTGCAATTCTTAAATGGGTAAATGAATCACTTGACTCAGAATGAAGAAAAAAAAGATGGAAATATGGAGAACAGCAATGAAATATTAAAAACTACTTTGTTCATTAATACCATTTGGCACTACTTCAACTGGTTATCAATCCATCTGATTTAAAGTGAAATGATTCCTGATAAAACTTCTAAAGTCTCAGTGATTCTCTCACAGCCATCTTTGTTGCAATAAAAGGAGAAATGTTGCACATTTACGACAGTAGGGAGCTTAATGTCTTCTGCTGATGTTTTGACTGTTAGCATCTCGACCTGAATTTCAGGTAGTACATTTCAATTTTCCAAGTATTCATTTAGTTTCTTGAATTGTGGTTATATTTAAGCTCCTCCTCAGTAGTTAGGCAAAAAAAGGGAATTAGTTTTCATTCTGAGACTACTACTGATAAAAAAAATAAGAAGTTGGACACAACAGAAAGCATGTTAGAGTTCCATATGTGAACAATTTGACCTCAAACACATGAATATTTTTTGCTGTAAGGTTCTGGTACACATTGTTTAAAATTGCAGAAACACATGGGGAAATCTTGCATTAAAGACACTTCTAAGCTCTCCAAGCTTGATTTGCTCCTTGTTGGAAATAGTCCATCCCTGGAAAGCCCATGGAACACAGGGTTCACAGTCAGCTGCAGAGCCCGACTGCCCAGGGTGCTCCCTCTAAGCAGTGCTGGGACAGTGAGTGGAATAGGCTTTGTAAGGTGCAACCAGGTTCCTTGCTTTGCACATGGGGAAATGCAGCAGAGAAATGGGTCATCCTGTACACAGTTAGGAAAGTAATAGAGCATGGTAATCTAAAATTATCTGCTGCTAAGGTTGGAGTGTCTGCCTTACATTAATGCTGTAAACCATCTCTAGTATATTGGGAGACAAACCCTTAGGATTATTTTATAGGGGATTTAGTGAAAGTGAGTTTTGGTCAGCAATCCATGGGGAATAAAGGGTAAAAGGGTTATATTCACAGAGTGCAAGGAATAAACTGCCCAAAAAGCTTGTCCTGTCATGCTTGTTTATTTGTTTGGGTAACACACTGGGACTTGTAAACACCGGTGCTCCAGGTGAGAAGTCATTAGTTCCTCACAGCTATCATGGCTGTAAAACACTTAACAAGGACTGTCAGTTGTCTCACTTTTCCACGCACACAGAGAAAAGGCACATGTGTTTCACATTGTGAATAGTGTAAAATAAGAATCAAAGCCAGGACATATCAAACCCTGCTAGAAGAGTTTATAAATATATACGTATACATATATCATGCAAATAGGACCTAGGAGATCATATCAAGCTCTTATCAGGTTCCCTATATGTGACACATTTACAAGAAAAGATGTGTGAATATACAGCTTTTTTTCTTAGTTACACTTGTGTATACACTTGTATAACCTTGTCAAGAGGAAAGCTCTGAGTGGTTTTGCTTGCTCTTGCAGAGTCCTTCACTTTGTTTTACACACAACATGTATGAAAGCTAAAGCAAAGGAAGTGCCCAACCGTTTGTGCCTTTCCTACAGAAGTGGTGCTGCATTTTCTTTTTGGTGCAATGCTTCTGCAGGCAGAGTGGAAGTGCAGAGAGGACAATCCAAAGTTGGAGGTTCAGGGAGATTTGGCACAGCTCAGAGACCTGTGTGTGCATGTTGGGAGTCCAGCTCTGCACCATGCAGTGCAGCTGTGGGGCACAAACACTGCTCTTCGGGGGGTGGTGTGCACTACACTTGCTGGTTTACAGTACTTACAGTCAGCTTTCATAGTTCTGTAATTCAGAATACATTTGGAGAATGATTTTTTTTGACCATCTATGCTTGCATCTTATTGTAGGTTATTTTGTTTATTTTTGTTGGGTTTTTTTTGCATTCCAACTAAATTATATCATTTGTAAAATGAGAAAAAAATAAAGAACAAAAGCAGTTTGTCTGCATTCTGGCAAAAATACAAGAAATAAGGCACATGAAAGAAAAATACTTGTTAGTAGTCTGTATGCTTTTAAACAGATACACTTGCTCCGTTTTTTAATTTTTAATTTTAAGAATACACAAAGAAGTTCTTTAAGGTATGAATTAAAGAAGAAGAAATAGCACAGCTAGTTGAATGGACTCTTTTGGACTACTGTTTTCTTAAAAATCAAAGCATGAATTTATGTGATATTTCTGCTGGTGTCTGTTCACTTTAAAAGCTCTTTTGTGGCTGGATTAACAGCTACCAAAAGATAGCACATCTGAAACTAGAGAGTGGAAATTTCAATTTGTCATTACTCAGATGGAAATATCAGAAAGGAGGAAGAGAGCCAAGCAGTGTGGTAAATAATAAACCATCTGAAATCTGTCAGTATTAGAATCAGGGGAATATCTTCAAGTTTATGAGCCAGTAATATATGGAGACTCTGTAAAACTTTGGATCACATGGTGATCAGTTCTGTAGATATGCTAATCAAGAAGTATACATTGATAAAAAGGAGATATAGAAGTAGCAAGCATGGAACTATATATATAAATGATAGAAAAATAATTGCAGAAATAACTAACATAAGCTACATGGTAAAATACCTGAGAGAATAATGAAGTAAAGCAGCAGGATGACTGCAAGACATATGATCGACACAGATAAAGATAATAGGCTTAAAATTGAAAAGAAAAAAAAAATCTTCTCAGTCACAATTTAATGAGAAGAGGCAAATGGAGAGCTGCAGAAAAGATATGACGTCATTTCATACAACCAGTAGCTTCAGGAAGCTGATATGGTGGAAGTCTATCTCTGGTGAGTGTCAGGGGTATTGGGAATGATTACTCACTACTTAGTTTGTAACACATGAAGGATATGAGGCTCAGCCACCACAAGTAGGAGGGAGAACTTTTCAGGAGAGCAAAGGGAAATACTGTTTTCACATAAGCTATTATTACACTGTAGACCTGTTTACCCCAAAGTTACAAGAAAGCCAAAGGTCTAAATGGCTTAAAAATGTAATAGATCATTTTTTTGGAACAAAACCCTGGAGTTTGACTGCTAAAACTGACCTACTGATTCATGGGAGCTTTTACCAGATAGAAGAACATTCTGTATTTGCCCTGTTTCTCACATTTTTTTTCCCTTAAATATCTTCTATTAACTGCTGTGGGATTTTGGGCTAGACTGTCCATTGGCTTGATCCTTCATGGAAATTGTGATCAAGGAAGCATTTTAGGCAGGAAAAAAGGTGTTGGTAAATTGAATTAATCTTTGCTATATTTTTTTTCAGGGTATATATACCCCCATTAAATTATAATTTTAGGAGAATTAAAATAATTTCTTTTTTCAAAACATTATTTTAGAAATTTTTCATCTATTCATCTGTAATTGAGTAATAACTGAAAGGTTATTATTATTAAGCTGTTTTATTACCCAGCAGAAAATCGAAACTGAGAAAAGTCAAACTTGCTAAGTTGAAGTGTGAGAGCCAGACAACAATTCTCTGGTTTCCCTCCCTTGAGGTGGGTATCAGCAAAATACAGCAATGTGGGTATTCTTCAACAGCATGATGAAGGGATAATGAGCATTACTCATGTAAAAGTGGTATTTGAGTACGTAAAAGAGCTTCAGACTCAATATTATAAATCCCTGTAAAGTTTTTGACATCCTTCTCTAAAGTGAAAATACATTCAAATTATAAAGCAATAATACAGTTTTTTAAAATAAATTACAATAACAAAACCCCAAGCAGCACTGTATTCTGAAATGAAAAATAATGTTTATGCTCCGGGTTTAATTTTAACCAAATCTTTGAACTTAATCTCTAAACAAATCAACAATTCTATAAAGAAATCCAATTTTACCTATTCAGACAGCCAAATGAATAATGGAACAGAATAAAATCATTATTTTCAGAAAAATTAACCTTCTAGATCTGTGATAAGAAATACAGGTTGATTTCTATGTGTTTAACCTATATACTTGTGACCTGTTTACCCTCCTTGTTAAGGAAAAATAACTGAATGTTTACATTACTGCATAAATGGTTGCTAAAGAAGCTTAATTCTTTTCCATTTTGGTCATTCATGTCATTAATATACTTGTTTAGTGAAACCTGAGTACAGAAGGCAAGTAATTTAGTTTTAATTTGGATTTTATTTAGCACTTAGGAGTCAAAACCACCAACAAATCAAGTTTCAAACACTCGATTCATTGGAAATAACCATTACAAGTAGCACCAAACTCCTACAATAATTCTAGGATGAGTAGTGTTCCAGTCCTTATGGACACTGACAGTGAATACCTTTTATGAGCACATATTTCTGTATTCAGGCTATTTCCATATGTTTATCTGCTGTCCTCAAGGCCCTCTTAAAAGTCAGATGTTACATCTTATGAGAATATCATGAGAGCAAAACTTCAGGCACTTGCCATCACATTTGGTCATGTAATGTGAAAGATATTAGTTTGCCTGCACTGTGTGTATAATTCAATAGCAAGCTTACATAGCCTAGACTGGATCTCCTCTTGGGCTTTTAGTTTGCTTCCAATTAATGACTCTTGGCATACCAATAAAAATAAATAATGGGATAGATAACGGAAGTATTTTTCAGTCTAACATTTCCCAACATTTCTAATCAAAGTTGTTTTGCACAAAGATGTAAAGTCGCTTCATCCACTGAGCACTAGCAAAGTTCACCTAAACAGATCTCAAATAATTTTTTTACAAATAACCTGTGTAGTGGTCTCACATAGATATTTTTTTACTATCCCTGGTATCCACTGAGGTTATGGATATGGTTATGAGACAACAAAAGCCCCACTAGGATGATGTATATATTTCTTATATTCCTTGTAATTCCATAAAAATATGAGTGTGTGAGCATGTGCATTTGTGTGCATGTGTGCATACCTGTGTGTATGTATTTGCCCAAAATGTACATGTATATGTATATGTACATGTATATGTATATGTGTATGTGTATGTATATTTATGTACATATGTGTGCATATACATATTCATTTATATATGTATGTACCACTGAAAGCAGGTGTTCAATTGCAGTTCACCACCTAATTCCAAAACCGAAATCATCCTTTGCAGTCATCTTGGTATTTATTCACTGCACGCTACCAGACTGACCAAAAGGGTATAGAGAGCAACCCTCCCATAACCCGGAAAGGTAACTCATGTGAATCTTGGCCGAGATATATTGGGGGAAATTTTACACTATGCACTGCAATTTCCCATTTTGTGTTTGTTCTGTGAATAGACTCCAACTCCAGGACCATTAGACCAAAATATTTCATGAGCTAAACCCAAATTAGAAGCAGGCAATGGCAGCTTTATTGCTGATGGCTGTTACGATCTGATTATTAAAATTTTTAGAGATATGTTTCTGCCTGAATTAAGGTGAAAATGAGACCATATGACAAAGTCAAAAGTATGAATTTTATTTAACAGTAAATGTGTGTGTGTGAGAGAGAGAGACAGAGAAAGAGAGATAGGAAAAGATGTGAGGGGAGAGAGAGTGCCTAAGAGTGCTCTAAGGAGTGAAAGAGAGAGATTAAGTAGAAAATATCACCACTCCATGGGTCCCAACAGTGTCCAGTTAATCCTCCTCTGGTCTTGGTCTTGAGGGTCTTGGAAAACATAGAGTTCAACAGATTAATATACATTTGGTCCAGGTGGGAACACCCAGGTGGTTCCCCTGGGGGGCAGTTTGACACAGTCTCTTGCAGCAGAACCTGAATCTGTTGCATCATGCAGTGCTCTGGTGCAAGGCCTCAGGAATGGGTCTGGGGGGTGCTTCAGGGGCCTTTGATGAATTATGACACTTCCTCAGCTGCTTCTCATGGAAATGTCCCATAATGGATGTGGCCTTCCTGGGAGATGGGGGTGTGTGGTTACAACTGAGCCAGTTTGTGTAAGGGAGGACTGGTGTTCACTCTCTCTGACCAGAGGTTACTCCAGACACACAAAACTCTCCTCCTCTCTCCTTGGTTGTGGGGAGTGTGTACAAACCTGGCCTCAGAAGATGAGCCTGTGGGCTGTGGCCTCCTGTCCTGGTTTAGGGCAAATTTGGGAGAAAACCTCCAAAGGGGTTCCTCTGGAAGAGCAAACCCAAACGGCCCCTCCCCCCATCCGGTCCGGGAAAAGAACTTCCTCGGAGAAAAGTGGAAAGAACTATTTATTTAACAAACAAAATTCCCACAAATGCAAAGAATTAATAATATGAAACAATAAAACCTCTGCCCGCTCCGAAGAGAGATGGCAAACAGAGACAGTCCTTGCCGTGGGTGTAGCTCAGCTCACTCAGTCTCTCCGAAGGTCCAGGCCCGGCGGGCCGCAGGTGCCAGCCCTCGCTGCTCCTCTGGGTTTTTTCAGTCCTGAGCAGATTTAAACAGTCCCAAGAAAAAGGAAAAAAAAAAAAACAGTCCAGGGAGTCTTCTCTGCCTAGCTAGCTAGCTAAAAGCACAGGAGATCTCTGTCCCACCGCTGTCCGTGCCTCGGACGAACACCGGAGAGCAGCAATGTGGGGGAGTCAGGCAGTTTTCTCAAAACAAACTGCGCGCTGTTCTTTCTCCCCCTTCACTCCCAGAACAAGTTTTAAAGGTACAGAACACAATATACAGCACAAACAGAACAGACGATTGGGGATACAAGCAGCATAAAGTCACCCTACCACATTCCACCCCTGTATCTCCATATCGTCCACTTACTACCAAAACTAAAATTCTATCTCTACACACACATACCTTATACATGCATATATATACAGTATACAGCTATATACAGAAAATGGTAGTAACATTCAGTAAATGATATTTACTCATAGTTTTCACCCAACAATCAGATCTCCCTGAGGTACACATCGTGTTGTTCCATCTTTCTGCATTATCCACCATGTGCATCCTGGTCCCTGAGCAAAAACAATCCCACGGATGGGTTTGTCTGTACTTGAGGCAGATTTAATCCAAACTGTCTTCCCTAACAAACCTCTCACATGTACCACTGGAACTTTATCTCCATCTACTGTAGATAGGAGCTCAGACTGGGCAGGGCCTGCTCTGTTGGTGGAACCTCGGGTGTTAACTAACCAGGTGGCCTTTGCTAAGTGTTGCTCCCAATTTTTGAAAGATCCTCCACCTAATGCTTTCAAGGTGGTTTTTAACAGTCCGTTGCATCTCTCCACTTTGCCTGCAGCTGGTGCATGGTAGGGGATATGGTAGACCCACTCAATGCCATGTTCCCTAGCCCAGGTGTTGATAAGGCTATTCTTAAAATGAGTCCCATTGTCTGACTCAATCCTCTCAGGGGTACCATGCCTCCAAAGAACTTGCTTTTCCAGGCCCAGGATGGTGTTCCGGGCGGTGGCATGAGGCACAGGATAGGTCTCCAGCCACCCAGTGGTGGCTTCCACTATGGTCAGCACGTAGCGCTTGCCTTGGCGGGTTTGGGGCAGGGTGATGTAATCAATCTGCCAGGCCTCCCCATACTTATATTTGGACCACCGTCCACCGTACCAGAGGGGCTTCACCCGCTTGGCCTGCTTGATGGCAGCACATGTCTCACAGTCATGGATAACCTGAGAAATACTGTCCATGGTTAAATCCACCCCTCGGTCCCGTGCCCACTTTGGGCGCCACAAGAAATATATGTCCTGGTTTAGGGCAAATTTGGGAGAAAACCTCCAAAGGGGTTCCTCTGGAAGAGCAAACCCAAACGGCCCCTCCCCCCATCCGGTCCGGGAAAAGAACTTCCTCGGAGAAAAGTGGAAAGAACTATTTATTTAACAAACAAAATTCCCACAAATGCAAAGAATTAATAATATGAAACAATAAAACCTCTGCCCGCTCCGAAGAGAGATGGCAAACAGAGACAGTCCTTGCCGTGGGTGTAGCTCAGTTCACTCAGTCTCTCCGAAGGTCCAGGCCCGGCGGGCCGCAGGTGCCAGCCCTCGCTGCTCCTCTGGGTTTTTTCAGTCCTGAGCAGATTTAAACAGTCCCAAGAAAAAGGAAAAAAAAAAAAAACAGTCCAGGGAGTCTTCTCTGCCTAGCTAGCTAGCTAAAAGCACAGGAGATCTCTGTCCCACCGCTGTCCGTGCCTCGGACGAACACCGGAGAGCAGCAATGTGGGGGAGTCAGGCAGTTTTCTCAAAACAAACTGCGCGCTGTTCTTTCTCCCCCTTCACTCCCAGAACAAGTTTTAAAGGTACAGAACACAATATACAGCACAAACAGAACAGACGACTGGGGATACAAGCAGCATAAAGTCACTCTACCACACCTCCCCACCCCAAACCCAGCCAGAGATGATTTTCAGGACAGCTGCTGGGTTTGGTTTTCTTCTGGATACATTCTTCTCTCTCAGCCTTGTTTAATTCTCCCCAGACCTGAGATAACTGGAAAATAGTGCCACCTTTATCTTATCTCAAGATTCCTCAGGCAGGTTAGCTCACAGTGGAAAGTTCCCCTCAGGAGTCACATTCAGGGAGGGGAGAGCTTCAGTGATTGCAGCCTCTTTATACGGTTTGGCCATAATGGGCAAAAAGTCCTTCATAACAATGTTTAAGCCATTAACCATAACATTTCAGTTCTCAAAATGGTGAAATAACTTCACATTCTAACAGCATAATCTAAAATAAGCCTCACTTGTTTCTCATGACCATTGCTTGCAGGTACTGCACAGATGTATTTTTTTCATATTTTTTGTCCCTTTGGGATACAGTATCGCCATGGTTTAACATCAGTAGGCACCTAAGCAACACACAGCTGCTCAGTAGATCCCCTCAAGGAGGGATGGGGGAGAGAATCAGAAGTGTAAATGTGAGAGAACTCGTGGACTTTGTTAAGGATAGTTGAACAGGTAAAGCCAAAGCTGAAGAATCAAGCAAAGCAAGACAGGGAATTCATTCACCACTTCCCATGGGCAAGCAGGTGCTCAGCCATTTCCAGGAAAACAGAGGTCCATCACAGGTAGTGGTGACTGGGAAAGAGGAACACCATTACTCCAAAGGTCTCCCCTTCCTTCTTATTCCCCCAGATTTTATTGCTGAGCACATCAATGTAGTCTGTGGTATTCTGGTCACTTGAGGTCAGCTGTCTTGGCTGTGTGCCTCGGAAAACTCTCAATGAGCCCCAGCCTCCTTTCTGGTTCAGCAGAATGAGGAGGAAAGGAGAAAAGACCTTAACTCTGTGTAAGCTCTGCTCAGCAATAGCTAAAATATCTGTGTTATCCACATGGTTTTGGTCACAAATCCAAAACATAATTCTCCACCAGCTCCTATGAAAAAAGATAACTATATCCCAGCCCAAGCCAGCACAGGTGCTTTCATATATTTCGGTAAAATAAATTCTTCTCAAAGAATCTGAAACTTTTTCATTTTCTCCCCAGTGAATATTAGGACGGGTTAGGACCTCAGCAAAATTATTTTTGAGTTTCACTTCTATTTATATGACCTCACCATTGCAAAAAGTTTGCATGAACTTTTGTGTAGCTCAGAGTTGCTAAAAAGACTCAACTCTTGGCTCTCAGATTATCTGTTCATTACTGAGTGTTCTATTTATCATTTTATAGGATCTTCTACTGCTGAGATTTACATATATGGAAAATCTGCTTCAGTGATGTCAAAATATAGTGTTTCCATAACTATTTTAGTTCTTTTATCTTGTTTGTCCTTCTTCTTCTGTTCCTGAGTTTTTACTATTACAGGAGATAGCACCAAATCCGTAAAGAATTTCTATTTAATTTCTCACTGTGCATATGACCATTTTTTCATTTATTTTATGTGCAAGCTATATTTGTAATTGGCTGCTGATGTATTGCATTACTAAAAACCAGGGTAAACAGTTTATGAGTATTGTACTGGAAAGAGTTTTGTTGTTATTTATAGATAAGTTGACACAAATTCTTAAAAGCGGATTCTGAAAAATTAAAACCAGTGTCCCTGTTACATGCAATTGATTCTTTTTAACTTCAGAAAATTTTGTCCCTTTTTCTATGTTCCAGCTGCTAAGCATTGAAGATAGTTTGTTATGGAATAAATATCAAGGTAGCCCTTGAAGTCTGTAGGCTAAGATCACTAGGATCAAAGGAAAACTGCTTCTCTGGAACAAACATAAATGTTCTAGTCTAATGTTTGGCTATCTTTCCAGTATAAACAAAATTATACAGTTTTTTGCTGTATTGGCCAACACAAAAAAAATACGAAAACACAGATGCCAGAATGACACAGCTGCGTGTTTATGTCTACTAATCCACCTGATTAAGATTCAGTGCTACACACTGGGGAAAAATCTACTCCCATGTAAAATAAGATAAATCTGTGAATTCAAATAAGAATAAAATTTGGCTTGATTCACTATTTCTCTTTTATTCCCTAATTGTTTGGTCTTGCTTTACAGCCAAACTCCCTCAAAACAGTCAGGGTTTTTGGTGTGGTTGCTTGTTTGTTTGGGGTTTTATTTGTTTGGTTTGTGGTGTCATTTCTGTGGTATTGTATACTTACACCTGGTTTAGGTAGCAGAGTTAAGAACTAAGAGAGTGGCGACCCTCAGTACTGCAAAAGAACTGACCACTACTGTGATATGTGAATGAATATTTAGCAAAGTGTATATCTCAAAGATAAAGCTTATCTGGGAGCTTTCAAAACTCTTCTTGCACGAAGATCTCTACTTCTCCAACTAATTGGGACTCAATTGCAACACTACTTAAGCTGCATATTGTCTTTCTTCAAGTAATTAATTTTTAAAGCTCTAATTTGAATTTTCATTTCAAAGTTTTTGTTAAATGCCATGAGAATCTTCCAGTTATTTCTTTACACAATCCTTTATTTCCAGTCTGTCTTGAGCTAATTTAGATGCAAATTTAGAAAAAGAGAAACTGAAATTGTTTTGATGATGAGGATGATTTTCCATATGCTAAGACGCTGATCATGCAAAATGAATGTTAATAATGCTCGTTATCTTATAGAAGTCATAAACCTTTGAAATTCTAGGTTCTGATATCAACAGAAGTTTTTGAGCAGCAGAATAGCAGGAGTGGGCATTTATCTAAAACAATGAATCAGGAATCCTTAACTGAAGTTGAGAAGCTTAGAATTTCTTTTTCTTAGAAAATTGCCTGCATCTATGAAAATTAAACACCATCATTGTCATTTATAGAAAAAAAGAGGCAGGCATAGTATTTTGAATCTGTAGAAAAATAAGTATTCTTTAATACATTATCATACAGCGAATAAGGTAAAATGATAAATATTCCAAAAGGCAATAAATTAAACCAGGACAAATTTCAGCAAAGCCATGTTGTTCACAGAGTCCTGAATCATATATTTTTGAGTCCATTCAAAACATCCAGTAAGACATACTTTGCTGAAAATAAAATTTAGGTTGTATTTTATGGCAATATTTTGATAAACAGGAGATATTAGCATGTCTTTATTTTAAGAATGTGTGGAGAATCTTTAAATCCAGTGTGGTTTTCATGTTTCTCTGAAAAAGGCTTGTCATCTAAGTCTTGAGAATTTCTAAGATCCTATCCTTATATTGAAAAGGAAAAGAAAAGCAGCTTAAAGAGTTTAAAATCCTGATAACTGTATTGGAACAGAAATTCACAGAATAATTGGTTCTAAATTAAATTACATGGAGTATGCAGGGTGAAGAAGATCACTGCAAACAAAGAATGAATATAGGGGGTTAAGCTAAGGTCACAGGAGAAACTGCAACTGCACAGTGATGGAAAAATGGTATGAAAATGTGTCTGCAGAATGTAAGTGTTGGGATAATTGGGATAATTGGGAGTCTTGGCCTCCACAAAACGTTGAAGACGTGACACGTAAAACGGCAAAGGTATTTGCTGAAACTGAGACATCAATTTTGCATCAGCTTTTTATAAATTTTATATCAGAATTTTATAATTGAACTTATCAAAACTGATCACAGGTCTGGCTGATGCTGGTGTTTATAATTTAGACCAGAATCTGAAGAGAATAAACACCATTTCATGGAAGCATAGCTGGGTGAAGAGAGGTTTTAAAAAATCAGGCATTCCAAACCTATTAACCACAAGTACTTTAGATTTCTGTTGGCAAAATAGAAAAAAATGTAGAACAATGCTTAATGATCAGGTACATTAAGAAGCTACAGAACAATGCTGTAGTCATTGTGCCATCTCCCATCTAAATAATTCACTTGGATTTCTTCTAGAACAAGAGGGTTTTACATACTCTTGACAGTTTTCAGAAAATTGGGAAATGGTGAATATTAGAATAGATTATTATCATATAATACACTTTTAATGGAGCAAAGCAGTGGAAAACTGCAGGAAAAGAGCCAGTATTAAAGATAAATGTACTAAAGTGTGAAGAAAACTCCTTGAATATCTGGCAAGAGCTGAGACAATGCCAGGTCTGCAAGGAAAGACATTAGCATTACAGTTAGACTTTAAGATTCAAATAACATCCTGAGCTGATCAGTCTTAATGAAGACTATGAAGTAACAGCAAATGCTTTTAGCCATGGCAGAGAATAAGAAACACAGTAGTTTAGAGAGTTGAATGCATTTTGGTTCATTTCTGCAAAGGACTCTATTTAAATGCAAAAGCCAATTTCTGCAGCCCAGCTGACAAGGGGTGAAACATTGTCACAGGAATGCACTGCACGGCCTTCACCGTTACAAACACATTCTCTGGATATTATGCTGAAAACCTTCTTAGTTGCCTTTGCAACCAATTAATGTGACTTTTTATTTCTGTATTGTGAGACCTCTCCCACGTTGCATATGCAGAAGTGCAGGTAGTTCAGTATTGGTGCAAATGTTACAAGACGTTATTCAAGGGAACTATTTCTGCCTTAAAAAAAAATGTTGAAAATACATTCTTTATAAAATGGCACAATTAAGTATTATTAGAAAATAGAATGGAATGACCCTTTTGAGAGTATATAAAGTGCTGCTGGCTCAAAATCAAAGGCCAGTCTATGAATTAAAGCTGGGACTGGAGCTCAAGAGGTTTCAGCCCTTGTTTTTTTCAGGGGCAGAACCCTGGATGTGATTTTTGACAGGTGCTTCTTCTTCTACCATTTCCCAGCTGAAAGTCATTCATGTCCTCAAGATCTGTAAGTTTAATTCCTCCATGCTTTCAAATTTCCAAGGAGTTCATTACCTAAGGTGAGCACCGTACAATCATACAAAAATAATATTTAACATAATCTTGTTATTTTGGAACTGAAGACAGGTAGTGTGAAATTGTGCTACAAAGTGGGATTTATGGGAAGAACAATCATAAGAGATTTTGGGCACTGCTTGCCTATGCACAGATAAGCAAATCCTGTTTCACTGGTGTCACTGAAGTGGCATGCACATATACAAACATAGAATGGACTCCAGCTTTTTATTTAAGCCAAGGATTTTCTGTGCTACTAGAAATGTTTTAGAACAGCTAAGGCTAATCATTCAGAGCAATACCAGAGTAGGCCTGCAGCACCTGAGGAGCTGAAGGAATGAGGATTATATTTTTCTCTGACACACACATGCACATACACACTCTCACTGGAGTCTGTGGCAAAATTTTCTTGGGCTAGAAATAGGACAAGCTAGATGGTGTTAAAGCTTATCTACATGATACTTCTGTTCTCAGGTCTTTGGTTTTCTGGCAGGAATCAACATCAGGAAAACTTTTACTGATGCTCATTTGGAGCCAGTGCTCAAATTGCCTGTGGGGAGCTAATCCCTCCTGCTGACCCATTCACTAGGTGAGCAAAGACAGCAGCTGCTGTGATTCATTCATTACTTAAATTTAGACAGAATCAAGTCTTCCTTTCTGTTGGATGCAAGTATTAATAACAACCTGCTTCATTACAGCACCTCACACTCTATTTCCTCTGAAGCTGATGATTGCTATAATAATTATAAACTCCAGTTTAAATTAATGAACATGCCTTTTGGAATGTAAATGTTAAAAATATTTTAAATGTCAACAGTAATATGAAATTTAGGGAATGATTTTCACCTCTCCAGTGCTTTCTGGGGTTATTTTCAAGGTTTCTTTTCAAAAGTACTTCAGTGAAAAATACTGAAAATATTTTCTTAAAGATTTTTTCTCTGCTTTTTAAAAGAGAAAGTGTGAAAGAAACGACATGATGCCTCTTTTATTGTCACAAAGCTTGCACACTTTACAGGATCAATGATTCAACACAGCATCAGAAAGCCATTAAGATGTGGCTGCCAAAATGGGCTTTGAAGCACAACCACCAACTCAGAAAGACAGAAAAGGCCCACATACGGTGTTAGGAAAGCCATATCTGTGTAAAAATCTCTTAATATAGGCTAGCCAATTGACAGCCTCTGCAGATACAGAGATGTTTTCATCTTTGTGGACTATTGTATTTGTATTAATGATACAACCTTTATATAGTGTAAACATGAAGACAAGGGTACATCATCTATACTTCATCTCATGAATTCTGAGTAGATCATCCAAGTCAATAGATGGTCATATTGTGTCAAAATAAAGCTATTTTGTAAATCTTTGCAATAGAGGTTTTTGCACTCAAATCAGGCTTTGAGTTGTAACTCTCTATTAACAGCATTGATGTTGAAATATATTTTGCAGAAATCCAGGTTTATTGATTTCAGTGTATATCAGCTAGAAGAACAGTCTCAACTTGCATCTTAAAAATAATAAATAGAAAGCCACTCAGACTGTGGAGAACTAAAAGGTTATCTAGATTGTATCTCTCAGGTTTCTTAATGACTGCTAATGAACAATTACACATTTCACACTTCCACATCATGAACTGCGAGGATTAAGGAAAATTTAAGAAATGGTAAGGTCCTACATTTTCCTTTTTTTTTTCTCTACTGCTGTTTTGTGGTGTACCATGATAATTTTAAAGGCCATCTCTGCAATCCTTATCTGTCATGGAAACAAATTCATTCGCTGGGTGGCTGAGCAACATGAGGTGAAATAAATTTCTCAGAAGTCTATCCCCGGAAGGCTGCCATCCATTACTGCTACAAGTTTGCAATGGAAATGGCTTTACTGCTACGCAGAGAGTATGATAAAATTTAAGGCCCTGTGAAAGATGCATTAGAACAATAAATATAGTTCAAATAATGTATTAGGGACAAAATATTGCTGAATGTGATATGTTTATTTATTCTGACAATTTTTTGAGTTTATCAAAGTAAATGGAGAACTCCTTAAATCTGGAAGTTAACCTAAAGAGTAATAAAAGTGAAAAATTTTGCACAAATTGATGTATTCACATAGCATGGGGATTAGCATTTTTTCATTTTCCCTATATAGAGTACCTAGAGTGCCAGACTTTCTAGCAGATATGATCATCATAAATCAGAAGATTTATCATAGTCAGCTACCTGATTCCATCTTAACTCTTCCAGATGTTCACTGTCTATACTTTAAAAGCACATTATGGATCATTTTCATTTTTTTCAACTAGGAACATCAAAGCCTTTATATCCACTGTGATTACAATTAAAGTCTAATCAAACAAGGCAATGACTAGCCTCAGCACACAGCTTTACTTATAACAAAACAATTATTTATATCTCTGAAGATGTGTGTTAGAATACTATTGCTTTAAGTGGGACTTGAGACCAAGCTTAGATGCAGGCATTGGCTTTAAACCTGTAATGAGCTGTTGGTTAATGGCAGTTATATTGCAAATCTTTGTTCTTGCAGATAATTTCAGCTTTATAATATTTGCACTGATATGTTATATTCAAACAGTTTGATTGAATACCAAATGGATAGTACAATAAATACTCTATTGAAGCAACAACTTACCCTTTGAAAGTTTTGCTAGTTTCCTTAAATTTCAATTCACCACTGATTTTTAAATATGAGGAGAAAGAAAGTTGTTGCTTGCCTGAATAAGAAAGTATAATATTTCATCCATTAAAAATCCTTTAGCATTTCTAACTTTTCAGCAGAAGAAAATAGATGACAATATTTAGATAAATACTTAAAAAAAAAATTCCCCCCAAAAAGGGTTTCTTGCAAGGTGACTTCTTGGGATATCAGTCTGTGTCTGAGTAGCAGACATTACCCAGCCTTAGGCTTTAGAGTTTTGCATTGTTTTGTTCCCACTTGACAAGGCCTCTCCCTGCATGACCCAAAAGAAAGGTGTTTCTTCTGCAGGAGGCCAGATGTTAGGTATAACCTGTTGCTAACATAACACTCTCCACACAGTCTACTTTTATGCTCTAGGGTGTGTTCCTGTGTTTCAGCCCAGGTGGTGAGTACTTCGTATATGCATGCTGCCATCCAGCTGCTTTATGTCTTGAGTTCAATGCCTGAAAGTTCAGACTGCCACGGTCACTTCCCCATTGTGCTTCAAGTAAGCCTGCTGGTGATCTGATCCTCTAATTCAAACTCTCTACTGAGTATTTTCTGGGGCAAGGAAAAGGATGGTGGTGTGGGGGAAAAATGCCCAGCAAAGAATGTTCTTACAATGCTTATTTTATGGCATTTTATCCTCAGAAGTTAGGAATTCACTGCCAAATTTCAGGCTGTCTGTGATGTATTCCTGCCCATTCTTTTGTAAACTGGATGTGTCTCAACATACTGGACTGGCCAGCTCAACCTGTCCTCATTTCTCCCTCAAGATATAATTATTTCATTGTCTTCTATGCATAACTGCACCTCTCAGGCTAGCAATATACATTAAAAATTGCTTCCCACTTTTTTATCCCCTTACTTTTGTGTGGTAAGTTTGCCCTTTTCTCTGGAAAGTGTCTTTGAGCCAACAATTCGTTTCTTCATAGAAATACACAAGCACCTGAAAGATAAATAGCCAATTGTCCTTGACTGTAGCACTGACCATTTCTCAACAATAGTTTTTATTGAAGTTTTAAACCATTTTATTGGTCAGAGTAGCTGCCTGAAGTGCAATTCAATAAGCTATCCAGTGCAAGTTAGGTGTTAGCAAAAAATACAAAATGAAGCTTCTACTACAGATGCATCTTGCAATTTGTAAAATGGCCATTAGACCTGATTGCAGGGCATCAAGAGTATAAATTGTGAGGAAGAACAGACAGCTCTGGTTCTTTTTTTCATGCACTTGGTAGTGAAACAGTGCAACAAGATGAATCTTGGCAAAGCCAGTGAAATACAATTTCCTCAACTTCAGTGGGCTCTGTGTTCATCGTACTCTTCAGTTTAACCGTGTGAGCTTCAGAATAATATGTATAGTTACTGTTGGTGTTTATAAAGTTAGAATATTATTTTCTAACTGGCCTTTGTTCATGTGTTACTGGGAGAATGGCAGGGAATTACACATTTGCAGGGAACCTCCTCCTCTCTGAAATAACACGGCTTCTGCAGAGTAACTTTCTCAAAGTTAACATCTGCTCTAAGTTATGGCTATACAGGAAAGGATTTCAGCAGAACCAAATACTTTACAGATAATAGGATGGAATCACACTTCTGCTAACTCTCTGCTAAAGAATACAATTCTTTATGTCATATTTGATTTTTCTAGTCTGCCTCACCTCTCTTACACTTCCATTTGAGTCAACTGAAATTTTTGCCTTAACCTGTCCTTTGGCTCCAATAAAAGAAAAATGAAAAAATATTGGCATACACTGATCTTCTCTCTTTCCATAATCCCTTTGTCAATGTCAAAAGGAATAAAAAGTTACAGTAGTCTTTTTGTAGGATATCAGCATATCTCAGGTGAATGAGAGATTAAAGAAGGAAAAGTTTCCATGACGAATGAAAAGTAGACAGCCATTACTTACCTGATAATGATTAATTTTTAGATATTATCTAAATCCAGTTTATCTAATCCACCTCACAGGATTTAATTATGTTTGAATTTAATTAGAATAGAAAGCCACTTCTGCCATTAAACACTACAGAACTGTTTCAACTGTTCTCATTTTCACTGATTTTTATTGTTTATTAAACAAAAATGTCCAACTTGTGCTCATCAACTAATTTTGATATCACAAGTGACATTAAACCTTTCTAGTGAGGTACATAAATGAAGACTTGCTCTTTCCTCTATAATATCTAAATATTTTTATCAAGAGGTCTGGAATTTACATAACCAGTGTTTAGAAACCGGTCAGAATATCATGGTCATGTTAGAACTAATGAATGAATCCAGGTACAATTTAAAAGTGGGTGGTTGTTGTTAAAGGTCATTTTTGAATATAATAACTGAATGTAGTAGCAACTCAATCATATCTTTTTGCATAATTTTCCTGAAGATTATTCAGTGCAGTTTGAAAAGAGCAAGGAAGGAGTGATGTATGTTTAGAATTTTCCTCCCAGCAGGATAGAAAAATATAATGAACAAAGATATAAGATGTGGTAACCTGCATGTCTTAGAGTACTGCTTTAACATGATCTATTTTATAGGATATCAGTATCTATATATCTCTGGTGAGGGACCCACAATTATTTTTATTTGACTGGTAAATTCCTTCCATTTTAATGTAAATCTTTTTATCCTAACGTATATAAGTCATAGTGCAAAGTGTCAACATTATTTTTTTTCAATTTCTTTCATAATATATACCAAAATCCTCCTTGCAGGATATTTGACTTGATGCTATAATTGAAAATGGTTTCTGGGTGAGTACCATAGACAACTTAAGCACAATCAGCTGGAGGATCAACATCTTGTGATGCATTCATAGATACTTGAGTTTGGTTTAAAATGACTAAGCATAACTGAGAGTCAGAAGTTGCATAAACCTAAGTCTCATTACATTACCTGAAAAGGTTAGTATGGAGATTCTAAAGCTTATTACCTGTGTCTAAAATAATCTCCCTTGTGAAATATGCAGGTAAGAAAGAAAGTGTTCTAAAAAAACACTGAGAAACATGTCAAAACCAAGGCTGACAAATACAACAGAATTTCACTGCTGCTACTGAGGTAGACTTTTAATATATTAAAAATATGTAGAGTCCCCCTCCAAAGTAATTTCTATGCCCATTTTCCATTATAATGTATTATTACTCCCTCAATAATTTTTATTCAGAACTCTGAGCTATAAACTCTGAGTACAGCTTGTGAGGTATCTTTAAAAATTATTAAGGCAAACCTTTCATGGATTCTGGATCAGAAGAATACAAAGACTTATCTAAAAAGCTGTTGTCATCTTTGCCTTCTTTCATCTTAGTACAGAATTATCTGTAGAACTAGCAGTTCTTCCTTTCAAATATCGATGAAAAATGTTTCAAAGATGTGATGAAACAATCAACACGTAGATTGCCATGTCATCTGAGCCATGAAAGCTCGTTGCAAATTTGACCTAACATGTTCAACATCAAGATCTGTCACTGATTTTCCCTACATTGCCTTTACCCTGAACTAAAAATGCTAATCTGGTCAATCAAAAGTGATCAGCTCATGATACCTGGACTGTTAAATTTGTCTCACCCTTTATGTACTGCCCACAAGAAACAAGGTAAATTGTAGATAAGTTGTTAATTCTAGTTGCCATCTTTCTGGACTCCAGTCATCCTTTTTTTAACGAGTGCGATTCCCTATTTAGCTCCATAAAGTCCATTCACTAGCAGGGGAAAAGAAGATTTTAAATGAAAGCTTAATTCCTGATAATTTAGACATAGCCAGGAAAATATTAATGTAAACCGCACCAAGACATCTCTTCCTCTAATTTTGTATATCTGTACAACACGACAGACATAAAGCCACAGTCTATTTTGAAAGGTTTTATGAGTGTTTGAATTAAAGACTGGTATTTGTAGTGATGCCTTAAGTTCTAGCTTTCAAGTTTTCAGATTCTGTGCTACCTAGGGGTGTAGTTCTGAGCCTCATATTAAGTGCTAGTAAACTCTCTTCACAGAGTAGGTAGACAAAACAAATCCTTCTTTTGCTGAAGACCAAGGACAACTTTCAGGTCCAAAAGCATAAACAATGGTGGATTGAAGGGGAAAACAAGTAGTATGAGACCTCACAACCTGAAGCTGTAATTGGAAAATTGAACCCCAATATGCAAAAGGACCAAAACTTGTATAAGTGTAAGACCTTGTGACAGGTCTGCCATTCTGTGACCATTCTAAGTCCACCTTGGGTGTAGCCCTGGTCAGGCTCTTGTCCGTGCCCAAGGTATATCCTAGAGGACTTTCAATAAATACCTACTTTATTCTCTAGCTCTGTCCAGTCTCTGTTTCAGGTCAGCCTCCACACAGCATGAGTAGATGCAGCTCTTCATTAGCCCAGGAAGACTTAAGGACTACAACTTGTTCCTTACAGGTTTTTTACCTTTGGTCTTCTAGGGACAGCTACCTTTCCACAGGGTGTCATTTAAATATTTTTGACCCATATAGAGTCTCTCTTGTTTCACTGGTAGTGAATATACAAATTCTGGCATATAATTTAGAAATTTCATATAAGTATCATGTGAAGAAAGGTCATATTGACACATATATCAGCTTGAGCTTGCAGACACCAATAGATATTTTAGGAGGCTGTCAATGCTTGAAACATCTCTCTCTGTTGCAGAAAGGCACTTGACTGAGATTGAGTTCCTGGTAATTGTACAACTGTTTAATCCCTAGTAAATTGCCCATCCTGAATCTACCCCATGGCTTTAAACACTCTACTACACTTCCTCAGTCATCAGAATCTAACCTGTACCAGTTTTCAGGCATATTTTCCATTCCTGTTCTATGTGAAAAGATTTTGCCAGCAGTGATCATCATTTGCTACATATTTCCACAAAATTTAAACATAATAAGACCTTCATAGGTCAAGTACCGTCTCATAAAATATTAAACTATTGGCAATTTGAGAATGCTAATTTTAATCAAAACTGTGTCTGAGGTAAAAGATAAGCCTTCCTCAGAAAAAACCCAATAAAAAGGCCACAGAGATCTTGTTTTTTCACTTCTTCTTTTTGCCTTGATTTTATATAAACTGCGCTCAAATTGTTCTCCAGTAGTTTTGATGAATGTTCTTGAACTGTAACTCCTCTAGGTCAGACTGTCAATTGATATATATATATATCTGTGGATTTAAATTATTTAGAAAGATTCTTCACCCTTTGTGGTCTGGTTTTCTTCTGTATGACAAGGGCTGGCAATGGCGTGCAAGTTGCTCTCAAAATATACCAGTTTCAGTATTTCCCCACCCACGTGCGCCCTGTCTACCCAATCATTCATTCATCATAACAGATACCAATCTTTTCAAATGACCTAGAATGTTTAGATATTTGTTCTGTGTCTGCTGACTCTCACGTATTATGAAGGTCTCAGAAAATCACACCTGGACAGCAAGGATTTCCCATAAAGGAATACTGCAACTCAAGGACTGACTGACGTTAAGGAGTCAAAGACCTCTTTCTCTCCAGCTACTGCTGCTATTCCTGGTATGGCACTAAGAACAGTGGTCACACTGTTGGACACCCTCAAGGGCAACACACCAACACCACAATGGTGAACACTAACTCCACAGCTCTCCCTGTCACCCCTTCCCTTGTTAATTATGCCCTTTCTTATTTATCCCCATTCTTTCTGTCTCTCCTGCCAATGTAGACACACAGCAAGGTTTAGGACTATTTCAAAGTGCTTTGCATTATCCATGAAATATCTTTATATGTGGGGCCAGAAGGCTTCAATAACCACTGCAGGAACTGGCTTTAGAGGAGACTTTAGAGCCTTTCCTTTGTTTAGAGAGTGAGTTACTTGTCACAAATTAAGTTCCTCACAGATTGATACTGGATCTGATATTATCCAAAATCTTCACAAAAAATCTTCATGATGGGGTTGAATATATACTTATCAAGTTTGCAGATCATGCCATCCTGGCAGGAATCGTTGATACTACAGAATGAAGAAGTGCCTTGTGAACAGAAGTCAGAAGGTTGAAAGGCTGGGTCAACAAGAATTACATGAAGTTTAACAAAAATAAATTTTAAGTATTGTACCTGTGGGTAGCAGGATGCTCTGCCTGGAATGGGGGAAACAACTTGAACAATAATTAGTATAAAATCCAGACTCTTTCCAGTATATTCAGCACACAGCTCATGAATGGAGCTGTAGCCAAAACCAAAGGTATGTGTAGTTCAGTGGCCTGTCTTCAAGAGCAATTCTTAATGGATGGGTAATGCAGAGGAGATATATTGTGACATATCCCTTAAACATTGTGTCACGCTCAGCGGTTTCCAGTACAGGGGCTTTATGTTCCAGTGGTGATTTCTGTATGCTTAGTAAGCCTCATCACATTGTTTTATGTTCAACCATCCAAATTCCCCTTTAATTTATGGAAACCTTTGTCATTCAGAATGTTGTCTGGCAAATAGTGCTACAGCATAATCTCGCCCCATGTAAACAGTCACTTCCTTTTGCTTTCCTTGAAATCAGGTCAACCATTTTTTGAGTGTACTCTGTCGTGTGAAAGAGCTACCCATTCTCTTTTAAGTTTTGCAAAGAGAAAGTTGTCATAGTGTTGTGAGCATTTATTAGGCAAGCCCTCAGATACCAGCCCAGAGATCTCCCAGGGTGCAGAAAAGTATACGCTGGAGAGAGGCTCAGCTTCTTTTCAGGCTGATCAAGGAGATTCAGCTGGTCACAGTTTAGGTAACACAAAGCCTCTATAAAATTACCAACTCTGTCTCTTCCCATACCAACAACTCAGCTTTTAATTTATAGCCCATGGGATGCTTCAAAAGGATATTCTACTCTAAAACCGAGGTGCTGGTGTCCAGGAAGACTTCTGCAAATCCTGGAGATGCATTGAATAGAGTTTTCTTTTCCAAAATAGAAAATCTCTCTGAAGACTGACAGATTCTGACAGTGTCTATTTATAAAAAATACTATGGCATGTGTGTCAAAGTGGTGATGGAATTTGTTAAAAGTTTGTGTGAGAATTGAGATGTTTTGTCATTTACAGTAACCTCCATTTTAGTGTAGCCTTTCTGATGGCAAAGGATTGTGTCTAGCCTTCTGTTCCTCTGGCTGATACCCAGCTTATTGAGGAAGCTTTAATAATAGCATTTAGCTTTTATAGCATTTTTTATCTGAAGCTTTAAAGTTCTTTACAGGAGTGGGTACTATTATGATTTTTATAGACAGAAGAACAGATTGGGTTACACAGTAAATATACAGATGAACTGTGAGCTGTACTTGGGTTTCTTGCTCTTTAGGCAAGCCTGCTAATCACCAGCCAAATTTATCTTTTAAGAGAGCAGTGGGAGATGGGAGGATCTAACAAAGTGAGGACATAATTTTTGAAGTTATCTCTACAGTGGCAGTAGTTGCGATACAAAGATGAACTATAGGCAAATAATAACTGATTTTTTTTAGCAGATATCACTGCAAATGAAAGTTCAGAATGATGCATTGAATACTTCCTGCCCTAATGGGGAATTCTACACCACTGTTCCTAACCATGGGCAAAACAGAGGCTTAGTGATTGTTGGAAGGGTTGGTTATCCTTTCCAGTTACCGTAGGGAGATGAGCTTCAAAAAACATAAAGCAGAACTTAAACAAAGCAAGAACAGCATTCTTGAACTGAAATTAGTTCATCATTTACAGAATTAAATGAAGAAGAAAGATTTTATTGTTAGATTAAGTCAGAGCATATATCCAACAGGTGGAAGAAGAACAATGAACTCCTCAAGTGAAGATGATTGTGGATGATGAAAATCTGCCAGGTCTGCCATGAGATATTCACAAATGAAATTTTAGTGCGTTGTAATTGATAACGTGTGCTTGATCCTGACACAAACAAAAACAAGCCCTGCTTTTATTAGGGAAAATGGAACAGAATAAATTAATTCTTGACATATTCACTTCTTAGCACAGTATTTGTCCATATCTGTTTGTGTCCCTGGTCTACTATCTGGCTTCCATTTGCTGTTTGATTATCTATCTTTAAAATCACTTCTTTTCACAGAAAGGTATTTCCTTTCAAACCAATAGATAGCATGAAATGGGATGCACTTTCCTTTACATGTATTTTCCCAAAGAAATTGTCAACAAACACAATAGAGAAGGGTAAAAATTGTGGCTTAGAGTAGGGATTCTGTCCCCACTAAAGAAACATGGAAAATAAAGAGGAAATTGAAAAAGTACAGTTTTTTTTCAAACCCAGGAGGAATGTGCTATTCTTGGAATAAAAACATGTTAAACAAAAAATAAAAATATTCTATTTACTACAATGTACAGTACAGGAGTACTGGCATTGTACTAAGACTATATTTCTATATACATTATATATGTGTACATAGCAGCATTTGTGTGGCAAAGTGAATAAAATAGGAAAGAATGCAAACTGTGGCAACTTAAAGTCATGATAAACCATCCAAGAATATTTTTCAATATGATTTGCCAGAGATGTTAAAGCTCTAAGGCTCTGAGCACAACAGATACAGAAGCAAGGTGGAGGCTATACTGAGTTCATGGCTAACAGGGATGTTACTGAGGAAGCACACACAGAAGATTAAAGTCCATTCACCACAGGGTGTTACTGAGACTTTCTCAGAACAGAATATTTCAATTACCTGGAAAAGTTGGAGAAACTGTGTCAAATAAAAGTGTCAGAACAAAACATTTCATAGCAAATTAATAAAATGAATAAATAAATTGCCAAAACCAGATTACAACCATTTCTGAAACCAAATGGTATTTGCACAGGACTTCTGAAGGAACTCAGATAGGAGATTACTAAATATTAGCTGAGATATGTAAAATATTGCTCAATTTGCCAAAGGAATAAAAAGCAGTAAGTGTTACTGTATCTTTTCCTTAAGTGTTCACTTCTGGAAATTCTCAGAGAGAAGGTATTGGGCTATGCAGCTCTTTAGTTTCAGCTGTAATGGATATTCATGTGTTAATATAAAATATTAGTGATTTAGGATTTAGAAAATGAAATGAAAAACACAGAAATGTCTGTCTTCTGTTTTTTAAACATAACTTTCAAATATTGATGGCAATTAATGTGTTATTCTTCCTAGTGCTAAAGGTTGGAAATTTAGGATCTAGAAGAGAAGTCTCAGTGGCAAAATTATTGAATTAAAGTACCTGCATCCTTCTGGCCCCTAAATCAAAGATTCATATAGTTGGTTACCTTTACTCCACTTTTCACATTCCTGCTATCACAAGCATTTCTCTTTAAAGCTTTTGGCAATGCAACAGTGTTGAGCAACTATGGGTGTTTTGTCAAACTAAAGATGATTTTTGAACTGGGAAGTACAGATAAATGTTGTGAATTGGTTTGATTTGTGTTACTCAGGAGAAATTTTAAATGTTAATTGATTACATGTATTTTGGAGACTTAACAAGTAAAAGAAAACAAATACTTCGCAGGAGCCATTCCTGGTGATTAAAAATGTTCAGGTTTAACAGCAGAAACAAGGCAAAATTAGCCAGAAGATAATTAAATAGAATTGCAGAACATCCATTCTCAGGGTAGGTCTGTGAGACTGAAATTTAAACCAATAACAACACTATATTGCAAGAATTCCTTGGCTTCTCTAGATACAGAGATTGTATGTATCTGACCAGCTGTAGCTCTTTTTATTTGGTCAAGGTAATCTTGTCCTGTGAACACCAATTTCTTTCCATTAATTGTAAGGAATTAATTTTTGCAGCACAATGATCTCTATTCCAGAAACATAGCCTACAACATTTTCTGTGGCTAGACACGTCTGTTTCCCTGACTTAAGGTGAGAACAAGCCTCTAGCAATTTAACACTCTAAGCTAGGCACTGATAAAGGTTAGGTTCATATTATATGTGAAAGTAATGGAAGCCTGAAATTAAGGTAGAGAAATCCAGTGGGTTTTCCTTCTGTTTTCAGTTCAGGTAAACAGATTCTGGGGAGTGTCTCCAAGGATAAGTTATGGATAGTATGATAGGAGTTTTGAGAACTATCATCTCATGGTGCAGTTTACAGTGTTTTCACCTAGCTCATTTATGACATGTAGTGATATGGAACATAGTGTTCTTCCCTCCTTCTTTCCAAGCAGTAGTCTGATGTTAAGTGATATAGAAAATGGAAAAACAAATTGCTGGCTCTGTTTTAGATTGATTTGCATGCTAATATCAGAAAATGCAGAAATTGCATCTGGTGCTCTAAATCCTGTTTTTCATAAAGACTGTTATTACAGCATAATTAAAATCTGGAATACACAGAGCTGACAGTAAAAAAAAGTCTTGTCAGCTACAAATTACTGCATCTAGACTGCAGGCTGAATATAAGAAAGAAGTAATTTACAATTGTTAACCTATTTGAGAGGGTCTTTCTGTCTTCATTTGTGCCAAATATATATGTTAAATTTTGACTAATTAGAAAGTCTGGCATTTTGATTATGAGAGATATTATATACAAAGCAGGGGGATAATTGAGGGGGAACTACAGAGTTGCTCTAAAATATACAGGTCATCAGTAGATAAAAAATTGATTGCAATCAGAGATTAAGAAAATTAATTTTTGATGAATTACACTGTTACAATCACAATGTGCTACTGGCCAACAAGTCAGTACTGTTTGGTCAGTTCTGAATGGTCCAGGTCCTTATTCCTGATGTTTGAAAAGCTGAATCTCAAGCTTGGAGGGACCTGCAGTGAGAATAGCACAGGATTTCTATTGCTAAAACCGTGGTAGAGTAAGGAGAGAAAGTATGGCTTTCCATAATTTCTTCTCATACATTGTTTTCCAACATGCCCTAATATTTTGGAATGACCAAAGATGGTGTCATACCAAGTTATGACACCAGTAAATTTTTTACCAGCAATTTTCTAACCAACGTTTCTGGAACACAATAGAGGAAAATAAGATAAATTTCAAGTACTTCAAGTTCCTTCCTAAATAAAAAACTAGAATTCACAAGGAAAACCCCTGTATTTTATTTTTTGTTATTGTCAGAAATATTCTGATTTTTCTCACAGTATTCTTCTTGCTCTTTTGGATCGCTAAAGCACTTTAGAGGCTTAATACACTTGTATTAAGAAAAACAGAATCACTGGACATTTCAACTCCCATTTATCTATCTTGTTTTTTCAGTTCTCTTGTTTTATCTCATAATTTCAACATATTTTTCAACGTTATGCAATTTATATTTGTATTTTTTTCTGTGTCTTAGAACATGTTGAACAATTGGGATACACATTAATTTATAACAAATTTTCTCTAAGTAAAACAGGTTGCTAAATATTACTTTGCGTACTAATTTGTGTGTTCAGGTTAATATTCCTACTTTGCAAAAACATAAAATGTGAAGTTGAACTAATCCAATGATGATGTGGAGAGCACATTTTCTATTATATCCTGGAGTGCCATCTATATTTATGAGTTGTAGAGAACAAGAGCTTTTGACTTGATTGGCAATTTGTAGTGATATAGAAGCCAAATTTTCTCAAACCACTTTTAAAGGATCATCATCTTATCACAAACTGTAAATATGAAAACTTAAAAAATAATATTGAGAACCCAATAAGGTGTGATGTTAACAGAGCAATAAAAGTAGATCCATTAATGAGAATTGTTAAAGTCAAAAGACATGAATTTTTAATCTTTAGACTGTTGAATTCTTATTAGTTTTTTCATTGTTCTTGTTGTACCAAGATGACTTATATGTGGAGTCTTAAAATGAAGAGTTTTGTGGAGTTTTTAGAAGCTAAATTTCTGGTCAATCCTATTTCATGGCCTTCTGAAATAAGCTGACTGTAGACTGAGTAGGTTTTCAGCATCCCTTAGCTTTGTTCATTGCAGCTACACACAGGAAGCTGAGCTGTAAAAACAAATCCCTGATTCCATTTTTTTCATTGAACTTGCAGGTATGATGTAGAAAGCTCATTCTGGTTGGGATGGGGAAAAAAATAAAAGGATTCTTACTGCCTTTCTCTGTTTGGGCTTCTCTAAAAGCCTGTGCAGTACAATGTCCCTCTTTCATTTTCAGCTCTGCTCTGACCTCTTTCCTGTACTGGATCTTGCAAAAAGGTTACAAACCACAGTGACAAGATACTGTGCTTTTGTAATTCTCACCTTGCTCTGTAATAGCAGCTCTCATCTACCAGGTGGAGGAAAGAATCATTCTGAAGTTGTTCCAGTCATGAGGAAGATTTATAGTAATTGATTGTGATGGTAGATACAGGACTAAAATCATAAGTGTGAACTATTTCTCCAGCAATGCTTGAACATAAATAATATTGTGACAAAGAGAGAGCTGTGAATATACACTTTTTTTTTCCCCTGATAGGTTAAGATCAGGAAAACTGCTCAATTTTTTTTTCATCAGCACTCACTACAGTCAGTCATAAAAGATTTCTGCATAATTTTTTATAAATATTCCATTTAATGGTCTGACTTTTCTCATTATTATCAATGAACATGTCACCTTATGCTTTATACAGAGATAATTCTGGTAGGTAATAAGCTTTCCATACTTAATTGGTATGGAAAAATACTGATACTTTAATTATCAAGCTGACCTTTTTTCTCTTTGATCATCTCTCCTCCTCTGCTATTGCCTTCCCTCTCTCTGCTGGTCCTGGAGGTTACTGTTTTCAAGCATATGTTTTAAAGTAAGGTTCATGGGAGCCAGGCATAGTAGGAGAAAACTGCACAGTAGGTAAAATCAAATGAATCGTAAAAGATGTGTGTGTCTTTGCTTGCCTCTGTAATTAAGCTCCTCTCTGAGCTGCCCAGCCATGGAGATAGCAGGAGATCTGGTGTTGTTGCTCTTTACAGTGTTTGTGCAGTCCCAGACCTGATTATCACAACTCAGCCTTCATCTGAAGCCAGCTGTGACTTATAATGGAGAGATTGCACTTAAACAATGTCAGTCCTTTGGAGCCATGCATTTCTTTAGGTAAGCAGTACAGTTGAAATTGGATTTCGTGACAGAGGGTATATGTTTTATTTGATTTTTTTAGTTTGCACATCTCCTTCCTGGATCAGCTGAATCATGTGGGGGCCTCCTTCTGAAATGCTTCTGAAATGGACATGGCCTAAGGGAAAGGTTCCAGGCATATGAGTTAGAAAAGGCAAGCAGAAAGTGAGAGTGGGAGTAATGACATGAGATCTTACAGATCAGGCAGGATCTCATGTCATTACTTAATCTCTGCAATCTCTGCCCTGTGAGACTGTGAAAAGGAGCAGGGAATAGAGAGCCTGGCCTTACCAGGCAGAAGAAAACTTTGCAGGAACTGAATGGAGTCTACATTGTTATGTGACTCAGAGAGCCACCAGACTATTATCAGGTATCCTCCTGCAAGGAAAGAGGATGCTGAAGGAGAGGTATTCATGTCCTTGGTGTCACTATTTTTTACCTAATTGTTTTGAGATTTTTGTACTTGAAATACTAAATATGCCAGATTCTATTATAATACAAATCTGTTCTATTGACTTTTAAATCCCCTTGACCTTTCAAAATGTGTTCTTAGAAGACAAAAGTCTAGGCACATTGATTTCAAAACTCTGGCCACCAGGGATCTTGCTTCAGAGTATAACCCATAATCTAGTTAGATAGTTAGACAGTGTATCAGTATGAACCTAATGCATGGTTTTCTGTTAGCTTTATGCATCCATGCTCTGCTACCTGGGCAAACAGGGAGCTGCCATTCCAGAGCTGTGGGCTAGATTTCCTGGACAGCCATTGGAGATGCTTTTGTCACAGATAATACACAGTGACATGTTCAGAGTGGTATGAATGTCAGGACACTGAATGACACACTGAACAATCTGTCATTCTGTCAGAATAGCAGTATGAATGGCAGAAGGGTTGTAAGAATGGCAGGTGGTGTTGGCATCCAGATTAGCAGGTTTTGAAGATCACAACAAATCTGCTCACTGCTTTTCAGGGTATCCAAAACCAAAAGGCATCCTAAAACCTGGAATGCTCTTTGATCACCTTGGTATACACATTTTTGTGTCCGAATTCTTGGTGCTTTTGACTATGTGACATAATAGTGGGAATGAGAGACACTGATTTTGTTTCAAATATAAATACCATCTCCTCTTTCTTATTCCTTTCTTTACTACACTTTTACTACCATTGTTATTAAAAATACCTTCTTGTTAGGTTCCTCAGAACTTTTATGCTTTTTTAAGTCAAAAGGACAAGAATGCTTGTTCTGAATGCTTTGGTCCTGAGTCAGCAAGGACCTTGTAGACACGTTCACATTAATTAATATTTTTTGGGGTTTTTTTCACTGAATGAATGTATCACTTGAATCCTTTAAAAATATGGAAAAATTCCTCTATGAAATAACATGAAAACACAGTACTGTTTCAGGAATACTGCTACAGAAAATGCTTTACAGACAGTCACCTCCTTTAATGAAAAAGATATTCATTACTTATGGGCAAAGGGAATATGATGTATAGCAAAAATTAATATAGCAGTCATTTGTCAGCAAGAGCCTGAATTGGTGTTCGATCTGTTTTTGAAATGTGTCTGTGTGTGCCATATACATGCCTAACTACCTGTATACACACATATAATGTATAGCTATATAAAAATGTGGATTGTTTTCTAAAACTGGAATTACTTGAAGCTCAGCAGAAATATTTTTGGGTTCTTAATTTTGAAAAGGCATTCGCTTCAGTTTTGTCTGGGATATCTTTTCCGTCAAAATTCTTGGTAAGGAAAATTCTGAAATTAATAGAACATATTATTTGTTTTCTTCAGTGTACACTTCCCATCTCAGAAAATTTTTGTTCTGTGTGTAACATAATTTTGACTGTTATGAAAAATAATATTTTCAGATTTTTAAAGTAAAAGCTGAATTAGGCCCTTTGCAGAATACTTGAGTTGAATACAGACTGTGATTTACAAGAATAGGCACAAGTCAGACGAATCCATATCAGAAAATTTATAAACACTGTGCTTTGCTACATGATCAGTTAGAATTTGTATCACTTTAGAAGCCCTATCTTTTTCTTATTGCTGCATATGAGTAAGTGTCCCTGTAAAAGTATGAAAAATATATCCTGAACTTCAATTGCAAGTTGGTTCAGTTCAATTGGTTTTGCCTCAAAAAGGCAAGCAGAGTGCAGATAAGTATGGAAGTTTGAAGGACTGCAATTCTTGACCTTAACTCCAACATCTAAGTGTGGCAATACTAATGTTAGCTAACAAAGTAGAGAATTTTGAGTAGCCTGAATTTTGCTCAGATTCTTGGTGTCAGAGGTGGAATATCTGGTCAGTAATGTCATAACTATTTTCAGAAGTTTTGCTGAAAGCATAAGTTGAAACAATTATCTTTGTATGCCTCTCCATTGGTTGTTTCTTTGATCACCAGCTTTTCATGTTTTCCTGGAAGATAAAAAGTGCCTCAAATTTTGCCCTATAAGTTCATTCTTATTCTGTCCTTAAAAAATTTAATTTGACTAGTCTTCAGGCTGTGATAGGAAAGCTACCCAGAACTGTAATTTAAATTAACCTCCAACAGTAGGTTATTTTTCATATTTTCTAAGATATTTTTCACATATTCCATCAACTTTGAATAGAAGTGATATAAAATACTTTGCTCTTGGAAATTAACTTTAAGGTGAAGGAATGCAAAGTTTGGTTAGTACAGATTTTTTAAATTCCTTTTAATTAACTGAAGATATTGAAGGCATAAGTAAATGTATCATCCTGCAGCACTTGCATATCCATTTTTGAGATGTCACATCTTAATTGACTTGGTATTCTGTATACTTTATCAGGTTACCAGTTCCAGAAACATTTGCCAAAGATGCAAAAAAGAGCCCAAAGAACTGGATGAGATAATTTGGACACTGGAGAAACACATAAATAAGCAATGGTTAGTAATGAACTGTTGACATTAAAAAAAAAAATAAAAAATCTGAAGTACAGGGGTGTACTTGATTTTTGCTACACCATAGAATGGCTTGGTTACTCTATGACAACCCTTCCCTCTTTGTGTTATTTCCCTCCTTAGAGATGGCACCTGTTAAGAATTTATTTTTAAGACTTAGAGGGAAAACAGAAGAAGAAAACACATAGAAGATACATGTGCTGTCATATAAAATCCATGGTTCCCCCTCCCCATGAGCACAGTATTTAGTTCTGGATCCTCAGTTTTAAAGGAGATATAAGAAACCTGCAAACAGTTCAGAGTTTGCAGGGGGCAGCATGGCTGATGAGAAATAGGCAGAGCAACCAAGCAGCCTGGGACTCCTGTGCATGAAAACATAAGACTTTAGGAGGTCTGATTATTCACTGTCTTTTCTAAAATAGGAAGCAGGGCCTTAGGATCCTCCTAAATAAATTAGGCAGTTGTTCATAACATTAGCACAAATTCTGTGAAACTCCTTTTTAAAGGATGTTGCCTATACTTATATTTGTGTTTAAGGGCAGATCTGACAAGCACTTAGAAAAGGCATCTTTAGGGAGCTAGTAAATGAACAAGCAGACACTCAGGGAATGTGAGCTGAAAATAGTAAAAATCTAGGAAAATTATACTTACGTGTTTAGGCTTTCTCTGGTTTCCTTCTTCCCTAGGGTCCTCTTGCAGTCACTGTTGGAGACAGGATAATGAGCTAGATAGGCCCTTGATTTGAATTACTGTGGTGTTTCATGTATTTTTATCTACTCCCAGTTACACCTTACAAATCAGATATTTATCTGCTGTTTGATATCTTTATTTCTAGTCCAATCTGCATATGAGAACACAGCATTTCATATCTGAAGAGAAACTGAACCTTTAATTAAAACAGTGCACATGTATTCCTGTTCTATTTGATATTTGGGGAAGTTTTGGCTGGGTTTTTCTGGGAATTTTTAGATTTTGTCAATAATCCTTGTGCATTCAGCAGGATATCTTACCTACCTGGAGTTGGTTTTGCTTATGTAATTACCTTGCTTTTGGCTTGGTAACTTTCTCTGACTTGAGTGTCACCTCATACCACTTTGCCCTTTTGGTGGTCACACTGAGCACATACCTCTGTAAAATAATATGACCTAAGTATATATTGCATTTTGCTATGCTATCAGAGTGCTAATAAATTCTTTTGTGCTGTGGTTGATTTCACAGTTTTTAAATTACTATGTTTGGATTCAAAGTGAGATAATAATTGTTCTAATCTGACTTGTGCACATGTAATTTATAGGTGCCATAGACCTCTGCACTGGCTTTACTGCCAGGTAACAGATTTACATCTGTACTGAGGCAATCTACTTTTAGATTTTATATATAATAGATCTAGATTTTATATAGATCCAAAAGATTAGTACAATAATCAAAATTTAATAAATCAGTTTAACCTAACTCCTCTGTCTCATCTACTGCTGGTAATAGGAGCAAATGAGGGCTAAGACAACAGAACTCTATTTGACACCAGCTGCTCTTTAAAGAAACCTAATCCAGCTTTATGGTTCCCTGTGTTCTTGCCAGAGATTTCTTGCACAGAGGGCTCCCTGTGTTTATAGCAGCAATTTGGCTGTTTGTATCTATCTGGTTAGTTTTCTGTGAGTGCTTCTCACGTGAAAAACTGGGAATGTGCCACTCAGACTGGGAACTCTAAATAGATCTGTCTTTTTTCCTTTACCCTCCTCTCTTCACATCAGAGCTGTTTTCAACCATTCACAAAAAGGAAGATTAAATTTGTTTTGGTTTACACATAACATTGTGGATTGATGTTTCAAATACATGAATAATTACTGAGGGTATGAATATTCTTGAAGAGAAAATTTAATGGCAAAATCCTCAGGGTTTTTCATGCCCTTAAATTCTTATTTCTTGGAGTCCAAGAAATATATCTATAAACATGTCTTGATGTGAAAATATCCCTTCTTTGCTTGCCTTTTCCCTTGTTTTCTATGTTTTGTTGTATATTTTCTTTCTCTCTATCCCTGTCCTTATTCAGTGCATTCAGAAAATGCTGAATTAACTTTCTCCTACAATTTTTTGGCTCCCTCCCCCATGACTTTTCTATTTCTTTCCAAATTAATTTGCCTTGCCACCTGGTCTCCTTGGAATTTAGCAATTATTCAGTATATAAAGCCTAGCTCGTAACAGATGGGGCTTCCAAAATACACACATCAACAATGTACATCCTAAGGCCAGAGATTGTGAGCTAGCTGCAGTTTCATTATGACTTCAATTTTCTAATGATTGTGAACATTGTCAAAGAACATTAACGTTGTTTGTGATACCATGTCTTCTAAATTGTGGAGTTCAGATCAAGGCCTGTTTCTTTGATTTAGAACATAAGTTTGTTTTCCAATTTCATGATCCTGATGGCATGTATTTTATAGCTACAGGGATGGGAACCAAAATATAATAATTACCTACACTTGTTTTCACGTGTGCTTTGCAGAAGGCATTTTAGTATTTGCACCCAATTACCTTGATCAGCATTTGTCATTTTCTAAGACTTTCCATGTTTTTATGGTTAACTCATGTTAACCATATTTTACAATATAAGAGAGACTTCTGCATGTTGTTCTTTAGTTATATCAGGCTATATAAAGAATATTGCAAGAAACTTCTGAGATGGAAATTGTTTTAAATGTCCCAAATTCCCATGAGCTACATTTGCACAGATCAGAAACTTTTGAGACAGCTATAGAATTTAGGGAGAAAAAAGAAAATGGACTAGTGATAAGGGGGGGAATAATATTCTAATATTCACAGTAAGAGAGAGGGCAATACAAAATACCCAGTATTTTTCAAGTGTTCCTGTTTGAGCTGCTCCATTTTGTATAAATAATTGCTGTCCTGAGAATTGTTCGCTGTTCTGGGTGTGGGCAGTAATCACAATATTCAGCATTGTTGCTTTCTTGATTCTCCAGCTTAAATTGTTCTATTTTGTATAAATAACAAATGGAAGCATGCTAACTCTGCATTCAGGATCACTTTCAGAGAATGTAGGTATGTGAGATGGTGCAGGAGTGATTTGAAACTGGGCATTCTTACGTATCACAGGGCATAATGATAAGGTACCGTAAGGGCCAAACTCTTCTGAGGTCTGGAGTTTTGAGCTGAAATTTGATCAGATATTTGTCCAGAAAAATCTTTGTGCTTCTATTCTTGGAATCCCATCTTTGCTAACAGTTCATATCCCATAGAGGTGACCACAGCTATAAAAGCCAAAGCACTAACTGCAGCAACAGTTATGCAGCCAGCTGTTCACTTGCAGAACATATCAGCTCCTACTCAAACCCTTCTCAGACACCTGTACAATTGAGGAGAACAGAATTTGGGCTCTCATGCCTTCCACCTTTGGCCACAGAAATCTGCAGTCCCTTGTTCACTTTGTTCCATGTCTCTGTTTGTGGTCATTTGTGTTTACACCCAAACACAGTGAGAGTGAGCTACTTGGGGTAGGCACTGGGAGCCTCTCTGCAATGTCCTTGATCTGGGCTGCCAGTGGTAAGAATCCCATGAGAGCAGCTCTGATCAATACCTTTCTGCCCTGCAGATGGGAACCTCCATCATTTGGCCTTGGTGTTAATGAGTGTTCCAGGCTCAGATGATTCTGAATTCTCCCCAGGGAACTGGTTCCCCTTCCTTGGCTATTAGTGCATTGTACTGTTTCTGCAAATTCACATCTGAGGGCAGAGAAGAACCCTTTTTCCCAATGCTATCCAGTCTGCTTGTGTCCTCCCACAGCTCTAGTATCTGGTCATTTTGTGCCTCAGCTATGGCACAGCTCCTGCAGGTGAGGCCACCAGCAGCTCCATCCCCAGGGAGCAGCACCTGGCACACCCTGTGGCCTCAGACCTGCGTGGCAGCTTCCCTGCTTTGGAGTGGGCCATGGCCAAAGGCTCTGGCTCCCTGGGGAAGGTTCTTCCAGCCAGTCATGAGGACAGAGCCCTGTAGCTTGTCACCACCACAGTCATATAGTCCCATGCTGTAAAGGACAAGAGTTTCTGGGTCTCTTTCATATTCCTAGCTGAGCTAACTGCCCTCCTAACCAACAAAGCACCTTTCAGCTGCCTCTGCTCTGCCTGCTTGCCAGCTAAATAGGTGCTGTCTGCTGCAGATGAGCAGTAGATTATTCTTTAATTGGCAGATGGCTGCTGAACGTATTCCAGACAGCCTTGGTGATAAATGCTTTTTTGCCGCTGTATGTGGTGAATTGCCTTTTTGCATCATATGTGTATTGTAAAAGCTTGGTTATATTCCCACGATACCTTTTTAACAATCACTCTGAAAGGAAGAACTGTCTGCCAAGACTTTGTGCTAATTGCCCTACATAGCCAAGAAGAGATAAAAATGAACTAATGTTCTTTCTGTGATCCAAAGCAATCCTAAAGGATCAATTTTTAAAAGTATTATCAAGCATTTAACTAAGCAAAAGGCTAAAACACAGCAAAGACATTCATGCCGGGAAATAACTTCTTTCAATGGATGAATGTTATCAACTTTGGAACTTAGAATACCAGCATTATTTGGATGTGATCCATGGGGAAGATGGGCTGCTTAAAGCTCACCTCTGTTATAAAGGTATTGTAATCAACCTAGTGATTTAAACCCTATTGTAATTCAACCTTTTTCAAATTGTACCTTTCTCTTTGTGGAAGGGAATGAATTGTTCATGGAAACAAAGGCAGGGAAAGAAATATAGGTTGAATTATCAAGCCTGCACACTTATGGTATCAGAACAGTTTTTAATTTCCTATTAACATGAATAGTGTGTGAGTTTACAATGAAGAACTTCAGCTATCACATATGCATAGTCACTGTAGTGGAAATGTAACTAGAAGCAAAGGTTGGGAGCACAGTCTGTTCTCCTGCCTGATGATGAAGGTCTGTATACTTTCAGAAGGAGCTTTGGGGAGAAGATGATAAAAAAAATTAAGATAATAATCTTGCTAAACTTTTATTTCAGGTTGGACATCACAGAGTCATTGATCAGGTCACAATTGTAAACCTGTGATTGCAAAATATTCTATTCAGTTTCTGATATCTGAAGTGATAAATTATAAACTTGTGAGAATGTGAATCCTACTGGCCATGCGTTCACATTCATAATTTCCCTGTGATTTATATGAGGCTAAAATGTCACTGCCAAAATGCCTTTGACTTTTGACTTTATATTGAAAATAAGTAATTGCTATAAGGATATTCTTTTTCAGTTTTGTATTATGTCATTATAGAGCCTTCCTTGAAGCCCACCCAATAGCCACTAAAACAATTTGGTCACTTTTTGCCCAATTGTTTTACTGTTTCCCTTTGAGAGAAATAGAATATGAATCTGGATATTGCTTTACACAGTCCTAATTATTTTCAAAACAATGAAATGTCATTTGTAGATATAAAAAATGTTTGATACTCTAGAACTCCTGTTTTAACTGTCATCACTCAGCCTAAAGTTTCACCATGTTTAAAAACTGTGATCAAAATTTTTCTACAATATTTCTAACCATCTCCTCAAACACATAGAAACTCATCAGAAGAGTGTTACCTAAACATTTTTACCTTTTCAGGGCTGCTGATGGACTTGTTTGTATTTTGGAGAATGATTCCTCTGTTTTCAGGCATTTCTTCCCAAAATCAGAACGATCGCACTTCAGCAGGGTGGAAACAACTGGTATGCCCATCTTTGATAGAGCAGTAACACTCTCCAGTGTAAAAGGAAAAGTACAAAACTTCATAAATAAAATAAAAATGAAAGTCTTCACTAGCTAAATATCTTACTTAGCTGTTTTTGTTTTTTTTTTTCTAAGAGAAAGGCACATTCCTCTATAATGTTCATGTGCCCACCCTAACTAGAAAACCTAGCCACCATATTCCATGTGCATATGACAATGAAGTACCCATGCTGATCCATTAGACCACCATCTTCCTTCTGTGGAATTAGATTGGGAATTGGGTTTCAGAAGAACCACGTCCAATGCAAACTATTCTGTTGTCCCTCTCTTGTGCTAAGAGCTTTATAGGTTACATGGCAGGATAAAAATCTTTGAATTTGAGGTGGAAGAACTTGTCATATATTTTATTTATGATTGCTGTGAACAATTCAAGCTTAAATTTCCAAAAACACATGCTAAGAAAGGGACTCATTAAGGTCTAAAAAAGGCTAAAAAAGGCCCAGGTTCTCCAAAAGAGCATGGTGTCTATGGGATCAAATTTATCAATAGAAGCAGTTTTGTTAATGCTAGATGGCAAACTTTCTTTGTTTATAAATTTTTAATAATTTTTTTTAATATTTTGTACTTCTGCTTTGACTCTGAGTCCAAATTAAGAAGTGATAGGGATTTGTTTTATTTTGTTTCATTTTATCTGGTTTTGCCTATGTTCCGAAATAATGTATTTGTCTCTTTCACCACTCTATGATTTTTGCATAAATAAACATCACTTTAGGTTACTTCTGAGATTGTTTAAGCAGCAAGAACATCACCAGGACTGTGTTGAGATAATCAGGCTATTGGATTGCCAGTATAAATTGTGCTACACACTGCAATTACTTGAGTGCTCAATCACGAGATATTGTTTACTGTGACATGATCACATTCAGTGAATATGTTATTTCCCTCTTGACTGTCACCTGCTATTTCATTACTGAGGGTAGCAAAGAAGACTCGAACAGAAACTTTGATTGACTGATTATTTAAACTTGTCAGACTATCCAATATCTACATGGGCTTTGCTCCCATCATCAATAAGGCCAAAGTGAGAGATTCAGACAGGTACTTAGTCGTTGCAAAGCAGAACATTTCTACAGTTCAATATCAGATACATGATCACAAGTGCAGTCTGAAATGCAGTGTTACATATCTAGGAAACTCACCAGGGCATAGAGAGGCATGCCGGTGTGGGCTTCCAAGTAACAGTAAGTTGAAGCTATTTAACTGTTTCTGAAAATGCTTTATTATGTTGGCTAGAGAAGAAAAAGTATATATAATAATTTGGAAATTGTTTGATATTTAAAATACAGGTAAACCCCAATGTGCCCTAGTTATCATTAATTTTGTGTGGAAAGATTTTAAATATTTGCCTAAGACAGTTTAGTCACTGACAAAGGCAATCTATTCTTTGTTTCTCATCTAAATTTAATGTATTCTGGAGGTTTTCAGTAATTGTAGGAGCAGTAGAAACTGTGTAGGCTACTACTGAAATAACCTGCTAAAGAGCAGGTAGCAGTATTATCCCTGAATTGAAACTTTTTGACTTGACAGAATCCTAGTAAAGCTACTGTGACTTACTGGAATAAGAGTCATGGATCACTATGCTGAGGTCCATTTTGGAGGTACAGCTGCATACAAATGATGATCATATATTTGTCTATCACTTGAGACTTAAAAGACATTGACTTTCTTAGTGATAACTACAGATCATGGGCAGAAGCAGTAATTAGAAGAAGAATTGCTGCACCTGTCTGTGCTTCATGCTGTCTTTTCAACACATTAGTTCTGTCTTGTCATGTTGTCTCTGAAACTAATTAGCATCCCCAGACATTTGTAAAGAAAGGAAATGTCTGCCTCAGAATTTGAGAGAAAGAAAAGCTGTGTGTCAACAGGAAAAGAGGAGTCCTAATCTTTGAATATGCACCTTCAAGGGCTACATATACCACATACAGACAGGCTGCAACCAGGTCCAGCAGCTTTCTGACCAGCTTTTAGGGCATAAGCAGGTATGAGCTTAAACCTACATGTGATTCCAACTTTCACTATTTGGCATGCAAGCTGGGAAATGGAATGACTGTAAATGGTTACATTTACTGTGTCATTGTTGCTATCCTTGCATTGGATTTGCATGGCCAAGCTTTGGTAGAGGGGAGGGCTACAGGGGTGTCCTCTGTGAGAAGCTGCCAGAAGCTTCTCCCATGTCCTGCAGAGCCAATGCCAGGTGACTCCAAGACAGACATGCGACTGGCCAAGGCTGGGACAATTAGAAATTATGGAAACACCTCTGTGATAAAATATTTAAGAAGAAGAAAAAGCAAGGGTGTGTGAGAGGAAAAACTCTGTAGACACTAAGGTCAGTAGAGAAGGAGGAGGAGGCACTTCACCCATGTGGTGAAGACCATGGTGACGCAGCTGTGCCCCTGCAGCCCATGGAGGTCTGTGGGGATGCAGAGATCCACCTGTACTCTATGGAGGAACCCATGCCAGAGCAGGTGGATGCCTGAGAGGAGGCTGTGAATCTATGGGAGGTCTGTGCTGGAACAGGCTCCTGGCAGAGACCTGCAGTCCCCATGGAGAAAGGAACCTGTGCTGGAGGTTTCCTGACAGGACTTGAGACCTTGTGGGGGACCCACATTGGAGCAGGCTGTGCCTGAAGGATGGCCCCCTGTGGAAAAGCGACCCACAGTGGAGCACTTTGTGGAGAACCATTGCCTGTGGGATGGATTCATGTTGGATTCATGGAGAACTGGATACTGGATCCGTACTGGATTCTCCCTGAGCAGGAGCAGGAACAACGGTTGATGATCTGAGCATAACGCTCATTCCCTGCCTCCCTGCACTACTGGGGGAGGGGAGGAGGTAGAGCTGGGAAGTGAAAGAAATACAAAAACCCAAGCTGTATACTCCCAAGTTGTAATGTTAAATAGTTTGATTGTAATGTTAAAACAGCCTATTAACTCGCCCGGCCTAAAGAGAAAAGGCCGAGAGGCGAGCCCTGCCCCCAGGGGCTGTCTGCGAAGGCTGTCAGAAGTAATGTTTTGCTGTAAATGAAAGATGCAATGTTACTTACCTATTCAAGCTGTTCAAATTGAATGTATCCCTAAAATTTTTACTTGTTGTACCCTGAGTTTTATACCCTTTCTCCCCTGGGTCTCGGGGTGCCCCCACCCCGGGGGGATTCCACCCTTTTTCCCTGAGTCACCGGGCTGTCCCCACCCCGTCGGGGGAGAATCCTGTACCTGCTTCCCAGTGGGGGCTGCTGACCCCGCCCAATATGGAGATTAGGACACCCTGCTCCCAAGATGCACTGATTCAGCCAGCTGAACCCCAGAAAACCCCCTAAAACAACGAGTCAACACAAAAACTGGACCTAAGGAGGATAATACTGTGCAATGCACAAGTCCAGCTACCTGCAGGTAGCAGGTATTTTTGGTTACCTTCTCGCCATGACCTGAAGAGAACTGGAGAGAGGTGACCCCCCGAGAGCACACGAGCAAAAGAAGATTCTTTGGAAGCTCCTGCGAGGGCAAGAATCCCGACTCTGCAGCACCAGCAGCAGAATCGTCAGCACCTCCTCCTCCACGGTGTCTACAGGGAGCAGCGGCGGCAGGCGCAGCCCCCGAGCCCCCTACCCAGAGCTGATTTCTAATAAAGGCCTTTTCAAAGGAGCTAGTCTCCTGGCCCATTAATTCATAACAGGAAGGAGGGAGGGAGGGAAGGTGTTCTTAAGGTCTTTTTTTACTTTTCATTATCCTGCTCATAGTAAATTCAAGTAATATCTCTAATTCTAACCTGTTTTGCCTGTGACAGTATTTGGTAAGCAATCTCACCCAGTCCTTATCTCAAATCATGAACTCTTTGTTATATTTTCTCTCCCCTGTCCAGCTGTAGAGAGAAGTGGTAGAGAGGCTTTGATGAGTACCTGGAATCCAGCCAAGGCTGACCCATTACAATCCAAACTCCATTAGTATTGACAATAAGCCCAGAAACTTACTGCAACCAGTAATGCAAATCAGCACTCAAGCTTGACATTTCCTCAAGAGAAACCTGACTGAAAAATATATGCCTTTCAAATCTGGAATTTACCGAACTGCTGTTCATCTTCAGCAAAGGAACTTATCTAAGGACCTGAAACAGTTCTCCCAGAAATTTTCCCTTCTTCTGTTAGTACATGCTTTCAGGAATAGTGTAGACTGATTTCTCTGTGCTCTCCTGAGCTCAATACACTCAGTTTAAATCATTCCTCTAAAGGCTAAATTGGTCTCTTGTGTATTACATATCATATTCCATCAGCAGATTTTCAGAGTTAAGTATTCTGTGCTCACTCAGCAAGATCATCATAAAAAAAAAAAAATAAATTTTAGCTTCTTCATTTATATTTATCTGCTAAAAATATTAATTTTACAATTTTACTCCATGCATCCTTGCATCTTTCAGAAGGCTGTTTTTACCTATCACATGGAAATGACACGATCAGTGGAAACACTGCTGCTGAAGGGTATTTCAGCAACTGATACTTGAACAGAAGGTTCCAAGCCCCAAAAGGAGAGAATGCTTGGCAAGTTTTAGGCAATGTGAGGACATGTCTCAGGACCCAACCCTTTTTGTCATCTATCACAGCTGAAGTCTGCTCCACATCATTAACAGAGAGAAAAGGAATTTCTGCTAGATTCAGAAAGAAAACCATCTAACTTCAAACACAGCTTTAAAGATGACCTGGCAAGTGGTATTTCAAAGGAAAAGAATTCTCTTTTGTGGTCCCATGAATAATCCCATCACTGCTATTCTTGTAGTATGAGAAACTCAAAGGCCACCTTTTCACAGTTGACTAAGTAATGACTGATTATTCATGTTGCCTTAATAGGCTTCCCCATGCTGTTGATGTCAAACAATATATTTATTCATTCTGCTGAGGTTTTTAGCTATTCAAAAATTAAGTTAAATCAAATAAAAATGAAGAAACTTGAAACTTTGAGGCATATTTGACTGTGGAATCAATATGAAACATGGGTTCTTCACTAGGCCATCACTGACTTACAAAATGCTGACCAAAATACCCAATTAACTGAAAAGTAACTAAACAGCACATGTTAACTAATTATTATTAACAACTGAAAATGGTGAAATTAAGATCTCTTTGTGAACAGATACAGTATATTCCTTTAGAATGCATAAGCAAAAGGCTTTAAAAACACAGAAAAGGAGCACATGTTCAACAGGAGGAAAAAGCATGAAAATAATGAGAAAGTACTTCTAACATAACCTACTAAAGGAACTTAAATAATAATTATTTTTAGCTAAAAGAAAAGCCACAAGTACTTCAACATGAAAATATCTGCTTCCAGTTTCTACTGAATAACTGACAGCCACCTGAAGTCATTTGAAGCTGTTCATGCAATATTTCTATTTATATTGTTGACCCAAACCAAGAGATTGCTAATCACTTCATAGGCTGGTTGTACTCAGATCACCGTGTGTCATGGTTACAGGTGTAAAAAGAAGGCAAACAGAATTTGCCCTAAAGTGCTGGGGTCTGAAGATTATTATTTCCTGGTTATAAACAATTTTTATCAGGGCCTCCCCCTACTCCTGCCCATGGCTCAGTGTTATCCTGTTGCACCAGCGGTCATCAGTTCTTGCATGGAGCAGGCAAGTCAGAGTCTCTGCTGGCACAGGTGAGCAAAATCCTGTCCTGCCTACCCCATGTGCAGTACTTGAGTTCATGCTTCAGCTCACCAGTCAAGGTAAAATGCAGAAAATCATAGAATTATAGAATTGGGTTGGATGCAACCTGTAAAGGTTATCTAGTCCAACCCCCTTGCAACAAGCCCTGAATATCTTCCTCATATCTAATCCAAATCTACTCTCTTTTAATTTGAAAACACTACTTATTGCAACAGACTTTACTAAAAAGTCTGTCCCCAGCTTTCTTATAAGTTCCCCTTAAGTATTGAAAAGCTACCCAAAGGTGTTCCTGGAGCCTTCTTTTCTCCAGGCTGAAGAAGTTCAACTCTGTCAGCCTTTCCTCATAGCAGAGGGGTTCCAGGCTTCTGATCATCTTCTTGGACCTTCTCTGGACCTGCTCCAACAGGTCCCTGTCCTTCCTGTGATGGGGTCCCAGAGCTGGATGCAGCTCTCCAGGTGGGGTCTCACCAGAGTGGAGCAGTGGGGCAGAATCCCCTCCCTTGAGCAGCTGGCCACACTGCTCTTGATGCAGCCCAGGATACAATTGGCTTTCTGGGCTGGGAGGGCACTTTGCCTTCTCATGTCCAGCCTCTCATGCACCCCAAGTCCTTCTTGGCAGGGCTGCTCTGGATCTGTTCCTCCCACAGCCTGTGTTGATACAGGGGGTTGCCCTGACCCAGATGCAGCACCTTGCCCTTAGCCTTGCCTTTAGCCTTGTTGATCCTCATGGGTCCACTTCTTGAGCTTGTCTGGGTCCTTCTGGGTGGCATCCTGTCCCTCAGGCTTGTCAACTGCACTTCTCGGCTTGATGTCATCTCCAAATTTGCTGAGGGTGCACTTGATCCCTTTGTCTATGCCTTGATAAAGACACTGAATAGCACTGATCCCAGTATGGACTCCTGAGGAACACCACTCATCACTAATCTCACCTGGATGCTGACCCACTGATGACTTCCCTCTGGTGCAAAATCTAAGCAATTCCTTATCTACAATACAGTCCATCCATCAAATCCATACCTCTCCAGTTGTGGAGGGACTATGTGAAGGCCCCTACAGAAATTTAAACAGCTGATGCCTGTGGCTCTTCCCTTGTCCGCTGATTGTCACTGTTGTAGAAGGTCAGTAGGTTGGTCAGGCAGGACCTGCCCTTGTTGAAGCCTGTTCAAGTGCTGGCTGTCTGGAATCATGTCCCCATCTTCCATGTGGCTTAGCACATCCTTTTGGCATCAATAGCTTCTAGGAGGATCTGTTCCATGACTGTATTTCTCAGATACTCAGTTTCAGACAAGATACTATTGCACTTGGTAATTTATTTTGCCTCTTTGCATTGGTTTTCATTTTGTGCAAAATGGTCATAATCTCTCTTGTTTCCAAGGATATCTTTTTAAAAGCAGCTTAGTTCCTACACTGAAGTCTTTCTTTCCTGTCATGAAAAATTAGACAATTTATATCCGCACACAATTAATAAGTTGTCTACAATTTCTATTAAGCTTTTCTATTGAGCTATTAAACTGACCTGCATTCTCATATTACTAATGCAGCTACAAGAAAAACTTCCCAGAAACAGTTTCACTATTGTGATGTTTTCAAAAATCTTCTTTTTATGTTTTAAAAAGAGAAAAAATATAGCTGTCTTGCTTAAGCCAAAAGTCATACTACAAAATAAAGAAATAAATGATAGAAATATGGCCACCTGGCAATGTGCAAAACCCCCCCTAAATTAAAGCCCAACCCTAATCCCTACATCAACTTGGAACTGAGCTATATATTTTTAAGGAATAAAATACAGGCTTTAAAATTATCTGTCAAGATTTTATTATTTTTCTGGCACCAGAGAAAAATCAAGGGTATATTATATTTTGAAATAGACATAGCTGTCTACAAACAGAAGATTTTTATTAAATAGCTATATTTGTCTTCAAAGGAATTCTGTGCATTAAAATAAATTTAACAGCTCACTAGCAACATTATGCAGAGGTACGAGGTTTTTCTTTTGGTTTGTTTTGAACCACTGTCACAGAACTCCTGTCAGTACAAGGCAGCTTGAAGAACAAGTTTCTTCTGATGCTAAAGGCCACCAAGGTTTTTCCCTTCTCCAGCAGTTATTTCTTTGATTCTATTTTGATAAGGAGTTTCTATGTTCAGAAAGTACTTACAGTTTCTGTTCAAAATGTTTTTCAAGTAATTTGAATAATTTTGGAAGTCAAAACAGCAGATTTTCTGAGTTCTTAAGGCATTTGTAATTACTCTGGTGGATATTGGACTCTTCAGACATACATAACAGAGGCTCACAGAGAGATGGATGTGAAATATTAACTCCAAATACTACGAAACCTGTTAAAATTCCTGTATTTTATAAAAACCTACATGCTGTATATCCTACCATCTTCATTTTACAAATCTTCTTTGTATCAAACACCCTGGTCCTGGACAATATTTGAACTGAACAAAAAGTTTGAAGCACCATCAATACTTTCCCTTAATTCTGGATTTCATTTCTGTTGAATCCAAAGTGCAAGACAAGCCCTAGTGCACCCCTGAGCTGAACAGTCGGAGTGATGATAAACAAGAATGAAATGGAAGCAGCGGCGTCAATCAAGAGAGGTTGGATCTTCGCAGGAGGCAACCAAACTTGAACAAAAATAGACACCAAGTAAACTTACAGTTGGTTTGCTTTGAGAGCAGTGGGTTCTTTAAAGTAAATCATCTCATTAGCCACCTGGTATCCTATTTTGAAGACCTCAGAAATAAAAAATTAGGCCTTTTGAAACTAAGTATTTCTTCAGGTCCAACCTTAGATTTGAAGACACAAGCAAACTACAGCAGATCTATTTCAAAGCTATAGGGAAATCAGTATTTTTGCTGTATAATGTATTATTTAATAGCTGCCCAGTAATCATCCAATAGCATTCTGAATACTGGTGCAGCTATTTTCATATTTATGAAATTCACCTGGAAGAATGGCTTCTGAATTATTCTGAATTCATGAGAGAGGATTCAGTCTCACAAATGGATTCTCATTGACCTGCAGATACAAAGTGAGATAAAGGTATTCATCCCAAACGAGCATCACTGTCACTTTCTGAGAAAAGTAAATTATATTAGCTGACTTACTTATTTCATTTTTATTCATAAGCTGTGTATTCTGACATCTTGTAAAACAGCTTATTTCTGCTCTACTGAATAAGAAAGTTCTGGAGGCACTGAGAACTAAAGTGACCTTCCTCCTTCCTTCTGTATTTGTAGCACCCTGGAAGGTGAGGGCTTGAAAAGGAAGGTCTACCTTGCATGTAGAATTACCTGTCCAAACTTCTCTTTTCCTTGAATTACCTTCTTTAGGAGCAAAAAGGTATATCAACTTCTTTTCTCTCTTTTTTTTTTTTTTTCTTGTTTTTTTCTTTCCTCCAAACTTAGTGACACTGTTCCATACCAGGAGAAGTTAGAGTTTTCTAGCCTGTTGGGATTAGCATGACAAGGAGACACACATACTTCTTTAAACACTTTTAACTTAAACCAAAAATTTCAGGACTGAATTAATGGCTGTTACAATGCAGAGCATGCCAAATATTTTCTTGTGTCAAATAATGCTTCAAATCTAGGGTTAATAAAAAAAAAAGCATTAATATTGCAATTAGGTTAAAATATTATTAACAGAATATATTTCAAAAATGATAAGCAATTTAACAAAAAAAAATTGTTTTCCTTCTAACATGATAAGCCCTTTTATGCACATAGTCAGAGATCTTAATACTTCATGAGATTGTGCCTTATCATCTGTCACTTATCTGTTGCCTGGAACCAAGTGTATTGTACATTCCAGAGTACAGGATATGGTTGACACTGATCAAAGAGGCTCCTTAAAGTGGAGCTCTGATTTTTTTTTTCAAAACTTCTGACATAATTTTCTGTCTATTGATAATCTAAAAGTGAAACCAGCAAACAATACAGTTTAAACCTTCATAATTATCTGCCTTGATTTTATTAGGTTGTCCTATGGTAAATGCCATATCTGATCTCAAAGAAATCAGAGAAAGTAATTAATCTCTTAATTTCATTTGTAGATTGCATGTCTATCCAATATAAAGACATAATTACACTCAAGAGAGAGAAATAAAATGAACATGGACTGTGAAATGATTAATTTTTTATCCCGGAGTCAATTACACATAGGATAACTTCAATTCTCTGAAATTACATTTAATGTTATAATGCACTCTAACAAAGGAGCTGGTGGGAGTACTAAAACAGTACTGCATATGAAAAATTGGTTAAATGTGCACTTCACCATTGAAAAGCCTCAACAAAACATTGAATATCCTTTGAATTTATAATTAATAACAGTGCTTAGTGAGTGCTATTTCTTTACTAGTCTCAAAGTACAAAATAAGGGTAAAAGATTCAAGGTCAAGTGTGACAAATACATAACAGTAGTGAGAAACTTGGGTTCTTAGACTCTCTAGTTAATGCTCAGTGAACTGACTCATGGGAGTCTCATTGCACAATATAAGGATTTGGTATGACTTCTGATTTGTGACTACTTACAGAACAGATCAAGCAGGTTGAGACATGCATAATGTTTTTATTACGCACACGTATCTTCAAAAATATGGTTCTAAAAGGGTAGGCAACAAGTCTGACTATGTTTGACAAATGCATAAGTGCTGCTGTGGAATTGTTAATGCCAATAGTGAACATACTCTACCTAAATATTCACTAGATGTCTCCAGAAGTCCTAGAATACTGACCATGCTGAAGTGCCCTATAATTGATATAATTAGTGATCAGCCCTTCCTCCCACTACAAAACTGTCTCTGGAGGTCTTATTTAGCATAACTCATTGAATGAACACACAGAGAAATAATCTACTTGAGCCACCTAGGTGGGAGAATCTAAGTGCAGGAGAATAAATGTATCAGAACAATAATGGGGAAAACCAGTATTAACTAGATTGTTGCAATGTAGTTTTTCAGTGTGCTTGACTGTGGCCCTCTAACACTTGATCTAGGGCAGCTAGAACGGGCTGAAGAACAGATAAATAACAAGACAGTTTTGACTGCACTCACTTAGACATGTGTACTTGGATTAGCAGTTGAGTTCCTTCATCCCAGCATGAAAAATAGTAAAGCGGGTTGGAAAAATGGTATCGGGAATGCTTGATAGATCATATAAAGCCTTTCACAGAAATCACTCACTTCATGAAAATCAACACTTGATGGAAGAAATTTCTTCAATTTTGCAGATTTTACTCAGCTCTTGAAAGGCAGGGACTTTGTGTAATATCTTTGAGCCCATGAGTGGAATTTATCTGTCAATGTTCATGATGCTCATGGCTAAGTTTTGCTGACCACCAGACTTTGAATTTGAACACCATTTTATGCCAGCTACCACGTAGGCTGATATAAAGTGAAGTGGCAATGTTTAGAAAGGACAGATGACACTTGCTGCCAGTATCTGAACTTTGTGAAATGACGTTGTAAGAATTTGCTGTACATTGAAGAGTGCCTGTGGGAAAAGAACCATGTACTAATCAACTCTATTGAGCAGGTCAACTATTGCTATGATATGTAACTGGAAGGCCAAACTCATTCAGTTAGCTACACAGATCATAGTACTTTCAAGTAAAGGAAAAAACAAAACAAAACAAAACAGGAGATTTCACTATGGCAGAGCTTTTTTGAAAAAAAAAATCAAGTAAAAACACGAGACAAATGTATTATAAATACAGAATGTGGTCATCCTTAATTAGAAGACTTTGTTTTCAAGCTCATTCCATACTGCCACCTTTTAACTGATACACAGTGAGGTAGCTATACTATTAATAGCTATAACGTTTTACAGACACAATGTATACCTATCAGTGGGTAATCCTGCAAGGTTTTCGTTCACTCTAGAAGGTCCAGTGGCTTATGCATACATGTTTCATGGTTGCTATATCTTTTATAACTCATGAGTGCAGGCTTCTACATTCTGATTTCTTGGCCATATCCAATTTTGCCATTTCACATTTCTATTTTCATTACTGAGCACCTACATTAGTGGTATTTCTATAAACTGAGGATCAGATACCAGTATATGTACAGTAGACAATGAATATTCAAGCTTCTATAAATTATCCCATTGTTTTAATTGTTCTTGTTGAAAGATAAAACACATGAAATGAACCTCTCTTTGAATGAAAAAGTGTTTTTTTCAAGAGACCCCAAACCACCCAAGATTCATATCCACTTTGGCTGCCTTATCTCCTGGATTGGTGTGATTTTTGGCAAGCATGTTCCTACACTAGAAATGATTCATCCCTTGCTACATGTTGCTAGCGAGATTCTGCTGCTTCTATATTGCACCTAAACACACTTTAGTCAAGTGTCAACTCTCTGGAGTTATTGCACCTTTTTCTTAAGGAGCTAATGTGGTTTATAAGGGAAGGTTTGAGGAAAGTTCCAGGAAAGTTCAAACACCATACTAAACAGCAAGCAACCAAATAAGCATGAGTGCTGCTGGCTGAATATCACTACATGAAAATAAGAAGTCAGTTGGCATCTACCATCGTGCAAGTGGAGTAGAGACATGAAGGGCATAGAGAAACTGTTTGACTGATGACCCAGGCACTGAGTGGGAAAAATAATAGTGACAAGTTTTCAGGAACTCTGCTTACTTAAGCCCTGGTTTTCTTGTCTTTTTAGAAGTGATTACAAATATTCAAATTATATTGCAAAATTATTTTTTTTCTTTTCCTAAATACCAGTAAAATACCCAATAAGCTTTTTTTGCCTTAATCATTTATCTGATTTAGTGCTACCATTAGAGCAATACAAACTATAACCTTACAGAACCAGAAAGTATTTTGCATGTGCAATTGTGGATAACAAAGAGATATTTTAGGTATTGCTATGCAGTGTTCACGCAGCATCAAGGTCTTTTTGCCTTCTTGCACTGCTGACCCCAACTGAACACAAAGCTGGGAAAGAAGGAAAAAGGGGAGATATTTGGAGTCATTAAATTTGCCTTCCCAAGTAACTGTAATTTATGATGAAACCCTGTTAGCCCAGAAATGGCTAAGCATCATCCTGCTGATAAGAAATAGTAAATTAATCATTTATTTTACTTTTGCTTTACCTATTAAAGTTCCTTGGTGTCAAGCCATGAGTTATCACACTTTTACCATTCTAATTCTCTCTGCATCCCGGCTGGGAAAAATTGGTGAGAACCCATGTGGTGCTTAGCTACTTACCAGGGTTAACCCGCAAGAAATAAACTCCATATTAACTCCATATTATCCCTTTCCAGAAGGGTGGGGTTTTTCAGCTCATTGTTGAGTAACAAATAACAAATTTTTCAAAATTCACAATTTGATGATTTGTGAATTACTTCTTATGAGGCCATCATCCCATGGTTGTGAGCAAGATACTGTCATTGTCCGTGCATTTTTAAAATGTTTAATTAATTTTTAATGTGTGATAAACTTTTTTTGCTTTGATGTTTTACAAATGAAATGGAAGTACATTGGTAAATTTCACTTAGCAACATGACTTCTTATGAGACACAATTAACCTATTATTGTTTGATAATGAACTGATGCTGTTCTTTTAAAAGAACAGCTCTAGTTTACTGGAAAGCTAAAATTCCGAAAATTAATTTCAAGTTGTTCAAATATGTGCAAACAAATCAAAATTTGAAAACTTTCTGTCCTGTCTTCCAAGTTAATGGCTACCATTATCATCAAAATCATATTTAATAGGACAAAGAATATGTCTTTACTCTTTTCACTGGATTAAAAGGGCAAACTGATATTTCAACTAAAACTTATTTTTTGCGATGTCACTAGTCCTTACATGTTTACTAAGTATTTTTAAGTGATTTCCTATTGTAAACAAACAGTTCTCACTATGCTAGGGAGACTATTCTGCTTGTTTTTTGTCAGAGTCTTTCACAAATTCCACAAAAATGCTGTTCCTGCTGGCAGAGGCAGTTACAGATAAAAGACTGCCCACGTTGCCTGTAAATCAGTGGATAGGCTGATTTCTTCACTACTCTAATTAGTTTTGCATAATTTGGCATATTGCTTCTTGAAATAATGATTTAATCTAATTAAGATTTTTTTTGAAGATACCTTTTAAATGAATTAATTAAGGACTTTATCTCCAAAGCCCAGAAATTATTATCACTGAGAACAATGCTGGCACCTTATTTGAGAATATAATTTTATTTTTCCTGTAAACTGACTTCTAACCTATGCAGAGCTAAGTGATTCAGTGAAAAATATCCCGATTTCCCACTTTCTTGGTAATCCCTCCCAGGCAAGGTTTGCAGTCCAACAACTCATGGAAATGGGGTGTAGTCTTGCTTGTCTTATGAGGATATCTATGTACACTAATGATATCTATATATGAATGAGAGGATAAATGATTATTTGATATTACTGATAAAATCGTTGTAGGAGAAAAAGAGAAATAAATTATTTTCTTTAATATATAATGATGTGTTATTAACTGGGCTAGACTGGGCATTTTTGCTGTGGCTTTTTCATTTCTCTGTTTCCCAGTAGACCCATTATGTGGCTTGCAATGACAAAGTAATATTTCATAACTTGGATGTATCATCTGTCAATCATAAATCTTTTCTGCCTGTTAAAGGGAAACCCACTGACAGAATGAAGAATGATACCTTGCAGGACTCACTGGACAATATGTATTCAGTAACCGTGACCAGTTGTTCAAAAAACCTTCACTGATATGCCGAGGTCAGATTCATCTGACTGGATGAAGGCCTGGAGAAAAGTTAATGGCTTTTAAAAATTATTGTATGAGGTACAAAGTCTCTCTTACTTAGACATCTGGTCTCAGATAAACGCTGCCTGTATACAAAGAGTGTAGTCCAGATCCAAAACTCAGTGGATTCAATGGAGGAAAAATTACTTTTTACAAACTTTGAATTATGATAAGGAATTGAAGAAGAATTCACTTTAAAAGTTCAGATTGTTTGTTTTTTGGCCAGGGAACTGAAGAGGTTGATTCTTTTGAGCAAAATGCCTACTTCAGCAAATTAAAGGAGATATACTCTATTTCAACAAAAGAATTTTGGAGTTTATGGATTATTCCAGGATCCTTGAATTAAAGATATATGAAAAGAAGAAATGTTATCAGTGATACTTATAATGCTGATAGTAGATTCCATCTGTAAAGGAGAAAGCTGTCATATGTGAGTAATTTCAGGAGATGCAAGGTCCTCAGAGGAGACTCAAGATGAGTTTCAGAAAGTGTGGGAAAACTGAACACTTGTGGCATCCATAAACTCTGAGTTCCTGTACCTACATTGGTGGCACTAAAGTGCTTGTAACAGAACAAATGAATGACAACATGGAGATGTTGCCCCTGGAGATGTAGATGAAAATTGGGGCACAGTTTCCCTTTGTGATATCCTGTTTGCCTTGACCAGAACAGTCAGAAAGCCCAATTACAGACTAACAGTCTGTTACAGTTACTGTTCCATTTCACAATGTTCAATTGCAGTAAGTATGAGGTCTAGTAATGTTAAAATCTATGAGAATTTGTTAATTTAAATGGTGAAACTATCTCTGAGTTAGACAGTAAGTTTCTATTGTGATTATCCTGATGTGAGGACTGGGATTCATCTTTAAAATCATTGTAGAATTCTTTCTTCAAAATGTACTATTAGTTGTAATTTTCAGTCATTACTCTGAAAGATATGATTTGCATTTAGCTGTTTTCTGAGTATATTTCTAAATATTCGCTATAAACTTATTTTTAGAAAGGATATTTTTGCAGATGAAGTTAAGTCTCTGAGCCAATAATTAAACTTAAAAAACATATGAAGTTTAATAAATAGAAAAATAAATAATTTTATTAACATAACTATATAACCATTAAGAGATTTTTTTCTACCCTGATAGTAGGATATATTCCACTCAGCCAAAATTAATTGGTAAATTTTTATTGGAATTAATTAACACCAATAAATGACGAACTGATTTCTGGAAAATTGCTGACACCAAAAGCATCTAGTTAAGTACAGTAGAGCAACACTGACTCAGAATCTGTAGCTGCTACATTAGTGCAATGAACATAGAGTAGCAGGAGAGCAAAACCAGAGAAAATATACTTTAATCAAGAAGAAAATTGAAACACACCCTTTACACACTAAATCACACTGTCTGTTCATCCTTGAGTACGTGCTGTGCTTAATGTTTATTCAGATTTTTTTATTACTGCACTCTCAGCTAAAGATGTCTTTGTTAAGGAGAATGAAATGCAGTCATTGCACAAATACACCAAATAATAAATCCTTTTACTATTCCTACCAAATTTATATCATAAAACTTACTTTCCTGATAAATAAAAGTGGTGATAATACCACATATCTCTGCCGAAGGCCTTATCTAGTATCTAGCTGTGATAAAAATGAACAAAATCCTCAAAGACCGTTGACTGCCACTGAAACTGTGTCCTCCCTAATCCAAAATTTTCATCTCAAAGCATAGAAAACTTGCTGTATGAGAAGTACTAACCAGAAGGCAGAATCCTCCTGAATTTTCTTATACCTTATTGACCCTAATTTCCTGGGTATGATTATGTCTTCCCTTTCTGTTGCTCGCATGGGCCCCTGAATGTTCATGGATCATCCCCCTAGCAGCATATTTCTTGCCTCTGTTATATCCATTTTCTGAAAGGTCCCTGAAGACGAATTTTATTTCAGTCTGGAGTAGGTTCAGAGATGTTACAGTGCGAGCAGCCTGACCTGAAAGGTGAGGCCAAGGACTGCAGCTCTGTGCCTGCACAAACTCCATTGTGATCAGCACGAGAGAAGGTGCTTGTACATTTGAAGTTCTTGGACCTGACTGGGAATCCAGAAAGACTTAGAGGTTAACTTCCATCTAACACACTGTGGATCTAATCACTGAAAAATAAGCTGAAATCTTTCAGTACATTACCTAGGAGATAGTTCTGTTAACAGTGAGCAGTAGCCAAATTGTCCTCAGGAAAAATCTACTGTTGAAATTTTGGTATTGGGTTTATCCTTTTTATCACACAAATCTGCCCAAATATTTGAATAAATTAATTTTGCTGCTGCTGGCTGCCTTTACTAAAGATTTATGGTAGTTGCTTGTCAGTGAAAATAATTTTTTTTTAATTAACTAACAAATCAGTAAATAGGGAAAATTAATCTGCAGAAAACATGCATCTGCTATAGATCAGTTGATTCTACCTCATTTTTAGTCCCTCATTTAAAGAGACCAAATCAAAGTATGCAACTAAATTTCCATGGTTACCAGACCTGTCAGAAGGCATTCATACACTTTCATATTAACAGATACTTGAATTTCAGGGAATATCATCTGAAGATCTCCATGAAAATCAAATTTCAGAAAGCATATGTAATGAGAAAAATGGCTAGAACTTTTCTTGATTACATGCTGATTTTTATAAGTAAGCCATGGAAATAGTTGGTTTCAATCACGGTTCTGTTTCATACTTCCTTAATGAAAAGATACGTTATTAGTTTTATATATTTTTAGAAGCTACTCAATCACTTTTTCTTGATTTACTTTGAAATGTAAGTTTTTTGGTAGTTTTGTGCGAGATTTGGAAAGTGCTTTGATATTTTGTAAACACTGCTAATCATGTAGATTTTTTTCACAGGTACACATTCTTAAAAAAACCAGAAATCTAAGTTTAGATTTTTAGTCTCCATATAAACATTTAAATATTTATTCAACGACTCCGTATTAAGATGTGATTCCTGAAAAGCTTAAAGTACAGCTTATCAGTGCTTTGCCTGCTTCATCTCATTCTCTCAACTCATTCAAGGAAGTCCAAAATCCTGCAAGTACTTTTCTGAAGAGGAAAAAAAGATGCCTTGATTGCTGGAAATAATAAAATTCAACCATTTCTTATATTTTATACTTCTGGCTAAATGTTTTAGATGTACAAAACCAATAGTCCTCTTATTTAGCATGAAATAGTTTTATTTAAGTTATATCTGAGAAAAACAGTCAAGCAAAGGATGTACATGCTGAGCAATTGTCAGTCTGCTAACTTTATAACCTCTGTGTTCAGAAAGGTCTGACTGAAATGTATGAAGCTGTTTTATTTGGTATATAGTTGGCACATTTTTAACACATGCCAGATTGTTTTTTACATTTTTAATACATGCCAGATTTCCTCCATTATCACAAGTGTTCTCTTAATTTCTAGTGCCACTAAAAATTTCTCATAAGAATGAGAACAGAGAGAATTAACTGGGTTTGAGCCTATACACTGTACTAAACAAACCAAATTATAGATGAAAAGAAGAAAAGATCAGGTTTTATATCATTTGCAATTTAGGAACTTAAAAAAATTCTGAGTGCATAGATACCTTGATGAGTTTCATAGGTAATATTTTTCTTCTGTTTTATTGGTTGACATATGTTTTTCAAATACTATGTTTATTTTGAATTTCATATGACACAAAGACTCTAAACATACTTTGACTTTCAACATGTTATCAAGAGGCAATGGGCACAGACTGAAACACCAAATGTTCCATTTGAACATGAAGGAACAGTGGCACAGGCTGCCCAGGAAGGTTGTAGGGTCTCCATTCTTGGAGATATTGAAGAGGCATGTGGACAGGTCCTGGGCAACCCTCTAAATAGCCTTGCTTGAGTGATCTCCAAAGATCCCTTCCAGCTCCAACTGTTCTATGATTCTGTTACAGATGGCTTATAAATTTGTATCAAACACTGTCAGATTAGCTTTAAGAAAAATTTCAACTGTCTCAAGTTAAAAGTCATAAATGTATTGATTCTAATTGCAATGTAGACTGAAATTTACCCGTTGTGAATATTAATAGAACAGTGATTTCTTGTTAAAATATATGTTTGAGAGAACACTTTATACAATGAAAGTATCTGTCTGTAAAAATAGTGGTGCTTTTGTGTACATTAATAATGAAACTATTGACATACACCACTGCAGCATTGGACTAAAAGAAGGAAAGTCCATTTCTCCATCACTGCCCATTAAAAATAAGCCAGATTTTTGATTGTCTTCAAATATCCTTCAGAACAATCTACATTACATTTTATGTTGTGTCTCATTGCTGGTATAGTGTGTAGTTATATAGGTTAATGATCACGAGTGAAAATCAAGGAAGAAGTATTTTGCCTGAGAGCTTATATTAAAGCTTTATCAAGAACAGAACTAGCTCAGTGCTAAAGCCCAGCAGACAGTGAAACTCTCCTTGCAGAATTTAGAGGAACCTTCTTGACTTCCTTTGATTACTGGAATTGAAGCAAACCTCATGGTCTTTTCATCTCTGAGAATCATGGGATTTTGTTCAGAGAGTTTAACTTTCTAAATTGCTTCTCAGAGGAAAGATTTGTGAATTGTGTTTACAGGAACGTGAAACCGGACTAAAGCGTAGTGCAATAAACAGACAGACAGAGAAACAAGCAAGCAAGCAAAACCCACCAAAAACCCCAAACCCCAAAACCTCTGAAAAACTGCAGATGTGGAAACTGAAAGGAAGAAATGTTGAATATAAACCTGACATCTTCCTATAACAAGGCAGAGCATCATGGACAAACTGAGGTGACTGAATACCCAAATTCTGTGTCAGAAAACCTTTAAACTAATAAATGACAAAGACAGCAGCTGTTCTACAGTAACATTTTCAGCAGAAAGTCACTGGAACAACAGTATATCAAAACAAAATAAAACAAATAGTCAAAAATACATTCTTTTAGACACCAAAAGGCAAAACAAGCAGAAAAGGAGCAGAGAATTTGATCTTTCAATTTTATTGTAATTGTTTGTGTACATGGGGAACAAGATGTTATATCATTACTTTGATTTATGGAGCATGTCCTGTCCTTCCCTTTGATCTTTTGTGTACAAGGCCAATAGTGATTCAAAAGGGTGTCACAATTTTTAGAAAACCAACCAACAAAGAGAAAATTATGACCTCTCCTGAAAGAAAGATGATTCAGGCTGAAAAGCCAAGCTGATAGATACAGTATGGGGCATTCAGTTGTTCAGAGGCTGTGCCCAGGGCAAAAAGGCTTTACAAGTTCAGAATAAAACACTTCATACAAGCGAAGCTATTTTCCTTTGGTATTTCCTTACTGGCGTCAGATAAACTTCCTAAGATCACAAATTTGTGTGTCTGGTTTTCCCAAGTTTGGTCTAGATAAGCAAAGGGTGATCAGATGATAATGCCACATTTACTGCCTCATATTTGCAGTTTTCCATTCATGCTTGAAAATGATTATTTTGGCCTTACTTTTCTGTTATGAGATCCTGTCAGTGTGTAGAGGTTTATTAGAGAGTGTACTGTTTCTTTCTCATATTCTGTTTTTCAAATACTCATAGAAATACCTTTCTGGGGTATTACTGAAAATTTCAGTAATTACAGATTACTGAAAGATATCTCTTCCCTCTGCCCTCTACTTCAGCCAGGTTGTAACATTGTCATGGGCAGGTGCCTTTGAACAGCTTCTGGAGCCATATTTACATGGAAAATTGGAAATGGTCATAGTTTTGGGGGCCGTCAACATACTGATCATCTCTCTGTATCTGCACTCTGTATCTACATGTCCCTAGCATTCATCCTGGGACGAAAGCCTGCGTATATTTCCTGTTACAAGCTTTCATGTGTGCTATCCAAAATACGTCAAAGGGTCATAGGAAATTAAATACAATAGTAACAATATAGTTGCACATAATTTCTTTAGACATAATATAAAATGTTTCCAGGGGTGATCTAGGTCCTCTTTAAAAGGTGCTATTCAAGCATGTTGAAAGAAATTGGTTTCTGCCTCAGACAGTTAAGAAATAAATGGAAATAACTAAATTTGCACCTTATAACTGTCAAGATCTGTAATGTTTTTCTAACACAAAATAAACATCATATAGAAACAAAGCCAGGTATAGCCATAGAGCAACTGACAGTCACTAACCACAGTTACAGCTAGGGTATTTCACAGGTGGTGTGGTTTTCAAGACTGGTCCTGACAGTTACCTTGTCAGTATGTTGAGAAAGACAATTCATGGTTATGAGACTTGATCTTCCCTTGAAATTTCACACTTCTTGAATACTAATACCTGCAGCTGAAACCTTGTAATTACAAAGCCCTTTTCCTATTTTATAGTTCTTTAAGTGGTTAGTCCATATAAGTAATCAATCACAACTTCAATTCACTGTTCACATGGACAATTAAAACATAAAGAAAGTGAAAGGAAGTGAAATTTAAATCAGTCCAATAAATATATTTTAAGTGGATTTAAATTCTGGTAGAAGTCTCTGAGGGTGAATTTTTATGCTTCAATTAATTCACCCATTTCCATATAATCCAGAGCCAATTTTTGCATATAAAGTTGTTAACAGTTAATGGGAATGGATATGCAAGCATATGTGCTCTTTCACATAAAGATATCCAGTTTTCTTTACAAAATATGTGCTATGTACACACACACAAAAAGATATATCAGTTTGCATGCATTCCTTTGTAATACTGTAAGGCTTAATAACTTCTGACATGGATCTTTATGAATGTCAAATCAATAAACTATTTCTTTAAAAAAAAAGAAACTTTTAAATATAAGAGTAACAGAGTTTAAACTGTGCACCAAAGTACATTGTCAGATGGACATAATTATGTTCACGGGAAGGGTACAAATGAAACAAATACAAAACAGAAAAATTGCCTCCATGTGACCTGAGACACTACAAAGGCTTAGATAAGATTGTAGTAAGCTTAGACAATTTTACCTGTGTTATCAATTGAAATAGGCAACTTTCAGATTTCATCTCACCCTAATGTAAACTACAGAATATATCAATGAACTTGTTCTTTTGAAGTACTTATGCTATTTCATCAGCTAGAAAGGAAGGGTGAGCCTGTCTGTTCATGATACCATGATGACTTTAGGATTATGGTGGAAATGCAGGATGATTAAGGCAAGTGACAATGTGCCACAGAAAATATTTATTCAGTATCCATGCCTTGATTTTTTTAAGTTATCAAACAACATGCCTTTGCTCTCCATTTGTTTGTCCGACATCATATGGTGTATCATCACTTCTGCCATTCATTTATTTCCCTGTCATCACAAGAATTTTTCCTTGTTAATATTTATTTGCACAAACAATTCTCTTCAACAAACATAAACCTAAAGAATGTTCCAGATGTTTTAAATAGCCACATTTATTGCCTGATAAAAAATCATCTCTAATGACCTAGCACAGTGGTGGCTTCATCCTTCTTGCTTCTTTCTTTGACAGGTAGTATGTTCTTAGTGTCTTTCAACAAGATGTCTCTTGCTGTTCTCACTGAGAAGGGTCCTTAGTCCTCATTTCATTGTTAAACTCAATGATTTTCTACAGCATGTACTCAGTCCACCTCCTGTGACTGTTCTTCCTTAAAAGAATACGGAATAACCAGTTCTTTGTGATGTACAATGTTGGTTGATATTTTATTCTGATCACTTTTATAACTCTGGATTAATAGCTTGACCCAATATTCACAGGAGCATCTTGACACTGAAGCAATGTAGATACTATATTTCATGTATTAGCTTCTTACCTTTGTGCTTTTATTGACCAGGGAGAGATAAATGAGACCTTCTAACTGATTCCTTTACTTTGAAATGCAACTGACATTCAGTGCTCACTTTATAGCTTCTACTTTTTTTTTTTTTTTTTGTCAAATATGAGCCTTGGTCCACCTTCCCACTGCTGAGTGATCCTCACCCTGGTCAACCTCTTGCCTGGTGGGTTTTAATGCTGAGGCTGAGTGATCTTCACACTTCTGACACACGTGCTTCTGTTGGACTGAACTGATATTAACCGATATTTTTACATCTTGACTCAGAATTCCTTCCTTCTTCTATAAACTCTGTATAACCTCTCTACATTTGCTACAGGTTCAGAGATGAGGCTGACCACTGCTGAAAACCTTCTCCATTTCAAAGTGAAATTCAGTGAAAATAGTAAGATCACTCAGGGCCAGCTCTTTTAATAGTATCACAGTGTAGCTCCAGGAAAGAAGTATAGCTTTTCCTTCGGATTAAAAAAAATACATGCAAAGAGAAAGATTTCTTTAAAGAAGATGTTTGCTTGGGTTTTAGTGGTTATCTTCTGGTTTTCTGTGCTGCAAAATGGCAACGATGCAATGCAGAGACAGTTCTCTCAGTGGAAAGCTTGATGAATAAACAATGTTAGGATGTTTTAATATAATGGCAGAATCTCAATAAGAGCAGAATGTGAGATCTTTTTCAAAGAGCTCTTTGAGGCAGAATGCACTGATGGCTTTTTAAATTAACATTTGGTCAATAAAAATACATGTTTTAGTTCATTGAGATTTGGAATTCCTATTACATAAAGCTGGAGTTTTTAAAGGAGAGTAAAATGCCCAAATCTGTTGAATTTCAATGGGATTTATTCACTTGACCTCCCTTGGAGTCAGATATTTTTGAAAATCACAAACCTTTTAAAAAAGACATCAAATCTTGGGCCCTTATGAAAACTTCTTCTGTTTCTGAATATTTCAACACCACTCAAGTATTGTGGAAGAGGAAGGAAGGGAGGAGAGAATAAAGATAGAGAAAATGTTGTGGGGCTATAAACTAAAGGAGTAAGTACATAGGAGCACCTTTTAAATCAGAGATATTTGTCCCTGATAAATATTATTGTACTAAAAAATGAACAATCAACAATGATCTAGCATTAGAAGTAACCCTGGTAACATCAGATTGCATGTGTGGGAATCACAATGAGTAGTTTCTCTTTTTTTCATATGAAATAGAATTAGAACTTGATGGACTTAAAAGTAAATTGAACTTTAACTATGAAAGAGATTGACTCATACTAAAATTAACAGCCTTAACATTTCTTTAGAAATAGGATAGAATAATAAAAAAAAATTAAGATCCTTATATAATTTATTTTTTAAAAGTTCCAATTAAGACATAGAATCATAGAATGGTTTGGTTTGGGTTGGAAGTGACTTTAAGATTGTCTAGTTCCAACACCCCTGCCATGGTCAGGGAACCAGGTTACTCAGAGCCCCATCCAACTTGGCTTTGAACGCTTTCGGGGATGGGGAGTCCACAACACCTCTGGGCAACCTGTGCCAGTGTCTCACCACCCTCACAGTGAAGGTTTCTTCCTAATATCTAACATAAACCTGTCTGCCTTCAGCTTAAAGCCATTCCCCTTTTTTACTACCACTATACACCCTTGTGAAAAGTCCCTCTCCAGCCTTCTTTTGAGCCCCCTTCAGGTATGTGGAGGCTGTTCTAAGGTCTCCTCAGAGTCCTTTATTTGCCAGGCTAAACAGTCCCAACTGTCTCAGCCTGTCTTCATAGGAGTGTTCTTGAGCTCTGTGATCAGCTTTGTGGCCCTCCTCTGGACTCCTTCTGACAGGTCCATATCCTTCTTGTGCTGGGGACCCCAGAGCTGGACACAGTGCTCCAGGTGGAGTCCTAATAGATCTGAGTAGAGGTACAGCCCTTGACCTGCTGGTCACTCCTCTTTTGATGCAGCCCGGGATGCAATTGGCCTTCTGGGCTACAGGTGCACATTGCTGGGTGAACTTTTTGTCTACAAACACACCCAGGACTAGTCTTGCATCATTCTCCCCTCCACCTCTACTCATGCTTGAGAGTTCCCTGACCCAGGGGCAGGACCTTGCAGTCGGTCTAGTTCAATATCATGAGGTTTGCACAGGCCCATTCCTCAATCTTGTAAAGGCCCCTCTTGATGTCGTCCCTTTCCAACAGCTTGTCAACCACACCACACAGCTGGGTGTGGTCAGCAACCTTGCTGGAGTTCTCTCAGTCCCAATGTCCACGTCACCGCCAAAAGTGTTAAAAAAATGCCAGTCCCATTACTGAATTCTGAGGAAAGCCACTCATTACTGCTTCCACTTGAGCTGAAAATCCAAAATCTAGAATCCCAAATATAAAAATCTGAAAATCTAAAACTTAAAAATTCCTGAAAGTGTTGAAGAGAGTTATATAAGACACCAAACCTTTTGATGTGGGATGCAAAAGGACCTAAGCACATAGTTTTCTGTATGAACTTTTCAGTGCTTCTGGTGGTTCATCATCTAAGGAAATGTTCTACTAAACCTTCTGCTCCTTAAATCTGAGAAGAGTTAGAAAATGTATTTTTATAGATAGGTTCACTATGAAACACCATTTGGAGGACTTAGCTGCTAGTTGAAGACATTCACTCAGCTTTCTTCCTTATGTCATGTAAGTGAAAATCAGTGTTTATGCAATCACTCAAAGATTCTGCACAGTCTTTAATCCTTACAACCTTATCTTTCCCTCTCCTAGCTTTTGGCGTTGGAGATAAAGAAAAAATAAAGTAGACAAAGTGGTTTAACTCTTTAAATAAATCTTGGTCTGCAAAAGTTAAATGTAAGACTGGAAAAAATCCAGAGGATAAAGAATAAGATGTGGAGGATTGTAAATGTTCTCACTATAATATTACTCTGTCTGCTTAAAGGATTTCTCCTGGATGTTTAGGTCTAGCATCTTAGTCTCCAGAGAGAAGAAAAAGGCTATGTCAGACCATGATTTTTGATAAAAGAACTGCATTAATTTATTGTGAGGTATGTTTTTGTTGTACCTCTAGCCTTGTATAAATCTATTCATTATGATAAGAAGTGTCATAATTTTCTCCATGCTGGACTCATACACACCCCACCACCACCATCACTATGTTCTTCTACAACAAAATAACATTTGGTAAGAAGTAGTAAGAATGACTCTAGTGTAAATAAACAAGAAAAATCTCTAAAGATCTTGTCTTCATGGTGCATCTAGGATAAGACATGCAGGAAAGAGGGGACTGTGGTGTATGGCAAAAAGCCCCTACATATTATCAAGGTTGAATTTTTGACAGATGAGTAGGAACCACATGAACAACTTTATTCCTCACAAGATTCACAGAAATTTGTTTCAGTAATTGCCCATTGTCTTCAAAAGCCTCACAAGAAATATCCAAAGATCATTTTAAGAAGAATTTGAGATTGTTTCGGAAGGCTGCCAGGACTCGGGTGTACTGAAACTCAGCCTTTTATTGTCCCAGCAGCCAGACAGTGCTGCAACACAGATGTCATGGCAAAGAGAGGAGCATATGAGTGTAAGGAAACTGGCACAGGTTCTGCACAGGAAAAGAGGAAAGGAGCAGAAGACAGAAAATGTTCAGGATAACAATGCCTTCATGAGGTGCTAACAAAGTGGAGGAGAGAACAGCTTGCTGAGATATTTATGTCTTTAGGAGAATTTGAACATGGAACATAAAGCAGAAGGGCTACATCTATGAACCTGCTAGAGAGAAGAAAGGATACATGACAATATAGTAGCGAGATAAGGTGAAAAATGGGGCAAAATGAAAGGATACAAATACAGTATCCAATTGCACAATCCTTTGGCATCAAAAACTGCAGCTTTCATTGGCCCCAAATGCACACAATTCAGCTCCTCTCTGCTGTAAAATTGTATGTGAAAGCAGAAGGTGGTTTAGATCTTAATCAGAATTAGCAGCAGTGTGACAGGCTATTTTTTTTTTTTGCTTTACACTTCTGCTAATTCCTAGACTTGATAATAGCTTTCTTCCCTTATGACACAGAATATTTTAAAATGATTGACACTAAATTTTATTATACTGTTAATGGTCTCAAAATTAATTTTAATCAAATGGAGTAGAAATGCTTTAGTTGTGTTTCCAATATGTTCCCGCAGTTACATACAAAGCTGCTAATTTATAATTTACTGCATATGCCAATTAACACATTAATATTCAATATCTTTACAGAAAATGTATAAATAAATGTAAGACCTCAAACAGCACTTCTTAAAAATGTTAAAGTATTTAAGGATGCAAAAGAAGAAAAAGAATCCCATCTGTGATAGGAAATGGTCTACAAGTCAAAAAGTGATTTGATTCAGAGAGTAAAATAATGGCTAGTTAAATGTCTTCTGAATTCACTGGGCCAAATCTTTCATTATGGTTAAGTGACTCTAATTCTAGGTTAGTCAGCAACAGAAATCAGTTGCTTTGTTATTTATTTTGTTTGGGATATGGACCAACCTTTCATTAAGCTGTTCCAGCACTGGGTATCAGCAGAACAATTGCCATGTGGCTTGTTTTGGCTACATCCACTGGACAGATTCAGCAGAGAACACCACAAATTATTCTCTTATGTTATCTTCATACATCAGTTACCCTTACAACAATGCTGTAGGGAAGGTTATTAGGATTGTCTTCACGAGTAGCTTATTTCTTCTTCTTGTCTTATTTGATCTCAATCTGTGATCTGGGGATTCAAAATCTTCACTGATTCCTTCCATTTGGTTTGTCTGCCTTTGTTCTCCAAGAAGTGGGTTAATAAGACAGAGAGCAGCAGAAAAAATGAGATTTCATTTCCTTCCTGCTCACAGAAATTATTGGTAAATTTGGGACAAGAAGTGCTCTGCCTGGTGCAAAATAATCTAAACAGATGGGAACTGTTCCTACAGCCTTTGTCTATGCTACAAAAGGCTCTGTTGTACCAAAGGGGGTGAAACTTGCAGGAAGATAACATTTTTTAAAAACTCTGTTCCTTTGCTGAGAGAGATGAAGACTGGCAATTTTTTTAAGAAATTAAGAGGAATATACAGATAAAAAGACAGAACTTGGTTGCTTAAATTTCTTGTGCCTGAGAAAACAAGCTGAAGAACAACTACCCACCACTAATTTTGACTGTGATTTAGGGATTACAAACAACAAATACCTCTATCTCTCACTTACTTTCTACATACCAAGGCTTTTAAAAAATTTTCCAAAGTTCTCATCTGAAAATAGAGTTTTACATAATATGAAAAATTAGTTGGGATTTTGTGTGTCTGATTAACTTTTCAGGGACAACTTCGACTTACTCTACTTACTCTTACTCTGCTGTGTTTGGTAGAATATTTTGACAGTACCAGCTGGAAATACTGAGGATACTTCAGGGGAAGTAATATTCAAATAAATGTTAAATGGAATTTTTAGATTATATTACATTAATTTATATTGGTCTGAAATCTAAATTCCATGATTTATCTATCTACATTCTAAAAGTTTTCACTGTGGTAGTTATAGCCTTCTAGCTATTCAGAGAGGTACAAGTTCACTTAAATCTTGCTGTAATAGTATAATGCCTCCAAAAGGAGCATATGTAATTTCTGTATCTTTGTATCAGTGTAAATTTGCATCCTAACGTAAAAATTCTCAGCAGAGAACTAACAGACCCTTGAGACTTATTGTAGGATTTGTGAAAGGAGTATTTCAAAAGATTTTCTTACCAAGGCAAGAAAAAGCAGTTAACTACTAGTCTGACATAGTGCACACTGTTTACAAAAAGTCTCAGCATTTGAGAATAATAAGGCCAGATAGAAGCAATTTTCATTCATTATATATGATTTAAAGATTCTCCTTCTTTGAAGGCAGACACACTACCCCATCTCCCACAGTCTTAAAGGATTTACTGCAAACTGTGATGATCTGACACGTGAGGAGTAAATTTTGCCAGAAAAGAGAAAAATAACTCAAAATATTCGCCTCTGGCCATTGAATTTGGAATTTCTTGACTGAAGAGTATCTGATGAGCATCTAACTTTATAACAGAAATACTTTTTTCAACTATAAAAGTAATGCTTTTTCAATAGTTTAATGTAGCCTAAGTTCTGAGGTTGGAATTTTTAAACAAAATAAAAAGGTATATGTATGTGGCATCATAATGATTCCTTACACAGTCCAGTAACAGGGATAAACTATGTAGGGCTAATCTCTTTAGTGGCTTGGTACCTTCCACAAAGACCAGTCTGTAGAAGGGAGAAGTGAAATAAAGAGTTCACCAGAGTTTACTGACAGCAGGACACTGCTGGGTTGAGGGATTTCTTTAACATATTTAAAGAAAAATGCAAACCCTAAAGGTAAGAGACTGGAATCTGGCACAGTGTCCAACTTGCTCTCTCTTCTTCCAGCACATCATCTTAGTCTCTCCTCAGTGTTCCCACTGGAGTGTCCTTCACCTGTTAACAAATGGGAGTCTCTCCAGCATGTTTTGTTTTAGTCATATATTTATCTGATACTGCAAGGAATTACTGGAAATATCTTGGTCCCTAATCTTGCCTCTTATTTATGGCAAAGAGATAGGGTTGCCTTCCATATCCACAGGTAAGAATTAATTCAAATGATTCTTCACTCTTTTGTGACATCCTTTATAAAAATAAGACATTTTAGACCACATTTCCATAAAGTTCTTAACTTGTACTTTCATTCAATTTTCTAATGGGACTATTCTAAACCATGTGACTCAGCAGAATCTTGAACCTTTTAAGAGTAGACATTGGAGAAGTAGATCTAGACTCGCAGAAGCTGCAATAAATCTCTTCTGTTGAGTCCTTCCATATATAAGAATTTGCCAGTACATGGAATAGTTTTCCTAAAGGTCTAGAAGAAAGCTCAACTGTTCCTAAAGGTGCAGCAATTCAAAAACATATTTAAATTAATTTTGTTTGGATGAAAATTTGTTAAGTAGGCTTAACACCACACCTAAGATTTATAATTTTACTACTAAAAATATTAAATTACAATTATTTTCTCAAAGTTTTCTGTCCTGCTATTATAATAATATTCTCTTCCTAGCTATGAACAGTCATTTCTCTACACAGTGTAATTTAAAGTTGGTAAAATCAACTATATTTAAAAAAAAGGTAATATAAGGTTGTTGAGGTTTTTTTGTTTTGTTTCTGAAGTGATTTATTAGAGAATCCTTTGCCAATAATATTTTCCTTTAAAGAGACATTTCTACAGACTTTTTGAAATAGAACTCAAAGACAAACATAAAATGTTTGTTAATTTTATTTAAATAAAGTATTTTCTGGAGTGAAAGTATCTGAGCAACAAGTCTGAAAGTTAATTAAACAATTCTGTGGTAAAACATTTGGAGAATCTTAAAAAAAATCCCTCTGGTGTTTAGAAGTCTGATTAAGCGCAGAGGGAATTTGTGGATTGCTGTTAAACTTTCAAAGTAGTGTCTTAGAACATTTAAAAGTCTTCTGACATTTGAAACTTTTAAGACCTACCCACAAGGGTTACTTGCTGTGGTAAGGAATACATTAGAGACAATAATCCTTAAAATAAATTATGATAGTCGGTTGAATCTGATTATACTGACTGAGTTAAAATAATTAATTCAAAGAAAATATTCACTCCAGAATGTCAAGAGGAAACTCAGAATCGCTATATTTCACACAACAAAACTTAGTTTGCATAAATAAAGCTAAACATTGCATAAGTAGTATATGAGGGACAATACAGGGAGAAAAAATAGTGATTTAAAATGCATTTTAAAATGACTTCTCAGTTGATGGATCAAAGAAATGATGATTTTTAGGCCATCTGTGTGGCTGTGGGCTTATTAGTTATTTTCCAGAGACTGAAATGCTAAACATAAGGACATTTATGTGATTTGCACACCCAAACCAGCTGCATATTTGTCTAGATTCCAACATAAATGTTATCAACAAAGTATGGTCCTGGTCACTTTCAGTCCCTTTGCTGTGAATTAAACCCCAAATAAGTAATTTCCTTTTTGCCCCTACAGTGAGAGAGTGACAAAGGCAGAGACTTTAATGAGTTAACAATAGAAGTATAAAAAAAGAGAAGGTGCTTTACACGCAAAAGGTGTTCACCAGCTGGACTTAGTTCTGAGTGGCCACTGAGACGAAAACAAGGTAGTGGATGCTCCTTCAGCTCAGCAGTGACAAGTGTTCATGCCTGAGACAACTGCAAAGGGACAAGGAACTCTGCTCTGTGCCAGGGAAGAGGAGAGGAATGAACTCTGCTTTATGGCAGAGAAAATACTCTGTTCAAAAAAATGTGCCTCGTATTACCCATCCATATGTATGACTTTCAGTACTACCAAACTAATTTTTTTTTTACGGATAACTTGTATGTCAGTCACATTAAAACATGGCACCTGCAAGAATTATTCATTTTGCAAATATAAACTTTAATAAAATCCAGTTACAACTGTGACTTTCAGTACTTTGCAAGTTCATACAGTAACACCTCAGAAACTTAGGGGGGGTGAAAAAAAGCTAAGAAACCTTAATATTGGAATGTTATTTTATGAGATTAATATCTCATGAACTTTGGAGCACTTTCTGCTTCTGAAACTCACAGAGGCTTCAAACATGACTATATGCTATTGCTAAAAGTGGCTTGAGGAATGAGGGGACATGTTAAGTTAGGATAAAAAGGATAAAAATACTTTGTGTGTGTTCTTGAACTAGAAGAAAGATTTTGGTCAAGCAACTTACTGTTATATCTAAAGTAAACACCAGGATTAATCAATAGTTATAGGGTCTTGTGATATTTGTGGGGAAAAATTTTCTAGCCCAGTAGAGTTCCAAATAAGGCTGAGCTTTAAAAATTAGTTCACTGGCTAGGATTCTTAGATTTCTTCTGTAGTCGGTTTTATTTAGAAAGCAATTCAAAAGGTTGTTCCTGTTTTTTCATTTAAAATTAATGAATACCATGGTCCATGAATGGGGAAATAACCAGCAAAGATTTGGTTAAGGTGGATACAAAAAGCTTTAAAAACAAAAATTATCTCTGTAATGTGTAATTGTAGGGAACAAAGTGACAGTAGCAGGTTGGAAGCACAGTTAAAATAGCAGGCTATGTAAAGACCCTGTTCTGAGGATAGTAACTTGGGTGTTTGACTCTGCAGAGCTAGCAAAAATTCCCATATTCTTCAGAGAGCAAGAGAGTCTCTACTCAGATTCCTCTTATGTGAAAATCCTCATGAGAAAAAAAAATCCTCCAGTTTTTTGTCCCCTGACACAACCAGTTACACACTGGGGTTGAGCCTTAGCAACTTCCTCACACCAGAGGAACATTCATCATTATCAGGTCAGATGTGGCTTCATGAGCAGTGTCACAGGAAGGGTGATGTGGTTTGAATGGTAATGTTGTTTGACAACACATTATAATTCAAATTTTACTAAGGCAGTGAGAAAGATGAGGGACAGTGCACCCACAGAGTAACTTACTGGATCACTGACAGCAAACGTGGGACTGTAAGTGATGCCATAGCCCTGGTGGACTGTCAGAGACACAGTGTTGGGGTCATCTTATTCATCCTGATGTTGGGTAAAGTGCAGGGTGTCACGGAGCAGGCTGTCAGTTTTAAAGAAAAATGTTATTTTATTCATATGTTTTAAACATATGAATATAGCATAACATAATTTTGGTTTACTGGTACCACACCAGGGGGGCAGAACTCCCCAACACCAATATCTAGTCGTCAGCCCCCTGTAGATATTTTGCATTGTAGAGGCCCAGAGAAGCTGGCTTTAGTTATGGGATGGATGGTGCATTCCTGCCCTAACCAATAAACTTTAACTGCTCAGCATATATTTTCTTTAGTAACAAACAGACCTGGAAGTCTTAAAGAAAGATTTTCAATTTTTCGAATGCTTTCAAGTTGTTATAGAAAGTGCCTGGAAGATTAATGGCTTTCATGATTTGTATGCTGAGAGTAAGGAATTTCTTCCTCAACTGCTATAATATCAGTTAGTTTTACCTAACTGTACTGCCAAGTTCTCCTACTGCTCAGAACTTGCACCTTCTCCCTTCCTTAACAGATTGAATCTCATTAAAACTCTTCCAAAACTGTAGGCAGTTTCCAGATAGTGACCCTTTACTAGTGCCTCTGTCCATTCATAACTCTGAACCTCAAAAAGCAAAGTACTTGTGCCGACTCCCAAAATATAGTGGCTACATTAGCCATGTCTTGAAAAATTGAAGGTAACTCAGTATGGTTACAAATGCAGTACTTGAATGATTTTAATCATCGTGGCTACTGAGGTGACTGTAAAATTAACAGACTTACAGTAGAACTCTGTCTATTGCAACCTCATTTATAGGAAATAAAAGCAAAAGGCAGCTTTCTGATCATTTAAATAGTAACGTGATGGCAAATGCTATTGAATGGGAGTTGCTGATAGACAGCAGAGAGGCACTGGACAATAGGGCAGCTCGTCAGCTTGTCTTCTATAAACATTTTCTGTGAATGTCTCCAGAGTTTCTTCCAGGAAGGAGTCAGAAGGAGGAAGGGATAAGGCTGTCTGTAAGCATAAACATGACATTGTGTGCGTTTCTTCTCAGGCTCACTCTCTCAACTTGGACAGGTGATAGTTACATCCCCTTCTCACCCTTTTTGTGTGGAGAACATAGCATAAATATCCTGACTCTTCTATTTTAAGTAGCCACAGAGGCTCCTTAGAAAGACAGGAATGTCAGCCAGACCTCCCTGTACTTAAAACTGTTACTTAAATAAAGTCAGGTGGATCCACAGCACTGCTCTCTTTCAGGCACACTGCCATAGTCAGACGTGTTGCTACAGGGACACTGAGAATCCTCTTGAAACATGAAACTTTGAACCTTTGCAGTGGCACCTTAGAAGACTGATGCTGCTGAAACCACTCTGCTTGTGCAGCACAACCTGTCTGTAGGTTTAGACAGGTTGTGCTGCACAAGATACAGCAGGGTTGAATTTTCATACTTTAGCTCAAAATCTCTAAAGCAGTATTATTTCCTTTAAAATCAAATTTTGAGATCTTAATATATTAAAAAAAAAACCAGGGTATGGACATATTTTTCCTGCACCTTTATTTAACATTTAAATAACATTTGGGTGGGCTTTTCCTTCACCTGGACAGGAATTCTGAAATCAAAATTCTTGACCAGAGATCAGAGTACTCTGGTGCTGGATGATGTTGCAAGCCTATCTATGGCCTAAAATGCCCCCAAACCACCAAATACTTCATATTTTGCTCTTCATCACTGTTACTGCTAGCTAAAAGCAGCATCAAAATTTCTAAGTGTTCGTATATGCCTTGTGCTTTTTTAAGACTGTTGAGCACATTCCACCCACAAGAAGCATAATCTGCTCCAACTTCTTCATTCTACTAGATTTCCTTGAAGTATTTCAGAATGAATAAATTTCTAAACCCATCTCGAATAATTGTTTATCATAGTAACCATCTTAAAATATATACATAAAATTGAGTTGTCAGTGTATATTGTGTTACAGCATGAAGAATGTTATTTACCACTGCCCTATTCTTCTTCTCATAATTCTGCTTTCTACTGAGTTTGAATAGCTTTTTCATTTCTTCAATTGTCAGCTGCAAATTGAATATATATGCATGTTGATATCACAGAAAAAAGAACACATTAAAATCCAAGCTATTTTTATTGCCTATTACTTTCTTTTTCTGGTATATTGCTTAAAAAGAAATATTTATGCTTTAGGCATAGGCAGGCATAAATAAACCAGTTTATACATGTGCAGACATATATGTTCTCTTGCAATAATTGTAAGTGGCATTACAAGGTCACAAGCTTTGAGAAAAAAAGGAATCTCACCAAGGAACTTCTTTTTGTTTCTGAGAATTCAGTCATGTAAAAAGGTAGGTAACGTACTTTGTTTTCCTTTTTTTTTTTTTTTTGATTGTCGCTAGTAGAGTTTTTGCTGCAATGAAAAAAATGGGTCATATTCATTATTTGAAAACTGCATAAAATTATTTTTTGTTCTGCACTGAATTACTAACTGAGGCATATTAGAGAACTGACAGGAACACCTCTTGCAACATAGTGGTAATGAAAATAAAATAAAGCTATTATTACTGCCTTATATTTTGTTCTTTTTCTTTCATCAGAAACCAATATTGTTTAGAACACTGGTGAGTTCTAGAAAAACCTTTTGGCTTGCACAATAGGTTTATCTTTCACTTATTGGAATCACCTATTCTTCACCTCATTTTATCTGCTTGCTACTTTGCAATAAATCTCACTGCAATCCAATGTTAAGCCCAGTTTTCCAATCTCAAAGCATACAAACAATGCTCACTCTTTCTGATGGAGGATGCTGAAGATAAAGAGAAACAGTGATGAGCAGTCTTACCCTCTAGTCCCTCTTTTTTCCCCAAATTAGGAAGTTGTGTCTTTAAATTGCATAGAAGGGTAAGAATAAATATAGGTAAATAATGCATTGGTTAATTTATCTTACATAGTAGCCTCTAAGAGGGATTTATCAAGAGTTCTGGATAGAATCAAAGTTGCTGTTTCCTAGAATAATACTTTAAAGAGACTGCAGGTAGAACACTGCCTACTGTCAGTCAAAGATTCATTCCAGTTGAATTTTATTGCTAAAGAAAGATAAAATTTTATCTTCTTACACAGTAAACTTACATTGTGGTGCCTAAAACCACAAAATGAATTACACATCTAGGCATCACCTCAGTGGCAATTTAAGCAGCTAAGCTCAGTAATGACACTGTAAATGCATCATCTTCAGAGCAATCCAATTCATATATTCCCTTTCCAGCCATTTGTTACAGCATTCATGCATTTTACACTTCTGTATATTCTGTTCAAATGAAAATATTTTCCTTCTAGTCTTTCAAAGGACATTTTAACTTGTGTTGCCATTGTGGTTTATATTCTTGCTCTGCTCCTTTAAGTTTAAATGCTCCTGTGTGTTGAATAGGGTATTACAAACCTAGACAGTAAAATGCAAATCACATCCACTTTAAAATTCAACTAGATTTAATACTTAACTCCCTTCCTCCATCACCATCCCTCCCCTGGCTTGTTTGGTTGATTACAGAAAACTTTTCCCTTCTTAATACCTCTGTTTAAATTCTTATGCAGAATTATTTGGAAGGTAGGTGTTCCGATGCATGAAAGAAATTACACTTTTCTAAATCATGCAACAAACGTAGTCAGTAAGTGTTCAAATGTGTCTAAGCTAGAAACTTCATGCCTATATTTCAATAGTATTACTGAATCAGTAGGGGTGAAACTGCACTCTTTTCATTAAAAATGGTATGGCTAATGAGTTGGCTGAAGACAATGTTGGTCGTTAATGCTCAGTAAACGTTAATTGTTTTACGTGATTTGGAACACACTTTAGTACATCATTTTCATTGTTGCCATTTTAGATTTCTTTCCATTCTAATACTGTCTCTAATGCAATTAACATCAAGAAGATGTTTGTCAAGGATACAATTTTAAGGACACCTTCTGCCACAGAGGCCTCATTAGGGACTTTTGAAATACAGAATACTAATGAAAGCCCCTTGTGGCAAGACATTTAGTTAAGGACCCGTGCAGCTTAGGACGTCTCCGTTTAAGATATTACTGTTGATGATGCAGACAGACTCATTTAAAAAAGTATCTATTCAGATCCAGTAAACTCAACTCAGTTATGGAAATAAAGATGAGGCCCAACAAAATCACATATTCACAGGAAAAAAAAAGTAAAATAAAAATATAAAAATATATTTACTTCTCTTTCTACAAATGAATTAAGCAGAGAACACAGTAAATATCATCCATACACTGGAAAATTGGAAGTTTGCAGTATCTGGTTTGAATTCCTGTTTACTCTGCTTTCAAGCAATTGCAGATCATTTTAATGGAATAAAATTTAAGTCATAAAACTACTGTGTAAACTCTGCCTCTAGCACTTCAAGCCTAAAAGGCACATACTTTTTCATTACAGAGCAGTGCCTTGATGGGACACTCACGGTATGTGTTTCTGGAATCTGAATTCTTGATAGGGTTCTATTGGTTTTAGATCTATAATTGGTTTCTAAAACCGCTAAAGAGTAGAACTGCATGCTTATGGGGTCAAGCAAAAGTTAAATGAGGATTTGAGGATACTAGTACTGCATAAATAAAAGGCATGAAACACATGTCATCTAATGTGTTTCAGCCTTCCATAGCATCCACTGGCCAGCCTTCCAGCACTTCCACGACCACAGTGACTGTACCAAATCCTGTGTGACTGCATGCTTATCCTTCCTTTAACATCTTTTCAAGGTGTTTGCTGTCAGAGGTAGGGCACCCTCAGAGGCAGGAAAATAGAACAGACAGATCCTTCATCTGAGGGCATGACTATCTCATTTTCTTATGCTGGTTCTCTTTTCTCCCTGTGCACCTCATGCTGTTATGTATAGCCTCTCTTTGTGCAATGATTTCCATTAAACAGACAGTGACTACAGATAGTTTACCTCAGACAGGGTTTTTTCTTATACTCAGTGAAGAAATGGACAGTGCTAAATACCATTTTATTGCACCTACTGCTTAATGCTGATAAGTGATCAACTTAAATGAACGTTCTTTTGAATGTTTATTTCCTTTACCTAACCCACCAAGAACATTCCTCATTATATCTCAATGTTCCTTCAATTTGGCTTTTTAAAATTTAACAGTGAAGCTAGTATGTCAGTGCTGGCCGAATGATTTAGAGTTTTCAAAAATTTTATTTAACCTCTTTAGAATGGAAATTCTTCTGTGGTCTGAAAGAGAACAAAGCACGAGCAGAATGTTTTGCACACAAAAGAGATTGGAAATACTTGGTAAAAACCAGGGGTTTTGAGACCCTTGTCTAAACTTGTATCTCATCGTTGTACCTAATGATCCTGCTCAGTTTTACAGGCATTATTTAACTGCTTTTTGTGTTGTCAGATTAGCAAGCATCAATTGTTTCACAGTCTTATTTAAGATATATTTTTTCTTTTTTTTTGATGGCATGTATAATGACATAAAGACATGTATGTTGTATAATATCAGAGAATCAGTCCATATAGTTTCTTCAGTGATATTCTCACCAGTGATGAAATACCCTGTAATATTTTGTTTCTGGGCATCCTGTCCGATCTGGCTTACTGTCTGTCTGTTGCCTCTTTCCAGTTCTTCTCATTCCAACAAAAAATGAGTTCTAGTCAAGGGGTGTTTGAGAGTAAAGCAATTTAAGGAAAGGGAATAAAGGATGCCTGAGAAATGGGTGTGCACTGAAAGTGAATATTTGCATGACCCTCTTTCTAAAATATAGTAGTCCCTCAGTAGAAATTTTTTTTTGATTCTGTAGTTTATACTGATTCGTGGAGTCAGGAATTATTTGCCATTCTTGATCAGTCAGCTGGGGTCAAGTTGAAGATAACATATGCTGGGATTGAATATCATGTCTCAGTAATGTTGCTCACTTTTTTTCCCAGAAGAGCTGAAAGTTCAGAAGTCAGAAATGTTAATGTTCCTTGCTGCCCCAAACCAGCCAAAATACAGACCTCTTTTTTTTGTCTGAAAATTAAGATGGATTCTCAGATAACTCAGGTCATTAAACAATCAAATTTGAGATTTAGAGCTTTGGGAGTTTTTAAAAACAAGTTTGGCTTCTAGCTCTGGAAATAAGAATCTGGAGCATTCTGTCACCCTCAGCATTCACAGACAACTTGTGAATTAGACATGTTTATAATTATTTGGATGGGATATTATGTACAGGACACTTGTACTCAGTTTAACAAAAATAGGTGGCCATTTAGAGCCATGAATATGTTAATCTATTTTATCATGTCAATAAACACAGAAATCATTATCTACTGATTTATCATAGTGCTCAGAGCTGTGCTATAGTTTATGACAATTTACTTACAAAATACAGCACGCATATTGTTTTCAATTTCTTTGTGCTTCCAGAAGAGCAGCAAAATGATTTAGCTTAATAAGCTAATAACTATAAGAGAGTTAAAGCTGGAGGGTTTCTAGAGTTTCTGGAAAGATGTATTTCAGCTTGAATCACAACAATTTCTTGTGACACAAATGTACTAATGTGACACAGACTGTGTGGGTCATTCAAAAATTCTCTGAACCACCTGAGCATTGCTATTTAGATAAACTGTAAAAAGCACACAAAAATATACAAATCTTTGCATTTAAATGTTACTTTTCTTTATTATTAATTTGCTAGTTTAATTAGTACCTTTCTGTATAGATCTTTTAATCTTTTAAGGTTTCATTTTTGAAAGTGTGTGTCTGTAGCACCATCACTCCCATGCTTTCTGAGCAGCTGACCATTGGTTGTAACCCTGACTTTCTAGAAGCAGCACAGTCTCACTGTGGCTTGTGCCAAGCCATATACTTTGGGGAAGGCTTATGAAGTGACTTATTTGTCTAAATTTGCCTTTTTCTCCTGAAAACTTTTACTATCTTACTGGGGTTTCACGCCATGGGAAAGGGGATCTCTTGCTGCTTCACTCACTGGCTCCTTTCCTGTATCTGCCAGGTTTATGCTGATCTGCTGACTTTTCTTGGGGACTTGTGCTCACTGGGAACATGCATCAGCTCAAACTCTTTTCTTAACTGACTTACAATGCAACCAATACCCTCCTGGACCAAAGACTCTGCCCTTTGTCACCTGCTGCTACCCACAGGGCACAGAAGGAGATCTGCTTGACAGAAGCAAACTACTGCAGGGAGTTTCATCTCCCAACCTAGCTATATTGCAGGTGGGCACCATCTGAAAGATACAAAAATAAATGGCAGTATTTTACAGCAGCTCTTTGGTGTTTCCATGTGAGTGCTTTAGGCCATATTAAAGTTCACTAGATTTTGCAAACACAATGAAAACTTGTTTCCCTAGACATTGCTGCTGTGCAGCAATTGTATGCTACATCATTTGTCTTTTGCTGCCTGTACTTGCTTAGGGAGCACTAGATCTGCTTGGTCTGTTGCAGAAGGATGTACCTGGATGGCCAGGTAGGAGTCAGCTACGCAGCTGTGCAGGATCAGAGTTGACAGGTATTGATTGAATCAGAAGCCATGCAGCATTACTGTTATTGTGGTTGACTTGTTATGGCCAAGACCACATCTACTTCAAGCTGATGGCTTAGAGCTGGTTTGCATCCTTTTGCCCAGTCATACTGTAAATAAAAGACTCAGGTTTTAATAAAGGTAGCCCACAGTCATACAGGGATATTTTCAAGACTTGTTTTATATTCACAGCTACTAAGAACAAGTGAAAAAATGTACATAATAGAGATCTTGAGGTTCCAGAGCTAAAAGTTCTTGATGATTGAAGCCAGAAATGACTGCACAAGAAGCAACCTGTGGAAACAGACTCATCAGAGAAAGAGAAATATGCTTAGTTTCATCCCAAAAAAAAAATTGCTACTTCTCTTTTTTAACATTGCTACTCACCATATCAGTGGGCAAGGTGTTTTGTATTTGGTGTAATTTTTTCTTTTCACAAAAATCATTTTTGTAACTCACAAAAATCAATTTGAAAAACCAATGGCAATGTCATATTTGTTTTAAGAATGGTGTCTCACTCCTTGCTATATGACTTCCAGTTCAGTATTGTGCACTGGTGGCATAAATAGATAATTTTTCAACCACAACAAATATTTGTTTTCATTTCCATTCTATAATAAATATGATTCCAGATTATCTAAGAATTAGCTGAAATAAATTTAGAAATAGAAAAAAAATAAATTTGTGGTTAATTTTTTAATTTTCAAATGTTTTCCTCATTGTTAATATATTCCTATTGCATCTGAAGAGCAAGAGAACTAACATCAGCATTGCTGAGCAATGAGGTTGCATTTAGTTATCTATATGGAAAATAACAACTTTACTCAGACTTCCCTTGCAAAAGAGTGAGGATGACTTTATCATATAAAAGTAGAATTTGAAAAGTAGAAACTTTAATCCCAAATAAAGAAACGACTCTGCAACAATGGGTCATTATAAGTGACCAAATAAGTGAATTATAGAATTGCCAAGGTGGGAAGGCACCCTGGGTATCTTCTAGTCAAACTCCACAGCATGGCCCTCTAGAGCAGATTGATAAGGAAGGTATCTAGTGGGATTTTGAATATCTCCAAGACTGGAGATTGATATTTCTGATGTTTAAGTGGCATTTCCTTTTTGTCAGTTTGTGCCTGCTGCCTCACTGGGCACCACAGAGAGGAGTTTGTTTCCATCTTATTTAGGTAAGATGGAAACAAACTTTTATTATGCTCATGAGGTATTTATGGATAAGAGCTCCTTGAACATTTGCTTCTCAGGCTGAACAATGCAAGCTGCTGTATCTGGTGCTCCAAGCATTGTCTTTGAAGAGATTGGTTATTGTCTCTGAAGTCAGTGTCCATGGCTCTTGTACTGGGATGTGTCTTACTGGTGTTGACTAGAGGGGAAGGGTCACCTCCCTCAAACAGCTGGTGACACTCTTCTACTACCTGTCAGGAGCCTTCTTTTCTCCAAGGTCACATTGCTGACTTCTGACTAGCTTGTTGTCTACAGGGATTCCCAGGATCTTTTCTGTAAAAAACTTTCCAACTGGTTGGTCTATACTGTGTTGTATTAATGCACCAGGCTCTTCCTACTCAGGTGCAGGACTTGGGGTTTTACTTTGTTGACCTCCACAAATTCCCTGTCAGCCCATCTCTCCAGCCTGCTGAAGCTCCTCTGAATGGGAGAACATCCACTGGATGTATCAGCCATTCCTCTCAAGTGTGTATCATCACTCTTGCTGAGAGTGCAGTCTGCCCCACTGTCCAGGTCATTAATGAAGAGGTAAGTCAGTACTTTCCTGGAATGAGCCCCTGAAGTACACCAGCAGTGGCTGCCCTGTCAGGCTGGTCAGAGCAATCCATGCTGCCTGTTTGTCACTCTTGGTGGCTTGGTGGTCAAACCTTTTTAATAGATTTGGAAATACCTTCCAGGATTATTTGCCCCTTTCAAGGAATTATGGCCAGGCTGACCACACTTTAGTTCCCAGGGTCTCCCTGCCCTTTTTGAAGACAGAAGCCTTCAGGTCCTCAGGAACCTCCTTCAACTCCCATGAACTTTCAAAGACAATTGAGAGTGGCCTAGTAATGACATAAACCAGCTCCCTCATTATGGGTACATCCTATCAAGTTAGAAGGACTATCCTATCAAGACTATCTTATCAAGAGCTTAAAGAAGGAATAGCTTTCTCAAAGTGTATACGGCAGTCTCTGTAAGAAAGAAAATACGGAAATGAAAACAAAATCTGTTTCGAAAGGAAGGATTTTATTCAATTTCAGCTATTCATAGGAAACAAATATAGTACAATAAATATAGCATATAATATAGCATATAATAAATATGCTAAAATAGGAGTTACTATAATACAAAAATAATGTTTACTTTTAACATTCAAAATTTATTCATACCTTATACAGAAACAGGTTGTGTTTATACCACCAAGACTTAAATCGTTTAGAATTTCAGTTTAGTGTGGAGTGAACCTGGCTTCTTGGTGAGAGGTCTCTGACACTGATATTGCAAGTAGTGTGTGAACTTCTGATAACTTTTCCTATAGAAAATAACATTTGGCTTTTGACCCAGAAGTGCCAAAGTGATTTTGATTTCCTAAAAGAAATTCTTTCTTCACAGACTGTACTGCCATAATTCAGATCACTGGCAGTTTTCAAGTAGGAACATTTGAACAGAACTGCCTGTTGAAGAGAAGAGACCAAAATGGTAGGTGATACTGGTTCATTCCTTTCAAGTGGAGTAAGGACATATCTGTGAACTCCACAACTGTATCTCTGCCTGCTGCAGGTGTCCTGAACTTCCTGAAACTACATAGGAGACACAAATTCTTTTAGTCCCTGCATGAACTGCTACCTAGAATCTGTACCCAAAACAGAATTAACCACCTTGACATTGTTAGATCAATTCTAATAGTGTTCTAGTCAATCTAGTGTCATTCACTGTCATTGCCTGTTGTCAACTTTTCCTGGTAAAATAAAAGTCTTAATATCTTGGGTCACAATGGATTAAAATATGTATGGTTACCATAATTTATATGTATTTGACATCTTAAGAGCACAGTGCATGTGAAGTTTTCTACCACCTTGGATGGTGGGAGCCACTAATCTAGCACACAGGATTGTTAAGAGCTCTTGAAGAGAACAGATCTGGTTTGGCGATACGAGCAGGCTTTGTGTGTTCTTTAGCAACTGTACATGGTCAATTTGATCTAATGTAAAAATCACAAAAAAAGAGTATTTTCTTTAAACGACTTTAGTAGTTTAAAACATTTTAAATAATTACTGCCTCAAATACTGTTCCAAAATTTCTTTCATCCAGCTGGGAGTAATTGCCTTTTTCCTTGCAGTACCATGGTCGAAGTAAGAATAACTGCCATTGAACTTGTCAATCTTATGCTAGAGTAAAAGTGGCCTAATAGATATAAATATCTTACCAGAAAGGCATTGATGCAGAACCAGTCCAGTGGAAGCACTATTGGGTTTCTAAAAAAATACATGGATACATATACCCAGTAGCTCAGCTATTTTTTAATGAATTCTTTTCTGTGCAAGAAATGCTGTCACTTATCCAAGGCCTGAAACAATCCCATAGAAAAGGCCTTGAGAAAACCTTAACACAAGAAGATATGAACATTGGTATTATGGCAGCCAACAAATGAAAAGATATTCTCAATATGTGGCAGCTACTGGCCGTGCTGAACAAAAATAACTGTCACCAAATTAGTCAGCCCTCCTTCCACTTTGATGCAAAGTGTGTCTCTTGGTTGTTTTTGTTTCTTTCTACCATATGGGTAGATAATAAGTTGCACTTTCTTGGTCTTCTTTCTGCTTAATATCTGAAACCCTCAGCCCACTCAGGAATCATTTTTCTCCAGTACCCCAAGGAAAGAATCTGCTTGCTGCCAAGGTCTGTTTAAGTGATATACACCTTTAGAAAACAAAGGCAATGCTTGCTAAAATGATTTATTCAAAGACTATGACAATAGCCACTCTGGTAATACTTGCCTACAGGTAAGAGAAATATTAAACAGCCACAATATCGGAAATCTGGTGACAGACATAACCTCTCAGCAGCTCATTGATAGTGAAAAAACACTAGTCTAGCTGAGAAAACAATGCTGTACAGCTCTATATATCAGGTTAAAAAATGGCATTGCCTCTACACACAATGTGTTGTGTTTGTTTGCAGAATAATTATTCTGCTTTCATAAAGTACATGCAATTTTCATTTATTAGTAACAGAGCACCTTATATTCCATGACAATTGCATTTGAGTTACTGTTCTCTGCTGAACGCCATCTCATTTAATGATATAGTATCACCTTATTAGAATGCACCTAGGAAAGTGTCACCGTGGCCGGGGCACTTCTGAAATAGTTGAGACAAATTAATATTGTCAAACCCAAGAGAGAGATTATAAATTCCCCTTTAAACTGTCTTCGTGTCTTTCAAGGACAATTTACCTCCTGCAGATTCAGCTGATGCTTTAAGTATCTCACACTGACATCCTTTAAGTGTTTTAAATTGTTTTTAAACTCAGGGGTTTTTTTGCATACTCTTTATATATAAAAGAAAATTTAATATTACTGCAAGTTTAAATTTCATATAATAAATACAGATGTAAACAGCATTGTCAGGGGAAAAAATACTTTTAAAAGTAATTTTAAAGTATAATAATTATATTTAGCTGATACATCTAGAGAGAAGTGATCACTTGAATTAGTCAGCATTCAAGTTCAGTTTCATTGCCAATAATTTATTTAGAAAGTAGGGCACCTATAATATTGAATATTTATTTCTTTTCAGACTCAATTATATTCTACTCTAAAAAAAATCCTTATTTCAAGTTCAATTAATCTTTAAAGATTCTTGTATAAGAAATTCATCACGGACACAATCTATGACATCCAAAACCCCTCCTACAGTGACACTGCTCCCAAAATTTCAACCTCTTTGCATCACACAGATACAAACTCAAATGATATTAACATTTTTACAACAATCTCTTTCAACTCCTCAAAGTCAGGGCTCTGCAGATTAGATGAACAAGGGCACCCTTTACACACCCCACCTTACTCAATGAACTCAAGTTCATTGTTTTTGCTCCTTTCTCACAGATAAAACTCCCCTTGTGTCCTCCTACCAAGCAAAAATGGTTTTGCTCCTTTCTCGCAGATAAAACTCCACTTGTGTCTTCCTACTAAGCATGCTGTGAGATTTTCCCTGTTCCGCATCTTGTAGATGGGGCATCTGATCAGTGTTCCTCGCTACTGATTGGGAAGTTTGCTTGTGCATTGTTTCCAGTCCTGTGAAAAGCTGACCCACAAAAATGTGATCATTTACAAACAGGTCAGACCTATAAAGATCCAGGTCATTAATGAGAATGCTGTATTTGTCTTCTGGATTTTTGTCCTTCAGTGTGAAATTTGATCAAATGAAAAATTCATTTCACAACAGCAAGAATTTGATGTTTCTCTCTTTTATAGACAAAACTTATATCTGATTAGATAATTTGAAGAACTGGGGTTTGAAAAAGACACTAAATATTTAAAGACTTACTATAAATGTTTCAGGCCAAATGTTTCATGTGTTATCTGGAACACATTCATAAAAATCAAAACCTTACATAGAAATATGACAACTCAGTAGAAATTCTACACAGGAAAAAATTCAGTTCTTCTTTTTTTTTCTTCAAAAACCCCAAAATTTTAAAACAAATACTTCTGCTGATCTAAATGAATTATTTTAAAAATATTTAGAAACAAATTTCAAATATTTAGCTGGGTATATGAATTTATGCTAGTTTAGGCCATCATTATTCTTGAAAATACTAACAGAAATGAAACTAGATTTAGGGAGAACTATACTATGACAGTATTTGACAACATTTCTTCTTCCCTTTTCTGAAAAAAATTTGGCATTATTTAAAGGGACTAAAGCGAGATTCAAGAAAGCAAGTAGGCAAGAAACCTTACCAGAAGTAAGGTAGTCAGACTTATTCTGCTTATCACTGGTAGAGGTACCATATTCAGTTTCCCCCAAATACATGCCTTCATCCAACATCCCATCTCTCTTATACCAACATGTAATTTCAGTGCAGACTTAGAGCTTCACAAGCTGAGCAGAAGAATGTTCTGACTTAGACCACTAGAATTTGTATCAGGAGAGATCACAAAGTCCAGGTACAGTGTAACTTCTTCTTTGAGCTATATTCTTTGAATTTCAAATATTATTGATTTGTTGGGGTCATAGGTTCAATTACATTTATGGGTCCTAGTCTTCACCATGCTCCCATTTTATTTATATTCGTACTCCCATTTACATGTTTCTTTGATTTTGCTACCTTTGTCAGCCTTTTAGTCCTTTGTTATTTGAGATGTGAAATAATAATATAAAAAATATGGACCACTGCCATTACTCCAAAATATTTTTGATTAGTGTTTTCCTTTTCCTCAAAGAAGGCTTTCAGCTAATTTTAGTGGCACCCTAATCTTGAAGTACAGCAGCTCTAATGTACTTTGTATTATTGTCTTTAAATCCAAAATGAAGAAAACTGACAAGCTCACTCAGAAAAAAAAAAAAGTCTTTAACCTCCAGATTATTTCTTCCATAAAGGAGAATTCTATATTACTTAAATACAAATCCTAATAAAGTCATTGCTAGCTTAGAAACACTGACATTTTTATTAGTGGTTTTAAAAATATGGTATAAGAGAACAAAGCTAAATATTTTAAAAGTCTTGGGCTCTCCAAGAGTTTTGTACTTCCCAAAAGTTCATTGCTGATATATAAACTTTATGTTGTGCAATGTGCATATCATTGGGGAAAAAGTGGGCTTGTAGATGGGGCAGCTGGGGGACAGAAAGGCAAAGTACAATAATACTTTCAAAATAGCTGCTCCTTGCTTTTTTCTCCATCCCAAGCTTATTGTCTGCAATAAACCTCTCTATTCTATGACTTCACGGCCATTAATTTTTCTGATAAAAGTAACTACTGTCCTCAATGATTCAATATAATATCCAGTCTCTCACACTAAGCAACCCAGGACTGTTATTTTACAATAGTAAGTGTATTTGGTTCAATCTTGTCAAGATATTTTTGAAGCCCAGAGTGAATTAAGAAAAGCAAGGAACCAAAAGTCAGAAACCTTGCTGTTAAACCCACAACTCTTTAGACCAGTGAAGCAGACTTCTTCAGTGGCTGGGGACTTGTGTCCTAGGCAATCTAAAGAGGTGTTTTATAGACAAAAGGAAATTTGTTTGTATACTGAAGACAAGTAAAAAATGACATGCATTATTCCTGGCTATCAAAAGGAAATCAAAAAAAAATTTTTGTCAAACCAATGAAATACATAGGAAATGGAAGAGATTTCCTAACAGTTGATTTACACAAGAAACAAGAAACAGTGGTTTCCTTTTTAAATGAAAGAATGTGGTATACTATAAATTTAGCATGGTACTTAAGAAAACATTGGCACTACATTCTCTTATTCTCACCCACTTATCCTGTAAAGATAATTTTAAGTGGATTTCAGTTTCATACCACTGAAAAATATATTAACACATGCTGTGTTAGAGTGAAATTGCTTAGAATCATTCAAAGTCAAATAATCATGGATTGGGAACCCAATCTTTTCCTTAAATATGAAGAAGTTTTCTACCTAGACTTTCACACCTGTGTTACTTTCATCTTTCTTGGAGAGAGCAAAATGAAAGACAGTTTTGATATAAGGACAGTAACTGAAGAATCATCAGTGTGGATCATGAGTACCTGATCTTTTACTGGCTCTATGAGCCTGTGCAAAGCTTTTATGACCAAGTCAAGAAATCAAATTTTATTTTGAATTGAGAGAAGGAATTCATAGCCCTCTGTCAAGTTCACAAAATCAAGCATACTGACTAAAGGATTGTTTAAGATATTTTAAGATGCTGAGGACGGGAATAAATAATTTACTTCCCTACAGTTTAAGTACCAGCCCACCTTCAAGACTGTACTTCTATACACAAATCTGTAATTAAATTCCTCTCAGCCCGGGGAGACCAGTGCTAAATGTTTCATCCCTCCATGAAGATTGGAAGCCAGTATCTCCCAAGGGGGTCTTTCAATCATCAGGTAGATGAGCTGTGGGACCCTCAATCTGCCTGCTTGGTATTGTTCCACTTTGCCTAAGAAAATATGTATCTTCCAAAAAGATTGATTTAATTGCACTTACTAGAGCACTCATTCTCAAGGAGAGAATCAGGGTTACAGTTCCTTCTTCCACTAATATTTTATTAATTTGTGTTGGAAAGGAAAATCCATGTTTGCCTTCACCTCTACATGCAAACTGACCACTTATATAATCAGTTTCTTCTGGTCTTTGGCTGAGTTAATATTTAATTACACTGTGTAATTGGAATAACTTCAAAAGTAAAAGAAAAATTTTTTATCATACTAGCAGCAACAGGTTCTTAGTATTTTGCTTTTCTCAATGAAATATCAAAAACCACAGAATGAGAAAGGAAAAAACCAAGATATTCTGTATCCTGTTTGCACTGTTTACTTATTAGCTGAAAGACTGTTAAGGCACCATTATCAGCTGTTTAATTTTGCTCTGTGACCTAATCTGCAGGATGTTCTTGGTGGATGCTTTGCTTAAGCTCTGCAGATAAGTACTTAGTGTACTTCTCCAAGTACTCATGGCAGACAAGTCCGAAACAGATTTAGAAGTAAACAGGAGGTCTCTATGCACCTAAGGAAATTTAATGTGGGAAGTTTACATCCCAGTGGACTTCAGTTACCTTAAGTCTTATCATGATGTTCTGGCATTCAATTAGGAATTTAAATGCCTGAAGTTATAGAGAGTTATGATCCAGTAATTTTATTTTCTGTAAAGTGCTTCAATTCTAAGGAGTTCTATAAAAAGCACAGAATGCAATTTCTCCAGTGTATAAATATTGAGTAAACAAATATTTTAAATCTCACAAAATTTAAGGATCAGCTATGAGGCAGTGGAGCAAAATGCCAACTAATATACATAATTAATAAAAGACACCTGCTACTATGACATAGCAGAATTTATTCAGTGACATTACAAAATATTTTACTTTTGCCAGCAAAAATGTCCTGCAATGGCAACATCTTAACAGTAATAGCTAGGCATTTTTTTTTCATATTCATGATCTCTGCAGACATAAACTAATGTATAATCAACATCTTAATACAAAGTGAGTGTATAGGAAACAGGATGAAGTTTGGAAATGAAGGAAATAGAGATTTTCCTTTTTGAAATTACTTCGTAATTAATGCTTGATTTCAGTGTAATATGAAAATATTTCCAAGATGGTAGCATGCATAAATCTAGAGTGGTCCCCGGGTCTCACAAAAAGCAAGTATATTCAGTTTGCTCTAAACAAACAAACTGCATTAGTCAAGGGCATACTGACAAGAAGGTAATACCAGAAATTCAAAATTAGGAATAGGGTAGAACTATGACTCAAGAGGATACTTGTCAGAGGGTGGCAATGAGCATTGGAGTTCTACGGTTTCAGTTATGCCAAAAAATTTGCAGCTTTGCTCTGCTTTTCAACTGAGCCTTCATCTGAGCTGATGAAAAAAACTTGACCAAATGTAGGATGTTCATCGTAAGTGCCCTCAGTGTTGATGTCTTGCAGCATCATGAATACTGACAATAGCTAATAAGGAAAATGAGCAGTATTTTTTTGAACAAAATGAGTTTTTTGCTTTACACTTCACCATCTTCATTAGAGTAGATTTATGTTAACTGTAGAGACAGTATCACTACATTTATAGACCCAAAGTAATAAAAGACAAAGTTACTCTTTGCTTAACAGAAGCCCCATTGTGGAGATTTATAGTAGAAAGTCACTTCATCAGCTTCTGATTAATAATTAATTAACAGCATGGGCTCATTCAATTATTTCCTTCTAATATCTTCACCCTTTTTCTTTCTCCAGCAAAAATGCAATTCATTATAAAATGCTGCCAAAGGTGACTAATGCAATTGAAGACAAACTTCTTAAATATAAAATTCTTTTTCAGGAAAAAGATGAAGTTTTATAACCAAAAAATAATGACTAATAATGAACAAAAAATTACTAATAATTATAATCTTAAAACAATACTTGACCATCTACTATTGCTTCCTGGAGGCAAAAAATCTGGGAAACAGTTTTTCAGTGCTGAGTAATTTTGTTACATACAATTCATGTGTAGTTATGTAAGTTGAATTCTTGATAGGAGTAACAGGATGAAACTAAGGATAAGAAAAATTTGCCTGAATATTGAGATAAATGTCTAAACACTGAAATCTATTATACTGTGCAGTCATTTCCAGGAGGACATTATTTTCATATTTTGTTCTCACTGTCTCTCAAGTCATGCTGATTTCAAGACTAAAGCTTTCTTGCAGTTTGAAATTAAACCCAGATATTTGAAAAAGAAAACTACTTGAATTTCGAGTTAACATCTCTGTGATTTCTTCTATTTACTTTTTTTCCCCCTCTTCTCTACAACACCCACTTTCAAAGAATTTGAAAGCTCTGAATAAGTATGCCTACCTGCCTATTTTTTTAGCTCCATTTGCAAAATATTCTTCCAGGTGTTAAATTATTATCTGATATAAGATGACAACACACTTTAACTGTCCTTTCAAAACAGATTTTGACATAAGAGATTTTCTACATACTCTACTGTGCCACTTAATTGACTGATTTTTTAAAAAATCTTAACCATGCTTGGGAAAGAAAGAGGTCACATAATAATACTGCAATACCAGCTGTCCACATATATTTTCCCTGATAGTTTGAACTGGTGACATAGGGCATTAGAGAGTCTTCATGATCCCAAAAATCATGTTTCTTGGACCAATCAGAAAACAGAAAAAAATGTGTTTGATTTAGGGAGGGAAACCTCACTAATGATTACAGAAGTGATTTTTTGGATTTGTTGCCTACATGAGGCAATAGATACAGATATTGTATGTACCTATAACTGGACTTATAAGAAAAGCTGCATGAAATATCTTATTGTTTTGCACTTACTTCGTCACCCCTCATCCTTTTAGATGGTGATAGCAAGTAAATTTAGGAGCATCTTAGACATTATAAGGAATTCCAGTCTTATTAGTTAATGTCACACAAAGCAGTGTCTGACCAATCATGACTCCTTACAGCCATCTATTGTTGCTGGGTACGAGTACACTATTTTGGTATGGACTATATTTTTTATATACCAAATACTTTATTGTGTCCAACCACCACGAGGTTATATACACCTACCCACCAGATGGGTGTGAATCGGACATAATGATGATTTTTAGTAAGTATTATTTATTCATATTTATTCTTCACAGATTCTTCAGAGGAAAAGTAGATATTTTAAATTCATAGATGTATTGGTAATAAAGAAGATTGTATATAAATTGTTAAGGGACCTGAGGATAAGAGTAAAAACTTTTTATTGAAGAATTCACTGCAGATGTAGAATTAGTTATAAGATACATTGCCTCTCTTCCCATGCTATTCCTCCACAGCCAAGATTCATAACTTAGAGTTTATATTCCTGCTGTGATTTTTAATACACAATATACTGGTGCTCTTCTGTCCATAAAGTAAGCATCTATAGAAGAGGGTACATAGTGGTCAGATGGTCTGTACAGCCTCCGATCACTGATAGTGGCCAGCAGGACACACCCAGTGAAGATCAGGCAGCAAAGAGAGACCTTTCCCCCCGAGAATTTTCTCTGAACCTACTATGATGTGTGGCACAGAAAGCCCCTGGGCCAGATATGAAAAGAACAGTGATTTTATTGATCTCTGTAATATTTTCTTTCCATCACCTTCATCTTAGCCTGAAAAATCCTTGTCATTCCTTTTACAAGGCAGGTTGCCTATCAATAAAATGTGGAATCCCTACAAGCATATTTTGGCTTTTGAGGATTCTTTCCTTATTTTTGTAGCTTTGCTTTCAAATCCTTTTATAAATATTCTCCTTTTATAATCCAAAGTTTTCTTTGAATGCAGAGAAACACACAAGATCTGGATTTGGTTAAAAGAGAAAGAAAGAGAACCCTCAAACATTTAGTTGTATGCACTATGTTTTGTTCATAATCCCTTCTCTTTGAGACCTAAATTCTGCAAATCCTTGGATTATAAATTATTTATTCATTTAGTAGTTGGTAACACTCAACAATTATCTCTAGAACCATTTTTGATCTATAAGTCCTTAGACAATCATGGTATATTACATACTACATTCTCATGCTAATTAAAAATGCAAATCAAAATTTTAGTATATATTAATATGACACTTTTCCCTATTAGAATTGTAGAAGTGACATTATTGGAAAATCATTAGGAATTATTTATCTTCAAAGCTAACTTTATATGATAATGGTTTTGTTATTTTCAACCCTCATTTGGTCACTCTGCTGTGTAGGACTTTGGACACATTGGCCTATCCTAAGCAGCACATTCTGCCTGCTAATCCCCTTTTCCTCTGTTGTGGTCTCCTACACACAGAATTGATGTGGTGGTGGTGGTGGACGTTAGTACAACTTTTGTCTTGGACCAGACCTTGTTTTCCAAAGCTTTGGAGATTCAATGGCATGACAGAGGAGGGGCTACCAGAAGGTGGGTGGCAAGTGCCTTCACTGTGTCGGAGACCCAGTCCCTTAGAGTCCTGAAGATTTTAGTTTGAAGTTTGCCCTGTTATTTCCTGTTCAACCATTTCTATTATGTAACTTGAAAGATAACATAACATGACATGAAAAATCAAATTGAGTGTGATAGATCATCATGGAATCTTACCTGAAAACCAAGAAATGAAATGGTCTTCTATAAAATCGACTTTATGGAAACAATGCCTCTAGATATATAAAGAAACAAATTTTTAAGAACTTTGAAACATCAAACTTTTGCATCTTGTCAAACTTCACAAAATCTGGGGTTGGCTCAAAGCTCCATTTAGCTGTCATGTATTTTTCTCTTTTATTTCCTTTTCCATCATTTTTGATCACCAAGATTTGATGAATTGTTATCGCAAAAACATAAGAACTGGCCACTTGAATCAACTTGCTTTTCTGTCAAGAATGTCTCAGCGGTAGCTTTCATTCCTTCTTTGAAAGGTTTCTTTTCAAGTCAAATGGAGAGCATTATTTTATAAAGAAGTACCTTACTGCTTTATAGCTCAATTTTCCAATGCTTCTGGAGAGAGACAGACTTAAGAGTTGAAGGCACTTGGCACCCTGCAGGAGACACTCTGCACAGCAGAGGACTGAATCATTAAATACGGTACTTTTTATAGTGCACACACAAAAAATACTGACTTTGAGCTCTGTTTTGTGCATCTGTACAAGGTTGCATTTCCTGGTAATATTTTTACAAGTACTGTACTTTCTATATTTTAATTGAGGGTTGATTGTTAACCTGCTACTGTAAGTACTATAGAAGACCTATAATTGCAAAATATAATGTTAAATATGGCTTCATTAAGGAGTTTCACAAGGGGATTTATCCTTTTATTTGTTGAGGAATGTATTTGAAGTAGAGTGAATGTTGCTTATTTGTTTATGTGTTTTCCAATACATCTCTAATGTTTTAAAATTATTATAATCACTATTATAATTATTTTTATTATTGTTATTATATGGATCAGAGCAAGTAGCAAAGGAGAGGAGAAATGGAATGCACTGAGGTCAGCTGCAATTCTGCCATATAGGTAAAATAACATGGCAAACTGAGGTGAAATTAAAGAGTGTGGGGAATGATGTGCAAGCAGGTGGGAAAGTTACATCAAGACCACCTGAGGTGCTAGGAATGAAAATTAGTGAAATGAGACTTTCAAAAGCTAAGAGCAAAGAGAAGATTTCTCAGGAAAGCAATTGCAGAAACTCTGCTGGATGCATTGCACAGTCTTAGGTAGAGCAATAGATAACAGTGGAAGACAAAAGAGAGTAGCCAGAGCCTGTTGAGCAGTGGACCAGAAATCCTCAGCCATAGAAGCAGTGACAACCTGGGGAGGAAAGGGAAGGATGATGAAGGCAGGGAAACCCATGGAAAAGCACAGGCAGTTTCCCAGCAATGGTTACCTGCTACCATAAAACCCATTCATGCTTTGATCAATTATTCAGGTGCCCATAAGCGTTTTGCCACATTTTTGCTTGCAGCCTCCTTTACAGGCCAACTCACACTACCCAGACATATGCAACATTGGTACCTATGGTGCACCGGTGCTTGTATTGTGTGGTATGGAACCCTAAATTTGTCAGCTTACAAACCTAAATTTCAGTACTTTATTGCTATTCTACAGGAAGAGGAAAAGACTCATAACTAAGAACATAGTCAGGGAGATCTGAAATGAGTGGAAGAGAAGAAACTGAATATAATGTACTTGTCCTAGGGTGACATGATGATGCTTGTATCCCCAATTGTCTGTTCTGTTTGTGCTGTATATTAAGTTCTGTACCTTTAAAACTTGTTCTGGGAGTGAAGGGGGAGAAAGAAGCAGCAGCAGTTCGTTTTGAGAAAACTGCCTGACTCCTACATGGCCTGGTTCTGGCGTTCGTCTGAGGCACGGACAGCGGTGGGACAGAGATCTCCTGTGCTTTTAGTCAGTTTTAGCTAGCTAGGGCAGAGAAGTTCCCTGGACTGTTTTTTTCTTTTTTCTTGGGACTGTTTAAATCTGCTCTGGACTGACAAACCCAGAGGAGCAGCGAGGGCTGGCACCTGCGGCCCGCCGGGCCTGGATCTGTGGAGGGAGTGGGGCTGGTGAGAGACTGAGTGAGCTGAGCTGCACCCACAGCAAGGACTGTCTCTGTTTGCCATCTCTCTTTGGAGCAGGCAGAGGTTTTATTGTTTCATATTATTCATTCTTTGTGCTTGTGGGCATCTTGTTTGTTAAATAAATAGTTTCTTCCACTTTTCTCCGAGGAGATTTTTCCTGGACTGGCTGAGGGGAGGGGCGGTTTGGGTTTTGCTTTCCAGAGGAACCCCTTTGGAGGTTTTCTCCCAAATTTGCCCTAAACCAGGACGGTATGAAAGAAAAAGAAATAAAAGACACGAGTAGCATTAAAAAGAAGAGAGTATAAAAGTGATTGAATAAACCAGTGAATTCAAATATACTGCCAAAATACTACCATAAAGACAACATGGATTTATGTACCAGGTAAGCTATTTCAAATTCAAGATTTTTCTTTAATTAAAATTATAGGGTAAGTTTTTCTTTTCATTTTGAAATGAAAGGCAGAATGTTCAACGTCTACATACTAGAAGTGTTTAAAAATGCATTTTGGGCAACAAAATCTAAACATTTTAAATTAGGAAATCTAAAACAAAAAGATCAAAATCTAAACAAAATAGATTAGGAAATGACTGCATTTAAAACCACCACAGCTTCTCAAAATTTCTTCAAAATATTGCTTTTAAAATGCCCTCATCTTAGTGTAGTTTTGTTCACATTTCATGTTTATATTTTTTCTACTAAATTGTATCTGCATAGTTTCTAATTTATTTTTCATTTTGCAGTAGTTAAAACTAGCTTTTAACCTGGACACTAGATTTTTTAACATTATGCTTGTTTTATTTCCTCTTTGAAGATGTCTCTTTTTTGATATCACAATATAATATACTGGAGAAGAAAATTAGGCAAGTGCTCAGGATCATTATGAATAGCAAATCTTACATAAATTTTAAATTATTAAATAAAGTGAGATAGACAGGAAAGTCAAGTCTCTCTTTTGTTACTTCTTTTCTTCAGTTTACTGTTCTCTGGGGGAGCATGTGATGGTATGACACAATGCTTGAGACAAACTGAATGTGGCTGAGAAGTGGAGATATTCATGAGTAAACAGTGCAAGACCAGTTATTTTATTATGTCAAATACAGTAACAGAATATGCTCAGATTCACCTTGCTTAGAGCAGGTGTGTGCAGATACACCCTGGGTGTGTCTGTGGTCAAGTGTTTGAATATGTCACACTTGGTAATATGTTTTGTGGTAACTGAGATATCCAGTCAAGAAGTCTGTGGTGCAGAATCTCTATTACAGTGTTTCTTAGCTGCTGACTGCCAAACAGAGATTTTCAAAACTTTATTTTTGTGTCTTAAATTGTATCATGCATTGTTGTCATGAACTTTTCATGGGCTAGAAGCTGTAGAAAACCAGTTCTTATTCAATACATTCCATAAATATCAAGAGAGATTTCATAGCTGAACATAGTCTAAAAATCTATAAATTTTTACCGTCCTAGCTATTTTAACATTTATTCATATGACATCAAGTTAGAGGTACAATCCTACATTGTACAAAAACACTGGGACCGCTTGGATAATAAACACAAAGTGCAATTGGAATAGGCTTACTGAATAACCGTGCTTTAGGTGAGCAAAATCAGAAAGGAAAGTCTACTTGCTTCAGCTGTAATTCTTAATTCTCAACTCTTTTGGGACTCTGTAAACACTGGAGAAAAACCTTGGGAAGATAATTTAGTCTTCTTTCACCCTTTGATTCTCATTTCTACTTTAACTGTGATTTAATTGATGAGTGAAGAATTCAGTGTAATAAATTAAAGAGAACACCATATTCAAACACATAACCTTAAAACAAATGAGTTAATTCAATTGGATTAATTTAGTCTGTAAATTTGATATTTTTGGCAATATAACAAAATATATTAAACACTGCATTCAATTGGATTGTGCTTCATTAGATAATTAACTGAATATAGCTCAATAATAACATCCGAATAAGGACAAATACTGAAAAATGATGAGCTTTTACTTTGCCAGTTTACTTTTACAGTTTCATGAAGAGGTGAAATTTCATATGACAAAGAACCTACTTTGTATTAGGCAAAATTGTCTTTGTATTTTCCATTTAATATAGGGAGGAGGAACATTAAAAAATATATTTTACACGAGTCTTGCACATTGTTTTGAGTTAGAGTGAAACAAAAAAGAATGTCTCAACAATCTGATGTCCCACTGACACGCGTAGTGCCATAATCTCACCATATCTGTTAATCATCAAAATCCTAATAGCATTAATGTGAATACTGTATGCTTCTTAAAGAATTGCTTTTAGCAGAAAAAATTGCTCCTCTCTGTTGTCCTGTGTTTCCAAGTTTGGAAGCTCCATTTTGACAAATATATGAACTTAGTTTTCTAGGTTTAGAGTGGAACACCATAGACATAACAGGAGTCTCAAAGCTGTGACAATGATCAGCAGAAAATGTCAGTGTGCTCACAGTATTGCTTTGTTTTTGAAGACCTTTACGATTTTCTGAGCCATGTCACCTCTCAGAATCTTTAGTCTGAAATACTGGGGTGAAGGTCTCTCAGAAATAGCTTTGCTTTTTTTTTCTGTTTCAGTTTTTTTCCTGGATAACAATAAAGCATATTTTTCAAAACTATTCTTGGTGTTTCTTATTTCTGGAAATTAAACTGAAAAAGCTGGGGTCACTTTACACTTCTACCCAAATAATGAAGTTTTTACTTCAGTATTAGAAATGGTCAAAGGTTTGATGATTTTTTTCCCTATGTACGCATAAAATTACCCATACTTAAAGTATGGGTAAGTAGGAGAAGAAGTAACCCATACTTTAAGAGGTACCCTTGCCACTTAAAGGCCTTTATGAACAATACATGTTAATAGAGACTACCAACATCTCCTCTACAAACAATACAGGGCTGGTTTTGTTTATTTGTTTTGTTGTGGGCTTTTATTTTGATTTGATTTGTTGAGTTGTTTATGGTTGGGCTTTTTTCAGGTAAACTGGTGATTCAGAAACTTGACAAGGAAATGTGAATTCCAGATTAACTATACCATGACTAAACGTCAGACTTCACACATCACCTTAATGTAGAGGGCAGTTTCCCTGGGGAAGAGGAGAACCCTGGAAAAACGCCTTGGGAAGCCCCATTCTTAGTGCCATAAGCAAAAGGCTTATTGACGTGTTCTCTATGTAAATTGTTACTAGAAAGTTTTCAGTTCTCTGTTTCATCCTAGGTTTATTTTTGGTCCAAGAATTTTAATATTCTTAATCATTGTCTTCCATTGGATCCTTCCTTCAGGCCACACTTGCTCCCCTCCCACAGCGAGGTGCATAAGTACCCCTCTCTGTCCCAAAACTCCGCCTTTGGCCTCATGCCTTTTGCCCCTTGTTACTGATTGAGCTGGTTTGGTCCAATACAGTGGATGCCTTATTGTTTGTTATTTTTGTATTGTTAAAATTACTTTTTGGACAACCGGATCGAATCTGTGTCTCTCTCTCCATTCAAGTCGCCAATCAGGCCAAGTCCAGAGGAAACTCAAAGGGGTCTGATAGTCTGGGCCAGACCCTGGGAAGCTTCACCTTAACATGTGAGTGACGGTGCCTACACCTCTTCATTCCAGTTCCATCATCCTAAATGCTTATTTCATTATTCTTTTCAACTCAATAGATCAGAATATCAAAGACTGAAATTTCTGAACATTTCCCACCAGGCAGAGTTTATTCCTTCTGTTTACTGGTGTCAAGCAGGTTTCAGTCTCATGCTGAGCAGATGCTTTACTAATGTTTTGCACAGTGGTTAATCAAATATTTATGCAGCACATGAAGGAAATATATTTCACTGCAGATGATTGAATAAGTTCTATACCATTTCTCCAATGAATAGTCACGTCCAAACACTTTCAATTATTCATGTCCTAATTTGTAAATATTGCAAGAAGTTCTTATCTGGAAATGCCTGCTAGTCCTGTAGTTGAGGAGAAAAAATTCCTTCCAGGTACAGCAGATACATGATAAAAAATGATTCTGTTCTTTCAATATGCATGTTCAGTGCCAGCTCCTGGATAATTTACAAATTAATGCTAATCCATAAACACATATAATTTTTCTTACCTTCATTACAGCTGAAACATTCTGATACTTTGCATGCTCTTGTGGTTTGAAATGCATGGGTGGTTTAATCCTAAATAAAATGAAAAAACTTGGGGAAGTAGTATTGTAAATCAGGAATGTATGTAATATCTTGCCTCTGCTCTCTAAAATGGGGATGAAAGCATTTTGAGGAATTTGAAGTTGAAAGATACGGAAATCGAAGTCCTGATTTTCCAGAATCCTTGTTTAGGTAGTCCTTACGCATACAAATAGTTAATTTATTTTTTTTCTGGATTAGGCAATAATGCATAATGTACATATTATTACTTTTCAGTTGAATTTTTTTGTTGTGAGTCAGAATGTCTGATTTGATTCCTACGTAATACATTAAACATTGTAATTCTTTGTAAAAAATATACATAATTAAGATAAATGATCACTTAACTGATACACAGTATTTTATATATATATAAGTAAAAAAAGTATATATACAAGAAGGAAAACATTGTTTCTTAAATCTAAGCTGGCGTCTAACTGGGAGGAACTTCAAATCTGCATGAGAAATAAAAAAAGTAATTCATCAAGGAAAAACACCAGCACTTACATACAGGTAGGAACAACCAAATCCAATATTGTAGAATAAGAATTATACATCTGGGCAACAAAACAAAAAGCAGGTCTGGAGACTAAAATGGATCCAAACTGATCATGACTGAATAGCATTACAGTGTGGTAAACAGGCACAGATGTACTGTCAATGTGTCAAGCAGGCTTTCTGCTCGAGGCACTACTAACAGATAAGGCTTCACTAAGAATATTTTGTACAGATTTTGGTCCTGTGCTCTAAGCAAGAAATGAGCCATTGAGGGAGCATGGCAAAGACAACAAAAAGCAACAGTGGTCTGACCTACATGATAGACTGAAGAAGTTGTAATTTAGAGAGAAGAGACTGGTGGCTCCAGTTTCAACTTGTGGAAAAGAGCTGTGTGGTAAAAGTTAAAATCCGGCTGTGAAAGTAAAGGGCTTCATCTGTAGCAAGTGAGATTTATAGCAGAGATTTGGAAAACTTTCTGGAATAGAGTATGATAAATGTTAGGAAATGTGGAAACTGAAATTTTTAGGAACAACTTGAACTCCTGTCAGAAACGGCTTATGGAGCACTGATCCTGCCTTTGTCTAGAATGAACTAGTTAACTAACTAACTAACTAACTAACTAACTAATTGAAGTCTTCCTATTACTTTTCTGTGGAAGTGGACATATATTTAAACCACCCATTGGGACTTTGGTGGTTTTCACCTTGTACTGTGGCATATGCACAAACACGTCTGTCAGCACAGCTAGCAATAATGCAGAATTAAAACCAAATCCTCTGTCCTTTGTATATAACTGTTCCTGGCTTTTTCTGTCTTCAGTTCCAGCATGATGTAATATACCCAGTCCTCTGACACTACCCTTGACTTGTAAACTTCTTCAAGAAGTACGAGCATTGTTATAATGAGCCTTTCATGTTGCTATCCTCTTTCTGTAGAATTTCTGATTGACAGATATGAAGATTTTTTTGAGTCAAAAAATTGGAAATAAAACTTTTAGTAGAAAATAGTTAATTTATAATGCTTGGGTTACCTTGGCTTTTTCACAAAATGTTCTCTTTGGTGAATTCTTGTGTTGGTGTGAAGCAGAGGTTCTCTCATGCCCTCAGCCTCTATCATTGATACACTTACAGCAGGAACAAATGCTGTTTGGATAGACCTTGCCATTTTGTCTCAGATGTATAGAAAAAGCTTTTTAAAGGTTTAAGGGATCATATATAATTTGACCCATGTATGGAAGCCCAGCATTGTATGTAAGTAGATCACAATCTCTCTAACCAGGAATTCAGTATTGCTTCAATCAAATGTAAAATATTCCTTGATTCAGATTGTGCAGCACTTAACATATTCATGGATAGCAGTTGATCACAACTTTGCAGCCTAAATTTAGAATTAGCACAGCCGTTACCTGATTTCTTACTTGGCAACCACCTCTGAAAAGGCCTTATTTCTTCCTGGATATGCCAGTAAAGCTCACATGAGCATGGGGAATGAAAATAAACTTACCTCTGATGTGACATTTTTTATAATTGTACAGTTCTGACCTTGCATGACTCCAGTTATCTTTCTGCAACAACATCTCACAACTTTGCAAATTCCTCATCAGTCCAAGCCAAAGTTACTCAACTGAACTATAACAATTTGGGCTTTGAACCCTTGGTCTCAAGCAGCTAAATCTCTTTGGAGAGGGGAACTTTATGTAGGGAAGGGATTAGGGGAAGGTTGTATAGAGAAGGGTTTAGAATAAGACTCTAGGCTCTTACATGGCAGAATAAGATCTTCTATGAATTTGGAATACGTTCAGCCTGGTTCAATTGAATTGAATACCTCTCACAGGAGCGGACATGTGAAGCTGGAGCCTCACAATTTGGTCTTAAATTGCCTCTGCAAATCTGTCAGAGGCCTAATTTAAATTCTTTTTCCCATACCCTTCCAAACTCTTTTGCCTCAAAGAATTAATGTGATAGGCCTATGAAAGCAATTTATTAATGATTGAAAAGTCTCTAGACTTTTCAGAAATTGAAAGGCTGAATTTTTTTATTTGTATGGTGAAGAAATCAAGGTGAAGAATCAAGGTGAATTTTTTTATTTGTATGGTGAAGAAATGATACACATTTCTAGAGACAACTGTACACTTACCACAAGATTTTATTCAATTTAAAAAGGAAATGCATGTCTTCTAAGTACATTAAAAATATAGTAGGGAAATATTAGGGTCTTGTTTTTGGACTTTGAAGAATGTGTTCTCTTTTTGTCTGATATCCAAAATACTTTTCAAATGTGGGTTTGAATGAAGAAGAGGAGCAGAGACTTGTAAACTGTGACACAATATATTTCTCATTCTCTCAATATTGGCAAAGCATTGCTACTCTGTTTATGTGTATGCAGGCATGTGCATAAATAAATTGCTCAGGTGAAAAGTTTACATTAGCAGCAGTTGTGTGACTCATACGATAAGGAAAATCAGAGGCTGACACAAAAAATGCCAAATATATTGCAACATAAAAGGTCACTTCAAAAATTTCTGACAACCTGGAACATTAGAAGGTCAAAAATCTACAGCGTATTGTCCTGTTTGGTTAGATTGTGCTACTACACTCTCTCTATGGACTCTTATTTTTTAAAATAATTGCATGCTCTTTTGAATCGGCCAGCCATTCAAAAACTGTACTTCCCATTTTATTGAGAAATTAATGAAGTGTAGAGAACAGCTCATTTTATTCCAGTAGTCCTTTTAACATGAAAATAGTGGAGTCTTTCAATGAATACACCTCTGTTTGTGCTATTAAAGGTAATGTAGGAGCAATTGATAATTGTCCAGTTTAGAAAATGTGTGCCTAAAGCCTGTCTATATTTTTCCCTAGGTAATAACAAAAGATCTGATTAAACACATATTTTCTAACTTTCCATATATTTCTTGCCTGTGTCTGGAGCAGCAAGAGAATATCTGCTGATTACTGATTTATCAAAATCCCTATCTTATCATTTATAAATTCCAGGCACAAACAACAGTGTGTTTTTCTGCTTGTCTTGTTTTGAAAAGCCTTTAAGTATTTTAGGAGAAAAGGCACTGAAGAGTTAGGCTGGGAAAAATCTTGTGGATCCTCACCAAACGAGAAGATACAAAATAAATTCTCTCAGTTCACCCCAACACTTTATTAAAAAAAAAGACTTCTCCCACAAAACACAGAGGTACCTAGAAAGTACACAAGCTGTTTTTGCCAACTCCTTAAAGTAAGGATATCTTGGAAACTATTTTCTCCTCCTTATTTTACCAATCTCTCCTATTTCACACCATACAGACCCTGCAGCTCACAGAGACTTCTATAAAATCATTCTACTGTCTCCACAAAGACACCCTGAGATCCATGTTCAGAAGGGTGTCAAAGTCAAAAGACCTTGTGTTGGTTTAGCACGAATGGAAAAACCAATCAGTGACTGACTTCTAAGATTGATGGCCAGATTGGCGAATTACGTACAGGTATACGCCTCTGGGTCACACAGGCTTTAAATCAGCCTTTTCCTTCTCCTTGCAGGCAGAGGAGCAGGTAACAAGCGGCCGTGCCTCCAGGCCCAGGCCGGCCAGGGCCCGCCGCCCCCCTGTTGTGGGGGGTGTTGCCTGAGTCCTGGCTGGGCTCCATTGGTTCTTGCTTGGGGAGGGGGAGGCCACAGCTTAACATCAGCTAATTTTAAAGCCTACCCGGAGCTCTAGAGGCGGGAGGGATCTCTGCTGGGCCCTAATAACAACTATGGGCCTGGTTGGGCTGAGCCCGGCCCGATTGCCACTGAGGGGTGGGGAGAGCCCCCCCCGCCCCCCCGCCCCGGTGACTCCCAGGCAGAGAGGAAAGGAGTGGGGCAGGGGGAAAGCCCAGCCGCTCTGAGGTGCAGGGCCGGAGAGGCTGCTGCCCAGCAGAGATCACATAACCACCACAGACCTGGACAGATTTAACACTTTCCTGGCAACGTGAAGCTTTCAAGGCTTAACTCTTTCCTGACAGAGAGAAGAAAGGCACAGAGTGAACGTCGAGGAGACCCAGTATGGCAGTCAGATGGAGAGAGAGAGTGAAAGCCTAATTAGCGGAAGGATGGAGGAGCTGCCTGATGGCTGGATTTCTTACTGAGCCATGGAAATGAACTCTATATGTTGGTTATTCTTTTAAATCATGGAGAGATATGCATTTGGGGAGATGATGTTTAGATTTGTGTGTGGATCTGAGAAAAGATGTTTGTGATGGACTAAGTGATATTGATCTTATGAGATGCTTGAACAGGGATAGAGATGCACCAGACCTCTGCACCAATGAAGAAGTGATAAGACATCTCTGTTCCCTGAGATGAAGAATCCTTTGCCTTTGAAGTGGTTCACCTTTAAAAAGTGACACCCCTGTATGCAGTGTGCTTGAGTCCATGGCCTATAAGCAGCTTGGGAAACTGTTAATGGGAGGAGTCACGGAAGCAGGTTTTCCCAGGCAGCTGTTTTTTGTGACAGTTAAAACCCACAAGAGAAGTGTTCTAGGTTGTCAGTGGGATCCATGATTTTAGAAGAGACTCCTCTCCTAAAGAATTGATGAAAGACTATTTTCAAATGGTGAAATTGACTGAAAATCACATGTTGTGTCTCTCTATGTTGTTTGTGGGAAACTGAACACTTGTGGGGGGAAGAAAGAGTGTTTTGAACATTTCAGTTTTTTCCCCCTTTTTCTCCTTCTAGTGTGTGTTAATAAAATCTGTTTATCTTGTTGGAGCTGTTTTGCCTTTTTCTCCTAATCCTATCTCACAGCAGAGTGAACACTGAAACCATCACAAAATTGTTGTGTTGTCTGGGAAACGGTCAAAATTGGCGAATGTGAAACTGCTACAAGTCATCATCTTGGACAAACATTAGAACAGGTTTTAGCAGCATTGACCTGTACCTGGAAGTATATTAGTGGAAAATACTGAAAGTTTTGTCATGAGTTTAACTGTATTTCTTAATATTTGAAAATACCTGAATCTGGAATAGAGTTGTAAAGGATATCCAGAATAAATGGAGAAATTATTTTCTGCAAAAGGAACATGAAAACTATTTCAAACACTTAGAAGCAAAACATATTGAATTTGTGTGAATTTGTAAACAGTTTTCCTTTGTTGGGTATGTCATTATAGCTCTGAATAGGTTTATAGTTTTATTTTAAAGTAACTTGTATGGATAGTAACTGCAGCAACTGACAGATTGTGAGCTACATTTCGGATTCAGAGACTAGACGTATTTCATATATTTCATCACTTAATGTCATTTTTATTAGAGGCAAAGAGGAAATATTTGACTTCTTTTTTTTTTTTTTTTTTTTTTTTACAAGCAGGACTGCTTAGAAATGATGTAAAACCAATAACACTTAAAGGCATTGCTTAGCTGGAGAAACTCTAATGCAGTTCCTGGGAGTCAGGAGAGATCAGCTTGATTGTCTATTACTAAGACATCAGTCTTTAGAGGTAACAAAAGAAATTCTAAAAATGCCACAAAACTTTTAATGTAATGTAGGTTATTCGCATTCCTTTCTTTAAAAAAATAACCTAGCTTTATAGAAAATTAAAGGTAGAAGATAAACATTTGTCACACTAGTATGTGTAGCTTCGCATGACACTCTCTGGCCCTGCTGGTTTATTTGGGCCACCCCAGCTGCTCAGTCACGCTGCCACACAGCTGTTTCGTGAGTCTTTGGCTCAGCAAGCAGTCTTGGCTTACGCTGTCACGGCTGTGGTTAGAAAGAGTGGACCCTCAGAGGCATTCAGGGAACAGAGGTTTTATTCGGAGGATCTGGGGGTTCCCCAGCCCCTGTCCAGTGCCTTCAGAGAGACCCCGGACAAAGGGTTGCATGGGGTTTTTGTTCAGGATAATTCAGGGGTGGATACAATATTTACAAGCCAATGAAATAACTCTAACAAACATTCCAACAAAGTTACCTAAACACTAACAAATCCAATACAAGTTTGGGGGTGGTCTCTAGGGCTCTGCCAACCAGTGGTCAGACCCTCGAGACCTTGAAAATCTCCAAGCAGAGGTTCCAGTTGTCCTAGTAACCTTATCAATCCTGATAAAGTACCTTCCAAGACAAGGGGCCTCTTTAGGGTAACACTATTCTAACTTCACAATCAAAAGGCTATACTATATTCATAACTAAAACTTATCAAACATTTCTTTCACATCCACAGTATGCAAGGTACAATAACTGATTTTTGTATATCCCACTCCTGATCTGTAACCATGCCATCTAAAAAGTCAGCTGCTAAGATGGAAACCCTTCCATGGTTTGGATCTTTTTCCAAATCCCCCAATGTTTGTTTTTCAGTTAAAAGACAGAGGTGCTGCACATCATTGGATCTAACTTTGCACTTGATATAGGGGCAGAAAGTTGTCTCCGGTTCAGGTCATTGCTACTGACAAGCTTTGAATACAGTAAACAATTTTCTGGGTTTATAAAAGGAGATTTTATCTTTGCAGAGTAAGCCAGGGTTGTCACCTGTTTTGCTTTGTGATTTGTTCTTTCTGAGAAGTGTTAATTAAAATGTTGAGATAAATAAATTCTAGGTCTTCTCTTGAGGCTTTCTCTTTTTGGCATCTGAATCACTCACCACTCTGTTGCCACAGATTTAAAACAAAACCCAAACCTTTAATTTTCGAAGGAGAGTTTATTCAGAAAACTAATTACAAGCTTCTCTTCTGATTCCTGTGATAATAGTCCTGTCTCTATGCAAGCAGAACTGTCTGCCAGAAAATTTCACAATTGTCAAGATTCAAAGTATAAATATTAGTGAATTTAAGGTTTCTGTGGACAACAAATCTCAGAATAATTTTGTGGCCTTTCATTTAAGTCATGCATAATGTGTCTATTTGCTCTTATCCTTAATTTGTTCTTGGCTTCTGCATGTAAGAATAAGAATTGAATAACATAAGTAAGAATAACATAAAAGTTTGTTTTATATTACATTATAGAACTGAAATTTGCTACAGCTCACGGCTCTGGCATTTGTCCACAAGTTCTTATCTGTTAAAAAATACTAGCTAGCATCTACTGGGTACTTTTAAATGCTTCTGCTCTTTGATGCTGATGGGAAAAGGCCCATCATGATCTTCTGTAACTAAGAGTAGGCTTGTTCTCTGCTAAGAGGCATAAATAAAATATGTAAAATAATAAAAAAGTCCCTTAGGAAGTATCCTGTAAATCTGTTATATTACCATATCCCATAAAAAAAGACCGTAATAAATTGGTTGCCAGAGGTAGGATATATTTTACTTAACTTTAGAAGTTTTATGACCAAGCTGAGTTCTTCTCGCTGTTGGGAGACAACTGAGCAATTTCAAAGTGTGACTTATCAGACCCCTTTCAGACATCCACTTTAGTCATTGTGTCCTGATAGTGGCTATTCCTCTCTAGCTCTGAAGGGAGTGTGGGATGACAGTGTAGATGACCACCAGCAATAGGTGCTTGCATTTCTCTGATGAATCCCATATATGACTGTATGGGATCCCGTACATCCATTTGATAAAAGACCTTGGCTAATGTCCAAGTGCACAGTAGCTGTAGCTTACTACCAAGAAACTGCGCATATACCCAATATTTTGACATCTGATTACAGATATCAAGCAGCATTTAGGCAGCCAGATGAAATAGGGTTACCTACAATTCAAATTATCTTAGCACTGTAAAAGTCTAATTATCAGGACAGGTAGGATAATCATGTCACATGGCAGCAAAGGCAACAGATCCTACAAGATCACTGCCAGGAATGGTTAGCCCCTCATCAGTTGAGAATCCCCGAAACCCAGTTCCCTAAATGTCGTCTCATTTGACTTGCATGTATGCAAGCCAAGTATGTACAGTGCACATATTCATGTCTGCCATCAGAAGAGTTATGTTTTTGATCTAGTTTTTTATTCAGACCTCATTCCTTTTTATGACAACGTAACTCCCCCAGATGACCAAGGGAAGCCAGTTGATGTCATCCCTTTGGATTTCACTCAAGATTTTGATCCTGTCTGTCACAGGATCCTTCTGGACAAAGCACTCAGCTGGACAAACACTTTCTGGGATGGGTGAGCAACTGGCTCATGAGTCGGGCACAAAGGGTTGCAGCCAATGGGGTGACATCAGACCGGTGACCTGTCACTGGTGGGGGCTCCATCCTTGGCCCTGTGCTCTTCATCAGCTTCACGAATGACTTGGGTGGAGTACAGGAAGGGATACTGAGCGAGTCTGCAGACAATACAAAACTGGGGGGAGCTGTTGACTGTTTTGAGGACTGGGAGGCCCTGCAGAGAGACCCTGACAACACAGAGAACAGGGCAATCACCAACCCTGTGAAGCCCAACACGAGAAAGTGCGGATTCTGCACCAGAAATGGGGCAGCTCTGGATGTACAGACAGACTGGGGAATGAGATACTGGAAAGCAGCACCGCGGAAAGGGAGCTGGGGCTCCTGGTCGATGGCAAGTTGAACATGAGCCAGCAGTGCCCTGGCAGCCAGGAGGGCCACCTGTGTCCTGGGGTGCATCAGGGCTGCATTGCCAGCCGGGCAAGGGAGGGGAATGTCCTGCTCAGCTCTGCACTGGGGCAGCCTCACCTCGAGTGCTGGGGGGAGGCGTTTTGGGTGCCACAATATAAGAAAGATATAAAGCTACTAGTAGAGAGTGTCCAAAGGAGGGCAACCAAGATGGTGAAGGGCCTTGAGGAGAAGCTGTATGAGGAGTGGCTGAGGTCACTTGGTCTGTTCAGCCTAGAGAAGGCTGAGGGGAGACCTCATTGCAGTTACAGCTTCCTCATGGGGGCATCTCTTGTCTGTGATGACCAGTGACAGGACGCAAGGGAACGGCCTGAAGTTGTGTCAGGGAAGGTTTAGGTTGGATATTAGAAAAAGAGTAGTTGGGCAACAGATTCCCCAGGGAAGTGGTTGCAGCACCAATCCTGTCATCGTTCAAGGTATTTTTGACAATATTCTCTAGCACATGGTGCCACTCTTGGGCGTGTCCTGTGCAGGGCTGAGAGCTGGACTCAATGATCCTCGTGGGACCCTTCAAACTTAGCTTCTTCCATGATTCTGTGAAATCATAGCTCAGTGGAGGTTCCTGCTGCACCTCGGCAGCAGGCAGACACCTCAGAAAATGTCCTTGTTGTATCTGTCATTTTATTTAGTATTTTTAATTTCCACTCATTTACAAAAGATGACTATGGAGCTGCAGCCAGAAGCATTTTGATATGGGAAGATATTCAGCCCAAAACACATAGTCTTCATAGTATAGAGCACAAGTAATAGTAGCAAGGAGAGGCTGTTAATAAGTTATAACAAAATGGTTTATCGCTGTAGCATATAACAAAAACTGTAGCCAAACCTACCGAAAGCCTCCTACAGTGCAATTGTTAGACCTTCCAGTCGCTCTCAGGTAACACAAACCTGCTCCACAGGTTGTGTCCCAGGCATGTAGTTTTTAAACTAGATTTTTTTTTTTTTTTTTAATCACTGTTGTCCAATCCCCAGTTTTTTTACTGGAAAGATTTTCCATTATGGATTAGAGTGAATCAATTCCAAGCATCACTATGAAATTTTCATCAATTCCTTGAAACTGCATTGGTGGCATTGCAAAATGACACAATGAAATTTAAATTTTGCACATTATTTTTTTTAATTTCCATGAAATCCTTAGGATTTTATGAACAAATCTATGTGAAGAATTTGTCTGAAGTTCATGTATTTCAGACTCAGATTTGTGGAGTAATTTGTTTGACTTGATCCATTCCCCTTCAGTTCTTCAGCACCTTCACCGTTTCCTAGTTTATGTAGGAGCTATTTCTTTGTTTCCTCCAAGCAGATGTGGGCTCACTGTGCCATCCTTTGTGCAAACCAAAAACTTGGTGCTTTCCCACCTCAGTAGTTCAGAGTAGCTCATGCCAGGGAGGGTTCACTGACCAAACTTGGCAGTGTGCTCGGCCACCCCTGCCCTCCGGGAGAGCAGCCCGGTGCCAACCCAGATCACGAGCAGACCGAGCCTCCACAGGCCTGCAGTGCACAATGGATTAGACTCCACCTGCACCTCTGCCCAGCTGCAGGAGACTTCCTGCCAGGAGGGACAGTTAGAGTGTGATTAATCAACAGTTTTGTCTGTGATGCCAGGCACGAGGGAAAGTACTGTGAACACAGCAAGGCAGGTTTTTGAAGGGGAATTGCAATTTGAAATGTTGCAGTTAGAGAGGTTCTCTCGGAAAACTTTGGCAACTGTGTAGGACTGTATCCTTAGAAGATAAACCATTCCATGGGTCTTCTAGGGTCAGGGGTTTGAATTCTCTGCTTCTGTCTCACCATAGCAGAGCTCTATCTGCCTGACTACCAACACCAGTTTATTTTGCAGCTGTCCACTTTCAACCATGATTTGCTTACCACTAGTGTAACGGTAATTTGTACTACGGTATGGTTTTATTTGTATAGAAGTAAATTATCTGCCACATATTTGCATTCATATGTCTTTGTACTAAGCTGAAGTAAAGAAAAAAAACCAACCAAATGCAGTCTTCATAATGTCAAATCGAATGGGAGTGCTTGTGGAATACACACATTTTAAAGGACATAGGTATTAAAGAAGGAGCAACATGCAAAAAGGGGAGATTTCCTGGACCCTTAGTTTGGGGAGGTTTACATGACCCTTAGTGTTCAATTGGTCTGTCAGGAAAGGAAAGACCCTTGTGCCCAACCAGATTGTCAGCATTCTGTCAGGGGGACCCAGGGTGGCAGAATCCTGTGGGAATTGGGCTCTCTGGGCATCCTCTCTGCTTTTAGCTATTCCCAGTGTCCTTGTCCCATAGAGCCTGGCTCTGCCAAGCACCCCTGGCTTCTCTGGGTGCCAAAGGGTGTCCAACGGTGCAGGCACGGTGGTGCGAGGGAGAGCGATCTTCCTTTTGGGGTTGCTGGGGACAGCTCGGAGCAGAACAATATCCGTGAGATGTGGCGCTGGATGGGATTCATCCCGATACGTCCCAGCAAGAAGGCCCTAAATCACCTTTCCAAGGTCCTGAAAGCCCCAGGAGGTCCATGGTGCGTCAGTGCTCTCCAGGTGTATCTGACTTGACACGAAGGGCTTGGAACTTTCCAGCCCTGTTAATCTAATCTTGATAGCCGGAAAAATGGTGGAGAAGGTCACACTTGGCACTGCTGGGAAGCGATGGAAAGATACGCCGGTGTCAGCCATGGGCAGTGTGAGATAACAGAGGGAAATCCCTGTCTACCTGATGGATTATCCCACTGCCATATCATCACCTGGCTGACTGGGGAAGGCAGTGCAGGCTCTATTTCAGGATTTGAAGTGGACTTTTGCTCCTGTCCCTCAGAGAATCCTTCTGGAGCAGGAGTCCAGGTGTGAGATGAACGGGGACAGGGTGTGCTGGGTGAAGAACTGGCTGATGTAGTGGTTTTCAATGGAATGGGATCCATTTTGTTGCCAGGAAGTGGCACAGAGCCGGGTTTGGGTTCAGGATGGGAATGTAGTGGATCGCACAAAGGTGGTTTGGATGTTGCTGAGCAGGGCTGGTCCTGTTCCAGGACTTTACAGTGTCCCATTGGACAATCCACGTGCCACGTGCTGCCAGCAGGGAGGTGACCCCATCACCACTGCCCTCCTCATCCCAGTGTCCTACTGAGACACGAATCTTCCATGCCCTCTGCTCCAGAGGACTCTCAAGTGCCCACAGGGAGCCCCTTGGAGCCTCCCGCGGCACTGCGGGGCCCCTGAGGCGGGCGGGGCTGTGACGGCACAAAGGGGCTGAGCGCTGGTGCGAGGCAGGGCTTGATGTCACACAGCTGTCCTGGCCACAGCACTGTGACATCACCGCGCCAGGCCTATATAAGCCGGGCCAGCCCCCGCAGCCGCCAGTGCAGTCGTGCTGGGACGTGCCGGAGCCATGGGTGACGGAGTTGTCCTGATGGCTGTACTTGTGCTGCTGCTGCTGCTGGCCGCTGTGGCTGTCTGCTGGGCCCTTGGCCAGTGGCAACCACGGAGGCGGCAGGCAGCGGTGCCGAAGAGGCGCGAGCGCCCCGGGGTGCGGCCCAGAGGCTCACGGAGGAAGCGAGGAGCCCCTGCGGCTCCCAGCGGCTCCAGGCCTCGGGCCACCCCTGGCAAGCGGCCGGGTGCTCCCGCCAGCCCCCCGGAGGGCTCCTGCAGCTGCAGCTCCTGCGTGGCAGTGGCCCGAGAGCTGCAGGACCTGATGATGTTGCTCTGGGCTGGCAATGGGACATCTGGGCCGCTCTACTCTGGGATGTGGCAGGCGTTGTGGAAAGAACTGGAGGAGCTGGGGAACCGAGGCCACCTGCCCTGCTGTGGCTCGTCCAGCACCTCCAGAAGCCTCCATCCCTTTAAGAGGCTGCTCCCATTCTCCATCCCTGGGAGAGCCTCGACCTTTGCAAGGATGGCCCACCAGCAGAGACCGGCCATCCATGCAAGGACCTTAGGCTGTCAGAGAACGTCCATCCTGCCAGGAGCCTCCACCATCTCTGACAGCCTCCATCCCTCAGAGAGGCTCAGTGAGACCTGTCAGCCGGAAGAAGGTGCAGGGCCCGCGGACAGGTCTCCCAGCTCCCTTGGACTCCTGGACATCAACAACGCGGGCACAACCCTGACGGCTGACGTGGCCAGGGAAAGCCCGCGAGTCCAGGCGGGAGCCCAGCCCGAGCCAGGGGAGCCATCCCAGGAGCAGGTGGTGGAGCAGCAAGTGTCCTGGAGCCAACAGTCAGCGGCCCACAGCTCCCAGGACACTGTGCAGGCTGTGCCAGGTGGCAACAGCCCGTGCCTGGAGGTGGAGACGATCCTTGAGAGACCAAGGAGCTCCCTCCATCTCCAGGAAGCTGCTCCGACAGAGCCACCAGCTGCCAGTGAGGAATTGCTGGAAGCAGGTGAGATCTTCTGAGGAGCTGTCTGAGGCTCCCCTGGGGCTCTTGAGGGGTGGGCATTCCCAGGCCAGGCCAGGGCCTCTGAGAGCAGCCAAGGCCCTGGCTGTTCTCAGTGCCTCTGCTGCCAGGCCTTCAGAAAACCCCTCTCTGGTTTGCAGCCGCTCCTGGGACCCCTCTGCACGAAGCCTCGGGCTGTAGCCCCGGCTGTCCAGAAGAGCAGAGTCCAGCCCAGGACGCCGGGGACAGCGACGGTGCCGCCCTGCCCCGCTGCACTGCGGCTCCTGCAGCCGCCTCTGCCCCGGCTCGGCTGCAGGACACCCCCAGGGCTGCAAGGCGGTGGCCGCTGCCCGACGCCTTGCAGCAGGAAGCAGGTCGGAGCAAGGTGGCCCGCGGTGGCTGGGCCCGCTTCCCTGGCGGGCACTTGGGGGGTTGGTGGGCACAAGGCTGACGGCTGGCTCTTGGCCGCAGGGCAAACAGAGGAGCTGCAGGAGGCGTACCAGCTGGGCCCAGAGCTGGGCAGCGGTGGCTTCGGCACCGTTTTCTCGGGCACCCGCCTGTCAGACGGGAGCCCGGTAAGTGGCTGGGACGGCCGGGCACAGGAGAAGGCTCAGGGGTGGGGCGGGGCAGGGCTTGAGCTCAGCCCCGCTCTCTCGATGGCTTGCAGGTGGCCATCAAGGTCGTGGCTCGGGAGAAGGTCGTGGAGTGGGTCGAGCTGGTGAGTGAGCGGGGCCAGCAGGACAGAGCGGGCTGTGGCGGGCAGGGATAAGCCCTGGGGCCCGAGGGCGGTTGGCGGGGGGAGCGGGGCCGTGCGAGGCCGAGCACGGTGGGCCTGGGAATGCCAAACACCGGTGGCGGGTCCAGGCCGGGGGGCACCTGCCAAGCATCCCGCGGGCGGGAGGAATCTCTAGCACCAGCGAGGCTGCCCATACGGGGTGCTGGGGCATCCCAGGCAGGGGACAGCAGAGCCATCGGGCCTGCTGGAGGCATTGTCTGCTCCTCCTCACAGCCCGACGGCGCCCAAATTCCCATGGAGATCGTGCTGATGGAGGAGGTGGGCTCTGGCTGCCAGAACATCATCCAGCTCCTCGACTGGTTCGAGCTGCCTGAGGGCTTCGTGCTGGTGATGGAGCGTCCGGAGCAGTGCCAGGATCTCTTGCACATCCTGCGGCAGCAAGAGTTCCTGTCCGAGGAGGCGGCGCGCTGGCTTTTCCGCCAGGTGCTGGATGCCGTGCGGCACTGCACCGCCTGCGGCGTCCTGCACCGGGACATCAAGCCAAGCAACCTCCTCGTGAGCCCGGACACTGGCGAGCTGAAGCTCATCGACTTCGGTTGCGGCACCTTCCTCCAGGAGCAGGCCTTTACGGAATTTGCGGGTGAGCCGCAGCCCGGGCCCTGCTCCCAGTGCCAGGCACTGCGCGGCCCCATTCCCTCCTCGGCCGTGGGCCGCGGCACTCAGCCGGCTGCCGACTGCCCTGCGGCACGGGGCAGATGCTGTGGCCCAGGAGCCGGCTGCCGGCCCTGCCCGCACAGGGGGGCTGCAAAAGCAAGGCCCGGCTCCTGGGCTCGGCAGGCCCACAAGGGCTTGGGCTGCTCCGCTGGCCTTCTCTGCCTTGCAGAACGGGTTCTTGACTTTGGCCAATTGTCTGGGAGATGCAGGGTGGCCTTCGGGGGAAGTTGTGGCTGCTGGTGCAGCCCCTGCCTCTGCCAGGGGGCTGGCGCCAGGCTCTGGAAGCCAGCGGCCCGCACCTGGACAGCGCTGCCCCTGTCCCCTAGGAACACGCCTGTACAGCCCACCCGAGTGGATCAGCCTCGGCTGCTACCACGGCCATGAGGCGACCGTCTGGTCCCTGGGTGTGCTGCTCTACGTCATGGTCTGCGGGGACAAGCCCTTCAAGGAGGACCGTGACATCGTGTTGGGGCAGCTCTTCTTCAGGGAGCAGGTCTCTCCAGGTGGGTATGCGGCCTCAGGAAGGCAGGGGCTTTGGCAGACGGCCCGGCGCAGCCCAGCAGGGCCCTGACGCAGCTCCGTGCCAGGTCAATCTGCCCTCAAGGGCCGGCTGCAGGAGGGGGCCCGTGACGGGCCGGGTGTGGCACGCCGGGCTGACGGAGGCGGCGCCTGTCCTGCCGTGCCGCTGTCCCGCCAAGGGCATCTCTGAGCACACGTGGCCTGGCCCGGGTTCTGCAGGCGTCGGGAGCAGCCGGGCAGGAGCCTTGTGCAAGTGACCGGCGCTCTGCGCCTTCTCTCCCCAGAGTGCCGACATCTGATCCGCTGGTGCTTGTCCAAGCGCCCCGCGGACCGGCCGCAGCTGGAGCAGATCTTGCGCCACCGCTGGGTGCAGGGCAGGCGCCTTGATGCCTTGGTGGAGCGTCCGCAGCACCCAGCGACCCAGTGACCGAGACCCACACAGGACCGAGGGCCAGAAAAATCAACCAACCACCGACCCATTCCGGGCTGTCGAGGGTGCTTTGCTTGATTGAGTCAGGGAAACGCACCGACAGCATAAAGGGGGCGTTATGGGTTAACATAGTTTAAATTTTGTTAAAAAAAGATAGTTTAGTTAAGAGTTAGTTTTTTAATTGGCAGGTAGTTTGACTAGTGAAAAGTAGAATACGATTTTAGAGTAATACACATATAAGCTGAGAAGGGATGAGATTTTTACTTTTTTTTGTGGCTGAGCTACTAGGTAACATTTTGCGGCAGGGAGCCGGGCCGGGCTGGGTTAGGCTTTGCTGCTTTTGGTTGGGCCCGGGCCGGGCCTCTGGGAGCTGCTGCCCCGTGGGGGGAGCAGGCCAGCTCTGCCTGGGCTCGGCAACAGCAGCAGCAGGTGTGGGAAAGAGAAGCCCCGGCAGCTGCCCGTGTCACCGGCCGGGACCAGTAAAAAAAAAAAATCTTATTTAAAATAGTAAAACTAACTAAAATTACAGGTTATATCTTTTTATGTTAAGTGTAAAAAAGGGAAAACTTAAAGAAAAAGAAGATGTTTTAAAAGTTTCATTTGTTGTTCTTTTTTTTGTTTTTTTTTTTCCCCCCCTTTTTTATCCTTTCAGTGTGTATAAATAAACTATCTTTGCAATTTAAAAATAAGCCTGTTTTGCTCTTTATGTTCTCCCAGTCACATATAATATAGTAAATAATAAAACCATCACATTCATTAATGCATTAACCAAAAAATCAAACTAAAACCTTCACAGGCAGACTCCTCAGCAGGTCTTTCCACTTTAGGTCCCCTCAGTGGGTCTTCCTCTTTATTTGAGTATAAGCCACTGCCAGCGGCTCATGAAGGCCTCACACTAACAGCGTAACGCTCTTGATTAATGTAAAACTGCGGCAGGTTAATGTTCGAGGATTGTCGGTGATGGCGGCTGACTGCAAAAATGCATTCCAAGCAATAGACGGACAAGCTCCGATCAAATTCTCCAGCTCAGAGAGGAAGGCCAATAGGCATCCCTGTGAGGAAGAAGACAGCTTCAGCCCACTGGTTGATCTCAGCAGTTGCAATGGAGTCTTCCCTAACTTTTCCCCCTTGTCTCAACTTACTCTTATTTCTTTATGTTTAGAAGTGACTTTATTAACAAATACTTTGTTTGCTGGTGGGTGTAAAATTCTCTTGCTTCGCTTTTAAAGGTACAGTCAAAAAGAATATAGAGTGCATGCCCAGTGGCAGATGGTCATACCTTGGAGGTGGGGAACTTTGGGATAAAGGTGTGCGTTAGGATTACAATTAGGGTATCATCTGAGGAGAGTGATTTTGCCACAGCTGTTGGCTCAATAGCAAGACATCTCCTCTCTCCCCTGCTTGACAGGTGTTACGCAGCTTCTCAGCCACAAAGTACCATCTGCAAAGTACCTCCCTGCAAGGATTCCAACAGAGCCTGGCCAATGGGTCTCTCCGTTCTGCTCCACCCTCCATTCCATCCCCCTGAGCAGGTGCTATTGCTGCAGGCTGTGGTGTGGGGAATCATCATGGAATGGGTTTTGAGCACGCCAACGTCGTTCCCTCCAGGGACCGGCAATTGTATTTTATAATTTCTAAATCATTATCATTTACAGTAGGATGCAAATAAAACTCTTGGTTTCCTCTAATTGTATCCCCTGCCATCTTTCACCAACTGGGCATCTGAAAAGGAAGGTGTTTTAAATATAGCGGTGATGCCAGACAAGAGGAAAAGAAGGTCAAGAAAGAGACAAGATAGGCACTGAAATGTAGGTGCAAGTTTTTGTTACAGATTTAATCCAGATTACCATTCAATTTTCTTTCAAAATACTGCCTCTTCTCGTGCACTGAGGCCTAATCATGTTAACCTAAGTATAATAAAGGTCTCAAGTGCTTAAAACAAGAACCAAAGGAAGGTCTTAAAATTTTACTGCTAGGTTTACCTCTTGGGGTCATAACTTGTTGTTCTCAGAGGTAGCATATCCCTATGCTCCAAGCAAGGACCGTTGGAAGAAAACCCAAGAGTAGCCTAATGAGACTCAGCCCATTACAGGATGAGGACGGTCACCTCACAAACAGGGACATGGACAAGGCAGAGGTGTTGAACGTATTCTTTACCTCAATCTTCAACATGGGTGATGGACCAAGCGGGTCTCAGTGCCCTGAGCTGGAGGGCCATGGCTAGGAGAGAGCTAGCTGACTCTGGAATTGTGCAGGATCTGGTGTTCCAGCTGGAACTCTACTGATCTATGGGGCCTGATGGTATTCACCCAAGAAACCTCAAAGAGCTGATGTCATTGCAAAACCTTTGAAAAAGATTTTTAAGCAGTCTGGGGAATTCAAAGAAGTCCCAGCTGACTGGAAACTGGTAAACATTGTCCCAATTTTCAAGAAGAACCCTGGGCTCCAGGTCTGTCAGTCTCACTTCAGTGCCTGGCAAAGTTATGGAGAAGGTTCTTTTGGGAGCTATTGAAGAACACCTGAAAGACAACGTGGCCGTCAGTCACAGCCGGCACAGCTTTGTGAGAGGAATGTCCTGCTTTTCCTTTTACGACAAGGAAATCCACCCAGCTGACCAAGGGAAGCCAGTTGATGTCATCCCTTTGGATTTCACTCAAGATTTTGATCCTGTCTGTCACAGGATCCTTCTGGACAAAGCACTCAGCTGGACAAACACTTTCTGGGATGGGTGAGCAACTGGCTCATGAGTCGGGCACAAAGGGTTGCAGCCAATGGGGTGACATCAGACCGGTGACCTGTCACTGGTGGGGGCTCCATCCTTGGCCCTGTGCTCTTCATCAGCTTCACGAATGGCTTGGATGGAGTACAGGAAGGGATACTGAGCGAGTCTGCAGACAATACAAAACTGGGGGGCAGCTGTTGACTGTTTTGAGGACTGGGAGGCCCTGCAGAGAGACCCTGACAACACAGAGAACAGGGCAATCACCAACCCTATGAAGCTCAACACGAGAAAGTGCAGATTCTGCACCAGGAATGGGGCAGCTCTGGATGTACAGACAGACTGGGGAATGAGATACTGGAAAGCAGCACCGCGGAAAGGGAGCTGGGGCTCCTGGTCGATGGGAAGTTGAACATGAGCCAGCAGTGCCCTGGCAGCCAGGAGAGCCACCTGTGTCCTGGGGTGCATCAGGGGTGCATTGCCAGCTGGGCAAGGGAGGGGATTGTCCTGCTCTGCTCTGCACTGGGGCAGCCTCACCTCGAGTGCTGGGGGGAGGCGTTTTGGGTGCCACAATATAAGAAAGATATAAAGCTACTAGTTAGAGAGTGTCCAAAGGAGGGCAACCAAGATGGTGAAGGGCCTTGAGGAGAAGCTGTATGAGGAGTGGCTGAGGTCACTTGGTCTGTTCAGCCTGGAAAAGAGGAGACTGAGGGGACACCTCATTGCAGTCTGCAGCTTCCTCATGAGGGGAAGAGGGGGAACAGGCTCTGTGTGACCTGTGACAGGACTTGAGGAAATGGCCTGAAGTTGTATCAGGTGAGGTTTAGGTTGGATATCAAGATTCTTCACCCAGAGGGTGGTTGAGCACTGGAAAAGGCTTCCCAGAGAAGTAGTCACAGGACCAGGCCTAAGAGAGTTCAAGAGGTGTTTGGACAACGCTCTCAGGTACCTTGTGTGACTCTTGGGGGTGGTCCTGTGCAGAGCCCAGAGCTGGACTCCATGATACTGCTGTGTCCCTTTCAACTCAGCATATTCTGTGATTCTGTAAGTTGGCTTAGTCAAAAGAATTGGCAAAACCCTTCAAGTTTTTGTGCCTTTAACTGCTGTTATTCTTGCATAGCACATAGCCTTTAGAAAATCCCTATTTCAAAGAATCTTCTTAACAGTCTTTTTCATAGGTTTAGGATGGATTCAATTATTCCTCAAATTCTCAAATATTGTTATATGAGACCAAATCTATAACTTAGCTCAGGTCAGTTCAGTAAAAGTAATACTTTTTGTATGCAAAATGTGTAATCCCCTTTTCACCTCAGTTGGTTTTCTGCTCTGTTATTACTGCTCATTAGTATTTTAAGATGCTAATCATTACATGCTTTTATTCTGTTACTCAGGAAAATCTGAATTAACTGTCTGAGAGTTTTTAAAAAATATACCACTAGACTGTAGACTGAAATAAAGAAGTAAGTTTCAAACCCATAGTTTCATAAGCTTAATAAAATACACAACCAGAAGTTATAGAGGAAAATTTTAACTATATTGTTAGCATTAAGAAAATAACCCTATAATCACAATGACAAATACATGCACAAAACTTTGCTTGCCACATTATTTGTCAGGGAAATAAGTCACTGCTTAGATGTCAGATAAAAGGGTATTCAGGAAGCACCAAATCATGGGAGCTCATGAATGGCAGTTATTGATCATTTGTTGCGTAAAAATCTCATCCACAATATTCAGCCTAATGTTGAAGCTCATATTCTAAGGGTTTGCAGATTTCATTTCCAAGTGAGAAAGATGTTTCTCTCCAGAACTCCTAAGACTCATTTGATATAATAAAATTATTACTTTGAGATTACAAACATTTGAAAAAACTATGTATTTTAGGGGGCCAAATAAAATGGCAGTTTTATTTTTCATGACAATGTATAAAAAAATGAAATCCTTTATCTCTGAAATACCTCTTCTTTGTCCCTTCAGCTGTATTTGTAAAGACAGTCATAAGGTGGCTCCAAAAGAAAATTAGACTCTTAATTTCTTACACATATAGATAGCTGTTTTTATACATATGGATCTTTCTAGATATTTTCTAAAAAGCAACCTTGAACCAAACAGGGGAAATCCTAGAGCTTTGAAGATACACAACAGATTGTTCTTATAGGAATGAAGAACTTCCATCTAGCCACTCTCAGTGTGTAATTCAAGGTGATGTTCCTTGTATTCCTGATGGACCAATGCACAATTACTGTGTTAGAGAGGCTGGCTGTTACAATGTCAGACTTTTGAATTTTCTTTGGGAAGTAACATAGGGAGACAAAGCTCCAAAAGAAATTCCCCAAAGAAAAATAAAAGATCTCTTTATGTCAGTTTTGGTAGTATAGACGTACGAGTTTACTGCAACCAAAACTTCCTCATTTATCTGAAAGATGTCGGGGATTTCATGCAGGGGGTTTTGTTCTTATCCATTAATGTATAATTTGACAGTATCTGACAGAATCAGATTAGAATTAATCATTACCTGCAATTTTTCCACATTCAGTCCTTCAACATCTTGTCTCTTTAGCCAGAAATTCTCAAGTGACATGAATTCAGCATGAAGAGTTTCCCAAGTTGTTGTGAGAAAATGAAACCCTGCAGGGATTTTCTGGTAAGTCAGTGTAACATTTTGAAAACCTCTGAAGGAAACATGAAGTGGGATTAAAAAACGAAGATAAAAATAGAAAAAGGCAAGGACAAAAAAAAAGGAGAAGGAAATGTAGGACATGAACAAAAGAATAGATTGAGATATAGTATAGCAGAACTGCAGACAAGCAAAGAATAAGCAAGCTATGAGCAGAAAGCAGACAATGTCCTGTCGCTACAGGATTATAGAAAAGCAAGAATTGCACAAAAGGAGCACCAGAAGCTGAAAATACAGATGATGTTCTGATCCATTTGAGATCACTGTCAGAACTTCAGTTGGCAGAAGAATTAGGCTATAAATACACAGGGAAAAATGATATACATATATATATAGGCATATATACTTGCCCATGTGTATATATTCCTATGTGTCAGGAAAGCTGGAAAAAATCTACATATATTCTTACAGCACAGTTATAAAAATAATGCAATTATAATAGATAACCTGAACATACTGAAAAGTATCTTAATTGGATCTGATAGCAGTCCGGCAAGAACTTTTTTGCTATTTGTCATCTGTGGGAAACACTAAAAGCAAAAGATGATTTTTAGGAGCTGAAAAAACAGGCCTCAAACAGAAAAAGCTGAGATCTCAGAATTTGCAGCAACTGAGAAAAGTTTGGAACTAGGAAAGATACAGTAGTATATAATAGTATAGCAAACAAGGACCTGGAAAACAAAGGCGGAGTTTTAAGTTTGGCTTGAATAAGTTATAACACTGCAGAAAACATATGCCAGACAAGATAGTAGAAGGTCTTAAGCTTAATAAGGGTATTGTGTATTGTTAATAGAGAAGCGTACAAAAGACTATTGTTTGGAATAGGTGTACGTGTGCTATAATTGATTGGTTAAAACAACTGTCTGTAATTTTTAGTAATATACTATTGGTTGAAAAATCCTTAAGATGCTTGGTAACGGAGAAATCGGGGGCTGTTGGGGGCTATTGTGGGCAGCTTTTGGGGCGATTGTGGGCTGCTACTGGGGCTGCTGGGGGCTGCTACTGCTGCTACTGCTGGCTGCTACATGGGTACTGTAAGCTACTACTTCGCCTTTACTTCTGTGATGAGACTGATGCTTCATTAAAAGAGAACAGCCGCCACAGCAGTCCGGTCCAGTCCCTGCCCGCGTCGCCACAGTCATCTAGAAACAGTGTGGAATAATGAAAAGACCTTGAAAGAAGACAATATTCTGTGTTCGTAGAATCAGTCTTCTAGCTTTAAAATGGGATTCAGCAAACTTAAAGTGGAAAAACCACACTTTATTAATAACATTTCTATGCCCATGAATTTCTCTTGGTCTGGACACTGATGTGTTGTTTTCAAGTCTGAATAAATCTTTAATTGCATTTGCATGGAGGTTGTATCAAATGAAGGTAAGAAGCAGAGTTAATTTTTTGACAGGGTTTGCTGTCCCTAGTCTGATGACCTGCTCCAAAACGGAAACACAAAAAAAATTGTCTGTAGAAAACCTATTTGAGAGGATGTGTCTAGGAACTTTCAAGGTCTTAAAAAGATGAGAGGGATTTGTGTGTCAGTGTGAATGTCTGACAAACAGATCATCATAAACTCTACCCCAGAGCAATTCTAGCATGCCACCTTGCAGCTCTAGTCTATGAGAGAATGTCAAGCACCTTTCAGCCTTTATTCAACTCCTGCATACCAAGGCAGCCTCCCTTTGCTTCTGCACACCCATGCTCTCTGTGGAACAACAACTTTGGCTCTGGCAAGATACACAGCCTTGCCAAAAATATTTCTTAAAAAGAAATTACTTCCCATTACACTTAACAGCAAAATAAAAAAATCCCTCAAGCAGGATCCAATTTAGTCAGAACAGCCTCCAGAGGCAGGCTGTCTCCTGGGATGCAGTTCTAGTCGAAAATGATGCACTGTACGTGTACAAAACAAAGCATTTGTTTAGGGATGTTTCATATTCAAAGATATCAGGAGACAGCTCTGGTCAACACAGTCATATCATTACACTGAAAAGGAATTTTACAAGGAATGAAAAAGAATTGTCATTCTAGAAATACAATTACTTTGGTGTGCTTTACAGCAAGTAATTCAGGTAAAACAGTGTTTGCAATCTACACAAGAGTAATATTATCCAGACATTGATATACAGAGTTTGATGAAAAATGATGATTGTAAACAACAACAACAAAAAATATACAAAAGCAAACCATTTTGATCTAGTTGCATAAGCTGTTGCAGATTGCTGATTTTCTTTTCCTTTACTGTAGTTCAGAATATTTTTCCTTTCTACTGAGATGGCCGTTACGTGTGTACACATCACAGAGAAATGATAAAAGAGGTTTTTTTGTTTGTTTGATCAAGAAAGAAAGCTTTTCTGTTTTTCTGTTCTGCATTACTGGCTCAGAGTAGAAACAGACAGCAAAACAGATGTATCCTATATGTAGCCAGCCTGAAACATACTGTAGCAGGACATTCTAGACCAATATGCTGTACTATCTGTAAGGGAAAACAAAACTGCTTAAGACATCAGGCCATATTTCTAAAAAAACCCCAGTGGTGTCCTGATGTTTCCACTGCTTTTTCTCCATATTCTTGCTATTTGAAGTTCACCTGTAACAGCTTTAACAATTGTGTTACATCCTTGCTTTCTGTACGTACAAAACAGGTTTATTGAATTAAATGCACACAAACATATCCTTATCTGAAAGTTCCATTTCGTGTCAAGGGAGTAAAATAAGCAAAGCAAAGCAGAGCAAAGCACACATATCCATAATCACCCTTGGGAATCTTGCTTCAGTGAAAATCACGTTTTGATATTTTAAATTGTTACCTTATTAACAGATTTATTTCAATGTATGTTTACAATGTCTATTCCTCTTTACATTCCACTTGCTGGCAAGGAACCTTTCACTTGAAAAATATTTCATAATCAACAAACTTCCATTCAACATTGTAGGGTGCAATCAAATATCTGTACAATCTCTCTCTTAAATGAAAGAAAATATGTTAAAAATAAATAAAAGGCAAAGAAATTGAAACAGCTTGAAAAGATTTGTGATGCTAACATCAGGTGCTTCAGCTCTTTATTTCGAGCAATTTAACCAATGAAACATTTTCTCCTAAACTTCTCACAACTGACATGAGTTTAAAAAAAATTATCATCGTATTTGAAATTCAAATGGAAGATGTTACCAGAATATTTCTGCTGTAGATGAAGTTCCTCCTTACAAGCTGTAATCATACACAAGGGATAAAGGATGCATTGTCCTTGGTTGTGAATATTCATGCATGTGTGGCACCAGACAGGTTTTCTAAAACCTTCTCCCTTGCTTTTTTCATGATAAAAAAATTGTCACCACAGACACTTTGGGGTGAAATTTTGTTTCAGCACTTGTTTGAGGGAAATTACCTGGTTATTTGAGTACCTAAATGTCTGGCTGATGCCTAAAACTGAAGTCAAAACAAGAGTGATTATAGTGCACTTAAGCAGGAGAGGGTGGGTAGCTGTATCTATTCTAACGGTTGTGATAATTGATACTTTTATCTCTTTGAATCATAGCATACCGTAATATATTCTACTTTCTGGTTACTAAAGGGCACAGAGCACAGAGATAATGAAGTTGGCAATGAACTTAAGAGCACTGAATGGAAGCTGTCACATGGAAAAGCTGAACATTGTATTATTCTGAGTTGTTAAATACCAGCAAAATGTGACCACATGGAAAATTAGTATATTTTGTTATATTATTGTTTGGGTTTTTTCCCTTCTTGCAGGTGAGAGAAAAGAAAAACTAAAACAAGCCCAGGATGGGGAAAAAAATGAGTTTGATTGCTCAACTGCTGTCTGTGGCTTCAAATTTCTGAGAAAAAGTTTTGCTTTGAATTAAACTGGTAACTGCTTAAAGACAGCCATTTACTTAGCATTGAACACGGATGGGACTGAGCCAGCTGGAGTGCAAAATGCTGACATTTTTGTGTTGATTTGATTGATCAGAGTAAGCAAAACTGATCTGAAGAAAGAAAAAGGTATATTACAAAGCATAAAAAAGTATAAGCAGGGCCTCAGCAACCAGGGTCCTTTAGACTTCAGCCCATAGCAAGTTCCACCAAGCCTGTAAGAACTTTCTACTTGAAAAATAATTAAAGAATAATAACAATAAAGCTCCTAATACATTTTTCTTTATAAATTGGAGCTGTGAGTTTTGTTTTCTTTTTTTTTTTTTTTTTTTTACTTTTTTGGAATAACTGAAAAACACAGTAAAGTAAAACAAAAGGAAAAAAAATAATTGTTTTCCTTCCTGGACTCAACCAGCTGCTATACCAGTAAAAGTGTGTCTTTGTGAGCACAGAAGGGCAGGAACACTGATTAGCTCCCCTTGCTCATTCAGCCTGACAAGATGCTGTAGCACCTTATATCACAAATCAAAATGAAAAACAAGAAACCCTTTTCTGTCATAAATGGGAGCACTTTAGATCAACTAAATGCTTGTGAAGTCTCCCCATCAGAATAATAGCAACAGCAGGTCATACAAAATCTGAGGGTTTTTTTTCCCCTGGCTTGTAAAAGACATGGATACAAATCAGAGTTTCAGAAAAGTAATACTTCAGACAGCAGCATTTAGGTTCTGGGATGGAGTCCATAAATATAACAGTATTCTCAGTTAATAATGAGCTTGCACTTGAGTGTTTTGTTGGATCAAAGACCTCAAGAATGACTGGTTTCCTGACAGTGACTGGTAAAAGCCTAGTCAGTCCATCTTGAAAAACATAGATCGTGTCCAAGTAAGAGAAAAATAGGGACAAGAGAAAAAAAGATATTATTCTGAGAGTCTTCAAAATTTTGAAATTGGTGCACAGGAAAAGTAGGAAAGGCCATTTTTAGGTCAATGTAAAAAGCTGAGAAACCAGCTGTGTTTACTTTTACCTAACTTTCTTGGGGCAAAGATAATGAGAAATGCAACAAACTGCAATAAACTGAGGAAAAAGTTGATCTGTAGTGAACTGCTTAAGTGAATCTTAAAGGTCTTCATATTGTAAAAATTTAATTCAGGAAGAACAGAAAAGAGCAACTGAATGTGAGTTTATTACTATGTATGACTGTGTAAGCTTTAACTATGTTAGAAAGACATGAATTAAAAATTAATTCAAAGAATAATATTTCTGACATTTTTCTGCACTACTGTTAATAATTACCTGTGCCTTTGGAACTGTGTATACACTATGATAATACTCAAAATTTAAGTTTTTAAGTTGGATTTGCTTCACCTTTGATCCCTGCCAACCCCAAAATTTAGTATTCTGCAAGGATAATTTATAAAACTAAAAGTGCAAATGACTGCAGGAAAGAAGATGAAAATATTAGTCCAGAATACTAAATGGTATTTCTGGACAATTTAATCTCATATGAAAAGCCAAAATAATATAGGAATTATAAAAAAATTCAATATCACTTTGATTTCCTTGTGATTGTTGTAGTATTGCAGGAAAAACCTGAGAATTTTGTTCACAAAAAGAAATCCTTAAAACTAGTCTAATGATGTGGAAAAAAATTAAGATCTTAAAGAAGACGTAGAAATCTTACCTGGGTAACTGTGATTATTTGTTTATGAACTGTTGCCCTAGCCTGGCTTAACCCTGTCCCTAGAGTCACATAGCATTCTTGTACAACGACTGACAGCTGTTTTGAAATACATCAAGGTTTGTGATGACTCTGTAATTCACAATGATTTGCTTCCCCCTTATGCAAAAGAGTGAGTTATACTGTTTGTCATGTGCTGTCTGTGTTTATTCCCCATGTACTAATACCATTATCTTTGCTGTTTTCACACAGCTGTGCAGCATTCAGAAACTGCCACAGAACTATTTAAAGAATTCAGGGTTATCAGCTTCAAGTCATCTATATTTTTGCCTGCCCTATCATTTTATACCCACTATCTTATTTGACTCTACTTGAACATTAGAAAATATTAGCTATGAGTCTCAAACACCAAAGCCTTAATTACTTGTTCGTCTTTACTATGAATAAAATATTACCACAAGGATTATTCAGTATTGTGGACAGAAATAACTAATTTGTAATTTAAAAGTATATTCAACTGAACTGAAAATTTATAATGGAAAGCTCAATAAATTCTACATCTTTGTGAAGAGAAACTATGTAGATGAGTCAAATAGCCTCTAGAAGTAATTTTATGTATATGTGAACAGGAGGCTGAATTGTACGTGGAAGATTTTTGTAAATTAGAAACAATGCATTTGCTACTTTGAAAAAAAAAGGTTGTTCATACCTGATGCAACTGATGGCCAGATTCAAATTGAGCCACTGGTACACATGTGTGCCAAAATGAGCTGGATATAAAACCTAAATATTTCCCAGAATGCAGTTTGAGACGAATGAAAGCCTTCAGTCACTCACCCTATTGAGTTGAGTGATGCAAGATTAGACTTCTGTTCAGATCTTGTTAAATAGTTAAACAATTCAAAATCTCTAAATCATCAGATATGTTAAATATTCAAAATACATTTACACATTCATGCAACTGCTGAATAAGCTAATAAAATAGCATAAATTGAGGTCTTTGAATCACAGTGAAAGAGCCCTTGTATTAGCCCATTTCACTGAAGTATCAAAATAGAGATGTGAATCAGTGTTGCATGTTGTCAGATATTATTTTGCCAATCATAGATTAAAGGATTAAATTTATTATGGACATGTAAACAGCTATATATATACATCTCCTACCTATATCATAGAAACATAGAATGGTTTGGGTTGGAAGAATCCTTAAAGCTCATCGAGTTTCATCCTCTGCTGTGAGCAGGGACACCTTCCACTAGACCAGGTTGCTCCAAGCCCCATCCTACCTGGCCTTGAACACTTCCAGGGATGGAACACCCACAACTTCTCTGAGCAACCTGTTTTGCTGTCTCGGCACTCTCAAATAATGAATTTCTTCCTCATATCTGATCTAAACCTACTCTTTTTTTAGTTTGAAGCCATTCCCCCTTGTCCTATCCCTACACAGCATTGTAAATTGTCCCTCTCCCTCTTTCTTGTGGGATCCCTTCAGGTACTGAGAGGCTGCAGGTCACCCTAAAGCATTCTCTTCTCCAGGCTGAACAAGCACAGTTCCCTCAGACTTTCTTTGTAGGTGAGATACTCCGTCCTTGTTGTGAATATGCCATTTGTCAAGTTCTTAATCACTATGGCTATTTTCCATCTGTTTATATATTTAAAAGCCAATGGTGCCTTTCCAACAAAACCTGCATGACTAATTCATAAATACCCAACAAGTATGCCTTTTTAGGGATTTTTTTAAAATCACAGTGGTAAAAGTTTATCCAAAGTAAGGTGTTCTTCCCACCCAAACTGGAAACAATTATTTGCAGCAAATAATCTGGACTGCAGCAATATACTGTGTAAAGTTCAAGTATTTTTTATCAGTACATTACCAAATAGTGTCAGCTGTTATTGACACTTTTTGATTTTGAAATGAGAAATCATGCATTTTGAACACAAAAGGATGTCTTTTATAGGAATGGGGCATTTCTGGAAAAAAAATTAAATTGAGATTATGAATGCACTGATGGCTGGAGATGGATGCTACTCGCCTTGTGTAGAAATCACGTATTTTTCTTTTCCAGTCTGAGTTGTTACTATGAATTGAGTTCCTTGCATAATCCTTTTCTTCTTTCTGGGAGTATGTAACAGTGCTATTGTTAGGGTGCCCTATAAAGGAGCATTATTTTTAAAACTGGAGACCAGATTGAAATGCGGTGGTAGCTACCAGCCCACAATGGGTATTTCACTACTATGACTGGGTACGTAGAAATCTAGTATTTATTAGAGTCTCTCATTCCAGGCTCTTACTGCACTTTACAAATACAGCTTTCCAAGCCCAGCTTTCCTGGTGCTATACTTCTGAAGCACAGTCATCCCAGAGTGGAGTGTGGCAGCTATTTTGCTCCCACTTGACGGCTGTTGATTATGACATGCTTCTTTCCTAGAGTTATTTTTCTGGAAAATATATGAGAAAGAAATCCACCCACCAGGAATAGGCAGAGACCATCTGCTGTGACTAATTTCACATTTATTCCAGGCAGGAGTTGTACCAAAATTCCAAAATGAAAAGCCCATTTACTGTTATAACTTGAGCCAGTGGATGTAAAATGAAATAATATGTTCAGGGTCTTTCCATTATATTATCCATGAATACAGAGCTCCATCAAAATTGTAAACATTTTTGAACACCTTTCCAAATTCAAGCAGGGGTCCTTTGAGACATTTAGGTTTTTAGTCATTTCAAATGGTGTCATGTTGCCTGGACAAGTGTACCTAAACTTAGAAAACTGATTAGAGAGACCTTTTCTTTATCTTAACAGACAAAGCAAAATAGAACTTGTAATCTGTGGTCAGAAGTGTTGATTGTTGAATCTTTAGGTACTGAAACGCATATGATATATTAATAAAATAATTGCTTTTAGTTTCTGCTGTGGTCAATGGAAAGAAATAAATACTCTACAGGGAAAATAAGAATTATTCTCTGAAGATAAGTCTCTCTTTCCCTTTCTTGCTTTATTGATTACAGAAGCATCATAGTGTGACAATGTTCTTAATCTACATTTTAGCTGATATATGTTCCTATAATCAAAGTCAATGGAGAGGCAGACTGCATAGCTCAGTGCTCTGCATTGACTTAAATAGGTTTACATGGGTCTGTCTATCTGGGGAAAAACCTTGTGACCCTCTAGATGAATCCTGCTCTTTGAAAGAGATTTGAACTTCTTCCATTAACTTGTCTAGGCTCAGAATTTTATGTTTATGTTTTCTATAAAAACAGATGAGGGATAATTCTTGGGTATCCTTAGATCAACTATTCCTCTCAGAAATGCACTTTTGCTGCTCTATGTTGCATGAAGTCTTATTCTCCTTCTTACTCATGCTAGTTTAGCCATCCCTACATACCATCAAGTTGTAAAAGAAATTTTTAAAATTTCACTGTGGATCTTATTAAAGTTTCTCTTCTTTGAGAAGTACATGCATTTGTATATGTATGTAAGAGAAAGTGCCTTGAAGACATGATCTGAATCTTACACAGCAAATTGAAAATTGATCTGTCTGTTATCCAACACATTTTATGTGAAATAAATCAGATAGAGCCAAACCATAATCCATTCCAAACGCAGTTACTCAGCAGCTTAGATAATAGAGGACAAAATCAATAAGAACAAGACAAAAATGTAAGGAAGGTTGTAAGGTTCAGCAAAAAATGGATTAGAGAATGATCTTGTCAAGAAAAGGATAAAAAAAGGAAAAAATTACCATACTTTTCTCAACTACAGGTCTCCTGTTTCTTTAAAACTCAGCAATAAAAAAACAGACAAACAAACAAACAAACAAAAAACACGACAACAATAACAAAAAATCAGATGATAAAATTAGTGCTTTCCCCTTAAGGTAGTTGGGTCAACCTTTTCTACATCTAAACTTCAGGTTTTGAATTTCATTTCTCTCCCAAACCCACAAAATTCACTCAGCAGCTTTAAGGCCACAGGAAATGTTGGAAACTATATATGGAGAGCAGATTGAGATCTAGTGTATTTGCATTCACATCTCTCAAGATTGACTTTAAATCATTTAACCATGCATTATATAGGTCTTAAGAAGATCACACAATATTTTGGCTTCCTGGCCTTCTTCAACCAATTCTTATGTAGTCCTGTAGTTAGAGTTGAGCCTGAAGGGCACAAGACTGATTTCTGCTTGATAAAACAGCAGCAGATTTTAGGTGCAAATTCCAAATTAAGATACTTCTGGGAAAGGAATTTTTATGCTTTTTCAGTTAGTGGAGAAGGGCGAGGCTTCAGATTACTAGCACAGATAGAAAACACTAAATGATCTTAATAGCTGTAGTCAGTAGCTAGGTATGACAGAAGAAAGAAATCTTGGAGTTTGTAATATATTTTGTGCTTTCCATTTCCCTTGCTGACCATCAGAACCAAATCTGAGTCATATTCTAACTCTTTAATTTGCCTGATCTTAGAGTGGGTACTAAACAGATTTTTATGTGGAACTTTTTCCAAGAGAAAACAAGAAGCATTGGCTGGTCAAAAATTTACTCAATTTAAGTCTTTAAAATGTGACAGTGAAAAATAATAGAATTAAACAATATTACCTTTATGAATGAAAATTATGTTAAATACTTATTACAGTATCCAAAATATTTAAATAAATTACTATCAATAATGTCTCTAAATTATTATCACTAATATTAACAACAACAAGAAACCTAAGGAAGGTCCTTATTTGACATAAATTGAAAAACAATTATAAGTGCAATGAAGTAAAAAAATTCAGATGTTACTGGCCTGATGATCTGAAAATTATATTTGAACAGCTCTGAGAACATCTTTTTTGTGCATAGGTCTTGACTAATCTTTCTTTGACTAACTTTCAAACTTGCCTAGCTTACTTCAGTTTTAATGGGAGCACTAATAAATTTTAGTATTCATAGAAGTGTCTGCCTTTTCTGACAGGGAACTGGGAGATCATTTTTAGACAGAGTAAGATGAGTTTCTGTGATAGCAGAAGTTGTCCAGAAACCAAGACAAATATTTTAAAATGAGAAAACTTACTTAAAAGGATCTATATGTATCTTGACTTTAGAGCTAGAGAGGTGCTGAAAGAGGAAATTTACACTTTATGTGATGTATGGTAGTGAATCTCTTTCATACATGTGAAAAGTGCAGGGGTCCTTAAATGATTTTATTAGCATTAACCCTCAAAGTCTGTTGCTAGAATAATGGGGTCCCCATAAGCGTGAGAAAGAAGATAGAGTTGACAGAAGAGGCAAAATTTGTGAGATAATTCAAATTGCAGCTCCCAAGGACACATTATATAAAGGTTACTAGATCTAAGGATATTTCTTAGTCATCCATTAATTTTTACATTATCCCTCTTCACTGTAATAAGGAAGTACTGAGCTGACTAATTGCGCATGCAAGGACGGCAATGGTACTCAGAGATATTCCAAACACTTTCTGGAGGCTTACAGTTTAAAGGAGCAAAAATTTCCACATAAAATACTTAGAAGGAATTGATCCTAGTGTGAGTTCAACTGTGGTGCAAAGATTACAGGTTTGAACTTGCAATGGATGTGGAAAGTATGGAGAAAATCCCTTATCATTCTTAATAATTCCGATATGTACCTAACACTACCAATATATACCATATTATTGGCAGGGGAGGGATGTGTGTGTGAGACATATTTCTTCTTTCAGATCAAAATTTCTTTTAACGCTACAAATAGGGAAACCTGAAAAAAAGTAAGAAACTACAAGCAAATATAATTAATTATATTTTAAATATAAAAATATTTAAAGATAATTTAATATACGATCAAAGGAAGCAATATCAGAAAACCACTTTAATAAAATACTACGTCATACCTTGAACTAGTCAGATCTTCAGAAAAATGACTCATTATAGGAATCTAGTCCATAACCTCACTTCCCTGATGCTAGAAAACTTTCCAGCACAGACAAACTTTCTGTTCCTAGCCAGCAGATACCCATCTTATTCAAATGCTTTGTGATTCCTCCCTCTTTTTCTAGTTATATACTTAGGACTTTGAATTTTTTACTGAAGAAAAACTTTGTAAGCCTTCTCTCAATTAGTCTTCATTATGTGCATTATCTGCCCATTTTATTTCACAACTCTTTTTATTTCAATACATTTTTATTGAATACATGTGATCAAGTTGGGTAAAGGATACTGTAGCTGTTGTATTCCTCTGGGGAGAATGGTTTCTCCCCCAGAAACCCCCTGATGTCTGTACCTATTAGTTTGACCCTGTTCCCCCCTTATCTCTGACCTACGGCTCAGTGCCAGCTATCTGTCCTGGGACAGAGACTAGATAAAAACCCATGTTCTTCCTTGTTCGCTCTCTTGGGCCTCCGGTATCCCTTCAGAATAAAGCCTTGGAATATTACCAGAGGTAAGGGACTCTTTTGGATTTCTTTTCCCTATCCTGAAGCTTATCCCCACCTGAAGCTCCCCAAATCTGAGCTAGCATCGCAATCAGGGGGGAGGAGGGGGGTTTTAAACTTCATGTAGCCAAAATTCTCTAAGTGGTGTTTTGTCCAACAGCACACAGTTTCCCATATAAAAAAACCTAAAATCACATCTACTTTTTCATAAGTCCATCATAATGTTGGTTTTTAATACCACAGGAAGCAAGTACTATGTCAGACTTTTCTATTATCTGAGTAATTGACAATTGATAAGTTTCCAGATAATGGTGAAAAATATTATTATTATTTCCTCTTCATAAGGCTTCATGTTTCAGTTAAATGCCAACCCATTTCTATTGCTGTAGTCATCAAGATCATCATACGCTTTCTGCACAATATGCAAATTGTCCTTCATATTTACTTGCTTCTTGATTTTGTATGATAAACATCTTTCATCAAGATTTTTATTTTGTGCCAAATTCATTAATGTAAATATTAAAGATCTGCTAGATGAGTCCTTGAGGAATTCTGCTACTGACCTTCTTCTAGTCTGATATTTTCATTTTTTATTACTATTTTAACATTTTTTCTTTGTTGGCACATATTTTATAATAAGTCTTCTATGCTTTCAAATACAAAAAAAAGGCACAAAATAAATCTCCACCTGGGCTTTTAAGTCCAGTTGGCTTGAGTACCTAGAACCCCTAATATTTCTAATTCTGAGACACAAATTTTTAGTTTCAGAATGAGTTTTTGCTTATATTACTATGTTAAACCATAATAGTTTGATGTAAATTTGTATAACTATAACTTATATGATCCTTAAAATTTACCAAATATAACATGGAAAATAGCAAAATATCTTTAAGGCATCAGTCCTATGTAAGGTATTTTTCTATCCACCACATTTTGTTTTAAAAGTACATGCATTAAATTAATCTGTATGACTATTTTGCTATGTAACGTTGCTGCTAAACTCAGAATCTTTTTATGGACAGTGAGAAAACAGGTGTTTTTTTAGTATTATTGAAATCTTAATAATCTGAAGAAATTTTATTACAGAAAAGAAGAATGAATGTCTATATGCAGAACCGTTTCAATGATAAAATAGAATAACAATAATAACAATACAATTACAATTATTACTCACAATAATTTTCTACCCCTTATTCTGATGTTATGCGCACCCTATGGTCACAAGGTTTTTAAGGTCAGAAGATTTTAAGACTGAAACCATGATGCTACTATACATCCCCAAGAAAATAAAAAAAAACAACAGCCATAGACCCCCTCCAGCTAGAGCTAAACCAAGTAAAGTCAATCTCTAAACAGGTCAGGAGCAGCTCAGAAGGAGCAAACTTGGCAAAACTTGGCAAGTGGCAAGTCCTTGCAACACCGTATTTAGACTGTGGCCTGTTACTGGCCAGGGCTACAAGATTCATTATGTTTATGATAACAACTGAAATAAACTGGAGTGTAAAAACTATAACCAGAACTCCTCACTTAACTCCTCACTTCTCAGTTTAAATATTTAGACCTATCCAATGTTTCCAGATGAGTCCAGGAAAGCCTGTGGAATGAATCCAGATTAATCCAGGTCTTTGAGACAGTCAGCATTTCTCAGAGCTGGTCATTTACCTTCTGTTTGACCCTACTTCTCCCTCCCACCTCAACTGATGCCCCTGGGTGTATTGTGAGAAAGAATGAGTAAAAATCAGATAAAATTTTCCAGACTGATAATGTGGCATTCTGAATCCCCAGAATAAAATCTATTTGTGGTAAAAATCTGTAGTCTTAAATTCATGAGGTGCTTTGATTTTAATTTTCTTCTACAGGACTTAAAAGAGAAAAGGCAATTTGCACCTCTTCTTTCAATCTGCGATCCTAAATTGCTGCATTTTATTAAGGGTTACTTTGTTGCGTGTAATTTAATTCAATCAATGAATCATACCTAAACATAACAACTTAAACACTTTTGATAGAGTTATAAACTATTTAAATAATACCATCTAAATTTCATTAACTTTTTAGCCCTCATTAATTCCTGATTTGTGTGTTTCAGTTGTTTTTTTCACAGCGCTGACATTTTAGATTTGTACTTACCATCACATATTTCCTATAAAGGCACAAAATAGAAAGCCAAATATATCCTTGTTCTCATGTTGTGCAATATAAAATTGTTTTAAAGACTGAGAAGGTTTCTTATTTCCATGTAGTCTGATTTCTCTTTGGTTGAGATAATTTTTAGGGAAACATATCTGAAATGTTTAATATTTATTTTCAACATTTATTTAGTACAAAAACACCCTCATACTTAAACATTTGAACGTAATAAACATTAAAGGAAAACAAAGACAGTTTTGTAGAAAGAGCTAAATACTAAATATTAAAATGAGTTTTCCTGAAAATTGGAGTGTAAGTGTGAACAAATGTTTTAGCGTTTCCACATCTGCCAGTCTCTTAAATGATCTGGTCCTTTAGGAGTTGGACAAATCTTTAACAGATTTAACAGAGAGTACTGGGCAAAGAAATGTGTGAACAGAAAAACTTGGAATGGCTAAGAAACAGTTTCTATGTGATTTTTTCAAGTAAATCTTTTATACATACTGTTTTGGTTGATAAGTATGGAACAGTTGCATATTTCTTGGTGTTTGTCTCATAATCTTGTTTGGTTTTCCAGTTTTGGATTTAGCAGCTAAATATTTTCTTCCCTACGTAATGCTTGATTTTTATTTTTTGTTTTTCAGAATCTGTGTTATAAAGTAATGTTTTAACACTGTTGCGTTAAAACCTTATTTAAGGGCAAAGAAGAAGCACGTTGTATATAATTAAACCAAGTAACTTATTAATATAACTGAAATGTTATATCTAAACTTAATATCTAAACAGTCAGAGTTTAGATGAAAAGTGTTACAGAAGAAGAGCAATGCAATTTAAGTGGTTTTACACAGATGTGGTTCCTATCCCTTTTCCCACTGTTGTATTCAACCTTTCTAGGCCACTATCACCCTAAGGTTTCTGTCCTCATGGCTGTGGCTGTGGTGGCATGGTTTTCAACACCTGGCCTACCTCACTGGGAGGAATGTGATGATGATGTTGATTGCTCCTCACTCTATAATCCACTTGGTATCAATCCTCTTGCTAACTAGCACCCTTTTACGCCTTGGTTTTATTTTCATTTGTCTGTAGCATACAGGTGACCTCTTAATTTGCTGTATATGTTACATTTTACTTGTGTGAAATGTTATTTCTTTACTTTCTCTGCTACCCCTAGAAGTACTTTTGTCCAGCTGTGGGTCAGTATTTCCTCTGCAGACAGCAGGTGAGCTGTTTGTGGTGTCTGCAGAGCAAACTGGGACCTCTCACCTGCCATCCCATGCATACATCTCTGCACCACATCCTATGTCTCTGCTTCTCAAGTCCTCTGCTGTCCTTCAAGGACTATTTTTCTCTACATTGTCGTTGTGATAAGATTCATAAATATCTCACACTGCCTTAAATAACTGCTAGTTCCTGTCAGGTGTAGAAAGCATTGTACCATGCACAAGTAAACAAAAGTAAAACAAATTAACCATAGACACCTGTCCAATTAGAGAAAGTACTGTTACAGCTAAGACAAGTTACAGATTAAGAAAATTTCAGACAGAGCAAGCCTGACAAACTTCAGTCTTAAGGCCTGTCCATCTTAGCACAACACTTCAGGCCTGCTACTAGCAATGGAAATACAGCTTTTGAGGCTGCACAGTCACATCACATTTCAGTAAAGTATTCATTGATGGTACTTAGTAACAGTTTTAACATCCTCATCAAGTTGAACCTGTGTATGGACATTTTCCCCTTCCATTTGATTATGAAAAAATTTAAATCAACATAAAATCATATTAGATGCAAATCCTGTGGTGCTGGCAGAAACCAGTTAAAGTATTAAAAAATAAGCTTAATCACATTGACAGATGCCAGCACTTTCCATACACTTTAGTGAAAGGAATTGAAACAGAAAAAGGAATTTGGCATCCAGACCTACTAGCTGCCTATTTAGCATATTACCTTTAAAATTTTCCGCTGTATTTCCTCAATCTGATCAATAGGTGGTCATCAAAATGTATCTCTTACCACATATATCTGCAAAGTATGGCTCACCAGAGCTATGACCTGGCTCACCAGAGATATAACTCTCTCTGGTCTGTAGCAGTACTTCTTGGCTTTTTTGATGCACTCCCCTCCAAATTGTTCCTTTTCATGGATGAGGATGGTACCCCTCAATTGTTGGAGATGGGCTGGGATATATCTGGGTCCACTGGTGGATAGATAGCTCTCCTATATTAAGAGATATTCCTGTCTCACTTTCCTAAGTAAAAATCCTTGTTTGAGACTCCTGTCAAAGATACCTTTTAAAAAAAAAGCATTTCAGTACCGTTAACTATAGGCTACAAATTTTGCCTTAATGGAGGCAAATACGAGTTCTTAATATGAGTGCCTTAATATGAGTTCACAGAATTAAATATTGCAATAAAAACTCGTAATCAAACTGACATTTGGATGCCAGTAGTAGAAACAAAAACGTGAGCAATAATGTATGTGGATTGTCATGACTCAAATGCCAAATATTTCCTCCCTTCCTCTGTTTAGTTTATCATCAGTTTGGTGTTTCAGGTTCAGTTTGGTTTTTTTGGAACACTGCACATTGTTCAAAGCTCCACATGAGGACTTCAAAAAATATTGGAGTTAGGAGCATCTGGCTGGTTTGGCTGAAACTCCCTAACAAGCTTAGTTACTCTGGGATGTAAAATAAGCGAGAAGCTGAAGTAAAAATAATGTTAATGAGAAAACTTCTTGGCTTTTGTATCAGCAAAACAGAAATACAGCCAATTTCATATCTTTGAAAAAAGTTAAAATATCTCAGTAAATAAGAAACAGCTACTGTATATATCATCATAGTCACTGAGGACTACTGACCAAAATATACTTTTTTTAAATCTAAGAATTTTCTTGAAAATCTATCATTAGTTTACCCTTTCATCGTAAATAATAATAATAAAAATAATAATAATTAAAAAATCTATCTAGTATTTTTATCCTGAATTTCTGGTTTTCAGTTTCTGAAGTTTTAAATGAGAAGCCTATAAATAGGCAGCCCAGGTACTGGTGGGTGTTTCAAACCCAAAGTGGACTTTATGCTGCACTGTGGTGATCTGTGTGTCTATTTGCACATGAACATTATCAGCCTGACTGGGGGAGGGTGGGTACCAGAAATTTTCTGCTGCTGTAACACTGAGCAAAATGTGTCCCTGGCAAGGGGACTCCTTCCTTCTTTCTGTCCTTTCATCTGTGTCCTGTGTATCTACAGTAAGCCAGGTTACCTTTGAGATACTCAAGCAATATGAAATATTGAATGTTCCAATATGAAATCAGTCTCTCATGGAAATCAGAGATGTAGCCTGTCCTGTTTCTCAGTGGAGAAACAAATGAAATTCCTATCAATCTTTGTTGTGAAGATAATGTCCAGCTTACAAATCAAAAAGAGTTATAGTCCTTTGGAAAAAGAATAATTAATTTTTTTCTTCTAACTTTCTGGCAGCAAAAATTAATTGTGATAAGAAATTCTGGTAATTTTAATGACAAACTTGTTGGGAATTTTTGAAGATTTTCACAGAATATCTACAATATTTTTTACCCATATGTGTGACTGTGTACTTTGACTGTTCAGTTGTAAAACATCAGTTTGAACACAGGAAACTGAGTAGGTTTTACTCATTATTTCATCTTCTTGTAAGATCTCACCAGTAGAGAAGAATGAAAATAGGTAACACAAAAGACAAAAATATGTCAGTGTCACTTGAAATCAGATTTGAATACATGTCAGTCCTGTAACCTGTCAGCAGTGAGACAACAGGATCAACCTGTATCTGGCAGATCAACATAGTATAAGTGTTCAGACAAGAAAGAAGACTGCTGCATCAAGGAAACATCTCCCCATAGGTACTGTATAGATAATGATTTATACCTTAAACCATGAATTTTAATATACCTCTTCCATGAGGTTTATTATAATTAATGGCAATTTTAATACTGATCTTATCTGGTGTTCTTTGAACTCTTGATCTCAGACACTCTCTATAATCATACACTTCACTGTTCAATTAAATGCTGTGAGGTGTTTCATTTATTCAACGAAACTGTGATGAGAAAAATGGAAATTGCCTTGACTTGACCCATGGAGCACTCTTAAGATATGTGAATCATGAAGCTCCACCTGGAATAGCCTCTAGAACACAGCAGGACAAGGGACATGGGCATGGGAACTAAAAGAAGATAGAGCTTTCTTCAGGAAATATAAGGACGAATACTCCTGAGCTAGCTGGTCCATATTTTATTACAGTATTTTTTACAGTGTTTAAAACTCTTTTTCGTGCATTCTTGTACATGTCTCTTTTCTAGAGAAAAATAAAATCAGAGTTGCTATAGCCACTTACAGGTAAGTTTTTTCATGGCCTTGTCACCCTTCTCAGAAACATTTATTTCATGCTGTCGTATTTCTGACAAATGCTCAGTTCACAGTTGCAATGCAAATGAGGCAGTGCTGTTGGTTTCTGATAGCACAATAATGCTTCACTCTGAACATGACTCGGTTTGCATTTTTCCTACCACATCGAGCAGAAGTGAGATTTTTGTATTTTCCCAGATCCTCTCTGAAAAGTGACATTAATATAATTTTCTAAAGCATACAAGCCCTTTATTTTATTTCCCTGTGGTGAGAAATACTTTGGGTCCATTGATGCTAAACGTCATTGTAATCCTGTACATTTGCACAAATCTTTTGTAGATATCTCAGATTCTCCAGCTGTCTCTGGTACCAGTCTAATCCAAGTAGATTCACTGCTCTGCAAGTGTCTGTTTCTCTAATCACTGCATTTTAAAGGTATTTAATAAATACACAAAACAAGTCCTTTATGAAAGAACTTACTAGCATGCTTATTGTAACATTTTGTCCTGATGGAAATCAAGCATTAACCCCTCTCTTCTTTTTCTGCCTCCTAGGCAAGTTTGATTCTTGTTTTATTACATCTTACAGGATTCAGGGAGGCTTCAGGGAGGCCGCAGTAGGGTAAAAGTCTACAAAACTATCAGCTGGTTCTCTATTATTTTGGACTTTTTAGAGCAAGAGATTTGTAAGGTGTGGGGGTTTGTTTCTTTGTTTTTGTTTGGAGTTTTTTTTTGTGTGTGGTTTTTTAATTGTTTGGTTGTTTTTGTGGTTTTGTTTGTTTGTTTGGTTGGTTGATTTTTTGGGGTTTTTTTTGGTTTTTGGTTTTTTTTTTTCTTTTTGTGGTTTTTTTTGTTTGTTTGTTTTTTGGTTTTTGTTTTGGTTTGTTTTGGTGTGTTTTTTTTTTTTTTTGTGCCTACAGAACTGCAAACAGACTACATTTTACTATCAAAATATCCAGGAGAGCCTCAGTGAGCTCTTGTCTGACCCCTTAGGGAGCAGAGAGAGGAACCCTGTAATCAGCTGCATTCCTTGCAAATGCAGATAAAGACCACAGATGTAGGTCACACACAAAAGGCAGAACTTAATCACTGTTCTTCCTTGGAAACATGGTTTAACTCTCAGCAGTGGCTTTTTAGGCACTTAAAACGCTCTTCAAGAAGAAATGTTAAGCATTTTAATTAGCGCTTTCTTCAGCCACGATATCATGTCCCTAGATCTCAGCTTTTTTCTGGCTTTTCTCAGACTTTGCACGTTTTTCTGAAGGAGGTGAAGGTACAAGTCCAGTAGGACACAACTTGGGCTGTTGCTTACAGCAAAAAGCTTTGCCATGATTTCTGTAAAGATTGTGTGGGGACAAATCCATCCCCTCTTCAACCAGCGGCTCCTGAGGCAACAGAGGAGTGTGAGAGTGCCCTAAAAAAGTTATGTAACAAATACCAAAATTGGCTTTAAACATGGAGACATCTTACCAAGGCATTTTACCTTTAGATTAATTTTGTGGAACAGTTGCTCTAAGGAGCAAAAATATGAGCTTAGTCTAGTCAAAACTTTAACTGATGCAATTTGTAGTCATAGCCCTTCCAACAGAGTGTGAAGTGAGAAGTGCTTTGTGCACTCTTTTCTGAGTGGTCTGCACATCAAAAAATCAGTCTTCTGATCTCACCAGCAACCAGATGCTGAGATTAGAAGGCTTGAACAGGATCAGAAGCCATTGAAAAATTCATGTTGTCACATACCACAGTGAATGAGATTATTTTTGATATGATGAAACATGCTTCTTTACAAGTCAGTTGGAAGGAGACTGTAATCATGCAGACTATATTTACATTGTCATATATTCTACTCCTAATTTTGCACTTGCATCTTGCCCCTTTGCCTCCGCCCCAATATCAACACTCTCTACATGTTTGGATACATTTGGATTTTGAATTGGTGCTTAACAGATGTCTTCTTGAATGAGGAAACTCGCATGTAGGGAATAGATTCATTACGCAATTCTACACCTGCATGGATAATTAGTAGGCATAGTATAACTTGTATAAATATTGGTAACACAGCTATAACTCGTGGTTATATATGTGGTGGTGGGTTTTGTTAAGCTGTTTTGGAATTGTTTCCCAATGGTTCATCCTTGCTTCCCCCCTCCAATAAATCAGGTACTGTCCAAAGGACTCCCCTGTCCCTTGTTCATCTCTCCTGACACTGCCCTTGCTCTGGAAGCTTCGGTCAGCTGTCTATCTCCCTCCTGACTCTGCCCTGTGTTGTAGAAAATTATCTGTCAGTCCAGCCTGGGGCAAATCACCTACCTGCTCCATGCCCTCTACCCCCGGTTTAAAAGTGGGCAGCGTTTTGTTCAACCTCTTTTTTGTCTCCCCCTCTTGGGGAATAAAGATCTCTGAGAAACCATATGGAAAAGTGGCTTCTTGCTCTGAAACCTAGGAACTGCGACACCTGTTGCTGTAGAAGAACAGCCTTGTTCTGCACCCTTACCCAAGACTGTGGGCAGAACTGGGAACGGCCCCTGGCATGGCCGGGAATCAGAGCTCGCTGGGGAGCTACCAGCCGTGCCAATAACTCTTATATACTTCATTCTATTTAATCTGTCTGCAGTCTTTCACAGTAATATAGGAAGCTATGCACTTTCTCAGTAGTCATGCCCTGCTCAGTATTGGCAGGTTAATGTGAAAGGCCACTGACCTATGAAACAGCCTTCTCATTCCCTGGCTAAACACACATCTGCCCTATCAGGCTCCTTTTGAACATTTGCAAACATAAAAATTGTTACTTAGTATTCAGGAAACTTTCTGTGCATTCACTGTACCTGCAAAATTCATAAGAGGTGTCATTCTAATTGTGAATTAGAATTGATTCAAATGAAAAAGTTGAAGATAGTTCCTTGAAGGCCTTGGATCCAAAATGACTGCCCAGAGTGCAGTCACTGCTTTGCCTGTCTGTCTCCCTGTGAGCCACCACTGAGACTTTCTGTCCAGATGCTGTCTGCAGCATAAGACTGCAGCATGCATCATTGTCCAACACACTCAAATCGATACTTGAATTGCTGGAAGCCATAAAACAGCAAATACCATCTTATAAACACATAAGTCTGTTTAAAACTTCTCTAGAACAATGGACAGTCTCTGCCTGTATACAAGGGTCAAGCATGAAAAGAATACACCAAGAACACCTCTTATCCTGTCCTTCCTTTTGACCTAGTCATCCACCCCTTCCTTAGCAGAGTGAAGCTGACAAGCATCTAAGGATGAAAAATACATGTTTTGTTTGATAAACAACACTTGCCCAGCCAGGAATTTCTCAGATTGAGGAACTGAAAAAATTGAACAGTACTAAGCACTTTTTTCTCTGACATGAACCAGTTCTTTCCCTCTCCTAGATACTTGGTACAGCTCCAGCTCCTGTTTCTCCCTGACTGCTCCCAGCAACACACCCCTTTCAACATCAACAGTATACTTCCCCCAGCAAAGACATACAGACTCTATTGTTCAGGCCTCACCTTTCCATCCAGTAGGAAACACAACCTTGGGTGGACAACTTTGGTACTTAAAGGAGCAGGGAAAGACTGAGATTTGCATTTATCAGTTTTTATAGGGAATGAGTTATAATAATTGCATAATTTGGCTAATGAGTGTTATTATTAGTGAAATTACGCTAATAATAATTAATTGATTAAACTCCCAAGACCATAACTGGACTAAGTGTATATTCCTGGCTTCACATTAAGGCGTGTTTCTGTAGTCCAACTGAATTGCCTACCATGTTGATCTGGAGCCAGTTCCTATGGAATAACTGTTCAAATATACATTCAAGAGCTTGTGGGAAATACAGGTAGCCTAGGCTTTAATTTTCAGTGCAATAACTAGCTCCTTGCCATCTGCAGGTTGCTCCAATGATATCTACACTGTGCAAGACACAGAGTATTTTTAAATGTCCTCATCAAATCCTTGGCAAGGTCCTTCTAGAACAACCCCACATTTTATTTATACCCATTGAGCTCCTCTATTACCTAACACAGAAACTGTCATTAAACTGGTACATTCAGTATGCAGACTGAAGTTGAGAGAGGGTGAGTGCTGTGAAGCTGAATGAGGAGAAGGCAGATTAGACACCAACATGTGTATCGTCGGAAGAGTGTGCATTGTTTTCACGTTCCACTGAAAACAGTGACTTGCAGTAATCCATCTGAACACATTCCCCTAGACCTGACATAAAGCTCAGCAAACAGTTGCTTTCAAAGGAATTCGAGTTTCAAAAGAGCTATGAGATTCTACATCATCTACTAATGACTATTGTGAATTTTACTTTATTCTAGCAATTGGCTGATGGATGGCATAATACAGCTCTTACAATTCTAAGGGGAATTTCAGCAAAGGGCTATTTCTTGGAATAGCAGTTTATTGTAAAGAAAAGGTCCTGAAAATGGAGACAAAAGGCAGACTTTTAATCAGAGCTCTAATGTGGGCTGTCAGTGATGAAGCTCTTATCATTCCACCGCAAGCAGTGTATGGCACTCAAAGAGAGATTCTGTACAACAGTAATAGAGGCTTTTAAATCATTATTTGTACTTTAAACATAGGGAGATATTTGATTGCTTCACAAAACATTACTCAGAAAGGAAAATAACTGTGAAGATGAGTTCTGACCTAATTTTTTTTTCTGGACACTGGAGCCTGTGGCTATCTCTTACTAAAAGCAAATCCAGTAGTTCAAGCCCACTTAATTTAAATTCTGTCTGCGAGAAACATTCCAATTAGTGACAATTTCATTGTTCCAAAGACATGGGTATATCTCTATAATGGAAAATAACATGCAAGGAGAGTGACTGATCTAGTAGGGGGGCTAGTTCATAATGGACTTAGAATATCAAGACCAAAAAATGCAAATAAGTATGGGTCAGCCCAAGGGAAGCATAACTACCTATGGTGATACTTAAAGGTGAAGAAATACCTAATACATCTGTCTGAAGCATAAGGATAGAAGGTTTTCACCAGCACCTTATCAATTAGATTAATCACATTAAAAGAGAGATTACTGTAGCTTTAATGCAGAACGAAATAACTTGTAGCTATTAAAATAAGGTGCCATAAAATATTAGTTCACCATAGCAAGAACTTCAGCTGCAGTCTTCTGGTCACTTTCAGTTGGAGGGAAACCGTTTTGTTTTTTTTTGTCATGGCACGCTTTTTTTCTCTTTTTTCTCCAAAACACTATGGAATGGTGTTCACTTAATTTGATAGTGAGTCATGTTCACTGAAGGTCATGTTACAGAGAAAGTATTTAAGCTGCTGCTTCATTTTAATTTTTATTACCTTAGGGCTTCAAGCTATTCTAGTCATAGGTACTGATTTTGAGTATGCAGAGAAAAAGCTGAATGATGCCTGGCAGTTATTTGTTTATTTATTTATGCATTCATCCATTTCATTCCAGTTGGATAGAAAAGGAATGAAATATTTGTAATTAACTCAAGGATTCTGCTTTTGTTCTGACATCTTGTGATACAATTTCGTAGAGCTCTTGGTTATATGGAGGAATACTGCATCCATTGTTGAACTCCAAGGATGATGTTGGCAATCCTGTGCAGAGCTGAAAAAGAGTCCAAGTATTTTGCATGTAGTGACATGGCAGTCAGGGCTGTTATTTCACACAAATGGAATTGCACACGGTCAACAAAAGTGACATTGAATTCACTGACATATAAACAAAATTATTGACCCCCACAAAATATCCCAAATAATATAGACTTACATTGAGTAAAGCAAAATATAATTTCATAAGTTTATTTTGCACCTGGAAAGCTGTTACTTTTAGTTACAGTGTCTAATTTCATCAACAAAGAAACATGAAAATGAGGATTTAGTTGCATAGCAGCAAGATTCCATTGTTTACATACAGAATATAAAACTATAGTTTTGTCCTTGCCAAAATTTGATTAAAAAATCCATAAGACAAAATGGATGATGCTGAGCTTCAATTATTTTCAACATCCTTGATTTTGTTTAGAGGAAAATAAACAACTTAGTTTTGCATGAATTCGCAAAACAGTTAATTTTTAATACCTGTGTCTTGAGAACTTTGTAACTAGTAAATATACTTAAATGCATCAAAGACACTGGAAGTGTTCAGAAAGATGAAGCTTTGGCCTCACATTCTTTTCCTCTGTATTCACTGTCATAAAAATGAAAATGAATGTACTTGAAAACATTGCTACAATATAAGAAATATTCAAATGTTGACATAGATTGTTTCCATTCAGTCTAAACTTGTTTTTAATATTACTATATTTCAAGAACCAGAGAAAGCAATTTGAATTTTAATGCAAACAACCAATCTATGAGTTTATTAGACTCTCTTTGCCTTTAATGTTTTAACGTCTATTTTAAATTTTATGGTTTGAATGCTTAGCTTGCCTTACATATGAAGTGGAAATTTAGATTATTTTTTTCTGTTTTCATGTTACTTTAAGTGCCATCCTCTCCTGCTAAGATAGTAAATTATTTGAGGAGGTGAAGAGCGTGATTACAATGGTTTTGTGTCATCACATAAATATTCCAAGAAACAGTGCTGCATATTTATATCAGTATTTAATAGCAAGATCACATGACAAGGATGTGCTCGCTTGAAAATAAAGTAGAAAATAGTTCTTCTACAGATCACACATATTTAAGTGGTGCTAGCTCTAATTTTCTAGTATAGTAGATCAGATCAATCACCTTTCGTAGTTACATCAAATCATAGGACTTCTGTCTCTGAGACTCACTTCTTCAAGATGTCCAAGAGGTAAAAGAGTCTGGGAAAAAATTGCCTTTTGAATATGAAGGACAACAAAATCTTTTTGTTGGGTAAAAAATAAAGACTGAACACAGGCAAATGTTGAACACTGGCACCAAAGCATACTGTTTTAATCCCTCCTCACTTATTGCCCTACTAACTGTACTAATACCTTCCATTCCTATCCATGGTGATTTATGCTCTTTGCTGATGGCCTTCCAAAACATATGACCTTTTACTTCTACTATGTGTTCTATTTGGCCTAATTATTTACTCCACAGATTTACCTACAGTGTCATACTCTTGATAACAGTCTTATATTTCTCTCCTGCCCTCCAGGTACCATCTGGCATTCCTCCTGCCCCTACTCCTCTTCCCACCACGCTAAATCCAGCAGCCCTGCCTTGCCTTACTTCTCTGCCCATCCTACCTCAGCATCTTGTTCCCTCATCCTCTAGGGCCATTTCCCTCACAATTTGAGCTAACTTCTTCCACCTATATTCTCAATACCAAAATCTTGAATCCCATTGCTGACAAGTGGTGTCCCTCTGGGGACCAGTGCTACTTACTATCTTCATTAATGATACAGAAGAAGGGTTTGAATGCATCCTCAGCAAAAGGTTCTGTTGCCAAAACCAGTGGATGGGATGCCATCCAGAGGGACCTGGACAAGCTTGAGGAGTTGGCTGGTGGGAATCTCTTGTTGTTTAATATGACCAAGTGCAAGGTTCTGCACTTGGGTTGGAGCAACCCCTGTTATCAACACAGGCTGGGGGGAGGAACAGATCCAGAGCAGCCCTGCCAAGAAGGACCTGGGGTGGATGACAGGCTGGACACGAGCAAGCAAAGTGCCCTCCCAGCCCAGAAAGCCAATTGTATCCTGGGCTGCATCAAGAGCAGTTGTCAGTAGGGTAAGGGAGGGGATTTTTCCCCATTGGTCCACTCTGGTGAGATCCCACCTGGAGCCTACAAGGAAAGGCTGAGAGAATTAGGATTGTTCAGCCTGGAAAAAGAAAGCTTCAGAATGACTTAATTGTGGCCTTCGAGTACCTGAAGGGAATTTACGAGAACGATGGAGAGAGACTGTTTACAAGAGGTGATAGGACAAGGGGGAATGGCTTCAAACTGACAGTAGGTTTATATTAGATGTGATAAAGAACTTCTTTACTGTGAGGGTGGTGAGGCACTGGCACAGGTTGTCCAAGAGAACTTGTGGGTGTTCCATCCCTAGAAGTGTTCAAGGCCAGGTTGGATGGGCTTGGAGCAACCTGGTCTAGTGGAAGTTGTCCCTGCCCACAGTATGAAAGGTTGTAACTAGATGATCTTTAAGGTTTCTTCCAACTCAAACTATTCAATGATTCTATGATCCTTTACTTGTTATTTCTCTTGCTCTAGTTCTGGGGTTTTTTTTTATTCTGGAAGAGTTTACAATTTTTCTAGTAACTAGGCTGATTTCTTTTTACTGCAATATATTCTCCTCTTTTAGGTAGGTATTTTTTCCTTGGCAGATTTCCCCCTCCTCCCCACAGACATTATATTCCAAACCCCAGTGAAACTCTATTCACCATATTTCCTAGTTGGGTCTGAATTTCCCTGGTCTGTATTAACAGCCTCAAAAAATGGGTTAAATTCCATTCAAGTATTTTTATCTATCTTTTGATCAGACCTCAGACTGCGTCCAAAGATGCTTTGAGACCCCAATGGTTTTTGCAAAAAATACTATTAGTTATGTTGCTGGTTATGCTGGACTACTAGTTTGGAAGATCAGGTCCTTTTTGTGTGTGTCTCAATATTTCTCTACACAAGTGCATTATATTTATTGAAGTTAATGTATAAGAGTAATAAAATCAATTTTGTGATGAAACAACACATAAAAAGTTCCTCAGGATTTTTAATATTATTATTTGGGGTTTTTTCCTCATGGAGAATTAACAGCATGTGAAGGAGATGCAAGGAGATATAATTCAACATTGTATCACTTTAAACTTTGACTAAATAAAGAGAACAAAAGATAATCATGTGAAAGGAAGTGTTTCTGATGGTGGAGAGGATAAAACTAGAAATAATGGGATAATATTTATTGTAAGTGGCCTATTAAGGACTTGTTTCATTGTGCTCTTTGCAAGCAAACTTTGCAGGCTTTCATTCAACGAATAAGTGAAGCTTTGCACTGGGGCAGGAGATCATTTAATAAACACGCCAAGAAGTGTATGATATGAACTACAGAAATCTCCACCACCTTCTTACCATAAAAGATAATAACTTGTCTCTGTAAAAATACCCTATGTAATAGCAACTACTTCACAAATATACACTAAGGGTAGCATTTCCAAATGGAATGCTCTTCCTACTAATCTAAAGCTATGGACAAAGTTTCTGAAAATTTTCACTCATATGGACTCTGAGTAAAAAGCAGGAGACACTTTACTTGATTTGTTTAAACCTGGATTGGACAAATTCATGGTAAACACTATCAGGAAAATTAGCAAGTGACTAAAAGTGTCTTTGTGTGGTTTTGTATGTATGAATGTATTCATACATGAATGTGAACCTGTATGTCCAGTTCTAAGTATTTCAACATTTTTTCCCACTTATTTCTGTGATATTTCTAGCTCATCAAAATAGATAACTTTTTTTGAGGGAGATGGCAAAATGTAATATATTTTAGCATAATCTCACTCATAATCTCATAGTCATAGAGGAGTTTTATCATAGAATCTTTCAGAAAAACAGCAGAAATAAATATATGATAACAACCTGAGAGGCACTAAAGAAAATGAGCTAGTTAAAAGTTCTGCAAATAAATGAAAGTAATTATTATGCCAAATTTGTTGTTCTTTGCAATTTCTTCAGATTAATTTTATCATCTAGATATTAAAATGTATTTTCTTCCATCATTGTTTTTTGGAAGGGTGAGGTGTTTATTTTGGTATTGTTGTGGGTTTTTAATTAGCATTTATCACTGTCTGCAACAGTGGCTTGTGCACTAGGCACTTACTACATTTTAAATTCCACCCACATGTTCTTGTATTTCTAAGTACATGAGTCTGATGATTCTGCCACTGGGAAATGTTTAGTTTCATTTAAAAAAAATCAATTAGTTGAGCCTTGTACTTATGGTGAACTTCTGCCAGATCTTTTGACTTGGAGGAACTGGATTGTAAAATGCCTTCCAGCTCTTTATATGACACCTTGACTGGACTTTTGTTCTATCTTCCATCAGTAATAATAAATTCAATTTATGCTTAATTAGTCATGACATTTTATCATGTCTGGACAGAAACAACTGTTTAGCTATCTCCAAAGAGTGACTGTTGAGAGAGGCGGGTCTTTCTGAGAGACCTAGCATGAAGTATCCAGGGAGATCTTATTGCAGGATTTCAATACTTAAAGAGGGCTTATGAGAAAGATGGGGATAGAGTTTTTAATAGGAACTGTAGTGATAAGACAAGAGGTATAAGTTTTAAGCTAAAAGTTTTTTACAATGAGTGTGATGAAACACTGGCAGAATTCACCACAAGAGGTTGCAGATGGCCCATCCTTGAAAATATTCAAGGTCAGATTGAATAGGACTTGAGCAACCTGGTGCAGTTAAAGAGATCTCTGCTCATTGCAGGTGGTGGAAACGAAAAGATTTATTATGGTCCCTTGCAACCCAAATCATTCTAAGATTCTATAATTCTAAGAGTAAAACCTAGTTACTTCAAATTTATGTGCTTCTGAGGTAGCTTTGTGCTGAAGTGAGTCAAAAAAAGGCTACCTGACATCTCACCAGTGGGGGGAGTCTCTCAGCTGTTCTGTATCAGAGACTGCCACCAAGCCTGAGGAAAGTATTGACTTCCTCACTACACCTCTGAGTAAGGAAGGAGAAACTCTATTCACCATGGGTAGAAGAAAATCAATAGATAACCGGTTTGGCTGTGATATCTGAGATGTCTTGAGGAGAAGGATTTCTTATTTGTTTCCCCATATTAGAAGCCAGAGCTAAAACAGATATTCAATCTGAAACCTATTACATATAACCAGTGTAGAGTATGATTCATATAGATAAACTCAGGCATCTACTGTCACTTGAGATGCTCTGTGGTTTCCTGCCTGTCCCCTATCTGATGTCTGTGTTTAAGCAGCACTAACAGATATGGAGAAAGGCATGAGTAACATAATCTAACTCTAATGCCATATTGAAGTTCCATGAAACAAGGCAACAGAAAATCTGGAAAGACAGATCTAGATCATAAAAAGGCCGTGTTCCTCCCATTGTTTGGAACTTTCAGGATCTCTTTTCCCCTACTTTTGTTCAGATTAGGCCCAGTATAAATAGCTTGAGTTGAAAGACTCCTTTTAACAGTCATCCAGTCCAACTCCTCTGTAATGAGTAGTGACAACTTCAACTAGATCTGTTATATGACTAAATATCTTATTAATATATATATATATGCTTTTATACCATGTAAAATATATAAAAAAATGTTAGTCTATGGAATAAAAAACAAGGGGAACATCAGAAAAAAGGCAAACATAACCATATGAGTTGCTGACAGAGAATGTTACAGGTTGCTGAGTTGTAATGTGAAGCTAATATCACAGTGACCAGCATGAATGTTTTTTAAGATATCTTGAGTTCAGGGACCATTTATTGTATGGTATGCAAGCTTTGTGAAGATTCCTTTGCCTCTTCCTTTCCTCTTGGAAAGTATAGTTTTAAATAATAAAATGTTATTTCATTATTACTGGTTCCTATCAACATATTTGGCATTTCACACAACACATACTCAAAAAATCCTGCAGAAGCTCGGCTTTTGTTATTTCCATTCTACCTTTGTATTGTCTTACTCAGAAAACATACAAATGCAGCAGATATATAAGACATAATTAAACAACAGAACCCTATCTGGACTTCAGTCCCAAGGGCTCAGTACAGTGTCTGAAAATATTTTATTCCAGTCCAAACAAGAACTACTGTGCTAATCCCCCTGGAATGCAGCATTTATTACTTACCTGGCAGGTGTGAAGCATTGCATGCTAAACGGATTATCTCCCCCTCCTTCTCTCCACCTCCCACTTTGTTCAGGCAAAGTAGAAGAGGGGAAGGAGGACATAATCCTCTTCAAATGGAGCATTTATTACTATAGATGTAGGCCTAAAGTGCTGCTTGCTGAGTGGGAGTTAGCACAGGAGCATCTGCTTATACCAGTGATAAACTCCATTGTAAACAAAATAAAGCTTCTTACTAATCTGACCACTGCCTTCTTGAGAAAGTTCAGGACTTTTTACTGTTATTTACAATAGTTCCTGATATTCAAGATGAATCCTTACTATCAGATTATTGATAATGGAAATTTTGGGTAACAGATACAACTAGCTAGACTGGTCATACAGCAAAATTGTGAGGTTTTTTGGGGGGTTGTTTGTTTGTTTTTCTTTTGGGTGGTTTTTATTTGTTTGTGGCTTGGGTTTTTTTTTGTGGTTTTGTTGGTTTTTTTTTTGGGGGGGGGGTGGTGGGGGGGTGCTTTGTTTATAATTTTAGGCTTTCGGAGTAAAGTCTGCCAAAAATATCTATCTCACTGTTTGCAGAGATCAGGGTTGGATGGATTTTCTCATTTCAAGAGCATCAATTCTACATTCTGTTTCACAGACAACTGCCTTTGTCATCAATTCCCCATGTTGTGTTTTTGACATTTGTGAACATATTCTCAAACCCTTATCAAGTCCATTTGTTTAGAAGAAAAACCACACTTGGCCCTAAAGATACAATGTAAAGCTTAACCAAAAAAAGAAAGGTTTTGTTTCTCTGAAAGAGAATTTTCTGCAGTAGGCTTACTTATGTTTTAGAGTTTTATGATATATTGAGCAGCCACTTAAAGACTACTCTCTAGGCACACAGAGTGAACCTCACACTTCTGGTTCTCTGGGTGTAGCTAAGTTACGAAATAATATGTTCAGACTGACTTCATCAAATTCAGAGCATGCACAGATCAATAAAAGTGTGTGGCATTCATGATGATTTAGAAAATGACTGAACTTCCTAACTTTTTCTGTAGTCCAAAGCATATCAGAAGTTTTGGCATATTTCGTTCAAAACAGAGAACAAAAGAATGAGAGAATGAGCTGGGAAATAAATATTGAAGCCTAAGTCTGTCAACAGATGTAGTCTTCTGAAACAGTTTAACTCTTACTGCTGTTTTTTCTTTCAAGAATATGGCTGCCCCTTTAAGGCTCCAGTTTCTTTAGCAGTTTGTTACTCCCAGCCCAGGTGGTCACTACAGATCTGCTGAAGGAACTTTTCTTGTGAGTCATTTCAACCAGAATCAGCTGTGTCAGTTCTGGGACATGGTGAACATGGCAGTCTGAGTCGTCCCAAACCAACCTTGCTTGTGTCCCTCCTCTGGACCCTACCATGCTGTTCTCTCCACCCTGGTGTCATCACTGGTTTTACTCTGTACTTATTTTGAGCTAGCTTGGCTTGACAGGATGTAAAGATAAAAGAAAACGATATCAGAGAAATGTTGAGTAACAATACTAGGACAGAAAACACCCATGTGGCCACAGGGCAAGAGACAGAAAGGGACTCTAGTGGCTCCCATTTTAGTCAGTTTGTATGTGACTTAAGCCTAATTTGCTGAAATAGAGCAATCATTAGAGTCTTAGTCAGCAGAATAGCAGTTCACCAATTTCCTCCAGGAACAGAGCAATTACAGAGTGAGGAAAGCAATGGCTGAAGAAAGAGTGACCTCTGGAACTGGAAGAGAAGTGCAGCAAGCCTGCCCTCCTTGTTGGAGCAGACAGAATAATAATTACAATAACACTAAAGGCTGTGTTTTGCAATTATAATATTTATATCTAGACATGAAAGAGCAGTGGCAAAATGTTCTAATAAAAATTGATCCTTGAAGCAAAGAGGTTGATAATTCTGTGGAAGAAACTTTGAGGAACATAGCTGATAAATGTAATGCAGTGGTCATGTAGCCTCATGAATTTCATTGAGTCCTAAAATTTCCTACAAGATATTCAGTATATCTGTCTTGCCAGAAAAAATCTTCAAGGAAAATGGTATCATTCTGTATGTTCGTGTGCAAATCAAGCTGCAGGAGCAGGTTTGCCAATTAGGAAATTGGTACAGTGTCTGATAGGCACTTAATCTTGTCTTCAGTACAGAAAGTTTAAGGACAAAATCCCAATGTGTCTACTCCTATTTTTAACTGTCATTCAGATGTTTAAAATTCAAACAGCACAGCAGGTGTTTCCAGAATAAGAAGAAACAAGGAAAAAGAAAATTGCTACACAGAGAGTATTTCCTTGTACTTATGCCAGTTGGCAATGTAGATACTGTGTTAGGCTGACATTGATTAAATCACTCTCTTGGGCAGAACCTTTGATATTTTGTACTTTCCGTATCTCTCTTAACTGTAAAAACTTATGTGTTAAGCTTGCTTCTATTATCTTTCTTTTGAGAGAATTTCTAATTTGTTTTCAGCACTATCAGCTTTTCAAGGTTCATGTTTGCCTTTATATTCAGCCATTGGTGACATACTGCAGAAGAGAATTGAGGATAAATAGCATGCCTAGTACTGAAGTGCCTGAACACCCATTTTATTCCAGAAATGCTGTTACTCCCTCTGTGCAGTCTTTTTATTCAGTTCTGAGAAAAACCTCCTCCAAGCTAATTTATGTTTGCACAAATTTGTTTTGTACAATACAGAATGTTCTTGAGAAAAATATTTATCCAAAGTGTGCTCCTCTGAAGAACCAAAACACTGAAGAATCTAGCATGGTTATGCAAAGGTAGGCTAGGATACATGCAATTACACTCATAATGCAAGTACACATCTAGGTTTATGTATAGGACCTCAAGCTCTGCATTTTGCTGGGTCATAGGTTCCGCTTGAATGACAGGGTGATTCAGTTCTGAGAGGATACTGTTTGAAATCTTTATTCTTTTCTTCCTTTTTTTAATTTTTTTTTTTTTAGTTCAACAGACTAGATATTGTTCCTGTGAATACTGGGTAACTGAATACTGTTCATTAGGCTTTGAGCAGAAGTTTTTTGGATCCATATATTTCATTATTTGCTATTTTTTCACTCACTATTCTCTTGCGAATAAGTTTGTCAGGCAGTAAAAGAACAGAAACAGCATAAGATCAGTTGAACTGCACAGCCAATGTAAGCTATCTGTCATCTCAGTATAACACATTCAGAACATTCTGAAAATACTTATGAATTCTAATTATGCTAACAGCCAATCTGCATGCCTCATAAATGTTTCTCAAATTAATGAAAAACCAACATTTGTCAAACTTTTCTTTGATGAGTGTTATTCAGCTTGTACTTATTTCTTCTCTAGCCTGTGATTTTTTTCTTGCCTGTCAAGGGAAAAGCAAATAGCTATAAGATCTGAACCAAATAATTGAGGATGCAAGAGGATCTTGCTATATAACTGTGTTTAACATCAGTGTTGGTAGGTCATTTTGTATTCATTTTCAGTCAACACACGATGTCTTTATGGACCAAAATATTGGTGTTTTAACAATTTAGTATATGAAATATCTTTTTAAAAGCAGACATACACTGATACTATGTAGATTTTAGTGACTCCTAGGTGTCAGTTGCCCCAGATAGCAACTAAGAGTCATCTCTGAGCCTTCCTAATTAGAATATCAACCAACTTTTGCACCCTGGACACTATTACTCCTGTCTGGTGTAATCAGTTTAAAGTATTGTGGGATCCACCATAGTTTGCAGAAGATTCTGGTAAAAGAAAGACTTAGATGTGCTTGACTGTATGATGTGGCTGGTATATGCTATGGGAAATGTTTTTGGAATGAGATAATGAAAATACAAAGATCTAAACTGCAGAAAGATTTTTTGTTCTCCTTTCCACCTTTTTTTTTTTTTTCTCTTTTTTTGGTAGTTTATTGCTAGCTATCATCTGTTTAAAAAGGAAAATATAGGGGAGAGGGATGGACAAACAACCTTAATCTACTATCAGAGTGAAGATGATTGCCTTTTGTTCAGTTTAAAATACTGGTCAGTAATTTGCTTATGTAGGTCTATTGCAAAGACTTGCTGATAGAATGTTTTCATTGAAGATATATTAAAAAGCAAACATTCTACAGTATTTTTTCAAATTTCCACAGAAAAAGTGTTTTAGGAGTTCAGTTTCTTTGGTTTGATTTCTTAGCACCTGATGCATTTCTCATACAAAATTCAATCAATAATCATCCAACATGCATTTGGTATTCGTTCTATACCATTGTTCTTTATTATTATTTCAATACAGAAAACAATTCCTTCTGTGTTTTGTGGCAGAGGATTTTAGTCTGTCTCTAAGTACATTTATACATGCTGAAAAGTACCTAAAGGAAAAGCAAATCCTTAGTCATCCTGGTGTCACAGCAGCACCAGAAATGAAAATGAATGGGTTACAACTAGATTGCTGCAGTGGAAAGCAGATGAATAAAACTTGACTGGACACTTTATGAAGACTAGAGCATTCATTTATTTATCTGTAAAAGTATCACAGTACAAAATGCACCTAGAGAGATGCAAAATAACAAAAAAAAAAAAAAAAAAAAAAAAAATAAAAAAAAAATCTGTGTATGTCCTTAATGACCTATTGGGCATTATGGTTTCTTTAACTCTTTCAGTATATGACAACACAGTAATTTTTAGTATGACCATATTCAGCTATTCATCACATTCATGACAAATGTGACAGCAGCAAAGCAATTTTTTTCTGTAAGAATTATGCACATAATGAGGATCAAGGAAAATGGCAGATGAAGTGGGATTTTTTGTTGAGATACACCCTATTTAAATACACAAGCACAATTTTTGTGGTTTAAAAACACAAAGGAATGAACAGGACTATGAGGATCACCAGACAGAGGAGATATTGGCCTTCTGACATCTGGCTTTTTCAATGCAACCCACTGTTAGAAGGATCCCTGCTGCTTTATCTATAGAAAATAAACACTTCATATGAATCTGTATAAATTTTAGCTTGTCTGCTCTAAAAGCCTCTCTCTGCACCATCATCCTCTTCCTCAGCTAAAACAAGGTCAATCAAATCAAGTAGGGGTGAAGGGTAGAAAAATAGGTTAAGGATGTTTGTCAGAGCTGAGTTGGCAATGAAACTCAAATGTGATGCCTAGAAAAGAAACAAATTTGCTAAACTGAATTATGTAGTCATCTGAAACTGATAAAGGCAAGTGACTGAGGTTACCTCGGAATACTTCTTGGCAAGATTTTTCTGATTTTTATAGTATGTATTAAAGAAAATAACAGCAGTTATTTTTCAGCTCTGGAATTATCAGCAGCTCTTTTCCAGCTCTAAAATTATAGACTTGTTTATCAGGAGAGCTATATGCAAAAGTGAAACATATAAAATGTTTCTTCTTGTGAAAATAGTTATGTAATAAGAACGTCCTTCAAATATCTTCTGAACTAGGACTCCTGAGCTATTCATTTTTACCAAAGTCTAGTTCCAAACTGAGAAGAGAGGAATGTGTAATACGAAGATCTGTTTAGAATGATTCATATAAAGAGCTGAAGAATAGAAATAAAAGCAGGAAAATCAACTTTATGTACCTGTTGAAATTTTGCAAACCAGCTCTTCATCATAGAATGGTTTCCTGTGGCGTACTGCACGTACTTCATAAGACCTACTCTTACATCCCTATAAGAGGTATAGGAGGACCAGGAGACATCTTCCTGCAGCCTTTGGAACAGACAGCTATTTATAGTTAATAGCCAGTGGTACCACCCTTGAGAATGACTCTGACCTTGACAAACCAGTATTTACTACTAAGAAGTCCATTCTACCTTAATGTCAATTTGTCAAAGGTCAGATAAGGGCAAAAGTGTTTCTAAGTAGACTGATTTCAATAGATTAAATATTAAGGAGACATCATAATTACCACACTTTCAATGTGTACAGAAAATTGAATCTTTATAATGGTTTCAGTGCTTTTCTTTTTTCTCTTGGTCATTTCCAGTGAAACGAGACATAGTTGGACTAGTCCAAGATTTCCCTGAGGAGTTTCCTAGAGGTGTGGAAATATAGCTACCTCTTATCTGGGTAATAGTCTCCTTCTGCCTAGCATGTTTAACTAATCCTAAGTGTAATTTTTTTTGAGAAAAGTACTATGTACATTGACTAATATAAAATTATTTGCTGGGAGATGAATCTCTGGACACAATGTATTAATTTTGTAACCAAGAGATGAATACCACCAAGCCCATAAACAAAAATGGATCCTTTGAAGAGCTGCTCACTATTACTATGTAATATCATAATCCACATGTGACTTCATAATCCTACCAGTGACTTCATCATTTCCCAACTGATTGCAAGGAACTAGTCAACTCCTTCAGGCAAGACAGGTTTAGGGAATGTTTACAGATAAGCAGCTGTCTTGGACGCAGCCATATAATTTCTCCAGCTGCTGGTGTTAGTTTTTGATTTGCTGCTGGTAAGGAAGCCTAGAAAAAACTCTTCTTGGGAAGTCATGGGGGAATGGATGCGAAAGAGTACAAGAAAAACCTGAGCACCTAGCAGGTGTTGATTCATAGTCACAGAGGTACATGGATATGCACAACCACAGGTTTGCACTGATCAGAGTAGGGCTGCAGTCCCTCCTCCTTTTTCTGTAGCAAGACCTATACTGACAGGACAAGGAGTAACAGTTTTAAATTAAAAGAGAGTAAATTCAGAGTAGATATGAGGAAGAATTTTTTATTATCAGGATGGTGAAAAACTGGTGAAACACAGGTTGCCCAGACAGGGTGTAGGTGCCCAGTCCCTGGAAATAGGTCAGGTTTGATGGGACTCTGAACAACCAGGTCTAGCTGAAGGTGTCCTTGCTTATTGTGGGTGGGTTTTGCTGCAAAACAAAACTGGGAGGTGAAAAATTTCCCTTACTTTTTTACTGCTTTTCGATCCCTCTTCATTCTACATTTTTTATAGTGTCATTGAATTTAGTATGTAACAGTGGCCAGCATAACATCAATTATCTTGGAGGAAATGATGAGCAGGTTTTTAATCCTCTGGCTTTGCCTTTTTACTTCTTGGTTACAAAAAAAAAAAAGCCCTTGTTTCTGCATCCCTAAATCAGCGTTGTTCAAAAAGAAAAAAATAGGAGAAAAAAGGTATTTATTTGTGCCTGGCAAAGATTAAAGTGTTCAAACATTTTAAGAAAATACTTGAATACAGAACTGTGACCCTCCATTAAGCCTCACACAAGATAATTGTGGAGAGTGAATATAACTGACTACATGAACTGATACTTTAAAGATTTTTTATATGCTGTTTCCCTTCCTTTTTTTGCAAAAACAAAATTTGATGAAAAGCAGATGTAGATCTGCAACAGAAAGGAAGCGAGAAATTACATGTCAGTCACAAATGGAAAGAATACAAAGCTCATCAGTTTTATGCAGTTACATATATAAAGGTAGCTGAAGATGTGTGCTGTAGAAAATTATCCATATCTTGGGTTCTACAATAATAAAGAAATTAAAATCAGCAAGTTTTTCAATTACAGTTTCTGTAGTTCCAAATGATTGTCTAAAATGTTTAGATTAAGAAGGAAAGAACTAGATATTTTTCTGAATTTCTCTAGGGAAAAAAAAGGCAGGACTAAGATTCCCAGTTATCATCTGCCTTTTGTGAGAAACAAAAAGGGAAAAAAAAGCAAATGGAAAACAAAATTTCAGATTAAAATTAGCAGTGCATACAGAAAGATGTGACGATATAGTTGAAGCAAACACAGGACTTCCAAGAGAGGAGAGGATAAAAATTCAATTCCTCCATGAAAAAATTGTAGCTAGGCAAAATTAGGTGATCTTCAGCTTAGAGAGTTGTGGCTTCAGGTCCCATTAAACTGATATCCAGTGAGAGGTAACCTTAAGTAGTTGGTGTGATTCTATGATCCCTCCTCTTCACAAGCTTAAGAGTTAAAGTAGAACAAACTGATGGCAAAAGAGATGAATGCCCTGTAGTAACTACATCTGTGTATTCTTTTGCAAATATCTGATTAACCAAGATACAAATGGAAATGTTTCTTTCAATGAGTTTGAAAGGGAGTTTCCATTAAAAGACTTGAGACATCTCAAATTTTGTTTTATTGTTGTAATGGATACAGCCAATGTGAAAACTTCAACTATATTGTCAGCCAGAATGCAAGCCAAAATATTTCCTAATCCAGGAAAAACAGGCCTTTGAAGATCCATACGAAACTCTGTGGAGAGATGAGACAACTTCAGGCGGCAAGGCAATTAGATACAAGCAGGTTTTTTTCCAATAGAAAAAACCATGCTGTTTACAGAGACTGAAAACTAATGTTCAGTAACTATTATTTTTCTGGTTAAGTTGCAGTTTCTATCTTTTTGTCTAACATAAGGAGCATAGATGAGAATCACGAATAGGACAGCACAGAAATATCTCTGAAGTGGTTTAATCTTCACCTCCTTGTGACCTCTGTTTTTATGGCAGAATAGGCCACAGTAGTGCCACGTCATTCCATTAGCCATCCTTTCTAAGCTGAATAAAATAAAAATATCAAAAGGGGTGGAAATATCACCCTGTTATGTAGTGTTCTTGTCAGAGGTACATCACATATATTGTCAGAGCACAAAAAAAAAAAAAAAATCACAGAATATTCTGACTTGTAAGGGGCTCATGAGGATCATCAAGCCCAACTCTGAACTGTAAGGCTCATACAGGGATTGAACTCACAGCCCTGGTGTTAAAGTACAGTGCTCTGCCCAGCTGATCCAAGGCACTTCATATGATGAACTGCACCTCAATGATTTAACAGAAGCATTTTTCTGGTTCTCTAGAAGGGAAAAAAGTATTGTTTTGCCAAAGACTTACACACTTGTTTGTACTGATTGAGTTAACTACTGAAATAAGAAAAAGGTCAAAGATTCCAAGAAAAATCTGATTTCTTTACTCATTTGCTTTAAACCACCATGCCGTCAGATGTACTGACTTGCATGACTACATTATGTCCAAAAGAAAGCCTGTAGTAAGTTCCTCTTCACATAAACTGGGAAATAGTTCTGTTTCATGAGGCACTTTGTTCTTATCACTCATACACCCATGAAGTACTAACCAGACCTTTGTGAATAATCTCTGTTAAATATTAAGAGGATTAGAAAAGTGTGACACATGTATTAAAGAGCGCCTAAATTAGTTCAAGCTTAGTAAAATTAATGAGGTTTTCTGGAACTCACCATTGTACCATGCACACATTTGAGATTTTTACAGAGCGGCAGATTTTGTAATGAGTCTACACTATTCTCATGCCCATCAGTACATCTTTGTCTGTACATCAAGCTGATACACACATTGAATAGTTCATTGTTCTGCACCTTGTTACCTAATTGTTATCTAATGCCATAGTGATTGCTGTGTTTGTCTTGGATCACCTCTGTATTTTTGTTCATTGACAAACGAATCTAAAGATGCATCTTTTGTTCATTCTTCACATTTGATATTGTGGCAGCTGCAGTCACTGTTAAGTGACTCTGTCAGTTTTTCAGGCAGATATAATAAGAACCTGATGGGATAAATAAAGCTGTACATTTCAGCTGGAGCTAGTCTCTGATCAGGGAATACGCTGTGAAAATGCTTGAAAAATCTCCAGCTTCTGAAGAAAAAATCAAATGCAGCCTTCAAAGCTGATGGGATAAAAAAGCCACAATCAGGAAAACAACAGGCAGAAGATGGAATTTATGAAAACTTAACAAGTATATGTATTTCAAATGATAATGAGCATGGAGAATAAAGTTTGGACTGATAATATTTCTAGCAGCCTTGGAGCAGTTCTTCATAAATACAAACATTTTTGTGGTTTCTGAGAATCTTCACAAAATTGCATAAGATACATTTTAAAAACAGTTACACAGCCCAGAAGCAGGACACATGCACACATGCACATCCATTTTCTTTTGATTTTAGTGTTTCTACGCAGTGGGGAACACTGAATAATTCTATTCAGAGTCAGTTTGCATTTCACAATACAAACTCTGACATACAGACAGACGTCATTCTTACTTTCTTGTATTCGCTGTATGGAGAAAGTTACAAGTTGTGCATTTATAGAGGGATCAAACGGTGCTGTAAGTTGCACATATTTACCTGGTAAAAAATATCTTACACCGGACAGAATGGTTACATGGCAATACAAAGATGTGCAAATGTCTCTACTGCCTGAAGCTTTCCCTAATGTTGTCCTAAAGACAAACTCACAAGCCTTAACTGAACCAGTAGATAGAAGAGGCATTAGCACTTACAACTGACACTTTAACATACAAAAGATTGAGTGATGTTGGTGAACTTTGAACTGTAAAAAGAAATACATATTCCAATAGCTTAATGAATTAGTATAGGTCATATTCTGAAAAGTTATCCAAAAGATTAACTTTTATTAGTTGTGCCTTGCTAGTAATGTCTATTATATCTGCAATTTTATGAATGTTGCTGTATTGAGTGTACATTGACAATCAATACATGAAGTAATGTCTTGTTCCTTAAACTATCTGTGATGCTGGTATTTTGCCCCTTCTGTTGTCTAGGCTTTAGCTTATATCCAACTACACATACTTTTTCCAGTGCTCTCCCATCTGCTGTGCCTCTCATAAACATAGATACAGATTCTGAAATGGTTCCAGAAATGTGGGTCAGACCAGTCCTGTGCCTGTGATAACTTTAAAAGATCCAAAATAGGAGTTAGAGATGTGAATCTGCCATTAACCCTTTTGGTTTTTTATAGGCACTGCAATACAAAGGGCAGTTAAATAGAGTACTGTTTCTGAAGTCTATTACAGATGAACATTTTACCCTTTTTCTTATGTATTGGGATCTTAGGTTTTGAATTCTGCTAGTTGATGATTTGCAAGAGGTCAGCTTGTCTACCAAGACAAGTGACAGGTTCCTCAAATTCTGGAGGTATATAATGATGTTTAATTTCCTCTTCTTAAATCCTACTTTTGACCTTTGGAAAGATAGCTGCATTTGCCTAGTGTAAGTCTCAAATTTTCAAAAATTCTATTTGGTTGCTAATAAAAATAAAGTTAAAAGGTTAGGAAAGCAATTCCTGTCATTTTATTATAAACCTAGATTACACTGCATATTGTTACTCAATTATCTGAGGAATCTGTAAAGGTCTTACAGGAAAAATTACATTTAGGAGTTCACAGGGACTCTTGCTGAGTACTGAGAAATAGAATAGCAATATATCTACTCTAATAGATATGCAAGTGAAAACATTGCCTAAGCTGTTTCCTCTTTAATATTTTGATTTTATAAAGCTACTCTGCATGCTGTTCCCTCATGGTACCACTTTGGTAAACAGAAAGAAGTGTACAGTGTTGATAAGACTAAGTGTACAGGGAAGACTAAAAAAGGAAATGCACTCATCAACTTTTCTATGAGTCCTTAGGAAAAGAGATGGCCATCATAACCTTGACTGTACCCATTTTCTTTTGAGCCATTATTCAGTGTCTTTGCAGAACTAGACTTCACAATTGATAGAATTGATAGAATCTCTTTAGAGATGCAACTTTAATGTTTAGACAAACTTCTGATGTATTGCAACTCAGTAAAACCTACGATCTTGTGTATATCTGATATAACCATAGAGTAAGAGAAGAAAAATCACCAGAGAAAAATATTTCATGGACAAGAGAGATGATCTCTGTTTTCAATTCATCTGAAAAGCCATTTTAAGGAACTCAGAAACAAAACAGGAATAAAACCTCAACAACACTAAGTAAACTGATCACAGTATATTTTTAATCTATGTTTAATGTAATCATATTTGTAATCACTTGACATACATGACCCTAACAGGCGTAGGAAAATTCTTCCTACTATTTCTATTAAAGTCTTCCCTGAAGTAGTTGTATTGATATCAGCTGCAAGATGACTCAGTGAAGTGATGAGAAAGCCATGAAACAACTAATCTGAAAGGCAGGATCCAGGAAACATAAGCCTTTGCTTTGACAGATCTAGTTTGGCTAATGTGTAATAACTAATGTGTAATAACTAATCAATAACCTTCTGCAAAGATTAAAAAATAGAGGTTTTCAAACTTAAATTGAAATTAGCAACATTTCCAAATGCAGATACCACTAGAATAAACATTCAATACCTTTTTAAAAAAAGGAATCTTGGTTTATTTTCATATACCAAGCAAATTTTATGCATACAAACCACATTTCTGTACTGCTTTGCTCCTAGAAATGTGAAAATTTCCTTTGCACATGGAAATTTTTACAGTAGCAGCTTATTGTAATTGCTGACTTTGGCTCTAGCATAGAAAGTAATAAAATACAGGCCTAGCTGAGAGTATGAAGATACCAAGTATGCCTATTCACAAATGGAATCAGGCAGGAAAGCAAATCATCCTTTCATTTATCTCCTAGATATTCAACGATTGTAGTATACCTTTTGTGTTTGTAAACACTAAATTTACATGACCTTCAAAATAAAGCACACTTACTGCTTCAGAAATGCTACATTTTCATTTTCAAGTTTGACAGGTCTCCTAGGACAGGCAGTGTCTACATTTGGAATTGTCATCTTCTCAGCCTGCCATCAGCTTCACAAAACAGCTACCCTGAACTGGAAACCTGAGCTCTGGTTTTCAGTGATTATAAATATATTCTTAAATACACACAGTTTGTTATAGGCTGTAAAGAAAGTTTCATGATTTGCTTCTCTAAAGCAATTCTTCAATAAACTAACAAAACTTTAAAGAAATATTAATCTCTAGAACCTGTGAAATTCAAATATTAAGAATGTGACTTCATCTTAAAATAAATTCTGTATTTACCCATTCCTTATCTCTGTAGCCAGAAGACCTTCATACCACAATTTACCAATGAACATATTCATACAAGGAATGGCATGTTTTAAGTAGTTCTGAAACTCAAAGAGTAACTAATATTCTTCATTAGTTGAAAAACACCCTTTAAAGTGGATTTTTATGTACTAGTCACCAAAATTACTGTAAAAAATGCTATGTAATTTCTTGGTAATTAGTTTCTAGAAAATACTGCCTTTAAACAGGAGAAAATATGACCTTCAAAAAACTGAAAAATATACATGCGACATAATTTTTATATGTATCTGTGCTTTGAAAAAGAATATATTTATAGTTTTACAAATAATTATATATACTTAGAGGAAGACAGATGTACAAACTGAAGATTTCTAAAACAATGTCTCAGTTCTCTACTTTTCAGTATTTTGAAATTTGATGTAATTAATGAATATGTATAAACTCCTTTTTACCTGTAGCAGTTCATTAAAAAGTCATGAGTTAATTTCCAGCTTTGATTAAACAATAATACGCTAAACAAATATATTGTTCTAAGCAGTAATTATTATGTAAACAAAGAAATTCCACCACTTGACTAGTTACAGTAGTTATTTATTTGCATTGACATTGTCTTAGTTAAAATGATTATACTGTATGTAACCCCAGGCACTTGCACAACCTGCATAACTTCTGTTTATATCAGAGACCTGTGTAAAAGAAAGAAATCTGAAAGTCTTTTGAGGAAAAAAACCCCTAAAAACTACTTAAATGTAGCTCAAAGGTTCTTTAGTGTTATCTCCAGTGTATCTAGGGAAAAATTGTTAAAACATTTTCCAGTTGCTCTGGTTTCAGCTTTACCAGGCCTATTTTTGCTGGGGCCAAATTGCTGCATCACCCATAACAGTGACCTCATGCAGCAGAGTTTGGTTTGTAAAACCCCCTGTGCACCTGGCTGGAGTGCTCCCACAGCAGTGCTAGAGCTGGGGTTTGGACTGTGTATGTTCAAGGATTCCTTTGCTTGGCCTTGCTTAGAGCCTGTCACAAAGCACCAGTTGGACAGAAACAAACCAGATAATATTCAGCTCAGTTGAAAATTTTAGATCCTATTTCTAGTATATAAACCAACTTTAGACATCTTCCTCCATTCCTGCTGGTGCAGAAACGACTGAGATGCTGCAGTCACGTCAGCAGCAGTGCAGTGTCTCTGAGCAGCAAGCACCAAAGGCCACTGGTTAGACTGCTATTAATGGCTCTCTATTCTGTGAGCTCATGCAAAGCCAAGAGTATATTCACGATTTTGGACTTATGAAAATTAAGACTGGCATAATATTTAAGAACTCTTTCCTCAGGGAGTTCAACTTTGTGCTTACACACACTTCATTTGGAACAACATCTCCTTCATCTGTTTAGAGATTAACTACACTCAAGAACTGCAATTTATTGACAAAGTGTGGTGATACATATATTGAATTTTACAATGATAGAATGTTTGTCTTGAGACACAGCAAAGAGAGTACTTACTAATTTCTAGCCTGTAACCAGTTCTGTTTTTTTTTCTGTGAGTATTTTTGACAGGTACAATATTGAGCCTGCAGTGATAAAATTTTGTCAATAAATGCATAATGTTTTACACAGTGCAAACTTGTTTTTCTGTCTCTACCCATTGTATAAAGAGAATTCTTGTTTAAAAAGCCCTAACTCAATGTGTTTGAATAAAATAACACAGAAAAATTATTTTATTGGATTGATACATTGACATGCTGTATTCCTTAGTTATTTAAAGCTTGGTAACAAGTTAGAAGATTCAATAACACAAAGACAAGCCTTGACAAGTAAAACAAATTCATTCCATACTGCCAACATTTCAGAACTCTGAAATGCCCACAGGGGCTCTTTTGTCTCCCATTTATTCAAGGACTCAGATATTTCTATATCATGCTGTAAATACTGTGGCAAATGACATACACTGAAGGTCAGAAAGAACTGAGTTCCAGGCCTAAGCCTTACTAATGCAACCATGTAGATCCGACTGGTTATTTTTTTTTATTCTGGAAACACTATAGCCAAGTCTGTCAGCATTTCACAAGAAAAAAAATGACAACATACTTTTACTGTGATATGTTCCATGTATTATTAGGTACATGCTGGGACAGGTTGTTTGTTTAGTTTGTTTTTTTAATATATATTGTTTTGTTAAATATATTCTGTTATATCCAGAGCTTTCTTCTTCTAGACAAATATATCCAATAATGTCACAAATATCTTTAAGGGAGCATGATGTCAGGTTTAACTTGGTCTCCATTTTCTTATCTGATACTCTGTGTCATTGGCAAGACCATCACTGTCCCAGTTTATTTCCACTATTGAAGTGCTCAGGCCTGAACCTTGCCAGCTGAGCTCTTATCTGATTATCAGGGCTTGAAGGTTTTTTGTTGTTTTTTTTGAGTGTTAGTAATTTATCTCGTGGGAAACAGAGCTTCCAAACTGTGAGTCTTCCTATATTTTTGAGTCCTACAGAGGTAAGTTATCGTCAGCTTGGCTGACTGTCAAACTGAGAAAATATTTAGTAAGTTTGAGACAAAACAGCCCTTCTTCAGGATGTAAATCGATTTCCCATGACTCGTACAGCTAATTGATCTTGTCATCAAACTCTTTTGCTCTTACAGGTTCTACAGTGTAATTGCATAGAGGAATTAGGAGACATTTTTCATGATTTTGAAGAGGAAGCTACTTCTTCACGTTTTTTTTTCCAGTTCAGAAAAACATTTCTGTTTAGCATTGTATTCTCTTTTTCACCACTTGTCACTTCAATTTCTTTGTGAACTGTACTTCTCTGCTGTAATGAGCTATTGCTTTATTTAATACATATATTTTTATTAATACCTGCAAAATTAAGACCTAAAATATACAGAAAAAATCATTTTAGAAGTACTAGAACAATCAGTGCAGATGAGGGAAAACTCACATAATTAAAATATTTGAGTGGGAAAATTTCACAGACATATTTTAACCTGCATAGGAGCAGCTGAGTGAAAATAAAATAAAAACATAAACATGCCACAAAGTCAATTAATACTTTATTTCTCTCTTTTCTTGTTATCAAAAAAGCAGTAACAGTAAGATTTATACAATATTGTGTTTAGATAATTTCCTGTAGGTCAAACTTTTTTCACACACGATTTAATTTATTTGGAAGTTGTTTTGAACAAGAATGGGAGGTACAGACTTCTTTCTGGATCTGAATAAGAAATCCCAACAAATGGCCTAATTAAATAGTTGTCATAAAAATGTAGAACAAAGAGTAAGACAGGTAAGTAAATTTTACGTTCCTTCAGATGACAGGAACCCTGCTCTCAGGCATTGTCAGATAGGCCCTAAACAGACCTTCCCATGGTAAAACTGCCTGGGGAGGAAAGTTCCTCCTTTCTGGTTATTTGATCTATTACATGATTTCTTACAATAAAACAAGTTTATCAATAATTTCTACTGTCAAAAACAACAGCAAAAATATACATACGAACTTCTTGTTGCACTCTCCCATAGACAAGGCCACAGAGGCAGCATGAATGCAGCTTCCAAGTGGGTGATGATTTTGGGCTCCTCTGTTCCAGTGAACTTCCTGACCTTGTCCTGCAGCCAAGGATTTGTGCAGCAAAAGGCAGCCTGAGGGCCAGGCAGGACACAGTACAGCACAGTGAAATGCTCAGTTGTCATCCTGTCAGAATCACTACATCACACCCTCTCCATCAGCATACAGTTTACCTTTCCAAAGATATTATCATTGCAGGTTATATAAGTCACAGGGGATTTTCAAGCTTGATGGACACGATTCAGTAGATTATTCCTGGCCTATTGAAATTCCCTTCCTCCTTGAATACAAGGTTTTCTACAAGGCTCCCAGTAGTCTGGTACAGTCTGATCTTTGCCTATTTTATTGTATATTGTAAAAAAATCCCAAAACATTAGGTTTTGCTAAACTTTTATATGTTACAGGCTGAAATCCAAAATCTTACTAGAGATTTACTGTAAATAGACTGATTGCTATGACTAATAAGAGCTGATTTATGATTCTAATGTCAGAGACTCAATGCTGAAATTCTTTGTCAAACAACTTCTTACTAAAATTAGTGATACAAATAAACCTGGAGAACAATAATTAAAATTATTCAACACCTTAAAAGGGATACCACAAGTTTATATTCAAACATAAATCTGAAATTAAAATACTTCCACCATGGACTTTTTTCCACCGAATTTTGTTCATGCTCTGTTATTTCATTTTACTTTGTCCTTCTTCTTGCCAGTCACTTCCAGTCTCCTGTCCTAAAGACCTATTGTCTTTACAATGATTTTCATGATCCTTACTATAACTTGTAAACAGGATGTTCTGCTCAAGCAGCAGTTTTGTAATATTCACTGCCATCTACAAGTGTTAGCAGATTTGACACAGCCCACCAAATGCATACATTTGAGTAAAAATAACACAAGGTTGTAGAAGTTTGATTATAGTGGGTGAAATCAGTTAAAGTGTGCAAAGTTGTGGTGCTGTAAAATCACAAAGCTCTGTAGTAATAGAAATACTGTCTGATATATGCAAAAAAAGTCCAGTTGTAAGCAGATTGGCAAGATAGGAAACAAGTAATTAAAAACAAAAGAGAAAGTTTCCAGACACCTTCTTTTCCAAATAACCCATGGAGGAAATCTAAATAAATGATGATTAATGACTAAGAGTAGCAATAGCTGCTATAGATGTCACATTCTGCCACTTCTTTAGTGTTGGAAGCACGTGGAGCAGGAAGCTGTGCAAGCAGGTGAGTGGAACTGGGTGTCTACACTGTGCCTAGTGCTGGAGGAGCCAGTGGCAAGGTGGGAATTGACAAGATAGCATATTTACTGCCTTGGCTCTTAGGAATGTGGGAGAAAAAGTTTCATCTTTGTGGAAGAAATCGATTAACCTCCAAATATTGAAATAAATTGAGGAAACTGTGAAGTTGCATGAAATTATAACTTTTAAGTCTAGTTTATCTCCTTAAGTCATGTAAATTAGGACTATCTCTGCTGAAGATAATGGAATAACAATCATTTTGTCTAGGAAAGAAGCCTGGATCCCTATTCTAAGGACCCAGACTTTGTAAAATCAAAATGCTCAAAACAGCTAAAATTTGTGTGGGGGGAAAGTCACAGAGAGTATTAGTAGTTATATGTCTTCTGAAATATTACTTCAAAGATATCCAGCAGTGTGTTAATTGCTTTCCTTGGCAAACCTGTAATTCTATCTTTTCTGTGTATTAAACATCAAAGTTTAAATGCAGTACTTAAAGCCATTCTGTTCTGAATCTTCAATTATTTCTTGAACTAGATATATCCAATTGGCATATCTAAAATTTTTACTCAAAACCCCATAGATTACTTCATATAGGAAATGAACTACTGGAATTAATGTAAGTGCTGCATATGTTAATTGAAATTCCAGTACTATAAAACTATTAGTGGTATCATGACAGGAATTCTGAATGATGAGTAGTTGATGAAGCTGGGTACTTTTCCTTCTAAAAGTAAGAGAAGTAAGGAACTCTTCTGTAAAGAATAGAAAAATAACTTGGTGAACAAAACCGAACTGACATTTCAGTCCCTAAAATTTCACAAAATATATAAGGGATGCTAGGTGTACAGAGCACATTGTGGGTTTTGCACTGTGGGAATTTCAATTTTCCAATATGCTAGCCCGTCTTTTAAATGTTTTTATATGCTTCAATTACCTGCTATATATCCTCTAATAAAATTATAAAGTATACTGATAAATTAACAAAGGCAAAGGAAAAAGTTAAGATAGGAAAACAGATAAGAAAGTTATATTAGTGGATTATGAAGAAGTGATAAGAGATTACTTCGGGTAAATAAATATAAAGAAGATTACATCACCAAGAGACAGATAGGAGGCCGTAGATGCAAAACATCAGGATCTATACAGAGGTTTCAGATACATTTGATTATTTTTTAATCAATCAACTTTCTCCTCCCAAGTCTAGGGACACAAGAAGAGCAGCAAATGATGTTCAAAGAAAGCTGTAACCCTATGACTTCTTTTATAGTAGTGCTAGGGTCCTTTATTTATCCTAAAGGCCACTGGCATAGTCTTGTGTAGGTTCATCCTATAAAATTCCCTTATTCTGCAGAAGAGGCTAGTTTTTTGAGGAATAGTTACTCAGTCAGGCTAAGCTCTGGATGATGCCTCAGTTTTGGGGGGAAAATACTTAATTCACAGGATAGAAAGATGGGTAGTTCAGGTGTAGACCTTGAATGTTTTGTGTAGATGTAGCTCTTATCTTTAATCATTAAATCCTCTGCCAAATGTACTTTACCATTACTTGAACCTTATTTATACTGTAGATGATTTTTATTTCAGAGCAATTTCTTTAATTTCTTCCTTGCTATAATGCTCCTGAAAAGTTGCTTGGCAGCTGAAATTAGCCATTTACTAGAATGAAATTTAGTGCCCTAAAATCCAGATTCATGACTTAGTTTTCTATCTTTATTGATTTACACTAAGAGGACAAAATTATTAATAAATAAGGGGGAAACCATGAAAAAGAATGCTAACTATGAAAATAGTTATAACAAAGCTGTAGTGAAAAAGGAGTGGCAAAGGGCTAAATGATTTAAAAATATCAAGATATTTAAACACAGATAATATTTTAGCAAAGGTAAAAGTTAAAATCCTGACACACACACAATTGATTGTGTCCTTCTTTCTTATCTGTAATCCAGGCACACATGGTTTCTCTAGAAAAATTGGATGGTCTTGGATTTTTTTGTTGTTGTTTTGAAGTCATAAAAATATATATATATACTCAGACTTCACACATAAAGAGTTATCAATATCAGAAACAGATCAGGAACAAAAGGTTATTCAGGACCAGCACACATCTTTCAGCAAGATCATTCTTACTCTTGGTGTGTTTTGATATTTATCTTCAGATATCGACCAGACTTTTTCCTTAACTGTAAACACATCACTAAAATTGAAACCACCAATATCCTTGGTTTCTCATGTTGCCCAGAGTACTAATAATATAGAAAACCACAGTAATCCACAGCTATAATTTTTTCTTGCTTTTATTATTGACATGTGTATTAGTATATGAGTATGAAGCAATTTACAAAAATAAATGCATTATTTAATTTCTCATGCACTGAAACATTTGGGAAAACATTCCTGAATTTTGTATGACTGCTATATTCTCCATACACAGGCTGTGATCCCAGCACCACCATAAAAAGCATCTCCATGAGCAGCCCACTGAATGAACCTCTGATGGTTAAAAAGTTCCAGCCAAGTTGATTTTGAGTAGCAGGATTTGACCTGATGTTGGGCTGGTAGGAAACCCATCAGATGCTGTTTTAACAGCACATCTTTCTGAGTTTCATAGTCTTGAAAGTGGTAAGGGAAACTAGAGCCAGGGAAAGAGGTGCTAACAGTGTCCATCTTTCCTACCAAGATCTCAATACTAACACACAAAAATACACATATTACACTAAAAGTGTTCTGAAAACCATGGAACTTTCCTACTGAGACGTTTTAAAAGAAGAAGCTGGAGGTTTTAAAAGGAGTATAACAAAAATGAAACATCTTCTAAAATTGAACTTGTATAAGAAAGGATCAAAGGAAAACATTTTTAGACAACAGAAATACTTTTGCTGTCATGCAGGCTTCAAAATTCCATTTCTATTCTATCAGAAGAAAGTGAGCCTGGACTGACATTTTGGAGCACAGTGGGGAAGCTATGCATTGTTTGTGCAATAGCTCCTGGAATTTGTATGTAAACTTGATCAGCTATTCTCCCTGACTTGCTCTGTGCACGTTTCACAGCTCTCTGGCAATTTCTCTAGTGGAATCTCCCTGCCTCTCCTTCTTCTTTCTCCTCTGCATTCATGCAGGCTACGGAATATTTGCACCTATTATGTGAATAGTATTAAGACATCCATAGGCTTGGTTTAACCACTTAATAAGGGTCTTTCTAAGCCTTAAAATTGTAACTGAAAGACAAGGCTTTGCATGCTGTGCATGCAGTCCTGCCCACTGCCAGAATGGATCCCACAAACAAGTATTTTTCAGCTTTTCTTCAGCAAGGCATTTAATATCTAGGAATAATATTAATTTCATTGTAGACCATTTACATGTTCAATTCAAGCTCTACTATATAAACAAGATGAAAGTAAAATATGAGCTAATAGGTATTTTCAAGGTTATAAATTACAGAAGATTTCTCGTAAAATTGTTATTGGATGAAAGGTATGTTTGACATCATGCTAAGGTTTTAAAGTGTTTTAAATCATAATGAATTTAATAATTTATTCAAGAGAATGAAGGAAATAAAAAATGGGGGTTTATAATGGAAGATTAAAAATGCCATTTATCAACCCCTTAGCGCTAAATTCAAATTACTTGAAATAATTATACAGTGTATAGAAATACTGATTCAATGAATTTTTAAATTAAAAAAAATTCATTTTTTTTCAGAACAGGGTCTTTGTGCAATCACAAAAATCGCATTGTCATTATCTATAAGCCTTTTTCCTCAGTGCCCAACTTGAATATTTGTCAGTTTTTCATCCAGTAAAGGTTAATATTTGATGGACCACACACTCTTAAAAATTCACTTTTTTCCCCTCATATTCTATTTTCCTACAGATTCAGATGTACATAAATAAAACATTTTGAATAGATTATTTTAATATTTTTTAATTAATACATATTCACTTTCTCTTGAAACTGGTACATTAAAACAACAAAACACATTAGGAGGTATGTGCTTTTCCTGCTATAACCAAATCACAAAGGTCTTGTGAAGCTAAAAGCACAGCTTTTATGGAAGAATGGGAAACAGAGGAAATCCAGCACTTTTTCAACATTCATTTTTTACCTAAGGATTTGAACATGGAAGCAATGAGGCAATATGCTTTATTTCTGTGTTCTGTAAGTAATATATATGAATATTTATAATATCTATTGATTAAAATTCTAGGATGAGTGTGAAATTTACATGCATTTATCTGAGGAATACATGAAAAGTAATTTTCATCTTAAACAGCTAAAAAAGTTGATTGTATGGCACCCTTAACATGCAGAAAAATTCAGACGATCAGCACCACATGTAGTATTTTCTGCAGTTTTAGCTTCGTAGCTCTAAAAATTATTCACGTAGTAAAGCTGTGATAATTTTTTGATGCTAATATTCACTGTGTAATCAATCTTGCTTCTCAAATGTCTATGTGCACAGTTAGTGATAAAAATTCCCTCAATTCTTTGAGATGCAATATCTATTCAAATTTGGATGAATTCACATTAACATTATTATTATTCTATGGCAAGCATAATTTTTCATGTGTTTCTGTGCAAGGAAAAACCTTTCTCCCATTTCCCTACTTAGAGATTAAGAGATTAAGATTTGCTATTATTATAGCTAAAACCAGAGTTCGACATTATATATTTGTGACTCTGAATACAAGAAATTCACACAATGGGATCGCTCCTTATCCTTTACTCTCTGCCTCTCAACAAGCAGACTCATAAGGGTTATTCTTTGGGACACTTCATCTCCACAAGGTATCCTAATAATATTCTTTGACATTCATCCTTGCATTCTCACTCTGTTATCTGGACTGATTCATTAAGATGTGAAGGAAACTAGAGACACACTGGATCAAATAAAGGGGAAAAGTGGTATTTTTCATTATGAACCAACAACAGCCACTTCTGGGGCTGGGATCAGAACAGTGTCATTGCTTTCCTTCTGGAGTCTGTAAAAAGCTTAAAGGATGTCCCATATTGCTCACAGTGTTCCTCATTTTTGGCAGTGGGAATTATCTCAATGCGTGGCAAAAGCTGCCATAAAAAGTCTTTAAGTTACACTGGTCAAAAATTTTGTACAAGTTTCAGGCCTGAGAGGAGATAGCTCAGCACTTGTGATCATTGTCTTCTGTAGAATTAATTAGGCAGGAGTGAGATTAGTCCTAGAATTCTCATTTGCTTCCTTGTTGTTTCTGTCACAATTTCCTTCTTCTGGAGGATGGGAAGGGGATGTAAGCAATATAGTATGGTTTACAGAAAAATTTCACTGTGAAACTAATTCAGCAATAATCCTCCCACTAGGATCCTTATTTTGGAGAGCTGGATTGCACTTTCAGATTGCCTCTTGCATAGCAGATAAAGATCTTTAAAAGTTATTAGAGACTCAGTTATTTTTCATTATGTGCTGTGAATTCCTGAAAATTCACTACCTTGCTGTGTCAGGCTCAGATGGAACATACGAAACTACAGAAGTAATATTGTCCTTTGGTAGTTTTAAGTTCAGGGTTTTTTTCTTTTGTTTGGGTTTTGTTGCTTTTGTTTTGTGTTGGTATTTTGTTTGTTTGTTAGTTGACTTGGTTTGGTTTGTATTATTTGGAGACCAATACACACATATGCAGATCTGTGACAAAAAGCACAACACAGCTCCTAGATGCTGCTGGGGAAAAACAAAATGCATTTTGGAAACTACTGCTTTTGGAATAAGTGAGAGACTCAAGAATTCTTAACTTCTATTTCTTGTTCTAAATTGTCATATATGTAATTTTATTTTGTATAAATAACAAAATTAGTGCAGTGTAACACTTCGTATTCTGAGAAATAATAGATACAAGTTTAATGAGCTGAAACTGCCAGAGGGCTGCATTATAGTGGTTTTCAAAAAAGAAGAGATACAATAATTACAGTGAAGAAGCCCTGGATAGCTAATAAAAGACTTGACTTCATAATTACTGTTCCTGTATCTGTGTTAGAACAAGACTGTCCTTTCTCTGCAGCTTTTAGGTATAATGATATTGTGACGTGATGTGCCATTTTTATGATATTTTTGTACTTTAAAAGGTACACTGGAGACAGTTCAATTGCAAGCATCACAAAACACACATTTTGGGCAACACGAAGGAGGGACTGAAGGCTGTTTATTCATTTTTTTAAACTGAATGGTGAACAGCTCCCTTGGTTACATATTTGTTTCATTGTGGGGGATGCTGTCTCTTTGGGAACTCAGTGGGGTTCTCCTCCAGAAAATATTTTATGGGGCTATGGTACAGTGAAGTGGATGCAAGTTTCACACTTAGAAGATTTCACCACATAGTCAAAGTGGTATAGGAATAACATGCGATGTCCATTTACCCAGGGTTATTTCAGATTAATCTGACATCTATCTTCTAAGCCAATTGTCCAAAATCAGCAAAAAAAGAAGCATTTAACCCAGAGTCTCTGAATAGAACCAGTCATTTTCTTTAAGAGAGTTCTCTCTACAGTGATGAAGGAGGTCATGTCTGTGTTTTAGGAGAAGAGAGGCAGGAGGATACTTGAGCCAAACTCACAAACAGGATTGTCTGAAATTTTGCCTTTCTTTTCACCATAGTAATTTTCCTTCTTAACTAAAACCTACTGAAACTGTTTCACAACCTACAGTTTATTCTCTGACTTTGATACTAAACCAACTCTCATGGATGGGGACATCAGTGAAGGATGATAACCACCTTTTGCATGATAACTTCTTGTTTGTAGATCTGGCCCAGTAGGTAGGTTCTGGTCAAGAGCTCATTTTTGCCATCTACATTAATATCCATGTAATGTAGTCAGGAACAGTAGGCTCCCAAGCCTAAACTCCTTCTCTTCCAGCTTTCTCACTACACTTGTTTGTTTTTGTAGGGGGATTGTTTGTTTGTTTGTTTGTTTGTATGGGTTTTTTTTCCTCTTCCCTCTCCTAGGGACATCCGAAGGCCGCATGCCTTGGAATTCAAAACAGCAAGGCTGAAGGCACCAAACATAGTGAAAAATTTAGATGCTATGCATGAAACCAGGAGTGAAGCAGCTTGTTCATTCACGGACTTGGAATAACTTACTCTAAACTTATGTAACATCTAGTTTCTACTGAAGGGTAGTTCTATCTTATTTTCATTGCTATTATCTTTGTATGAAGGAAAAGACAGCCTCGTGATTGCATGTGATATGAATTTCAGTGTATAAAATATCACTTCAGTCACTCCAGAGAACAGATACTCTCTTCCTAGTAAGAAAGAGAATGTAGCTCATTGTAGGTAAATGTTTAGTCCAGTCAAATACTGAGTCTGTTTCAGTCCTATCCCGTGAGTGATTTCCTGTATCCAAGTAGATGTTGGTTCATGCTGAGTCCCCACAGCAGCCAGGGCTGTACCAAAGACAACTGTGTATATTGAGTAGAACGTGCAGAATAATTTCTCAGGTTAGAAAGTAGCAGAAAGCTGCTAAGGGGCAGCAAAATATAGAGTTGTAGAGAGCTCTGGATGAAGTAAAAGTGCTAATTGAATAAAGTAGCAAAAACATTTTTGGGAATGTTTTGCTATGGCTTATTCATCCTACTTGTTTACGAATTCAGTAAGTGATTTGGTGCTCCTATTTTAGAGCAAGTGTGTTCAAAGCTACTCTGCATCCAGTGATGTAGTCATGCATCATATCAGGCCCCAAAGGCTTGCAAATGCACCCGCCCATGACAGTTATTTGTGAATTAATCAAATAATGTAACATGAGGGAAATTAAAATATATATCCTCAAGCCTCAGATCACATTGATCATTAGGAAAGTTAGTTCTTAGAAATGCTGTGATTTTTCTAAATTAAAGAAGTCTTGTAATAAAAGCTGATGCATTTTTGGTGATGTTCTTTTCCATAATCTTGGACATGATGGGGATGGGGTAGCAGTGGTATTTAAGCCTGGGGAGAGGACACAGTCTACTACTGTATGTATAAATATGGTTACAGTGCCATCTTTATTAAGTTTCTCAGTTATAATCCCTGATGGAATCATGTTGCATCATGTAACAATGTATATACTATGCAAATTCAATTTCTGCACCCTCTTTCTTACACTTGTTTGACATGCTTCCAGGTAGCCCTTTGCACAGGTTACCTAGTGTTACTGTAATTACTTTTCATGTCAGCAAGATTAACAGATCAGAGACAAAGTTTTCCCTTTCTGTCTTCCTCATATTGGACACTGGTGTTTCTTTTTTGGCCTCAGGTGGAAACATACTGCATTGAATGTAGAGTGGGTGCCATGAGAAAATTGCTTCTTGCTTTTTTAATGGATTGGTATTTTTCTACCCACATAATTTGGGAACAAAAACGGATTGTGATTTGGAGCTTTGTTTTTCTCCTTTGATAATATCCTTCACTCATGTCCTTGGCTAAATGCTCATCTATAGTCCAAATACATTAACATATTAGCAAGGTTTCTCTTTATTTTATTTTTAATCAAGCAATGTCTTTTTCTGTCTTCTTCTGACCTTTCTATCAGCTATTGCAGCTGTATCAAAGAAGTCACCTTTCCCTTTTTCTACATTGTCCTCCCAAAAATACTGTTTCTCTTCTTTATTGTGAATGTGGATAAAATACAATTGATCCTGTTTACTTGCTCTTGCAGAAATACTGCCTTCGTTTTGGACTTCATGTCATTTTCAGGGTGGTAATATTGAAACAAACCACCTAACTAAAGAATCCCCAACAGGCTGACTTCAAAAGGATGACTAAAAGAATAAAGATGAAAGGCTGATGCTGAATATAGATATATTACAGGCAAAAACATGGCCTTTCTCTCTCCAAGAAATGAACTAAAAGAAGCAAACAAACCTCTAAATCAAACCCCATTTCTTGTTGTGTGAACTAATGTTCTATTAGTCATTCTATTTTGAAAGAACATCACTGGAGTTTCTTGGAATAAAAAAAGCAGAGGTGACAACTGGAAAGATGACAATCATAGTGGGAAGGATGGTTACACACTCACAGGTGAGCAATGGGCTCTCCTGACCTGACACAATCTAAAATCCCAACATCTTTTGTGTACTCCTGGCATTGTTGCACTCAGAGGCTCAGAGAACATGAATGGCATCTGCACAGCTTGTAAATCAGATGGGCAAACATGAAAGGGATCTTTCCAATACAAAAAGTTTGAGTAATCTGCAGGTCCAATATTTATTTTCCAGCTCAATAAGATTCTACTTAGAATTCTACTTCTCATCATTAAGCATAAGAATGAAAAGTACTGTTCAGCTTGAACTTCATACTATCATAGAATAGATGTAAACACATTGTGTAGAATTTCATATATATTTGGTTACAAGTCTTTCCTTCTCAGGTCCTTTTCCAGATTTTTTTTAATATTTTGTTTTCCTCTCCTTTCCTGTCTGGCCTTGTGAATAAGTGACTAAGCAATTTAAAAGAACAGACAAATAGGCACATTAGCTCTGAAAATATCTTTGAAGTTTGTAAAAACATTAGAAAAAAATTAAAATGTCCTGTTGAATGAGCTACTACAAAATACGGGGTAGAGAGGTTAGTAGATATAGATAGTTTGAGAAAAAGTCCCAGATACTATACAAGAATCTTGGAATTCCTTTCATGCTATAATAATGACAGACTATTCAATTTCTAATAATATTGTAATATTATTGCAGTCTGTTATGAACTGCTCACTTATCTTAACATCTCCTAACTTGATAAATGCTAGAAAACAGGAAAGGTTCAGATTTGGCTTCCTTGCATCTAATTTTAATCAGAGAAAGTATTGGTAGTAAAAGCTTCTTAAAAAAATTGAACAAAAGACACTTTGAACACCAATATTATATTGATCAGTGACACGCATATAAAAAACATGACTCTTCTTATCATTGTTTTTCTCTATTTTTCTTTAATGCATGATGACAAGATATTATGTTTTTGAAGATGGAACAGAGCTTTAAAGGTCATAATTAAACCTACACTTAATCAAAATGCAGAAATGTTCAAAAAACTATTTAAATTCTGTGCTTTTTCTTAAAAATGCCATATAATTTGTGCTTAAAAGTATTTTTTTTTTTATTTTTGTGTCTTTGTGCATGTTAAAATGACAACAATAAACATATAACATAAACATGTATACTGCCAGTAGATATTGAAAAGTAGATAACTGGTAAAAATGAAGAGAAGACAAAAGAAAAAAGCCTCAACAAAAATACAAAATTGCAAATTGAACAGCCCTGATGTTTTGTATAAGGCATAACAAATATTTTGATTGCTGTTATTGTACATCTATGACTGTCATTCCCATTAAAAGTCAAGACAAAACAGAGCAATCAATAAAACTATTGTGTGTGATTGTACTGTGCTTAGATTTTGTACTTTTTGTGGGTTTCACTGTAAAGAAAATACATGCCCAGACGCTACTTGAGCAGTGTTGATCTCATTAACAAAAAGAAAAATCATGAACTGTATACTACGCTTCCCAGATTAAAATGGACAGTAAAATTTGTATTAGTTAATGAAAGCTTTTTTTCTGATGTCCTTCCAGTAACTTCAGAATGTATAGTTTAGATTAGATACTTGCTTTCCAGAGAAGAGATTAGGTGAAAAAAATATTAGCCACCAAAAGCCCCATTTAGCACATCTCATACTTCTATATTTAATTACACTCATCTAAGGATTTCATGTGAGAAAACAGATGGGGGAAAAAAAAAGAAATGAACAGTGAAAGTTTAGACTGACAAAATTTTTCTACTTACATTATTCACAACTTTTTTGGCAGATACCTACCCTTGGCTCCTACTAATATCTGAACCACTTTGGTGTCCTGGTGAGAATGGAGAAATATATGAGGCTCATGAAAAATATTTTTGAGGAATCTCAAAAGCATGAATGACTTGTACTTATTTCTCCTAGCTGCCCCCCAGTTATTTCCATCTTTTTACCAGTATTTCTATAACACATTATTGACTCTGGAAGTAGCTTTAGACACTAAAGAACATACATGAAACTTTACCTTGATATTCAAAGTATTAAATCTATTACAAATAGTCTGATTAAATCTATTACAGAAAACTGATGAAAGAGTAAAACATACCAGTATGAATAACAAATTACAGATACTTCCAGTGGTTTTGCAACTTGAGAATAGATTATTTCTTCTATAGCAAAAACCCTGAGTAATGTCCTTCTTGCATCTGGAGTGTTGGTGTGCTATGTCTAATAAGAATCAGAAATACTAGTGGGCCATAGGTAATTTCTCTTGATTTTCTCTTGACTTTCATCAGCATTTGTTTTCACATAGTTTGTATTACCATGCAGTGCCTTTGGGATAACAACCCTGTGGGAATGCATGAATAAAATTGCCTATGGACTACATAACAGTAGGTTGAAATAAGTAAATGGATTTCATTGTTAAATGGAATCCTGCTAAAATTGCTTTGACTGTATCAGGGCTTAGTGCTCAGAGCTACTGACCTTCATGCAATCATTCACTATGGCTGAATATCGATTTTAGAGACACCTACCTTCAAAAAAACTTCAAGAAAAATGAGCACTGTTTGATATAACATCAGTGTGGGAAACTAAAGTAGAAGAAAGAAAAACTTCACATATTAGTTGTGTATGTGGCTGCATCATAATCAGGGGGCAGAAAAACAGGGTCAATGCAGCTGCATTTATATAATGTTTTATCTTAGGCACAATATCACTGCATTGTTTCAGCTCTTTTATGTATTCTGACCTCTTCATACCCCTTTTCTCATACTGCCCATGCAGCTGCATGGATGCTATTGTGGAGCAAACCTCCAAGTATATCCTAACACAAGCTACTTCACTCAGAAGTCACATCTCCAAAAATTACACTTCAGTATTATAAAGAAATATCAAATCTAGGATGCAGTAGTCTGTGAAAACTTTACAGAATGTTTACTACTACTACTGTACTTCATAATTGACAGGAGAGCTTCAGCCAAAAAAACCCCAAGAGATTAATAATAGAAAATGTACCAGAATTGAATGAGGAACAAAAATTATTAAAATAAGATGATAGTGAAGTCCTTATACCATGACAAATTCTAAAATGTGACTAGAACTTAATTAAAGCATCACAACTTCTTCTGAACATTGAAAAATGTTCTTTTTAGAAAAGAGGCTAAAAGTAGATGCTCCATCAGAAGAATGAGATTTTTTTTTTTAATGTGAAGTGCAGTTTTAGACATCTTCACAAACTAGTTACATTTTATCATCTTATGGTCTAATTATATTCTGCTTTCTCTTAAGTAGCTATCTTTGTACTACTCTTACTGCAGATGTCCTGCCAGTATATATTACTTTGCAAAAATTTCTTTTGAATTAGAGAAAAGGTGAATCTCAAAAATTCTTCTCTAGAAAGATAATTGTACTCTGTAGAGCAAGTGGAGGAGAAAAAGAAGGACAAATAAAATGGCATGGCCTGATCTTTGATTATGAGAACATTTTCCCATCAGCTTTCTCTGGAAAAAAAGATTTTCATTTTGCCTTAAAAATCAGTCAGACAACATTGCTTAGCACATATTCTTCCCTGTCAAACATTTCACTGATGCATCATTCTGTAGACAGCTTAATAAAAGGTATTTCACCCTTAGCATGTTACTGAAGTTGTGTCATTTTCTTTCCATTTCAGATGACATTTGTGGAAGCAAGAGTCTCACATACCTTTTAAGTACATAACCATTAGAACCATTAACTCCTCTCTTTCCACATGCTTTACAGCACAGAGGAAAAGGAAATAGTGAACAGTGTTTTCTCTTACGAAAATCATTTGTTATAACTGGACAGGTCTTAACAGTAATATTTAAAAAAATATGAAAATTACACCTTTTCCTCCCCTTTTTGAGGATTTCTCAGAGGGTTGCAATACTCCAATACATGGAAAGAGTTTATTACAAGAGTTGTCATGCTTTTTTACGCATAATTTTTATCCACTACCACATAAAAAGCAAACTCTATACATGATGTTTTATATATAATTTTGATAAACTATGTATTTCCAGTCACCTTTTAAAAATAATGACGTGAAGCTGATGGTATGAAGTGGTATGGTTCATAAGGTCAGGGGAAGATGTCTTGTTAAGATTATCCAAGGAAGGGACTTTTCACAGCAAAGGGGGCATTAAAACGGGAAGCAAAAGAAAAACTTTTAGATAAATACATCCCTGATAGATGAGGAATAATAGAGGTTAAGCCAAAGACAAAATGTCCCCAGTTACAAGTTGAGGAGCCATCAAGAAACTACAGGCACAGCACTGGAGGTGATCAAGCTGGACTTTGTAATTGATAAGAAGGGGGAAATGATAAGATGAGGTGTGAGCTCCCTGTGCCTGTGGTGTCATCAGCCAGAGGCAGCATGGTCTCAGTGATAAAGACTGCAGTAGGTGGGGGTCTTGGCACAGCCACTGGGTTTGGAATGGGATATGTTTCCTGTGTCATCTGCTGGAGGAACTGGGGTAGAGTGAGGTGGGTGAGGGGCTCTGCACTGACATCTGGAGTCAGACCACCAGTCTCAGCCCATGTGCCAGATGCTGGTCGTGTAAATTTCTGTACCTTCCCCAAACCTAATGTGAGTCTGAGTGTGTGTTTGGTTGACTCACAAACCTCAAGCTGGACCAGGGAGAGGTAGGATGCCCTGGGTCTAGCAGGGGTATTAGGCAGGCTGGGATTTGGGGGAGATCTGTGATTATGAAAGTCTATTTGTTTGCTGGCAAGTGAGTAGGGAACCCATGAGGCAGGTAAGAGACACAGGATCTGGGCAGGCAAGGTGGACAGACAGAAGGGCCATGCCATACTTGGAGGATCCATGACCGTGCTTGCGAATCCAGAAAACGTTGCCTGGGTGCCTTCACTAGTGACCTTCAGTCCAGACCAGCCAAAGAGGAGCTGTTCTTTGCACTGAGGTTTTATCAATCCTGTATGTGGATGCAGTTAAGTGTAGCACCCCTTCTGTGCCTGGCTGTGTTGCAGGTGCTGACTTTGTCTTTTCTGTGTCTGTGCATCCATGCGTGTGGGTATGTGTGTGTCTGAGAAATGCTCTCAGCAAACCAACTGAACTTTTAAACAGAAAAGGGCTGCTCAGTCTGGCATAGAGACCCCTGGTGCCTCCAGATGGGCTCCAGTGGCCAAGAAGGCGAAGAATGCATCCTCAGAACTACTGGAAGAAGCAGCTCTCAGCACTAAAGATACATGTTGTCAAGGGATGCTTCTATTTTTTGCCTTCTGACAGCAAAAGGTATCATGGTTATGTGCCTTTAGAATTTAATTATACACTTGATATTTTTTATAAAATTCCTGGATTTTTTTTTTTTTTATTTTGAATACTTAGTATATTCTTGGTTATTTCATCTTCTGAAGTTTTTCATCCCTTCATTCCGACAATACGATAAGATGATCTTTGGTATACTTTAGCAAGTATACCAAAGGCATATATACTTACACCTTTTTCCCTCAGCATCTTCCCTGCTTCCATTACTGTCCCTCCATTTTGGACTCCTACCTTAAGCACAAATAATATTCATTAACCACACTCTCTTCTCTTCCTAACTTCTTAGCAGATAATTAAGAAGGGTTTCTTCCTTGCCAGATACTTGCAAATATCACAGATGTTTGAGTAAATATGGATTACTACCATCAATTATTATTATAATAAGATAATCAAGTATTATCTTTTTGTTTTGTCCTTTCTCTTTTCCCTGGGATCCTTACAGAAATTGTGTAAAAGGGGGTTTTTTGCAGTGCAGCTCCAGTATGTATGTATAGATACATATACATACATCTCTCCACATAGACTTAAAGCCTGCAGCTCATGTGTCTTGAATTAGCTAAATCCAGCTCCTTGTCAAACAATGATGATGGACATATTAACTGAAGAAGGATTTATAAAGATTGCTTCCTTTCAGGTTTTTCATCACAAGAGAGAATGAGTTGGACCAATTACAATAGCATCATAATGGCAATCTAATTCTCTGTGTTTCAAGCAATTGTCAAAACCAAAAAAGCTTGGAAAGCTGAAAGAAGATGAAAATTATTAGTTGCACTGTATAACAAACTAGACAGCAGTTGTTTTAACAAAACATTCCCTAAAAATCTTGCTTACAATAAATTTACACTTTTATCTATAAATTAATGGGCATAACATATTTGTCAATGGAATGGACAACTTGTTTAAATGGAAAGTGAGTCACTCTACATTATATACATGCTATCTTTATATGAATAGAAAACTATTCAGATACATGAAACAGCAAGAACCAGTTGGTAAAAATAAAATGCATAAAATACAGAATGAACATGGAAGAAATCAATAGCTTTGGATTTCCAAGACTTCTAAAATGGGAAATTAAAAAATATATGGAAATAAATGAAAAAAATATTTAGTAACTCTGACAAAGTCCCCAGGTCTTATAGAATTTACTCTTTAAAACCTTTGAGAAGTCAGGCTTTTTTAAAAAAGGAATCTATTCCACTCTTATGACAAAACCCAAAAGGATACTGAGAAGCTGAATCACAACATAGAAGTCTGATTTTTATTTCTGGGTTGATTTGTTGGTTTTTTTTTTTTCAAGATTCCATACCAGTTCCTTATAAATTTAATGATTTACAATAAGAATACTGTGTTGAAAAATGCATTTGAACCATAGTTTTTGTATTTTTATATGTGGCTGTGGTATTTCCAAGGCTACCGGCTTTATTTTGATTTCATGAGTGTAATTTTCCATTGTCGTTATTTGTTTATATGTCAGTAGTGTTCAGAGGTTTCAATCCCTATCAAAATCTCCCAGTGCCAAGGATATTGCACACAGGCTATTCTCAGATGAATTTAAAATTGGAATAGTCAGAAGACAGGATAAAGAGAGTGGATTCATTCACAAAGACCTGAATCTGGAAATAGGCAGGTTCTCTTACCATGTAAATACTAGCACCTTCAATTCCATCACGGTGTCTAAATGTACATTTTCCCTGTACTCATCCAGGGGTTGAATGCTGGTCCCTAGGCCAAGTAATGTAGCATGGCCTGGGCCCACTCTGCCTCAAGTGGAGGGTGCATTAAAAATACAAGGCACCTGTGTCAAATCTTGCCTAGCTTCCAGGTGGTGCTCTGTGGCTCTCTGGACATACAAAATAATAGTTATTTTGTGCACACACAGAAAATAACTATTATTGTGAGCTTTCTCTGGTTCAAAGTGTTGTAATAATACATTGTGAATTTGCTGAATCCAAGTTACAGAATGGGTTGCCTGAATTCCTACCAGTCAGACTCTTGTTATGGTCCAAACAAGCAGGAGGAATTTAGTTTCAGTCTAATTCTTAATAACTATATCAAATTATTATTTTTAGACCAGTTATCACTATATTAACACATTTTATACAGGTAAGTTGATATATCTACTCAAAATTTCTAGAATTCATCCTGCTATTACTGACACCCTTCACTGCCTGTCTGGCAGTTTAGATCAATAGTTTCAGGCTGTGAGGGCAGGTTATGGCAATCTTTGGCATTCCAGGTCCTTCATGGACGTGGGGATGAGGATGATGTTGTGTTGATAGTTTTTTCTAACCCCTTCAGGATCTGCATCACATTATATTTACAGTCATGTTTTACTTACTGACCTGCAAGTACACAGTACCTCAAAATTCACATCCTCAATCACTGTATGCAACATTTTGCACTTGTACACTTGTTCTTAGTTCTCTGTTACCTCCAGGCCTGGTTTTACTCAGCTCCTGGTGTTGCACTCTTTTTGTGACTGGTTAATTGGGCATTGGTGAGTAGTTCATAGCCCAGGAGCCACCTGATTTCTGTGAAATTACATATTTTCCCCTGTATTTATTGTACACATTTGGCTGTATTCAATTTTTCTCCTGTAATAGACTACCTTAGAAATACTTATCAGAGAATGTTGAAGGTTGCAGGAGCATTTAAATTACTTAAACCATTTCCTCTTCAGTGGCCTTGATTTTTGAGTGAAGCCCATCTCAAAATTAGAAGTGTTCAATGGCAACCTATAAACTACATTAAGCTCTATTAATTCATTGGAGCAACCTATTTTGGCAGATGTGCTCATCCAGAAAATAGAGAACATAAAATTCAATGGCTTCTTCCCACAGCATCAGACAAATTTAAGCCACTCATAACATCAATTTACGGAGAAGTGGCAGACTTATAAATTACTTGAGCTTTATAGGCAATATGAAGCAAACATATGGTGTAAGGTATTTGGAAAGGCATTTATGAGTCCTGTAAAAATGCTGTAATAAAGTTCTAAGCAGTTATTCCAGGGTATTTTTTCGATGCTTATATGTGTTCCTAATTCTTGGGTCATCTTTCAAACACAATTCAATAGTATCAATGTATTTCTCAGCTTTCAGGACCAATTTAGTGCAGTCTTAACTTTGGTTTTATTTTAGCTGATACTTGCAGATATTTTTTAATTTTTAATTTAAAAAATTAATTCAAGATGTGTGCATTACTAGTCACAGAAAACAAGAAAATCATTTTCTTGAAAATCCATTAATTGACTATGTAAAATGCTTTATATATTTTTGGCTGTTTGCTGTGTAATTAGACAATAATCATTAGTGAATATCCAGAAGACTAAATACTTCAATGCAAATAATTCTGAGCAAAGAAGTCCATCAATCCTTTCTTATTTTGGTGGTAGATCTTTCCCTGTGACCAGTGGCCTTGTAGTCTGTTGTTTCTTGCTCTGCAGAGCTGCTGCTCACCTTTCACTGTGGCCATACCTTCACTCTTTCATCTTCAGTATCACTCAGGAAAGCAACTTCGTTTTTCAGAGCTGACACATATGCTCCTTGCTTCAGGAAAATGCAGTAATGACAGTCATAACAGTTTGTATGAGGCAGCAAACAATTCAGAAGGTTTTAAGTGTCATCTCCAATTTGAATCAACCTATCAGAGTCTTCCTTAGCCCTGCATTAGCCTTCAACCTTTCTCAGATTAGGGGAGGATTCTTGGTATTGGTGTCTGCTAAAGGATATGCATTTTTCAGTACCTTCTTACCTAAATATAAGAACTAATGATAGTACACTCCTAAATATCATCTCCTAAATTTTATTTTTTATAACCTTAAAAAACAACACAGAACGTTTTGAACATAATGTTTTTACTGAAGCCCATTACTACTACAGAGCTACAGAATACTTTTGTGAGTCCCTTAATTTGACAACGGAACCTGTTGAAAAAGCATTGCATAGATAGACACTTTTTCACTTTCACTGACTGAAATATGCATTTCATTTAGAAATGGTATCCAGTTGGGTGTTTAATTCTCTCCTTGTACTGCTTTTTGGGTCAATACAAGAGTCTCTGGGGATGTACTGTAATTTACTGAACCAGCCTGACTTCTTTAGAAATAGTTCACTAGAAGTACGTTGTCATTTTACTTCATTTAATTCAGAATTAGATAACTAAACTTTCTATGATATGGTTTTATTTATGCAAACTGGTGATCTGTACCCAAATCCAAGTAAAGAAAAGAATAGCTTCTCCATGGCAACATACAGACTGTTAAAGTAAACTTGTCATGACAAAATCATGACAGAAGTTCTACTGGTTTTACTCTGTTGAACAGCTTTTGTCCCATCTCTCTTTTTGCTTTGATCAGCAAGATTTACTCCTCAGTGATGGATTTGAAAAATGCAACATAATAAAAATTGCCATAGTTTTATAGGCAAAATGATAAAAATAGAGCATGTTACCTCTAAACACATTCTTTGAAATGAATTTTCTTATATAGTCTCTAATTTTAAAACAATAGAAACTTTTTATTGTTGATTAAACATGAATACTAGTTAAGTGATAAAAATCAAACCAGAATTGTTTGAAAGATAGCAGAGGAAGCAATACTTACAGTACTGAATTATTTATTGCATGAATAGTATCTGTTGTAGGTCTTTCCTGTAGACATAAAACTGTCTGCTGTAGATAGCTGTGCAGAGTTGACAGAAAATTAATATCTTCATTGTAGTTCCATAAAAAACCTATTTGTATAATTTTACTCTTTGCCATCTTTAAAATGTTCCCTCTATGGAAAATTTAGTCCTTAAGGTTAAGAACATTAAAAATAATTAAGTAGAAATTTCTGTATAGCTAATAACATAAAATTAAGATATAGATTTTTCCAGCAAATATATTAAGACTGTGAAATTCATTGTTCAGGATGAAGTTGAGAAACATGAGATGGAAGAGATTATAAGGATATTAAAAGCTTATAATTATATTGAGACTTTCTAGAGTCATATCACCTAGTACCATATCTATTTCAGATATCAAATTAAATATAAATTGGATTAAGACAAAAAATTAATGGGGACTTATTTTGCCAGACTGCCCTACTGAGTTTGGGTGCAGATGGGTATGGATTTGTCTCTGAGCATTTTCTATTTCTCCTCAAAGGAGACGAGATATTGAATTAAACAGAGAGTAGGTGATTGTCCTGGCTTTGTCTGGGAGAGTGTTATTTTCATCCTATCACCTGGTACAGTGCTATCATTTGGATTTAATATAAGAATAACGTTAATAACACACTGATGTTTTAGTTATTGCTGAGTAGTGCTTACCCTTTTACCCTTAGACCTTTCCAGTTCCCCAAGCTCTGCCAGTGAAGAGGTGCACAAGAAGCCAGGAAGGAGCATGGTCAGTGGTTAGGAGAGCTGACCCAAACTGGCCAGAGGGGTACTTCACAGAATGTCATGCTCAACATATAAACAAAGCAGTTTACTGGGACTGCTGGTCACTGCTTGGGGATAGGCTGGTGTCCCCTGTGTCTCTTGGGTGTTGTTCCTCTCTTCATTTATTTATTATTATTATTATTATTATTATTATTATTATTATTATTATTATATAAATACTATTGTAACCATCATCATATCATCATCATCATCATCATCATCATCATTATTTTCAATTATTAAACTGTTATGTCAAGCCACAAATTTTACCTTTTATTTCTAAATCTCCTCCCTACTGAGGGAAGGTGACAGACTGAGCACTTACATGGTACTAAGTTGATGACTGGAGTTAAATGACAAAACCAAAATTGTTTATTGAACGTGGTTTAAATTTGAAACTAACAAATTAAGTTAGATGGTGAGGAGTTCTGCACAATTACATGTTCTTAGGTTATGCTAGTAACTTTGTGAAGTCCCAACAGACCACAGGTCGTGTAGGTGTTCCACAAGTCTTTCCAGGTATGAAAAACTGGGCTGGGGAAACGACTAATATCAATATTCTTTTTACAATAATATTAAAAATTAAAAAATATGTCTCTCTAGAGAGAGAAATAAAGAACTCTCTTGCTTGTGAGAAGCTTTGCTAGCTTACTCCACAACTTAAATCCATAAGAAATTACTCATATTTAATACAATTATGTTCATAAAATCCATTAGCATTATTAGACAAAAATAGATACACATCCAGCCAGGTCTCTTGGACACTAATGTTTAATTATCTGTTTATTAAATAAGCCATCTTTTATGGAATCTTCCCAATATTTAGACTTTACAGTATTATTCAAATAGTTGGTAGATTACTTTGGGTATTATGATGTTTTAGAATAAAATTTAGGATCTATCACTAATGGGTTTATATGATAAAATTGACATAGATAAGAGGACATTCAGAGACTAATAAGGTTTCTCATTTCTTACAGTACAACTTGGAGGAGATCTTTTGAAATAAAATTTAAACTGGTTTCTATAAGCATGTGATAAAATAGGATATCAAGTATACCATGCTTGGAAGGCTATTAAGTACACATTCAGCATGTGTCAGTTCCAAGAATTTAGATGTCAGGTCTTCTAAATGTTCTTTTTCTGCTTTTCCCACTACATTGCAGTGCATCCTGTCATGTATTACTAAGAAGAGTGTTAATCAGTAGCAATATTTTTAACTAGAGATGAGCATAAGTTGTAACTGTCATATGATGTGACATCTAAGAATATGTCCAAATGAGGGGTTTTACAAAGAAAAAATATTTTTACAAAGTGAAGAAAATGTCTAAGTAGTCTGATGAGTGAGCAGAGTGCTGTCTTGGGTTATGGAACCTAAAAAAATGTGTATTCTATTTCATCTGTTGAAAGCAGTTGGGGAGATGTTTTTCTTTATCTCTTGTAACTCTGGGGGGAAGGGGGAGGATGCCTTCTGAAAATGAGCCAGCTGTTTAAAACCAGGTGGGGCAGTGTTTCTTATCTCTTTCACGGCTGTCCTCCGTCCAGGGGATATCTTCTGCTAATGGACCATTAAGGCTCCCTTAAGGGCACAATACATTCCATCACCCCATTGTGAGATGCTCCACCCAGTGGGGGGAGCCAACCATTCCTACCTGGATAAAAACTGGGACTCAGGAACATGAAGGTATCTGGCTTCACCCGATTCCCGGAGGAAGACTGGACCCTTCTCACCATCACTGGACCCTTCTCATCACTAGACCCTTTTCTCTCAGGATCATCTCTGCTCCAACAGAACCACGTCTGCCACTCCAGGAGAATTTATTTTTGGACTGCTTCCAATACCCTGACCAACAGGGTGTCAGGTTGTAGCTCTGACTCTGTCAGGGTTTTCCAGGATTGTTGTTTTTTTGTTTGCTTGGGTTTTTTTACTACTACATTTGTATTGTTAATATTCCTAGTGAAGAACTGTTATTCCTATTCCCATATCTTTGCCTGAAAGCCCCTAATTGCAAAATTATAATAATTTGGAGGGAGGGGGTTTACATTCTCCATTCCAAGGGGAGCTTCAACCTTCCCTGGCAGATACCTGTCTTTCCAAACCAAGACAAGTGCAAACAGGTTTTGTGTGTTTTTAATGGGAAGTAAAAGACCATCTTGAGCTACCACTTCTGGCTATATTTAGCCATCTGGAGTTCCCATCCTACAGTCATGCAAAAGACTATAAATCAATTACAGACTTCAGGTGGTTACAGCCTGATCTAAGTCACATCACCTCAGTCAGATCTATGGCTGGCAAGATTTTTTAATTAATACATTACTGCTCAAGTAACAGTAAATAAAGCAAAGAACTAGGGCATCTAATTGAAAAAGCATAATAAAGAATATCATTGGTTTTCCTGTCTACAAGTGTAGAAGCTATATCCTAATAAAAGCTTCAATGACAGTTAAAATACCTATCTGCATGTACTTGAAACAAATTTCCTTGTGTTTCTTGAGACTATTATTCATTCTTTTTTCTAGTTCTGTCTCTTAAGCTAAATGAAAGTCAAAATAACCCAATTAGCTATTAACAAGACCAGTATTGTAAGTGACTTCATTTTTTTAAGTCAACTAGTTATGACAATGTCAAGCATCACAAACAAAAGAACACACTAGCATTCTCCTTGGAAATCAGAAAAAAAGGCAAAACCCAGAATTCATTATCTTGCTCCTGGGGCATGCAGTGTTAATCTATCTGCCAATCATTTTAAAACTATGACCACTGTAGTCTCCCTAGGTAAATTTTTAATTTATATGCAATTATATTACAGATGTATTTCCCATATCTTACATAAATAAGTTGCTAATATCTCCCAAGATTTTTAACAAATTATAAAAATGTCTTTTATTAATAATTCTGTTATAATTTAATGGTTCTACTTGTCATCAGGTCATAGTTTTTCTTGCATTCCCTTAGGGAACCAGTGCTGTACAAATTCTAAGTAAATTAGTTTAAATGAAAACAAATTAACAGTGAATCATGCAAGCTGACCTTTACCTATTAGTTGTAATGCAAGATTATTATCTGTAAGTCAGTAAATACTGCAGGATAAATGATTCATTTAAGCTTTATTCACATTAATGAGAAGTGAATTTTAATTCAGCAAAATATCCTTAGTGGATTTCATTGTATGAATATTATGAGTAGAAAGGAGACATATGAAAGTCAAAGAGGGGAGGAGGAGATGTTCTAGAAAGGATGGAAGAGATGTAGGGCAGAACAAAACCCCCAGATTCAAGTTTGCACAGGCCTAAACAGACTTCAGGGGACACAAATGCACAAATGCCCAAGCTCCTATTTTTCAACTATCAGTGATCTGTTACAACAAATCAGATTATTTAGCCAGACACTTTGTGAATACTCTGTCAAAGATGGCAAATGCTAAAAACCAGTTATTTCTGGCTTTAAAATATGCCCCTAGAAGCTGCAGGTCCCAGATGTGGCAGACAGTCAGTGTGACCAAGTGTTTTGTTGGTTAACTCCCATCCAGAGGATGGTGCTTCTGGATGAAAATAACGGCTACTAGTGGTACCTGAAAAATGCAGGAAGATTTTACCTACTGCATATGAGGGTTTTTTGCAAAGAAAATAGACATATTGTGTGAAGATGGTAAGTATGTTTGTAATAGATATGGAGAAATGGAAGGCTCAATGGAAATGTAATCCATGCTTGCTGCAGCTCATTAATATTTTATATGAATAGGATTACAACATGACTGGTGTGGAAGACATGAGTCAGGACTGCAGAAAGTGGAAGGAACTGGAGTTTGACTAGAAAGCAAAAATTGCCCGACAGTTTTGGATGGAAGATTATGGCACAGCAAAAATTGTGGGGCCACCTTTTCATGTGCTGTCTTACTGCTTAAGAGGTTAAGAGCCTCTCTGTTTCCTCTTAGATGAGTTAGAAAAGCTACTACTTCTATGGAACACTAGGTTTTGATGTTTTATGCTCTCTGCAAGATCTGATTATGAGGAAAGTCCATAGGTGCCGTGATAAATAATAAACAAAGAGTAATATCAGAAAGAATGGTGATAATATCATACCAAACAGATATTTTCTTCTAGGATTCAGGAGACAGTGTAACTTCATACTGTCAGTAGAGAGGGGTGTTTTTCATAACAAATAACTCTGTTGTAATAAAAGTTTGTTTCTGTGCCAGGTAAATTTTCTTCATGCTCCTTGATGTGCTGCTGTAATCTATTACGCTGGCAATTCTGAGTAAACTTAGGATGTTCCTGAGACAACCAATCTGTTATTCAAGCCCACTTAAGGCTTCCTTCTCATTGGTTTTTGGCACTTGATTGATTGGTATTTGATTTTTAATAAGGTATTCCCCAAAATGTGGTAGTGCAGAGTTCTTAAAAAATAAATCAAAACAAGTTATTTGTTTGATTTTTTTTCTAGTCTATACCTTTTTTTCTGCTGGTATAGTCAGAACAACCTTATCTCAGTCTAGCTGCCCATACTCCAGACATTTTCACTGGATTTTTTCCCATGGAAATTTCCATGATGTTTTTCATCTTCAGCTCATGATGACTGTTCTATTTTTCTTTTGGTGCTGTCTTTTTCTAATTTGATTCATACTCATAGGCTCCAAAGATCTAAGATCTCTTGCTCATTATGCTACACAGCTGTCAACAGTGCACATCATTATGGTAGTCCCAAAAATTTAGCACTGGTTAACCTGATCATATTTCCATGTCTAACAATTTCTAGCTTTTCAGAGCCCCCAGGAAAACTTGTGGTGAATTTAGCACATCAGACTCAAGGTCTGAAGAAAACCATTTACCAGACTAGACCACAAGAGAGTGGCTATTTAAATCACCTTCTGCTTGATAATCAAGAGGTTTTGAGTTCATCCCACCCCAAGACATGCACACAGTTCCTCATGTGCTCTTTAGTTGATGACAATAGGTAGGCATTTCAATGTCAGAAGCCTTACGAAGGTTTGTCGTGTCCAGATGACCTACCTGGGCTGTGCAGCCTTTTCAGCTGTGCTTCTTAGGACAGAGAAGTGCACTATATATTTATGTATGTTCATTCACAAATGTTCATGCGACATCTACATGATGCATGCAAAAAAAGGCATTTGGAAAAGTATACCTGAATGGCAGGCATTTAGTCATAAGACTGAGAGCTGACCTCTCAAACACAGAAAACACCAGTGTCTGTTTTGTCCTTTATGAATTTTGTGCTCAGAATAATTTCAACAGCCTGGCAACTGCCCATTCTTAGTGCTGGGATTCATTAACAGAAAGCATTTCTAGTAGAAGGAACAGATACAGGAATGTGGTGATTGACATGTCAACTTCAACTCTACACATGGTATTGGCTATTTAACACTCATTATTAGCTTTCAGCTGCTACAATATAAAGACAGAGGTATAAAGGTCTGTCAGAGTTCTGCCCTTGCCTTATTTAACTTTACCAAGTCATGGGACAAAGTGCTTCAAATTTTACTGTGTAGTACTTTTTATGTGCTGCAAGTTAGTGGAAAACATAATTTCATAGTTCCTGACACTCCATGAGAACCAAAAAGAATAGATTTTTCCAAAAACCTGAATATTTTCATGTTAGGCAGATCAAGTCACCACTTGAATCATGCTGGTCTGAAACACTGCAGTGAAATATTTTCCAAGATTATTTATCAAAATATGACAGATAAGACTTGGTTTTTCCTCCTCTGATTGTATTAATTTCTGTGTTATTTCTTTCCTCTAAAAAGTCTAACCTCAGTGTTATTGTTCCTGGATTGCACAATATGAAACAAATATAATACAAATAAAAATCCTTCATTAACAGTTATCTTTATCAACATACTTCAATCTTTTCTAAAGTAATGCTAAATGACAGCAGGAAGACTTTAAGAATAAAACTAAAAACAAGTGGGGTATAAAGCTGATGTCAAGACCCATGAAACTAGGGAATGTGACTATATCCCACTCATTCCCATTTCTTGCTAGGAAAGAAATTATTTACGTTAGAAAATTATGAACAGTACCTACAGCATTGTAATTTCTTTAGTTATAGTGACATATCTCTGATTGTTGCAGTCTATATCTGCATGAGTTAAACCAAACTTACTACTGTTAAACTAAATGTCCTCACCTTCTGAGCTCCCGACTTTCCAACTGGCATGTCCATATATTCCCTTAAAAAATATTTTAATTATTGAGACCTAAGTAAAGACTGATAAAATAATTTCTCTCCCAGTTTTTCAGAAAACCTGACAGGCTGAGATTTAATTAATGTCATGTGATTCTAAACAATCTTTTTTCGCTTGAATTCCTAAACTGGCAAGATAGCTGTCTGGGTGAAATACTGGCAGAGTACAGGAAGGGCTGGTGGATCCCTGCTCAGTCCTTATGGGCTGGGCTCTGGGAGCTGCAGGAGCTGCCCGTTGAGCAAGCAGGGACTGATGGCTCTGAGCTGAAATGGGATTTTGGGCTGTGGGCAGGAGTGGCAGAAGGCTCAGGGAAGGGTCTAAGAGAGGGTTGATCACAGAGGCCTAAATAAAGGTCTTTGCTAAGCCTAAATAAAAAGTCACTACTCTTGTCCCACAGTGCCTAGAGCGATCACCCCAAAAATGGAAGCATTAGCATAACTGTCTTTTCTGGCAACAGAGATTTTGATCTATTTCTTGAAATTACTAGACTGCATTGTGTTTTCAAGTACAGACTCTTTTAATGATGTGATGCCACCCATAGTTCCATCTACTATGGATGCTACCTCCTAACCATGGTTTTGTACTTTTTTTTTTTTTTCCGCTTGTCAGTGTTAGGCAGTGAATTCACCCCAATTTTTTTATATAGTTCTGGGAACAAACCCCATAATTTTCATTAATCAAATTTTTCCTTAGGAAGCCCTCCAGGTCTTAATGCTGTTCTTTTGTTTCTTAGCAGTGTAGTACTATAGATCTGCATCTTGTCATAGTTGAGTTACAGTACATTCGACTCAAGAAGGTTCAGAAACCTCTAGAAATTATTTAGGTTTTCACTGCAAATAAATGGAAGACAGTAGAAATAACCTTACTGACAGAAATGACCTGTGGATCCACATCTAGAAATGATTTTATTTTGGCTCCAATTTTTTCTTTGACACGTAATAGATTAAACATATTTCAATTGTTAGTAGATTGTAAGTAAACAATAAAATTATAGAATGGGATAAATAATGAACTTTCTCAGAGTGCTTATATGTCTGATATGTATATGATGAGTATCTAGCTTGGAAAAAAAATAAGAGGAAATTTGAACAATTTCCAAAGTTTTTTTACTGCACTTACTAATATCCCAAATCTTCACTATTTTCTGTTAATTATTTGTTTGTTTTCCTTATTTCTTATAGAAAATTTCACTTAGTGACTGAAACATTAAAAAAGGTAAAATCCAAAAGTAATACTTTATTTTAAGAATTTTCATGCTAACAATGCAAAGTTATACAAGAAAATAACTATTGTCTCAATATGAATTCATATCTTCAGGTATAAAACTGCATAAGTAATCTTTTCTGCCATGATTACATTGAATCTCAGTGTAGAGAAAATTGTCTCTTTGTCATTGTCATTTGTCTTTGTCATTTTAAAGCTTTAATGAGTTTATGTCAGAAGACTGTAAATAAATGGCAGACAATGAGGGGTTGTGGAAATAAAAAGACGATTTTATGGCAGCTTTCGTTTTCTTTCAAACTTTTATTTTAGTTCCATATTTTCTATTTCATGGAATCTTAGGATGTGAAAGGGGCCCTCAAAGATCATCTAGTTTCAACCCCTCTGATGTGGCAGGGACATCTTTGGATGCAGAAGGTAGTGGTCAATAGCTAGGGGTCCCAATGGACATCAGAGAAAAGGGGTGTCCCCCAGGGGTCTTTACTGGGACAAGTGTTATTTAAAATCTTCATCGTTGACATAGGCAAAAGGATCCCTCAGCAACTTTGCAGATGACACCGAGCTGAGTGGTGCAGTTGACACACCTGAAGGGTGGATGCCATCCAGAGGGACCTGGACAAGCTCAAGAAGTGGGCTGGTGGAAATGCCATGAGTTTAAACAGGACCAAGTGCAGGGTGCTGCATCTGGGTCAGGGCAACCCCCTGTATCAACACAGGCTGTGGGAGGAACAGATCCAGAGCAGCCCTGCCAAGAAGGACTTGGGCTGCATGAGAGGTTGGACATGAGCAGGCAAAGTGCCCTCCCAGCCCAGAAACCAACTGTATCCTGGGCTGCATCAAGAGCAGTGTGGCCAGCTGCTCAAGGGAGGGGATTCTCCCCATCCAGTTTGATGACACCCCACCTGCAAACTAAAAGGATGCAACAGAATTTTTAGCAATATATTAAGTAAAAAAATAAATAAATAAATAAATAAATAAATAAATAAATAAATAAATAAAAAGCCTAAATAATCGTAAGCACTAGAGCCCCTGAAGAAATATATGAAGATTACAGAATCTACATCACTGAAGATTTAAAAAATTCACTAAGACATATCCTGAGCTGCCTGATCTAGCTACAGTGTTTGGCCTGCTTTCAATCAGCATTAGAATTGGAATACCTTAAAAATTCCTTCCACCCCAGAACATAAAACAAATTTAATCCTTTATCTCATATCTCTTCTGGTTTGCCAAAGTCACTCTTGAAGGCTGAGATCCCAAAGTTCAGCTGTGAGATATGCCCATTCTTCTATGCATGTACCTAGTGAGAAAATAGTTTATTCTTAAAGTCTCTGAATGTATGTGGGCATATCAAAAAATATTGAGAACAACAGATTTGAATCAATGTATTTTATGCAACTTCTGAGCTTCTTGTGCCTAGAATTGTTAAGAAAAAATAAATGAGTCTGTTGTCTCATGTGGAACAAGGAATAATCTCTTTTTTTGTATCTTATACACTTGCCATCACTTGATACTGGAGAGCTGAAGCAACAAAACATGATTATCATGGTATGCACAACCATTAGTTATACAGAGAAGTTTATTTGTAGCTCAACTTGGATAGGAATTGCTTCATTTGGATACTATTTATTTTAATAACTTTTAATAATTCTTTTAATAATTTTAATGATACTATTGTGATATATAGTATCTATTTATATATATTTATATATTTTATATATAAACATTATATATACAATATTTATTTTTATATATATTATGGTGCTATTATACATTTTTAGTGATATTATACTAAGACTATTTAATCTGAAAACCTTGTCTTGCTGGCTAGACTAAAAGTGATGTACTGTCACAAAGAACACTGAAGTGAGCTGAAGATTTCACATGGAGAACAAAGCTTGAGTGTTAAGTACTAAGCAGTAATTTTTTTAATCTCTGTGGGAAGAAGTTTAGGATGTATGCATCTGAGAATCCCCTGGGGACTGATGTGACATTGGTGTCGGCTATGAGTCAGAGAAGCTCAGGAAAACCTTTTTTGAAAGCTCTTTAATACAGCAGAATTCTCAAAACTATTAACTACAGAGAACAGAATTAAAGATGCATACTGTTAGTCTAAAGTATGCCCAGCTCTTTTAGATGCTACAATGTCAGTGTGAACAAGCATATTTTAAAGTGATAGGTTAAAAAAATAATATTCAACTATTAGCCTTATTTGCTCCAAGTTAAACTGTTTTATTTAACTACTAAATTCTTTATCCTATATCATTACACCATTTTAAAATGCAGTTTGCTTTATTTTTCCTCCAGCTTTTCTTCAATTACTCTGCCTGAAACATATGGCTCTATCAGCAAGAGCAAAAAGAGTGGGTTCAGTCCTCACCTATTTCTGAGAATAAAGAATAGCTTAGTTAAAACCAAATGTAAATAATCTCCAATAGAGGACAAGACAGTACGACATATTCAAAATATCATGGTTTAGAAATTGTCAGGAAGGGCTTTAAGTGGAATCCAAGTCATTGATCCCTGCCATTTTCATCACAAGACACAGAGACAGACCTTTGAAAGAAAAACCCTGTAATCAAGATCTTATGCTTATTAAAAGGTTTTAATTACTGCTCTTGCATTAGAGATGAACACCATCCCCAGAGTAAAAGCAGCCCAAAAATAGTAGAAATGGTGGAATTCTTCAGCTCTACACTTTAAGCTATTGCTTAAATATTTATATGTTTGTATTTATAGGTCTTGGTTTTGAAAGACAGGTATCTGCCAGGGAGGAAAGCTGGAGTTTCCCTTGGAATGAAGAATGTAAACCCCCTCACCCCCTCCAAATTATAACTTTGCAATTAAGACCTTTCAGGCAAAGATTTGGGAATAGGAATTACAGTTCTTTACTAGGATTATTAACAATACAAATGTAGTAGAAAAACAAACAAACAAGCAAACAAACAAACAACAATCCTAGAAACCCTGACAGAGTCAGAGCTACAACCTGACACCCTGTTGGTCAGGGTGTTGGAACCAATCCAAAAGTAAGTCTTCCTGGAGTGGCAGATGTGGTTCTTTTGGAGCAGAGATGATCCTGAGAGAGAAGAGTCCAGTCTTCCTTCGGGAATCTGGTGGAACCAGATACTTCGTGTTCTTATGTCTCAGTTTTTATTTAGGTAGGAATGGTTGGTTCCCCCCACTGCGTGGAGCATCTCACAATGGGATGATGTAATGTGTCCTGTGCTTGGTGAGCCTTAATGGCCCATTAGCAGAAAATATTCCCCTGGAGGGAGGACGGGCGGTGAAAGAGCTAAGAAACACTGCCCCACCTGGTTTTAACAGCTGGCTCATTATCAAAGGCATCTTCCCCCCTCCTCTAGAGTTACAAGAGATAAAGAAAACCATCTCCTCAACTGCTTTCAATAGATGAAATAGAATACACATTTTTGGTTCCATAACCTAAGACATTATATAATATATATTCTACAAATATATATTAAGCTGTAAAAAAAGCATTGTAATGTTACACTCAGTTCAGATGTTAAAGAGATGAAAAGGCCTTTATAAGTTATACTCTCCAGGCATCTGCTGGTTGATATTAGGAATAGTGTCCTGATGTTTCTCACTCATGATAGGGAAAGCTGACTCATGTCCCTTGTGGTCTTGGAGGCAAGTCATACATGATTAGAGTGGAAAGAGTGGTTCCAGTGTCCTGCTCTAAATTGTAGTGATGAAGAGTCGGGCTGAGTGACGTGTTCATGATCATTCTCCAATGACATGATTTCTTACCCTTTTCTACAGCTCTTTTCACAGTCCAGGTTCTTCATCTTTACCATCAGCTATTCTTATTTACTCTTTCCCCAGGGATCTCAGTTTTGCTGACTTTTTACACCTTCTTGTTATTCATGATGCGGTTGCCCTGGAAAATTCCACCTTGGTCAGCAGATCTGTAAGGTAATGCCTCTTTTTATACATGGTTTTTCATTTCTGCCATTTCTCATGTTGTTGTCATCTTAGTTTAGTAAGGCTTGGCCAGCTACATTTACTCTTTTACATCTACTCCTTTGCTATTTATTACACCTGTATTTTCTCTTGCTGTTCCCTTCTTAGTGCAGTTCAGGACTTTTTTTTCTGGATACTCCAAAACGAGTAGCAGCCCATAAATTCTGCTTGTTTATCTGGTCTTTAATCTGCCCTAGATAAATAATTGTCTCTAGAAGAGGGCATCAGAACATAAAATGCTATTGTCACCAAAAAATGCGACTTACTGGCTTTTGATTAACTTTTGTTGCAAAATAAGGGAAAGTATATAAAACAATGACTCTAAGAGACCATGTCTATTATTGATGAGAACAGTTATGAATTAACATCCCGTAGTAATAACATTTTGTTTTCCTTTTATTTGTAGTTCTTCCAGTTTTTAAGAAAGGGGATGGCATGCATAGGCTGGTGTACATTGAATGAGAGAGAGTGCTGACAGAGCAGAAATGGCATAACCTGTGAGCAAATGGAATAAAACAATTAATACATATTTCTACTTTAACTGATGGTTCTAGAGATTAAAAATAAGGTCATATTAAATGAGTGAGAGAAAAAGAGACAGGCCTTACATGCACATTCACTGATGGTCATCAGGGAAAACGAATAAAAATAAACACAGATTTTATTTCAGGCAGTACTTTCATTAATGTCCAAGCCCCTCAGTAGATCAGACAGGGCCAAATTCATCTTAGTCCCTTAGTTCTTGGCAGCATCTACCTCAGGTATTGGACAGAGCTTCGGATGGCCTAAACATGGATCTTTTCATTGGTTCTGGAAGAGACATAATGATTTATAACCATTGAAATCCACCATTGTGCTTTTGCAAAAGGTGTAAATCAGAGCAGAGACAGATCCATTGATTTTTCCTCTCATTTCCTTGTCAACGCCTTCTGCTTTGTAGTGCTTAACATTTTCTCATCAGTTCTTACAGATATCACCTGCACTGATTTTAGTCACTCCTGAGGTATAACAGCTTCCAAACAAGTGCATAATTAAATAATTCATTTAACACTTTCTTTATAATCAGAGAAATAATGAATAACAAAGTGAATAATAAAGAGTAAAAAATGCTAATATTAGCTCATTGTGTAAGAATGTATATTTTGATTTACGTTTCAGACCATGAAGCTGTAATCTAAAAATGTGCAGATAAAACACTACTATAACGACTTTGATACTATAAATAATGATTACCTATTTTATAAGACCTTGAATGAACTCAGTTTTATTTCAAAACTGTATAAATGACCTGCCTTCTTTACGTATCAGGTCATTAGTGGAGATTTATACAAATAATATGGTGATTTATTATTGTTCTCTAAGATATCTAGTTGTAGTTTATGCCCTGATTTCAAGCATGAATGTTGTCAATGATTTGCTTGAAATAAAAAAATTATCATTAGAAACAGAAAGACTGACAAACTGGGTGCTGTACTCTGTACAAATTTATCTGGTAATGGTAGAACAGAAAAAATGTCTGTTAAAAATTCTTTCTGTAATAAGAAAATATTTACATTATGTACAATAAATAATATATTAAGATGTTACTCAATATTCATGAAAATGAATTATGGTCATTAGCAAACTAATGTTGAACTTGTTTTGTGCATTATTAATTTAATATTACTAGTAAATCCATACAATGTTTGATCTGCACTTAAGATTACATTGATCAATTTCTTTGGTCAGTTACAGAGACGTCTTAGAAACGGAGGTTTCTGTTTGTATCACTATTTAACAACTCTTTCACTTCTTTTTGCATGAAACAGTCAATTAAATGCAGTGCAGTCCTATGTCACTTAAACAAAAATTCTATGAACCTCAAATATTTGCACTGTATGGAAAAAGAGTGGAGGATTGATTTGTTGATAAAAGGTTTTTCTATGTGTCACTATAATACTGCAAAATTGGTCACTTTCTTCAAGAGGAATTTTGCATGTTTATACCATTGTAGAAAAAAAACTTAGTACTGAATCTTTTACAGTAATGTTTCTGGAATAAAATTGTAATGATTTATAATTTTGGTTAATTCTCTAAGGAAGGGAAGCATTCCATGAATTTTATTTCTTTTTGTTCAAATATTTTAATATTCATTGACAATGCAGCACCACTTAATGCTAATAGTCAGAGAAAGTGTTCATAGTCCTTTGTTGCTGTAACCTGCTGAATTCTTTGATATCCTATCCCGAGACGCTGCAGATTCTAGTTAAAGCAACTTGGACTAGGCACTTCCAGGTGTCACACCCCTACCTTCCCCTCAGCACACAGGATGACTGAGAGAGCCAAAGCATCCTCAGAAGAATATATCACATTTCAGATATATAATGGCCCTCTTCCTTGTCGGGCTTAAATTCCTTTCTTAAGATTACGAACAAAATTTTGTATCATCCTGAGAGGTGAGTTTTACCAACACACATATTTTCATAGCTCTAGGAAAAGAAAAAAAAACAACTTTATTTCATTTAGCAGTTTTGACAATGCTGTACAAATCTTTTCCATACACAGAGGGCCTGCCCTATGACTTAGTATTGCTTATCTCCAAAATAAACAGCGTTTTGACTAGGTCAAGTGGCACAATTCAATAAAATATCAATTTTTAAAAGACTTGTATTGGGAAATCTATCCTTCTTTTCTAACCTCCCAGAACAGTATTTTCTTTGGCCTAATTTTCAACTCATCCTTACATTTATAGATTTTTCTAGCACTGTTACTTTGTGCTCAACCATTTTACAGCTGCTGCATGGAGTAATACTAAAGGATAGGTCATCCTGCATAGCTGCCAGTAAGAAACATTTTAAGGTTGTGTTGGATAAATTTCTGTTCTCTTTCCAGTCAATTATTTAATCAACATGCCTACTATAGGAAAATAATGTGCAAAGTACAATGGGACATGCTATAATATCTCACTGTTCTTTAAACCCCTACATGTTGTTTCATAGCATTGTAATTTTTTCATATCTTGTAATCACTGCTTTATTGACACCCACTGTACGTTGGCTAATACAATGACTAAAAATCCATCTTAGAGTTTGCTAATAATGTCTAAATCTATTTGCAATCTATGTCTGAATAATTAAAATAAAAATATTGCCCAGTCTGCTTTTTAAATCAATACTTGCATGTGGAAAATATCAGTAATACAAAAAGAATTTTTTAATTTTAGTGTTTAATTTTCTGTTGTATTGTTAGTTGTAGCATTATTAATAGCACTCACGTTACTTTAAAAAAATATTTTATTATTTCACCAGGAAGGTAAAAATCATACAACTATATACAATCAGTAATAGAAAAGTTCCTTGCACCCACATTTAACTGCTGAGCATGCAGAATTGTGTGCTTGACAAGTCCAGCTCCTTCCTCAGCATCCATGTAATTCTTCATTTTAATTAGATTTCTTGGCAAAGATGCAGACCGAAAGCTCATAACTCTCCTTTGACTGTTTTAGATGAATCAGCCTTGCTGTGATATAGTGCACACCTACACACTCACATGCTTCTTAGCTGTCTCCACAGGACAGCAAGAATTAAATTAAAAAGTCACATGGGCACCTTGCACAATGGCAATAATGGAAAGTTTGGCATTTTCACACTTATTTCCAGAGTGATATTTCACTCTTACATCTTCTCAGTGCTCCAAGTATTTAACTAGGGATTTCTTGCAAAAACTTAATATGATCCTATGAAAAGTGGAGTGAAAATCACACTAGAATGGCTCCAGCAGCTGTATAGATTTTATCTAGAAGTAAAGAAGTATGATCCAAGACATTTTATCCTGGGAAATAAAAACTGATTTCCCCAAAGTGCTGTTACCCTGTTCCAGCTCATCCTGGTCCAGCATGGGTCCTTCCCGTGGGGTCATTCAGGAACAGACTGCCCCACTGTGGGTCCTCTGCAAGCCACAGTTGCTACCAGGAGCCTGGTCCTGAATGGTTCTGCATGGGTGACAGACAGACAACCAGCTCAGTAGCTGTACTGGACTGAGACAGGATTTGTTCTTTGCCTCCTTAATGTTTAGTTCATTGTACCATGATGTATTCCATTCTTCCTACACTGTTGGCCATTAAACTATCCATAAGAAAATGTTTTTTGAAAGCACAAAGACGTGGACTTTTTTTTTTTTTTTAATACGCCAGTCTATTCAAGTTTTAATAACTACAGAAATTCAGGAAGAGTATAAAAAAGTATAAAAAACCTTTTTTGTCCAAATTAGATTTCAGCTTTGCAGAGTCTGACAGGTTTATGCTTAAGGACTGTTAACAACTAGAACAATATTCTTTAATTTCTTCTGATATGATTTCAATTTGTCATCACAGTACAGCCTGAGTTCTCGTTACTGACCAAATCCTTATTGTTACTCTGTTATTATGGAAAGACCTTGATCTCCAGTTGATAAAAGTAATAGAGACCATAATGGGACTATAATGGGTAAAATCAAAGGTCAACCTATTCCAACATGTGCTAGTAATATAACAGTTAGAAAAGCAAATATGAGCAGTGCAATACTACAGTCCCTAAGATACTTCCTGTGATTTAATGTTCTGCAGCTTTTTGGGCCACAGAGGGATTGGTGGTAGTTAGTAACCATCAGTGGGCTGTTTCTGACACAAATTTACTGTGTTCTTTTTGATCTCGTGAAATCATTTGGCATCTGCAGCATCCTGTCGTAAAGAAATTCCAACTTAGCTACATAGAAAGAAGTTTATATTTTGTCTGTAATATGCTAGTCCTAGTGGAGCTCCTTACTATGTATTGCACAAGAAAATAAACAGCTGAGGCTGATTTCTTCAAACTCCTTTTGTTTCTAAAGGCCATTACCCGTGATTCTCTCCATCATCTCTTCTGCAAACTGAAGACCATTTATCCATACAGTTACAGATGTCCTTCCTGCTCTTCTTTGTTCCTTTTCCATTAATGATTTGTCTAGTTTCTTTTATTTTGTTAGTCATTCCTAGCATTTGGTTTGCCCATTGCTGTGTACATCATAGCAGTAAAGCTTTTTCACATTTATTCCATTTATTTATATTTAATTTTAGTTGTCATTTAATTGTTTGTGTAACCTTTCCACAATTCTTTAAAGTGACCATTTATACTATGCTGCCTATCTTAGCAGATATTATCAGTTCATACTTTAATTGGTTTGCAGATCAGTTATAAATATCTTGCTTAAAAAAAAAAAAAAAAGAGGAGTTTGGATCTATCTAGGCATGGGCATTCCAATCTGTTTGGATCTCCATGACACAGGTTGTGCTGAGAGAGAGGGGCTAATGCTTCAGGAGCTGTATTTTCCCTCTCTTCTTGTGAATTGTTTTATGGTATCAGTAATTCCTCTGTTTAATTTCAAAATCAAAGCCCTTATGGCTGACCAAGGTGTGAATAAACACCTGTTTGTTCAGCTGGCCTGGACACCACCTGCACTAATCACCATGTCAGGGCACAATGAAGACATCTGCCCAAAGAAGCTGGAGGATCTTACCAGAGCTACCTGCTCATTCTGTAGGACTTGAGAGATCAGTTCCTGGAAGGTTTCCTACACACCACTGCACACTGGCTGGCACAGGTGTAAATTTTCCTATTAGTGTAAAGGTGAGCAAATCATGAGATACCTGGCTGCAAGGGAAATGCAGTGTTCCTCCTAATTAAACTTACCCATTCCTTCTCACCAACCCCAGAAGGCTGAACTGTACTGTGATTTCAAACCTGTAAGCCAGTTTGGAGGGTACTTCAACGTCATTTGGCATGAAAGATGCTCTGCTAAAGGCGGTAATTCTATCATTTGTTCAATGATTGCCCTGAATTATATGAAACAAGCTCTGGAAGGAATGATCAAGGGGCTGAGAATGTGGGAAAAAATAAGACTATGAGTAATGAGAGATATGATGTATAGATCAGCTCTGGGTTGGGGGAAAATTGTATCACCTGGAATTCAAATGTGAAAATTAGACCCTATAGTTGACATAAATGTGAAATACTGAGTGATCCTATACATATCTTCTCTTTATAATTTCTTAATTTATTTCTTATTGTCAATTTCTCTAAATTTTCTTTCCACATTCTATACAACATTGTTTTGTTTCTCCTTTTTTGATGACACCTTTTATTTTTTCTCATCTTGAAAATGTCTTGCTTCAAAATGTTATTGTCATTACTTGTCCCACAAACATTTTTATGCCTCAAATAAATGACTGTGCAGGGTTAAGTAATAAAAATACATTCTATTGCCCTGTATTTATGATATTTGCTCTCACTGATAATCTGTCTTGTCAATTAATTTTAAGTATTTGAACAGTTCATAGCAATTTTACCTACTCATCTGGGTAGTTGGTAGCACAGTGGCAAAAAAGTTACTTGTAAATTTCAGAGGAAAAGTGTTCAAAGAATTTTAGTATATAGCAGTTTTTAGTTAGCATACACAAAGCTCTAATGTGCCTTATTATATGATACTACAACACACCTGTACATGAAAACTCACTGGGCTGAAAAGGAACTTAAAGGGGATTGAAAACTCTGTCATAGCTAGCCATGGCAGAGTGTCTGCAGCTGTACCAGTAATTGCCCAAAGACTTGTCATATAAAAAGTTGCATCTTTCCCCTTTTTCACAGTCTAAGTATAGAGCAGTACCACATCCCAAAATAATTACTCAGTCCAGAGGCTAAAGATCTAAAAAATTTACAAATACTTGAGTGGAATACCACTGGCTGAAATTTGGGCTTAACTGAGTCAGTAATTATTTGATTTGGACCAGAAATTCACCTGCAGTTACCAGCTCACATCATCTTAGGAAATGATCCATTCTTGCTGATACCATTGTTCTCCCATTCCATCAAAGGTCATTTTACTTATCCTGCACCTTTAACAACAAACCTTCAGTGCAATTTAGCCCTTCAATCTTTACAAGATCCTACTTTTTTCCTCTCAAGCTCACACTTTACTACATTTTGCAAAGAAAATTCCTCATTTTCTTACTTAATATTTTCCCATTTTATCAGCAATATAAACAAAGTGAGTCAAAATCATTTTCCTGCACAAAAGTGGTAGGGACTTACCTGGGGAGGGAGTGACTTCACCTGCATTGCTTTTGTAGAGTGTTGACAAGCTTCCTTCTGTAGATTGACATTTCATTATGCATACAATCTGTCAGTATATTCTTGATATATTTTATTCTTTTCTTTCCAGATACAGATCTAAAACATTGTTTTAAATCTAAAAGTAGGTGAAGATAAAATAATGTCATGTTAGTCAACTGTAGTTGATTCTGCATCACTAAAATCAATAGGAATATGGTTATTACTTTTATTATAAGAGAATTTCCCCTTGGCAGTAATGTCTGACCTCTGCTCTTTTTGTATTTTATTAAAACATATACTCGAAATCAAATCAGTACCCTTAATTTCTTTTACAAACAAGATAATTTTAAATTGGGTTTGTTGAAATAACAAAGGTCAAGACAAAGGTTATGAAATAAGGGAGAGATTTAAAAATTATAAACTTGCTTTTTATTATGAAGTTTAAGTCTCAGCTTCTCATACCAAATTTTCATGAAGTTTTTGTAGTAGAGAAAGTCAGCTTAGCTGTTTCTTTACAGAAACTTCAAGTGTATCATCTGGTATTTCTAATCTCTATGTATTAGAAACTTTCCTTTGGGCATCAAGCAATGCTTCATGTTTATTTTGTTGTTGTTGTTATTGTTTTAAATAATTATTTATTCAGAAGAGCCTTCCCTCCTCATTTTTGTAGGCATCTTTTTTTTTGTGTGCAATTCAAAATTAGTTATTCAATAAGGGATATTTTAGGTTCAAACCCTCATAAAAGGTATTTTAACAATAAGTATAAATAATAAAAACTCTAAGATCTGACTTTTTTTAATGTCAGTGAACATATTCTTCCTTTAGCTAGCAGAAAGGAACAACCTAAAGCAGAAACAGGCAAAAATACTAAGCATATATCTCAACTGCATAATATTTGTGATTTGAAGGTCATAAATAATATGTCATTGCTTTCACTGCTTTCTAATCCCTGTGGGGGAAGTGCCCCTTCTATGCCAATAGCTGCCTACCAGTTCATAAACTTGCTTGTGCAACATATTGGAGGAAGATCCCATCACTTTTTGGACATATAGAAAACAGATTTTTTTTTAAAATATTCTTCTTTTAAGAATCATGATGCTAGTCTTCCAGTTTTCATTTTGCCAGCATCAAGATTTAAAGAAAGGAAGAAAATACTTTGTTATGACAAACCCAACCTCAACACACCCAACAGTATAGTCAGTAGGCCCAAGGACACACATAGCTGGTCTTGAATTAGTTCATTCTGTGAGGTTTCTCCTTCTACACACATAGCTAATAAGAAAAAAAGATCCTTGCACAACCTGATGGCCAAAATCCAAGCCATATGAGAAAACCTTCCACTAAGCATAGCTTCTGCTGGTGAAAACCTTGTTGTTTGTGTAATTTTATGCAATCATAGACTCAGTTTTCTTGGTACATCACTGCAGTCTTGCCATGTGTGTCAGAATCATTTTGTGCAGAATGTAAATAGGTGGAAGGCTCCATCATTCTTGGATCACATAGTGAATTTGTGCTTATATTTTATAGAGTGTACTGCCACTGTGCTCTAGTTATTTAAGCCCAGTGATTCTATTTTCCAAATAAAATCATCCTCTAATACAAAGCTTTGAATAAAGGTGTATGCAAACTCATTTGGAAGGTTTACTTGCAACAAGAACTATTTTGGAGAACTGAGATAAAAGTTAGAGGTTGGCATATTACAGGACTGTGTAAAGTGATGTAACAGTCATTTTCATGATATTTTCTTATGAAAAAGGAAAACTGGGATTTTATTCTAAACTTAGTTGCATGACCATAATGCTTAGTTTTCTTCTCTTAAATATTTTACCTCATCATAACATAATGCTATGGTATTTCTATTATGCCCTCTTTGTCTGTAATCCCAGAGGTATTTCAGAAATAACTTCTGTTGTATTTTCACATACCGGGCTGCCACCAGTATTTTTCTCACATCTAGAAGCCTACTATCTTATTCACTCCTGTTCATTTCCCCAGTTTTCCTGCTTAATTCTGCCAACCACCCTTCACAATGTATTTGCTGTCTTGCTATCCTGTTCTGACACTTTATCTGTTTCAAATTCTTACATGCATTCCCAAATTTCCATACTGTATCAGACTGTTATCACACTGACATGGTACATGGCACTTGAAGACATTTAACAAGTGTATATTTTCATTTAAATATGTTCAAAATTCTGTACATGTTGCAATCTATATGTTTGAATGCAGAACAAGGCTTCTGAGGACGATTTATGAAATTCAATCACAAACTGATGTGATGGAAAGTAGGACAGGATCCAGGTAATCTAAACTTTACCTAACCTGGAAGTTTGGAAACCCCATCAAACAATCTACTGGCTGTCCAGAAGGGCAGCCTGCCTCTGCAGGTGCCTAATTTTGCTAGCTAGTGAGTTCTGAGCCTGATAGAACTTTTAAATTTTCCACATATTTTCAGTGTGGACAAGACTATTTTCATTCTTATGACAACTCCTTCTCTGCATCTTGCAATTCATACAGAGAAAAATCTGACTTTTCTGACAAAGAACTCCTTCCCAATTATGCATGGTCAGAACTGCATTTATATTGTTTGTCTCTATTAACTATACCTAGAAATTTCTGTGGATATTTTCCAAAACTAACTTGTCCCAATTCCCAGCCTTAATATTTAACCTTTGAAAATGCATAAAGATAAAGCTTTAAAATACCAATTTTTAATTCCTAAGCAAAATTAATTTCACCCAAATTAACATTACTTTTAATATGGATGTCTCAGTGTAATTTTTTCATCCTGTCCTCTAGGGGAAACTATCTATTTTTTTTCTAAAACAGAACAGTAAAAGAGATATAGTTTAAATACTGGTTTGGTTTTCTAATGCTAGCCAGTTAAAGAGTTCACTCTTGTTCCCTGTTTCTCATGTTCCTGCTTGTTCATTGCTGGCTTGTATTGAGCTTTACATGAACAGTCACCCCCAAGTTCTTCTCCTGCAGGGCTCTCATTCTGTATCCAGCCTCTAGCCCTGTCTGGGATTGCCATTGCCCAGGTGTAGGACCCTTCATGAGTTTCATTCCTTCCTTAGTTTGCATAGAACCACTGGACACCACCCTCCAACCTCCAGTACCCCAGACCTCGTTTTTGACTTTCCTGGTCAGAAATCCTCAGTTTGCCTGTGGTTTCTTGATAGCCCATCAGTAATTTAGTGTGATGAGGTTTCGATTTTGTCTTGGTCCTATGTTTGTCTGCTGGGTCTATGTGTTTATGTTTCTTATGCCCTTTATTACCTGCATTTGCATGGAAAAAGTCCTCAATCAGTTAATCTTAGCAAAGGAAATACAGATTTTCCATTCACAGAATAGCCTGAGTTGGAAGGGACCAAAAAGATCATCTGGCCCATCTCTAAAGTGAATGGCCTATAAGGGGATTGGACCCTTGACCACCATGCTCTAACCAAATGAGCTGATCTCAGGATCAGGTCCTACTGGGAGAACTCAAATAGGGTGACTGTAGTGCAAAACCTGTAATAAAAGATAGAAGTACTGAGCTACTTGATCTGGTAATCTGGTTTTGTTTGATTACAGGCATGCTCCTCAACTAGTGATGCAGTAACCACACAAGGAAACATACTGCAATTATCCAAAGTAATGTAGAGATTTATTTTTTGTTTAAATATATATTTTTTTGTTTAAATATATATTTTTTGTTTAAATATATATTTTGTTTAAATATAGATCAGTGTAAGTCAGTGAACTGAGCTATTTTTGTAGCAATTCAGAAACATGTACTTCTACCACTAAGGCTTCTGTAAGCCACAAAGGCACAATACTCAACACATGGGGCTTGTAACACCCTCCTTTTTACCCTAAGGCAAACTCTGTCAAAGTTGTTGATCTAAGATATGGGTCAGTTAACAAGCTTGTATCTGAAGACTGCAGAGCAAACTAGGTTCAGAAGGAATCAATACTTCTTCTAGATAACAGGAGTCAAGGCCAAGTCATACATTAAACCAAACAATTTAAGTATAAATATCAATGTTCTGCCGGACAGGATGCCAATAAATGTGCTTTAAAAGCAAAGGTATATAGCTTGGTCATATAATTAGGACTAAAGTACCAATAAACTAAAGACACTTCTTAAAAGCACTGAATATATCTTAAAGCAGCAATTGACAAAAGCACTTGGGAGAAACAGAAGCACAGGCAGAACCCACTTAACTTCAGCTGAAGATCAAATTTTGCAGGCAGCTTTCAGAATCCCCCAGGTTTGGTTGTAAAGCCTTATTATCTCTAAGTCAGGTATAGATCAATAATAGTAACATTTGCAAGATTGAAACAGGTCACACTTAGGAAAGGAGATGGTATCATTTTAATGAGGAAATAAAAGATCAGACCAGAGTCCTTACAGAGGAGACAGTGAAAAGTCATTCTCTGTGCAGCAGATTTAATGGTTATCTCCTAATGAATGCTGTGGATGTAAGACAGAGGTTTGGTTTCCCCTGGAACGAAAAGACTGTGGAGCTTTTTAGGCATTCAAGTTTTCTCTGAGAATTAGAAACAAGAAAGATTCAGTGAATTCTAGAAGTATTTTGCCCTAGTATATCTATATTAAATGAAAACCATATATATACAGCCATGAGGGCAGAAGAAGAACAAAAACCTCCCTACAACTGACTGTCTGTCCACAGGATGGCATGACTTTGTAGGTCTGATTGTCATGCACCTTTTCTTGTTGAGAAATGAAAGGAAAGAGTAAGTCCTAGTACAGAGCAAATCAAGGCAGAACAGCCTGCTGCTGATCTCAGCAGAAGAAGGTATATGACTCATTTGAGACAAATATATCCTCTACTGCTCATTCACAAATCCTGCAGTGCTGGAATTGTTTCTGAGATGTAAAGAAAATTCTATAAATCAATGAGTAAAAAGAAATTATTTTTCAAGCAAAAGGTTGGGGGTTTTTAACAGGTCAAGGTTTTCATGAAAAAAAAACAAAGCCTGCTTCATTCCCTTAGCATGCCCTAATAATTAATTACTTTAACAATGCAAACACAATTGTTTCTGGTTTACTCTTTCTGTGGGGGATTCATCACCAGTATTGGTGATGACAGGGATCAACAACAAGGTAATGCATACCTTACCAATAAGGCAATGCTAACAGGTTTAGTTCCAAAGGGATTTATCCAATTAGGTCTCAAATACACTGGGGTGACCATATGAGAGCTTTTGATAAAGCTTTGTCTTTTTTTCGATAAATTTGTTTTTTTCAATACATTTTACTGAACTGTCAGGTTGCAGGTAAGCTTATTCATCAGAAAGCTGAAGTCTAGGCAGTGGCAGAAGCATTATAGAGACCTTTTGGACAGATGTTATACTCTAGAATTCTCTTTTTTACCTCCAAGGCAAATGAAATTCAAAACTGAGTGTACAAATGCTAAGTGAAAATTATAGACCCATGCTGAATATCTGAGGTTAAATAATACCTGAAGTCCAAGAACTTCTATCACTTCCTCACCTTTTCCCTTCTGCAAAGTACAGCGAAAGATTCATTACAATCTCTTTGGGTTAGAACTGAAGATGCTGAAAGCACATTATTCTCTTAAAATTTCACCTATCACAGGAAGAGTTGCTTATTGGTTGTAAATCAAATAATTTCTGGCCCATCTGAGTTCAGGAGCACAGTCAGATGGACACTCAGCTACATCTGCACAGAACCACAGTCTCCAGGGGAGTCAAAAGCCTGTGACACAAAGTCCTTTCCAGAATGCCTCTATTGCCCCTACATTCTGGAATTGACTTCTTTTCCAATCTTCAAATTATGTTCAGAGGAAGAATTCATATTACTGCTTATAATAATTTCCTTTTTAGGATAGTCCAGTGGTTAAAAGCATGGTATAGCTCTGTAATATTTTAGTACTTTTCCTAACTGTGCAAAAAGTACTGTGCATCTTTAGACTTATCTCTTGGAATCTAAGATACAAATAAAGACATTTAACTTTTTTCAGAAAAGATTTGACTATTGTTAATTATGGTACAGCAGGAAAGACTGCAAGCTATAGCTAAAACAGCTTATCTCCTTCTGCTTGAAATTAATTTAGCAGTTATAACACATTCCAAGTTTCATCATTAAAGATTTGTCTCTGAAAAAATGTATTTATTTGCTTTTGAAGATTAATTTAATTTAAGCTAAAAAATGGAAAATTCATTGAAAAAAATGTGATTGATTTTAAACATATAGTAAATACAAAAAAGTCTTGCAGAAAGATAATGAAAAATATTTCTCCATATTTTTGTGTTGTAGTGGACAGAAAAACATGTAACATAAATAGGAGCAAAAAATTTTAAAACTGCCAAAAAAACCCCAGAGCTTTCCCATTTTTTAGTTTTACATAGAAAGATAACATGTCAAAAATGAACAGAATGTTCTGTTTAATTATCTAGAATACATGTCCTTGTTCTATTTGTTTAAATTGTGAAGGAGGTTTCTCTTGTCTGGAAATTTAGATTTCCTTGGATTCAAGAAAAGAAAAGAATTTGCATATGTATGATTCATCTCAAGTATATTCCAAGGAAAGATAAAATTTTAAATATTTTTTCCCATAGGTATAGAGAAACCATAATGAACAGTATGATTAAATAAGACAAAAAATATTTGAGGCAATCAAAGGTCATAGTATACAGTGTGTGGTCTTTCTCAGCTTTGTAGTGCAAAACAACACATGAATTTCTCAGTTCTACAAAGGTTTAAGGATGGTTACCATCACACTTTGTTAGGAACTTGAAAGAATGGACCCCTCATAAGGGTCCTTCCCCTCTAGGAGCTGATAAAGCTAGCAAAGCTTCAGATCCTGGGAAGTACAGCTCCATCTTTTTATGTTTGGTCTCCTTTTTTTCTGTCTTTAAAAAAATCCCAAACCAAACAAAACTGCAAAATCCTATGCAACACGTATGGTAAGATAGATGTTAACTTCAGGCTAAGCTTTTAAACTTCAAGTAGTGCCAGAGATAACAGTATTCTTGCATATAATGTTAGGAAGAAAAATGATCTTATGTTTAAGAAACATTTTTATGCCTGTGGGACAGAGCTCAATTTCAGATTTCGTTTAAAGCCTAGAGTAACTTATGGATTTGATTCATGTCACTTAATTTTAGCTTGTCTAAAAGTTAGACATCCCATGCAAACTAGAGAGAGTTTCTTGGCTCTGGCCCCAGTTCAAGAGATGGATAGCTAAATGTGGAGCATGATTCATACCTTCTTAACATAGTCACTTTTCACTGACTTGATGAATGTGAAAGTCAGGCCTGAAACTAAAAATTAATTCTAAATAGGTATAGTTCATCTTGTTTTTGGTTAGAATCTCCCTCTCTCTCATTTATTTTGTAAAATCAAGTATTGAATCATTGCCTATCCCTTGGGGGAAGAGTAGTGGGACCAAGAATACCTGAAGGATTTAAAAGATGATCAGATACTTGTTTCTAAAATAAATGTTTAATTTTACTCGTGTCCTACTCAAATCCAATAATTGGATGGTTAGAGCATGGTGCTGGTTAGAGCATGGTGCTAACAGTGCCAAGGCTGTGTGTCATCTCCATATGAGCCATTCACTTGAGATGGACTCGATACTTTGTGGGTCCCTTGCAACTCAGAATATTCTGTGATTCTGTATGGATGTTTCTAAACACTGTGATTTCTTTAAGTGTAAAGTATTACAAGAGTTCAAAAATAATTTCTTCTGCAAGCCTATTCGTTCTTGTATACCTTGAACCATCTCAGTTTTTCATGTTGCATTCCTGATCCATAATGTCATGCATCCTGCATTTCACCTTCATCTGGGGAGTAGCTTTTTTTTTCTGTGATTTTCATCCAGGATGCCTAATGACCCAGGCACATCTCAACAGAATCCATGGAAAATAGAAAGGCACACACTCCACTATGGTTAAGAAAACCCAGAGGTTCTAGAAGTCTCAAAGTGTTGCAGCATCCTGAGACTGAAATTTCCTAGAATAGTGGTGTGGTAGTGATAGTGGCTGTGCTCCTACAGCTTGAAATTTTGTGATCATATTTCATTTCATGTGAGGACAAGAATAGTGAGTTCTAAAGACACAGAACTGCTTCTAGTGGTCTGGGAGTGTTTTTGTGCATTTTGTTTGAAAAGTAGCATTAGGTCCCACATGGATAACCAAATCTTAAGGATAACCAAACTTCCAATTTGAAGCTTTTCATTCTTTGATAGTTAAAAAGCTTTAGATAAAAAAACCTCTAGAGAAGAAAATAATATTGATAAAAATTCCACAGTGAATGAACTCAGGTTTTTCCTATTCTTACACTGAATTACAGCTTTTTGAATATACAAGTTTCTAATATTAATTTTTTTCTCAGAATCATGCATTTGGCTGCAGTGCATGAATGTTGTTACACTGTGTCAACAATTCAAAGAAAACATGAAGCATTTCCCTTCTATTTTCCCTTTGTTTAAATTTTAGAGTACCAAAAGAAACTGTTGCTGATATTTTTGCTAACAATTTCTGCATGGTTATGATGCTTAATAATAGGTGATATAGCAAAAAGAGTTTTATCATCAGGCATAAGAAAAGAGCCAGAGAGAGGCTGAGTGCAGGAGTGTGAACATCCATGCTGTACAAATGGTGTTAATTTCTTGCCTCTGTCACCCACAATATGCCTTGTTGGTAGTGCTGCAGCTGTGATGAGAAAAATGGATGTTCTCAAATTGTGTTCCTTTTAGCTTCTACCTTTTGTAAGGTCACAATATGTAGGGAGTGAAAGACTCAGCACAGAATATTACTTATTCTGGAGCAGCTTTAAATTTCTGGAAATTCAGTCACTGTTTGTGACTGTTTCAAGCACAAAAGCTGCAAAAAAATTTTTTTTTCTTTTTTCTTTTTTGTTGTTGTTGTTTTCCTACTGAGCAGAATATGCCTTTGAATTGTTATTCTATCTATCTTGATTCTGAAAATTGTGAAGATTTGCAGCTTCTTCAGTTAACTTCATACAGCAGAGTTACTAATCAGCATCTCAACATGCCCCATCAATGTGTCTCCTTCACTCAGGACACTTCACAGGTATAAACTTTCAATGAACAGTCATGTGAAAGCCCAAAATCATCTACACTGCACACTTGCTGTTAGCTAAGGGTCAGCCTCTCAGAAGACAAAAATTATTGATGATATCATTATACTTTGACTAAGCTTTTATGCTTAAAATTCAGGTGGTTTTTTTATTAGTTGTGAATATTGGACTTTCAACTTTTCAGGAAAACATCAGTGTCACAGAGATGGTACTGTGGTTAGTGTAGCTCATAAAGCTACAATCATTTCAATATGCACTTTGCAACAGCTAAGGATTTGGTCCTTGGGGGTTTAGCATAAAATAATATCAAGAAGAATAATTTAAAGAATAGTACTGACTATTAAGAGATTAAATGTGTTTGAAGATTAAATGTGTTTGAAGACATCTACTTTCAGCACTGCTAAGGCACCCCTGGAATATTATCCAGAGTAACAGCTCTTTGCAGTGAAAAGTTAATGATAAAATAGACAAGCAGGAAGAGAAGGAACAGAGTTAGAGATGAAAGCTGTTGAAAGATCAGAGTTATCCAAAAAGTTAATATTTTAAGAGGAAATATTTAAAACCAAAAATTTTATCCTTTGGGGAAACAGTTTAAAAGTGATGGAAGTATAATTAAGAACAAGCAAACCTGTGGGCAAGAGGTGTATGGCTGAACTACAGAAAAACAAAACTAAACTGGAGAGGTGGAGGCTTCCAAAAGTAAAGCAATGAGACAACAAGAATGGATTCATTGGGGTTGCATGAGTAGAAAATTCATGAAAAGTTCAGGCAAGTATTTTGAAACTGAAATATCTTGCTTTGCAACTTTAGATTTTATTAGAAGAGCAATAGAAGAATATAAGTAGTAGCCATTCTAAGATAGACTTGATCCCCCTTCCCATGAAAAAATTTATTAGGTCCAGAAGTCTTTTGCTCCAGTGTAGAATGAAAACAAGTCCTGAAACCTCATTTTCTAAAATGGACTGCACCTGTTTTGCCTGAGCCCTGTTACAAAAATAGAGTCAGTAAGATGCGAAAGAGAAAAAGAATAACAGCTAAAACACCATGACCAGAGACTGTTATGGAGAAACAAAACAGACAAAAGAATTGGATGAGTCTTGGCTTTGAGCTGGATTCTATAATATCCTTGTTTAGGCATAGCTTTTTAAACTGAATTTAACATTTGTGAACAGCTGCACATGAATAGCATAGGACAACAAAATTCATTCCTTGGACCCAAGCCAAAGGCAATTAAAACAAGTGTAAAACTTTCATGTGTTCTGATGAGCTCTTCTATCCTCAAACCAGACAAAGTTTGGCCCCAAATGATATAGGAATATCAAGCTTCAATTCCTGAGACTCAATTCAAAGGTTTCAGTTGTTTCTGAGGAGATAATCTATATCCACTGAGAGGCTCCTGTTTGTTCTTTTGTGTGTGTGCCTGGCTTTTTTCATCTTTGGTTGTATAACTTAGTGATAATGGCATTAATAGTCCTTACGAAGTGACTGTGCTCAAGCTCACAATAATTTGCTTTAGGACTTGCTAATAGATGAGTAGATTGAACTAAGGAAACCCAGATGGTCCCATATCTGAAACAGTCTCTGGATGGGTCATTCACCCATACATACAAGTAGAGAATGTCAGCATATACTGCTGTGTGTTCACAAGGAAAACAGGAGTACAATGCACGAACTTGCTGTTCCTTAGAATCTTTTGTTCTGTATGGTTTTGAATTCCTATTACTCCAGGGGAGAAAGGAGGTTTCTCTGGTCTCTGTTTACTAGATGTATGGTCACATACACCAAAAGCAGAGACAAGGCAGCCTCCCTGTCTGACTCCACACAGTGCTGCTATCACAGGTAGCAGTATCACATAGACTTGACTAAAACCCCACAGAACTGCCCCTCAGGTGCACAAGCCCCTGCTGCCTCAGCAGCTCAAATTCTCAATAAGCAACTCATTTTCTAAACCAGGTTTATGCTAATAATGGAAAACGGTGGGACTGTATCCTAACAGGTAATACTAAGATTTTTTGGGGGCAAAAGCACACAGGATTTGAGTTTCTCATCATGTCTAATTTTTTCTTCTGTGTTTATTTAATATTGTGTGTTTAGCTTAATAATGTGAAGGATTTTTTATTCAGGATTTCAGTAGGGTAATGTGGGTGGATCTGATCTGTCTACATGCTGAACACGTGCTGTTTATGGTCTGATTTTACATTGTGCATCACCTGAACCACTGTGTAAAATGACTTTTTAAAATAAGATGATGATAAAGGGTTAATATTTTATATTTAAGCACATTATTTGTGCAAATTTTTCTGACTTAAAGAAACCCTAAACATAGAGCCTGTGATATATGGGCTTTTTATTAGGTATACCCAGACATACCCAGACACTGTAACTAAACAAGTAAACCCTGGGGGATAATACTACTACCAACTTCAAGAACAGCTTTTGGGTTTCTTGGGGGTTCAATTTATATTGTTTCCATGCAAATGTAGACTCTTTTATAGGAAAGAAAACTCTGAAATGAATGCTGGAATTTAATGCCTGACCCTATCTGTTCTGTGTAAATTAAAGAGCAGCATGAAAGAAGCATTTTTTTAAAATGCCAATGTTTAAATGCTAATATGATGAAGCAGAAAGTGACAGAGGTAGGAAAGGTGGAAGACTGAAGATTGTAAATGCTTACTTCAAACACAGATGGGAGTTCAAATGTGTGGTGTTCTAATATGTCCTGTTCAAGCACATTATTTTTCTCTTTACAGAAGAACAAATAGATAGAGGCTTAATGTCCCCTCTTCTTTTACAAACACAAAGTGACAGTAAGAAAAAAAATGTCCATCTACTGGCAAAAAAAAAAAAAAAAAAAGTCTCATCGTATTTATTGACTTTCATAGTGACTTTTTAAAGGCAAAACAGGCTGTTCAACCATAAAATGTCCTTTGGGAGGAAGAATATTGGTCAAAATGGTGGTAGGTTTTCTTCTGGGTTCTATGGATCCACAGTGGTAACAGAGAGCAGCAGAGCACTTCCTGCATGTGTTCCTCAACTTTACGTCTTTTACCCATGCATGTAGGTTGCTGCAGTGCAAGCTTGTGTGGTGAAGTGGTGAAGATGTATTTTCACTGTGCTTTTCAAATGCTTGCTTTGGTTTTCTGTCCTGTGCCACTTGCCACTCCCCACAACCCTTTCCTGCGTTGTATCCTTATACTTCCTACCTTCTTAATGCCTAACTTGGCTGTTTCCTCTTCTATGTTGGACTTAAGTCTCTTTATTGTGTCATGTTTTTGTATGACCATGGATTTTTTCACTTCAAATCTCATTAATTTATGTTACTTGATGGTAAGTCTCAACATTACTAATTTTGTGAGGGTTTTATTTGCAGAAGTCATCTTCAAAATTCCATCTTGTCTGAATGACAGCTACTGATATTAGCTCTCCTGAAGGAAACAACATGCCAAGAAAGCCTGATGATCCAATTATCAGTGTCTAACACTTTTCTGTATCAGAAAAACACAAGTCCCTCTATCACTGATTAAAAGCTTCCCTGCTTTCACCCTGACAACTTTCTTTGAGAGGACCTTGAATGAACCAAGGCTTTGAGGTGGATATACCCACAGCCTTTCATTAACCAAAATTGTGTTTTACTAGCAGAAAAACACAAAAAGAATAAAGTTTTTAAAGAAAGAACAATCATTTCTGCTTAAGACACAGATTAAAAAAACCCCCTGTTTTGATAATGATTCTACCTGGCTTGGCCATAATTTTTCCTCTGGTGTTCCCTATTCATCTTTTCCAAAGGGATCTCACCTTAGGGAGGTTCAATATTTCCTCTTCCTGAGGACTTCAGATTGCAGCAGGCAAAACAAAGCAAACAGGCAGGTTTCCTGCTCCTCAGCCAGAAAGTATTAGTGCTGCATGGTTAACAATAATACAGTCAATAAGGGAAAACAAATATATTCAAAATTTCTTCCATCAGCTATGCAGAACAGTGCTGGTTCAGTGCATCTGTAAGTCCATGAATTACTGGGAGTTGTTATCCACAGTTTATTCTATAACGTATATTTGTGCAACAGCTGTGAGGTGTTCTGGCAGCTATGCTCTTCCTTCCAGAAGAGACTCAAATGGAGCCTGTGGTTGTCACTACTCTGCCTGTGCAGGGCTGAGATCCATTTCTCCTGCTGCTTTATTCTGCCACCAACCAAACCTCCAGATGGAGGGGAGGCTTCACATCTCAAAAGCACAGTGTTGTTTTCTGGATCAAAGATATCAAGTATCATGCCCATTTCAAACTGAAGGGCATGTTTCAAAAGCTAAGTAGTTATGGAAACACCTTTACTGTACTTTCTGCACATAACCCCAATAAAACAAAAAAGACAAGGAAGGACATGCCTTGGTAGAGTGTTCTGGAAGAAAAAATAACCCTCTCTACTGTGCATTAGCTTGTTTATGAGTCTGTCATTATGAGTCATTAGCTGTCTGCCACATACTCTATCTGCCATTCTGTTGTGTATGAAGCTTGATTGTGAGGGATAAACAAAAACAGGGATGATAATCAAGCCGAGAATAATTTCTTCATGGACACAGTGTTCATGGACACTGTGGAGAGAGCCAGTAGAACCCTATACATTATTCTTCATAAATATGGAGGCAGAGGAATTAAACCCACAAGAGTTAATCAAAATCTAAGCTACAATAGCACATCTTCTAAGAAAATTCTCTGGTCACTGGATTTAAAATTTTAGTATTGTTATTACAGTACACATTTCTTTTCATTCTTTGTGTTTCATTAAAAAAAATCTTAACAAAAAACCCCAATCCAACCCAAAACCCCGAAGCCCAAAAATCCCACACGGCTTCCTTGATGTAATAAGAAAATTACAGTATCCGGTATCAGTATCAGAGGAACAAAAATACAGATAGGAAAGAAGGCAAGTTTATTTCCAATTCATAATTGAAAAGGAGAGAAAAAATTAAGTTAAAAGGAGTAGGTTTTTCCAGTCTACCATAGATGCAGAGAAGGTGGCTCACCTACCAGCAGTGAAGTGTACAGCTCCAAAATAAAAATAAGTAACAGATGAGAATGCTGGAGACAGAAAATCTTGTGTAGCTTCCACACACAGATATTACTATATTACCAGTTTACCCACAGAAAGGGTGCATGATTAGGTGAAGTTGCAGAAATATCAAATAGACCTTTTTTTTCCAATGGAAGACGTATTTGTGAAAAGCAGTGTCCCATAACATCTGTTAGTGTAGTATGAGCTGTTAACAAAAAAATTCAAATACAACCCTTGATACAAAATAAAATCAAGCACAAAAAATAAACTCAACGAAGACATATATCAAAGAATCACACTGTACAGATTCTATAGGAAGTAATAGAGTGAAATTAGTACAACAGCCCACTCTGGGAGACCCTCCCACACCCCAGGTGACTGCTGGGTATGTGTTATGGTATTCTCTTTTGCCATAGCACAATTGATCATGGCAACATTAGATGCTGTGTTCGCATTTCAACACATGCATGGGTATCATAATCTGAAAACTCATCTTGCTCCTCCCATGCCTGGAAATGGTGCCCACCAAGGATATCCACGCCTTGAAGTAAAGCTGCCAAGTGTCTTCCAGCCAAGTAAGGCAGTCAAAAATGGTTAAGAAAGCAGAAATATCAGGATAATTTACAAAAAAACAGCAATAAAGATAGCAACAAATTTCAAAAGCATTCACATAAAAAGTAATTCCAAAAAACTTTGTACACTTTCATTACATAAAGTAAAATGTCATGTAAAAATTCCTTTGGAAACTTCAAAATCAAATGGATTTCCTTTTGGCATCCAGTTGTGCCAAATGTAAAGCAAGAGAAAATATGAAAAAATCCTTAGCTTCTGAAAATACTTTAAAATAACATGGTAAATAAGGAAATGCTGAATCTAAAGTAAGAAAACTGTCAGTTATTTTCTTTGGAGTCAGTGTATTCTTTTTAATCGTGTGTCAAAATCTAATCATAAGGTAAATATAACTTTCTGGATACAAGGTAAAATGCAGGAGATAAACTAATTTGAACTAGTGTTGAAAACATATGCAAAGATAAGAAGATGCATATGAACAGCAGTGCAAAGCAGAGGCTGTAGAAGCCATGCAAATCAATACAGTATGTGGAAGGATCAAGAAGGATAAAGTGAGAACAAAACCTGTGCTGAAAAGATCTTCCTCAAACACATTTTCCTGCAAAAATAGAATGGACTACAGAGAATTATTGGCAGCCCCAAATCAATTTGTTGAAATGTTCCCATTTATTTTAAAGGTGACAAAATCTGGGAACAATTTTAATCCCATTTCTCCATTCATGGCCATGAAGTGTCAAACAAGCAGTACCAATAATGCTACCTTCTTTTAACCAACAGTTTTCTTGAAACTTCTTAAATTCAAAAAGCACCAACAAAGTTTCAGTATGGGAACTACCTCTCCTTGCTCTTTACCAATTTGTTTATATTGATTTACAAGAAATGGATTGGGTCTTTTCTACAGTTCCTAGTCATTCTTGCCCTTTCCAAAAGCAACTGAATAGGTGGCATGACTTACCTAGGACAAGTAAAAGTAGGAATTATATAAATGGAACAGTCTCTTGAAATGTTACATTTCATGATTTCCTCAGGGTCAGAGTCCCTCAGACACTAGAGACAAAGAATTCTCCATTTTCTTGATCAGGGAATCATCTGCATTAGTGCAAAAACCCAACTGCTAGCTTGTACTATCTTCTGTTCAGCTGGTTATTACAAAAACATTGAAAATATTGTCACTAATTTAAGGCTATACTCTTCTTTTTTGTCTCCATCTGTCTGGGGGGCCTTATTTCAGCCAGCTTCAAAACTAGAAGCTGAAAAATGACTCTAAAGAAATTAGTTGGTGTGGGCCTCTGTAGTCATTCAGTCACAAAGCATTCATGGCCTGAGTCAGGATCTCCTCACAGTACTGTACAATGTCATTTCTCCATACCAAACTGTTTGTGAATCTAACCTGCATATTCCATTTTACATCAATGTATAACATCCTCTGTTATAGTAAATGAGGTAAAAAAAAGATTGACAAAGAAGGTATACAAATCATACTATCCTTGGTAAACAAATGTGCTCCCCTAAATAACCCTTATTCATATTTGCTTTACTCCCCTAAATAACCCTTATTCATATTTGCTTGAGCAGTTACCTGAAAAAGTCCCCTTTTAGGAATTCAGTCCTGGTTTGTGAACTGAAGTATGCACAGAGAACAAGAAGAACTAAGGAAAAGTGCAGACACCGTCTTTCCTAAGATGTTGCAGCCTGCACTGTGCTCAGGCTGCTGAGATGATCGCCCTGAATGTAAACTTCAGTGCTGTGAATAGAAAATGCAACTTCAGCATCTATTGAGAAGAGACAGATGTAAATGGCTGTGATGGTTTCATCACTATATTTCATGTGACTGAGAGAATACAAAGAGCAAAACAGGCTTATCTTTAAATTATAAAGATAGTTTGTTTATTTAAACACACTAAAAGTATAAAATAGGAAGAAAAGAAAAAAAAACAAGAACAACAAATGAAACTTCTAAAACATCTTTCCTTTCTTCTCTAAGTTTTTACTTTTCCTCACTCAACATAAAAAGACACGACCTGAAACTTTAGCTAGTTTTACCATCTTAAGATAATTTTTCATCAATTTTTCAAAACAGGAGTCTTTCTTGGTTTTAATAGAGACCCTGTCTGCAAGGACTTTAAAAGAACTTAATCCTACCCAGTTCACAGTTTTCTCAATACTGAAAACATGGGCCCTGTACTCAATACAATGCAAATTGGGGTGTCTTTTTAAAGGTGTCTCACTCCAGGGCAAATGATTTTTTTTCATTAAATCAATTTTACTCAGTCCATCACACAATACCTTTGCTTAAAAGAAATCTACACATGAAACAATCACCTCCCCAAAATGCATATTTTTTCATAGTTTAAAGGAATAGTTCAGTTCAGTCTCTATAATACCAGGAAAAGTCCAGCTAGAATTTTGCCACTCCTCTTCCTCTGCCTTAAAGTCTTTTTCACTCTCTCTTCACTGACTTTAGTTCCATGCTGTGTCTTTCTATAGTTCAGTCACTATATCTGTCCTTCCTTCAGAGAAAAGCTGGTGTTCAGAAGGATCCATTTGCTGGCAAGAAAGAGTTAAACTTCTCAGGCTGCCGAGCTGCCCACATGATCTTGTGGTGGCGGGAACTGAGACGATCTGGATGCCACGCGCTGGTCTCTTCGGCCTGAAAGTGGGGAGGGGCGGGGAAGCACTCCATCTGAGCTCTTCTCTCCCCCCTCTGCCGCTGCTGTTTCCAGGCTCAGACATGGCTGAGCTGCTTCTCCCACAGGCAGCCGCTCTCAGGGACCCAGGCTGGGCTGCTCCTCCGCGGGCAGCGGCTCCCAGAGGCCTGGCCAGGCCTGGCCCAGCCCAGCTGTCCAGGGGCAGCGGGGCCTGGCCCGGCCCAGCCCGGCAGCCGCAGGATGTGACCTGGCCGATCACCCAGAGAAAAGAGAGCGAGCCCCTCCCCACACCCAGCCTTTTGAGTATTGCCAAAAATCACTAGCTTACTTCCTAATGGTTAAACTACCTGCCAATCAAAAAACTGATTTCTGATTGGACTGTTCTTCTTAACAAAATTTAAACTTTGTTAACCCATGACAATGGCCTTTGGATTGCTGTACATTAGTGGCTGAAGGAAGGCTTAAGCATCAGTTCACAGAGGGAGATTTTCTTGATTATAAATGACAAAATGTTTTAGTCCTTTGACTGCTTTAAATCAGAACTTTCAATCTATGCAGTTTTCATTGCATGACATTTTGTTTATGACCTACAAATGTGTGATTATAATAATGTTTTAGTTTTGCTTTCCTTTACGAATCTTTCCTTTACATCTTTCCAGATTTCAGTTTTAGACACTGAACAAATAGCAAACAAATAGCAAATTATATTGTGCGCAATATAATTTCAAAGTAGACTCCTAGTTGTGTGGATCTGAACAAACACATGTCTTTCAGACACATGAACACATGTTTTTCAGAACTATATTGAAACTAAATCTCTTTCTGAAACAAAGATTATAAACTATTGGTCATGTAGTTAGTACCCATTATCTCCCGTAAGGACAAAGTGAGACAAATTGACATAAATTAAATACTTGTATTCCTTTTTTCCTGGAGAAGAAAGTCTTAGGGATGGCTCTGATACTGTAAATGAAAAGACTGAAGAGGATGAAAAAAAATCACATTAAAATACGTTCCATAATATTTTTCTATATGTTTGTTTTTTAGCCTTCTAGTTGGGACTGTACCTTTTATCCTCTTAGCTTGCTTGAATGTTATTTCATTTTGAGCAATTACTTTGAATTTTTCTTACATTTTACTTTATTGTATGTGTGTTCTGTCAATCAGTGGGATGATTTTATGTTACTTAAAAATATTATCCTCCTGTCAGCAGCTAATACAATCAAAGACTCTCAATACTGTGGAGGTTAACAGTTTCATTTTACTGATTTTAAAAAGAAAAAACGTCTCTGCAGGGATTTAAAAATGCCTCACAAGCAAGAATTAAAAAGTTGATGTAGTTTACTCTGCACTTTCCGTCTTGCTGGTTAAAAGAGCAGTATTGGCAAAGAGACCCTAGTCAAGCACAGTAAGCTGCTTATCCCTGTTTTTCAGTAAAGAATTATGAAGATTTTAATGGATCATTTTGCATTGAAAAATTTCTTGTTGAAACAGATATTTTCATGGCAAACTCCTAGCAGAAAAAAAAAGTCTGAAAAACTAATTTCAAAGTGAAAATTTTGAATCAGTGAATATGTTCTTTCTACTAAAACAACAAAAATATAATGTGCATCTACATAATATATATTATTATTATTTCTATTTGGTATAACACCTTAAGAAAGAAAACAGAAAAAGTCATCTTCAAAAAAATATTTCAAATAAGCGGCTGCATATTTTAGTCTTATTTAATTTCAAATATTTGAATAAAATAAGTTCTTATGTAGACTGATTTCATTTCATACCTGTGTGGATTACATTATATGAGTGCAGACTGAGCTTGAAGATACTACAGGAATCAGAATAAATTAAATGATACACTACAATGCTTGGGATTCCAGTTATTAGGAAAGACTTTATGAATGTATTTTAGCTTTTTTAACTAAATGAAAATTCAATATGTTCTTAATAGATAAATAAATATAAATAAATATATAAATTCAATATGTTCTTAATAGATAAATAAATCATGATGTGCTTTCTCACAATTTTCTAAAACTCTTAAAGAAGTCTGTACCAGGGGTCCTTTCTCACTTATCAGAATTTTCCGCTCTAGAACATGAAGAATTGCATATTTTCTCTATAAGTGCAGTTGATAGAAACAAGGAAAAACAAATGGTATAAAACAACCATCACAGGATTTTTGTAGGAGTGTCATCAGCCCTAATTATTAATCTCTTATGCTATGTTTTAAAAAGAAAATTAGCTAGAGGACAGTAAGGTACTCAGTAAGCATTAATACAACATAAAGTTAAAAATTCCTTTTAATTTAAATTTTATTTTAGGGACAAAAAGCTTTTAAATACTAATCCTCAGGTGGAGATGAATTATTTTAACTGGATGTTTACTTGTGTTTAACAAAACAATCATAAAATATTCTTACATAAACTTGTGAAATTTTGAAAATTGCATAATTTTTTATTCCTTTTTGTTATGGTTACAAAATTATTTGTGTCAGAAAAAAAAAAAAAAGACAGTCTTTTTTGTTTATCTTTAAGACAATATAATTATTGCTGTTCTTGGAACAGAGCTAAACCCAATGTATTATAATGGAGTATTTGGGTCAGTTTGATGTTCACATCATGGAACAGACAGGTAACCTGAAGGAGACTCTGAAATCTGGGATAGATTAGTATCATCAGGTTTGGCAGAAGATCTGTAATCACAGGATATAATTGAAAAAGTCCTATCAAATTTATTTGTGCCTAGGGCTAACAACTCTATTTTGCAGCAAAACTAGATATTGAAAAAATACTTGTTAAAATAATTAAAATTTAAAATTGTTAAAATAAGATTACCTTTATCATATAACACTCCACAAGCTAAATAGAATGTTTTAATTATGAAATTCCTAAAGCAATTAATTTCAAATCTCTTTACTAAAAGAACAGAATGCAAAATGGTAAGTGAAACATGGAAGGATACAATTATATTGTGGGTGTGGATGATATTCTTAACTCATGCAAACAAGAGAGGCAAAGGGAGTGTTATAACTTCACTGCTAGCCCCAGTTAAGAATGAGGTTAATTACCAGAACTATTGAGACTCTGGTAAGAAAATTAAATTATTCAAGTTCTTCATAATCCATAAGCAGAAATACATGCAAGTTTTGTTAAAGAGCTATAGCTTTAGGAGCATGTTGCATGATTATGTACATGACTGCCTATTCTCCCCATTTTCCAAGTAAATTTGGGAAATGCATAAGGGGCCAATCTTTTTCAGTACTAAGTCTCATCTGCACTGACCCTTCTGTTCTTCCAGAACTATCCTGACTGGACAGCAGTTAAAAAGAGCTTTGATATCTTTGGGTCTGCAGCCAGGGAAGGAAGTATACAGCTGTGTTAGGATGGCTGGTTTCCACCTGTACCTCCTTTCAAGGGAGATGATAGTTTCACTTTGTATTTTCTAAAACTGAGAGTCAGCGCATGTCACCAGTGATGCAACATGAACCAGACCAGCTGGCGTGGCAATTGAAAATAGGGATGGGAACGACTGAGTAAGCCTGAAAAATAACTTTAATAAATAGCCAGACCCAACAAAAGAACATTAAGCTGAATGCAGTATGGGGTGACCTCAAAAGACAGAACAATGGGGTAAACATAACAATATATACAGGGAATATATAAGGCAGGGAACCAGTGAATAATTACATTGCCATATATGTCAAACACTGTTAGCCAATCATAGACGAGAACTCAAAACATTACCTTATATGGTGCAACTGCATTAACACACCTGTTCCTATAATCTCATTCTTCTCAACTAGATGCTTCCCTTCCTAGCATCCCAATTCCCATAGCCTCAGATTGATGCTGACCTCACTATCGGCCAGGGCCAACTCACTGTCAGTCCCTGCCAGTCCAACTCCCACAAGTGCATCTAACAAAGCAACAGAAAACTCTTTTCCTCTGAGCACACATAAGGCCATAATTCGTATTCATCTGATTTTCCTAACTAATAGACAGGAAAAGGAGGAAATCAGTGGAATGCTCTTATACATTATGTTGAAGAGAAAATCTGCATTGATTTTTACCTTCCCTTTTATTGTGTATAAGTACACATAAATAAGATATTCTCATTTAGAAAATGAGAAAGTAGATCACTATTTTCTGCTCCAGTTTTCATGCCAACAGATTGTGTATTCCACCCACAGAATGGACAAAGAGCATGCGTCAGGAGTCTCAGCATGGCAGGCAGTGGGAGCAGCTTCGCAGCAAAGCCACAGCACTGCTAGGGAGGTGGCCCTGAATGCACACCAAGCAACAGTAAAGGTCTTGGTGGAGGCTTGGTTCCACAGAAATGGCAATGTCTGTTCTCCCAGATGCTCGTCCTGCTCTGCCTGGGTTATGGATGCTGTGCACTGTGCCTGCTTTGCTCTGCCCTGAGCAGAATCTGTGCCCTGTGAGGCACATCTCTAAGGCAGTCTGGTCTGAGGGTGAGTTTTCTTGTTTTTAGACCTATTTTTCAGAATAAGAAATACTGACCATGGGGATAATATTTGCTGAACTCTACTACTAGATAGACCTTTTGCTTTCACAGAAACACTCACTGCACAGTTGGCTCTTGCAAGCCAGTTACTTAAAAAGACCATGAGATGATTGCACTTGTGAACTATATGAAAAAGTAGTTTATGTATATGACTTTATATCTACTGCTTTACATTCTAGTTACTATACATGTATAATTTTAGGAGAATTTCCTTATCCAGGGCATTGCCAGCACAAAGTAGAAATATCTTAATATTTCCTGCAAGGAAATATGTCCCAGGTCTATGTGTCACAAAGCCAAGAAAAGGTACTGGTGGACCTTTATGATTCCTTTAGAATGATTCCTTTATACATAAATAATATATCCAAAGGACAATGGATATATATTTTTGAATGCATTTTATTTTAATCTAAATAGAATATGGAATTAAAGACAAGGCTGACAGCAAATGTAGCAGCATATGTTAACACATTGGTGAGGATAGGGGATGAAGCTATAGAGTACACTCATGTAACATCTTCCAAGTTGATGGATGTGATTGTCAGTAGTTGTGTTTTATAGAAGTAAAATCTTACATTGCGGCATGCAGCATTTATTCTGGGTTAAACTCTTGCTAAAGACAGCCTCAGTCAGAGAAAAACTGAACCAAGTAAAAAAGGTCTTTTGAGATATGAATAACTAAAAAAACCAAGACCATAGTATTTCTGATGTATTTTTGCACCATGCCCCTATATTTTTCATTGAGTATGAGCAACTCTAGAGTACATAAATGTGGAGAAAATTCTTATCCTTAACCAGATTTCTTCAACTACACAGAAAGTGTAGGAAGACTTCAATATGTATTTTAGCCATTTCTCTTTAAATTTCTTATGTTTGTTTAAACTTTACATTAAACCACCACTGACATTTCTGTCAGACCGTTTTGAGCTAACATTTTTCATTAACAATTTGATCAACAATCTAGTTAATATACTATGCCACATGAAGGCAAAACCTTGCATAAAGATTTTACAAATTGTTTTAATTAACTTTAATTTAATGTATTTAAAGGCAGGTTTTATAGAAAAAGCTTTGAAGAGTGAAGGCATATTAATGAAAGAATACTTTTTTCATAAAATTTTGAAGTGTAAATGACAATTATTATTTTATTATTATAACTGCCTGCTAATGGGACTTTTAGTTCTGTTGCATTGTTTAAATGGGTTGCTCTCTGAGCACAACATATAGAAAAAATAAGTAGACATTTGACCACTAGACCCACAGCTATGTTTTTCTTCCCAGATAACACCAGAATTGTGCCTAATATTGTTATGACTGCACTGTTTGAAAGAGACAATTCACATACAGCTGCAAATACATACATGCATACACACATCTACATTTAAATACCTAGGTACATCTGAGAGGTTAGCTTGGAGTATTTTATACATATGACTGCAGAACCATTGGGTCCTTCAACTATCTCCAAAAGTTCTGTAGATAAAATTACTGGTCTTTAATGAAACAACTGGCCCAAAGTTCAACATAAGATATATGACAGGCATTGTTTGAAGAGCCTGTGCAGCCCTTTAAAATATAAGGAAATGTAATAAATACAATTAAAATAACTAAGTAAAGAAATATGTGAAATATAAGGATGTCCTAGGGGGAAGCTTCCAACGTGACCTACCCTGACTCCACTGACTGTTAACACTTCAGCTGATGCTATTGGTGCACGTGCAAGCCCCAGTGTGGCTCTTTGCTCTGTGTTGACCAACAGTGTGAGATGACACCTGGCAGCGTCAGCACTGCTCTTGTAGGAAGCTGCTCTGCAATGGCTAAGACTGAAATCAGAAGAAGATTTTTGGAAGATGCTTAATCAATGTCAGAAGGTCAAGAGGAGCCTTTAACAATTATTTACCACAGATAAAAGTGGAAAGATTGAATGCTTTTTAGAACAATGAAATATCAACTATACAAAGATACTCTGCTTATGATGTACAGTTGAAATACCCATTGAAGTAATGAACAAATGAACAAATCATACCAGGTCTTCTTTACAGTCAACTGTATAGGGACTATCCTGGAAAAAGAAGTTGCTTGAAATATCGTAGAAAGAAACCAAATTTTGTCTTAAACAATGCAAATAACCATAATTTGGGGTTGTGGAAGGAGAAGGGTTTTCATATGATGCAGTGAGGGATGTGAGGTAAGATTTTTTCCTGATGGAGTTCAGCAGATTTTTTTGTGGTTATATAATGTATTTACCTTTTTAGGCAAAATTTTCTTGAATGAGTTTTCTCCTTTTATTTTTCTACAGATTTTCTCTCCCATATCAACAGGAAGGCTGGGCCAGGTGATCAACTGTGGTCCCTGCAAACTTTGTCATTCTGTGATTCTGTGCTATGAGGGATCTGGATGCTGAACCATGTGATAGGGAGAAAAAGGAGAAAGGTCCTAGATCCCTTCCCCTTTGCATATTTGTGCTATGAATTCAATGAAATTCAAACAAATTACAGTAAAATGTTCCTTTCAAGTGGGGAATCACCTAATTCATACACTATAGACTACATGCATCCATTGGGTAATTCCAGTGATTTTAAAAAGATTATTTTAAGGTTTAATTTGCCACAATACATACAAGAGCTCATAACCTTTTATGAAGATAATACTCACAAGTTTAAACAGTACAGTGCCCTGAATTTCTTGGGAGGCTACAAATGGTCCCTCAGTGCTCATTAGCAGGCTATAGTTCCTCCTATCATGGGTTTTTGAAGCAAGAGCATTATAGTTCAATTTGCACATAAGCTGCTGATCTATCCAGGAAAAGGTAATATTCAGCATTAATTTATACACGAGATATGAGGAAGAAATGTTCCAAAACAAAGAAAACAAAAAGGTAATAAACCATTTTTTTTTGTGTAAACAAAGGAAAAATATGCCATCATAATTTCCCAAATAGGAAGAAACAGCTGCAACAGTCACTGCCTAAGAAAGTACAAAGCTAAGAGAGTGACAATACTGATGTTGGCAGTTCTGTGGTACTGACTAGTCTTAAGTTCACTGTAAGAAAGTGCTCAGACTTGCAATTCTCCTGGCATTAATGGGTTAGAATATGAGCTGCTCATCTGAGACCTAATTTACAAGAAGAATTAAAAGGTCAACCATGCTGATAGTAGGCAGGAGTTGAGAGTTTAATGAAAATGCAGCAGAAACTTTGTGAATTATTTAAGATAATTAAAAATTTGGTTGGACATGACATTAGAGGAATTTCCAGAACAAGGCCACAAAACATGGCGAGTGATGGTGTGGTGAGTATGCTTGACCTGACCCATCAGAGATGACATCTGGCAAAACCTCTACACAAGGGCTCCCTCAGCTCGTGAAAAACACTTCAGTTACACAATGAGAGTACATTTCTTCACAATGCTTTCCTCTTCATACTTATTTCTTACCAAATTACTGTCCTCATCAATTATATGTCTATTAGTATTATCAGAGCTATCACTATAAAATCTAAAGTTTCTGGAGAATAAAGGATCTGTGATACAGAAGCATGTCCCAAGACAATACTTGAAAAGGTAAATATACTGAATTCTGATTGAAAACTCCAAGTTTTTGCTACTTTGCAAGTTCATACTGCTCTTTCAGGGCCAAGCTGAAAATATATATGCATGGTCATGAAGCAACTGTTTCCTGATATGATCATGGAGATCAAAATATGACTATTAAATAAACAGGTATGTGTATTTATGGAGTACTGTTGTTGATTTCTTTAAGATAGTTAAAAATATTTTGATAATAATTTTTTTATAATAAATATTAAGTATGTTTCAATACAGTGTTTAAACTACTTGGGACCTGACACAGAATACAGAGCAGAAAGTAAGGTCCTTCCTCTTTCTGTTTAGAAATTGGAAGAGTTTAACAGTTCATAAAATCACTTAAAAACATATGTTGAGCAGCCAATCCAGAGAGAAATGCCACATAAAAGAGTATGCCTGAAATGCTTCCCTTTAGCCTTACCCACCTGATTGTTTCCACACCACTTTGAAATGGCAGCTCAGATGTCTGGATTATCTGTCAGATACCTGAGAATGGCTTAGGGATTTTCCTTTGACATATGCATGATGGATGTAAGCCACCTTTACATAGTTCCTTGCCAAAGAGCTTGATATGAGCAGCACAGCTAACTATTTGAGTTTTAATCTTCTGGGGCCTCTGTGGTAAATCTTAGCTTTGTTCTGATTAATGTGTTTGTGCCTTCATCTTAACAGCGAGCTTGTCTTGCAAAGGTTTGTTAAAGAAATTTTAAGATGACAATAAAGATGCAGACTTCCATTACAAAACTGTAGTGAACTTTTTAATGAATTGTCTTGGAAAAATTCATGTGTAATACAAACGTAGAAGGAATGTTTTTTGAATTATATTTTTAATTAGTCTCATAAAATTCATTGTTGGCGTTTTTTTACCAGTAAAATTCTGATACATAGAATGTTCCTGTCAAATTACAATCTACGTCAATACCTCAGCAAACTACACACAACTGTCCCTCAGGTACACAACACATTCATCACCAAGGCAACTAATGACTATAACTATATATTTGAAATGCTAAATGACATTGTATGAAGTATTTCATCAGAAGGAAGAAATAATGTGACCATTTTGAATCAGACACCAAAATGAAATATTTCCCTTCAAGGAAAAAAAATACCAAACAAAAAACAGTATGTTTTAGAAAGAAGTTGAAAGAAGCAAGAAGCATTAATAGTTCAAATCGATGGCGAGTCAGGTAGACCATTTCACACATATCCAATAAATGAAAAACTTGAAGTATATCAATAAATAATATAGACACAATACCAACATAAAAATAGTGCTACAACATTGTGGTTCAATTTGTCTCTAGGAAAATCTTGCTTAATAAAACAATTTTGATTATGAGTGAAAATAACATATCTCTGTTAGAAGTAAAAGCTATCTTATTTATGGTATATAGTAGTTTCCTGTTTCTCTTTGAAACATTGTTTCTTGCAATGATATCACTATATAGTTCTCTTTTTCTCTTTTACGCACTGGCTGTGAAATTCAGTCAATTAATGAAGAGAAAGTTATTTTGCTTAGACTATTCATAATAATATTTAGTTCACGGAATTTAGTTCACTGAGTGTTTGGGGTTGGAAGAGATTGCTGGAGATTGTCTGGTCCAAATTCCTTGCTCAAGCAAGGTCATGTAACACAGTTGCTCATGACCATGTCTCTGAGAAATATACAGCTCAGTATAACATGCTGTTTTATACCATATTGTATTTCATGACTATTTTGGTGCTTCTGTCACTAAAGCTAGTCAAAAATGTATGAAGATAATAATTTTATGATGAAGATTATGCATCAAATAATTTATACTACCAATATTCATTCTGGGTATTAAACTGCTCTAATTATGAATGGTTTCCCAGAAGCTACAGCATGTACTTGGAAATTGAGTCACTGTTTAAAATAAAAGCATAAGGCACATTTTGAGCACAGCAAAAGATTTGAAAGATACTTGGGGAATGGAAAGGCAGGGACTCTGATATTAATGGCACTGAACTTACTGAATATATATCTTCAATATTAACAGCAAACTATATTTTAGATAGACATGAATTAACTTCAGAAATTCTCAGTTTAATTTCTTAAAGTATGGCCATTTGGCCGGCCTTTTCAGTGCCACATCAGGTTGGCAATTTGAGGACTCCCAGGCATACAGAGACCCAGGTCTCTTTTTCAGCCTCTTTGAATGCCAGTGAGACAATTGCGAGGCAAACCCTTCTCATGTTGAGATGAAATTAACTTAAAGGCTTATTTTGCCTGGTGCTTAATGTTATTTGATAATGTAGCAGTGTTTTTCTTATCACTTATTTTTCTTAGTGGCACATAGCTGGATACCAGCAACGTGTGACAGAAAAAGGAGACAAAAAGTGTATTGCCAAGCCCAGTGGCACAATCTAGTTTTAGCTCTTTCTTGATAACTGGTAAAGTAGTGATTTCTTTAAAAAGTTGGCCAGCTTTTTCTAAAGCATAGATAATGAAATCAGAGTTCTAACATCAACTTCAGTGGTAAATCTGGAGTTACCAGAGAATGACAACTATAATATTGTAACCATTGTAAAAAGTCAGTAAACTAGATGGCAAATGTGCTGGTGTTTACTTCTTAAACATAATACTTCAGCTGTTATGTATATTTTTTATTAAAGGAAAACACAAATGTTTCATGTAGCCATATAATTTTTCCTGTTAGAAAACGGTCATATTTATATTTAACCACTGAAACAAGATCAATAAATTGGTTTCCATTATTTGTGGCTCTGTACTTTTTTCATATAAATATGATGCATAAAGATATTATTTTCTTACAACCTTGTCTACTTAATGTTGACTTAAAAATGAAATATATTTGATAGTTAAGAAGAAACATTTCATTTGCAAAGGCACTTCCTATTTTTTACAGCCCTACTTTATTGAACTTATTTCTGAGATGCTGATATAATTTTATTCAAGGGCAGTGTTTAGTATAACAACCTGATATATCCCATATTTTTCCTACTTATGCCCTGTTGAGTCATATACATTGTCAGACAGAAGAATAAAGCTGGTTTATATAGAAATAGTACAAAACTCTTGATAAAAATCACAGGGCAATAATATTCAGGAAAAACAGATATATTAGAATGTCTCAGAAACTTTTAGGTGTTTTGTTAACTGTTTAGAACTTTAATAAGAAAAGCCATGTTTCTAGGAGGAAATCATCTGTGATAATCCCTCACTCCTCCTCTTCAAAAAGAGAATTAAAATATACCACTGTTTTATGAAAACAAAGTGAAACAAAACAATACATAAAAAAACACATAAGAAAAGAAATGTGAGACAGATTATACTTTTACAGGATGGTTCTTGCATGTCTTTTTGAAGTTTTCTGCTCATGGCAAGATACTTCACCTATATGCATGACCAAGTTTTAGATTTCAGTAGCATTAACAATTGGTTAGCTTAAAAATTACATTGATTATTTTGTTGTTGTTGAATAGTTTTGGGGGTTTTTATACATGCAGATAAAATATTTTATAAATGTACAAAGAAAACAAAACATGAGTCCTAACATGAAATTTAGGGGAAGAAATATTAAAAGCTAGAGAAAGTAGAGGAGCACACAATGAGAATCTGAGCAGCCTTTGTTGCTCCCTGTCGTGGTTTAACAAAGTCTAGTTTCTAGTTTGGGGTATAGTTCCCTGTGGGAACCTGGCAGAGCCAGTCAGCTGGCTAGCTTTGAAGAGCCAAGCAGCTGCCTAGTTTGGAAAATTGACACCTGGTTAACCAATCAGTTTTGAAGATTGGCATGCAGTTAAACCACTTAGAAGGCCTGGATACACCTCTCTGAAAGCACATTTAAAGACAGGCTAGGCAGTGGGGGGCTCTTTTGGCTTCTGGCTTTTGAGGAGGTAACTGGCCAACCTGGCCCCGCACGGCCGGGTCAGGCTGGGATCGCGTGGCCCGCGCAGCCCGGTCACCACGTGGCTCGGCTGAGATTTCTGCCGCTGCAGGCCGTGACACCAGGACTATCCCTGCACTGCGAGCAACCACGCAGCCGAGACTGCTCAGCCTGAATTGCCACACGGCCGAGGCAGTGCCATGCAGCTGGGCAGTGCCACGTGGCTGTGACTATCTTGGCATGGCTTGCAAATGAATTTTGTTTACTCCGGGGCCAGTGCTGGGAGTGGCCCTACAGCTGGTGCTGGGGATGTCCCCAAGGCCAGGAGCGGCTGGGGCTGGAAGTGGCCATCACCAGTCTGGTCTGGAAGTGGCCATATGGCCAGGACTGCATGGCCAGAAATCGGCACAACCAGGGCAACGGCACGAGGCTTGGCTGCCTTGGCATGGCTTGCAATAGACTTTGTCTGCTTAGCCACTTTTAGCCAGCTGTGCTGCAGACAGAAGGACAGCAGTTTTTCTTTTTCCAGCACCTCGTATGAAGGAAAGGCGCAGGGGTTGCACGGCTTGCGCAGTGCCAGCTGGGACCACATGATGGGCAGCGAGAGACACAGAGGTTGCTTGACTGCAGAGCATGGAGGAGATCAATCTTTAAATGCTGCAGAACTCTATAAAAACTTTCAATCGCTAAAGCTTGAGAGCAAATGAACTTACAAACACCAATTCTCTCCTGAAAGAGGAAAAGGAAATGGTGAAGACATCTAGAAAAAACAACATGGGGCGCTGAGGTCAGTAAAGAAGGAGTCAAATTCTAGATGAGAGGGGATTAGGGAGATGCCTTAGTCTTGGGCTGAAATTCTATTGTGAAGCTATGGTAAAGATATATTTTTTGACATTTCAGACTTTGTTTTTTCCTTGTAATTCATGAAGTGCATGGGGGGATGCAGCATTCACCCTCAGCCCATGAGCAAAGGACACTCATACTGGAGTATGTGGATGCTGAAAAGCTGTAATCCATTAAGAAGCTTGAACAGAAAGAGATGAGAGAGATGAAAAACTTTGCTGCAAAGATAGAATAAGAAAATCACTCTGTTCCTAGAGAAAAAAGAAAACTTTTGTTTTTATGCTAGAACAGCTCATCCTTAAAACAGTACCCCATAAGTTGACATGGCTCATAAAAGCAGCTTTGGGAAAGCTGCAAGGCATGAGAGGGACTTTCACACTGCAAACAGATTTTCCTTTCCCAGGTGGCTGATTCGCTGTGACAAGAGAACTGTTTCTTGTGGAGAAGTCTCCATGGCTTGGCAAGAGAGACTCCTCTCCCTAAGTGGACTGAAGAAAGATTATTTTAGAGGTGGTAAACTGACTGAAATTTCCAGGTTTTGTCTCGATGATGTCAGTAGGAAAGAAAAGAGAGTGTGGAGGGAGGAGAAGTGTTCTGAAAGTTTATTCTGATTTTTCTTATATTTTTTCTTTTAATTCTGTTAATAAAGTTTTCTTTATACCCTTTAATTTTTGAGCCTGTTTTTCCCTCCTCCTCCTCCTCCTAATCCATATGTCACAGCAGGAAATGAGTAAATAATTTCTAGTAGGTGCATTAGCGTTTGGCCAGCACTAAACCCTCTACATAATTGGTGCATTAGCCAAGAAACAAATCATAACCACTACACTCTCCAAACACTGTTTTTTCCCTTTGTGTGGAATGGTACCATCATCTTAAATCAGTCACCTTAACCCATACCACTTAGTTGTAAAACACAGAAATAGTCCAAAGTTTGAAGAGAACTGAAAGAGTATAATATTCCCTGCCTACAACCCATGTCTCTATCAACCAAAGGATTGATGTAAGAGTTGCACTGCCTGAATTTTCAATGGAACTGGGCAAGGAACTCGTCATGGAGTTGAGCTGCTTTTTTCAAGGCCTCTCCTATTAACAGTGGGCAATAAATAATTACAACTAGAGGAATTAATTCAGTTTAGTAAAATGGGATATGAAATGAGAATGGAGTAATTCAAAAGAGGTAAAATACAAGATGACTTTCAAGAAGCATCTATGAAACTGAGCTTTATTAAGCTGAGGAATTTGCTGTCCTAGATGTCATAGTTTCTCCAGGTCACAATCTCATTTCTTCTCTGCATTGTTTTCCCATTTTCAAATAAAGATTAATTTACACGAAGTGTATTTCATAGCTCAAACTATTTCCAGAGATGATTAGAATGAATTTTTGTTTCATATTTGACTTAGTACTAAATTCTCCACTGAAGCACTTCATTTTTATGTGATATTCATGTTTTTCATAGCCTGATCCAAGAGGTTCTGAAGGTATTATGATTAACATCAAGAATAATAAATACTAGTAATCATAAGTAATAAGAATGCAAAACATGAAGGAAGCTAATCAAACCTTCACATCAATTACCACTGTGTGACATCACTGACACAAGTAAAAAGCTGACTAATTCAAATGAAGAGGCCTAACCAGAAAATCCTGGGTAATTTTTAGTCAAAGGCTGTAATTTCAAAACGTCTCTTAAGTATCAATATCTACAGAAACACCAGTTGAGCACATAAGGAATAAGGAGTCACAAAACATGCTTATATTGTTCAACATATTCAATAGATGAAAATTTTAGAATGAAGGAGGTCAAAAGCACCTCCAAGAAAACAAAATCTTACTAGTCTCAAGTGCAACTGTATTTTACTGGTTATGCTTTGCATATCCTATGTGCTGAGAATTTTATGAGGAAAACTTACTGCTGCACATGCACAGCAGAGAAGTAGAGTGGATGCACAGACAACTCAATAATTTTCCAGGCTATTACAGGTCTCCCAAAGATACAGAAACATTTTGCTTTTCTCAGGTGAGATCCATGACCAACAGTGTATGTATATTTGTTGTACTGAAAAAAAGTGAAAATTCCTGTGACTGATAGGCAAGTTTATTATATTAACTATTGGTTCCTGAAACAAACAACTGAAAAAGGCACTTTAGAACAAAGCACATAAACTACAAGATCACTTTTTATCTGATTCCATTTTCATACTGCTATAATGAGAATCAGGAATAACAATTGAATTGCAAGGCAATTTATTTTTTAAATACCTCTGTGATTATATGGAGGAGAGATCTCACTCTCAGATAGCCAGGATACTGGTTTTAACAATCAAGGCATTTACTTGTCTGTTTTTATTCATTTATGACTCAGCATTAGTTATCCTTTGAGGAAAAAATAGTCCCAGCTTCACTGTGTAAACAGGTATTTTTATGTACCTCGATATGATTTTGAACCATATGGAGAGTCAACTGAGGCTCTGACAAATAGAGCTAAGAAGTTCTCAAATTATATCTGCATGCAGTTTGTATGAGACGTATGAAGTTTTGTACCTGTCAGTGAAGACCAGACAGTGACAATGAAAGTTCTGCATTTAACACAAGCACAAGTCACTGAACTCCTCCCTCTTAAGAAAATGCAATTAGCTTTGTACTTGAGTAGTTCAGTAGGAAACAGAGAAATTATACCAAAGCCAAGTGTATTTAGAAAGCTTAAAAAGCTCCTTCAACTTTCTGATTTTACAATGCATGCAAACTCCACTAAACTTCCTGTCATGTGTTATCTGTAGCTAATACTAGACTGATCTTTGAAACAACTGAAACACTTTTCCAGTCTGACCAGGAAACCTGACACTGGACTTCACACCCAGAAACAGAGACTGACTGAGCACACCTAGGCAAAAGAAGAAAGGCTATTGAAGACCTGTTTAAGGTCTGAGCAATTCTAGGTACATGGTACACGGAATGCTTCTTATAAGGAAAATACTAAATCACATTTATACTATTAAACAATACTAGAAAAAAGAATGGCAGAAAAGAAAAGAGTAATGATGGAAATCCAAGGCTTAAATGAAGACCAGTGGCAAAATCTATGTATAAAAGGAATGGTATTACTTAAGCATCTTGGTAAACACCCTCATCTTTTGCTGTGGACATGCTGTTTGCATGATTGAAAGACAAGGTGTTGTTTAAGATACAACTTCTAGGAAGTCTATGGAAACATGCAGCAATTCTTTCAATCCTGATCAACTAGATTAGTTTTCAAGGATAGCATATATTGTTACCCAATAACTCAGGAAAGGTAAAATAATTTAGATGAGTATGCTGAAGGGATAGGTGTTCTTGTCCTTCAGCTTTGGTTCTTAAAAGTAATAAGCAGATAGTTGAATGAATGTAGGAAAAGTATTAATTTACCCCGTCCCTCATTCTGAACTTAGTAATTAGAATATGAGTTCCATCTTCTCTTACAGCTACTTTTCTCACCACAGGGTCTTGATTCCTACCTATAGCAAAGAGAAGAAGGTTAAGTGGCATGGGATTGCTGTGAGCAAAAGACTAAGCATAAGAGGACAAAGGCAAGAATAGAGCTGAAGTCAAGGAGGCTGCAAATAGAGATTAACAGTAGCTGAAATCCCCAGAAGTACTTGCTTATTCTTATACTGTATTGTTTTGTATCATATCCCTAATGGCTTTATTTAGAAAATCTATTAGTCATGCTCTACAATGTCACAAAATCCATAGGATTTAAATTATGACTTTTAACTCATGTTTCTTAGTGAAAAAATCATCACTATATTCTTCAGAGAGATTAGCAGAGAATTAAAAAAAAAATCTTCTCTAAATTAATTTTACCAAAACAGTGACAAAATATTTTATATTTAATTCTACCAGAGGCAATCCTAATGTAGGACAGGCTTCTGCAGATGTCATCATTCTTTATGTTTGTGTCAATTTTTGTTGTTTCAATTTGCTGACTAGGAAGTGGTGAGAAATCAGCGCTTCTGCTAAAGAAGAATTTGGATCAGATCTGAAGTTATGCATTCATGTCTGAGTAGAGGTATTTGCTTGGTTATAATTTATGGCTGCAACTTATGCAGCACAAATAAGATGTTTTCATCACCACATATACACTCAAAAACATTGATCTCATTTTTGAGAATTTGTCTGTGTCCATACCCGCTTTTAAATATTCACTCTTAAAAAAAAAAAATCTTTAAGAAACAGAAGCACAAAGCAAAGGGGACCAGAGAAGCCTTTCTTAAAAAATTAAGGAGACACATTAAATTTATTGCCATTAGAAAAAATTAAGATATTCCTGTGAGATTCTCAGAGGCTGATACTCAGAGTTTTCTGGATATGATTTCCTTAAGGCAGTTTGAAAGATCACACAGTACATTTAAGTTTGGGCCCAATGTATGCAATTTTATGCAATTTTTTCACCAAAAAACACAAACCAAACCAAACCAAAAGAAAAAAAAAAAGAAACAACAACTTTCTTAAACTGACTTAATTTTTGTAGACCAAATTTTGGTGGATACATTAATTTAATGACATTAACCAAGTACAGACGAGTTTTGTGGTATAACTGATCGATATGAGTGAAAATAACTCAAAAGTTGATACAATACTGCCATATTCTGAATTAATATAAAATGTTTATTACAGTGTTAATAGTTGAGGCAGTTTATAATGAAAGCTTTGTGTATATGGTATGTAACAAGATTACAGGTATAAAAATATAGAAGCATATATCAGAAATCATAATATAGAAGCATTATATGATATCATACAATGATATATCATTAAGCGACTTTAAAAAGAGAATTAACTACTTTATATCCTGTAATAATATTTTAATGACTGAGTCAAACACTGGTACTTTCCCTAAAAAGCATTTAATTCTTAAGAATGTAAACTATAGTTAAACACTTGGAATAACAGCAATGAAGAAATCAATAATTTTATAAAGGATGGATGTGATGTGAGATTTTTCATAGAATTTTGCCTAGAACCAGAAAATTATAATCAATTTTATCACTCAATACTCATGGCAATAAATACAGTACATTGGCTGTATATCAAATATGCCTACTACAAAAATATTTTTCAGTATAATAATTTTAAGGATTTATGAAAGGAATATTTAGTTTTCTTTACTGAAGGGTTTGTAGTACTTTTTAATGCTTGGAGAACTGAAGGCTTGATTTAAACATAGTATGGGTAGGTAAGAATAAACATTTTTATTTCTGGGCATTTGTTCTTTTTCCTCAACCAATTCTGGAAATAGTCTGAAAAAGTCTACAAGAAAATCTCAGTTTTGCAAGCCTGAGATTCTATGTCCTGAGGAAACATTCTATAAAAACTTTAGTAAAACCTGTATTCTAAATTCAAACTGAAGTAACTCTGCAGAAAGTGAAAAGCAAATAGGTTTGGATTCTCCTTACAAGGTAGGGGGAATTTTACTGTTTTAGGAGTACTAACCACCAAAGCTGCCATACAATTATGAATTGTTAATAAACAATTAATTTCTTGCTAATTAAACTAAATACATGAATGAGCAACAAGGCAACTTTTACCTCCTGTTAACCTGCCCTTTCACCTATTAAATGTAATTGCACTCTTATATGTTGAGCATAAACTGCACTATATTTTATAATCTTGTTAGTATTCACGCTTTGTTAATGAAATTTGATCAGCTTATTAAAGATGCTGAGTTTTTGCAGTTAACTCACATCTGTTGTCAGAAGTAATTAGATCAGGTGGCAAATGACAGCACCTTTCCTGACAGATGCTTTAATATTGTGAGTAAGAATGCCCTAAATGTCTCTTTGAATAATGCCAAGATTTCAGCTAGGGTTTATTTGCCTTGAGCTTTCAAAGTGGAACTTTGGAGCAATCTGACATAGTTCCAGACAGGAGTATGTGTGACTTTCACTTCCAGTGTTAGAGGAAAAGAGAAACTCATTCAAGATGATTTTTAATAAAGATTTGTCTTGGAAAGGTAGAAGATAGTGTTATCAAACTATCTCAATATGTTTTCCTTTTAGCATATATACACATACTCTGCTAAGACACAAAAGATATTGCATTATGCATTTAAGCATATCTCAGACAGTAAATTACACTTCACTCTAATGATAACATTATTCAAATAAATGTGCTGACAAGCTGGTGAAGATATTATTTCATGGCAGGCTTTTCATCAGACAGCCATGAAGTAATGATGGCTTTCTGCTTGTGAATCAGACAATACACATTTTTAGTGAACTTCCCTCATAAGTAAGCACTGTAAAATGCTCTATGAAAGTGTCTCTTCTAACATTTATCCACAATCAAGGTAGCACACAGATAATAGCAGTGTGGGCTTCTCATGTCTGTTTGGAAAGATACATTAATGCTGCTTGGTCCATATGATTCTGCATAAAACAAGAACTGTAGGAATGCCTTCAACCAATTCTTTGCATTGTTTTATCCTTACAAACTGTAGTGGAATCATGAGTGCTCACCAGATTGACAATCCCTGCCCATGCACCAACAGCTTGGAAAAGGGGTTCAAAGGAGGAGGGGACAGCTACCAAGAGGGATATTTTTTGTTACTGGCACCCCATGCAAAAATGTCGTAAGAATTTTAGTGATAGCAAGAAAGATTGTTCTCTGTGCATGCTCAAAGAGCAGAGTGTTCTTTCTTTCGTCTCTGAGAGGTGAATGTCAATGATGTTCTCTTCTGGGATTTTTTTTTGTCCCCACATCTGTCACAGGGTCCATACAGTTAAAGATACCCCTGTTAAATTGGATGAAACAAAAATGTTTTAATCACTGCAATTACTCCCTTAACAGTAGTGTTGATGGGTAGAATAAAATGAAATTAGGTCCATCCCATTTAACCACGCTTAGCTTCCATCAGATGTCTTCAGTGGGTCACAGCTAATTTGGGTCCATACTTCTGGGTTGGTTCTTCATTCTTTGTTCTTCATGTTCTTAATAATTCTTTGCACTTGGATATTTGCAAAACAGCTGTCATATTATTTTGCTTCACTTCCTTCTAAACTGGAAGATTCTTATCAATATAAATTGTAGAAAGTGATCATCTGGAATGATAAGGAGGTGAATTATTATCTAAGGATTATACTATGTCATTCCATTTTTGTCTGTCTGCTCTATCTTTATGTAAGACATAAAGAATAAACATGAATAAACATGAGAGTGGACATTCGTTGTAGGTCATTTGAAGCATCCTTCATGAATGGATATTCACAGTGACAATAATTTCCTGGTCTGAAAATGGGAGTAATTCTAGCTGCCCTTTAGCATTGTGTTATGTCACATCTGGTTACATTTGTATAATAACACACACCAACATGACAACTCAGTGCATCATATTGGCTTAGTGTGAGGAGATAAAGCATAAATGGAAAGTGACTGGCCAGGAAAGTGATGTCTGATGCCTCAAAACAGAACCTGAAAAGAAGAAAAAGATTTATATCATATGAAAACAGATAGAAAGATGGACCTATAAACAAAAATATTTATAGGTCCAAACGTAAATGTAAGAAATTAGTAGAAGGAATATCATTTTTACTTTAAAACAGTGTTCAAGAGCACAAACATAGTGCAGTAGAGTGCTGTTTATGTACAGTTCACTAAAAACACGAGAATAAAAGTGCACAATTTGCACAGATCACCTTCATTCACCTAATGAAGCCAAATGAAGGGGAAAAAAGTCCAGTAGAGTGTTTGCATGCAGGGATCACAGGATCTATATGTACCGAAGTATGCTAGGTCCTGTGGTAGACTGTGTTAATACACTAGGCTTCTTGCAGACAATATGGTGTGTAGCTTTTTCTTTTAGTAGCAGTTTCATGTTGAATTCTCAGTGATGTGTCCAAGGCCACTGGAAAACACTGCAATCCCTCCATAGATAAAGGTTTATACCAAGGAGTAGCCTGAAACATGGAAGACACAGTGGAACTGCCTAAAGAGGACAGAAAATACACAGAAAATAGACAAATGTGTGATTTTCCTACTTATCTCACAGGACTTAACAAAGGGAGGGGAAAAAGTTTCAGCATAAATGGTTCTCCAAAAGCTGTTGGCACTTTGTTAGGGGCAGCAATAGGTAAGTGCTGATTACACCAGGACTTATATGATGCAGTGACTGGAAATTTGTATCGTATCAAGAGTGACAGACCCTTATGCAGACAAAAAGCAAAATTAATCATGTCACCTCTGTATTTCTCTATTGCTATTATTTTGTGGATTTTTTATTAACAATCCTTGTTTGAAGCTATTAGTAGAAACTATTTCGATCCAATGAATAAAACGTGTGGGTTTTTTCTGTAGACTTGCAATACCAGAGTCTCTCAATATCTTGGTTTATGGTGACTGAATGATCTTCACAAGAGTTACTTATCAGGGTGTATGTGCTCTGTGCTTGCTAATAGTTTTTCTATATCAAACACCCCAGTTTGAAAGGACAAAAAAAAAAAAAAAAGAACTATTTTGGGTGTCTCAGCTTATTCTATACTCTTGCTTATTAAACTATATTGCTTATTATATTCAAAATCTTTTTTGTTGATGTAATTCTAACCTCCATTCAGTTTAGCTTGGGGATATAGCCAGTTTCTCTTGAACAGAGGTAACTTTGACCCCTAGCCCACGTGCTCGTACTTTTTGTATCACAAATACAATTTATTATAGTAGAATAGTGAAATTCGGAAGTTGTAAAAGGCAGTTTTATATAACATTCCTTTTAAAAAGCATTCTGTAGAATATTCTCTTTATTGCTGCTCTGTAAAATCTTACTCTCCCATATGCTGTCATTTCCACTCAAGAAAAAAGCATTCTTTTTTTCCCCTTCAGAAATGTAGTAGAAATCATTGTACTTCAGAATTATTTTTTCCAAAGAAATTTAAGTCATTCATTTACTAACTCTTGAAGTCAGACAAATTGTGCAGAAGTGCTTTATGCAGTCAGTATGATAAATTTCAAGTTGCACTGGTAGAAGAATGTGAATAATGGAAAAATTATTCATGAATATATTATCCCCAAACTTTAAAGAAACCATACATATTAAGTTCCCTTATCCACTCCAGGAAAGGAATAAATGATAAATAAATATTTCAGAGTAATTTATTCAAATAATTTATTTTAAAACTATCCATGCCCTGATTGAAACCCTATTGAAATAATTGATCTCACTTCTGCCAGATCAGCTCCACAAAGAAATACACAAGAAGCTCCAGTATTTTATAGAATCAGGCTCTTTTCACTTTTGTCAACTTTTAACCCAGTTTAAAGCATTATTTTAGGCACTAATGATTGACTTTTATTTCTAACTCCCCCATTCCTTCAGTTTTCCTTCCCCCAATTTTTTCACAATTTAAAAATGTCATATTGCAAAATGTGTGACACCGTTATTTCTTAAATTATTCTGATGGCATTTTGTACTCTTTATTTAACTGAATTGATAGGCAATTATATCACATTTACCTACTTGGTGCCTAGTTTAGCAATTTATTTATGCTGAATAAAATGTTATGTTGTGCAAGTTCGTCCATTTTGTTTTTCCATAACTTTAGAATTAAATCTTCAATAGGGTAAAAAACTGTGGGTTGATTTTTTTTTTTTTTTTTTTAAGAATGCAGAGATTCAAATAAGCACATAAATAGATCTTCAACAGGACACAACAGGGCACACAATTATAAGACCCTTATAATCCAAAGCTTGAGTAAATAAGCCTTCATGTAGGTCATGTGAGCCTGGAGTTAGTTTCCTCTTTAAGAGGAGAAGGAGAATGTGAATGTCTTCCATCTGGTTCAGCCACTCTTTAGATCCAGATGGGTTAGGATACTGTCCTTGTCTTCAAGCAAATCTATTTTTTGTAGGTTCATAAAGTGAATGAAGACATCACAGCACTAAGTTCTGCAGCACCTGACTTTTACAACTGCCATATTAGGCAGTAGCTTCTTTATAAAACACACAAAGAGCTTAGGAATGGCAGCCAAAAACACCATTGCATATCTCAAAAGAAGCTTAATCTAGAAACTAAGGAACACTAAAAAAACCATGTGCTCTCACCCCTCTTATACTGATTTCTGTTAGGTTCAAAAATTCATATTTTTTATTCTAAATCAGAGAAGGGGTAGTCATTTTTAGGAAGGAGAAAGTTTAACTAACGAGCACTTCAAGGGCTAGGATATTGATTTAGGATATAGGGCAGCTTTTTCAGTTCCTTATTCCCCCTCAAGGAATTTGATTTACCCTTTTTAACTAAACCAGGGTAATAGCTGCATATTGATTCAACAGGTTAAAACCTCACATCCATCGTTTTTCACAGTCAACAGAGCACCTGCCTAAGACAGGTAAATATGAATTCCATTCCTGATTCTAAAGACCTATATTTTTATCTGAAGTGTTTAATGGAGCCAGAGCCACATGTAGAACCAGACTGAGTCCTGAGTGATTTTCTTAAATGTAGCCTACAGTCATGTTCATGTTCTCTGGACCAGTGAGTGTTGAACTACTTCACGCTATGTGCAGTTCCCTCAGGAGGGTCTTCAGAATACCTTGGAGTGCAACAATAAAATATTCACAGAAGGAACGTGATTTCAAATCTTTGCAGACAGAAGAGGTGGTTATCCCCATATCCCCTGCCTCTCCTTTCCCTCCTCCTTAACCTGAACCTGTTGAAACACACATGGCTAAAAAAAGGAGAGTTTGGATTTGGGCATCTTGACACAACTGTTTCCTCTCAATCCATCTAAAGTTATTTGCAGAGCAACTCTTCTCTATCTGAAGGCAGAACTCCGTGGTGCACTCAGGGCCTGTAACTGTGACTGTTCTGAGCAGGCAGTGTCACTGAGCAGCACATCTGCAGCAAGTCTAGTGCACTGACCTATTGTGCTAGTGGTAAGTCTCCTTTTTACTGGGAACTTCACCTCTCTCACTTCAAGATGATGTTTTCCTCTCTGCTCTGTACAGTGAATCATTCACATCCACAAAAGTGCCAGAGGCTGAGCCAAATTCCTCCACCTGGCATATTTTATAATCTATATTAAAGGCTATTCATTCAATACCGTCTTTGCTGTTACTTCATGTGACTGTCCCCAGCCATTTTATAAAGTGCACTGTATCTAGCTTAAACACTCTGCATTGCTCAGTACCATGACACTGCTGTTTTTCTGTAGACTTAGCCCCAGGTGTTCCAGTCAATTTGAGTATTTGATGTAATTTTCAACACATACAAAAATCCATGACTAATTTAAACATCTCAAATTCTCCTTTCATCAAAGATGTAAATCAAATTTCATATGATATGCAATTATGTTGCTTATTTCAGACTACTTTCATTATTGATTTTTTTACACATTAACAATTTAGGTCTCAAGGGTACTGGTAGAAGAGGCTTAACATTGTTCAAACCTTAAACATTGTAAACTGCCTGGAAGCAAACTTGTACTCCACAGGTATTTTTCAAGATACAAAGATCCGAGGACTAGAAACAAGAAGGATGGAAGGATTTATATATTCTTCAGAAAATCTTTCAAGGTGTAATATCAATTTTGGTTCAAAAAATAAGGCAGGATTCATGGAACCTTTTTTTTTTTGATTGAAGAAAATGGATATTTGTTTTGACAGTATGTTTACATATACATATAAAATTATACATACAGATAAATAGACATAAATTTAAACATAAGGAATAAGTTTTCAGGAAGAATTTCATCAAAATTTGACAAGTTCTGATATTCTTCTAGAATACAAAAGAAGAAAGAAGCATTCTCCCTCTTTAATCAGAATATAAATATTTGACAATCCATTTGAATGAACTTTTAAATCTATAGTTACTCCATGGGCAGTGTTTCTCCACATGAAACTGTTCTTTATATTATTAAAATTGTTCAGAAAATATTTCTGAATCGTGGTTGCTTGTCTCTCAAGTGACCTAAAAGTTGACATATGGGAATTTTCCTGAACTTCTGTTCAAATGTTTAAAAGTTTTGTATGATGCCAAAGTACCTTTGCACAACATGTCTAGAAAAAGTTTGATGACTTCAAAAAATCAGATCCTAAATTTTATTTTACATGGTTATGCTTGGAGTTGGATGCATAGATTTATAATCAGAAATGTAGGTGCCTTTTATCCAACAAGCACCTCAAAAATGTTTTGTTTTGCAATTCTCCCAGCTAACCTGATCTCTCATTGATATACTTTTTCAGATAAGAAGTTCTTACATTTTTTACAATTATAAAATTATAATGTAATTGTAAATTATAATTAAATTATAAAAATATAAACATATTTTTTAACAAATTATTATGGTAATTCCGTTGCCTTTTTTCTTTTTCCTTTTTTCCCATTTCTCTGAAATCTCAGAAAAAATATAATTTAACATGTTTGATATAACATGAAGCACAATATTGTCTGTGAGAAAAATGTCATGATAATTTTTCATCAAATTGCAAATTGTAAATATCTACAACTAAGTTAAAAAATAATTCCTTTGATGAGTGTCAATGGAAAGTGACTGTTTAATTACAGAAAAAGTTACACTGTACCAGATTAGTTGAGGACAGAATTTCATAAAAATATTCTTTAGCAACATTATGCTAGGTCACAAGCTGAAGTTTAGTCTTTTGCATCTGCTAAGAATGCTATCATCTTAAAGGAAAGAAGGTATAAGGAAGTTCATGTTGACAATTTTTCCATTCAAAAATAGCAAATAAATTATCATATATTAATTTTTCATCTACAGCATTGAAAATTCCCTAAACCTTAAAGCCGAGAAAAATATTATGTGCTGCAAAGATATGATAGAAGATTTATTTTCATAAAAAAAGAAGCAACAGGTTAGTGCTTGTATTCTAGAGCTCCCTCAGCCCCTCAATAATTCCTCTCAGATTTTTGAGATGTATAAAATATAGTATCATGAACTGATACTGTATTTTTGATAATCTTACTTCATGGTTTAGTATCCCCACCATCACTATTTTTTTTAATTAAAAATGGTTTATCAGAACTTTTTTTTTAAATAGGCAAGGATAAATGTATTTTGACTGAACGAAAACTCAGATAAATGTGCACAGTGGTAGAAAATGAAAGTACAAACAAACTAAATATTTTCTGTTTACTCCATCTCATTCCTCCATGACTAAAATCAGAAGTGAACCAAAAAAAAAGCTTTAGAAAAATGTGATAAGCACCTGTTTCATCGTCATAGTTTTTTGGGTATAAGATTTTAAAAATGCTTTTTTGGAACTGTTGTGCATTCTGAGACAGTAATTTATAGATTCAATTACAGTAAATGAAAAAGCCAGTGTCCAAAACCTTCAAAATGAAGCTTTTTTAAAGCCAATGTCTATTATTTGTGTGATCTCAGTCCAATTAACATTAAAAAGTGTCTCCATTTTAATCAAGGGCTTCCATCTGTTGGTCAGAAATGATAAAATTTTATGTATTGAGTAGATTCATACATTTGATTTTGTTTAAAAGTGCCATCACAAAATACACACATTTCATAATTAGGGCAGAAAGGCGTGGTGGAGAACCAGAAATATTCAAATGAGACTAAACACATTATTTGTGTCAGAACCAAAATGTGAGCTCATTTTAATGTTGATTCGGAAGTTTCAGTACATACAAAATGCACGTTAATTCTTCCTCTCCAACCTTCATTTGAAAATTACTTAATTACAGGAAATTAATTACCGCTGAAATGTAAAAATCCAACCTGCAGAGCCCAAGCAGCCAAACTCACAAACAGGGAGAATTGCCTGAGGGGAAAGTCACAACAGTTTCTGCATGAGGGTGTGAGAAGGGGTGCTGATTTTGGTTAGCATAGTGTTAATTTTTTTCACAGTGACTAATATTGATGCTGTTTCTGAGAAGGAAACAAACATTAAAAATTCTACAATTTTTTGAGAAATTAAGAAAAAAAGCATTTCAAGATATATTTTTAGATCTAATACATGACTCCTGACCTGTGTGTGTGTACACCTTTCAGTTAAAATTTCTAATTAATCTGTATCTATTTTTAGAAATGGTTGCCGTTTCCCTTTTTTTAAAGCAACATAACTCATTAAGTTTAGTTGCTTCAGTTAGATGACATAAAAATATAGATTCAGGCATTTGAAATCTAATGCATTTCACAAAATGAAGTTCCTTTTTGCTTATTCTGTTTGCCATGGTGCAATTTAAAAATTGTAGTAAAGTCTTTTTTTGTGATTTAACACACACTAATGCACCATGTCATAAATATCAGAACATAAAAAATAAGATAGCTGTAAAGACTGTACAATAAAAACCTTTTGTGCTTTGAAAAAAGAGTCCAGCTTTCCTAAATTTATCATGCTTGTCACAAAAGCAGCAACTATGCAATTGTTATTAGTAAAAAAGAGAGTAATTCCTATGGCTTAATGTTTTTAAAACCTTGCAACTGGAGAATGTTGAGGTAGCTTTCATGTGGAGCCTTGCCTGATAATTTCCATGTATTCGTGTCTGACAAATGATATACCTCCTATAATTCTAAAACTTTTTGACAAATGAATAATAATGATCAGTGACTTGTGCCTGCAAGATTAAATTATGGATCACCTAAAACTTACTTTCCAATATTATGCAGTATATGAACCAAATTATTAACCGAACATGTATTTATTCTCATTTCCCATTAATTTGTGGATAGAATTATGTCTCCCAAATTTAGCAGTAGAGTTATCATTTACCAATAATAAGACTTTGTCAATGTTCTGACAGAGTTCCAGTGATGCTTCATTGCTGCCCTGAAAACCATCAAGAAAAGAATGGACTATTATATTTCCAAGTGGCTGGTGATTAAGAAACTTAAAAAATGATATTTCTATGTATTTAAGGCATGAGTGACTACAGAGAAAATTATGGTCTTTTGATCAAGACTTATAAAGTCTTGATCACAAGTCTACAAAGATGACCATTTCAACTGAGAGCTAATAAATTGTTGGCAATACAGGATAGTCTAGTCATGTCAAGATGTATTACTTCAGCAATAGGTAGATTTTAGAATATAAGTTCACTTAAAAGTTATCCATTTGAATGTCTATGGGTGACATTGCAGGATGCTATTCTTCCTTTCACTAGCACAAATTTGCATTTTTTCTGTATTTCGATGATTTTTTAAAAACACAATTTAGTAATTTTGTTCTCAGAAGTTATGCTAGAATTATTTCATAGTTCTACCTATTCACATGCTGGTTTACATCCAACAGTGTATTACAATGAGCTGAGAAATCTCTACATCACAAACCACACCTCATGATACCTATTTCTCATGTTACTGGGCCATGCAAAAAAAATTCTCTATTTATTCTCTACTCTACTTTTGAAGGAAGCTCCTCCACCTTTAGCAGAGTTGCTGTCACAGCCTCCATCAGGGGCACAGTCCATGTGGGTTGCAATCAACTGACTAAAATCACACAAATGATATTGTTTATGATATTATGCTTGATCAGGATCTGCTCCCCAATCTCCCCCTGTTGTCTTGAAAGACTATAGTTGCTGTATGTTTCTTAGTCTCTCATTAACATATTTTTAAATAATCTCTGAACAATAAAGAAGTGATCATAAAATTAAATTTAGCTCAAATTCAATAGAATGAACTTTCTCTAAATACATTTCAAAGTTGTATGTTTGTTTCAATGATAATTAAATATTTTTGTAAGTGAAATTCTAGCGATATTTATTTATCTAAGTTATATGTCATTAAGAAAAAATATTGTAAATGAGTAAAATAAAAAAAAAATATTGAAAATTTAGGACTTGATCAAGAAAATGAAAGTGAGAAATTAAAGAAAAGACAGCACAGATTTTTGGTTTCACTCTAAGGCAGTCCCAGTTCTTTGTTTGACTAACAAGTTTTCATGAAGAAGTTTCACTGTATGATTTGATAAGTTTGTGAGAAATTTAAAGTTTTATTAATTTCAGATCTTTTGACATTCTTATCAGGTTGCAGTGCAAAACTCAGTGCTACCAAACTCCATAATCACATAGGAGTATAAAGTGCACCATTTGCACATGTTAATGGAAATCTGTGAGAAGACTCATCCATACAGGTCTTGTTGTATCTGAATGAATACTTCTGGAGAGCTGTGGTAAGTACTTTTTACCCTGTGTCTGAAGAAGTTGATGAGATGCTGTTAATTAAAGCCCAAGTCTAGATGTATTTAACAAGTTTTTCAAATAAAATTTAATAATGTTTATAAAGGCCAAACATTTGTTTGTCACAAAAATGTACGTTTCCAGGTGGAGGTTATTATAATAGTTACTATATTCTATTTTTTTATCTAGCTTTACAGTAGAAAATAAGTGGTCTGGTATAGTATCAGACTTTACCAGATGAAATTTCAACCACAAATCTACATTCATGAAGTTCTTTTCAGATACATTATGCAGAACAGTTTTTGGACAACCTGAAATGTAAACTTTTTTTTTTTTCCTGAGCTTTATAATTAGTTCTTATCTAAAAATTAAATATTGTATTATAAGGCATTATGAAATTAAATAATTTAAGCTTCAACATTTTTGCTGTTGGTTAACCAGTCTTTCACAAGACTATTATTGTTCAATTTAGAAAGCTCTGGTGGAGGTTGATAATTTTTTGTGCTTCTAAATTTTACAAGCTTTTTCAACCCAGAGAATCTATTTCACTCATTCAATTTAGTAACCTTCAGCTGACAATGTCATTAGATTTGGATGTTTTAGTCAAAATATTATTTCCCTTTATTTCAACAACTACTCAAAAACCAAAAATACTCCTTCCAGTAACTGAGCATCAGGTTGAGATGTTCAGTTCAAGGAGGTATGATTATAAGTTGAAACCGATACAAAAATAAAAGAATTTTTTTTTCTAAAGGCCAGGAATTGTAAGTAGAACTTCTGTAAAGTCACTCTTTCAATAGCACCTATTTTTCCTCTGTACAAAATAGAATATGTTTTTTTCAATTACATTTATTTTTATACTACTTTTTCCTGGAATATTTATATTGTTAGGGTTTGGGTGTTGTATTTTTTTTTGCACATCCTAAGAAGGCTCATATCATTGTGCTCTATTGTCACTGGGGATTGGATTGGCTGTGCAGGTCCAATTAATTTCCACTGGTATTGGATGACATCTGTTTCATCACATTTATGTCACTATGTTCCCACAGCTTTGGCTTTTGGGTAATGACACTTCTGGAATTCCTTGAGCATTTTCATGGACTACTGAAATACTGTCTCTGGAAAAGGAAAAAAATAAAAGGGTGCTGGTTCTTTCAAATAATTTTCCACTCCTTGATTGCTATGCCAAAATGCTTGTAAAATTGCAATCTCTGTAGAAAATCTGTGATTGAAGGACAAATTGGAATAATTTCTCAAGGATCTGAGACATTTAATCTTCAAATGGCTGCTTCTAGAGTCTTGCCAAGAGTCACCTGGAAGGGATAAAGCTAAAAATATAATTACAGGAAAAAAGCAATCTTAGGGGTGTTTCATTGCCAATAGAGAAGATGTTGTTGTGTTACCAGTCATTCTGAAGATGTGGCAGCTTGTGGATCAACTAGTTTAACAAATTAGCAAAACTGTTTCTCTCAAAGAACAAGATTAAAGAATGTAAGTTTCGAAGTGGGTATGCAATCTTAAGTCCTTTTCAGTATTTATATGCAGTAATAGAAGGTACATAACGTATCTCTTCATCTACAGTCTGGTGACCAATTGCTTGGTAGTACCTTAGTGGTAAGGCAGAATTCTGCACCAAAGATACAATTTTTGGGGGGTTGTTGGAGTAGGTGCCTTTAAGCAGCCTGTTACTAAAACAAAATTGTTTTCTTGGATGGAACTGTTGTATCTGTTACTGTTACAAGATCAGTTAGTGACACAGGTAGTTTACTTCACTGGTTATTGTTATCTGCATATGCTTTCTAGAAAACGCGTTTCCACTGAAGGCCTAAAACTTCTGAGTTAGATACAAATGATCACAATATCTACTTTAGTGAGGAAAGCTGCTTTAAGCCTTGCAGGCCAAACACCATTGAAAAATTATATAGATAGTTATAGATAGTATCTGAAGGGAGTGTGTCCAAAAGATGGACCAGGCTCTTTTCAGTGGTCCTAAGCAATAGGACAAGAGGCAGCAGGCCAAAACTGATGGACAGAAAGTTCCACCTGAGTATAAGGAAGAACTTCTTTATTGAGTGGGTGACTGAGAACATCAGATTGTACAGAGATGTTGTGGACTCTCCCTCACTGGAGATATCCAAGAACCATCTGTACCACACAGCTCTGTGCCATGTGCTCAGGGATGACCCTGCTTGAGCTTGGATCAGATGACCCACTGTGGGTCCTTCCAACCTGACCCATTCTGTGAAAACATTAAAGAAAGACATATTGTTTTTGACTTCAGCTACTCTAAATTCAAAAGTAAATAAATAAGACTTGCACATATATTCATTAAAAATTTAATATAAACACAAAAATATTAATAAAACATTTCAAACAGTAATGGAACAGGCAATCTTTAATACCAATATACGCTCAAATTTTGTTCAGGGCTCAGAAACCCTAGTTATTTCCAGGCATGGTGTATTTACACATGCAGTGATTATCTGAAAAACTAAAGTAATTATTTAAGGCAATATAAAACACTGTTTACCAGTCATGTATAATAACCTGAATAATAAAAAAAGCACCAGTTAGAACAGTGGAAAGTTAAAACCTGGGAAAAAGGAAAAGTAGGTACATGGAAAACACAGAATCTTGAAAGTAACCTCTTGAAGTTAGAATGCCTTTCAAAAATATTTGACATTATCTTGATGAGTATTCTGCGAATTGTATCATCAGTGATAAGGTTAAACTTGATTTTAATATCAATTAGTATATATTACTTATTATAGATTATAGATTATTTATTATTTATTATAGATTTATTATATATAAAATAATAAATATAAATATATAATAATATATATAATATATTTAATAAATATAAAACAATATATATAATTATATATATAATATATTTAATGTTTTTAATATCTCAAATAATTAGAGAAATTAACTAGTGTTGGATGGAATAATCACTTGCTCATATGAATAAAAAGAACTTATTGATAGAGCCCTGTGCAAAGGAATGGGCTATGTGGGACCACGAGGCCAAAATCCCATTGTACAGAAGCAAAAATACTGGTCATGTTCTGATCAGTATAAACCAGCATGTTTTACTGCCTTGTTTCTTTTTCATCACAGACAGATTCTTGTACTTGAACCAAATAACTGGCAATGAACCTATGAAATGATTTTCAATTCCTGTATTTGCAGAGCATGAACTTCATAAAACTATAATCAAACTAGTTTCAGCTTAATGATAACCTTATAGTAATGCAGTAAATTTTCCTCCACTGCCCTGGTGAATGATCTCCACTTCTAACCTGTTACAGCTCCCAGTTGCACACATCTGTTCTGAAAAGCTGTAGCAGAACCAGAAGAGTGACAGCAGATAAAGAGGTTGTAGGCCTGTTTGAAAGGCTTCAGAGGCTCTGAAAGAAATGGCAGGAAAAGTCACAGAGCAGGTAAAACCTGCTCTACTGGCTTAGGTCAAAGATTTAAGTATCTTGCCTATATTAGCAGCTAAAAAACTACAAAGATAGGGGACTAAATTTAGCATGTGTGGTAGATTTTGTGCATTGTCAATCCACAACCATTTTGGAAGTTTTCTGAGCCATGCCTCATTTCTCTGTATCATTGGATTTCTCTTCCTTACACACGTCTAGTCTGTCCTTCATCTACTTTAAACTGTCATCTTTGCAGAATGGATATTGTAGGAGGAATCATGACCTTTACTACTATTGTAATTATTATCATCATCATTATTTTTTTCTTTCTGATAATATATAAACTCTCTTATAATCTCCTTGACTTTGTAGACCTGTATAATATCTCACTTGATTGCTTGATAGTCCTAGTTTATCTAGTTGTTTCTTGGATGCAAGAATGCCCATGGTTGTGATTAATGTAGAGACCTTCTTGAACCTGACCTTTCAACCTGTCCTTATATCCCTGAGATAGGGAACCAGGATTTATGTAGCAGGTGAAACACAAATTTATTCCATGGCACAGTAATTTTCTATGTTTTGTACTTCATTTCTCTCCTAATAACTCTTGACATGCAATTTACATTTTTGCTTTACTTAATTTGCTTTCTCTAGCAACACTTGGAGAAAGGTGGGCAAAGAATAAAGTTACTGAAAAAATATGGAGAATGAGTTCTTTGCAATTTAACAAAGATTTCTTTGGCTAGAAGGCAATGACGTAAAAAGACAGAACTTTTAGATTTCATGGCAGAAAATTATCTTAAGGACATCACATCATAATCAGACTTCCAGGTTGTAACTATGTTTCTTATTGTTGCAGAAATGACAATTTGCTGCAGCATTTGAATGCTGAAACAAGAAGACTGCTATATGTGGCCTGACCATGACAGTCCCATGGATCACTTGTACATCAGGACCCTTCATGTTTACTTCCTGTATAATGATATTGCTTCAGAAGCTATCCTATTCTAACAAATTATAAAGTAGTTTAGACAAAATGCAAAACTATTGCACCCTAAGGAGTTCAAGCCTATTGACAATCCAATATTATCCACAAAATCCAAACTGAATTAGTAGCAATCCACTTTCTTAGAAAGGGTCTTGCAGTATTGCTAGCAGGTGTTTTGAAAAATGTTCCAAAAACTCATTAGAGCGATTAAACCTCAAACTGATATTTACAGCTGTTTTCCCCCCTTACCAGTAAAGCTGCATGGCTTAATATCATTTTGATTAATACATTATAAATGCTCATTTCTTGCCCTAAATTTACTCAGCCTCTATAAGCAAAATTTAGAATAGTGTCCCCAGAATGTGGTGGTTTTAAACTGTTGGTTGTGGAACAGTGGTCTAAAGCTTGCTGCATAGGGCTCTCTCCACTTTTGTTCCTAAGGTGGTGTTCCTAAGGTAACTTACCATACATATCCAAAAAGAAACATGAAAAATATATGGATGGAGAAAAGGGATGCACAAGACAGTGCTAAAGTAAGAGTTTAACTAATTTACCATGCTTTTGCAGATTTGAAAACTCAACTTGAAATAAGATCTGGTATTATTATATCAGGTGCTCTTGTCAGTGGATGCATATCTGTAGACACAACAAGACTTGATTGTGACAGTTCCTATATGAATTGATTGTAGAAGTGGAACTCTAAGTGGTACTTAGAAAATCATTCCCTGGGATTCTCTAGGTACTTAACCTGTTTGGGTCAAATACACTGCTTTGGAACTCCTCTAAGGCAGGAGGAGTTTCTCTAACTCCTCCTCCTCTATAAGGCCTAAGTGCAGCACAGCGCCTTGTATAATGGCAATTACACATTACAGTGGTATGACAGCAATGAAAAGAAAAAAAATCCAAAGAAATTTGTACATACTTCAAAGAAGTACTATAAGATTAATATCTTATAGTTATTATTTGCAAATAAATATGATTGCACATATATTCATCAAAACATTCTGGTATGCCTTCTTTGTAAGTAAACTTTTTGCTATATATCATCTTCATGCTGTTTGTCTGAGGGGAAAATTAGTCTTAAAATATTCAACTGGAGTTCAACTGGAGTTGGATAGGTCAAGATATTTTGTTAATCCCAGGTTAGGAGTTGAATTCTGAGTAGTCAAAATTCTTGGAAGGTCAGGGAGTGAGGGTGTCTGGAACGAGATTGCTTATGAAAGGAGGGACTGTCCTGACAACACCAGCTTCTGGCACTTGAACTAATGACATGTGAATGAACTATAGTAAATGGATAGTCAACTGTCTCTCCCTATGGACAATCTGACTTCATTAGCTGGAATACTGAAGACAGAAGCCTCTGTTTCTTTCAGAGCTGTGTGTGATAGACTGCGCCCAGGTCAAACAGAAGGGCCCTGAGCCAGCTGAGGAGCTTTCAGAAGAGTTGTCTTTCTACATAGTATATGGCCTCTTTGAGGGGAGCAGTTAATAGTGATCATGTCATTAGCATTGGAAAGTGACTTTGTAAAGCTTGATTCAGTTGGAATTATGTTTTGTTTGGCCTTACGAGGCTGGAAAACCATTTATAATCTGACTTGAAAATCAGGGCTCCTCTTTAGCAAGAGGAATAATTTTTTTCAGACCATGATTTAGCATTTATGTCCTGCTACTGCTTTGTATCTTATAGGCTCTCTGGGAAACTTTGGTATGAGAAAATAATTGAGCATTTCACATTTGGACAAACATTACCTGATAGGACATTCAGGCATTATACATTTATAGGAAGTTTCCACCTTTGTTATTTCTCAGTCATCCCTAGGAGAAAATATCAGTATCTGTTAGTAAAACAATCATGCTAAGTAAAACACACAGTTGACCCTGACAATAACTGATTTTTTTAGTGGTATTACAAAGGTGTTTTAGTATAATAGAAATACATTATAATAATAAGGATTACATTACTGAAGTGCTCTAGTTTTCTTTTATCCTAGAGAGAGTTTCTTCAGTGTTCCCTGTGAATGGAGAGTTTTTTTGTTTTGGTGGTTTTTTTTTTTGTTTTTTTTTTTTTTTTTTTTTTTTTTTTTTTTGTTTTGTTTTTTTTTTTTTTTTTTTGTTTTTTTTTTTTTTTTTTTTTTTTTTTTGTTTTTTGTTTTTTGGTTTTTTTTGGTTTTTTTTTTTGTTTTGTTTTTGTTTGTTTTGTTTTTGGTTTTTTTTTTTTTAATTAAAGATTTCATAAATAGCATATTTCTGATCCAAACTAAGTAATCTGTGACTTGGCTTTCCCCAGGGTATTGTTCAGAAGCATCACTATTCCTGCCCCTCCCCCCCATTTTGAATTACAGAATCAGGATTGTGTACACAGCATCTTCTACATGCACATTACTTGGGTCCACATACTGAGGCTTTGGAGGAAGAATCTAGCTCTATAATTTGACATGTGTTAGTAATCACAGCAACTTTTGGTGTAATGTTTGGTGTAGTATTTCCACCATTATCATGTAAACAAGCTCAAAAGATTCAGAACAATGGGAATTTAGCTCCTTCATCTAAAAAGAAGTGAGCTCAACATGGAATTATTTGGGATTAATACATCTTCCTAATTAGCTCAGCAGAGGATTTATTTTAAATTAACACAGTTCATGAAAACACAAGCTTTGTGGCTAAGGTGTTATAAATGGTTTACAGTCTTTAGCTAAGCCTGTTAGTGGCATGAAAATAACACATCTGTTTTGTAAAAAATATTTACCAACTAAGCCTCACAAACCTGTTATTTGACTTTGTTGAAGAAAACTACAAATTAACACATTCATTAATCTAGAATGTTTAAAATTATTTCTCTTATACATAACTGCTACGATTTAGACTACTTTGAAGTAAGTTGTGACAGTGAAGGTGTGTGATGCTTAGCATAGTTTTTAGAAAATACATTAAATCCTGGAATCAGGAACTAGTGTTTTCTGTAAAGTCCAACCCTTAATGAGAGACATGTACTCCCACAGCAGAAGAAACTTCAAAATGGTGCAGCTCTGTATTGTACTGTTCCCATTGCTATTAATGGACCACAACCTTGTACTAGCTGCAGATAGGTTTAAATGCTGTTAAGTGCTGTTGGGCCTTTGGGCATAATGGGTCAAGTCTTGGCTCAGTTAGCACAGGCATCTACTCTGAAACTTCTGACTCAACAGGAGGGTCTTCCATATTCTTTTTTTTTTAATTATCCTTTCCTATCATTTTCTTCCTGTTCTACCCTACCACCCCCAACACCCTCCCTCAAGTCCCCACATAGATAGTTTTGGGTTTAAATTGATTGATTTGGGATTTTTTGCCTGCTTTTTCTTGGTGTGCTTTAACCACCTAGTAAAAAGTAGATTGAATCTTGTCAGCAACCTTTGTCATGCTGCCTCTTTGATATTAAACCTGTTTTTGCTGTTACCTTTGATGGTGATTCTTTAAGCAACCTAAAAATTTTGTGAGAGGTATATAAAGGCCTAAGCATTTGCTTGGCCTTGTCTAGACTCGTCTGGTCTTATTGTAGCTAATCTTGGTTGAAGTAGAAAATTGGACAGTGGTTAGGTGACTAGAGTTTAACTTGCTTTAACCGCCTTTACTTTAGCTTTTTACATCTAGATAGTTTTAGCCTGAAGAAATTACACCATATACTGCAAGTGTCTAAAAGGCCAAAGTTTGGAGTTTAACATTTGTTAGACACACTTCCCAGAACAGCCATCACAATTTTTCTCTAAGCAGATGCCTTCAGGGCAACAAATATTTCTCCTCTTCAGAAGAATAACTTTAGTTTACAGGACAGTTTGCTAGGAAACATTCATGGCTGAAGCTTCTGCAATGGATGAATTCTGCCAGAGAACATGTGTTTACCAGACACGGTTGGTAATGCTTTAAAACTGTGGCTGTTGTTGAAATAACATTGCAACCCTCCACCTGCTACATACTGCCAAAAATACCACAGGGTGGGAACAGTTGGTCTTCTGGGTAGGTTTGACTTTTTCTGATTCAGTCCTTCCTCACTTGACCTTTGATTTTTTTTTTTTCTGTGTTCTTGAAAACACTGCAAGTGCAAGTGGCCAAATATGTTGGAATTCCCTGATACTGAAGAGAGAAATAGAAGAAGACACAGTTCCTGTGGGAGAAGGGCAGATGGCAACTGCAAAGGTAGAGTTTACTTTAATAGATTTTCCACAGCCATGAAGGATTGAGAGGGAGAGAAAAAAATAATTGCCTTTGCTCTGAGCAAAGAGGTTAAATCACATTGCCTTGCTCCAACATTTCTCAGCTAGGAAAACAAAATCCTGGACAGCAGTCATAGTCCTGCAGTGCTAGTCCTTGCCAAAAAACACACAGGGTTATTTGCTGCATGCACAGGAGCTCACTGTACCCAAAGCAAAGTATATGCATCTTCCTGTCCCAGGCACAGACAAATCTCTTCTGAACATCTGAGAGGAAGGATTGAGCATGTAGAATACCTGAGTCAGATTAAGTTTCTGAGAAGAAAGGAAGTTATAGATACATCCTGAACTATTTCTTATACATTTAAAGAAAGTAGTACAAAACAACCTACTTATTTTGATCAAGGTTATTTTAGATTTCATGAGATTTCCCTGCTCAGCTCTCCCCTAAGCACTGTATGCCAGAAGTAATCAAGAATTGACACAAATGTGCTGGCAAGAAACCTGAGCTAGTAGACCAGAAATCTTCATGCAGACTCCTTTCTCTACCCCTGAACAGCTGTTACCTGCATGAGCAGTCCTGTACCACTGCTGCAGCCTGAAAAGTGAGCTTGCTCTCTGGCCACAGAGGATTTGAGAGCAGCCAGCTTTAGCTCTCGTTAATTTTGGTTCTTAAGAAATTGATAAGGAGTGTAAATAAAATATGTTTAGTACACACTGTCCACCAAGTAGTTGGGTTTTTAGTGTTTGAGGATGCTTCTTTATCTTTAAGCCTTGAGAGAAATAAAAGTACTTACATGCTTTTTTTCTTTATTTCCAGACTCTAAGGAAGAGATTGGTGTACAACAGATCCCTCATTCAAGAGAGGTTATCTACATGTCTTTGTAGAACAAGGACACAGAATATTTTGACCCCATCATAACTATTAACAGGGCTCTAAGGATGAGCAATATCTTACAAAGCATAACCTAGGACAGGTCTTCAAATCTGCAGGAACCATCTCCTTGGGCAGAAACAATTCACCAATTCTTTCAACTTTAGTGAAATGATGGACGACCCTATATCCCAGGATGTGTTGATGGAGTCTTGTTTTTTCAAAGAAGTGTTTTAGATTTTTCTTCATTTTAAGAATTGATGTTAATTAGTAATGGTTATTAACCAGTAACATATGAATCTCCTGCTATTTCCAACTATGTCTTCCCCTCCAGAAAGAAAGAAAGAAAAAAAAAAAAAAAAAAGAAAAAAAAGAGAGAGAGAGAGAGAGAATAAAGATTTCAGTAAAAATTTACCATTTACCCTGATCCTTTCTACTCATCTTTGTAATGTAATGGATAGCACAGGAAAAGTGTCACTGAGAAAGAGCTGATTTCTCCAGCTTTAGAGGTGTGAAGTCAGCTCTGTCCCATTGTGATGACCAAGTAGCAAAACCCTCTTCAAACTACAGCTACAACACTGGGGTTTGAATAATTCTTAACCTTGTATTTGGGAACTTCTGTATGTCAAACATTTCAGAGGACACCTTTCTATTAAATATAACTGAACCCAACTCTAAATTGTGAGAGCAGCAGCTGAAAATTAAACTCTTTCTGGCCAGGTTATTTCTGCACGTAAGCAGAAGCTTTAAAAACTTCCCTGAAAGGATAAACTAAGCTGAAATGGATAATGACAGTCATAAACTTTAACACAGAACTCAAACCTAAGCTGGTAGTTTGAGTATGGTCTTGAAGATGTCCTCTTTAGATTATTCTTTAAAAATAATGCTGTTTTCATGATGTCATACCTTGCTATTTCCATCAGTAAAGTTTTTTTCTGATGCAGAAGCATATCCCAATTATTTTCAAAAAACCATTCTTGTGTTTTGTTACCTAAAAACAGAGAGGAAAGGGTAGGAATCACAGCTTTAGGATGGTGAATGTGATTATCTATACATAGCCCCAAAGTATAGACCATGTCTTTTAACTTTGCTTTGGTACAGAAAGAAAATATTTCAAAACTACTGAAGCTAGTTTTGAAAATGCAGCTTGGTTATGACAGTAATGGGAAAACTCTTAAACTATGTTGTGGGTTCTTTTCTACTATAAAAAATGCATGAGGTACCTTGGATATACTTGCAGTTTGATCTGAGTAAAGGGTAACAAAGGCATCCCTTTCCTCTCTGGAAAGGAAAAAAATGTCTATCTGTCACAAAGCAAAGTTGCATTGACCTGTGATTTTGGCATGTTATTTTAGCAGCTGAGTCTCTTCGCCTGTTGTTAGAGTTTCCTTATCTCCTTTCCCACATATCAATTATAATAACTTCTTGCACTCCAACACGTTGTCAAATTGCCTAATGCTTTTCTGGATAGCTGCTCAGTAGGGATATCTGTTTTGAACATCTAAGATCCTAAAGTTCTCTGAGTCATTCTCAAAACACAGCTGGAGTTGGTAGCCGTGCTATTGTTCTAAATAAAGATATTGGAATAGAGTGAAGTCTGAAATATGAGTGAACAAAAGAAGATAAGGTGAAATTCTCCAGAGAGTCACACTGCACAGGATGTTTTACACTACAGGTATGCTGTGAATGACAATATTTTCATGCTTATTGCACTAAATTTTAATTCAGCCTTCTTAAGTGCTTGTTTTTGCTACATAGAAAACCTGTAAAAAGAAATATGAAAGCACTGATTTTATTTGTCATCTTCCTCTTGCTGTGTATGTGGCAATAAATCAGAACTTATTCTGATGACATTATCAGCCATAAGCATTACAAATTGACACATTTCCTAGTATGCTCAGCATTATAATGAACTTTGCATACTGCACATTGATATTCAACCACTGTGAAATACTTTCATTACAGGACATTTTTGTGTGCCTTCAGTCATGTACAAATCCAACAAAGAACAATCTGCAGAGTTAAGGTTTAGTTTGAAATGTCAGTAACTATTCATAAACACCAATAAAAAGTATTTGTCCTAATAGCATTTGGAAGCAACAAAAAAATAAACCATTTTGTGCTTCAGAATTGCATCATGAAATTGTTACTTAACACACTGATCACTCCATTGCTCTATATTTGCTCTTTGTTTTAGAGATGTTTAGAGATGCTTAGAGATTCTTAGATGCTTCAAGCCCAAACTTTATGTTTAAGATTCATAAAAATTGTTCATATATAAAAAACTCATATTATTCCACTAATTGATATACTAAAGCTCCAAGCTTCCCTCATCCTTCGTCTAATAAACAGCTTTGATTCATGTTTCATGGTAGCATGGTAAGTTCAGTTTTATAAATTTTATAGTAAAACAGGAGGTTTGAAGCAAATCAGAAGTTTCTTTGCTCGGTCTCAATGTTTGGTTTTATTCCACAGCCGGGTGTCTTGAACTGGTTTAGTAACATACTGATCTCACATGGAGTTTATGACATAACCCCAAAACTTGAAACAATGGGATGATGACTATGTCTAAATTTGACACCTACCAAAGTAAATAGCTGTTTCTAAATTGAAAGCCATGCTTATTTATTTACTGATTTACATATTAGCTCATGTAGTAAACTTGAAGTTTAAGCAAGAAAAGGTAAGAGTAACCATTTTACATTGCTGCCCTCTTGGGAAAACTAGCAACTGACAAGTACAATCCAATTCCCTTAAATAAAGTTTTTCTAAAGTTTTGCCTTTAAAAAAATATTTAATTACACTTACAAACAAATACTAATTTCACAATGGCTTCTTGAAGGTTGGGCCAAGAATATAGATGATGAAATTATTGTACTAGGTTAGTATACCCTTTGAAACTGAACAAGCTGGTGTGAAACAGAAGACTGTCTTGTAATGAACCTGTGCAAAGAACTGGGTTCCTCTGGAGGGATGAACATGAAAGTAGGAACTGGGACAGTCACTCAGCTGGTAGGCCAAAAAGAACTGTGCTTGGAGTGGGAGTGCAGAGGACAGAAAAAAAGAGTAATGGGCCTACCACTATGTCTTCTTTAAATCTTTTTTTTCTTTTACTGTCAACAGTCTGTTTCAAAGAACCTTCTTTTCAAATGCTGCTGCTTCAAAGGGAGTTAACAGCTACTGTTGTTACCTGTTTCTGTATTTCAGACATCAGAAATCCCTGCAGTAGGTCAGAAGCAGGGAGAACTTTTACCTATAAAAAGAATTCCTTATATGGGTCTAACCCCTGCAGCACCTAAATGTATAAATAGAACAAGAAGCAGAAATCCTGACTCACAGTGGCCTCTCTTCTCTACAGATACACATAGTTTTTCTTGCTTGTCTAGCCCTCGTAGTTTTTTACATGCTCCTCTCTGAGACATAGAGTAGAATGTACTATGTTAACTTCATGATGAACATATTCAACTGACTTCATACAAGTTTGAAATCCCACAGGATAAAGAAGGCCAAGAGCTGAAATCTGCTTGGATGCCAAACTCCTTTACAAATAACAGACAATATAATTTCCTTTATCACTATTTTAAGCCCAAAGGGTTGGTTGGTGCTCATAAAGTCTACCCAAGAATATTAATCTTTCCCTGGATTTAGCACATAATGTAGAGGAACCTCAATAGGCTGATAGATCTTCACATTCCTGCTGCAGGCAAGGAGAAAATGGAAAGTTAAGCCAGACAACCATATTAAGCCTTTTTCTTTAGTTTGGTTTTTTGGAATTATTAATTACCTTTTCTGATCATTGGAGCTTTAGCACTCATTTTCTGAGATGCTTACTTCTCGATCTGTTTGTTGTACAAGAAGTCAAGCATTGCATTGTGAGTCTAAACTCCTGAGTAATATCCCTGCTGGGTTCCTTAGACTGAGGGGTTACAGTGCCTTACTTACTAGTGCAAAGTGTCCAGCAAAGCATTAAATAGATCACTTTTGAAAAATATTAAAGAGCTTTGCATGATAAAAATAGAACAGAAAGCTACCACTATAATTTTTCACTTCAGAAAGAAAAGCTACATATGAAAATAAAAGAGTTACAGTGAAAGTCAGAAAGAAAGTGAAATGAGTCAATGTCTAAATTCTCTCAGACTGCCAGTATAGAAAAATAAAAACCTTACGTGAGGGAAACTATGAATACTGATTTTAAAAGGCTAAAAGGTGCTAATAAACAGCTATATGTAGAGTTTGTTATAAATTAAAAAAAAAAAAAAAAAACAAACACACAAAACAAATGATAATGAAAAAAAATACACCAAAACCCCTCAAACAAGCAAAGAAATACACCCAGCAGTTATTCAAAAGACAAAGTCTGGGTCTGAATGAAGAAAGTAGGAGAAAAGAGAATATATGATAGTGAGCTAAATGTTGCTGTTTTGAAGAAGTGTTTAGGAGTGAATTACTAACATCATTAAAACTTCTAATAGAGGATTTTTAAGCACAGGAAGTCAGGAAGACAGTCAAAGATTTAATGAGGTCCAAAACATGATACAAGTGCTAAAGAGACAGTTAAGGAAGAAACATTATAGCAGATCAGCTAGAAATGTAGTGTATTTGTTCTCCTAATGTGTCTCCATAATAGTTTTCTATTTTTTTTAATCAGGGAACACTTTAGGAACTGTCTCAAATTAAAGTGTCAGTAAATGACTATTAAGATAAAACAATAAAAAGATTAACAAAAGATTGACATAAAGAGATGATATTCAGCCAGGAACACGAAAGGTAATCAAATATGAAACTGCTAACTTCCAGTTAAAATCAGAAGGATGGAAAGGATCAAATAGGACATCAATTTTAAAAGACTCCAGGAGAGAACTAGGAAAATGAACTGACAATTCTGTTTTAACTTCAGGCAAACATAAAGATTGGAACTCAAAGACTGGCAGGGGGGAAAAAAAGAAGAGACAGAGACGGGGAAGAGACAGAGAGAGACAGAGAGGGAGATGGAAAAAGGAAAAGAATCAATGGAGATTCTATAGAGAGCATGCTTTCCATCTAAAATCAATATAATACTCTAAAAAAGTCAGTGGCTACTATGGGAACATTCCTAGGCAGTGGAGCTTGATTCTATTTACCAATAAACGGTTAGAATACTTTATGGAAGGCTAGTGACTCATGCCAACTGTCACTGTCCTGTTTACAGTTTAAAAGCTAACACAATCCCCAAAGAACCTTCTCAACATCGAACCAATGTTTTGGAGAATATGAAACAGAAACTGTGCCCTTTTCTGAGCTCAAGTGTCAGAGAACAGTTGTAAGCACATTAAATATATTGGTATTAATACATCCCTAAACTCTGAGAATCATGAAGATCTAATTGTTAGAATGTGCATATATTTACAGGGGTTTAATAAGGTTTTCCATCAAGTTACCCTTCAGAAATGGGGAGTAAATCCAAAAATGAAAATCTGTACCTGGAAACAGTAGAAAGGATGGGAGAAGGGCACTGGTCCTAACTTTACACACATAATAAAAGAATTTCATTTCACTGCTACTATTTGATGTTATTTAGTATAGTTTAAGAAGGGTAAAAGACTTCTGAGAGCAGCCGAGAAGGCAGAAAAACTGTTTGTTATTACTGTAAATCAATGAATGTTAGAATTATTTAGGCTGGAAAAGACCTTTTTCTCCAAAGTAACCTCCAGTCATTGATTCATGTAAGAATTTTATTAGGCCCTTGGGTCTTTAACATTCACTTACAACGTTCCCAGAAATGAAAATTATATTTGCTGTTTTCAATATAATATGTTCAATAAACAATAATGAGGTAATGCCACTTCAGCTTTGAGCAGACAGTTACATGCTCGCTACTAAAGCCTCAAAAGAATGGAATCTGAGATCGACTATTAGGTATCAATACCTGCAGTACAGCTGAAATGTGTAACATGAAATTGAACTAAAATTGAGGAGGAACAAGAGTGATGTACAAAATAGCATAAGGAAAATTCATATTTAAGTCTTGCGATTATATGGTGTGAAGCAAAAGTAAAAACTTATAATAAACAAGTAAAAAATCCTATTAAATAATTAGTAAATACTTAGCATTCTAGAAATAAAAATCAAAGTTAAAATGCAAATTATATCTAATTCAAAAACTATAGTAAAAATAGAATAAAATAGTTCATAATCTGAAGGCAAGAATAAAATTCCTGCTTTCCCAGACCATTACACAATTAGCAAAGACCTTGCTGGACCAAAAAGAACCTCTGCTTCCTCTAGTATTTTTCTTCAAAATGCTTCCTCTGGTATTTTTCTTCACAACGTAGTTGCATGCCAGGAGTAGAAGCATGAGTGAAAGGCCATGCATAAATCAACTTTACTTTCTAGTTTTTGTCAGCCGCCACTGTAGGGATTGCTTTGAGGTCATACCTGGACAAAAACCCCTTCAAATATACATTGATGATTCTAATTTACCTCAATTCTTTATAATTTTATAAATTTGTTCTAGCCTTTTTTTTTTTCCTCTCTGAAGAAATTCCACAATTAAATTCTGAGTTGTGAGAAAGCAATTATTTTTCTGCAATTTAAGCCTTTTGCAAAGGGAACTGGTTGAGTCCCCATTCCTGGAGATATTTAAAAGATGTGTAAACGCAGTACTTACGTACATGGTTTAATGGTAGACATGGCAGTATTAGGTAGCACTTCAACTTGATAATTTTAAATGTTTTTTCCAACTGAAATTATTCTAGGATTCTATAAACAGTTCTCTGTGACAATAATAACAGTCACACGAAATATGCCTACTTGTTTTCAAAACTTACATATCTTCTACTGACTGGATTAGGAGCACAAACACTAGATAATTGTTTATTTTTCTGCTTCATAAAATAAGAGATCCAGAATCTGATCCATGCAGCTAATTATATTCCCTTATTTTCTTGGTCTATGACCCACTTTTTTTTGTATGAAAACAGATTATTTTTTTAATCTTTTTATCATTTTGTCACCAGTCAGATGATAGCTGAACTGTCACAATAAGCCAGTGCTGGAGTTTAACAACCACAAGATAGAAAAAAGATAATTTGCAACACTTACAAAAGTAGTATTCTGCTTTCCTATTTTTAATAACTTTTCTGAATTGAAAGCAATTTCTTTTACTTCCTTCCTTGTGCTTTCATTTTACTGCAACAATTATTTTCTTATTTCACAACTACATCTTAAACTGGCCAGAGTGTGATGAATCTGTAATCCAATTCAAATGTGAGTCTTGACCTCAGATATTTTATTAGCAGTAGACCTTGTTTATTTTGTTAGTTATGGTGGCACTTTCTTCAGCACATAATTCACTTTCACTTCATCCTCCTGGAAGCTTCTTCTGACTTCTCTTATCTAGTAGAGCACTTAAATAAAGGAAGGGGTTTCCAAAAATCACAGGCAGAAGTGGGAAAAAAGGAAGAGACTAGGACATAATGGTAATATCTCTCAGCCATGAAAGACAATGGAAGACTTCTCCAAGGACATACTTCACATCATTACCCTCATCTTACCATAACCATCTGTCATATGTTCCTCAAGAGCTATCTTTAAAACTTTCATATATTAACAATTCAACTTAATCTTTAATGATATGCAATGAAATTTCCTAAACCTTTTTCACAGCTAAGAAACTTTGGCCTGATATCCTCTCTACTAATAATGTGTGCCTCCCCAAGACATTGTGCAAGGAGCACATTCAGCCTATTCTGTTTTTCTTCTAGAGATATCTATAATTTTTCTGAGAAGTCAAACTGAGGCAAACTATGGCACCTACAAACTGCCTTGCAACAACTCTTATAATGAGAACAGGAGCATATTTTGCAGTAATAAAAAATGACAGACCAATTAGAATGAGCTTTAACTTTTATAGGTAAATTACACACAACAGATTTTATTAGTTCTAAAGTAATGATTATTATCAAACTGTCCTTTTATTATCTCATGTCTGCTAAACCAGCATTGTTCAGTTGATTAACACCTCCCAACTTTCATAGACAACTATAATATAAAACATAACAGCAGTAACAGCAATTTTACTATACATGCAGATCTAATACTAATACAAGATGTCATTACTTATACAGTTTTTCAATATTAAAGAGACTCACTACATGGTAGAACAAATTACTAGAGCAAGGGTTTTTAATATTGATATAATAATAAACTAGGCTTAAAAATATTTCATAAGTCACAAAGTCCAACATCTACCAATGAAAGATTGTTCTCTACAGTATTTTTTTTTCTGTTCAATTTAAATAATGAAAGTTCTTGAAATATTGCTTTGATTGCCACAGAAACAGTTTTAAAACACAGATGACTGATCAAACAGCAGGGTATATTCCCCAATCTAGTGTGCTTCAGCTGGTAGTAAGAGAATGTACATTCTCCATTAAGGCTTCATTTGGCTCTCTTCAAATAGTCTACTGTTAAGTATCTAATTAGTAGGATCACAGAATCGTCGAGATTGTAATGGGCCTTTAGACACCATGGAGTCCAACACCCTTGCACAGAGCATTATCAACTATACCAGGGTGCCCAGGTCTCTGTCTTCTCAGGTTTTGAATATCTTGAGGGATGCAAACTGCACAGCCTCTCTGGACAACCTCTTCCAGTGCTGGACTTGTTTATTCTTACGATAATATGAAACTTTACTGCTTTTCAATTTCTATCTCTTGCCTTTCGTACTATCTCAGTGGTAGGCACCACTGAGAAAGATCTGGCTCCCACTTCTTCATTAACTCCTGTCAAACATTTATAAACATTGGCAAGACCTGCACCAGCCCCTTGCTGGGCCCCCAAACCCTCTTCTGCAAAGTGAATTGTCCCACACGTCTCAGCTCACCTTGCATGAAAGGTGCTCCAGTCCCATAAACGCTTTTGTGGTCCTGCACTAGATCGTCTCCAGAATGAGCACGACTCTTCTGCCAAGAGAGCCCAGAATTGGACATGCTCAATAGTGGTGAGCAGAGGAGAAGGATCTCCTCTTTCTATCTGCTAGAAATGCTTTTCCTGCTTAGGAGCTGTAGCCCTTTTATTCTACTCATGGGACACTTGTGATTCATGGTCAATTCACTGTCTACCAGGAACACTGGATTCTTTCTTGCAAAGCTGCTTTGCAGACGATCAGCCTCCACTGTTTACTGGTGTGTGGATTTATTCCTCTTCAGGTACAGGACTTAGAACTTTTGTTTCATCAGCTTCTTGGGGTTTGTCTTGGCCCCTTTCTTCAGCTTGTAGAGCTGAAGATTCCTCTGAATGGCAGTCTAACTGTTTACTATTTGAGTCTCTCATTGACATTTTACTCTCATCTATAAACTGGCTGAAGGTGAATATTAAAGGTAGAATTTCTAATATGTGAAACCCTTACTGATTTAATGGGGATCTGCTGAAAATTTGCACTCTTCTTAGTTTAAGTGTTAGTAAGGTAGGCATAATTTAAGTAAGTCTGTTTATTTGGGCTTAGATCTTTGGATAATTGTAAACCAAATGATCCACCACTTACCAAAGATATGGAAGTATGTCTAGGATCCTACAAACACAACTATGTGTGCTCAGAGAAATTTCTCTCTTGGATCCTAAAAGTAGGATTCAGTTTCCTGAACAAATATTCATCTCCCATTTTCAGCTGTCCAGTTGTACAAGTTATTCTCTTAAGACTGGCAAATGTGATACATGGTATCAGCTACAATAGCTTAACACAATTTTAGAAAGGCAAACAGAAAACAAATGGGACAATTTAGCATATCTAAATTGGCACTAAATCTAAATAGACAGGTAAATAAATCCTATTTCAAGCATCCACATTATCTCAGACTACATGGTGGGTTAGCTGGTATTTTCTCGAATCAGTCTTAAACTAGGTAGGCTCTTAAGCTCTGCTTAACTGGTTTGTTGAATGCCAGTCTTGTATTTGGAAAGGAATCTAAAGCCCCTAAATTTCCTGTAGAAAAGGTAAAATATGTTTAGGGACCTCAACACAGTGTTTTATGAAACATTTCAAGGATTATAACCTTCACCTTGCAAAAAGGATTCTGACTTTTAATCTCCAAATGTCTTTAAGTAAGATGGAGTAGACGGAAGCCAGTTAAGTTCTTCACTGATTGGGTTATAGAATGTCCTCATTTTTTTGATTCATCTCTTACTCAGTGAATTCCAAATTCTGTTCTGGGATCCTGATGTCAGAGGAAAGTGATAAAACTGGAAATTTGGAAATTAATTTTTTTTGTGTGTGTGGTTGTACACAACACGTTTTTCTAGGAAGATAAACATGTGAACTGAACTTTCTTTATGGTAAGAAGGGCATTACAGCCAAGTCTGTCTCTCTGGATGTATATGTAATCAATTATTCTAAAGGAGAGTGAGAGACCTTTCTGTGGTAGATTTCTCTTGACTGGACATCAGGTGTCCACCAAGTGACCCTCTCACTTCTCTTCCATCAACAAGACAGAGGGAGAAAATGCATTGATAAATTAGTGAGTTGTAACACCCATTACTGTCTCAGGCAAAACAAATTTGACTTGGGGAGATGAATTCAATTTATTGCCAATTCTTGGCAAACAGAATAGGATAAGAAATAATAATTACATTAAAAACTTCTTTTCCCCCATCCCTCCTTTCTTCCTGGGCTGAACTTAATTTTTAACTTTTCTACCTCCTCTGCCTGAGCAGCACAGAGGGACAGAGGATGGGGATTGTCATCAGTTCATAATTGATTAGTCTCTTTGCTCCTTCCTCCCTATACCATTCCCTTGCCCCAGCATTGGATCTCTCTCATGGGATACACTCCTTCATGAACTGCTCCAACATTAGCCTTTCATGACTGCTCCAGTGTGGGTCCCTTCCACATAGTGCAGTCCTTCAGGAACTGACTGCTCAAGTGTGAGTCACCCATGGTTTCATGAGTCCAGAAAACCTGCTTCAGTGTGGGATCCTCTCTCCGTGGGACCAGGAGTCATGCCAGGAGTCTGTTCCAGGGCAGGTTTTGCTTAGGGTCACAATCTCCTTCAAGCGCCCACCTTCAGGCTCTGACGTGATGTTCTTCATGGGCTGCAATTGGATCTCAATTGCAATTGATCTTCAATGGGCTGCATTGTGGACCTCCATGGACAGCAGGAGGACAGCCTGCCTTCACCACAGGCAGCAGAGGAGTCTCTGCTTCAGTGCATGGAGCACCTCATTCCCCTCCTTCTTCACTGACCTTGATATCTGCAAAGCTGTTTCTCTCACATAATCTCACTCCTCTCTCCCAGCTGCTGCCCAGCGTAACTTACCCTAAGTTATCAGGGGGGCACTACCACCATTGCTGACGGACTCAGTTTTCACCAGTGACAAGTTCATCTTGGAGCCTATTGGAACTAGCTTCTTCAAACACAGGGACAGCTTCTGATGTCTTCTCACAGAAGCCACCCATGCAACCTGTCCTGCTACCAAGACTTTGTCATGCAAACGCAATATGCTCTGTTTGCTTAAATCCCTATGTAGAAATGGGGGTCTGCTTTATATTAAGGATCTCCAACATCCCAGTTAAGAAAATAAGAATTTTCATAGTATGGCTCATATATTTATCCGTACCTACATCTTCCTCTAATGTCCTTGTAGGAAGAAAAATTCAGCTTTTGATATAACGTAGGCCACAAATGTATCTGATTTTACTGAAATAATAGAATTCTGTTAGCACTGGAGTAGAAATTAATCAGATGAGATGAATCCTCTGATAAAAGCTTGGCTATTGTTCATAAATGAGTATTTGTCCCTGGGGCAAATTATCTGTTGTCACACAGAAACAAGCTATACAGGAAGACAAATGGGCTCCAGCGTTCTAGTCTTACACAGGCTACCTCATCTCCTCAGTTCATGCAGAGCCTCTTCATCCTCATACCTGGCAGACCTCAGGATATGGTCTGTCATATTTGTTACATACCTCAGCAATAAAAATGTTTGTTATTAAAACAAACCATAAAGCAGTTGTATGAAGCCCAGAGAGAGTGCAAACACATTTTATGGTATTACTTTGAACTCATTTTCTGTGTATGAATCAAGTTGGAGCAGCATTTGAATACTGCTCAAGCCAGGTCTCTAAACCAGCAATGTGAAAATGCATCTTATTTCCATTTCAGTTGTAATAGCTTTATTGTAATTCTGTTAACCCTGCTGTAATCCAGGGTAACTAAATTAAAAGTTCATCTGCATACATAATTAATTTGTTTATATTTGATACTGGTACTGTCACATTATATATTAATGACATGGTAAGCTAAGGACTTTGCCTACTATCTAAATATCTTTTAGAGCAAAATAATCCCTTTATTAATACTATATGTGTTTCAGGGCTACACATACGATTTTGTTTGACAGTCAGTCCTGGTTGTCTCCAAACCTTGAGGGAAACCATGTTTGAGTGGTAACTACAAGCAAAGTGTCAGAACATTATCAAATGCAATTGCAGCTGCAAACATGTCTAGTTAAAATGTTTGAACATCTAATATGTTTATGTTTATGTGATGCATGTCTTCTAGCTATACACCTTAGTAGAATATTTCTGGATTTTACTTGCATGAGGCCAATTGAGGTAAAAATTGTTGTCCTTGAGCTCAAAGAAAATAGGATTTTTAAATCTGAATATCTGTATAGAGATTCTGGCAGTATAAAACAATGGTAATAGAATATCTTTTGCCAGAGAAAGGAACACGACATTCTCAGATCATTAACTGGTGTCTGGGTTCAGAGAAAAACAAGACAGAAAAGTGACCAGAACAGATCCAGATAATACCAGCTGTGCAGATATGATTTCAGTGATGTGATGATGGCAAAAAAATTATGCACAAGTAAACTAAATAATATTGGTTGCTTCTTGGACACAGACACTGCTTGTAAAAGTAGTCAGATCTGATTAGTGAGGCCAAAAAATAGCAATTAAATGAGCCAAATAGAGGCTTGGCTGGTCATTTACAATCAGGACACCTTCAACGATATTAAAACTCACCCAAATAAAAACCCTCATAAAATCAGAAGCCAAAATACACAACCAGAACGAGCATAAAGCAAGAAATTTGATTAAAGCTGTTTGCCTTACAAATGGTGATGAAACAATTAAATGTATTTGGAGAATTCATTCAGAATGTAAACTGAGGCAGAAGAGGAAGAATGAGAAGCAATGGTGATGTTTACAGCCCTTTAGAGCTAAAAAGAGCACTGCTTCTGCTTTGTGGGCTGAAGAATGCCTCTCAAACTTGGACCAGAGAGTCACAAGTTTTGCTTTAGAGATTCCAAGGAATATTGAAGATACAATCTTCACTAATGAACTGCATCATTAAAATTCGGAATTTCTGACTTATTTAGAGTTGGATTTTCTAAAATTCCTTTCCAAGTATTGACTTTTTATTCCTTTCTTAGTAATGTTGAAAGCCTTTCTCCTTCTAAATAAACATTCTCTCCATATTTAAGCTCCGACTGTCTTTGATCCAGCTAACTTCTTCAAACTCTTTTCTCGTAGATTGCTGTATTAGTTTATTAAGTTATACAGCCAAAGTCTTTCTCACAACTCTCTGGATCATTTCAGAACTAATTTGAATTTTTATTAATGATTTGTTGAATGGTGGATATCATAAGAATAAATGGCATTTCATCACAAGACTTCCTTACTGAAACCATGGAGCAAGAATTTCAACTTCTGTAAGATTTTCTGTGGTAAATTTCACTAAGAGTACATAAGACAATCATCTAGCATAATTGTCAAATGCTTCAACTCACTCTTTTTCAAGGCTAAATATTCGGTTTTGTAAATATAGACTCCTTAATATGCTACCAGATACAATGTAAAAGGGCACTTTCTAACAGAAATGAAGTAACCATGTCTTCAGGAGCGTCAATCACTTTTGTAGCTGTGGAGAAGCTCATTATCCATTGAACCTGCAATCTATTATCTGTATGTTCAAGCACAATGATTTCAGTAGCATTGCCTAGATTATTTATAAAAAGGATTTATTGAATATAGTAGAGGACACTTAACTAAAAGTACTTATGAAGAGCTTCCTTGCAACACTTGAAGCTTTGGATCCTCCAGTAATTTTTAAGATATATTATTTATACCTTCTTAATTTCAAATATCATGAGTTTAAATCAAGTGCCATTTTGTGTTAGGTCAGATACCCTAGAGATGCCAAAATATTATGCACCACAATAATAGCATTTAGCAAAAGTAAAAAAAAAAAAAAAAAAAAAAGGCAGCATGCTATTGTCTTGTACTGCAAACTAACCACAGAACAGAACATTCTCATTGGTGATGATCCGTGCTCCAAGATCATCTTTCATTAAAGGATATGGTTTCTTCTTATTCTGTTTATAAATTACTGGGTTTGAGGTCTGGATTTTTTTTCAAAAGGTCCAGCCTGGAGACTGTCTCTTGGATTTATGCTTTGTTTGAACCCAGAACCATTTTCTACCATGATGCTTATCAACAAGGTAGAACAAAGGAGGAAATCAAACCAGTGCGATGATCAACTTCATGAATTGTCTTTTTGAATTAGTTGTTGCCTTTAGTGGTATAACTACATAGACTCCACTTCCAGCTCCCTTTTCTTTTTTGTTTCAAGCTCATGTGCTTTTCTGACTTCATCTGATTCCAGAGGAAACTACGTACTCTAATCCTGTTGCTTTTCTCCTGTGAAAGAAGATACAGGGGGAAACAGCAAGAAAAGAAACTACAAGGGTATCACTTCAGGGCACAGAGAGGCAAACCCAAAAGTGGAGTATCCAACTGCTGCAGGTCCTTTGCTCTGGTAAATTCACATCTGAGCAGGCAATAAAAGGATGTAGTTACACTTAAGTGAACTGCATGAGTTACAGTAGTCATCCATGACTGCCCCTATCTTATCCTACATGTGAAGTAAAATGTGTGAGCTTAGAGTACCCTCACCATGTTTCACCAGTAGTTAAAGGTTGACATTACATTACACACTATGTTTTATCAGGCCAGGAATATATGCATCATCAATGGGTTGAGAATAACTGTCTGAATCATGGCACTATGTTTTTCAGAAAGACAACCTTTTTAAATTATATGGAACCATTTCATTATTTCAGACTCATCTGTTCTGTGGGTAACTCCATGCTGTACCTAATGTGAAGGCTTCAGATTTCCTGAAAATGAGAGGTACATTTTGCATCCATTATATCTTTAATTTGCAGTGTAAACTAAGGTTGCCTAATGTCCCTGTTGCCCTTATGACAGCAAACATTTTGAGTCCTTTTGAGAAGAACCTGAGGGCACCTTCAAGGAATAATCCCCAGACTATTTTCTTTCTTTCCCTACTTGATGTCAATGAAATGGCAAATAGAATAGCTAAAGGATACATGCAAATATTGTTGCTGATGGATGGGGTACATCACCAATTCCCAGTGCCATCCAGGAGTATCAGCAGGTTTGCCCCAGAGCTTGCCTTTGGGATGACTGAACAAGCAATCAAGGTAGATGGCAAGCTCTCCTGGCCTTGAGGCTACCCTGCGGGCTGCTCTACACAGTAACATAGACACAGCATCTGGGACTCTGCAGGCGATCAGTGAAGCAGCCTGCGCTTTCAGAGCTGATGCTTCAGGCTCTTGGCACACCACTAATGTCTTGCTAAACAGTTCACACTTTCAAAGTACTCAGAAACTGATAGCAATCAGCCTGTACAGCTATGAGATGTGGATATATTGGGTGCAAGTGAGATAGTATTGATTACTATTTTTAAGTGGAAAAAATTAACAGAAATAGAGATAAATATTGGATGACTTTGACACAGAGTATAAAGTAGAGTGTGAAAGGGCCTGATCCTGTACTGGTGCTATGTATGACTGGTATTGTCTTTGATTTTGACTTGTCCATTTCTTGCATCCTTTTACTTTCTAACCATTAGAAAATTATCTCCTGTTTATTCAAGATCTAAATAGCAAACTAGTATCTCAATGCTTTTCCTATAATATGACTTTAAGAAGATGTGGAAGTGAAAAAAAAATGCCCTAGTAGATACGACTGTTCAACCGAATCTCCTCTAGCTGGTCTTATTTGCATGCAATACATGCAGAAGAAAAGTATGCAATGAATTCAATGGCTTTTTTCTTATTCAATATACTAATTTATGGACTTATAAACACAACATAATTTGTTGAATAGTGCTGCAGAACAAGTTTATCAGCTCATTAAAATCTTGACAATATAAACTGCAATTAACAAAAGGGTATGCAGTGTGTTACAGACTTTATCATTCAGCTAAAGGTTTCTACCTATTTGCAATAATTTGAAATGCCAGATTGCAAGAGTTTAATTAGTTTAATTGTAGTTCTTGGTGTTCCAGATGAGTTCATACTTGGACAGTATTCTAAATATTTAAAACTCTCTTGGAGAATTGGATGGCATCAAGTTGCTGGTGGAAAGCAAGAAGCGGTAATAATGCTATGCAGTGGTATGTGATGGGGGATTTAACAATCAAAGAAAAGTAACACCCACATATTTTAGATTAAAATTCACTTTTGGCAAATCTCAAAGCAGTCTCTCTTAAATAGTATTTCCAATTAATCCATTATGAATAGTCTTAGAAGGGTATTAGGCTAAATTGTTTCCCATATAATTATGGGAATTAAAATGGATTGAAAGAAGCCCTGAGGAAAGAGACTTGGAGGTGTTGGTAGACAAGAAGTTCAACATGACCCAGCAATGTGCTGTCACAGCCCAGAAAGCCAAATGTTTCCTCGGCTGCATCAAAAGAACTGTGACCAAGAAGTTGAGGGATGTGATTCTGCCCCTCTGCTCTGCTCTGGAGAGACCCCACCTGTAGTACTGCATCCAGCTCTGGGGTCTCCAACATGAGAAGGACAAGAACCTGCTGGAGTGAGTCCAGAGGAGAGTTACCAAGATGATCAGAAGGCTGGATCACGTCTCCTATGAAATCAGGCTGAGAGTTGAGATATTCATTCTGAAGGAGAAAAGGCTCTTGGGGCAGCCTGAAGGAGGCTTGTGAGAAAGCTGGAGGGGGCTTTTTATAAGGGCATGTAGTAATAGGGTAAGGGGGGCTGGCTTCAAACTGAGAGAGTCGGTTTAGATTAGGTATTAGGGAAGAAGTTCTTGACTGTGAGTGTGGTGAGGCATTGAAACAAATTTGCCAGAGAAGCTGTGGATGCTCCATCCCTGGAAGTGTTCAAGGCCAGCTTGGATTGGGCTCTGAACAACCTGGTCTAGTGCAACGTGTCTCTGCCCATGACAGAGGGTTGGAACAAGGTGATCTTTTTAAAATCCCCTCCAAACTAAACCACTCTATGATTGTATGATAATTATCTTGTTTAAGCAAGACCATTGCTTAAAATCCTAGGCAAGTATGCAATATTTTAAATATAAAAGATCTTTGGTATCTGTTTTAAAGTTTTTAACGACATGAACCAAGGCAGTTAAATTCCCAGGGTCTATTGGTTCATACAGGACCATGAGACATAAATGTATGGATTACTGGCAAGCATCAAGCCACAGCTTTTAAACACAGAACTTAATAGAAATGAACATTACTTTCCCTGGCGTCACTCCACAATACAGTATCTGTACAGGATGCCATACATCTTTCCCCAAAGCTACTAATGACTGGTTTCTTTCTATCTAATCACTGGATTTTGTTTGCTTGTGACTTCTAATCTTTATTACTTGTGCAGAAGAATGGGTGTTCACATGAAACTTAATTTTGGAAAGCCTGAAAGTTTTCTATTCCTCTTGTAACTTCCTTCACCACTGAATCACATTCCTAGTTATACCAAAGAACATAGAGAGGGATTTTTCTCCCATTTGTATCCAATTAAAATTTTATATCTGACATGTATTTAACAATTCAGTTGCCATACTTGTTACAATGTGCACCCATGAGAATACTGACAAATTTACAGGACACATATGACCTGTATTAAGCATGCAAATTGCACCATGGGCGAAAGTCAATTTTTGAGTAGCAACTTGCAAACCTTATTCTTAGGTAGAAATGTACATGCTTTAGCATATATTTGATCAGTGTTCCAGTTTTTAGCACTTGGAAATCAAAATGATCCTCCATTGTTTACCTAAAATAATGTGAACAGACCAAACACATTTGTAGCAATGCTCATATATGAAGCTGTAACCCACAAAAAGGTATGTCCTTGTGTGCCACTAATATTTTCTTATAGCAAAGAAAAAAAATCATTTAATCTGAAATATTTCAATCAAAGTCTCACTCAGATCAAGTACTCAGAGAGGGAAAGTTTCAAGATTAAAATGAATTTGAAAGCTATGTTCTTACCTCCATTAGTTCATTTTAATGGATATTCTGCCAGCTGAATAAACTAATAGAAGTGTTGACGGAAGGAAAAATAATATTTTCTGCAAATGTTAAAGAAACGCATAGAAGGTAGCTTCAAAATTCTTAATGGCAATTACTTGTAATGTAATTTATGTTAATTTAGTCAGAAAGAGAAACCTCTCAAACAAAAGCTTCTTGTCTGACTAAAGCAGTTTGAACTAGGGATACAAAATCCTCCCAGTAACTCAGTTATGTACAATGGATGTTCAGAATTATGTTTACACCACTGAACTCTTTGTTAAAGCTGTAAGATTAACACCCAATTAACTATATACTCCTACTTTGTTTCATCAACTTTCCTCAGCCTCATGAATCACTCCATTTCTCCTTCTTGTCTAACTTTACCACACCAGAAAATAGACTAACGCTTACTTTCTCATTTAGCTAAAGCTGAGGTTTAAATGGCTTCAGACAGAACCTTCTTTTGCTGTCACAGAAGAGTAGTGTTTGACTGAGAGCACTTTAGGACTTGAACTTCCACTCTTTTCCTATATAGCTTCTTGCAGTCTGTAGCAATATCATGAGGAAAACAAAAAACACAACACATTTCCTTGGGGTTCTTTATAATTATTGAATGATGAAATAGAAACCTACATATGTATTTTTATCTTGATATGTTGGAAAACGTGATTCACTCCTGAGGAACTGAATCAATATGTGACAGACTAACGCATGGAGCAAATTACTCCTGCTCCTCATGTTGGGGGTTGTGATTTCTAATAGAGTTTTCAGTGAATTTTTTTTTAATAGTGAAAATTTTAAAATTTTTTAAAAGCTATTTCCATGCAAATATGTTTGCTCCATTATAGGACTACTGAAATACGAACTATGACAATGAAGATATAAATTGAGATTTCATTTGGTGAGTAACTTCAAATAGTAATATCATCTGTGAGGAGATCATAGAAAGCAATATACTGTCAGTTTGATTGCTATATTTAACTGCAATTAGTAAAACCTTTTTCTCTAGTACAAAACAAAAAACAAAAACAAAAACAAAAACAAAACAAAAACAAAAACAAAACACCCAAACAAAAAACCCAACCAACCAACCAACCAAACAAACAAAAAAACCCCAAACCTATAGTCCTACAGAAAAATAAGGACATGTTTCCTTTTCCTAGGGGCATTTCTTTCCATTTAAGAGCAAGCTGATTCTTTTGGTACTACAATACTTAGAAAATTCTATTGCTATCAACTGTTAAGGTGATGTTGCCTACAGTTCAAGTAAGTCTTGTCTTAGTTCTGAGAAAAGTGCTTGCAGTTACATGTCAGATTTTAAAGTTCATGTGAAATATGAACTTCATAAGATTTGCCTTGTCTCACTGCAATAAAACTGGTATAAATTAGTGTCTTTCTAACCCAATGAATGCTTTTCTTTTTTAAACATCTTTGACTTGTGTCAAGATCTTTCCTCAAAAGGTTGATATCTGTCTTTTTGTAACAAAGTGAATATCAAAAAGAGAAAAAAAAGGAAGTTGGAAAAAAAAAAGAGGATACATTTTTGAATGAAGAGGTAGATCTTTATCACTTCTGTAAATTGAGACAGAAGTGGTGAGTGGGTAGAAGAGAACTTGTATGGACTTTTTAGTGAAGTTTGACAGGAAATTAAGCACCTTTATATCTGCTCATCTATCATGCATTCACCTTTATCTCTTGACATGTCCTTAGTAAATGGTGACATTTGGAAACAGTTCAATTAAAGTCACTGTGTTCTGGGTAATGCTGCAAACACTGTGTGTGAAATAACTAACTTGTAAGTTGCATTACATGAATACCACTACTGAAACAGCAAGCAGTATCATAACAATGAGTATATATAACAAAGTTGAATGAATACTGATTAGTCACTTATTTTATGATAATTCTACAGTCAAAGGCCATTGTAACCTTACTGTTCAAGATTCATAAAAATTATGTCTATATTAGAAAGAAGACTGGAAAGATTAAACTTTTCTGTTAGCTGAAATGCATTGAGAGGTAAAAGAAAAAAAATTATAAATTCTCTTCTCATAGCTTAATCTCACAGTTAAAGGCAAAGTTTTCCTTTATTTTAGCGTTAATTTTTTGAAGGTAAAGTCTATACTAGGGGAAAATGTCACTTTCCTCCTTTTTTTTCTGCAGCTGAGTTGTGAAATATGTTTAGAGCTGTGTTGGGGGAGAAGGGAACTTTTAAATATTAGTGACTGTACATACATTCTACTCCTCCACCAGGTTTCCTTTCCTATGATATAGGTAAGGTCATGTCAACCTGTTACACTCAATGAAGAGAAAACACATAAAAGCATTATAGACAGTACTCTGACTAAAGGAATAAAATGGAAATTAACACAATGGGTACTTCAAACTAAAAGTCCCAGAAAACACAGCTGTGGAATTTCTAGATCAAAGTATTTTAGTTTTCAGTTCTTTGTAAAACACTTGGAAACCCTTCCCAGGGCCACTGTCGGGGATGGTGGTGGTCATGAAGGGGATGGGGCTACGTGGCAGAAAAAAAGACATTTTTAAGATATTAAAATGTGAGAAGTGAAATTTTCCAATTGACTTACATACTAAGTGTGCATACAAATGCATAAACAAGACCTTTCTTTGCCTTTTAATGTTCTTCATTTGGCATATATCAAGATATTTTAGTAAAAGAGGAGTCTATGCCATAGGACTGTTGATAAATTTATTACAGAATCTTTACAACTTTTCAGATGTACTTAATTCTTGAAGAAGCTTCTGACCAGGTCAAGAATACTATATTAACTGAGATTTTGAACCAAGCTATGCAGGAAACAATAGTGAAGAGATGCTTTCTCATCACAGTCTGTAAAACTGCTTTTGAAAAAAAGTTTTCAATGAGTTCCCATTTTACAAGTATCACAGCTTTTTTTGTTGTCATGTACAGTCAACTTCTCTCCACTTATGCAGAAGATATAAATCTAGGTTGTTAGACATAAATATGATATTAAAGGTTGGTTTATCATGTACGTATGGTTGGTCTTTTGGCAATCCAGTCTTCCATAACTTGCTATAAATGTGCGCCGTAACTACAGGCATGCATACATAATGTAACACTCAAGACACTGGCTCATGACTCACACAGCCTTTCACACACATTAATTCAATTGTGCAGCAGTCGTACACTTCCTTTCCTGATGGGAATTTGATCAAGCTGACAGTGATGGTCACTATGTCAGAGTGAACAGTAGGCACTGGGATATATATCTACCATCATAAAACATCTACCAGAGCCTCAGGGTGGTCATGTCCTTCTTACTGGCAGCCATTCCAGCATAACCAATCTGTTTTGCTGAGTTGTTGCACACTTTGAAATGTCTGACAGACTGAATCCTTATTACCAGCCAAGAGTCAAAAGAGGAATAGGAATGTGGTATAAAGATCAACACAAATGTGATGTTTATTCTTGTGAGCTCTAATGTGAGCACATTAGCAAGTAGGTTCATGCTAACTGTGCATATGTTGAGATGTTGAATGCAGATTACACACTGAAGTATAGGGGTATAACATTTCAACTGTAGAAAAAATACTCAGAAGAAAGTAGGCACTTTCATAGTTTCAATTACCTCAATGAATCCATATTATTATTCATAACTTTATCCAAATATACCACAAACTATGTAAGTCCAATGTGAATTAGAAATAATATTTATGCCAACAAGTAAAATACCTCTGCCCCATGAAACGAAGACTTATACTCAATTGGTATGAAATGAAAACAATAGATCTCTGAGGAAAGCAAATAACCAGATATGTACACCAAGACGTAGTGAAGAAGACAAGCCTCTGCCAAAGAGAGAATGCTAGTGAGCTGATCATCTGCATTACACCTTCTCAACTATAAAAAAAAAGGTGTAGCCCAGTGACTTGGACTGACTACTTTACTTTGGCAACTAAGTTTGTTGAATGCTAAGTATAATGGATTACGCTTAATCTTTTTTCTATATTTTTTTAAGTTTTTGTAACAGATTAAGAAAAAACTCCGTATCTAGTCCCATTTGCCCAGCTTTTACTCTGGTACAGCAATGATGCCTATTGTAACATTTCTTATGAGTACAGTAAGTCACAGAAAATACTAATTAGAAAAAGGACAATCTGAATCTTTATGGCCTTGTGTGTGTTTCCAGTATGGGTTTCTTATTGACCTGGTCTTGCCATTTACTGATAAACTCAACCTGAGATAAACAGTGAGTACGTGTCCCTCTATGGCACGTTTCTCCCTTTTTATATCTCTATATGCACACTGCAAATTGGGTTTTGAGCGGTCTGCTTTTTAAAGCTATATAAGTAGGGACAAATAGGCTGCTCTTATGGGTAATTAAATAAAGGGGAGAGAAATGCCAATTCAGGATGCCACAAAATCATGGACAGAGATAATATAGATGGTAATTTTTTAACCTTCAGCCTAGAAGAAAGTATGTTAAAAATAAACTAAAACAAAAATTATGTGCAGAGTTCTTACAGGAAAATTACAAAGCATGGGTATTTTAAATTTTTTTTAATATTAGTTTAACATTTATCCTCCTTCATTCTTTCTCCCCTTATTCAGTTTTTAAAACTTGCAGTTAGTTTAAAATTAAACTATCTTCTAAAGACTGAGAAAGTGTCACTGCATTTGATCTACAAAGCATCCAGCCTGCCTCAGAATGTTGTATAAATAACATGGAGGTCTAATTGTGTGCTCAACCTCAAGAGATGTCAGAAGGAGCAGAAAGATGATTTTAAAGTTATTTTTATTCTGTTTAGATTTTGCTTTGACTGAGAACAGATGGTGTGTTGTAACTATCTTTTTGAATGAGCTGAATGTCTCCAGGTTTGAAAGTTTATGGTAAATCTCCTTGTTATACTCTGTATGAAGGACAGCTATAGAAAGAACTGTGCAAGTACAGTACAGTTTCTGCACTAGGTAAATCCTCTGCTGGGGTGTTAAAACATCTTCATTACATTGCAATGATATACATGGGGCAACTATACAAGGCCACACAGTTCTTTAAAGACCCAGAAGTGCAGCTGGCCCTGTTTGTCAAGACAAATAGATGCCAGAGATGAGAAGCCACATGGAAGCCAGTTTTCCAGCTGGCAGATTTAAAAGGCTTCCAGTCAAAAAGAGGATTCATGCAGAGAGTAGCTTATTAGATAGAGGACAGAAGAGACTAGCTGCCTAGTTCAAAAAGGTTCTAGAAATTGCATTCTTTTCCCCTTCTCTAGAGGGGATGGGATTGTTCTCTCTGTTAGCTTGATGGTTAATCAAAGTCATGTGTATTCTGTAGCTGAATTACTCTGGTACTCATAGCAGGCTTTGACCAGTGAACAAACACTGCAGCACAAAGTTTTGAATCAATATGTTTTAACTCAAGGGAGATTAGTCACAGAGGCTGATTTTCTTGGTTTGTTTCTCTCACTGTGTTTTCTTTATGCTCAACACAGAAACAAAGCCTCTTTCAGAAAGAGCTTAGAAAATATCTAAGTTAGGCTGGTTCAGTCATCCTTGAAGGACTTTCTTTTCTTTCTAAGGAAGGTCATTAGATTACTTGTTACCTTCAGCAGAAGAACATCCTTTTGGATAACTTTCTCTGTGTAAACTGCTGTAAGAAATGTGATGTTAAATATTTTGTCAATATTAGAAGGCTCATTGAAGCAAAATTCTGTGCACTAAGCTTTAAGCCTTGCAAAGTGCTGTCTGTATCTTTCTGTTCAAATTCACAAAAGTCTTCAATATTGTCTAAAGGAAAACACAATTTAGACAAATCATTGTATCATTCATTGTAATATTTAATTAGCATTCATTGTAGGATTATGAATACAGAAATATTTCAATATTCCATATAGTCCACAAAAGAGTTGTGCTGTGGGTTTTTCTAGGTGGGGGAGAAATGACTAGCACTAAAACTGTTGGTTTTATTTCAGTGTCCCAGTGATAATAGAAAACTTGAATACACATCTTAAAAAACCCAGATTTTGTTAGAGGCCTTGTTTGTTTGTTGGTTGGATGGATTCAACTGTACAAGCTTGTTAAATCTTAAAATAAAAGATGAGGTGTTGATCATTCAGCTTACAAGCATTTGTTATGATCCCTTTTGTAGTGAATATTTAAAAGAAGGAAATACATCACCAACTCTCGTATATTATGTGCAACTTGAATAAATCTGTTTCTTTAGTAAAAAGTTCTATAGTAGGAATATGGCTGTTTGCTGTGCTGGATTTGACTAGTGGCTGATTACTCTTATCCTGTTTACCTCCAGCAGGAGGTAAAGGTTATGAGAAGTAGGAGGAAAGCAAAAGCACCTGGGGAATCAGCATCAGATTCTACATGACTTCATATAATTTAGCATAATTTCTTAGTTTAAAACTCTTCTCATCTGTGAATAACTCATAGTCCCAAAGCCAGGTGCTATGATATTCTCGCTCTTTTGACAGAGAAGTTCCTTTTCTGTGGACGCCACACAATATTCCTACCATAAAGCCTTCCATGTGAGACTAGTTCTTTTGTGCATGAATTGCTATTAATCCTTGGTGACTTCAACAGTTTGTTCCAGAGATCCATAGTCAGTGTGTAACCATCTGAAATTCTGCAAGTTTTTTGAATATTTGTATAATTGATTTTCACTGGCGTTCACTGCACCAAATTGCTAAAAATCTATTCTGTAGGCCTCTATGCATACTCCATTCTAGTATATTTCTTCATCTGAATACATGAACTTCATTCTTTTCACTTATTTCAACAGGAATCTGCCAGAGACATTAGTAAAATATATATTTAGCTGTTGAACCAAAGCTTTGGTAAGAGGAAAAACTATCTGTGGGACATTTTGTTTTGACTGAACTATTCTCAGATACCTCCTGACAGACAGTAAAACCTTTCTATTTCCTGAATATGCTTTGGCAACATGCCTTTAGATTTTCTTTTTTTGTAGTCATAAATATCTGCTGTTTTCTGTCTGTGTGGAGCTCAATTATCTCTCTTCCATCTCTCATTCTGCCAGCAAACGATTCTGCCATTTGATCTTTCTTTCCTACGTTTGTTTCCTTCTTGTCTTCTCTTTTCTCTACTGGGCTTTTTTGTATGTGTTCTCTTCCCTTTCCCTTTCCCTTTCCCTTTCCCTTTCCCTTTCCTCCTTTCCCTTTCCCTCTTTCCCTTTCCCTTTCCCTTTCCTTCCTTTTTTTCCTTTTCTCCTTGTTCTATCACTGCAGTCCAGCAAATGTGCTCTTGAACTGTTAGACTTGTAACTATCTCTTCCTCTGCCATGCATGCACATTAAATATCAAAGTCCAAAAGTCTATGCCCTAGGCATTATTCTGCACCCTTGTATCCTGTATGTCTTTAAATGTCAATGTGTTTACCTTCTGTTATGGTTTCACCCCAGACAGGAGCCAAGTACCATACAGCCACTCATACAACCAGCATCATCAAAGAGAGAATTGAATCATAAGGGTAAAAGACAGAAAACTTGTGGGTTGAGATAAAGACAGTTTAATAGGGAGAACAAAAGCCATGCACAGATGGAAAGCAAAACAAGGAATTAATTCACTGCTTCCCATGGGCAGTGTTCAGCCATCCCTAGAAGAGCAGAACCCTGGCAAATGTAATGGTTACTGGGGAAGACAAATGCCTTCACTCTGACTGTCCCTCCCCTTCCTCCTTCTTCCCCCCACTTTATATACTGAGCATGATGTCATATAAAATAGCCCTTAGGTCAGTTTAGGTCACCTGTCCAGACTGTGTCTCCTCTCAACCTCCTGTGAACGCCCAGTCTCCTCCCTAGCATGGCAGTATGAAAAGCAGGAAAGGCCTTGGCTCTGTCTAAGCCCTTCTCAGCAATAAAAAAAAAAAAATCTCTTTATTATCAATCCTGTGTTCAGCCCGAATCTAAAACACAGCCCCATACAAGCCACTGTGAAGAAAATTTACTCTATCCCAGCCCAAACCAGCATACCTTCATATTTACTTCCTGAGTCTTCACTTTGCTAACCTCTGCCATATGATATCAAAAATACAAGAAGCCTGTATGTGCTCTCTGAATAAAGACTCTCATGTTGGGCTGGTTTTTTTAACATGAATTTATTTCTGTTTTTTCTCCTTCCTTAGGTCACTACCAGTATCGTCTGTGAGCACCATCACCTTCCCTTTCCAGGAGACACCTCTGAAGTGAAAAATAACAATTGGAAAAACAGTCATCTAACTCACTGTTTTAAGTACTTTTTACACAGCTTCACATACCTGTATAACCATACTGTTGTACTAAAGAAGAATTTTCTTCTTAAATTGGTTGATAGTCATTTGAAGGTTCAAATTCTAAGCCAACTCCTTTTTATATGAAAAGTTTTAATTGCTTGTAGCCATATTATTCATCAAAATGACTGGTAACAATAACCAGGCATATACTCAAACCTCGTTAATGTAGCTGGTCAGAGGATCAAGAAAGATGTTTAGAATGAATTGGGAAATTAAAGGTATTTAGTAGTTTACCCAAATGCTTTGGATTGAAATATTTATGCAAATTCAAAGTGACAACAACCACCAAGCAAGCAAGCAAGCAAACGAACAAACAAAGAGAGGATTTCTTCACCTAAAGAGTTCTAATCCAGTAATTCTGGCATATAAATTGAGGGCAGTCACTGGAAGAGGTTTCACACAACCTTCAGGACTCAGGACCACATTCTTATTTTTTCTGTATACACATTTTAGTTTAAACATCTTAACAAAACTTAATTTAGCTTCAGATCTTTAATCATCCTTTTTTTTTTTTTAATTTTAATTTCCTTGAAACATGACAATTATGTCTCAATATGAAACCAAAAGTCCAGCAACAATCAACTTTTATCCACTATGCTAACTAATACACAGTCTGGCCATGGAAAATCTGTCATTCATCTCTGTCCTACTTAAAACAGTTCTTTAGTACTGGCAGTGCTGATTAAAGAGCAAACTTTTAACAATGGTATGCAAAGCATCAAAAAATGAAGTTCAATGCAAAGGAATTCTCTGTATATATATATGTCTATTCATACATGCCTATACACACATATATATACATATATATATAAAGAGACTTTAGGTAGCACTTGAGATCTATAATAAAATTGATCTCCTTAATGTTATATATAAAAGAGGGGAAAAGTGAAACTACCAAAAATATTGTACTTACGGAGTTTTGAGATTTTATCATTGTTTTTTATTTCTTTAAACCAAATCTATGTCTGAGATGTCATCCTTTTCAAAGAGGAGAAGGGTAATAAAAACAATCATGTACATAGGGCTGTCACAATCAAGTATATGCTTCCATTGATCTTCCATCAGCTGAAGTGTTACCAGGTTTCCACAACACTGAAAGAAAGATAGCAGAGTAAAAACAGAGAATGCTTTTTCTTTTCTTTTTTCCCTGTTACTTAAGTGTAACATGACTTGAATAGGTATAAAGCTTTTCTGGGGAGGAGAACTTAAATACTTAAGTTGTCAGAGGCACTGTAATCTCAGCTACTCTTTTCCCTTCTAGTAGCTACAAAGATATTAATAAAATCTGAGAAAAATGTCATGCACTTATGAAAACAGTTCCAACTGCAGACTACAGAATATAGTTATGAGGGATTACACTTTCCAATAACTTTCAGAAGCGTTGGAATTCAAGCATGACATAGTTCAGGTAAGTTCTGCTTTTGAAAAACTAGTTTTTAAGCATGTGTTCTGTACATAAGTAACACAATAATTTGAGGTGCAATCAGAAGTGCAAGACTACACATATCATGTAAGTAATTTGTTTTTACCTTGTCATTACATTAAATTCTGATGGAAATTAACAGAAACAGAAATCTCATTAACAGCTTATTTATACAGAACTATATTTTACATTTGATTTGGTACCTGTGAGGATCTATTCATTTCAGAAACAATGTAAAATGTTGTAACTCACCTCATGGTTTGATTCATACCTCCTCTACCCATCAGTGTATGTTTTGCCTGCTGGCTAGCATCAAGGTAGAAATATTGGAAAAGAAGTAGTTTTGGCAATTAGAAGAACTAATTTTCAATAAGTGTGCTTATCAAAATCAGCAACCAGATTTCGGTAAGATGTTTAGTTGGAAATTATTCTTTCACACCAGAAGGAATATGTTAAGTGAGTAAGAAATCCTATTGAAGGCTGGGATTTTGCCAGCAACATCGAATTCACACAGAGGGAGAATTTTTTTGGCATGAAAAGCTGCAATAGTTTTAACTCTCCTCTCAAATACAGGCACACTTCTTTGCAATTACAGTGAACTTGGACTGTTTGTTCTGTAGCAAGAAAATCTCTTAGCTCATGCCTAAGTGAAAGATGACTGACACCACAGGTAAAATAGATTCTGATCCTCTAGATATAGTAGTCTCTGACAGTATGCTGAAAATCAGTGGCATTTAAATGTGATAGTACTCATCCGAGTTGGTAAAGTTGTTAAATCTTCAAGTCTAGAAAACTTTTAAATCCTCAAATTAAAATCATGATAAATAAAAGCACTTTTTACTGAGATTCATCATGTCACTTTTCAAAAACAAAATGTTTAAGATTTTTATTTCTTTCATTAATTCCTTTGGCAGAATATTTTTTACAACACTGTCATGTCCGTTGGTCTTTTCTGTTCGAAGATTACACTCATCTTGACTACAATCATTTGGTAATAAGATTCTGACAACAGAGCTTTTGAGCATGGAAACAGAGCAAATGGGTTTTTTTACTATTTTACAGGCATGTTGTCCAGCAAAAAAGAAAAAGGTTTAAAATTCGTACCTTTGTATTTCATGCAGCTGGAGAGCCTTATCTGAGTTTCATTATCTGTCCTAGAGAAAGTCATCCCATAAAGTCAAAGCTCCAACTTTTTGCCTGATTTGAAGCTAAAAAACCACCCATATTTTCACATGATATTTGCTTAACATTTTTTGAAATGTTCTTTCCTCCACTGAGAGAGAAGGTCAGAGCTGAAATGTTGAAATGGATTTGTTGAAACTTTCATAGAGGAAATGTTGGTCTTATGCAAGGTCAGAATCAGAATTTAATTTACAAAATCCTGGTGAAGATAGGCAAAACTTTGGGTTCTGAAAGGAGGTTTAGGAAGGGTCTTATTGTTGAAGTACAGTGGAACTTTAATCCTGTTTGCTTTGAACAATGAGTTCATTGGCCTGATGTTGACTTCATAAACTATCCAATGAAAAAAAATCAGTGCTATAATTAAAGAAATGACACTGCAGCCCTACTAGTCTCTCTGTAGAAGCAAAGATTTGTAAGCAAACTAACAAAAGATTAGTCCAAACAATAGAACTGAATACTAAAATCTCAAACAATGTAGTAGGTCCTTAAATACAACTGCAGAAAATGTCACTTCTTTATCATATCTTCACTAGAGGGAAAATCACATCTGCATCTAAAACCATGACATGCCTGGAAAACCACTGCCTTTTCTGTATTATAAGAAAACAATTCCATGGGATTAAATAGGATTAAGAAGACTATGAGTAAATCTGACTCAATCATCAGCCTAATAGCATATTAAAATTGTTTACTGGGAGAAGGCCAGGAGAGAAAATCGTGAAAGAAAGAAGTTAAAACTCTTTAAAATTCAAAATAGTAATTAAGTTAGTTTCCTACAGACCAGCATATCATGAACCTGATTCTCACAGCCACAGGAACCATGATGCTTCTATCAGCATCTTGTTTTTGTATCAGCCTCTCTGAAAAGTAGTTAATTATTATTTTTTAGGTTCTACACCACCTAATTGTGAGCTTTTACATTGTAGAGTAACTGTGGACTGATTTGCTTATATTTGTATTAAAAAAGGGAATCCTGTTGCAAAGGAGTGTTCTGAAGTCATAAATCAGATTCCTCTGGGAGATATTAGTTATTCTGTTACCTCTGTAAGAAAATAAACCTAGGCTAAAACCTAGTGGAACAGTATAAATAAATATAGTTAGTACAAATACCTCTCCTAACACAATGTGTTCATAAAATTAGAAGTGATCTAGGCCCTCCTGGATTGTCAACCCAGTTGTTTCCCATCAAATACAACCACGTAATACTTTGATATAAGTATCTACACTGTTCTGCTACTAGTTTGTATTTTGACTGTTACTGATAGATCCTCACTACTAAAATGATAAGAAACATTTTTTACTCTTTCCAGTACAAATTTATAGCGGAAAAAATACTTTAAAAAGTGACTCATACAAAGTAAAAGAAAAATATAACTCTTAAAACATTCATGGAGATTGAGACATGTTGGAAGCATAATACTGTATTTGAGGGGAGAGATTCTCCCCCTTGTAATAAACTGTTGACAAGCAGTAACATTGATTGAGCAATCTGAGAGCATTTTCATTACTGACATAGGGCTTTTTGCAGATAAGTTTAGTGATCTAAAAGGCTAGTTAGTGTGTCACTTGAGTGGCTGCAAAAGTGAGGCTTTTACAAGGCAGAATAAGACTGCATTTTTGTGTTTCTTTTAAACATCTCCCTTAGAATAAGCTTACATGGAAAGTCTCACTCTTTATAAAAGAAATTCATGTTCCACCCATGGAAACTTTCAAGGCTGGACAGAACTTTCAGCAACCTGATCCAGTTGAAGATGTTCCTGCTTATTGTAGGGAGAGTTGGACGAGATGACTTTTAAAGGTCCCTTCCAACACAAACTATTTTTTGGTTCTATGATCAGTGCTCATATAAGGAGAGCCTAGTGGGCTGCCCAAAACCTATTTTCAAGCAGTTGTATATAGACTGATTGAATCCCACCATCATATACAAGGTGGCTTGTGCTGGATGGAGGAGAGGCAACAATAACATATCTATCAGAGGTAAAGAGATTTAGCAGTGTGTGCCACAACTGGTGTGTTCTGTTATGTAAGAAAATACAGAAAGCAGAAATTTGTTCATAAACCCTGGAGGTGAGTTAATTACTTTTTGAGACCTATTTTCAATTTATTTCAATTTTTCCTTATATGTCAAAACCACTGAATGTTTGTCCATAAGTGTTGCTATAAACAATTGAGTCTTGCTCCAGTATACCAAAGGTGGAAGTCTTCTCTTTAAATTTATATATGTGAGAGGAATTCTCTATATACACTAAGATATGAGATATCAGGACGCCGAGAACAAGAGGCCTCAGTGATCCTAATCAGCCTCCCCTGGAAACCCACAACCCCACCCAGATCCTTCCAAGCTCCCAGCTCACCCACCTGGAAAGGGCACTCTTGCCCTAACTCTGGGATCCTACAATATTAATTTCTGGGGTTTGTTTCTCTGAAATACTTGACTAAAACACCTAAAAATGATAAGATTTGTGGCCAGATTGTTTTTGATTATATGATGCATATATCCTTAGTCTACAGTAAAATGCAGCATCCCGTAATCTTTAAAACACTCAGATTTAAAATCCACATGAACATTACTGTATTGTGAAATCTGTTCTGAACCAAATCCCTTGGATATCAGTATAACATTTCACAGAATTTATTTATTTATTTATTTATTTATTTATTTATTTATTTATTTATTTATTTGCTTCTCAGTATGGAATTATACAGCAATATAAAGTAGATATAAACCTTTGTGATGAAAAGCCACTAAAATGTCCCTGGCAGGTTAATTATTACAGTTGAAAAAAGAGGCTAAATTTAGGATAGGGTGGCAGGTGGCAAAAGCCCCAGGAGCTTCCCCATTCATCTGGCTACCATTTTCATTCTGCAAGAGCATATGAGTGAGAGTGTGTGCTCCAGGGAACCATGAGGAATGAAATAATCCCCTACAGAAATGGAGTGTAATGAGGCTAGCCACTGGGCAGTAAAATATCAGTTTCTGTCTGACAGTTTGGGAGTTCACCAGTTTTGGGCCTCCATGATGCCCAATAAATGGGGTTATGGAAGAATTCCCTTCTCTATTTCATTTTCTTGCCTCAAGACATTCCTGTCTCAGGTTAGACAGATCTCTGCTTGCTTGTCAGTCCCTAATGACTTCACTTGAAGCCACATAAAACAGTACATAGGAAAGCAGCATCAGAGTCAAGTAGAAATTACTAAACTCTTGACTTGGTATCAAGCCATATGCACCTTGGTTTGAGATACATAAGTGATCCCAAGCAGCCCTTAGCCTTTGACAGGCTTTGACACTGGAACAAGTAAACATGGCCTGTGTTTATATCATTACCACTTCACAAACTACAGCAGAGAGCAGTCATGTGCAAAATAGCCCGATCAGTGGTAATACCTGATTGGTGCTGAGGAACTGCTCAGAAACATGTGAGCCTGAATTAAAGCAATGCTAGGGATCATCCTAAGAATTTCCAAGTGGCCAATAAAGAGCCTGCTGAAAGATGTGCTCCATTGTGGGAAATACCAAAGGTAATAAGGCTTTTAGAAATCTGTGAAAGCAGGCCTTAAAAACCTTTAAAAGAGAAAGGAACAAAAGCAGAATTTGTAAGCTAAAATACACGAGAGAGTCTTTTGCCAAAAAATAGCTCAGAAAAGGTATAGAGTGAAATCAAGTGCTACACTGGTGTTTGCTAACTTTGCTTGCTTCTTGCAGTGCAGATTTGCTTTTGGAACAACAAAGAGCAAATGTTTAGGTAACCTTAATCAAGGCAGCAGGTTCAGACTCCATTTGCCTGTCCAATTCGAACCCAGAAAAGCCTTTTTCAACCTGTCTAGTCAGTGTGCCAGTAAAAAATTGACCCATACCTATATATTATGATCCCCTAACCAAAAAGCAACTTAACAGTAAGCCAGGTGAGATTGCCAATGAGAGCAATCCCGTAAGTGATTAAGACATTTAGACCAAAGAACTTTCTAAGGCACCTTCTGAACCCCAAGAACTGGAAATTCTTGGTTCCTTAACCATAGATTTCTGTCTTACATTTTCAGATAGCAACTAACAAAAGAATGATCCTCTGTGGTAAAATGTCACTCCCAATTACCCTGCTTATGGGAACTCAGGTCTTCGGTGTAATTACTCAGATAGTTGGGGTGGACTTTCCAGAGTTGACCAATATCCACAACAATTATCAAAAAGATATTGGTTCATTTGTGGAGGTAAGGCTTAGCAAGGCATCCCATCACATCTCGAAGGTGGTCCATGCAGTATTAGACAACTTACTGTGCTAGCACCTAGTGCTAAAACAGTCATTAAGAAAAAACATAGATGGAAAAGATTTACCCATCAATATGAAAAAAGTTGTAATAGTAATTTCATGCCCTACAAAGCTGCAAAAAGGGTTTCAACAGGTGTGTTACTATCCCAACCTGCCTCTGCCATGGCACTGAAACAGTTAGACTGAGTCAGATGTTGGCTAAGTAAACAAACCAATGCCACATCCACCGCAATTGGTGATATTCAATGTCTTTTTGTTCACCTTTTATACTCCTCTGTCATTGTTAAATCTCCACTCTAATGTGTAAGTTTATATGCTGTAGGGTGTATACGCCTTATTTAAATTTAAAAAAAATTATACTGGAAAGACATTAGAGACATGGAATTGACGATACTTCCCATCCCTTATTTCTTTTGATGCATTGATTACTTAAGGTGCAGAGATACTCCTCATATTGCAGGCTATGTTCTCCTTTGTTGGTGCATAGTGGACCATTCTGTGTAATATTCTCTCTGCTGCTATAGAAAAATGCTCTGTTTCATTTGCAGGAGTAAATATTATCTCTAAACTGTAGCTCATCATGAAGTAAGAAGGAGCTCTTTTAATGAATATCACTAAGTTCAAAAAGAAGAATCCAATATCTACCTTCACAGAGAGAACACAAATACACATGCAGCGTGTTCACTGCCAACTCCTAGAGTTTCCAGACTCCTAGTGTTTGGCAACTCTAGGAGCCAGACATCTTAACCAGGACAATACAGAGCACAATTTACAACACAGATCTTCTAAGTTCATATTTCTTCATTGGCAGTTATGTAGCTCAGCTCTGGAATACACTTGCATTATACTTGAAAATTCAATTCCTCTATTACTAACAATAAAGGATATAGCTGAACTTGAAGATATCCAACTTTACTATTTTGCAACCAACCTGATCCTTAATGTTCATGAGTCTAAATGTATAAAAGATGCATTTATTAACATATTTATTTTTGTATGTCTACTTTGTGAGATCATGTGTCATTTCTGACATACTGTGTGGAGTGGAAAGAGAAATTATTAGTGAAATGTTGTCCCTCTTTGGCCTATCACTCAAATTTATTTTTTTTTTTGGATCCCTTACTTCATGTTAGGAACTATATCACTGTTTCTGTCTTTGAGTTGAAAGCACTTTCCTACATGGAAAGTACTAAATGAACCCTTAAAAGTCCTCCTGAACATTCTACAGTTAAAAAAATCACAACACCTCTTCAGCTTTTTTTTTTTTTTTTCTCCTGTGACAGATACTACACATTTCTGTTTGGATCAGAAAAAATGTCATGTTAAGAAATATTTCCATGTAACTTTTATTTATGCTATTTGAAAACAAGTCATTTAACCTGAGTTTGTTATAAGATTTATACCAAAAAAACGTTACTCCCAACAGTTCACTACCCCAAACCTTGCTAATTCAAAACACTAAATTTCTTTTTGCCAAACAGCAGTGTCAATGAAGAGACTAATAAGAGATAAATTCCTTCCTTTTAATGAACATGTTTAAGACAAATCAGTCATTATCAGGTATTGCATGCTGAGGGTCAGCTGTGAGGATGCTGAACTGCAGTCCAAAACCACTCACAGCACTCTGCTGGTTTTTGTTATATGCTATACTGCAAACATGACACCATGGCAAAATAAGTGTGTTCAAATAAACCAGAAGGAATATCTCCATAAATTGGCATGCACATTAAGCCAAAACAGCTGGCTGTCCAAATGATTGTTAATTCAGTATTCATTATCACTCTCTTATTTTGTTTACTAAAACATTCTTTAGAATGTTTTTGTAGAATCACAGGGGACATGCAGGAGCTCTATATTGGGGAAAATTCTATTACTGTACCCAGTCCACTCTATTATACTCTTCCCTCCAGGAAAGCAACAAAGTATTTTGCTCGTTTATAATTTTCTTCTCTTTTGCAGTAGGAATTAGATTCTTACTGAAGAAAGACAATTAAATTGTAAGTTTTGTATTTTTTATAAAAACCTGCCTCAATCCTGCTGCTGACAAATGTTCTGCTATCCTGGAGGAAGGAAATCAGCTGGAAAGCATTATCATGTTTTTTGATTACCTAAATAACAAAGATGTTTTTCTTGTCATCTATACACTTTATTTTGTAGTAAACACCAGCAAGTGACATTGTTGAATATAAACAGAATGGCACCTGCCTGTCAGATAAGATTGAAATGTAAACGTAGCACAACGGGGGATGAGGGAGGCTTTGTTGCACCCACTTTAATGTTTTTTGTACTAATACAAAGACCAGTGACAAAGGCTTGAAGCTAAATAGCCTTTCCACAAAGCCATGCATAGGACTGTGTTTGGACAAGATATCACCTCTAGAATGATGAGAGATTGGTCTTCCTGCAAATACTTTGTTAATATCTTCCATATAGTCTGTACAAGATTGAAGGACCTTGAAGACGTATCTATATCCCTTGGGACACCACTCTCAGAAGAGTGAGCAATACACAGCAAAGAGCTTATGCTGTGTGATCAATTCAGATTTCTTTCTTCTTTCCAGAAGAACAGCTAGACAGGTCTGTGGACTGTATAATTTTTTTAAAAGTATTTTTTTTCTCAGAAAAAGGAACAACAGAATAATGAAAGAAAAAATACATAACTGATTATGCTATTTCCAAATCAGTAAATATTATACATATATACTTGATACATCCCTGTTTAGAAATTTGTTCTCACCTGCATGCTTCCCCTGAAAGAAGTGTGGTTCTGTCTAATCATTCATCTGTTTATTCTTAGTTAAGGACCAATCACTGAACTGCCATTTCAGGGACAGACAGAATAAAGGAAGATAATTTTGTGGAAAAAAAAGAGAACTCCAAAGAGAAACTATTCAAACATCTCTGCATAATATTGGTGCAGACCATTACTGAGAAAATTCCTTGTGCTGGCCAAGACTCATTTCAGCATGACAAGCAATAAACTCTGTATAATATTTAAGTTCTAACCTTCTGTTAAAGGCCCCCTCTAATTACCCAGATATGTCAGGTGGTAAGTCTTGCCACTCAGAATAAATCTGACATCAACAGATTTCTCCTCCTAATTTTTATTTTAATAAGTAAGCCATAGAGCAGCTGTGAAGCTACTGATAATGAATATTAGGAAATAGGATTACTCAAGTGAGTTAAATCCTTCTGCCTTTTCATTATCTGCTATATAATACTTGAAAGTCACATCCTGAATAGACACAGAACAAGTAACTGGAACCTACATATTTGGTCCCTATGCCTCTAGCTCAATCACTAAACAAGGCTCAGTCCATGAGAAAACCTGGGGTGGCCACAGTATCCGCATGTGCTTATGTGCATTGTTTTGTTCAGAAACTCTCCAGCAGGTTGTGGGTGTTTGGATATACGCATGCTTGTGTGTGACATGCTGAAAGTATGACCATTTTGGTTTTTAAATTCTTCCAAAAAATAGCTAATTAACATTTCATCCATTGGCATAATGTTGCTTTCTGTCATATTGCTTACCTTCAGTACTCTAACTGCAAAGTGTGTGTAAATTATTTTATGAAGAGTAGGCTGATTTTGTTTTGATGTGATGTGGGCTATTTTTTAGCATCTAGTCACAAATAGTTTGGCACCTGAAACTCCAGGAGGCATTTATGCTTACAGTCCTGCAGAGCTCTTGAGTGACCATGGGGCTAATTTATACACTTCCTGAACTGCCAAGCTGTCACGGTGTCCCAAGCTGCCTTGCCTGTTTCCTCTAGCATGCTTTCCCCTGTAAGATATGCTGCTATTGGCCTTTTCTTCCCAAGCCTGTGTGATAATGGCAGTGGACTAGATCCACTATAACTTCAAGTTTGACTGCCTAGACAAATAAATTTACAAGGTATCAGGAAAATTCTTTTCAACAAAACCAGTAACCTTTTTTTCCTGTTAAATTCAGCTGGATTAAGTTATCCTTTCATCAACAAAGAGATCAGAGAAATACGATGCAAAGTATGCATTCATACTGGTAACTAAAAGTAGATCAGACATGCAACAAATTACATTGGATTCAGTTTCATAGCAATGCCTGTGTTAGTTTTGTATTTATTATAAGGAATGCAGCTCAGTCTGAGAATTTTCTGCCTTATAAATTGGTCTTTGTCATTGAATCATACCATATCTCGATTAAAAACTTGTAGAAAATAAAAATAGCACACAATAAATAGCTTAAAGGGCAATTAAACCTAGTATTTCAAAGTGTTTAGAGATCAGTAAGTAGAGCTGTTTTGACTGGGATTCCATACATAGAAATTTTTAAGTGTCTGTATTAGACCATGTCATGAATGTATGCCAGACACACTTAGTGTGTGGAATTGCAACTAATGAGGAGGACAAGTGATCAGTTACCTGAGTCACTCTGAAATGAAATGGTCACAAAGTATCAAAATGTATTTTAACATGCCTCATTATGGGTAGTAGCAAAGGAAACAAATAACAACATCTGTACCTCCAGACGAGGACACTATCTCAGAAAGTAATTATTCAGAAAACTACTTGAAATCACCAGAGAACCTCCTTAATGTGATTTTTAATCTCATACTGGAGCAAGAGGCCTATCACTGTCCATGTGAGAGAAGACTGTCAAATTAAAGTAAGGAAATAATTTTGACTTAGTTTGCAAGTAACAGATAGACTTCTGCCAGGATGTGTCTACTGCCAGTATCTACATCCAGACAAATATGAAAATACTGAAGATAGTTCAAAGAATGGACATAAAAGGGCCCTGGGAATCAGAAAAAGTCTTTTATGTGAGGCTTAAAGAATTCAATCAATTTAGCACATCTCCAGAGAAGGTTAATGGTGATTTAATCAGAGTGCAGATCCTCAGACAAGTAAAAGAGATCTGATAGTGGGAGTGCTCAGAACTGCAGACAAAGACATAAGAATCTCCAACACTTGAAAGATGAACTTGGATGAATTCAAGCTTGGGAAATTAATTTTAAAGCACTAAGACTAATTCATGTAAGAATAGATGTCATAGACACACCAGCATACGGACTTTTTTTGAAGGACAGTCTAAATGTTGCACTTATATCCATGCAGGTTCTAGGAAAACTGAAAAAGATAACATGACTGTTACTCCCTTTCTGGGTTTCAAATTTCAGACAATTACTAATTCAGGAAAGGGAAGGGAATTCTTTTGTAAGAGGCATAAACCAGAAATGC